>OX638134.1:62149709-64549709 GCA_951804985.1 Dryomyza anilis | reverse complement strand
GCTTTTGGTTTTTGTGTTTTTTTTTTGCATTAATTTTTGATTTTTTTTTCCATGTTCGTATCTGTTTTTTTGCTTTTGATTTTTTGTGTTTGGTTTTGCTTAAATTTTTGTTTTTGATTTTGTTATTGCGTTTAGCTGTGTGTTTTTAAGTTTTATCTCGATTTTAATTTTGATTATACGTATTTTTTCTTTGATTTTGTTTTTGCGTTTGATTTTGTGTTTTTGCTTTAGTTTTTACTTTTCTTTTGATTATAGATTTTACGTAATTTGTTTCAATAATTTTGTTTTTTTTTTCTATAGTGTTTTTCTTTTGATTTTTGTTATTTTTTTTGCTTTAAGTTTTAGTTTTTATTTTTATTTGTTTTTGTTTTTTTAATTTGAGTTTTTTTTTTCATGATCGTAGCTGTTTTCAATGCTGAGTTCTATCGGACTTCTTAGTATCCTCGTATAAAATTTTAGTCAAATCGGTTAAGTGGCTTAAACGTGATGCTGGAACACACAGACAGACATACAGAAGACCAACAGTTTTATATAATAGATTTATTAATAGTAAATTTGGCATTTTATGGAAAATATTCTAACTTAGATGAGTCCATAATGAGGTAATTTTTAATTTATTTTTTTTGTTCAGTTTTGGTTCAGACTTAAATATAAAATTACTTGCCGCAAATTACAATAAACTATGAAAATTTAATTGATTTATTGAAATCACTGTTTATTTTTTTCTGAAATTTAAATGTAAATTTTAAATTTCATATTGTGTTTTTGAAACGTGGAAATTGTATTTTCGGTTATTCGTGTATTTGTTTTGAATTTCAATTGGAATTTGATATTTCCAACATAGAAATGCAACATTTTATATTTAATTTCTTTTCGTGTATTTAGAATGTATTTCTGAATGTAATTTGTGGAATTTTGTGCATGGAAATTTTCAAATTAAATTTGGTGAAATATGATACAAAAATCCAATAAATGTTTTGAATAATATTTTGTAATATTTGACTGATTTTACTGAATTGCACTTAGAAATTTTGTAAAAAAATATTATATGAAAGTTTTCAACTGGTCGCAAAATTTAACATTGATACAATTATACCGAAATATTTCAAAATTGATATAAACCAATTCTTTTAAATTATTTTGAAGTATATATGAAATTTAATAAAATTAATAATTCATAAATAAATGATTAAATGGTTGAATGGAACTATAAAAAAATGCATCAACTCTAAATTATAAAATATGCAACCATCCACTTGCAATCACTTATTTATTACTATTACATTTTTTGTAACACAACTTAATCCATTTATATAGCATGCTATGCATGAATTGTGTTTTATCTCCCTCAACTCCGTTGCTCATTTGTGGTTCGTTTTAAATACCAACAATTAAAATTGAAAAAAGAAGCACCATACACCCTTCAAATATATTCGATATGCTATATTAGCGAATATATTTGAATTTGATGAAACGTAATTGATTGCTTGCCATGTATCCATCCTTGCCAAGTGCCATCCGACCGGATATAAAAAGAGCCACAACATCACAAAGTGAAATATGTGCCATGCTTTAAAACTGATGTTTGTGTAATATCGGTTTTGGTTTAGGCTCGCTCACCTCCCTCGTCGATGCTCGCTCGGTTACCTTGTGTCCCTTGAGAAACTGATGGCGCGACGCGCGACGCGATACCGAACATGGTCGCAAAATGCCATCGTAATGCCAACCGCCATGCTGTGACGAAAGGGTATTTAATTGGAAAAATCACTGGACGACAGAGCATTAATTATAACGCGCAGCGAACGAGAGTAAGGGATAGCACGAAATGACAAAACCGAGCAAACCGTGTGTGTAAAGCCGTTTTATTTCAAATACTTTTTGATGTGGTTTCGAATTCAAAGTATGTACCATGTAATATGCAAAAATAGAATTTTGCGGAGGGTTAGAGTGTTTCCGATTCGACTTATTGTCAGTCAAACGAATGCCTAAGCCTATTAAATTAATAATATTTAAACAGTTTAAGGTTTTGTGGTAAAATTTCTATTGATGAGTGTTGATTAGTGCTTAATTAGTGGTTTCCAGAATGTGAGACATTTGGCAATTCATAGAAATATCTTTTGAAATTGTTACTTTTGTAGTGTTTATATTTTGACTGTGTTTATGATAAACCCACAATTTAGAAAATGAACTCATTAACACAACACGCTGCAAAAAAATGGCTCTCCCAAACATAATTTTGTAAGTATTACATGTATGTTTGCCGTTTTATATAAAACATAAGAAGGGTTGTAATTAGCTCTGATTTACATTATGTTTGTACACGAATACACGGAAACATTTTCATGTTTCCCCTTTAAATGAGGTATGTTCATAAAGAAACTCAATTTGTACTAGATCCAAACAACAAAACATTTGAACCGGAACATTAATATATTCAAAATCAAACTTGTTTTGAAACGATCTGAATATAAATATATTTCCAGAGAAACACATCAGTTGTTTCAGTTCAAAAAGCAGTATGTTTGTATAACTATTAACATTTATATCCATTTGGTTTTTCACTGAGAGATACTATTTTTCAAAAAATATACATTTATATTTAAATCTAAAACAAATTGTTGTTTGGTTGAGAGATATATTTTATTTCTAAAAATAACGGTCTTTTTTTTAGAGTTATATTAAAATCTTTATTTTAAATGTCTGCGTTAAAAGGTTATTAGTAGACAGAAAATACATTTGGTCGCATTTATAGGGTATTATTTTGTTGTTGCAAAAACTGATAGGAGAAATATAAAAAAATATTGTTAACTTTGCTTTTAACAAACAATAAAAAAATATTGTTTTCGTACAAAACGTTGTTTTTGTTGCACAACATATTTATAACTATTTTTTCTCGAAAGTTTATCAAACATTAGCTGCGTTTTTTTCATAATTTAAATTTGAGCCGGAACAAATTTTATACGCACAACAAAAACAAATTTGAGCTAGATAGATTTATCGAGTTCAAATTGTTTTTGTTTTGCGTACAAAATTTGTTCCAGTTCAAATTTAAATTATGAAAAAACGCAGCAATTATCGTTTTTACAAACAAAAAATATGTTTAATAAAGTTTTGTTTTTGCTTGAAAATGTTGTTTTCGAACATTACCTTGTTTTTTCCCACATATTTTTTTAAAAAACTATTTTTCGAATTTCTCGAACATTGTTGTTTATGTTGCACAACATTTTTTAACAATTTTTTTTGAACATAGTTGTGTCTGTTGAATATAAATTTATTGTTGTAAAATTTTGTTATCGAACATTACGAACAGTAAAAAAATTAAAAAAAAATAGTTTCGGAAAAAACAATTGTTCCGAAAAGTAATTTTCGAAAACAAAAAAATTTAAAAAAAAAAAATTTCGAAAAAATATTTTAAAAAAAAATTCAAAAATATAAAAAAAAAATCCAAAAATAAATTTTTTGTAGATATAACTTTTTAACATTACGAACAGTAAAAAAATTAAAAAAAAAATGTTTCGGAAAAAAAAATGTTCCGAAAAAAATTTTGGAAAACAAAAAAAAAATTGAAAAAACAAAAAAAATTATTAAAAAAAAAATTTCGAAAAAATATTTAAAAAAAAATTCAAAAATATAAAAAAAAAATCCAAAAATATATTTTTTGTAGATATAACTTTTTAACATTACGAACAGTAAAAAAATTAAAAAAAAATTGTTTCGGAAAAAAAATTGTTCCGTAAAAATTTTCGAAAACAAAAAAATTTTGAAAAAAAAATTATTAAAAAAAAAAAATCGAAAAAATATTTAAAAAAAAAATTCAAAAATATAAAAAAAAAATCCAAAAATAAATTTTTTGTAGATATAACTTTTTAACGAAAAGAAATATATTTCGATAGAAATTTGGTTTAATGAATAGCGTTCTTCAATATAATAAAAATATATGTTGTATTTTATATTTTGGTTTATTAATATTATGAAACGTATTCTTCACATACAGTTCATCATATTGAAGAACCTTTTTTCGACAGTTCTAAGCGTTCTTCATATTTATGATAGCATTCATAACAATAATGGCGTTAGTCATTAATATTATGAATGGTTCTTCAATACAATGAATCATGGTTTAAAGAACGGAATTCAACAATATGATGATTTACATTTTTTTCTGTGAAGGTTTCTCTCAAACCAAAAAAAAATATTTTCTTAAATACTTGTAAAAGTGTATAACAAATGTATTTCCTGATAATAAAAATGAAAGCATAACTAAATATGCAACTTCACCATAAGTTCTGACGACACAAAGACATTCCAAGTATTTATGTAATGCTTTTTCACTTGTACCACTTATGAATAATATGCACTCACTAAAAATTCTTTGTCTTATGCTTTTATTTATGCCTTCAACACTTTTGATTAACATTATGTTTAAAACAAATACAAGACATGCTTCAAACGATGACAAAAGAGACGGTAGAAAATGATGGTCAACGAGTCTCCACTTTTTGTTTGAAGTTTCGTCAAAGTTAAACAATGGAATATGGGCTCAGTCTTCACCCTAGTAAAACATTTCTCGATTAGGTAAACAATAATCATGACCATATTATATTTTAATGTATCCGGTCGGTAACAATATGGTAAAAATAGAAATATCAGTTCCCAATCATAACCCTAGTACAATTTCTATTGTTTTACTGTTTTTATACCCTACACTAAGAGTGAAAGGGTATATTCAGTTTGGTACGCCGTTTGTAACACCCAGAAGGAAGCATCTCCGGTATGGAAAAGTATATATATTCTTGATCAGCATGACCTCCTGAGTCGATTTAGCGATATCCGTCTGTCCGTCCGTCTGTCTGTCCGTCTGTCTGTCCGTCTGTCTGTCTGTCTGTCTGTCTGTCTGTCTGTCCGTCTGTCTGTTGAAATCCCTACTACTTTTAAAATTGAAGAGCTAGATAAATGAAACTTATAACTTAGATTACTAATATACCTACGCTGTATGTGCGAGATCGGTCCATTGTGACCTATGATCCGACCACTTATGTTCAAATACCTCATATAAAATGTACATATAAAGATCAATTTTTATGTATACGTGCTTAGGTAAACTTTTTTGGTCAAATATATATTGATATCATGTTCAAATACATGATAATAATGTTTTCCGGCGAAAAGACTTGTGGTTCACAAAAAAAAAAAATCGAAATTCGGTACACCTACCCATTTGTAAATATGGGTATCAAATGAATGGAAATTCTTCAGCGATTGAATGTTTGTAGTTATTTTCAGGATTCGTATACCCTGGTGACCTATATATCACTTTGAATGGTAACCACACATATGTGTAGGGTATTTATAATATTTATAGATAATCCTAACTATCATAATAACACCTACTTTAAAATTTCCCATGTGATCTAACCTTCCCAACTGGTTTTATATAGGTAACTAAAATTTAAAAAATAAATTTATTCTAAAAATATTAATAAAACTTAAGAATATTTGAAAACTATAAAAATCCAATTCCCAATCTCTAATCATTTCCTTAAGCCTAATGCTATGTATAGCACTTCCATTGAAGACCGTGTTTTTTTAACTCTAAAAAATGGTAATCCACATGAGCATCTCATTAATATGCATCATATGTAAGCTAGATCTAGCTTGGTTGATAAATCCGCAGCTTCTTCCAATTAAATATCTCCCGCGCGACATTAAACTGAGCGAAGTTATTATTATTATTACTACACAGTCCGACAAAAATTCACTTTTTCAAAAATAACAAATTTCGATCAACGTAGGCCGAAATAAAAATATACATGTTAATTAAATATTTTCTGCACTTTATTCTATGTATTTTAAAAATCAAAAATAAAAGGAAATTTACTAACAGTAAATAATACTAATAGTGAAATTTCATGAGGCTCATTATTGCAAAACATTTCAACCCTTCAATCTGGAGGGTTATATGCCTGGTCTTAAAATATGCCTGGAATCTGCCTTTCAAATTACACAAAATTGGATAATTTGGTAATAAGAGTTCAGTAGTATGTGTTATTAATAACATCTTCATATTTTATCAACTTAGAATTAGTTTGCTCCATCAGCGAAGTCACCAAACAAAATCCCATTTTCCTATGGCTGGAGTACAAAAATACTTCCATAAATCCCATGGTGAAAAATCACAGTTGGAGTTAAATAAATCCCAAAATCGCAAAAATCCCAAATTAAGACCGTGATAAGAACATTGTCTGCTACAACCTACAACCTCTGTGTGTTTGCCAGAAATAATAACAACTATATTGTTTTCGAGGCCCTAGAAGAAATTGTTGACTGTCTCAGGGCATTTTTCAAAAGATTTTAATCAGGCAAAGTCAAATTTTGTATTAAAAACTGCCTCTTTTCATCAATCTGCCTTTAAAATTCCATTATAGTTGATAACATTCTGAGTCAAAGTTTCTGTCATTTTCAGAAATATTTTCAACATATTTCTGACAATCACACAGATATATAGATGTTTGTGGGAAGTATACAGCAGCTTGTCAAGTTTTGTGGTATTTAAAGCAGATTCCCAGCATATTTTAGGCATGTGCAGAAAATTATGTATAATTTTTAATCGTCGAAATAAATTGACTAAATACTGTTATTTTTTTTAGTGTCAGACTGTGTTCAATACTCTGTTACATCTTTGTCAGTTGTCAGTTTGTGTCATCGTCCGTATGTTAATCAGTAACATCTTCATGTTGAAAGTGCGAAGCCATTACATATGGCACATAAACGAACGAACGCATGAAGTACTGCATGAATGAATGAACAAAAATGACCCTGTGAGACGACATAAATTCCATAACTGTCAGTGGATTTTAATTTCTTGATTAATATATAGTTTGATATGTTGTTAGGAGTCTGGCATATAGGCGACTGATCAACACATTTACTTCATGCGTCTAATCATCTGCGGTTGTCTCCGTTTTTTTATGGTTCAAGTCAAATGTCTTTATATCGTTTATTGCATTTACAATTAGGGAGTAGGGACTGATATAAATTATTTTTAATTCTACTGTCTGAATAATAGCTATGTTGTCTGTTATTTTTGATAAGCCCTAAGATGTGAAAAAATATAATATATAATTAATTTGCTCAATAGTAACTGATGGTGTTCTTGAATTTAGAGAAATTATAATTTTTATGAGCGCTGTCAACATAAATTTGCACTCGAGTTTTATATTTCAAAAAAAAAAGGGTAGGGTAGATATTTGTAAATCCAGAAAACTTATTTTACAGAATTATTTATAGCGTCTGCATTAAGAAATAAATATTGTTCAGTGGTACTTTGTAAAAAAAAAAAACTGACCTTATCTAAAATAAAAACGAAAATATTATAATTCTTGCGATTTATATTCTTTGCAGCTGATTAATTGACTTGTTTAATTTTTGATGTTTAAAAATCATTATTTTTAAATATTCCCTTTGATTTTCTTAAAGTACTGACCAGATGTTGATAATGTGAACAATATCTGATGGCTATTTGAATCGAACAGGACACTTATCCGAAAGCCATTACCCCGAAAGACATTTACCCGAAGAGATTTCCCCGAAATGGATATTTCCCCGCACGGCTACCTCCCTGAATGCACATTTCCCCGAAATGAACACCTCCTCGAAATGGACACTTCCCCGAATGGACATTTTCCCGAAATGTGAATGGTCAAAAGTGGGTGGAAAGTAAAGAAAAGACCGACAAAATTTTTATTCCAGAAATCGATAGCAGATATCGTTGCAAATCGTATGGTACCATGTTGAGTGGTCCATAAACTCCAAAAGAGGGTCAAAAACCATATCGATGCATAATGGTACTATTTGGAGTGATCCATTACCTCCTGAAGAGGGTCTCAACCGTATTTATGACCCAACTGTTTTTATTTCGGAAATCGATTGGGATATCATTAGAAGCCTAATGCCAACCCTTGAAGTAGACCATAAAAGGGCCTTAAAAGGGTCAAAATCGCATTTATGACCCAATTATTTTTATTATTGAAATCGATATAGAACATCATTAGAAGGTTAATGGTACCCATCGGAATGAATCCAAAAGGAACCACATTTACAAAAAATACGTTATTTATCTCGAAAAATTAACTTTCGAAATGGAAAATTAAATTTTGGGATTCACTTGCCACAATTAAAGAAGAAAAATATCAATGTAATATGTATAATTAAAATATTTATGAATAATGATACAAACTCTATCTTTTAATAAATAGTTGTCAATTAATGTTAATAGATATAAGAATGTAGCGTCGTCGACTTTGATTACGAGCAGAAATTGATTGGACTACGAGCAGAAATATCGCGAGTTGTAACCTCCGCTTAGGCATATTAATAAATTTTAAATGTTTTACTACACAGCTTTATCTCTCTGCAGAGGATGGCGAAAATTTTAAAATAAAACATTGCCTTGTGAAAGCCGCTCACTTAGAATGGGATTAATCTATAAAAACTATTATTTTAAATACTTATAACGTATCGTCGATAGCTCAGAAGTTAGTGTACAGAACTGCGAGACGAAAGGATAATTTTTTTATAATTTTTTTTTTTTCAATCAACGAAGGTAATTTTCATATTCTTCAAAAAATGAAAAAGATTTTATAAGTGAAGCAATTATTTCACAATTAAATAACATTAACATTATTATAATAACAGTTTGACGCTACAGTCCTGAAGAACTTAGGCCGAGCTCTATCACCATTTGAGCTGTGTGTATTATATGTGTTCTGAAAGTGGTGTGATTTACAGATTAATACCGAATCAAAACGGCGGGTGAGTGTTCTTCTGGTCAGTATTTACTCTCGGAGGTTTGCCCTTATCTGTCAAGAGGTAGCGCGGTATAAAATAATGTTTTCTATGAAAAGATGTGTTTTTTTTTTTTTTTGGAATATCTACTAAGATCCAAAGCACTCAGACAGACTATATCCATTGTACAGTGAAATCTATTCCCTACAATTTTGTGGTTAATATCACCACGAGCGCCCAAGCCGGGATTCGAACCCGAGACCTTCAGAATGCAAGTCCAGATCGCTACCTCTGGACTGCTGAGGCCGGCTATGTGGTTAGTCCCAGCCCAATCTTTTTTCATATGGCCCAACTTGCAGCGCCGATGGGCCACGTTTCGTCACACTAATGAACAAATACATAAGTAATAAAATAATATGAACAATGATGTACATTGTACATCACATCGAAGATTTCTGTTCATCAAACCAAATTGCAATCAAAATATTATTTTTTCGTTCGTTTTTAGACATATTTAGAATTATCAAGTAGTGTTTGTTTATTATGTCTTCTATAATGCTTAATTAGAAAAATATTCGTAGCACATTTATTTATATAAACTTACAACTTTTTACTAATAAAAAGTTATAAGTATTTATAACAAAACAGAAAATATTTTTTTTTATATTTTGAATTAAATTCCCAGTCTGCCATTTTTCGGAGCTCTTTGACGATCGATGTTTTCTTGAAATAACGGCGATAAAAATGTTTTTTTTTATAATTGTTTATAATTGTTCGTACAATAAAATTTAAGAAAAAGATACGATATTTAAATATTGATCACAACGATATCGCAATGTTTTTCGAATCAATCTCGATATTCGATGTGATATCGATCCAGAATATTTTTTTTTTCTCGTTTCGAATAAACTTTATTATATCGTTACGATATCTGTGTACATTTTAAAACGAATTGTTGTATTCGTATAGTATAAATAAGAAATCGTAGTATAATTTGAAATCTCTGACATTGCACTTGACACTCCATTAGACACCTGTCTACTGTAGATGCCCTCTGATGCAATGATAACAGAAATATTACCAAGACGAAATTTTGAGGTCTGCCAACCTTACATTCAAGACTGGCTAACGCCTGACTGTGAGCCAGGTAGAGGGTCACACCGCATTTTCACAGACGGCTCCAGAACCCATCAGGGATCTGGTGCTGGACTGTTTGTGGAACCGGATGACCGCAGACTTCACTTCGCCTTAGGCGAAAATGCCTCGGTATTTCAAGCCGAAGTCTATGCTATACTTATGGCTATGGACTACATTGTGGATAACAGATGGCAGAACAGGGCTATATCAGTTTGCAGCGATAGTCAGGCTGCTCTTATGGCTTTGAACAACCAGGTCATCACATCCAAAATTGTACGTCAATGCAGATCACGTCTCAATTGTGTTGGTAAATACAATACACTGAAACTGATTTGGGTGCCGGGCCATAAAGGAGTTTCGGGCAATAAAACATCTGACGAACTAGCACGTGCTGGATCTGAGGATAATCCATTTGGATCAGAACCTGTGCTTGGACTACCTGCATCTACGGGAAAATTCGTCATCAGCTCTTGGGTCGCCTCCGCACACAAGAGCAGATGGCTGAATGACCCGAAATGCAGATTCTCCAAGCTCATGACACCGACGATAACCAAAAGATCGGCCTCGTTTCTACTTTCCTTAAGTAGAAAGGAGTGCAAAAAAACTGACGGGACTTCTAATGGGACACAACGCATGTGAAAAACACATGAACGCAATCGGCCTGGCCGAAAGCGCCTTATGTTCTGCCTGCTACGAAGAAACTGGCACCACAGAGCACTATCTCTGTGACTGTCCAGCATTTTCTAGAATTTGAAGGCAGATCTTTGGCACAGTCGTGATGAGAGAGGATCGGCTTCTCTCTATATCACACAATAGACTTCTTAGATTCAATTATGAATCTAAGAAGTATCATTAAAAACCAGGGAACTGGGTCACAGCACAATGGATATAACCCTGTCTGAGTGCTGTGGCTCTATTTTTTATCCCACATTATAAAAAAAAAATAATTTGAAATAACGATGGATTTGGAATCTTAAATATATGAATCTAAATATCTGAAAAGAAATTTCTATTCCATTAGCGGTAACGTATAAAAAATAATCATAAAGTTACTATGCAATATGTTATATACACATTTTTCATGTTAAAATAACTTTGAAGACATACCGATATAAAATATTATTTTCTGTTTTTTTTAGGTAGCATTTATAATTATTTATTAAGCTTAAAAATAATGAACCGAATTAAAATAACGGACAAATTTCGATTTTTGTATAAGGGTTTTCGATGTCCCGTCCAGAACCAAAAAGATACATTCATTATCATAGTAAACTGAAATTACTTTTAAAGAGTTGAATCCAATGTTTCCAACGCATTTCCTCGGACTTTTAAAAAAATGTAAACAAAATTTTTATAATTATTCTAGAAAATTTTTGGCAGCTTTGAACTTGGAACTTTGAGCACCAAAAGTGTAAAACTGCAATATAAAAAATATCAAAAAAAAAATGTTTTCAAAATAGTAAAAAAAAAAAAAAAACTTCTGAAACATCTGAAAATTTTACATCATTTTTTATATCGTAATAATGATTAATAATATTGTCAAATACAAAATTATTTTAGAAAAAAATCATGGTGCAAATGTCCATACGGAACGTCCGCAATTATTCTGCGATATATTTCAAAAAAATTATAAACTTTAAAAAGTGTTCATATACAAAAATAAAGTAAATTGTCTCAGGTAATTTAAAAAAATATATTGTACTGATAATTTCAATGAGTAATTTTTTGTTCCGTCCGGAATATTTCAGTGATTTATTATGAAAAAAACTATAAACTTTGGGAGCAAAGTGTAAATATAAAAAGAAAGCACATGATTTCAACTATTTTTAAAATATTAAAAAAAACAACTGGACGGAAAATTCGCTTACTTTTTGGAATATCCATATGAACCTCTATATTTACTTCTGTTTTTGTCCCCCCCGTGTGTACAATCATTAAACAGTCGTTGTTCTGCAACGAGTTCCTCACCTAGAAAACTTAATTTGAAAATCACTATAAAGGGGTTTTCAACAGGGACGCTACAAAAGTAGAGCGACAGGGACAGCAAACGACGCCATATTTCTAACCGCTCTCTTGACATTTCTCTTCAGTAAGGTTTGCCACTGAAGCCGCTTGACCACCTGAAGCGTCGTATGTTCGTGAATTGGGCTGGGCCGTACTTCTTCCGTGATGATCAAGACCGGCACGTTACTGTGAATGGGAATCGCTACCGTTCAATGATAACCGAATATTTTAGGCCCCAATTGGATGATATGAACTTGGTTCCAAAAGGACGGCGCCACAAGCCACACAGTGAATGCCACAATCAATTTATTGGAAACCAAGTTTGGAGAACGTGTTATCTCACAAAATGGTCCAGTCGATTTGACGCCGTTAGACTATTTCCTGTGGGGCTACATCAAGTCTATGGTCTATGCCAACAAACCAGCGACGATTGATGAACTTCGTACGAATATCGAACGTGAAATTGCAGAAGTATCGGCCGATTTATGCTTGAAAACCGTCGAAAATTGGGTTCAGCGTCTGGACTTCTGCAAGCGTGCCCGTGGTGGCCATGCAAAAGAAATCGAGTAACACTCTTATAAAAAAAACCTTTTATTTCTGAGATTTATATATCTAAAAATCATATCTTACAATTCTCATATTGAATTTTATCAAGAAAACATTTGTATTCGATTAAATTTAAAAGTTTTCATATTTTAAAAGCCCTTTAAAAATGATAACTCTCGAGTACATTAAGCTTTCATACTCTGTAAATAAATATTTTAAATTTATATTATTTATAAAATATACAACAAATATTTACCGATTAAGCAAATAAATTTTTAATGAAAAGTGCAATACGTTGTAAAAGCAAAAATACATTTTGTGCAGTCAAAACATGTTCTAAATGAATTAACCACAATAAATGGTATATATATGTAGCATTGGTGGTATAAATATCAGCGAAAATCGGTTTTATTTTGTGGTTTATAAACTAGTTGTAATCATTGAATGAATACATGTCTGTGGCGTTAAATACCGTGCTGTGTGTGAAGTGGATTATTGTAGTATTTATTTCAACAAAACTTTTGACAATAATAATCCCACGGATGCCACACGTCAGTTTGGATTCATTTAAAGTCATTATGTATTTAAGGGCTTTTCAAATCAAGTCGAAAAACTGATTGTGCTATATATGGTTTGATAAAATATCAATAAATTACAAATAATAAAATGAATATGGTATTCAACAGATATTTGAAACTTAATATAAAATTAAATACAATTAATAATCCACGTGCTGTAACAATTACCATGTAAATGACATAATTTAAATATATGTTCTTGAATCATTAATTGGAGAATTGTCAAAACTTAATAAACATTAGAGGTCAAGGGTAGGTATTTATTAAGATATTGAAATGTAAAATTTGATGCAAAACTCCTAAATGTAATTAGCGGCACCAATTGAGTTAGTCATTTCAATTATTAAAGCATTTGTCTTAATTCGTTATTCTGAATGCGGTATTTCCTAAAAATGAAAATTATTAATATGCAAAAAAAAAGTGCCATTCATGCATAGTTCTTTGCATGATATTGATATTCGCTCGATAAATGTCAGCATAAATGTGATATATTGAAGTGTTCAGTTAATAAGACGAAAACGTAGTTAATGGGTTTCTTAACAACGAACAATTTTCAAACTCATTTACATGTCGTTCACGTCGCAACGGTTATTCAAAGTTGAACGGTTTAATGAAATGTTAATATTTCGGTTAAATTCATAAGACTCAAAGACTGGCTCGAGTGACACATGCTTAGTAATTTATGTCAAAGCAGCTATTATTTAAGTTACTCTACATATATTAAAAAATGTAACATCTGTGCGGCTTAATATATACAAATACAAACTAAATTGTTCATTTGCTTTAAGACAAAGCAATGTTTGACTACCGAAATCTAATCGAAAATATTCATATGCTAAATAAGTAGCTCTTGAGCTACTAATGACTAAACACATTTTTTGAAATGTCAATGTTTCTTTGATGTTTTGAGTTAATTCTCTAATTAATTATACAAGAGTTATTAATTATTCAAAATAGAATTTAAATATTCCGCTTATAAAGTAGTAGATAAGCATTATCTTTGGCATATATCAAAAATGTTATGTCAGTAAAATGATTTCAGAAAAATTTTAAACTAACAGAAACTAAATATTTAGAAAAATGTTGGTATCACTGTTTTAAAAACATCTCGAGAATACGTAATGCTAAAAATCTATCTCCATCACGTCTACACTCATGTTCAGCTTATGGCGTTATTCTAGAAGTTTCCACAAACTTCTACAGTTAATAAGACTCCGTGATGTTTAAACTAAAACTAAACAGAAACAAAATCTTTAGAAAAATGTTCGTATCACTGTTTTAAAAACATCTCGAGAATTCGTATTGCTAGAAAGCTATCTCCATCACGTCTACACTCATGTTCAGCATATGGCGTTATTCTAGAAGTTTCCACAAACTTCTACACTCAATAAGACTCTGTGATGTTTGAACTAAAGCTAACAGAAACTAAATATTTAGAAAAATGTTCGTTTCACTGTTTTAGAAACATATCGAGAATTCGTATTGCTAAAATCTATCTCCACCACGTCTACACTCATGTTCAGCACCATGGCGTTATTCCAGAAGTTTGCACAAACTTAATAAGACTCCGTGATGTTTAAACTAAAACTAAACAGAAACATATCTCTGTTTTAGAAACATCTCGAGAATACATATTGCTCGTAGGCTATCTCCATCACGTCTACAACCCATGTTCAGCGTATGGCGTTATTATAGAAGTTTCCACAAACTTCTACAGTTCATAAAACTCCGTGTTGCTTAGGTATACGTAAGTCTTTCAACCTTACAGCTTTTGGGAGTACACCCAGCAGGATTGACGACAAGGTCATCAATGATGAAGCGAGATCATTTGAAAATTTGTTATTGATAAATATGTCTACAACAATTTCATAAAGGACATAGGAATAAAGATGTCATACACCATATGTCATATATACATATATCAATGACATTGTGAAAATCCGTCATTGATGAAATATTATTGATGACGTCATTGATAAAAACTAACATTCACGTGACATGCCTCTAAAGGTATTTAGAATATTTAAGGAACCAATTTTTATAAAAGCGGGATAATAAGCAGTAGTAATGTTGATATATAGTAAAGTACGTTATTGACATTAGCAAGTACACATACCATTCCAACCGAGAACAGAAGAAAATAATAAAATTGATTTGTTTTTTTAATTATCTTTGTTTACTATTAAGAATAGTATATAATATATGACAATATTTGAAACATTTTCAAAAGAGATCCCTAGTTTAGTTCAGGATTCTAATGGATATGTAGAATTTAATGCGCATCGTGACATTTCATTTAAAGTTCTGATTTTTTTAATAACGTATTTTTCCATTAAAAATAAATACAACTTATATTAAAATAAATCAAATTGAACTTGACCTTAATACAAGTAAACTGTTAACTTACTGTGCCTCTGTGAGTTGAATATATCTTTATAACTTATAGCATGAGTGCGCTGAATTATCTTACGTCTCATGTTTTCTTCTTTTCTAGTTTCACTCTTTCTACTGTTGCGAAAATTACATATTACAAAATATGGAATATCGCTCTGACAAACATCAGCGTAGTATTCTACAAGTTTCCACACATTTCTTGAGATTCCGTAATGGTCGCATATTATCCCTATCTCTATCAGATTATACCTGGATTCTAGAAGTTACCACAAACGTCTATATAGCTGTCTAACTATATGCCATAAATAATATAGATGCAGTTGTTGTAGATGTAAAATTATCAAATAATATTTTTAAGATTTCAATAATAGGTTAACAAAATAGTTACCAATATTGAAAACATATAAATCCTTCGAATTATATATAAATTATTGGAATTTATCAACAGGTTTTTAAAAAGTAATTGATAATATTAATCAAACGTTGTTTTTTTTTTATTTTGGTTAATATGCTTCGACAGCATTAATATTATTGAATAATTTGTATGATATTAATATAATGTTAATTACAAAAATAAAATGCCACTGATTTTATTTTCTTAATTCAAAACGTTAAAGTCTTATAATTGCATTTAAAAAATCATGTTCGTATTTAAAACATTTTCCCAAACATTTAATGAAATCACCTTATTTTAAAACAATTTGCAGCTGTTAAACATTTGCAGTTGTTAAACATTTGCAGTTGTTTTAAGATCACAAGCCAAATAAAACGCAGGTGGTTCTCAAAATAAAACCAAAGGAATTTCCTTTCGAAATTCCTGTCTGTAGTGAAATCGACTGGTGTGTGTGGGGCGAACGGTATAACCAACGTTGACCTTCCCAAGTATGGCAGCCGTACAAAACAACGACCAGACATGCATTGCCAGAGATCTATCTATAAAATGCTTATGTCTGTCCAATCAACCAGCATCGGCAGTTGCATTTGGAGTCGGATTCTTATAATAAGATGGACATAAAACTGATGCTATCAATTTCAGTGTCTGGAGTCTGCGAAATAATTCATTTAATTTTTTTTTATTTGCAACAAACAAGTGTCTGCATAACCTGTTTATTAAATCAGTAAATTCAAAGATCGTATTGGAATATGGTTATTCTATATAAATTGTATATTAACTTCAAATATTACTATATAAATCAAAAATATATTTACAGCAAATATACAACAAAATGACTAGAATTTTCCTTCTGTTAAACTCGTTGTGATAACTATAATATAGTTAATATAAACATAAAATATTAATAAATGTTCATATTTATAGTAATCTTCAGGGCACGATTTAAATAATTATATTATAGCTACTGCAGCATAACTTTATTTAAGGATTACTTTAATTTTCCAACGATTAGAAGCATATTATAGTTTATCCACGAACAGAAGCAGAAGTTTAATTTTGCCAGGAATATAAGCACATATAACGTGAAGTCACCAAATACATTTTAAAAATGCCAAATATTATTTTACAAAAATCTTTATAAATCTGCCAATTTTTAATCGATGATCTCAATTTTTTTTACCACATGTTAAGAAAATGTAAATCTACTAGTTGATTTTTCAACTTCAAAAATGCATCAATTACTTTTTATAATATTAATCAACAAACTCGAAAATTAAGTTTTTCATAAAAATGTATATATTTCTAAGAAACATAAATCAAACTTATTTATTTAGTTTATTTATTATTTGTTAATATATTAAAATAAAGTTAATATTTTATTTTGACACCATTTTAAGTAAACTTTACATAATATTACGAGTCTGTTTTTGGTGTAATAAATATTTATAGAAAATATAAACGTTTCGTATTTTTACTACTCTCAATTAAATTATCAGTTCAATTATATTTCAACAAAAAAATAAATAAAATAATTCAATGAAATTGGGTCAACATTAGTTGTTGAAGTAAATCAATCAATCATTTTAATTTTTCTTGTCAGCTACTAGTCCTGTTTACCTCATTTTATAAAGTAAGACATCTCTGTCTTTTTTTTGTTGCATAAATCGCACAATAACTTATATTGCATATAAGTTATTACAACATTTATTAACGCCTTAACCGGTGCAACCACTTTCAATGATTCTATGTTGATTCAGTTGCTCTCGTAAATTGAGTAAATCTACGCAATCACAACGTAACTCGAGGCAAGTTTTACGCATAAATTATGTGAATATTTATTTGTATGTTCGTAATGAGTCAGTGTTTAAGTATGTTTTGAAGTTGTTTTCTGAGAGCAACTTAATAAATTAAAAATAAAAATAAAATTATAGTGCACTCAATCAGGTGAATGATTCGGTGATCGTGTATTTTTATGCGATTGAAAGAGCATTAGTGTGAATTACCATCAATGGAGGCATTTGTCAAAGTTGTTAAACTTCATTATCGTTGATTAATATTTTTGAATAAACTTAAAATACATTTAAACTTATATAAAATTTCACATAATGGACAGAGATTTACGATATTTTAGGAAGATTTCCAATGTTTAGCCAATTTCTTAATTTAGCAAGGCTACGTACCCTTTATTTTATTGAACTCGTGCTAAATACACAGAGCTCTTAAAGGCAATAGGAATAGGTTGTCATAGGAAAGGGTGTATTGAGACTTCATTGATACCTTTAGATTTGTCTAAAGTTGTGAAGGAATTAATTGATACTCATAGACCTAATACTGAATTGTATTGTTGAATCTGGTTCCGTTAAAAATTCTCCTATTGCATACCAGTTTAGTGATAGATCTTCAGGTTCAATGCATACCTTCTTAAGACACCGCCATATTAAACTTGCCGGTTGATTTCATATAAATGGGATAGAAATTGGACTGTATTTCCTACAGTATACATTAACTTTAGGAATGTATAATATTTACACGTAGAAAACGTATCCACGGGTGATTCCCTTCGCAAAGTAGAGTAGTTTTGCACTGGAGAATAATGTTTTGCTATACTCAGCCAGTAGTTAAATAGAACATGGTTATGAAATCTTTCAATTACCGATCTATGTGTTTTACGAAAATTCAGACTACGTAAAACTGATCTACAAGTTCGTATATCTGGATTGTGTACAAAATAAAAACACTATTTTGTTTGGTTTAAATTACAACAATTAACTTTATAAATTACATTAACTAACAACTTTACTAATTATAAATTCTAACAACTGCTGCATGTCCACAATTTTTCTTGGCATTGATCACACATTGATCTGCACACATCAGCTCGACATGTTTCGAGAACCTTCTACACTTTTCGTGAATGCTACAAGCTATTTGCATCTCTTGTGTTTTAATGCACTGATCTTCCATCACTTTCTCGCACATTGCCTCAGTGCGCTGAATGATCTTCCGGCTCTTTCTTACACATTGCTTAGTACGCTGAATTGTCTTGCGTCTCATTTACTTTTATTAAATGGAAGCAAATTACATCTTTTCGTAACAATATGTATATCTAATAGAGGGTTCCATGGTTGAAGTATATACAGTATATACTACAGTAAGTATATACTTTTTTTTTGAAAACTGTTTGAAAGATTCAACATTGGTTTACGAATATTTTCCAACAAAACATCAATGCTTTGTTTACAACTTCATAAAAACAAATAATATTCAAAATTTTAAATTAAATAAATTTCAACATTTTGCCAACTTTCAAGATTGTTTTGGATCCAAAAGAAACCACAGTGATTAGCGAAAATGATAAAAGTGAATGTGTGCACTGAAATTTAAATGAAATCACCAATTTCCAAAAAATTAAATAAACTATAACCTGAAAATAAAGTTTAAAATGACAATTAATCTTGTATTTTAAAATTTTCTTCTTGACATTCTCAGCACACTGTATGTCAATTAAACGTCTAGATGGTCTAACCTGTATATACTTCAACCATGGAGGGTTCTATAAAAATGTTTCTCGGGAAAGTGCAACCAGCAAAATTTATTTTTCTCTCGATACTATTCTTTTCCCTACACTCTTCATTTACCGACACCATTTTGTTCTTCAACATATCATAATTCTCTGTAATCAACAAAGAACACTATGTGAATAGTTCAAATAAAAAATGATTCTGTTCAACCAATCTCCAAATAATATCTATCATTAGAGAAAAATCAATAGAATTCTTTTAACACCGATTTTAAGAATATTAAGAATTTTCATGGACAGTGCAATTATACAATGCAATTCTATTCATTAAACACCGATGAGATTGACCTTCGTCATTTCTTCATGTCTTTTGTCTTTTTTTAAAGACATCTTTCCATCATATCTTTCCATCATGAAATGGCAAACCTTACTGAAGAGAAATGTCAAAAGAGCGGCAAGAAATACGGCGTCGTTTGCTGTCCCTGTCGCTCTACTTTTGTAACGTCACTGTTGAAAAACCTTTTACAAAATGCACTTATTCAATTTTGAAGTTTTGAAGTGGTTTCGCAAAGGATCAACGAGGAATTTTTGATCTGGTTCAAGTAAGTAACACCTATTAGCAAAGTCGTAGAAAAAACGTCGTTGTCCAGAATCACGAGTTCTATTTCAAAAATATATTTTCAGCTCAAAAAAAAAGGCAGGCTTTTAAAGGTTAATTGCAATATATTCCATATCTACAAAAAAGTATTCTTTAAATTATAATTATAATCAAAGCATGTCCGAAATATAAATCAGAAAAAAGTCATAACAAAAAAACAAACAAACCAAAAAAAGAATAACAATTTTAAAATCAAAAGTCGAAAATGTATTACGGAGAAATGTCACATAAATTCGAAAGAGAGAAGTTCATATTACTTCCCAAAGTAATAAACGGTGGTCTTGCCGGAATTATTGGTACCTCCTGCATATTTCCATTGGATTTGGTAAAAACACGTCTGCAGAATCAACAGCTTGGTCCCAATGGCGAAAAAATGTATCGCAGTCTGTTTGACTGTTTCACGAAAACCTTTCGCTCCGAAGGATTTCTTGGAATGTATCGTGGATTAGCAATTAATATTCTATTAATTACACCAGAAAAAGCCATCAAATTGACATGCAATGATTTTTTTCGTTATCACTTTACTACGGCTGATGGAAAATTACCTATGTTTAATCAAATGTGTGCTGCTGGTGTTACTGGTATATTTCCAATTATAGTCACCACACCTATGGAATTGATAAAAATTCAACTGCAAGATGCTGGACGTGTGGCATCTCAAGCTAAATTGCTTGGAAAACATGTAGAGACACCTACAATGTCCACTATAATCAAACTGTTACTCAAGCAAAGAGGTATCTTTGGATTATACAAGGGTCTGACACCAACAATAGCACGGGATATTCCATTTGCTATTATATATTTTCCGCTATTTGCAACACTAAATGCAATGGGACCACGTCGTGAGAACACAACTGGTGAAGCGGTTTTTTGGTGGTCATTAATATCCGGTCTTGGTGCTGGTAGTTGTGCAGCATTTTCTGTAACACCTCTGGATGTAATGAAGACACGACTGCAGGCATTAAAAAAGGCAGAAGGTGAAAAGGAATTTTCTGGCATTCTGGATTGTCTGGTGAAAACATTCAAATATGAGGGTCCATTGGCATTTTTCAAAGGTGGCATGTGTCGTGTCATTGTGATTGCACCACTTTTTGGCATTGCGCAAATGGTATACTATCTGGGCGTGGCCGAGGCAATATTAGATGAATTTTCTTAAGAAACTAAAAGTTATTTATTAAAATAAAAACAAATATTGTGGATTTCGAATTAAGTAAAAAAAAATATAGTGCGTAGATTTTCTTGTATTAATTTATCATGGGACATCTATAAATGAATGATTCTAGTCAAAGTGTCTAATGTAAGGTATATGTGCTAAATTGGGCGGAGCAGAGGTCTACATTTAAACTCAAAAATCGTAAGTATATATCGTCACTATCATGCGAAAGGGGTGAATGTGCAATTTTTGACATTTGCGTTTTTTTTTTAATTTTTTAATGTAGTTTTTCCTCAAGTATATTGTGCAAAAATTGTGTGTGGTTTTGTTGGATATTTCTAGCCATAAAAGACAAAACCAAAATGTTGAATTTGTAACATATAAAATATTGTCATGCCAAAAGGGCGAATCGTTTCGTTTTTTCGCCATAACTTTTTATTGGTTTAGGATAAAATATTGGTGTAAAGGTATTAATTGTTTGTTTTTAAAGCACCTATCGATTGGCATCATTCATTAAAAATATTTTTCCAAACATTAATTCGCCATTTGTTATTTGCAGGAAATGTTTTTTGGCAAAGTATTTATAATGAATGATGCAGATCGATAGGTGCTTTTAAAACAAACAATAATTCAATAATTTCCTTTTACATCACTATTTTATCTTGTACTTTTAAAGAGTTATAGCAAAAAAAACGAAGAGATTCGCCCTTTTGGCATGACAAGATTATCAATTTTTCCAATTTCTCCGTTTTTTGCTATAATAGGTGCAAGATAAAATAGTGGTGTAAAGGTATTAATTGTTTGTTTTTAAAGCACCTATCGATTGGCATCATTATTTAAAAAAAATGTCCAAACATTTTTTCCTGCAAATAACAAATGGTAAATTAATGTTTTTCAAAATATTTTTAATTAATGATGCCAATAGATATGTGCTTTAAAAGAAAACAATTAATGACGTTACATTCATAATTTATCTTGCGCTAATAAAAAGTTATAGCAAAAAAAACAAAAATATTTGCGTTTGGATCTGGATATAGCCTCACAAAATCCGTATTTATAATTCAGTAGGTTGTCCAAATCTAAAGATATTTTATATACGTTATAATAATTGACGAATAAACAAAAAAAACAGAAAAAATTGAAAAAATAGAAAATTTGCTAATTTTGAAAGCCCTTCAAACTTTAAAATTTGATTTCCCAACATTTTTAAAAATGCACATTCGCCCCTTTCACATGACAGTGACGATATGTTATCTAATAAAGTAGTTTCAAAAATTTAGTTTTTTGCGTTTTCATGTAATCGTGATGTAAACAGTCACCGCTACCTTAACATAACTTAGTGTATTTCATTTACAACTTTGAGTTGTCTAATATTTTTTAGAAACTCGTACATTTAAATTTACATTAAAATATTAAAAAAGTTTAACTTTGACCAGTGTTGCCAGATTACTTAAATAAATTTTGGATAATTTTTATCGTTTAAAAGATTTTCAGTAATGTGGTCTATTAAAAAAATATAAGAAAAGTACATGTTACTGAAGAAAAAAAATATTACGGAGATTTGCGTATAAGTCCAATTTTCCAAAAAAAGTAAAAAAAAAAAAGTTCGACTTTACAATTTTATATTTACTAAACCATTTGAGATATTTAAAAACGGTTTTCAGTTTATAATTTATGTGTTAATTTATTATAAAAGTCCCATACAAATATTTTGATTTCATGATAAAATGTACAATTTAGAGCTCGAATCACACGATTGAATAAACAGTCAACTTTTGAATCAATTTTCAAATAATTTTAATATCAATCGTGTGATTGCCCAATTTTTGTATGGAAAATTAGGCAATCACACGATTGATATTTAAATTGTTTTGAAAATTGATTCAAAAGTTGACTGTTTATTCAATCGTGTGATTCGAGCTTATGTATAAATATGTAAAGTCTTCAAAAATGAAAATAAAAATTCATGTTCAAGGCTATATCTTTAAATTTAAACAAGATATTTTCTAAAGTAAGCACATTTTCATTTTTCTTTTCACAAACAAAAAAATGTTTTAAATCAAATAACTTTTGGATTTTTTACAATTTCTGAAAAAAAAATCATGAAAAAAATCTCAACTTTACTGATTTTTGTTTCCATAATCATTAATGGAACCAACTCAAGTTTTACAACTTAAGTTCTCTCAAGTTCTCTTTGTCCAACACTTTTTAAATTTTTAAAATCGCTTGAGTGGTTCAGAAAATACTGAATTTCACACGATTTAAGAGCGTTTGGGCGCACTGTTTGATGTGTAAAATTCATTTAAATTTGAATTTCCCAGTGAATATTTTTAGCAGATGTTTTTCTAAAATCGTTAGTTTTTTTCTAAAATGTGAAGAGTATTCTCAAGAAATAAAACGTTCTGTTTACGGTACAAAAATACGATATGAAAACGGATCTGTAAACGAAAAACGCGGAATATCGACAGGCTATGACAGATACCAAGTTTACGGACCATACGCGGAGTTTTTCACACACAATACACAACAAAACGTAATACAAATTAAGTCATACGATTTGACGGTACGTGTATGGACCATAAACGAACTTTTGGCGAAATACGCAACGAAACGTGATACAAACTGAGTCGTTAAAGTACCGTAGTCGTATATGTTATACACTCAGAAAACAAAAAACCAACGACTATTGATTCTAAAGGACACGAAACAATAGTTTTTCCTATTAATTCAATAGTTTTTATAGTATTTTGTACTATTGTTTAGCTCATAAGGTGGTCAATGAAAATCAATAGGACATGTTATTGATAAAGTAGTAATTTTGCAATTGTTTCAATACTTTATTTTATAGTGCAATACTATTGATTATTAATAGTTTGAGTCACATTAATTAAACTATTGTATTAATGTATTAAAACCATTAAAAATACCAAAAAGGACTTTTTCAATGTTGCTTAAAGAAAAAATGAAATAAGTATCCATAGAGAATAAAGGTATTAAAATATTTAATATTAACGTTATTTATCAAAAAAGTATGTGAGCAACGCAAGGCTCCACAAAAGTAATTTATTTTGTATAACAAAAAGTATATTAACATTTTATTAAAAATGTTAATGGCTTATTAACTCCTTTACAAAAGTCGCTAATATGATAATATTAATAGGAAAAATCGCATTGACTAATTTTAATAGTATAAAATCGTTGAATCAATGGAATTCCTATGAATTTTATAGTTTTTTTTTTCGGAGTGTAACGGATTCCCGTTATACGTATCATTAACGTTCCGCTAAAGACATAATTATGATTTCGACTAGGACGAGTCTACATATAAATATTTCTTGGCTCAATTCTAGAGCTACAATTTATATATTAATGTTAAAAAATATTATTATAATAAAAAATATTATTGCAAACTATGTACATATCATACTTCAAATCAAAATTGTGGTACATTCAATTATATACCTTACTGTGATAGTTGATTAATTTAAATAACTATACATTATAAAATGGTATTTAAAAATTAATGAAGCGCAAAATTTCAATTGAAATTTCCACTAAATAAATAAAATAAAACAAGTGGCTGGGAAAGGCAAATCTGCAGCGCCACTCAAAGACACCCGCAATGCGACATCTCCAAAGAGGTGCAGTATGTTATTATTCCTCAGATAGTGCTTTAAATTGAAACCAGCCATAAACTCGGCACAAACAAATCTAAATATAGACAGTTTCTCATTTTACAAAATGCCACCAAATGTTCTACATCGTATTCTTTTTTTCTTTATTATGTCTAAATTTAATAATAAAATTTCTTATAGGCACTTTTGATGCATTGTACCATTTAACGTATACAAGAACGAACCCACTCATGTGCGACATATTGCAACGACGCTTCAACGCAGTGGGTTCAATAAAATGTACCAGTCTGGAGTAACTACTTGGCTTGAGCAACTGTTAAGTGCTCTAAGGTGAGATAATTGCATGGGCGATAAATTAGTATTTCATTCATTAGGGTTGGGCAAGTAAGTAATAAATTTTGTATTTTATAAACAATTATTAAGCAATAAAACTCCTACTATTTAGTAATATAATATGGTTTATCATAATAATCCACCTACGAATACAACTTATGAATTTAAATAATATGATGTTGGCATATTCCCAATACATTATGTGTGTGTGTTTCTTTTAATAAGTAAACTCTTCACTACATCAACATCTAGTAATTTATATTATTTTGGTGGTGGATTTGTAAGACAACTTGTAGATTACTTTGTGAGGAGCTTAAAATTAAATTTGTAATTAATATATGTAAATATTTATGAGAGAAATAATGCGGCGAATTATGTGTTGAGCAGGTAGATACAATATATGTTGTAAAATTGTTTGATTAAGATTTTAATAATGTAACAAGCAGATAAGATATACTATAACATACCGGTTACAATAAGCTGTAGAGTGGCTCACTTTACATTTATTATAAACATTATTTATTTAAACGGTATTAGTTATTCAAATGAAACTGACCTAATTTTAGAAGCATCTTGGTAGATAACTTAAGGGTTTACCACAGTGTACTGTGCCAAAAATAGAAACATTTTGGTAATTTTACATTCGTAAATAGAGATTACATTGGAAAATTTGTTAAATATAAATAGACATTGTTACTAATTCTTTGAACTACATAAGTTCAATATAATTTATGAAATGCGGCGCATGAACTCAATTAAGAAATCTATTTTATTGCTAGAAACTAAATTTTATAGATCATGAAAAATTCAAATAAAGATTTTTATTCTAATTAACCTTTCAAGTAAGCATTGGACACCTCATGCTGTGACACAAGTGTGAAGTTAAATATACGTGAATTTAGCATATACACAAACCATATGCATTTTTGTAGAGATATGCTACCATGAAGAGTGATTTTCTAAAGTTATCTATGAGACCAGAATTCTGGGGGATGCACAAATAAAACATACTATTTTGAAAAATTACTTTCTTCACCTAAGCAACGATGCCAATAGCTCAAAACACATGGATTTTTGATTATCCGAATTTTGATTCTTAAGTTTATACTTTAAGGTACCACAAAAGTGGACTAAATTTTTTTTTATTACGGAAATCGAAAGAGAACATCATTAGAAGGCTAATTGTAACCTTTGGAACCCCAAAAGGGGTCGAAATCTCATTTTAGATTTTGTTTTTGTTATCGAAAATCGATAGCTGACTTAGTGAAATGCATTTTAAAATTTCTATCGATTTCCTAAATAAAAAAAATGTTTGTCATAAATGGGTTTTTACCGAACGGTATCATAAGCCTTCTAATGATGTTCTCTATCGATTTCCTTAAAAAATGGGCCATAAATGCCCTTTGCGAATCATGGACTACTCTAAAGGGTACCATTAGACTTTTAATGATACCGCCTATCGATTTACGATAGGGTTTTGATCACCTTTTGGAGGTCCTGGACCACTACAAATGATACCATTGAATATCCAGCGATGTCTGCTATCGATTTCTTCAATACATTTTTTTAGGTTTTTTGTCCATTCGGGGAAATCGCAGTTCGGGAATATGTTTTTTCGGGGTAATATCCATTGCTGGGAGATGACTTTCGGTAAAATGTTCATTCGGGGAAGTGTACACTTCGGAGAAATAACCATTTGCTACGAGCTCAACGGATTTAACATGCATTTTGTCAAAAATGGTGGTCCGTTCAAACGTAATCTCAACGGAGTCACTCCGTATTTTGTTAAGAATGACGACCCACCAGCGGATCCACCACAGATTCACCTTATTATGTATCAAGCATACCGGTTCGTTAACGTAGCATACAAACGTAATCGCAACTCGAAACTCTGTTTCAAAAATCGATAGCTGACTTAGTGAAATTTCTATCGATTTCCTAAATAAAAAAAAAATTTATTTTCGTTATCATAAAATGGATAATATCGTATTTTCTAATTCTTTACCGTAAACGGACTGTTTTCCTCTTGAGGTATTAGGATACTTTTACTTCGATTTGTAAAATAAAAGTAACAATAAAACGAGTTGGGAAAGTTAGGTCACATGGGTAAGTTCGGTCACATGGGGCGAATTTTTATAGTCGGTACGGGCCCGACTATGGAATACCCTACACCTTTGGTGGGGATATTAACCCTCAGAATATTATACATTATATCCCCATAAATTAAAAAAAATTTTAAAATAAAAAAAGAAAAAAAAATTTGAAAAATATAATTGGGCGGACCACGCCTATATTTAAAATTTTGAAAGGCTAATATTTCATAGATTTGATTTTAATAATTTACGGATCAAATTTCCACTATGAAAACCCGGGAAATAATGAAAAAAAAAAAGTGGGCGGATCACGCCCATTTTTGGACCACATATTTTTAGGTGAATTCTAACAATACGTTTTAAATTTTATAACTATACCTTAAATACTTTTCGAGTTATTAGTTTCGAAAAAGTTATATAAAAGTGACTTGTATGGGAGGTGGGCGTGTCCGTTGACCGATTTTGCTCATTTTCAAACTCAGTTCCTACTTTTGGCTAAACTATATTGAGACGAAATTTCATCGCATTCTGATCAGTATTTCTTAAGTTATTCTGTATTCGGACAGCAAGACAGCAAGACAGCAAGACGGACAGACAGACAGACAGACAGACAGACAGACGGACATGGCTAAACGCACTCGGGTAGTGATGCTGATCAAGAATATATATACTTTTCCATACCGGACACGCCTCCTAAGGGGCGTTACAATATATGCACAAAGTTAATATACCCTGTACCTCATAGGTGTAGGGTATAATTAGTAATAAGGACATGTATCAGAAGGCCATTAAATAATTCGATGACATACTGTCAAAAGTACTTTTAATGCATTCACTCCGATTTGTTCTCTACACACTCAGAAAAGAGTTTCCTTATATTAAGAAATATGTACTTGAAATAACGTCAAGTTCATTTTTACTTATTTTAATAGTCGTAAAATTTCCTTATTATAAAGACATTTTTCCTTAAAATAAGGACTTTCCTTAATGGTGCCGTATATTTTTTTCTTAGTTCAGTCCCCCTATTTTGTCAAGAATAGCGCTGCGTTAACTAACTGTCAAAACGTACTCTCCACGGATTGACTACCTTTTGTATCAAACATAACAGTTCGTTAACGTGTCTTTTATGGTTCAAATACACGATAGAACATTGTAGTACGACTTGTAATACGACGTAGATTTCGTTCGCCCATACACTTATCGAACTGTTAGCCCAACATACTATACAACATCATTTTTGTATTTTAAATAAATGAATATTAAATGAAAAATTTCTTTAAAGAAATGTTTAATAACATAAAATACGAATTTGTAGCGAAAGAAAATCGATAGAGTTGGATTTAAAAGAAAAATCTAAATATTCAAAAAATTTTAAGCGTGTTTGATGGTTGTATGGCTTGAAATCAAAAATATTTGATTTTATTCAACCAACATGCAGAGATGAGTTTTGGTCGTACGACATCGACATAAACGATACAGTATTTCATACAACATACTATGTAGTACGACAATGTTTTATCGTGTATGGGAACCTTTAAACGTACTCTTAACTGATTCGAAACGTACTTACGTATTTTTCTTCCTCATTACCCGTTTATTGTACCATTTTCATATCGAAAAAACAGAATAATTACGAAATCATCTTTGGTTATGTATACGTCACCGTTAATGAACGTTTTGTTTCTTGCGTATTGTCCCTAAAATTCCATAAATACTAATATAAAATAATATTATGTCCAAAATATAAGCCTTTTCTCTAATCCCCAGTCATCTTTGCTTTGTTATATGATGTAATCTCTATTTTTATAACAAAATAATTTTGTTGCATCTTCCAATTAAAAAAATACTCTATCGGAAAATGTCACAAACTTTAATATTTTTTATATTTACAGAAACATCTTAAGACTCCTGAGATCAATACTCCGAAAGATCAACGACCTATATGTTCAAGGGACTGAAAGAAATATTGACACTATATTAAAGTGCCCGTGTCTTGCTTCAAAGTCATCCGTTAATATGCTACTATGAATTTTAACAGATATCAAATGACACTGTCAAGTCCCATTAAGATTGAGTGAACCACGCCCTGCAACAAAAATATCTTTTGAGTCAAAATGTTCGATGCAAAAACGTTTGTAATGATCGTAAATTCTTAAAACACAATAAAATGTTTTGTAAATTAAGTCAAAAAGGTTTTACCATATACCATATAAAATAAATTTAAAAAGAAAAGATGAGGGTATTGACAAATTAGGAATTTTGTTATTTTCAGGTATATTTTCGCATAAATCAACAAATTATTACATACAAGTAGTCGAATGCAAAAGTGACATTCTTTAATAAAACCAAAATATTAAAAGAGATTTCAGAATTGTGACAATTCAGGCATATAACGGGATTATCGTTCTTCGAAATTTGGATTATCTTCTTCTAGAGTATTTCCAAATACCTATAAAATTGGCATTTTGGCATTTGGTTCACACACATAACATGTTAAAGAATCATCAGTTGATCGCGAAATATTCCAAAGATTTATTAAATTTTTAAGATTAAAAGTGTCACTCCAAAAGTGTTTATTCAAATCAGCAATATTCATAAATTAATCCGCTTTTATGCTTAATGAAGCAGATGAAATGAACTCTCATAAATACAAAAACAAAAAACAAAAGTAACATTAGAATTATTTTATGTACATTTTTGTTTACAGTCAAACATCAAATAAAGCTTTTGTATATTTTGCAAAAAAAAAACAAAAGTTTTATTAAAAGTTAACAAACATTTTGACAAATGTTGACAAATAGTTTAAGAAATCTTGTAAACAGTGTAAAAAAAGAAAAATAAAAATGGCACAAAACAAACCACAACAATTTTATTTGTTGCCCAAGATCCTAAATGGTGGCATTGCTGGTATGATTGGTGTGGCCTGTGTGTTTCCATTGGATTTGGTCAAGACACGACTGCAGAATCAACAGCTTGGTCCCAATGGCGAAAAAATGTATCGCAGTATGGTGGACTGTTTCGTGAAGACATTTCGCTCCGAAGGTTTGCGGGGCATGTATCATGGATCCGTTGTTAATATACTGTTGGTTACACCTGCCAAAGCTATTAATCTAGCCTCAAATGATCTATTCCGTTATCATCTGACCCATCCAGATGGTAAACTACCATTGATTAATCAAATGTTTGCCGGTGGTCTGGCTGGGGGTGCACAAATCATTGTGGTCACACCAATGGAACTTTTGAAAATTCAATTACAAGATTTTGGACGTATTAACGCAGCAGCCAAACTGAGTGGTAAGCCGGTTGAACGTATTAGTGCCGCCAGGATTACACTGAACCTCTTAAAGGAAAAGGGTATTTTTGGATTATACCGTGGTCTGGGTGCATGTGGACTGCGAGATGTTAATTTTTCAATGGTCTACTTTCCAATTTTTGCTGCGCTTAACCAAAAGGGACCACGTCGTCAGGATGGTTCGGGTGATGCTGTCTTTTGGTGTTCGTTTCTATCAGGTTTGGCTGGTGGTTCATTTGCAGCATTAATTGTAACACCGTTCGATGTGATGAAGACACGTCTGCAGGCATTGAAAACGGCGCAGGGTGAAAAGGAATTCTCTGGCATAAAGGATTGTATTTTCAAAACTTATAAATATGAAGGCCTAACGGCTTTCTTCAAAGGTGGACTCTGTCGGATGATTGTCATTGCTCCGCTATATGGTATTGCGCAGACGGTGTATTTTCTGGGTGTTGGCGAAACGATTTTGGGTTACGACAAGACGAGTAGTTGAGTATATTGATATTAGTTTTCTGGTACTGTCAGCCAGAAAGTATATATTGAGCTTGAATTGTATAGTAATGTATTTAATATAATAAATAAACTTTAAATAATTCAATTTATTGACAAATATCACTGTGTACAGCATTGTGACCGTTATGGAAAAATTGTATTATAATTTGCGAGTAGACAAAAGAGTTTTCACATTTTTTTAATATTTGTGATACATATTAATTTCCCGCAAATTTTCTACAAATTAATTTACGGCCCACAATATACTATAGTATACGAATTTTAGCATATACACCAAACCAGAAAGAATTTAATTTATACTAATAAATTTGTAGCCGCGGTAGCTCAGTGGTTAGTGCGTTGGACTGCGAGCCGAAAGGTCCCCGGTTCAAGCCTGGACTGGGGCTAACAACATCTTTTCCTCTCGGTAGTAAATGGCAAACCTACGAGAGTAAAACATTGCCTATGAAAAAGCTCTCACCCGCCGTTCGGATTCGGCAATAAACTGTAGGTCCCACCACTTTGAGTACAAATATAACACGCACAGCTCAAAATGGTGAGAGAGCTCGGCCTAAGTCCTTATAGGACTGTAGTGCCAAACTATTATTAATAAATAAATTCATATATCCAATTAATTCCGTGAAGATAAATACGTAATTAACTAGCAGAGATTTAAACCAAAATTTTTAACAGATGCTTTGCAGACTGTTTACAGAGGCGGGTCAATGGGAATAATTCATCAATCAGTGCATCCAAATGGCCACGGTGCAGTCGGGGATGATACTAACCGAACGTAATACATTGGATAGATAATGGATAGGGCTTTCCAAAAATATATACCATAAGTTTGGATCGATCTTCTTCACATTTTTAATTTTTTTTTTTTTAAATGGGCTTATATTTGGTAGAAAAAGTGGTCATGATGAATTGGCCATTGTCCAGGTGGCGACGACCGTGTACTAATCGAACTTAGTACGTTGGATAGATAATGGATAGGGCTTTCCAAAAATATATACCAAAAGTTTGGATCGATCTCCTAACATTTTTATATTTTTTTTAAATGGGTCATATTTAGTAGAAAAAGTGTTCATGATTAGTGGCCACTGTCCAGGTGGAGATGACCGTGTACTAACCGAACTTAGTACGTTGGATAGGTAATGGATAGGGTTTTCCAAAAATATATACCAAAAGTTTGGGTCGTCATCCTAATATTTTTAATTTTTGGTAGAAATATGACCCATCGAGTTCAATCGAGATATTTTTCCTGCGACTCTCAACAATATATTTTCCAGATTCTCCCATAAAATATAAATTATCTATTCTTGAGTTCTATGAGAATTTAAAAACACAATAATGGTATACTGTTTTTTTTTTTTTTTTTTTTGAGAATTATATCAACTGAAGTCAAAAATTGTACGAAAATATAAAAAATTAAGAATACTTACAATTACTATACACTTGATTCCCTGATTAGCATCTTTATGGGGTCTCATAACCCCATATCTTTCATTCTAAAGTGAAACCTAAGAAATTTATTTAGAAAAATATTTCGAAAAACTATTTTAGTGAACCTAAATAGGAAGCAGCAAATTTTATCCTATACATTTATGTTTTAAAAATAATTTTATGAATTACGTATTTTTTCACAATCCTGAAATACATATAATCAAAAATTTCGATTAAACACTGTAAATTTGAAAATTTTTAAAATGAATCAGAACCCAAGTGGTTGCTAATTCAAATAAGATTAAAGTGTTTTATTGACTTCATTAATCAATGTTTATATGACGATCAATTTATAAAAAAATCAAATGTTATTTTTGAAAATGCTTTTAAAAATAAACAAATAAAAAGTACAATTTTGAATGGACAATAAAGTGGGGGGTGTTCTAAAAACAAGTGGCTGGGTTAAACACATATCCAGCAACAGTGGCAGACACCCGTTGCATGCTGTCTTCCACAACATACGACAAGTGCACTATTTCGATGCTTATATCTTGTACCACAGCCAAATATTAAAAATAGACAGTTCCCCTATTCCCAGTTTCACTTTGGAGTGACTCAAAAATATTTTGATTTTCTTGCTCCCATTTGACTTAATTACCATACAATTTTTTATTCTTCTTTTTTTTGGTTGCCGTCATATTTTTGCTATATTTATATATGTTTCCCTACTGTGCCAATTCATGTGCAACATGTTGTAACTTCAACGAAATAAGTTCACGATAGTTTATAGAGTGGTTGCTGTCACTATGAAGTGATGACAGTTCTAGAGTTTACAGTGGAAAGTGTTGTTCTTGAGTAATTGATTGAGTGATCAGCATCAACTACTGAGTCGATTTAGTGATGTCCGTCTTTTTGTCTGTTGAAATCATGATTACAGCAAAAGCTAACGAGCTAGTTTAATGAAACTCAGAAGTTATATTACTTGTATAGCTAAGCTTACGAGTATTGAAAATGAGCATCTTTGGTTGATTGTGTCCTGTTTAATTAAGGTTTAACTTTATTGTCAAATATATATAGTAATTTGTAGTACTCAAAAAAAATCGAGCTTCGGTACATGTAACCACAAGTACATGCACACAGAAAAATCCTCTTTTTGCAGGAGATTAATCGAACCAACGTTTTATTGCTGCAAACACAATACATTTGATTTAACATTAAGTCATTAAAATGAACTTACCATAACCGAAATGTTAGTTCGCGCAACTGCACATTACCGCATGATTGCTTTTTTTATTCTGTCAAAATTGACATTCCTGCATTTAATATGGTAACTGAGTACGACATTGCAACCACAAAAAAAGTGAAAAATGACAATCCTCATGTTTATCAGCAGTTCGGTTGCAGATTTTTTCTAACTATTAGTGATGGGTAAGTCGATTTCGATTTTAGTCGAAAATCGATTTTGTGATTTAAAATCGATTTTTTCGTAGTTGATTTTACATGTTAAAAATCGAACGAAATCGATCAAAATCGATTTTTCAGATCAAATAATCGGTTTTAAAATAAGAAATATACGAATTAGTACAAATCTTATTTTCATTTAGCTAATTCCTGTGGTTTTGTTTGTGTTGGATTTTGTTTTTCGTTATTATTTGTATTTTATATCAGTATTATTCCCCAAGTCATATTCTATCTTATTACAAAAAATTCGACAAAAACAAAAAAAGTAGATACCACGAAAGTGCTATCGTAATGTGGGAGCACCACTTAAGCAGCACAAATGATCATCTTTCATAGCAATTCTAGACGTTGAATTTAAAAACTCATATTTACACAAAAAGCAGTTAGATGTGGACTCTTCATGCGAAGAAATCAATGATATAGGTTTGAAAGTAGAATAATTTATAACAACTCACAGTCAATTAAAGTATGTTTAATATACAACATTCACATTAAATTTTAATGAAACACAATTATAATAATAATAGTTTGGCGCTACAGTCTTGTATATAACTTGTATAGAACTTGTAACACGTATTTCAAACGTTTCGTTCGTTTCGCTCTTTGAATCGAATTTACGAATTTTAATTTAACAAACTGAAAGTTTATGTAATTATTTCTTTATTTTTATTTTAAATACATTTATTTGAAAAAAGTCGAAAATCGATTTTATGCTCCGATTAATCGATTTCAAAAATCGAATTCAAAATAGTTGATCGAAGAGTCGATAATCGATTTTTAACTTTGCGTACCCATCACCACTAACTATTATGGATACATACAGAAATAAAGAAACGTCAACATAATCAAATACTTAAGTAATTATGGAAAATAAATATATAAATATTAATAAAAAAATAAATTAAATAAATACATATTTCCTCTAACTAGTGTAGTATAAAATAAATGAAAGTATATTACCAAATGTGAGAATGGAAATAATTTTTTCTTTTTTTCATAAAGAAATAAAATAATAAATATATATTTTCATAATGTTTTTATTTTTCAGAGAACAGGAATTACACTGAGAAATAAGTTTCCTTATAATAAGAAAAATTAACTTGAATTAGCGTTGAGGAAATAATTTTCTCACTTTAGGAAATGTTTCGTATTTTAAGGAATATTTACATAATAATAAACAAATTTTACTACTACTTATTAAGTAAAAAACTTCCTTTAAATAAGTAGAATATAAATTGATGCTATTTTAAGTAAAATTTTCTTAATATAAGGAAACCATGTTCTGAGTATTCTAGATACCTATACTTTGTGAAATTGTGTGCGTGACATATTTTCGTATATATAATACATATAGAAAACTTCACATTAATAAGTGTAACATTTACATTTACAAATCTTTCTTAAAATTCAATTTCTATTGGATGTTTCGACAACCTCATGGTCACCAACTTGTAGGTTGCAACAACCTCACGCTTACTGACTTGGAGGTTGTAACAACCTCATGCTTGTTGATTAGGAGGTTACCACAAAATCATGCTTTCTGACTAGGAGGTTGTCACAACCGAATTACGAGGATGTTGCAAATACTTATTGAGTGTAATATTTTTTATGTTACAAACAAATCCAATAATAACGAGTTGGGAAAGTTAGGTCACATGGGTAAGTTCGGTCACATGGGGCGGATTTTTATAGTCGGTCGGGCCCGACTATGAAATACCCTACACCTTTGGTGGGGATATTTACCCTCAGAATATTATTCATATATCAGAAATTTACGTCTTATATCCCCATAAATTAAAAAATTATATAAAAAACTAAAAAAAAAATTAAAAAATGTAATTGGGCGGACCACGCCTATATTTAAAATTTTGAAAGGCTAATATTTCATAGATTTGATTTTAATAATTTACGGATCAAATTTCCACTATGAAAACCCGGGAAATAATGAAAAAAAAAGTGGGCGGATCACTCCCATTTTTGGACCACATATTTTTAGGTGAATTATAACAATACCTTTTAAATTTTATAACTATACCTTGAATACTTTTCGAGTTATTAGTTCCGAAAGAGTTATATAAAATTGACTTGTATGGGAGGTGGGCGTGTCCGTTGACCGATTTGGCTCATTTTCAAACTCAGTTCCTACTTTTGGCTAAAATATATTGAGACGAAATTTCATCGCATTCTGATCAGTATTTCTCAAGTTATTCTGTATTCGGACAGCAAGACAGCAAGACAGCAAGACAGCAAGACAGCAAGACGGACAGACAGACAGACAGACAGACAGACGGACATGGCTAAACGGACTCGGGTAGTGATGCTGATCAAGAATATATATACTTTTCCATACCGGACACGCCTCCTAAGGGGCGTTACAATATATGCACAAAGTTAATATACCCTGTACCTCATAGGTGTAGGGTATAAAAATTGTTTTTTAACTGATTCAATATGTCAAAATGTGACGAACAAGGTATTAAGGTATAAAGCAATTTCGTCGTATATGGATCCTCAAACTCTCTAGACCAGCATTTTTTAAATCCTAAAACACCTTTAGTTTTATCTGTCATTTTGTTAATGTGACAATGAAAACGAAGCTTTGGGGTCCATAGATACTCAACGCCCCGATCATCTATTTCCCGGTGACAACGATATCGGCTACAATTCGTTTGAATGTCGGTTAAATATCGTGTGACTATAATTTTTGATTCATGTATCAATCGAAACGTTGAGTACGCTCGTTTTGAGAATTTTTTTATGTCGCCAGCATATAAATCATACGACAAAGTAAAAAAAAGGAAAAAAAAATAAATTTTGTTTATGAAAAATAGTTGGCAAAACAAAAATTTTGAACAAACGTTCGATTCAAAGAGCGAAACGAACGAAACGAACGAAACTTTTGATATACGTTATACAAATTTTAGACGAAGAGGACTGGATATGAATCGTAGTCACACGATAATAAAAAGATACTTGATTTGGGGGTACGTTTATACCAGAAATACTATAACCTTTCGAAATAGGTCAACTACAAGAATCTGGCATTTGCTTACATTTCTTGAAGTTAAGGTGTTTATAAGTACAGCATTCCTCTAAACTATTTAGATCTTCTTGAATGTAAGAATGCCGTACTGACTGCATCGTTAAATGTATGGAATAATTGACATCATCTGCATACATTAAAATTCTACAGTGTTTTATAACTGACGGTAGATCATTTATAAATCTACCAAGATGACTTCCTTGGGGAACACCTGATAAAACCGAAATATACCTTGATGTAGCTTCCTTAAAAAAGATTCCCTGTTTTCTGGATGTCAAATAAGATTTGATCCAGTTTAGCAGACATATTGGAAATTCCAATAGATCTAGTTTTATTGAAAGTAATTCGTTATTAAAACTATCGAAATCTTTACGAATCGTGTATACTACATCTGTTTGTAATCCGCAACGTTCAATTTTCTGTGGATATGTGTGCTCAAATGAAAGATAATTACAAGTATTCACTGGTTTTCAAAATTTCATAAACCGTGATTAATTTTCCTTTTTTATACATTATATCATATATGTATGTATGCACCCACAAATAAATACTTTATAAATAATAGTTTTTTTACTATTAAATAGTCAATAGCATAAATTATTATTTTAATCGGAAAATAACATTAAATACTAGAAAATAACATTAAATACTAGAAAATACCATGACATTGCCATTGAGTTTATATGAAAAGATTTATTTTTTGTATACTATTAAATCAATACTTGTCCTATTGACCAATTTAAATCGGATTAGAGTATTTTTGTACCCTACACTAAGAGTGAAAGGGTATATTCAGTTTGGTACGCCGTTTGTAACACCCAGAAGGAAGCATCTCCGGTATGGAAAAGTATATATATTCTTGATCAGCATGACCTCCTGAGTCGATTTAGCGATGTCCGTCTGTCCGTCTGTCTGTCTGTTGAAATCCCTACTACTTTTAAAATTGAAGAGCTAGATAAATGAAACTTATAACTTAGATTACTAATATACCTACGCTGTATGTGCGAAAAAATTAGAGATCGGTCCATTGTGACCTATGATCCGACCACTTATGTTCAAATACCTCATATAAAATGTACATATAAAGATCAATTTTTATGTATACGTGCTTAGGTAAACTTTTTTGGTCAAATATATATTGATATCATGCTCAAATACATGATAATAATGTTTTCCGGCGAAAAGACTTGTGGTTCACAAAAAAAAAAATCGAAATTCGGTACACATACCAATTTGTAAATATGGGTATCAAATGAATGGAAATTCTTCAGCGATTGAATGTTTGTAGTTATTTTCAGGATTCGTATACCCTGGTGACCTATATATCACTTTGAATGGTAACCACACATATGTGTAGGGTATTTATAGTCGGCTTAGGCCGACTATAATTTTGATAATCCTAACTATCATAATTACACCTACTTTAAAATTTCCCATGTGATCTAACCTTCCCAACTGGTTTTTATTTATTTATCATAAAATTAACAAAAATGTTTTCATTTTAAAATTTACCACATGACCTTTCCTTTCTTACTGGTTGCGAACTTAATTAGAGGGTATATAGAATATTCTATCAAAATAGAATATAAAATATTTGAAACAAACAATTTAACATTTCAGCTTCTTGATATAATCATCTGACTTGCAGCCCACACAGAAAAATTGCCAAAAATAGTCATCTTCTCGTATTATTTTTTTCCAAGAAAATCTGATGAAAATAAACTGTGCCGCATGGTAAATTTAAAATGTTCGTTTTTATATCGCAAATTATGGCGGCAGTACTGTCTTTTTAATCAGCCTTAGATGATATTTTTTTTACTTTAAATAAAGTGCTGAACTTTGTCAACCACCGTTGTCGTCTAGGTATTTAAATTTAAATATATGCTAAAGAGAACATTTTAAATTTCACTGCAGCAATAAATGAAAATTCAAAAATGCGTAATACAAAATTGACGACCACAGCGCATTGTTTTGATAAGTGCTCTTTTCAATTAATTATTTGGTGTTACGTTTTTCATTTGTCGTTCGTTGTGTGCGGGTTAAAAGCATCGAGTGCTCAATTTACATGATTGCGAAAAAATAAAATCATTTACGAACGATTTGTATACAAATCATCAAAAACAAAACAACCACAAAACCACATTTGGTGGCGGGACGATACGATCTGGGGGTTTGTAAAACAAAAAAAAAAGACCAATTGATCACAATAATCGTTACTTGCCATTCAGAACTGCTATTTAAGTATCTGTGGTAAATTATTGGTAACAAGTTGGAAAAAGTGTGGGGTCAAAGTGAGAAGAGTTAAAATAGACGAAATGTCGAATAACAAGAAAACCATTTAGAACGAAGGGAATCGTATAATTGGCAAATAACAACAAAAAAAATGGGTATCCAGAAAAAATGCAATAAACACTTACCTCGACATTTTTAATTCCGAATCAGTTGTATGTGTGTAATGTGAAAATCACCAGAATGTAGGTCCCACGTTGTGCTGGTCGCTTTGGAATTCTGCTTTTTGGTTTCTATTTTAAACTTTTTTTAATTTTTGAACAAATTCTTTTTTCACTATGGTAAACGTTTTAATATGTGAAACGTTTAGTATTGAATTTGTTAGCACTTTGAATAAAAATTTAAATTAAGCTTTGTTTAATTTAAAGAATTATTTTTTTAATATCAATTTGTATTACATAGATTTGAATTATTATAGCTTGACAAGTGCACAATTCATATATGCTTCGTTTATGCAAATTTTTGTTTTATTTATGCCTTTTTTATTTCTATCTAATTCACATACACAACGCACAATTTTACGAGTTTTATTTATCATTTAATTTGTTCACACGCACCATCAGCACAAACAGACAGACAGACACGTGAAAATTAATGATCGGCTTAAAACCCGCTTTTCTACACTTCACTAATCTCTCTCACACTCTTTATCAGTCTCCACATTGGATACTCTTTACTTCGTGAGGCTGATGCTGCCACTGATTTATGCCTCTGCGTTAGTTATGTGTTTCATTTATCATGCTAAATAGCAATTGTTGTTGTTGTTGTTGTTATATTATCACACACCCACATATGCACTTTGCACCGCCTATATTAGCCCAGACCGACTCCGGTTTTAGACCCGTGGGCCACACTATTTAAACAAATCAAATTAAATCTGTTATCGCAACGGTCGCAGCTGTCGCAAATGGTCTCAACACTCGACTGGGTGGCTTCAATAATTTGGCCAAGATTTGCCTAGGCTCTCTAATGCTGCTGCTACTGCATTGAGGATTGTCTCATTTTAGAGCCTGTAAATAAAATCGAAAAAACCATTATTAGTTTTGCAATGTTTCAAGGTACTTACACTACACAATAAATTAAAAATAGAAAAAAATAAAATAAGATGTACCTATATATAAATTAAATATTATAATTCATTTCTATAACAAAATTTCGATACATAAATAATGCAAGAATTTGATTAATATTTAAAACAAAAAACTTAAAAATGGTCGACTTTTAAATTACATATAAAAAAGATCATATAAAAAACGTCACTTTGAATTGAAATCGAAAATAACAATCAGGAACTTAAACCTTTTGGAATATCGGTTGTGATTTTGGTACCAAGATTTTTAAAATAGCGGTTCCGGTTCCCATTCCGGTTCAGAAAATCTAAACGGCTCTGGTTACACAGAAAAAAAAATACATCATATTGATGAATTCCATTCTTCAAACCATGATTCATTGCATTGAAGAACCATTCATAATATTAATGACTAACAACATCAATTTTATTAATACATATGATGAGCGCTTGGTAACTGTCGAAGAAGTTTTCTTCAATAGGATGAAGAATACATTTCATCATAATAACATAAAAAAAACATATATGTACAACCAAATTTTAATCAAAATATTTATTTTTCGTGCATTTATGCCCAAGTAGTTCTTGCATGTTATTTCTATATCCCAGCAGGAAATGACATTATTGATGACAAAGTCATCAATGATGAATCGAGGACATTTAAAAATTTGTCTATAACAATTTCATAAATGACATTGCATTTAAGATGTCATCCACCATATGTCATATATAAAGGGTTTTTCAACAGGGACGCTACAAAAGTAGAGCGACAGGGACAGCAAACGACGCCATATTTCTTGCCGCTCTTTTGACATTTCTCTTCAGTAAGGTTTGCCATTTCATGATGGAAAGATATACGAATTCGAATTTCGGTAGTAAATTTTAATAATTTCAACTCGTTATTGGCTCGTATATCTTTCCATCATGAAATGACAAACCTTAATGAATAGAAATGTCAAAAGAGCAGCAAGAAATATGGCGTCGTTTGTTGTTCCTGTCGCTCAACTTTTGTAGCGTCCCTGTTGAAAAACCCTTGAAAAAATTTTGTAGCGCTCTTATTGATAAACTCTTGACATGCGTAAATTGATAAAATGTTTAATAATATATTTAGTTATAATAACAACTATTTGTTAATAAAACGTTATATTTATAAAAAATTTATTCAAAACAAACAAAATTTAATAATTTTGCAATTTCTATTTTTTTTCGGACAAATTTTTTATTTTTTCGAAAAACATTTATTTTTCATAATATTTTATATCGATTTTTTTAATAAAATTGTTTTCAAGCAACATTTTTTTAAAGACTTTTTTTTCGAAATTCTTTTCTAAAAACAATACTTGTTTTATGAAAAATTCGTAAAAAAAATGTCCATCAATTAAAATATTTTGAAAAAAAAAATATATTAGTTCTACAATATTCATCATATTGAATATTATATTCATAAATATTATGAACAATATAAAAAATGACGATTCAAATACATTGTATTAAATATTTCGTTCTTCACTATGATGTTTGATAGTATGAATAAGTTCATATATATATAATGAATGCATTCATCAATTGTCATTTAATGAACGGTGGTATCAATATAATGTAACTGGTAATTGGCAAAACAAATCCATAAATTTATGAATAAATTCATCACATTGATGATGTTATTGTGTGTATTTCTAAAAGGTATATATGAATTATTTGCCTATTTAATACGTTCATTAATTCGCTTTCCAGTACAATTTTCAATCCAGAATAACTCCGAGCGTCGAGAGAAATGTTTTGAATTTGTTTATATGAATGTCTGTAAACTTTGGGATTTTTTATTGCACCGTTAAAAGGACTAGTTGAGTTATATGCGGCTTAATACTATGTCGCTATCCTATTTGCGAATATATTTTTTAAAAATTACACGTAAAAAAATCTACTAACTACATTATTCTACGATAGATATTATAAAGCGATAAAAGTGAAATTAATAATTATCATATATTTAAAATCAAGTCAGAAATCTATAATCAACATTTTTTTCGAAACAAATACTTTTGTATTTAAATACAAGTCACACAAATGGGACAACCTAATATAATTCCTCAGTTAAAACCACAAAAAAATTACTTGTTAAACCTAAATTCCAAAAATCAAAAAAGTAAATTCTTATATAGTAAAATTTAAAACATTTTGTATTAATTTTTAAGTGCATTTCTGTTAATTTGACTTTATTTTACAACACAATGTTTGGACATAAAAAAAACTCAAAGATGCCTAAATAAAAAGAGATGTTGTATATTTTTGATGTAGTATCGTGTAATTTTTCTGTAGTAAAAATAAATGCAGATGCATTATTTCAACATATTAATGAAATTTAAATGAATGCATTTACATTTTTCATTAAGTAATATAAATACAGAATTTAGCAAAAATAGTAGTAATGTTGCATATACACATTTCTATAAAATTGAATATAAAATAAATGTAGTAAAATTTTGTATATAAATGTAGTAAATGAATGTAGTAGTTTTCCATACGCAAATAACTACGTTAATGTAGTAAAGTGAGCCGGCATCAGCATTCCAGAGGTAGCGCGCTGGACTTGCATTCTGAAGGTCTCGGTTTCGAATCCCGGCTTGGGCATGGGCGCTCGTGGTGATATTAACCACAAAATCGTAGGGGATAGATTTCACAGTGCAATTACTATATCAGTCTGTCTGAGTGCTGTGGATCTTAGTAGACATTCAAAAAAATTGTACTAAAAACTATAGCTTATGGCACGATAATTTACTGAATGTTATTTAATAAACCTTTAATTATTCAAATTCCAATATGATGAACATATCCTTTAAAGCGCCTAATTATTTTTTTTATTTTATTTCAATTCGAATTTAAACTAAAGCTATTCACATTTTTACAAAAATTACACACATTATAATCATGTGTGCCCCCTAGGATCATGGAACAATATTGAATAATGTAAATTTATCATATTTAGTAAAATATAAAAAAAAAATGTGTTTCACGTCTGCCACCAAGGCAACAAATGAAAATCATTTCCGCAAACGGCAATAAACTCTGCCTGCAGACCTGAAAGCATTTTTATTCTTTGTCAAATTGTGAACTCAAGAAGAAAATCATAATTTTTGTCGTTAACAAGCTGAATATTGTGATTGCCAGTCAAGATAATCATTTTCACATTATGTCTGCTTCGTTGTGTGGGTGACGTTCTAGGTAAAGTTGGAGTTGGAGATGGATATGATGGAGTAAAGAGCATGGAGCTGGGACCAATAATGTTCTGAATATGGGGGATGAGTTTGTAAGCAAGTGTTTTGAATGAACGTTTATAAATTGCGTTTATGATAAAAATGAAATGAAAAACATTCACATAACAACGTCGCCTGAGACAATTTCACAAGTGAGATGCTTGACGTTGTCAGGACACGCAATGGAAATGTATCAAAAAAAAAATTTTACTTCAACAAAAAAGCGGACAAAAAAATAAAACAACAAAAACAAGAACAAAATGACTCAATTGCCTATGAGCTAAAAGACATATATAGGGATGTGTATAGTGTCATAGTAAGGACGACGAGAACACGTGCTCCTTTGGCCGACGACAATGTCAGAGACGATGTTTTGCACATCCCTTGGGAGAAGGTCATTGCGGCGTGCTTTTTTTTGTGTTGTAAAAATATATATTTTTTATTATTAGTTTCTTTTTTTACCTTTCGCCCCCTTTTTCTCTAAGACATATCTACTTACGTTTAATACTCAAGTCGAGAAGACACAGCAAAATAAAAGAGCATCACATTTTGAAAGGTTAAGTGGCAAAGTGCAAGTCATCAGGACTATGAAGTGAAGTAAGGCCCTGAGACTAGTCAATAGTCTTAGCATAAAGTTCACTCATCATTCGAAGCACTGCCACCTATGCATGTGTGTGTTCTGTGTTATGGGCTCTGTCAGGAAACGGAAGAATTTAAGCCAAGTGCGTTGCTGATAACCAAAGTCAAGACAAAATGCTAATGGCCGCCGGCACTTACTCTATCAAGTGAGTGTAGAATGTATCAAGTAATGAGGCCTATTTGTGAATTTGGTCCATAATAAAATAGGGAAAATTGTGCATTTGTCAAAGTGCTTCAATCAGAGCGTTTTTGCCGCTTTTACTTAGAGTGTATTCAAAAACTAATAGGTCTAAAGAGGAAAAAAAAATGTATTTTTGTAAAAAAAAAAGAGTTTTTAGTGAAAATTGAAATGTTGAGAGTAAAATTCAATTTTTAGTCAAAAATTAAATTTTTAGCGAAAATATAAATTTTTGGCAAAAAATTCAATTTTTAGTGAAAAATTGATTTTTTCGTGAAAAATTTAATTGTTAGTGAAAAATTGAGTTTATAGTAAAAATTTGAATTTTTAGTAAAAAAAAATTGAATTTTTCGTGAAAATTTTAATTTTTAGTGAAAATTTTAATTTTTAGTGAAAAATTGAATTTTAAGTGAAAAATTGAATTTTTAGTGAAAAATTGAATTTATAGTGAAAAATTGAGTTTTTTTTAGTGAAAATTTGAATTTTTAGTAAAAAAACTGAATTTTTAGTGAAAATTTGAATTTTTAATTTTTAGTGAAAAATTGAATTTTTAGTGAAAAATTGAATTTTTAGTGCAAAATTTAATTTTTAGTGAAAAATTGAAGTTTTAGTGAAAAATTTAATTTTTAGTGAAAAATTGAATTTTTAGTGAAAAATTGAATTTTTAGTGAAAAATTGATTTTTTCGTGAAAAATTTAATTGTTAGTGAAAAATTGAGTTTATAGTAAAAATTTGAATTTTTAGTAAAAAAAAATTGAATTTTTCGTGAAAATTTTAATTTTTAGTGAAAATTTTAATTTTTAGTGAAAAATTGAATTTTTAGTGAAAAATTGAATTTTTAGTGAAAAATTGAATTTATAGTAAAAAATTGAGTTTTTTTAGTGAAAATTTGAATTTTTAGTAAAAAAAACTGAATTTTTAGTGAAAATTTGAATTTTTAATTTTTAGTGAAAAATTGAATTTTTAGTGAAAAATTGAATTTTTAGTGCAAAATTTAATTTTTAGTGAAAAATTGAAGTTTTAGTGAAAAATTTAATTTTTAGTGAAAAATTGAATTTTTAGTGAAAAATTGAATTTTTAGTGAAAATTGATTTTTTAGTGAAAATTTTAATTTTTAGTGAAAAATTGATTTTTTAGTGAAAATTTGAATTTTTAGTGAAAAATTGTTGTTTTAGTGAAAAATTGAATTTTAGTAAAAAATTGAATTTTAGTGAAAAATTGAATTTTTCGAAAAATTGTATTTTTAGTGAAAAATTGAATTATTGAAAAATTTAATTTTGAGTGAAAAATTAAGTTTTTAATGAAAATTTGAATTTATAGTGAAAAATTGAGTTTTTAGTGAAAACTTGAATTTTTAGTGAAAAATTGAATTTTTAGTGAAAAATTGAATTTTTAATGAAAAATTGAATTTTTAATGAAAAATTGAATTTTTAATGAAAAATTGAATTTTTAGTGAAAAATTTAATTTTTAATATAAAATTGAATTTTTAGTTAAAAATTGAATTATTAGGAAAAATTTAATTTTGAGTGAAAAATTGAATTTTTAGAAAAATTTAATTTATAGTGAAAATTTAGTAAAAAATTGAATATCGTATTAAACAAATCTGAATTGAAATTAGTAATTCTTGCTATTTTTCCTATTATTGTAATTTATTTACTATATTTTTCTAGACGATCTTTGACATATTAATGCGCCTGATATGACACCTTATCAATCCGCATAAATGCCATCGATTGCAAATGATATGAATATAGATGGCATATTAAGAGCTGACTTTCCTTGAATACAAAAAAATCTATATTTTCTAGCACAAATTGAAAAGTGAAACCACAAAAGTTGCTCTGCCATAACAATTTGCCGATTGGTTTGCTTCCAGAAGCCCCTTGAGCGGGGTTGTCTACCTATGTTGAGATGGTTGCTACAATATACTAAATAAAATAAAATCAATTACTGTGCTTTATATATTCATTTATGTGCGTTTAAATCAATACAGAATTCAATATAATATAGCTGAATATTTAATATTCACTTAATATAAATATATTGTCTACGTAAAGTAGCTCATTGTCGAATCGAATGTAATGGAAAGTTGTTTATTTTATTTTTAATTGAAAAATATATGAAATAAAAAGTATTACTAAAACTTGTTAATTGTTTTTTTTTTTTTTTCGCTGATAAGCGCTATTGGATTCATTTCTGATAGCATATTTGCTTCTGGGGAATCTTTTGTTTCTAAAACCAGCATCAGCGTCATCAACTTTATGAGGCATTTCTATGAAATGACCACAGAATAAGCAGTATTTTACTAAAATGTAACCGAATGACGCAATTTTCATTGTTTTCCATTTAAAAAATACATATGAAACAGTTTAATTCAGAAATGATGCAAGGCATATATTTATCTTTTTATTTTTTTTTTAGTACCTTGAATAATTCTACAAAATGTAATGAAATGACTTAGTCAGCTGTTAGGTCATATGTGGTTTTGTAATAAATTTTTTATAGAACCCTTTTTATGAGAAATCATTAATGTTTATAGATAATCTTTGATTTATTAGTTTTTCTTAAAATCTGTATGATATTTAGCATTCATATTTTTTTAAAGGATTTCAATTGAACTATTTAAATTCCAATGAAAACAACAATTTTAATTTAAGATATCTAACACACGACGTGCCATTTTTTACAAATTCGAAATTAGATTCAAAGTTGGAATATTAAGTGTGAAATTTAAATCTACAATTTTAATAAAATTTTTAAATTCTGTCAAAAAGTTTAAATATTGATAAAAAAACAATAATTGGTAAAAAATATTATTTTTTTTTAGTGATAATACGATTTTAAAAGAAAATATGAAATTTAAGTGAAATTTATACCCACTTTCTGTATTTCTAAACGAAAAATTGACGTAAAAATTTCGTCACACGAATTTTAATTTCACGTTACTTGACTTTTAAAACATTGAAATTTGTGTAAAATTACTGCACTTTTGTTTAATAGCCTTTCGTTTCGGAATACAGGAAGAGACAATTAAATTTTAGTGAAAAATAATTCCGTTCTGTCGGTATTTTACAAAATGGCATACACTTTGAATTTGTAAAAAATATGAAAATTAAAAGGGACAGATCAAACATATTTGTCGAAGAAAGTTACGAGACATCAAAACTCTTTGAGAGATGACAGAATGAGTTTTAACTGAGAAATTAAATTATTTGTCGTGTTTAATTGATCCCCTCTAAACACCTCAATATTGCTCACAGTAATTTTGGAAAAAATATAAGCTGTATGAGAATTGACATAATTCGAAGAAATTAAGGTTCGAAAAGTTACTATAACAAATCTACACCCAGAAAAAAATTCCCTCAAATCCCATTAAAACTGGTCAAAAGGACAAATATTCAATTAATAGTATACACAAAATAAATCTTTTCATATAAACTCAATGGCAATGTCGTGGTATTTCCAGTATTTAATGCTATTTTCCGATTAAAAAAATAATTTATCCTATTGACTATTTTTAATAGTAAAAAAACTATAATTTATATAGTATTTTTATCTGTAGTATTTTAGTATTTTAATAAATCGATATCAGAGATCTATTAAAATTGGTCAAACCTCAAAGTCTTTATGTTAATTTCACTTTTAAAATCTTTAATTAATAAAACATTTCATAACCTCGACTTAGCATGTTTTTGAATGTAAAAATATCGGTCTATCCTATACAAAGATTTAACAAAAAATTTACTTAGCATAAATCAAACTATTTTGAAATTTATAATCCATATTTTTCTCAGTATATCAGAGAAAAAATATAATCATACACTTAGAAGAAAATTTCCCATTAAGTACTTAATAGAACGACCATTCATTTTATGATTCTTGTATTAATATTTTTTTCATATTAATTCAAATGTTTTCTAATTAATTTGAGAGTATTCGAAAAATTCAGTACCATTCATTTAAATATTTCAATATTATTATTTTTAATTATATAAATATTATGGTTTTCATAGTTTCCATAGTTAATAGTTTTACCATGGTTTCCACCTATAATAAAGAACGTGGCATAAAAAACATAAACACGAATAAAAACATGTTCGATTTGTACATCATGTATGCTCAAAATAATGTCATGCATTTTTTGTCATAAAAGCGACATTGGTACATAGAAAAAAATAATCGACGTAAATATAGCAACCGATATTAATTACATGCATTAATCAGTCTAGCAATGAAATTCAGTAATCTCTAACACCATTTTGAGCTGTGCGTGTTATATTTGTAGTCAAAGTGATGGGACATACAGTTTATTGCCGAATCCGAACGGCGGGTGAGAGCTTTTCATAGGCAATGTTTACCCTCGTAGATTTGCCATTTACTGCCGAGAGGTAGCGCGGTATAGAAAAATGATTCTATGAAAAATTGTTGTTAGCCCCAGTCCAGGCTTGAACCGAGGACCTTTCGGCTCGCAGTCCAACGCACTAAGCACTGAGCTACCGCGGCTACATAAAATTAATAATACGTATCATTAAATATTTACAAGTCTTGCTTATTGTAATTGAAAAAGAACATTGTAAAAGTTATGGTACAACCACATATTGTATTAACAGTTTCAATATTACTGTACTAATGGGACGCATCCTATTGACCAATTTTAAAAATATAAATTATTGTTTTTCTATTGAAATACTATTCATTTAGCATGTTTTTTTCTGGGTGTAGAATTGCCCATATACCATTTTAAGTAATATTTTTAATAACACAAAAACATTGAGTTTTGATACGTGTCGAAAACGTTACGAAGTACATTATATTTCTGCAAAAAAATCTCATTAAATTGATCTATAAATCATTCAATGACAAAGTACTTAAATATTTTTACTTTTTTCCATTGCATCAACGGCAATATCTCCATTTTATCATTCCTTTTATTTTTATTAAATAAAAAACATATGTTTTTTTCTTTTTAAGTTAAGATATAAAAAATAATACATTATTATCAACAGTTTGTATCCCAAGTTATTTCCACTTTATGACGAGAGTATTTTTTTTTGTTTGAATATTTCTTAAGTTTGTTCCGTTCATTCATAAATTTCATTTCTTACATATTTGCACTATATCCGTTCTGATATATTAGCATATATATGTTTATAGTAATTATAGTGCAAAATACATAGTTGACTTTACAAACAGACAATTTATTATGTAAACTTTGTATTTTTTTTTCTTTTTAAAGTTTTTTCTTTATCGTAATTCATAACTGCAGTATAAAATGAGGTCAAAACATAGAAATCATCGGGTTTCTCTATTTAATTTACTTTCCGAAATATCACTAAAAATGAAAAAACAGCTTTAAATAGACTCGTAAATTTATGTTTATTAAGGGATCAAATTTTCCAAATTCTTGTTCCAGTTTTATTTCAATAGCTTACTAGCCATGCCTAGTATAAAAAAAAACAACTTTTAAATTCGAGAAATACATAGTTTCATTTAAACTACACAAGTGCTAAACATTGCTTGCATCTGTTGTAGATTAAGGCTACTTTAAAAAAACGTGCTCTTTAACAATAATAATATTTTAAAGAAAAATTAAAAACAACAACAAAAAAAAAGGAAAACAGATGTTTTCATCAGAACCATAGCAACAGAAGAAACGTTGTTAATAAATTTTCATTAAACTTTGAAATAATGCAAAAATCGGAATTTTTCTTTTTTGGTCAACACATTTTAAATAATTTATCTGTGAAGCTCGAAAATAGCGTGTGGTTGATTATATTTGATAAATTTATGTTTTCTCCAAATGGTAAAGCAAACATGATGATCTTTTTTCGGCTCTATTAAAAAATCGAACGTATAGTTTAAAAATAACAGACGCAATGGCACATGGAAAAGCTCTAGGCAAATATGTGATTTTAGTACACTTGCTGGAAAATATTAGTATTCTGAATTTGGTTCTATATATTTTGTAATTATATAAATTATTAATTAAACTAACTAGCAAAAGGAATGCGAAATAAAATCAGGTATATTAATGGTATTTTAAGAGTAAAAAAATTATTTACATTTTGTTTCAAAATTATATAAAGTGGTAAAATATTTTTTCATTATGGTTTTCTGCTTTAAAATAAAATGTTTGTTATTTATAAAAAAATAAGTTTTATTGAAAGCAATATTATAAAAATTGAAATCTACTTATAGAAAATAAAGCATTTTAAAAGCAATCAAGTCTGTATTTATTCTTGAGTCCGTTGGCATAAATGGGATTCGATGTATAATATATTTCTTTTAATAAATAAGAAAAGTTAAATTTAATGATTATTACAATAAATAAATTGAGTCCTAACCAATGACGCATTTAACAATGTGGATGATCACAAAAAAATGCATGGGATCATGGGAAACTCGCAGAATCGGACAAGTTTCAATTCGTGTTAAAATTTTTATATGCCATATAGTGACACGATTATTATTATATTTGAATTTACAGTAAATCAATAGTATTTATACCTTTATATTTAATAATGTTAAAACTATTTAATTAATGGTACTGTCAGTACCAAATATTATCAAATTCATAAGAAAACTTTTAAATAAATATAAAAAAACGTGTAATAATTGAATTATTAAATCAATGGTCGTACGATTAAGTACCCAGCAGGAAATGTCACCAATGATTCCCCAACGTCAGGTCAGAAACATCGATGACCGATAGCATTTTCGCCCTGTAAAGCATTGATGACATTTTCATACAAATGTCCACTGATTCATGCATGATGTAGCATTAACGATGCCATGCACGTCATTCATCAATGAAGTCACAAAAGATTGTCATACATCAATATATATAAAAATGAAATGTCCTGTATGTGCCAGAGCATCACGAGAGAACGAACTGACGGAATTGCCTAATTCCTTTTGTATTTTGTTCGTGTCAATGCAAGAGTGGTTTTGGAAAAAAGAAAAGTCGGAAAAATCCAAAGGAAAAGCCGGAAAATAGAAAATATTTAAATTTGGACCAAGGACTATGAAATTTGGGCATGATGTTCATCTCTTGACGTATGTGTGCACTACGAAGGGATTTTTTGAAATTCGTCTCCTAAGGTACACAAATGGGCGTGGCAAAATTGAAATTTTAATTAAAAATATCGGTGTAATTAAGATAAGCACAGTCAAGAAATTTGGCTTAGTGACGTATATTGTAGTTCTTTATCTTTTTTACAAATGTGGGCGGAATTGGTCAAAAGGGCGTGTTCCTTTCCCTATGACTAAAACTATAAAAATGTTGTAACTCCTGACTTACTAATATTAGAGTTATATCAATCGAAACTAAGGTTTATATTACAAACTCCAATCGTCACGTAGAAAGTGAGTGGGATTGGATTAAAGGGCGTGACACCTCCCATATAGCCCAAACTTTAAAATTGCTATAACTCCTGACATACTAAGAGTTGAGTTATAATAATGAACACAAATGTTCATATTTAAAACTCCAATCGTCACGTAGAATATGGGCGGGATTGCACAACGGGGCGTGGCTTTTCTCATATAACCTAAACTTTAAAATTGCTATAACTCTTTACTTACTAAGAGCAGAGTTATAAAAATCGAAACAAAAGATTATATCAAACATTATAATAGTCACTTAGAATGTGGACGGAATGGGACAATGGGGGCACCTCCCATATAACTAAAATTTTAAAAATGCTAACTCCTGGCTACTAAGATCAGAATTGTACAAATAGAAACGAAGGATCATTTTAAAATGTTTAATAGTAAAGTAGAATGTAAGCGGAATTGGAAAAATGGGCATGGCACTTCGTTCAATGTGGGCGAGAAAAATAGTGACTAGGCTTGCACTAAAAAGGTAAAAAGGTTTTTTTTATTTTTTTTTTTTTAATTTCTATTTTTTTTTATTTATCTTATTTTATTTATTATTTCAATTTTATTATGTTCTTTGTTGGAATGGTATGTGTACTTGCAAATGTCAATAACGTACTTCACTAACGGCCATCATCTATCAACATTACTACTGCTTATTATCTCGCTTTTATAAAAATTGGTCCCTCAATTTGTGCCTATGAATTGTATGGCAGGGTGACGTCGAACGCAAATTTTCTGTTTTACGCATTAATGCTAATCTAGACGAATGTTGTATGCATTTCACATTGCATTTCACAACGTAAATGCTGCATACCTTTAGGGACATGTGACGTGAATGTTAATTTTCATCAATGACGTCATCAATAACATTTCATCAATGACAGATTTTCACAATGTCATTGTTATATGTATATATGACAAATGGTGTATGAACTCTTTAATGCAATGTCATTTATGAAATCCCTGTAGACATATTTATCAATGACAAATTTTCTAATGTCCTCAATTCATCATTGATGACCTTGTCGTCAATGAGGCAATTTCCTGCTGGGTATACTTAAAGGGACATATTTTTCTGAGTATATTATTTTTTATTTTACATTTTTAATTCAAAATTTTATAAAATGATGTCAATGTCGAAATACAAAATATGTTATTAGGGCTGGTTTTTTATTAACTAAAACACTTTACTAATGGTTTTTGTTGAGCATAATGATATAAATAGATCTTATTCATGGGATTATTTAACAACGTGAAACTATGTTGACAGAAACATTTAATTTGTTATCACAAAGATATATTATTTGATTTTATTGGTTTTTTAATTGATTACAAAAAATTGTTTTAGAAAAGTTTGTAGTATTTAAAAATATGTTAAAAATTTGTCTCTTTTTTTAATTTATTACATTTTCTTTTAGTAAAATAAGTGTATAAACTAATATGCTGATATATATCAGTAAAAATTATTTTTATTCAAAAATCATAATTCTGTACAAAAAATTATTTTTTTTTATTAATACGAAATTTTTTTTCTTTAAATTGAATGTTCCACTAAATATTCAATGTTCACTAAAAATGAAAATGTTCACTATATATTCAATGTTTGACTAAATATTTGAATTCTTCACAAAAAATATTTTTTTTCTAAAAATTTTATATTTCACTAAAAATTCAATTTTTCACTAAAAATTCAATTTTTCACTAAAAATTCAATTTATCACTAAAAATTCAATTTTTCACTAAAAATCAAATTTTTCACTAAAAATTCAATTTTTCACTAAAAATCAAATTTTTCACTAAAAATTCAATTTTTCACTAATAATTCAATTTTTCACTAAAAATTTAATTTTTCACTAAAAATTCAATTTTTCACTAAAATTTCAATTTTTCACTAAAAATTCAATTTTTCACTAAAAATTCAATTTTTCACTAAAAATTCAATTTTTCACTAAAAATTGAATTTTTCTCTAAAAATTCAATTTTTCACTAAAAATTCAATTTTTCACTAAAAATTTAATTTTTTACTAAAAATTCAATTTTTCACTAAAAATTCAATTTTTCACTAAAAATTCACATTTTCAATTAAAATTCAATTTTTCACTAAAAATTTTAATTTTTTACTAAAAATTCAATTTTTCACTAAAAATTAATGTTTTCACTAAAACTTAAATTTTTCGGTATGATTTAGTATAATTCTATTAAAAAAATATAAACCCCTATGCATTTTTTTTTTAACATAAATTAAATATTTCTAATTTTCACAGCCCATTTAAAAACCACAATTGCACCTGTTGGCGTTAAATTTATTTATGTCAATTAGAATCAAGCACTGATCTACTTGAAAAATCTAAATTAAGAATCTATTGTATTTATTGTATTAAAAAAAAAAGAATAATGTTTTTCTAAAATATTTAATGAATATGGCGTCGTTTTGGCATTGTTTATAATATAAATAAAAACAAAACAACACAAAAATGTCTCTGGCGGCAACAAATTTAAACAAAACCAAAAAAAAAACACAAAAGTGTCAGACTGCAAATTGGCCGGCGCTAAACGACTAACGCCAACAGCTATAATAGGCTATTATATTAAACCCCCTCCTCCGTCGTGCTGCGTTACATTTAATTGTCACCGAGTGCATGAAATACCTCGATCTAACTGTCAGATAGTCATGCATTGTCAATTCATGAATAATGCATAGATGAATCGATGCAATGCGATGCTAAGCGCCAGATTATTAAACGGCTTTCCCGCTTTTCAGACCATACTAGGGGGGCTCGGATGTATGGTCTACAAATACCTATTATAAATATGTGTCCGATTGTTTAGCTTCTGGAGGATGATGTTAAATAAATGTTTAACTGGAAAAATGTTTAAATGTGAAAAATTAATTATTTATTAATGGAAAAACACAATTTTGTTTTAATATTTTGATATATTTTCAAATCGCATATCTGTTCATTTCAATCTTAATTGAATCATTAAATAATGGACAAGTTTAAATGAGAACTGGTTCGTTGTATTTATTTTTTTTTATTATTTATTGGCTTGTTTTGCAAATAAAATGTAGGCGATATGCGGTATGTTTATCAATTAGAGTGAACATAGTATTTTTTCTATTAACACTAATATAGTTTATTAGAAATGCACTATAATTGAAATTTTTAATAATATAATATTGAAAGAAATGCCTTCATTTTCAATGATTCAAAAAATCAAAATTTGAGTTTTTAGAAATTCTAAGAGAAATTTTCCCAATTGGTATCGCCATGCTTTTGAAGTGAAGTACCTGACAATACTAATAGTTTGGCGCGACAGTCCTGAAGGACCCAGGTCGAGCTCTCTACCATTGACTGCTAAGAGTTTTAATTCATTATTAGTGAAATATCAAGTTGTAGTATGCATGTGCATGTTTTAATTTTTTTTTTAATCCAAATTCCAATTTACTGTGGAAATTTTAATTTATAGAACATTGTTAAAAATAACACAACTAAAACCGATTTCTTCAATAAGCATGCCCTCGCATCTATAATATATACGAGGGTGTTGATTTCGACTGCATAATCAGTTTTTTTTGTTTTTTGTTATATGCATGAATTCGAAATTTAAGACACGAGTCATTTTTCAGTATAAAATAATTAAAAACTGTATAAAACTAATTTTAAAATAAAATTTTAAAACCAATTATTCTTCGCTCCCAGCAAACTACACAATGTCCTAACGAAATTTCATCAATTATAGGTAAAATATTATAGGTAAAATATTTCGATAATCAATAATAATATGAAAATGATAGGGTTTGCAAAAAAAAAAATATCATATTTATAATGTTGTCGATGTTTTTATCATTATAGATATAGAGTTAATATTGATATAGTATTATTCAATTAACAAATTGTTTTTAAAAAAATTGTAAAGGACACACAAAACAATTTTAAATATAAATTTAAAAATTATTGTGACTAAAAAAGATATACGAACTTTCGTATTTAGTTATCAGGATACTTGAATCTAAACTCTAAAACTTTGATTTTATTAGACTATATTTGTTTTATTTAACGATTTGTGTTGATATTTTGATAACTGCTATGATAAATGTAAAGGTTTTCCAGATCGTAATCTAAACATAAGATCAAAATTAACAATTTTTTGATACCTTTCTTCTTTTTTTAATCTAAAATCTTTATACTTCAATTTTTGAAATCTACGGATTTATTGGAATCCGTGTTTTGGACAATTTCTTAATAATTGTGTGTATTTTTAAATAATTTTAATGGATTATTTTTTACATAAATTCAAAAGATTTCATCAAAGAATTATAGAATTATTTGAATTTGTGTTTTAGAAAATATTCCAAAGTGTGTAATTCTAAATCAAAATTGTTCAAATACTCATATTTCTCAAAAAGTGAACCATACACCGTGAAAAAGTAAGTTATAAATTTTAAAGTCCAATATACCATACGATCTGATGCTTATTGAGAAAATTACATAAAATTAAAAGTGACACTTTAGAAGTTAAAGTCCCACTTCAATATTTAAAGCGGCTGACTTTAATAGATATAACTATTTACTTCTTTATTTTTTAAAATATATTTTTATTGAAGTACGACAGTTTATACATATGAATAGTAATTTTGATTTTTAGTTTGGATTATTCTCTGGATAACCATAAATCTGTTTCTAGTTTATCGTTAGATTATAAATGATAAATAAATAATTAAAAATTGTAAAAATCAGTTCAGAGTTTATATCCAAATATTTTAAGAACGTGTGACAATATTACCATTCCTTAGTGTATTAAAACGAGTATAGACAATTAGGGAAACTATTTTTCAACAGTACTACATTTTTTTTATATTCTAAGTAGTGGATGAAAATGGCTTAAAATGACAATTGCAATTTTCTTAAAAACGTTAAGAATATTAAAACAAAAACAGGGTATATAGAATAAATCGCTGGTGCTGATTTTGGTGTATACTTAGTGTTTTCATATTACGTAACGTTTTTAGAAAAAGAGTAAAAATGCTGATCAAAAACTGAAATTATATTTAAAAAAAAAATCGTTACTAATTGTGTGGCTACCACTGTATATGTTTTGTACTAGTGATTAAAGTGATTTTAAAGTTTTTTTTTTCTCGGTGTACACTCAAAAAAATGCTATATAATAGTTTTTTACTATTTACTACTAATACTACAAAATACCATGAAATTTCCATTACGTTTATATGAAAATATTTATATTTTGTATATTATTTAATCAATAATTGTCCTATTGACAAAGTTTATTTGGTTTTTATGGAATTTTTCTGAGTGCATGTACAATGTTAAATTTCTTCAACATTTTCTTTTTTTTTTATTCTGTTTTAAAAAGGATAATGAAACAATTATCATTATTTTGTAGAATTGCATAATCGATCTTCATGTTCGAAAAGTTCTACAAAACAACACTCAAAATGAGACACAGTTTAAAAATGCGCCACAACCAAGGCCAATCATATTATACTTTCGAACATGTATCGAAGGGTCTACCATAATTGAAAAAAATACTGTATAGCATAAATAATTGTAAAAAAATATTTGCAGACAATTCAGTGGCAGACATGAATTTCAATTGCAAAACTCGGCACGTGATGACATTCAAATGAGTACCACAGCTAAAAGTCAACCAAAAGTTGGCACAAAGATAACAAAACAACACAATATATTAAAAGACATTTACAGAAAAACGCACAAATCATTGAGACAAATATTTAGCAAATTAAAATACGACAGCAAATTATTTTAATTAATTTAAATAAATAATATAACGACATATAAAAACAAAACTGTTGAAAACTGTCGTTATTTCGCAGTAGCCACGCATAACAAAAGAGCTCGACGACCGAGCGAAACACATGCGGACTTCTGACAGAACATACGGCCCCATAGTCAGTCTGTCTGTCTGTCCGTTTGTCTGTCAGTCACTCAGTCAGTCACTCCATACATCCGTCTGTCACCTGTCAAATGTGTTGACATAATGGACACATATCTGTTCAAACAAGGCATTAATGCAAGGAGCTTTTTCTTCAAAAGTAGCTGCCCGCTTTTTTAAATTTTTTGCTTTATTATTTTTCTGTTAATTATTGCAGCCTTTGTGCGTTTTATTGAAATTATTTTCACAATTTATTATATTTTGATGCAATTTTTATTGCATGCATTTTATACATTTTTGCCTTGTTGTCCGCGTTAAATGTGAATCATTTGATTTTTTCAATTTTATATTTTTCTCGTAATAAAAATGAGGTATTGTTGTGAAAAATACTATATTCTATTATTCAGATATTTTTTTATTTTTTAAACAACTACTTTAAATAAAAAAAAAAAAGTAAAAAGTCGTACGCAATAAACTTTTATCATACCACGCAGGAAATTCCTTTGATGATGACCTAAAGAAAAAACATATAAAATGTTTGTTTAATATTTTTGGCATATTTCAAAAAATCAACATTTTAGTTTCTGGGAAGTTTATATCGTTGTAGAAATGTGCCCTATTTGGGTAGACATGATCATGACCTTACCACATTGGTTTTTAAAATGGTCAGAATCTGATAGAGGACAAAAATTAACTGATAAGATCCCGATCATCGCCTTAGAATAATTTCAGCTATGATAACCAAACCCAAGCAATATTTTTGGCAGGGTTAGAGCAGTTAAAAGATTTTAGCAGACGAAGACGGAGTTTTATCAAAAGTTGCCTGTTTCCTAACTGTCCCCAGTATATATTAGTAGTCTGCTTTAAAATTACAGAAATGTTTTCAAAATTTTCTGAAAAACTTTGCTTGGATTCTCTAGAATAAAAAATGTTTGGCAGGCTTAAGGCAGTTTAGAAACATATTTTGAAAGAATTTAAGCAGACAACGGCAGAGTTTGTCTCAAAAGCTTACTGTTTTCTGACAATTCTCAAAATATGCCGAGAATCTGCCTTTAAAATTCCATAATATTTTATAATCTCCCAAGACAACATTTCTGACATTTTTCAGGAATATTTCTGGCGAACACATAGATAAATTGAGTTTACGGGAAGTTATGGCAGATTATCAAATTTTATAAGAAGATTACCGGTATATTTTCGATACGGGCAGAAAATAGGCAGCTTTTGATCAAACTCCACGATTTTTTGCTAAGAATCTATCGAAATATTATTTTTAAATAGCCTCGACATGTCAAAAATTTCGGACCAGCATACGCTTCTACAAACTTATATTTGTCTGTGTGTTTGCCAGAAAAATGCCGGAAATATTCCTGAAAAATTACAGGATTTTGTCAACATTTTTGACAGACTTAAGCCAATTTAGAGTGTTTTTTTTTGTAAATATTTTAAGCAGTCAAAGATGGAGTTTGAAGAAATCTAAAATCTTCTTAAAAAAAGTCAGAAATCTTTGCCAAATATTCCAGAAAATGCCAGAAATTTAGATTGGATTAGATAGATTGAATTCGAACGTGTTATTCTTATAATTTCTGTCAATTTTTCAACATTCTTACGAACAATTGGACGATAATTTTATAAATTAGATAGAATTACGATAATTAATCGATATTAACTAAGCAACAACTAAAGAGTTTTTCAATAAGAGTGCTACAAAAGTTTTTTCTCTCTATCATTTTCATGTCATTCTTGATTATCGAAAAAGTTAATATAGGATTATAAATGATATCGTTTCGAAATTTGATAACGTTTGGTTAGCTGGTTTATAACAAAATTTAGATAATTATTATTCATTTGTTCATCAGTGAAAGTTATAGACATTTTTGATAACATTTAAGGCGCTAATTCCGAAAATGGCCTCAGTCTCTAGTTTTTGGAATATAGCCCATTATTGTACTCCTCTTTCACTTTTAGTTTTCCAACAGAATACAGGATTGAAATTATCTTGCCAGCATTATGCACAGAAAATATAAAATTAATTTAAAACAGCACTTATTATTGGAATAAATCGAATAATTCTAGAGAAACATATATCATTGATATAAAAAATATGCAGTCATCTTTTAATGAATTTCCTCATTGGTATTGTGTTTCTAAGGAAAATACCCTATACTTGTTTTAAGTGACAATGCATCGGGGACATGACACAGATTTCCCATGTGTTGTCGGTGTCGGTGTTGTTATGCTATTGTTTCTGTTTCTGTTGCTGTCATTATTATTTTTTTATATTGTATTCAACTAATTTCTGATTAAGAATATATATATTCACTATCAGTAGTTCATGTTTTACTTATTATAGTTTTAATAATTACAAAGAATTCAATGCATGTCATTGCATAGCTTTTGACATTTGCATTCAATACAAAATTATTTATAGGATTCCTTAATAAAATCGATCGTAAGAAATACATGTTTCAGAAATATTTAGCGGAACCAATAAACGACGGTATGAATATTGAATGTTGACAAATATATCGTCGGTGATACTGCAAAACCGCTTATATACATTTTGGAATGCTGCTTATAAAATGAATTTTATAGAAGAAAAAAAAAACAGTTTTGAGTCTCAATTTTGTTTTTACTTTATACAAAATTAAGTATGTCAGAAATAAGAATGGTATTTATCTACTTTTTCCGATTAATATATCATTTAAAACTGAATTAAAAACAAAATTAGACGTAATTTTCACATTCAGTTTTGCAGTATCGTCGACGATATGAGAAACCTGATATTGAGGAATGTTCTAAAATTTACAACATAAATCAAATTTTTGGAAACAAAAATCTAATTGAATTCGATTCAAATACGTCAATTTGATATTGAAAATCCGAATGCGAACCCGAGTCTAGTACGCATGCTTGTAGGCTACAGTAAAAGTACTGTATTTAAAAGAAAGAAACATAAAAATCTGTAGATAAATTACTACATCTGCACTTATGTTTACTACATCCTCCAAGAAAAATGTAAACTTTCCCACAGATGACCATAGGTATTTGATTTACGTCCAAAAGTGTTTACAATTGTGTTAACAACAATTACATAAATTTACTGCATTTCCATTCAAAATTTCAATCATATTCTAAATGACTATATTTTGTATTTCTTAAATAAGTAGATAAATCTCTACATCTGTATTTATGTTTAATACATTCTGTATTAATTTTACTTCTAGAAAAATGTAAACTTTTTGTCTCCTTTTGCAGGGTATAAATATCAGTATGAGTTATCAAAAATCATTATTTATCGGACAACTCCGTCATAAAAACTCATTACATAAAATGTTTGTATTAAAAGAGTCTGTAATTTAAAATTTAATTGAATCGAAAATTTAAAAACTTCACTCTAATTATTCTTTACCCAAAACAACATCAATTTCTCTTCATTTTAAAATGAACATTAAAATTATAGCTTCTGTAATAACTGATTACAGTTTTTATAGACCATAAAAATTCGTAAAAACACAATATGACTACATTAAGTAGTCGCTCAATTGTTGCTAAATGACGCAATGTTGTTTTTGTTTGTTTATGAAATTAATTTAAATTATTTATAGAAGAAACTTTATTGTTTTTTAATTCAATCATATCTATAGCCATTAGACATTAAAATCATTCAAATATTAAATATCAAATGTGTGGAACATATACATATATTTGCCTTGACTTCTGACATGTTTAAAAGTAACTACATAGTTTAGTTCAAAATAGAAATATGTGCACATTTGTGCAGCTCATTATTTTTTATGAAAAATCAATGTCGAAGACACGTGCTCGAAGTGTATTATACTGATAACTTTTACAAAGAAAATAAAAACTAAAAACAATAGAATTACAAGTTCTCGAAGAACTAGTAACATTTCAACATTAAACTGGAACTTTTGTTAGTAGTTAGTTTGTTGTAGCCTGCAAAATGCGAATACAATTTACACATAATGGTGTCATTTATAATTTTCTTAAAGTAAATAAATATAAATTTAGTGAATTTATTATTATTATTTTTATAAAGATTTGAATATTTTAAAGCAGGTATTGAAACCACTGATATCTACTTAAATCCTTTATTCTGAGATCGGAACCGTACATACAATGATATCGAAAACAACAGAGAAACGAGGAAGAAAATATTTGAAACTGTTATTCGTTTAGGTTTCAATATTTGTTTTCTATAATATTCTCAGAATGTTTTCCAGCATGTTCCCAGGATATAACAGAGGTGGTAATCTTACGATACTATTTGAATGAATGTCCGAAATTTGGACTATTTGTTTCGCTGATCTAAAATCTGGAGCCTATATTGCTCTTAGAAAAAATATACCATACAATTTATAGTTGTATATTGAAATTAGTCAATAGAATAAACTATTAGTTCAATCGGTAAATCTCATTAAATACTACAAATACTATAACATTATTTTTGAGTTTGTATTAAAATATTTACTTTTTTGTATACTATTAAATCAATAATATTTTATTAGATTTTTTCTCATTGTATATTCTGTTCATACAGAATAAACGTTCTCAATTGAATGACAGATTTTCCCAGATCTGGGATACTTGTAATTTATAGTTGAATTTTGAAAATGAGGGTGTTTAAAACTGTTTTTTTTTTTTAATTGAGTAGATCTGAAACGGTTTTGAGAACCCCCATAATATTTTTAATGGGTACATTTTTTGCTGAAGATATTATAGCTTTCTCAAGTCAAGAACAAATATGAAAATGCAAGAGTTTATCCGATTTAATAAGGGCTATACATAGAAGAAGGGTCGATGATGCGAATGTGAAAAGAAACGTCATGACTAATTATTTTACCAAGGCATAAATCCGGTATCTTTTGAAATGCATATTACATTTCCCTATTTAAAAAACGCTTATTATAACAACCCTTATTAAAAAAAATTAAAGTTGTTTAATAAACTTGCACATATGCTGCACTGTGTAATTAGAGAAATAACTTTAAAAAAGTAAAAGTTCTGAGATCTATATATTGCCATATAATTTTAAACTCATTCTGTATTAACTATTGATACTGTTTGATACTGTTGTGGGCGTGGTATCCCCCATACAACCAAAAATTTCTGAAATTGTTAATATTAGTATAAATGGTCGGTCGCTGAAATGTAAATAACTCCGAAAAGGCAAAAAAAGACAAGGTTTTCATTAGTGTTTTGAAAAGCCTAATGTATGTACTAAATAAGAGTGTAATCAGTTTTGCCGAAACGTACCCGGAAAGTTTTTATTTTCATCTTTGTAAATGAAAAATAAATAAAAACGAGTTGGGAAAGTTAGGTCACATGGGTAAGTTCGGTCACATGGGGCGGATTTTTATAGTCGGTCGGGCCCGACTATGGAATATCCTACACCTTTGGTGGAGATATTAATGAGGAATATTTAATTGTATACCTTAATTTTAAATTTTTAATTATGCTGAACCTCAGAATATTATTCATATATCAGAAATTTACGTCTTATATCCCCATAAATTAAAAAATTTATATAAAAGTATAAACAACTAATAAAAAATTGAAAAATATAATTGGGCGGACCACGCCTATATTTAAAATTTTGAAAGGCTAATTTTTCATAGATTTGATTTTAATAATTTACGGATCAAATTTTTACTATGAAAACCCGGGATATAATGAAAAAAAAAAGTGGGCGGATCACGCCCATTTTTGGACCACATATTTTTAGGTAAATTCTAACAATACGTTTTAAATTTTATAACTATACCTTGAATACTTTTCGAAATATTAGTTTCGAAAGAGTTATATAAAAGTGACTTGTATGGGAGGTGGGCGTGTCCGTTGACCGATTTTGCTCATTTTCAAACTCAGTTCCTACTTTTTGATCAGTATTTCTCAAGTTATTCTGTATTCGGACAGCAAGACAGCAAGACAGCAAGACGGACATGCAGACAGACAGACGGATATGGCTAAACGGACTCGGGTAGTGATGCTGATCAAGAATATATGTACTTTTCCATACCGGACACGCCTCCTAAGGGGCGTAACAATATATGCACAAAGTTAATATACCCTGTACCTCATAGGTGTAGGGTATAAAAAGTGAATTTACTCCAGCAATTTTTTTTCTAAAATATGAAAAATTTTCATAACAATAATATTGAAAAAACTTTAAAAATACCAAATACAGATGACTGTATTACAAAAATAAAATATAGTTTTTATAATTTTTAAAAAATATCGTTTTAAAACATCGATCACTAATTTTACAATATTTTGTCTTACAATCGTTTGAAAAAATGTTGTGTGTTTGAGAAATTGTGGGTAAAAGTTGGATGTTTATGGCAAATACTGCATGATACCATATTATGGGCAATTTAATTTACTATACAGTGAAATAAAAATGTTGTGCCTGAGGTTAATTTGACTTTTGAGGTTTTCGCCAAATTTAGGTACTCGCTGACCCACAGTGCGACGATTTTTCCTATATACTTCACATACATAATTTCTATATAATTCGCTGGGGCTGAATCTTACCGTATACTCATTTTTTCCTATTAGGTATGGAATTTGAAAAAAAGCATATCAAAATTTTAGGCCCTTTTAGAATAGAATATTTAACAAAGTAGAATAGATGGAGAAAAGTCAATAATTGTGATTGATAATTTGGACTATGGCTCTTGAAAATAATAAATCATTTTCTTATTTATCCGAAGATTTCAAATACTAAAAAAAAATATTCAAATATAGTCTAAAAATCGAAATTTTCCGAGTTTAGATTCACAAATCTTAAACACATGTTAGAGTATAAACAATTATCAATAAACTAAAATTAGTACTCTTTACCATTAAAAGTAAAATCGTTCTATCGTACGTTTCTTTTTACGAATCGATTCTGTGAAAATTGCTATCGAAATTATAGGCTCTTTGGAGTAACTTTTTACAATAGTATAATATACAAAACAAATTGTAAAAAACAGAGTTATTAATTGTGATTGTTAGCTTGGACTATACTCTCGAAAACTATAAATCATTTTAGCATTTATTTGAAGATCCTAATTACCAAAAAAAATATAGTTCAAATATAGTAGAAAAACAAAATTTCCGAGTTTAGATCCAAAACACATATCAGAATATTAGCATTCATTAATAAATTAAAATTAGTCTTGACAATTAAAAGTAAATTTTAAAATCTAATATTTCAATGGAAAAAAATATCCATAACTAATATATTAAATTTGTGTGCAAATGCACAATATTAATAGAGCCATTGAAAATATTAACAAATATTAATTGATGCACATACAAATTAAAAATTTTTAGCAACTTATGTTAAGGCCAATAGTTGCAGCTAATAAAATATGTAAATGAAACCAATAAAAACCAGTTGGTTGGCCCCAAGTGTTACCGGCATACAAAACAATATAAATAACAAAAATTCAGTCAAATAAAATAAAAGTGAAAAAAATAAATGCAAAACAAACCTTCGCACAAATAATGCTGCTCACAATGCAGCCAAACAGACAGACAGATGTTGGTCAAAAATTTCACTCTCGCACTGCGTTGCTGCGTAGCTGTTATTTTTTTATTTTTGTAGTATAATCCAAATGGAAAATATTGCTGCACCCAAGAGCAATGTTGTTGCTGCTGCTGATATTGCTGCTAACAACTGCTGGCGTTGACAACAAATGCAGGCAAGCACTAACTTTGCACAATTTCAAACTTTTAACAATTGTGTAAAAAAATTTTAAATTTTACAAAAAAAGCTAAATTGCTAAAAATAAAAGCACAAGACAAATATTTGAAAAGACGTTATAAAAACAATAAAAAAAAACTTTGTAACTTTGTGCTACTGCTGCTGCAAATAATAACAACAACAACAAACAGCAGTAGCGCAAAATTACAATTTTGGCCAAAAACACAACGCGGCACTGTGTCGCCAAATATAAACAATTATTTTAGCGCCTTTTTGGCGACTTTCACCGGGGGAAAAATAAACAAACAAACAAAACACTCGGAACTTTGCCGGCAAACTTCCGCAAAACACGTCGCCGGAAACACTTGCAAACGAAAGAAGCAACGATACGAGGCGATGCAATATCCACGAGATGCTGCAATAATAAACTGAAAGAACAAACAAAAAAAAAAACAACCATCCAACCCACGAGCAATAATGACAACAATAAATGCGCGAGCGACGAACGAGCGATGCCTTGTTTGTGCCTTACTTTGCGAACGTCGAATGACAGACTGAAGCAGGCCGTTTACTTCTAGAACGATGATACCACCAACCAGCAACAGCACAAACAGCAACATCAACAGCAGTAGCAGCAGCAACAGAGCACAGCAGAGCAACGTAACGCAACACAACGCAAAGCAGCGACAAGCAGCGACAAGCAGCCCCAACAAACAGCAGACGAACCAAAAATAACAAAAAAAACTAAATAAAGAGAACTGAAAAGAGCCACTGTCGGTGGCGCTGTCGCGGTCGCAGTCACAGTCGAGCCGTAGTCGTAGCCGCAACAAACTGCCGCCACCTCAGGATAGCTATGGCGACAGTCGGCTCGAGTAGCAGAGCAAAAGCAAAATCAAAAGCAGAAGCACACAGCAAAAATCATGCTTTGGCAGCGACATTAAGTTGCTTTTGCTTTTTGCGTTTCGTTAGGCATTACAGCATTACATTACGTTACGTTGGCTTATATTACGTTAACTTACCATACATTACGTTACACTTAGTTTATGGGACTTTACGTTGCGTTGTTCGCAACTCACCGCCAGCTTTGCGCCAACACAGCACCCACCAGAAATAGCAAAAATATAAAATCACATTAACCCTAAACGTCCTAGTGTGACCATAGTGACAAAGTTGTGATGATGCTACAAAAAAATTTGTAACGGTAAAGAAAAATTTACAATAATTTTAAAGTGAAGAAGTAAGTAAAAAAACTAATTCCTAATGATTTGTAGTACATTTGATAATTTTCGACTTAAATAAGTCGTCGCAACCATTAAGTCGTCGCAACCATAATGTGGGTCGGACGTGTTTATTATGGTGGATATGGTTAAAAACATTTATAACCGACGAACAGAATTCCCGTAACCCCCCCATTTTCAAAAAATATATAGTAGCAGGGACCCGAGCTTCGCTGTGGACGTTTTTCTTTTATTGGTGTTGTAAATGTAGTAACCAAAACAAAAGTAATTCCCCGCCAAAACAACATCCCGTAGATTTTTTTCCCAGTGTAATTCTTCTCCGAAAAATGATTTCCCGTAGAATTCTTACCGGTAGATTTCTTCACCGTAGAGTTTTTCCCAGTAGAAGTTTTAGTTTGGTGAGTTTTAGTGTCGTGAGTTCTTGTGTGATGAGTTTTTGTGTGGTGAATTTCGGTGTGGTGAGTTTCGGCGTGCTGAATTTCGGTGTGGTGAGTTTAAAGAATTTGGGGTGGTTGGTATACACCGGGTTAAAATATATTTGGATATCACTGTAATAAATATCGACATACATCATCTGGAAAATACACCTTCTATGGGGGGTGCCTCGACCAGTGATCCAAACCCACCCATATTCGGCGAGACTCTTCAGAATGGATAAATATCATGCTGACCAAAATTTCATTCAATTTGCTATATATATTTTTGGGGTATATGGGAGATGCCACGGCCAGTCCACCAATCTCACCAAGATATAGCCAATACTCTGTCCAAATCCAACATACATATTGTTTCAAAATTTTATTCGATTCGGTTCCGTCGTTTTGACGCCTATTCGTAAAATACATACAAACATTCACATACAATTTGAAAATTTAAAAAATATGTTTTTTTGAGAAAATTGTTGCCAAAATATAGATCATGCTATGATGACTTTTAACCTTTTAAAACAAATATTATTTCACACCATATTAAAGGTCATCTTAATACCTTTTAAATGATACCTCAATTGTAAACTTCTCTTAAAGATAAACGCAATTAAGTTAACCAACCTTTGTGATTTTTTAAACTATATTTTCACTTTTAAACCCGCCATATTTCTGAAACCACATAAACTAGAGTTTTATTTTTTTCTTAGTTTAGTATGATAAAACATTAATTTAAAAATTTATCAATTTCAAAGAAGATGTCGTATAAATTCTTTGTTGATTTAAAATCACGATAAACCACGATAACAATATTCTCAAACTCCTTATGGAATGTACCATAGGTTGGGAACATACGAAAAAACAAATAAGTCTTCAGAAGCAGCCAATAACACTTTTTGTTAAATATCTGAAATAGTTTGTAGGTCTAATTAAACAACAAACATAGAAAAAACGATTACGATTATAATACTATATTAAGCACACACGTTTGATTTTTAGTTGAAAATATTTAACGGAAAAAGGGTCAAACAATTGTTTTACCATTGAACCACAGTTTTTTTTTTCAAAATCCAATGCGGCAAATAAATTCTCAGTTGACGATGAATTAATTTGTTTTTAGTATTTCATTAATGAAATATATCTGATAGATTTAATTTTGATCAGATTTGATACTTATGATAAAAGAATTTAAATTAATTCATCATGCACAGAAAAAATAATCAACGTAAATATAGCAACCGATGTTAATTCCATTCATTAATCAATGCAGCAATTAAATTCACTAATTTAATGAAAACATTTGCTCGATTATTTTTTCTGTGTATGGAATACGGTTCGTATGAGTGATATTAGTGAAATTTTAAAATCCGTTTTAAACTTTTAAACGAATTGATCTAGAAAACTGGGATACACGTGTATTTTTTTAGCGTACTTTCTAAATATATCGGACTTCCTCATGTGTGCAGCCAATTGTTGAATTTTGTCGTACAGTGTTATAAATGACATATTCGATAATTAATAAGTCTGTAAAATTTCATCTCAAACTTCGAAAAAAAAAGTCATGAGGATTCGGATTGAGCCAAGTAGATGCTCTAGGCGCCAACGAATTTGATGTTGTACCAAACAAAAATTATGTATTCAAATTTACTGTAAAGATATTTTTGACAACTGTACACAGAAAACCAAAAATTCATAAATACGATGAATGCCCATGGTTGATAATGAATTCTCTTAACATACTTATTAATGTTGAATTATTAATTTTATTTAATGGAATAAATTAAATGAATTTATCGTATCAGAACATTGCACCACAACAGATATTTGCTAAAATTGCGTCTTTCCAAAATATATTTTCCTAATATGAACATTTCTCCGAGATTAAGATTTCCATGAATGTACTAATACACAAATGGACCTTTTCACGAAATAAAAACATCTCCAAAATATTTAAGTTAGAGATTTCAATCCCGGGATTTGAGTCAAATCAGTCCCGTAAAACTGATTCCGGGATCATCGTTAAATAACGGGATTTTTGGGATTACAAAAATTGATAGTAAAGGATTTTTCAATAAGAGCGCTGCAAAAGTTTTTTTCTGTTGACATTTCTCTTCAAGATTATTAAAATTTACTACCGAAATTTGAATTCGTATATCTTTCCATCATGAAATGGCAAACCTTACTGAGGAGAAATGTCAAAAGAGCCGCAAGAAATATGGCATCGTTTGCTGTCCCTGTCGCTCTACTTTTGTAGCGTCCCTTTATATTAATTTCTAATAGTTTATTCAATAATATTTCAACGTTTTTATACACATTTCGTGAAAAAGTCATCTCACATTAAAAGGACAATAATCTTAAAACACTGAGGACCTGTTTTTGTATTTCAAACGAACGAGTGTCGTAAAAATGACGTCAATAGTATTGAATTACACGCATTTTGAAAATGACATAACTTTCGTCTAATAGTATTTCGTGTCGAAATACAGAAATTACTTCAAAATAGCAAACAATTATTATATCAGGACGGTCTCATTTTAAACTAATTATCTGAGTATGAGTTTAAAACATGGTTTAAAATCAAAATCGATTTTTTCAGTGAACGTAAAGTGTCGTTTAACTTTTTTTAACCTATAGTGCCACTTATAAGTTCTTGATCTGCGTTCATTCTAAACATTCACAGAAAACCTGGTAACAAAATTAAACGTCGTTTAATTTAAAGAGAAGATTAAGTAAACTGAGTTTAAACTACCTTTAAACAAGCACAGTAAAACTGGCTCTTAAAATATTCCTCGTTAAATGTTTTATTTTGTTCAGTGCATATTCCTTTTGATGTTGCTGCTTTAGCTTCAGCCTATGTGTTGCTGTGTCGTTTTATTTTCAGATGCTGTTGCCGCTGTCGGTGTTGCCATTCATGCCGGCAACAACTTGATCAGCACAGCTGACTGACTGACACACAGACAGACGGCCTCCTGTGTGCTACGCCACAGTTCAGAATTTTGCCGCGGCCGGCTCTAAGGTTCTGTTTTGCATGAAATTGGCTTCTTGCATTTGCTGCAGCTGCTGTTAGGTTTTTGATGTGACTATTGTTGTTGCTGTCGCTGCCAGAATGCTGTTCGTGTTGTTGGCATTATGCTGGTGATGTTGCCAACATGCTGATGTTGTTGCTGTCATTTGTACGTCTGCCTCTGCTGCTGCTGTTTTCATTTTCTTTGTCATATTTTATGTGATGTTTTTGCGGTGACAATTTAGGGTGTTTGGTGTATTTTGTATATTTTGTGTGTTTGCAATTTTTGGGGGTGTACGAGTATTGTGTCGTTAGTTTGTTGGCAAAACATGCACCTAATTTTGCCAAATTTTGTTCGTTGCTTTTGAGTTTTTGTTCAGTTTTTATTCATTTTTTTTCAAGTGTACTACGTGTGTGTGCATGATGCGACTAATGCCTGTTTAAATATTCAGTGTTTGTTGTAATTATACCACTTTGCCGTATGCCATATGTCACCCGCCACTCCTCCTCCTTCTCGTCGTCGACAACAACAACGACGTCGACATCATCATAAACAACTTATTCGTTTGGAATGCTTTATTTTTGACAGTATTCTCAAAGTTGGCATAAATTTAGTTAATTTTGACAACACGTTTCAGCAGACAAAATGATTTAATAATGTTTGTGAGAAACATTTATGAATTAAGCGTGTCTTGTCTGGAGATTTAGCTAGTTAAGGCGCAATTACCATGTAATCGAATAAATGATTTTTGAGTGATACTTAGGACAGTAGATTAGAATTTAAAAATTAAATTGTTCACTAAAAATTCAATTTTTCACTAAAAATTCAATTTTTCACTAAATATTCAATTTTTCACTAATAACTCAATTTTTAATGAAAATTAAAATTCTCAGTAAAATTCAATATTTCACTAAAAATTCAATTTTTCACAAAAATTTAATTTTCTACTAAAAATTCAATTTTTCACTAAAAACTCAATTTTCACTCCAAATTTAATTTTTCACTAAAAATTTAATTTTTCACAAAAAATTTAATTTTTCACTAAAAATTAAATTTTTCACTCCAAATTTAATTTTTCACTAAAAATTCAAATTTTCACTAAAAATTTCAATTTATCATTAAAATTCAAATTATCACTAAAATACAATTTTTCAATATAAATCAAATTTTTCACTAAAAACTCAATTTTCACTCCAAATTCAATTTTTTAACTAAGAATTCAATTTTTCACTAAAAATTCAATTTTTCACTAAAAATTCAATTTTTCACTAAAAACTCAATTTTCACTCCAAATTCAATTTTTTCACTAAGAATTCAAATATTTACTAAAAATTAAATTTTTCACTAAAAAATAAATTTTTCACTAAAAATTCAATTTTTCACTAAAAATTCAATTTTTTCCCTAAAAATTCAATTTTTCACAAAAACTCGATTGAATTTTTCATTAAAAATTCAATTTTTCACTAAAAATTCAATTTTTCAATAAAAATTCAATTTTTCACTAAAAACTCAATTTTCACTCCAAATTTAATTTGTTCACTAAAAATTAAAAATTAAATTTTTCACTCCAAATTTAATTTTTTCACTAAAAATTAAAAATAAAATTTTTCACTAAAAATTCAATTTTTCACTAAAAACACAATTTTCACTAAAGAAATGTTCACTAAAAATTCAATTTTTCACTGAAAACTCAATTTTTCACTAAAAATTCAAATTTTTACTCCGAATTTAATTTTTTCACTAAAAATTAAAAATTAAATTTTTCACTAAAAATTCAATTTTTCACTAAAAATTCCATTTTTAACTAAAAATTCAATTTTCACTCCAAATTTAATTTTTCACTAATAATTCAATTTATCACTAAAAATTTATTTTTTCACCAAAAATTGAATTCTTCACTAAATGCGACCCCTTTCTATTTAGAAGCGCCTCTGTGCAAAGCACTCCGACAAGTTGTTGTGCGTAACAACCTAAAAAGCAATTCAGAGAGAGAAGTGGAAAAATTAGCTACGACGTGAAGCACGGCTGCGAAGCGCAGCAACTGTGACGCAACGCAGCAGCAACTGTGAACGAAGCTCGCAGCATTCGCTTTCGTTTCATTGATTAAGCGGCGAAGTAGACGCACATTGAACGTTAGATGGTAGACAGACAAAGAGACAAAAAGACAGACAGACAGTCACACATAGAGAGATAGATAGGGGGATATGAAGACAGAACATAACTGATAGCAGAGCAACGCAGAAATGATCGCTGTGCGTAAAATGTTGACGGCTACTGTATGAGGAACTCAGATGTTTTTGTTGTTGTTCAGTTAGTTGAATGGTTAGTTGTTTGTTTGATTATGATGCAGCGACTGCATAGCGGTCTTTTTGTCAACATGAGTGTGTCTGTGTGGGTGGGTGGGTGTGTGTGAGGAGACAGAAAGTAGAGAATGAGAGCGTGCTTGGGTGGTGTTGGGTTGAATGGAGAATGCAGGGCTGTTGCATCGCATGCCGGTTGTTGCTACTGTTGCGCTGTTCGTGGGCCGTGGGTTGAGTTCGAACGAACGCGTGTGTTTGTCGGTTCGTTCGTTTGATTGTTTAGTTGTTCGTTCGTTTGTCCGTCCGTTTGTTTGTCGTGTGATGTTCTTGCAGTTAATGTAGTGCCGACGCGTGTTTTCACTGCTACTCGTATGCATTATAGTTGTTGTTGTTGTTAGTGTTGTGACTGCAATTTCACTCCTTGTTATTGTTGTTGTTGTTGCAGCACATTGCATGTGCACTGTGCTGTGCTATGTCGTCTCATGCGACAGCTCCCGGCTTAGAAACGCTGCTACATTTTGTTACAGCGTCCTTTCGTGACCACTCGATGGAAATTGCATTTTATGACATTTAAGTGGTTAACGATGTGCAGCCGACGAAGAGTGCCGAAGAGTCTCCGCGGAGTGGCAGGCGTTGCAGACAACAATGTGCAAAATGTGCCGGCATTTTGCTGCTGTTGCTGCTACTAGTTACTGCCGTTGAATGCGTTAACGAGCTTATCGGATGGCTTTGCGGTCAGGATGAATGGGTTGCGCGTAGAGACCATTAAACGATGCCTAGACATTGAACTTGAACGAGTCTGTGGCGCAATAACGGAACTGCACGAAGTTTAATTAATAAAAACATTAAAGTCTAAAAATAGTTGCATGATTTATGTCAATACCGGATAATTTTTCAATCCCGAAATACCGGTACTGAAAAATTTGTATCCGGGATTACTTCCGGGATTTAAAAAAATAATAAGTAGACAATACAACCGTATTTCTGTATTAATAATAAACAATCATAATGTTTAATGATCAGTCAAACTCATATTTTCAGAAACATTTGTTTTGAGACTATTTATGCGATCCAAAATGCATACCCAGTACAAAATTAAACAACTTGAATTACTTTCTTTTTTTTTTTGAAAAACTCAATTCAAAATTTAAATATATAAAAATTAAATTTATAATGGATTTTATGTACATAATTGAATTTTGTGGTACTCACAATTTTATCAGACAAGATTTTTGAAACCGATATTCTATTCCTGCAGTTTCATATAATAACGTTTTCATTTAATAACGATAAAATGATGATCGAAAGTAATTTTCATTTTCAAAAATACTCTTCATTAATGATTAAAATAATGTTTATCCTAAATTTATCTCACCAATGAAGGAAACGAAAAAAAGAAAACAGACCGTCAAGAATTCTCATTAAATTAAGTTGAAAAAACATGAGAAAAAATGATGAATAATATTATCTAAAAAATAGATAATGTGAAAAGATGACAACTAGACATGTCCAATAGGCCGGGTCGGTCTCTATACGAAAACAAATTTAAAATCCGCCCCTAAAATGAAAGTGTACCTCTAAAAAGTTTCAGAAATGAAAAAAAAATGGAACCGCCGTTCTTTCCCGAATAGTTATTTCCTGTAACATTATTTCCCGTAGAATGCTTCCCTGTAGAATTCTTCCTCGTTGAATTCTTCACCGTAGAGTTCTTCCCCGTATAAAAATTATTCTCCGTAGAATGATTGAAAATAGAATTTACTCCGTAGAATTCTTCCCCGTATAATTATTCCCGTAGAATTTTTCTCCGTAGAATTCTTCCCCATAGAATTGCTGTCGATAGAAGTTGTATTGTTGTGATCAAATTCAATGTGGTGAGTCTCGGTGTGGTGAGTTTCGGTGTGGTGAGTTTAAAGAATTTGAGGTGATTAAGTGCACCCTGTAGCAAATTATCTTGATATCACTGTAATAACTGTCGACATACAGCATCTTGAATGCCCGATGATACAATTTAAAAGGGAGAAATATAGCGTTGTGTAAAATTTCATCAATTCCGGACTTAATTTTGGGTTATATAGGAGGTGCCACGCTCAGTCTCCACCAATCCGAACCACATATCTATACTTTGCCCAGATACAACATGCATATCGTGTCAAAAATTCGACTTTGACGTTTACTCGTTTACTACTACATAAATACATAAATACATAAATACATAAATACATAAATACATAAATACATAAATACATAAATACATAAATACATAAATACATAAATACATAAATACATAAATACATAAATACATAAATACATAAATACATAAATACATAAATACATAAATACATAAATACATAAATACATAAATACATAAATACATAAATACATAAATACATAAATACATAAATACATAAATACATAAATACATAAATACATAAATACATAAATACATAAATACATAATATGTATTAAATTTTGAATTTAGTTAACAGCTTTTATAAACATTTTTTTTTTGTAATTTTGGATTTCCCTGAAAACAATTAAATGCATTTCATATTAAAAACAAAATTTTAGACAATATTATAAAGCAATTATAAATTTGTATGATGTATGATCTAGAGTCACAACATTATTTTCTATAAAAAAAACAAAAGATTTGGTTCAACTGTCACGCCGTTATTGTATTACTTAATTTACAATCTATAATCTCGAGGTTATTCGACAATATACATATATTAAATCTGTATATTTTGTATTTATTTGAAAATTTGATAAGAATGCCAATTGTAATTTATGGCTGTTCCAAAATTTTTCACAATGAAAGGGCAAAAGTTAAAATGTTTAAATATATATAAAACATGATTTAATTAATTGTTGTGTATTTTTACAATACTTTAAATATTTAAAACATAAATATACATGGATTTATATATGAAACAAGGCAGCTGTTGATTCTTTAATAACTTTCTATTAAATAAAACTCACCCAAAGCACAAATACATCAAAAATAAACTAAAGATATTTAATTAAAAATGCCTAGATAGAAATAAAAAGCAAAAATTAATAAATAAATGGCAAAAATAAAATGCTATTGAAAAATGCAATAAAAGCAAAAATGTCACAAGTGCGCACTGCAGAGAATACAGAAAAAGTTTTTATTTGTGGAATTTAGTTAAAATAAAAAAACACACCTTACAGCAAATGGTTAGAGTTAGAATATATTGCATGTGTCCTGTGTCACCAGAACTGATGCTATGCACCGTAACCATTTTGACCACATGTTACCAACATGTGGTACTCGAATGTTTTGCCCTTTGCTTTAGCTTTAGGTGTTGAGTACCATGGTTTCGTATTCATTGCTTTTGGGCAAATGTTTGTCGCGTCGCGGTCCCATGCTGCTCCTTTGCAGCAAATTGTATTTATTGCATTTAGGTTTTCTTATATTTTTTCTCATTGGTTTTTCACATTTTCGGCAAATTTTATTTAGTTTTGTTTTTGTGTTTTTTTTTATATTTTTAAACATTATACAATTTATAAATTTTGGATGAAAAATTAAAATGTAAGATGTACCTTTTACTTAATGCATAATAACTTCTAGTTATTATAATCAAATAAAAGTATTTACATCAATTTTTCTTTAAGGACATCAAATTTTAAGTACGAGTATAATGACCACTGGCCACATGTCCAAGTTTAGAAGTTGCGGAAAAAAATTTAGAAAGGTTGTTTTATTAGCTTTGAAACCAAACTTTAACGGAGCTTCTATCACTTCTTGTTCAAGGGAAAATTCAAAATTGACAATTTTGGTCAATTTTTTGTAACTTTTTGTAACTCGTAAAAATTAAATAAAAATTGTTTAATGTATATCTCGAAACCCTTTATCAGTTTTCCAAATTTCAGAAAATTACAAAAATCTCAAATTAAACTCTTTTGGTCGAAGCTGGCTCATACTCAAACAATTCAAATTATTACTAGCATAATTTTCAAAGTTATTTCATAGGAATCTTAAACACATCACAGGTTCCTTTTTTTCGGCATTAAAGTATAACATTCAACACTCAGCGTATATAAATACATATATATTTAAAAAAATAAAGTCACTAGGTAAAAAAATAAAACAGAAAGCAAGAAAAAATAATGAAATTGTTTTACAAAATGTTGGAAATCCAATTCCAGCGACAACAATGCAAAACAACAACAAACAAAAAACAACCCAACACGACAACCACAAGTACTCCAAAGTAACATCTTTATCACAGTGATGTTTTTGTATCTTGTTTGCAATTTCACACATGAGTATTTTTACAATAACCAAAAAAAATAAATAAAAATAATAAGAAAAAATAAAATAAGGAAAAGAGTTCCATTTAAATTTTACATAAAACAAGCTTGAGGTGCTAAAATGTAGATAAGAAAGAATAATGCACAAAAATACTTTATGATAAAATACGTTGTTATGGGCAATATATGAGACTAACTTTAACAAAAATAACTTAAACTTACACCTGATATAACACATTACACTTGACACAAATTGTCTAAATATTCTTATTAAATTTTGAAGTTCAATATCAAAATCTTTCATAGAAATTAACCTTGTGTTTTGGATTTTGGCTAAACTCGAACTTTAACAACTGATTTTTTCTTACTTAAATTAATTAAAAAAAAAAAACGTTGTACTTGTAAAGCCATATTTTCTTTTTTTATTATCATTATCAATAATGGAAATTAACTCAATCAATATAAATTACAATTTTTTCCATTTATTTAAAGTTAACTATATCATTAATTAAAATTAACTCAATCTGTATATTTTACAATTTTTTTCCATTTATTTAAAGTTCACTTTTGCTTGACTTGACTAAATTTCTTCCTTGACTAAATTTCTTCCGTAGACATTTTGATTTATTCCATAGACAATATTTTAAGCAATCTTACAGAAATTTTAAACTGAATGAAATATAAAGGGTTTTTCAATAAGAGCGCTACAAACGTTTTTTTCAAGGGTTTTTCAACAGGGACGCTACAAAAGTAGAGCGACAGGGACAGCAAACGACGCCATATTTCTTGCCGCTCTTTTGACATTTCTCTTTAGTAAGGTTTGCCATTTCATGATGGAAAGATATACGAGCCAACAACGAGTCGAAATTATTAAAATTTACTACCGAAATTCGAATATCTTTCCATCATAAAATAGCAAACCTTACAATGTCAATGTCAAAAGAGCGGCAAGAAATATGGCGTCGTTTGCTGTCCCTGTCGCTCTACTTTTGTAGCGTCCCTGTTAAAAAACCGTTTACAACTTTTGATACAAACGCCGCATATATCAAAAGTTGTATATTTTCGACCCGTCCCCAAAAAAAGGCGTAACCATCAGTACGTTTCCGAAAAACTTCCATTTATCTGTGTGTTAGCTAGAAATATGTCCGAAATATATCTGAAAAAGGCCAAACAAAATTTTCTCAGATTTAAACCCTGAATATATACATTTTTCTGAATATAAAAATTTGTATTTTTCACTTTACAAGTAAGAAGTATTCGAAATTTAAAATCGTATTTGTTCAAATCATCAAATTATAATGAATGTATTAAGCATGAACCGTTGACAACAATGCAAATTATAAATCAGAAATTGACATTGAGGACATTGAGAAAAGAAAAAGTGAAATTATGCCCCATGGCTGTCACATACTTTCTCGTATGCACCAGTATAAATATGAAATATTTGATGAAAAATTACTATATTCGATGCAAAACGACTTTGAACACGTATGGAAATGAATGTCAATATTCAAGTCTATATCTCACATAATAATTTTCAAATGACTTTTGTGACACAAATTCCAAAATATCCTTTAAGTACTCTCTGATACTATACTTAATAGGTTCTTTCAAACAGTGGAATATTGCAGAATATAAAATACTTTGAAGAATCAGAAATTAGGGGTTCTAATCTCGGTGTGGAAAAAATGTTGATCCTAATAAGTACACAGAAAAAAAAAATATACATCATATTGATGAATTCCGTTCTTCAAACCATGATTCATTGTATTGAAGAGCCATTCATAATATTAATGACTAACTCCATCAATGTTATGAATGCTATCATAAATATGAAGAACGCTTGGTAACTGTCGAAAAAGTGTTCTTCAATATGATGAATTGTATGTGAAGAACACGTTTCATCATATTAATGAACCAAAATATAAAATACAACATATATGTTCTTCATATTGAAGAACGCTGTTCATTAAACCAAATTTCTATCAACATATTTTTTTTCGTTCATGTTTTGCCGTACTTCTCAATTCTCAAGTAGTTTTTGTGTGTTATTTCTTATATAATGCTTGCTCGACATGCATAAATTAGTAAAATGTTTTATAATATATTTATTATAATTATAACTTTTTGTTAATAAAAAGTTATATTTATAAAAAATATATTTAAAAAAAAAATTTCGAACACATTTTTTTTTCGAATTTTTTTCGGGAATTTTTTTTCTCGTAAAATTTTTTTTATTTAACTTTTTTTTCGAAATAGTTTTTTTTTGAAACAATTTTTTTGTCCAAATTTTTTTTTTGATAATTTTTTTGTACATTTTTTACTGTTATTTTTTAAATAAAGTTTTTACACTTTTTTATCGAATTATTTCATAAACTTTTTTTTTTTGAAAAAATATTATGAACAAATTCATCAATATGACAATTCAAATTCATTATATTGAATATTTTGTTCATGTATATAATTAATACATTCATTAATATGTGATTTAATGAACGGTGGTATCAATATGATGAATCTGGTAGTTGGTGAAAAAATTCATAATATTTATGAATATTTATTCATATCATCATATTGAAGTTTTTTTTTCTGTGTACACGGATAGAAAAGATTTGTTAGAATATGTTTGAATGTAATTAAAAAATAATACGAAATCACCATACATGTATTACGAATGAAGTGTAATTAAATTATTGTTCAGATTGTAATAATATATTTCTATGTGTAAACATTTTATATATTCCCCAGCAGAATCTGTCATGTTTACCATAAATATGTTACTTACAATGCAAACACACAATTTTAATTGCATTTGAATATACTATTTCTTAACAGTTTACTTTGTTATTGAAACATAGTTTTCAAATTGATACATAGAAACGTAGAAACAAACAGATAATGCTATTCAAATCTAATTATAACGATTTTGTATTGGTCCTTTTAAACATACTGATGTTTGAAAACAAACAAAAAAAAATGAAATTATATGTAAATAAAAGTATTCTTGCAACACTCTTCTTGTATACGAAGTTGATTCTCGGTGATCGCCTTTTTCTGCCTACGAGTCTTTTGTTGTTCGTTGAGAAAACGTGTTCGTATCGGTAATAATTTTATAATTTGTTATTTGAAAAATATACAAATTGTGTTGTGAAAAGTACAAAAAGTAACAATTAATATAATAGAATATAATTTAATAGTGCAGTATATAATTTAATTGTTCCTGAATGTTTTTATAAAAATATTGAGAATTGATATATTTCTCTGGAAACAAATTTATATTCAGGTCATTCTAAATCATTTTTTATTTTGAGCTTATTTATGTTTCGGTTCAAATATTTATTTTGTTTGGATGTAGTAATTAAGTTTCTTTTAGAACATAGACCATTTTAAGGGACAACATAAAAATGTTTCCGTGATATCATAATATAAATCAGAGCTCTTTACAACACTGTTCTAGTCACAATAAAACCCTGTTTATAAATGATTTATCATGCAATTATATATAATGTTTACATAAAATTCCAAACATACATGTTAATGTCTGCAAAATTATGTTTGGGAGAGCCATTTTTTCGTGCGTGTATAGAGCCAGCGTGTACAGAGCAGCCTTATAGCATTATAAAAATCATCAATAAGTATTGACTTTTATATTCAATAAAAATATGTTCCTGGTTATAAGCATTACATGACGAACTTATGACCACAATGACCCAAATATAGTAAATTTTTACTAGGGAATAGATTCTAGACAAAACGGTTTTCGTTGTTTTGAGAAAAAGAAATAGTTCGTGATGGAATACGAATCAACACATGTTCTAAAGTATGGATAGCAGTTCCATAATCACTTCTTGGGTACCATAATATTACCTGTGATATTTTATTTATAAATTTAATAAAAAACAAGAGATGATGTATCGCACAGCTAGCCAGAACCATTTTTTACCTAAAAATCGATACCCATTTCAATTTTTTATAAGAATTGATTATTTTTCATGCAAGATCCACATAGTTTTAGCACATTTACAAACAATGCAAAGAATATAAAGCAGATGGGATTCTTTAGTAAAGGGTTTTCAATAAGAGCGCTACCAAAGTTTTTTCAAGGATTTTTCAACAGGGACGCTACAAAAGTAGAACGACAGGGACAGCAAACGACGCCATATTTCTTGCCGCTCTTTTGACATTTCTCTTCAGTAAGGTTTGCCATTTCATGATGGAAAGATATACGAGCCAACAACGAGTCGAAATTATTAAAATTTACTACCGAAATTCGAATTCATATATCATGAAATGGCAAACATTACTGAAGAGAAATGTAAAAAGAAATATGGCGTCGTTTGCTGTCCCTGTCGCTCTACTTTTGTAGCGTCCCTGTTGAAAAACCCTTTAGTATTAAATGTTTGTTCCTACTTCCTGAACGTAGATCTATAGAATTATAAATGAATTATTAAAAATAATTATATCAATTTTCTTGCGATGCCACAAACGTCTGACTAAACTAAATGCACCACAATATCGCTATCAGAATATATGTATTTTAACTCAAATTGCCTAGGCACGTGCCATGGCATTACTCACACGCAAAACTGGAAAACATTCCGCAGTGGAGCAAACAAAACCCCTGAAGCTGTTAAACCAGCTGAGTAACTCCATCAAGGAGTACGTACATTCGAGTCAGTCACACATAGTTCGTATGTAGGTACTTTCGATTTCATCATCAGCTGCTGCTACTGCGACTTTTGCTGAGAATTCGTGACTTGACTTGACACTTGCTACCTGCGTGAATGGTCTGCCTAAACCTGATTCCACTGCGAACGTCTGGAAAATACTGCCTAATTGTAGATATTTATTTGGTAGCTGTTGGCGTTAAATTGCAATCATCTTTGCTGTGCTGTTTTCTTTGTGAGAACAATTGTTGCAATTGAAAAAATTGTTATGTTTTATCCGTTGTCATTGCCAAAGGGATTCATATATTTGGTTAATTGTATGTAGAGTTTAATGTTTTAAACAGAAATTTTGTCATTTTATTGAAGAAAACATTGAAGTAAGGTCTAATATTAAAGGTTACTATTCAGCAATTTAGTGCTTAGATATACATTTAAAATATGTTCCTATATTAGATTAATACAAAATTTAAGAATTCTTAATTGCTTTGAGTTTGTTTATAATAATTTAGGATGAGACTTGGAGAGAAATTTTAGACCAACACTTTGCAGATATATTTCGGGTATACATATCCAAAGACACAGAAAAAAAAAATTAAAGCTTTTGGTATATTTATCAAATGTTATGGAATTTTAAAGGCAGATTCACGGCAGATTTTAGAATTGGGTAGAAAATAATCTGCTTATAATAAAAATTCATCTTTGTCAGCTTAAAACCTTTCGAAATAACAATTCTGTCCAAAATATATTCTTGGGGTGCCAAGTTCAATATGAATTGAATGTAAATTCTTCACATTAAGTTTTATCGGGCTAATTTATATATAGAGACAATTCTTCATAGAGACAATACTTAAAATATACCTTCCCAAGAATTTTAACGAATCTTACTCGAAACAATTCTTTCCCAGACAAATTTACCACCATTTATTTTGTTTCTGGATAATTCTTCCTTAATTAATATTTTTGCAGACAATCTATCCCGAGAGAATTCTTCCTCGAAGCTATTTTTCCCCGAATTATTTTTGTATCAGACAATTCCTTCGGAAAATTATTTTCAGAGACAATTCATTTCCATCTCAATTCATCCTCGAGACATTTTTATCCCGTGAAATATTTTCACGAGCCAATTCTTTCCAGAGATAATTCCCTACACATTTCTTTGCCGAGACAATTCTTTTCCTTATCAATTATTTTCCTCATTAATTTCTCGTCTATACAATTATTTAATACTTCCTCGTGACAATTATTCCATCAAAGACAATTTTTTCAATAGTCAATACATTCTCGAGTTAATTCTTTCCATAGTTAATTCATTGTACATTTCTTTATCAAGACAATTTTACCCGAGACAATTCAATACCGTGTCATTCTTTTTTCTCCACAATTTCTCATCTAGACAATTTTTCCTAAAGACAATTCATTTCCATTACATCTCTTTTGCTCCTCAATTGTTGTTCTATACAATTCTTTGATTCTTCCTCGAGACAATTATTCTCCCAGATACAATTTTCCCTCGAGATATTTCTATCCCGTGCAACTTTTTCAAGAGTTAATACTTTCTCTGTATTTATCTTTACCATTTATCAAAACAAATTTTCCCCGAGACAATTCTATACCATGTCGATTTCCTTCATAATTACTAATCTATACTATTTATTACCGGGTTAATTTTTTACCAAATGAATTCATCCCCGGACAAGTATTCCGTAAGAACATTTTTTGCCATATCGATTCTTCTGCAAGACAATTCTTTCCCGGAAATTTTTTCACGCGTTCATTCTTTCTAGAAACAATTCTTTGCCATAGTTAATTTACCGCTCAATTATATCCTAGACAATTCCTCATCGATACAATTCATCCCCGTGTTAATTCTTCCACGAAACAGTTATTTTACGTGCTAATTCTTTTTCGAGACTATTCTTTTTGAGACAATTCTTTAGTAGACAAATCAACACTGGCAAATTTTTCAACGAGACAATTCTTTCCATAGTTGATTCCCCTAAGGTTATTTTTTGGACACTTCTTCTCAAAGACATTTCTATCTCTAGACTTTCCGTGTTAAGTCTTCTTACTATAAACAATTCCTCTTCGAAAATTTTCCCACAATTCAATACTTTTCATAGTTAATTCGTCTAATATTTGTTTCCCAGAAATCTTTCCCCAGAAAGTCTTCTCTGGCTAATTCTTTCCCGAAACAATTCTAACCCGGGCCATTCTTTCCTAGACAAATCTTATTCAGACAATTATTTTCTAGACAATCTCTGTAATTGCGAAGAACTTACAAAATAATTCTAAATAAAATAATTTTCAAATTCAAGAATATACGCAATAAACGAATATTTCCATATTCAATCTATGAAAAAGTCTTTGAAAACGAAAACATTTACAAAACCCTTTCCAAAGCATCTGTATTCTGATTAATATACGCTAATTTAAAATACATTAACAATAATTGCCAACACTTGAATTTTTCAATTTAATTCTGTACCTTATATCGAAACTTTATCTCCACACCTATGGTAGTCTTCAAGTACCTATCCGTTATGATCCTCATGACCGCGTACGCATCGCCACACCCTGAACAGCCCAAACCCACCATTGAAAGATGTCTGGGAAAAATCATCGTTGCTCATTCATGCATTTTATAAACCAGTCGAATGTGTGGAGACCAAACGAGTGGACGGTAATGCGCAGAGACGAAGAAGCAAAAGTGGAAAAAAACAAATAATACGGCAGTGGCGGCATTACGAGAGGTAATCAAAATAATTAAATTTATTATTCAACTTCATTAATCACGTTGGCTGATTATCCTGCTGTAAGTAGCAGGTTCAGGTTGTACTGTGCGTCGTACTACCCAAGTACTAGAACAATTTTCCATCCAACAACCACAATAAGAACCTCCTAGAAACGAAGCACTACGTGTGCAATTCACTGGACCAGCAGTTCATCAGCAATGACACGGCGGACGACGTGTTGCCGATGCATTCATCTGCAACAAATGTGAAAATTATACGAAATCCTTGGCATTCGATTATATCGCAAACAAAGAAAAAATAAATTAAAATAAAAATGTTGAATATGGTTGGCGTCATTACGTTTTCTGGTTAAAGGCTACAATGAAATAAAATGAAGTGGTCGATATATTCACTGTGACCCGAACTGAAATTAATGAGACATAGTCTACTTATACATGTTACACGAGGCTTTATTTTTAACAAGTTTTTATTTCGAAAATCGTTAAATTCGCTCAAGTGGTTTTCATTGAACGACCAAAATGTATAACGGTATAGCTTATCGAAAGTAAGCGCTTTTATAGAGTTTTTGCTGGCAATTATTTTTTATAAAAAATACTTATTTCGTTGAAGTGGTTTCGAAAATATCGACAATTTATACGTCTTTTTTGTTATCTTGTCATCTATTAATTTCTGTATTGTACATACAAAAATAGGAAAAACAAATACTGGAAATGAGAATATAACGTTGTCGTTGTCCGAATGATTTGTAATATCATTCTGGCATAGTATTATCGACACATTTCCATTGTAGAGTTGGGCCTCAATCCAATGGACAACGGATTGAAGAAGCCATGTCCATTGCGTAACCTTTTCAACAACTCCTACACAACAGGAGTTTTACCATCTGGTTAGACGGTTGCCAACGTTCAGTCAGTTTCAAAAAAGGGGGAGGCTAAGAATTCTTCTAATTACCGACCAATTGCGATATGCTATGCTCTCTCTAAGGCATGCTCAATAAATTTTTATATTGTGAATCATGTGGACCACAACGAATTACTATGAATTACATTAAATATGGTTTACGTACGGCTAGACCAACCACTGACTTAATGGCGGTTCTCTCCGAAAAGTATAATAATAGTATTCGCCTTTTGAATATACCCAAGGCTGTGTGAGGCATGAAGACCTAGGACCTATACATAGAGTCGCTAATTCTTTAACTAAATGAATATTGAGTTTTCTCCAGGTTCCTTCAATACGAGTTGCAATGTATGGTGTTCTCTTAGAACAGCATTCGATTAATACTGGAGTGCTGAAGGTTCCATCATAGACCTTTTCCTATATCTGGTTTTGATCAATGACCTACTGCCATTGACTCAGAACCCAATCCATTCCTTTGCAGATGACATATTCGTTAAACAAACGCCCAAACTCTTCGGAGATGGAAAGTAAACAGAAAAACAAAATCATCAATCATATATATTATGAATTTTTTCACCAACTACCAGAATCATCATATTGATACCACCGTTCATTTAATTATATTAAATTCATTATATATATGAAACTATTCGTACTATCGAACACCATAGTGAAGAACGAAATATTCGATGCAATGAATTTGAATCGTCATATTGATGAATTTGTACATAATATTTATGAATATAATATGTTTTTACTAATTTTTCAAAAAAAAAATAAAATTTATTAATTCGAAAAAAAGTATGGAATAATTTTATTTAAAAAATAACAGAAAAAAATTCAAAAAAAACAAAATTATCCGAAAAAAATTGTTCGAAATAAAAAAAATGTTTGAAAAAAAATTAAAAAAAAATTGTTTTTTATAAATATAACTTTTTATTAATAAAAACTTGTAATTCGTATCCACGGTAGCTCAGTGGTTAGTGCGTTGGACTGCGAGCCGAAAGGTCCCCGGTTCAAGCCTCGACTGGGGCTAACAACATCTTTTCATAGAAACATTTTTCTATACCGCGCTACCTCTCGTCAGTAAATGGCAAACCTACGAGAGTAAACCATTGCCTATGAAAAGCTCTCATCCGCCGTTCGGATTCGGCAATAAACTGTAGGTCCCTCCACTTTGACTACAAATATAACACGCACAGCTCAAAATGGTGAGAGAGCTCGGCCGAAGTTCTATACAGGACTGTAGCGCCAAACTATTCTATTCTAATTCTTAATGAATATATTATAATACATTTTGCTAATTTATGCATATCTAGGAAGCATTACATAAGAAATAACATACAAGAACTACTTGAGAACTGAGAAGTACGGAAAAAAAATTAACGAAAAATAAATATTTTGATTGAAATTAAGTTTGATGAACAGCATTCTTCAATATGAATGAAATTATTTTGTTTTTATGTTATTGTTCATTAATATGATGAAACGTATTCTTCACATACAATTCATCATATTGAAGAACACTTTTTCGACAGTTACCAAGTGTTCATCATATTTATGATCGCATTCATAACATTGATGTCGTTAGTCATTAATATTATGAATGGTTCTCAATACAATGAATAATGGTTTGATGAACGGAATTCATCAATATGATGTACATTTTTTTCTGTGTAAAAGGCGCACTCTAAATTACACACTCATACCCTCCGAGTAGGATCTTGCCAATAGAGTTGATACGAGCAAGACCCGATGTTGTATTTTATCTCAAAATGAATGGTTTAGGTGATGAATTCTCACGTAAATGGTTGGGTGACGTAAATGGTTGAGTATTAACGCCAATTAACAATATTTCCATTTTTTTGTCAATTGGCATTACAGATTACTAAAGCTACGTAGGATTCCAATAACATCTTTAACTTCAAATTGCTGTCATTCCTAAATAGAGCGTCGTAGATCGGTAGAACTTTGTACTTTTTATGGGATACTAAATCTGGGTATTTAGTACAAAAGCCAGTATTCCAGAAATCAGATCATTAACTTCAAATGGCTGTGAATCATAAACGGAGCATCGTACAGGAGTCAAACGGAGAACTTCTTACGGCATACTAAATCTGAGTATGAAAATAAAAAGAATGGACAAAGTTTCAAAATATTTCCACAAAAGCCGAGATATGTTGGGTAGCAGTATGTTTGATCTGACCTATTTCAGAATAATGGAAGAAAATTTGCCCTATTCATATCTGTATCTTTAAAGCATTGTTCAGTACATGCCTTCAGTACATTGCATAATTCTGAAGTAAGTTTATTTCATATTTCTTAAATTAAAATATGAATCAAGGCCACACGTCAATGAAAACAATCCTACAATTGTTGTGCGTAAAAGAATTATGCTTTAATTTAAATCTTATTTATTCCATATAATTTTTATTCTATAAGTAGCTGTATGATTCGGCCTACAGAAAATCATAACAATGTGTTACAGCTTCCAACATATTGAAGCAGCCATGCATATTTGATGACATCATCAGCTGCATAATTTCTGAAATGTGCCGACAGCAGAACATCGTCAACAATAATACTATGGGTGGTCCTGGTAAATTGAATTTACAACAACAACAACAAAAACTATAACAAAAGATAATCCGTATTCACTGAAGGTTTAAATGGAATTTCGAAAGCAAAGAATAAAAAAACTGTTTTGCAGAAATTTAATTTCATCAATAGCTAAAAGTTCAAATAAAAATATTTTATGACTATGTGCAAATTGTTTTTTTTTTTTTAATTTTGTTTTCTATATTTTTAATGTCGATTTGAATACACTAATTAGTCTATTCTTAGGTTGGCAACTATATCGATTTCACATCAAAATAGATCATTTTATTATAACGCCATTAATAAAACAAAGAGAACCTGTTGTAGGATTTTACGAGGTGATAAAAATCGAACGAAACATGATGGTGTTTATTTTTTGTCGACCACTTTTTAAAATATTCAATTAGATTTGTATTTTTATTGGTTAAAAGCGGTCTTTTTATAGTAGTCAGTTGATATGTGAGATCTTCTAAATCATGTGGAATTTACCCGATTTTTTATTAATACTTTTAAATTGAAGCATTCTTTAATTATTTCATAGACCATCAACTTTTTTTGAATACTCTTAAAATTCTTCAAGTATTCTTTAATTAATTAAAAGACTATTAAATAATTCAAAAAATGTGTTTATTTATTTATTGAATGCTTATTAGTTTTATTTCTTAATTACCTACTTAAAATTTCAATTTTATAATGCTCAATAAACTTTAATGCCAACTTCAGATAAAATAATTGGCAGACGTAAGAGAGAAATTAATTCTGTGAAACATAAATGGTATTCGAGATATATTTTCTGACATTTTTCAATAGTATTTGGCAGAAATTAAGAACGTAGACAGTGCTCTGTTATATTTGTTCTCAAAGTGGTGGGACCTATAGTTTAATGCCGAATACGAACGGCGGGGTGAGAGCTTTTCATATGCAATGTTTACTCTTGTAGGTTTTCCATTGGCTGTCGAAAGGTAGCTCTGTATAGAAAGATGTGTTCTATGTCGCTGGAATCGAACCCGGTACTTTCGGCTCGTGGTCCAAAGTAGCAGCGACTTTTGGCCGTACTTCAACGCATCGACATCGACGTTGTCGATGTTGTGATAAAATAAAATCAATAACGTACAAATTATACAAAAATTAACGGTAACCGCGAGGCACCTTTAAAATTATCAGTATACCTACAAAAATTTCACAACATTTGTATATGCAAACAAAATCAAATAAGTGAAGTATAAGTATAGTCGTGACAATATGCAGGACTCAAAATAAGAAAATTATAAAGTCAATCCGGATACCAGAGAAAACAGATATGAATAGCGATAATTTCTCCATAGAAGCTTACAATTTTTAACATTCTTTAGTCATTCTGTCTACTAGTTACACACAAAAAAAATGTTCACCAACATCTAGTATTCATTCATCATATTGCTTATTTCAAACATTGAACTATCGTATTTTTTCAATGTTTTTCAAATTCAATATTTTTTATAACATCCAATTGTAAACAAAAAAATTTCTCCATTTACACATTTATGTATTTATAATTCTTATAAGATTTATGATATTTAAATTAATATGGTTTGTTGAACAAAATTCATCAATATGATGTACACTTATTCATTAATATGATGAAATGGAGTCTTGGCATAATTAGCAGTTAAATATTATAACTCATAAGAATTATAAATACATAAATGTGTAAATGGAGACAAATTTGTGTTTGAAATTTGATGTTAAAAAAATATTGGAAATGAAAAACATTTAAAAAATACGATTTTGCTTCAATGAATGAATTCATCAATATGATGATCCAAGTAGTTGGTGAAATTTTATAAATAAGATTTTTTAACATTAACCAGTTGGGAAGGTTAGATCACATGGCAAATTTTAAAGTAGGTGTTATTATGATAGTTAGGATTATCAAAATTATAGTCGGTCTAAGCCGGTTCTCAGGTCACAATAGACCGATCATGCCAATTTTCTTGTTCAGACAGCTTAGAAATATAAGTAATCTAAATCTAAAGTTTCATTGTTCTATCTCTTCTACTTTCTTGTAATCTTGATTTCAACAGAAGGACAGACAGAGGGACAGACAGACGGACATCGTTAAATCGACTCAGGGAGTTATGCTGATCAAGAATATATATACTTTTCCATACCGGAGATGCTTCCTAGTGTAGGGTATAAAAAGAAAACGCTTGACCAATTCGTCATAAAATTAGCACATTTTAAGGTTTATATTTCAGACGATATAACAAAATATTGAAATCGATCTACGAAAACCTGTTAAATAAAACGTACACAGAAAAAATGTATATCATATTGATGAATTCCGTTCTTCAAATTATGATTCATTGTATTGAAGAACCATTCATAATATTAATGACTAACGACAACAATGTTATAAATGCTATCATAAATATAATAATATAATAATAATAGTTTGGCGCTACAGTCCTGTGTAGAACTTCGGCCGAGCTCTCTCACCAATTTGAGCTGTGCGTTTTATATTTGTACTCAAAGTGGTGGGACCTACAGTTTATTGCCGAATCCGAACGGCGGGTGAGAGCTTTTCATAGGCAATGGTTTTACTCTCGTAGGTTTGCCATTTACTGACGAGAGGTAGCGCGGTATAGAAAAATGTTTCTATGAAAAGATGTTGTTAGCCCCAGTCCAGGCTTGAACCGGGGACCTTTCGGCTCGCAGTCCAACGCACTAACCACTGAGCTACCGCGGCTAAATATAATGAATATAATGAACTATCATAAATATTGGTAACTGTCGAAAAAATGTTCTTCAATATGATGAACAGTATGTGAAGAATACGTTTCATCATATTAATGAACAAAAACCTAAAATACAACATATATGTACATTATATTGAAGAATGCTGTTCATCAAACCAAATTTCAATAAATATATTTTTTTTTCGTTCATTTTTTTCCGTACTTCTCAGTTCTCAAGTAGTTCTAGTATGTTATTTCTTTTATAATGCTTGCTTGAAAAGCATACATTAGTGAAATGTTTTGTAATATATTTATTTATAATTACTACTTTTTATTAATAAAATTATATTTATAAAAAATATATTTTATAAACATTTTTTAGAAAAAAATTATTTTATAAATTATTTGCTTGAAAAAAAATTGTTTGGAATAAATTTTTCAGACAAAAATATATATTGTTTTGAAATTTTTTTTTACTCGGATTATTTTTTTTTTATTAAATTTTTTTCCAACAACATTTTTTAATGACATTTTTTTCTAATTATTATCAATAAAAAATATATTTTTTTTTTGAATAATTCGCAAAAAAAAAATTTAATTATTCATAAATATTATGATTATATTATTGGATATATTATTGGCTATTTCGTACTTTACTATAATGTTCAATAGTATGAATAAATTCATATATACATATAATTAATGCATTCATCAATATGTCATTTAATGAACGATGGCATCAATATGATGAATCTGGTAGTTGGTAGAAAAATTCATAATATTTATGAATAAATTCATCATATTTATGAATTATTTTTTCTGTGTATAACTTATAAAAATATTAATTTGGAGTATTTATATGATAGAATCCTCACTCAGAGACCGAATACATCAGATTTCTTACTTTAAGTAGAGATTTTCCAATATACATCGGAAGTGCGTCGCAAAAACATCAATTCCTATATATCTCCAAAAATCATTATCAAATAATAATAATACTTTAACAAAAATTTCACTTTATTATATTTTTATATTAAACTTTGTTTTATAATATATTTAAATAAAAACACTGTATTGATTTATGGCATTTAAAATATGGATTGTGAATTAGTTATTAATTGTGCGCACAAATATCTGTAATCATTTAATCTTAATAACAATGGCATATAATATGATTTACTATCTATGGTTATAATAGGTTTTCAATTAACCTCAAATGCTTATGCGCACAAAACAATAATTATACTGATCGCAATCATTTAACCTTTGACAGCAAATAACACTCTTGCGAAAGTTTATTACATTGTTATTATTTTTTTGATTAATATCTAAAGAAAAACAGTTATGGGACACACCCGTGGATGTTGTCAAAAATGTTTAAAAAATACGTATAATAAATCGGTTTCAAAAAAAAACATATACAACAGGTTAATATGTTGAAATGTTTGTGTGACAGCAGTAAAACAAAATAGAAACAGAATTATGTCAAACATTCAAATTAAACGACTTTGTGTGAGATTTGTTAGCATATTAGCCGGAAAGCGTAACCAATAAATTCACGATAACACCAAATAACCAAGTAATTGAAAATTTATGACATGTCAGACCACTTCTGGTGACACAGGGTAACATAAGGGTAACAATAAAAGTTTAATATCGATGTCGACGTATTAAATTTTTTTTTGATACACAGTCTGTTCATGTTTATAAAGGTTTTATTTTGTTATGTTCCATATTTCAAATATGAGTACGATTTGAATACAATTAATTTTCATGAAATAAACTTAAATCGTGGAATTTTATATATTTTTTGTATTTCCGAAAACTCTTTCCCGCTAAATTCTTTCTAGTAAAAATTAATCGCCGGACAATTTCTTTCCGATAGTTTTTAACTGGACACAATCGCAGAAAAGCTTTCCTCAAGAACGGGTTACGGAAAATTTTACCCCGTTTAAATATTCCCGAAATAATTTTTCATCGAGACAGTTTGTTCCCGAACATTTCTACACCGGACAATTCATCTCTTTACTATTCTTTCAGTCAATTTGTAACCTAGATTCTTCTCCAAGACAATATTTGATCAGTGATAGTTCGTCCATTTTTCCCTAAGACAATTTTAACCCAAGACAATTCCTTCCCCATAGTTATTGTCCCCCGAGACAATTCTACTCCGATTCAATTATTTATCGAGACAATAAATTATTCATCCTCGACAACTCATTCATTTTTCCCTATTATTCGCCAAACAAATTTTTGGTTTAAGAGAATTCTTCCCCGATAAAATTGTTTCTCGACAATTCTTAGAGGGATTTTTTCCCCTGAAAATTATTCCTAAAGGCAATTCTCCATGAGAAAACTTTTGAACGAAACAATTCTTTCCCGGAAAATTCTTCACCGAAAAAACAACATGGATTTTTAACTATTTGTCCGAGGATGAAATTTATGGGGAAGAATTATCCGGAGAAGGGATGAGATGATCATGGCCAAACCATGTTGGTCATGTAACTGGTCGGGTTATGACAAGGTAAATCGTTCGGGACTCTAGTACAATTTCTACCAGGGAAAAAGCTAGAATATATTTTTATATTTAGTAGAATATATTACTGCATAAATATTTTACAATAAAATAATGAAAACAGACTAGACTAAAAATTACGCGAGTCACTTGAATTTCGATGAAACTTATGCCAAAGTGTTGCCAACTCAAAGAAAGTGATACAATTCATTAAATGAAAACTTTTAATTGCGTTGTTTGCCATACCAAACCACACAGCAACATCAAGAGCAACAGCAACATTAGTGGCAACAAAACATACAAGAACCACAATTTAAATAAAATTCGAATTTTATATGAAGACTTGTTTGGTTCTCTACTAACTTTGTGCATATCGCACACAACTAGTTTCTCGTCGACGATGTTGCTGTTGCAATGTTGCGTCAACTTGCTGCACCGACTGCCGCCTGGATGCCACCAACTTTGTGGCAACGGCTGCACTTAATTTTTATGTGCAACTCCAAAAACTTTTCATATGCGGAATTAGGCAATCCGTCGATTAGTTTAATGTGCTCTTCATCCGCTCAACAAGGTAATCTTTGTTATTTAGACGAAATGCGAAAACTTAGCATAGCTGGCAGCAACTATTTTCAAGTTGCGCGCGATTATTTTATATTTAATCAACATGCGACGGAGCAGTATGTAGATGTAAAATGATGGTGATAGTTTCGGTGTTGCTGTGAATACCAAATTTTGTCACTCTAATGCTAAGGTTGCTGTCATAATTAAAAGTTTTATAAATAAAACACACCTATCTCAGAACTTTCGTCGGTAGCTCAGATGTTAGTGCGTTGGACTGCGACCCGAAAGGTTCCATGTTCAAATCTGGGGCTAACAACATCTTTTCATAGAATACATTTCTCTATACCGTGCTACCTCTCGGCAGACAATGGCAAACCACCGAGAGTAAAACACTGGCTAAGTAAATTTCTAACCCTTCCGTAGGTTCCAACATTTTAAGTACAAATATAACACGTACAGCACAAATGGTGAAACTGCTCGGTCTTCAGGACTAACGTCAGAAATAGAAAATATGCTTCTATATGACGCTATTTATCTACTTCTCAGAATAATAATAACTGGAAATAAATATTGGCCTTCATTTAACATTTTTATGATTCTACACTCGGAAAAAATTCGATATAATGAAAATGTGTTAAAAAGAGGGAAAGTATTACTGATAATTTACTCATTTACTTCACGGATAGAAAAGATTTGTTTGAATATGTTTGAATGTAATTATAACGTAATTCGAAATCACCATATAAATATTAAGAGTAAAATCTAATTACATTAGAATTGAATTGTATAATTATTTTGTTTAGATGTAATTTAAAAAAAGGGAATAACAAATATTGTGTAAAGAAGATATTAGCACTAAATTTACTTTTTGTACATTAAAATTAAATGAAAACATAAATATGTTTACATGTAAATAAATTATTCATTCTGACCATAAATATGATTGAAAGAAAACAAAAATATGTTTGGCTGTTATTATAATAATGTTTGGAAATGAAATAATACTTTTGTTTGCATAAAGCTCCAAAGATATATGTAATGCCTGCAAAATTATGTTTGGGTGAGCCCTTTTTTTGCAGCGTGTTAAAATAAACAACGTAAAATCAGTTCTCATTGAGTGAGTTTGCATTATACATTCCTAATCTAATCGATTAAATATTTAGAAAATGATTAAAAAGATAAAAAGCTAGGAAATAGTAATAACAAATAGTAATAGTCAGTCACACAACTGCTCTCATCGCGTACAAATCGTGTTTAAAACAAATAAACTATTTTTTAATTAGATCAAATACATAATAAAATGAATTATAATATCGACGAAAGAGATCAACATGAATACAGATTAAGGTATTTTAGATGTTTGTTATAAAAACTATTAATAAACGAAATAGTATTATGCGACGGGTTCAAAGTCCATGATGTGCAAATCGAAGTAATCGCATTTTATAGTGACTTCATACTTAATCAGTTATTGTATAATTCATTTATATTGATCCTGTAGTTTTTGAGAAATCAGCTAAATAGTTGTTTTTTTTTTCTTTCAATCATTATATCTCTTAAACGGAGCTCCTAGAGGGTTCAAAAGTAGGGTCATTTCATAGTAATTTCTAGGTCGAATATTTATTGTAGAATATGCATTAAATCGGGAAAAATCGCGGACTTTTATACCAAATGAAACATAGAGTATTTAAAAGAGTTGCGCCAACCTATTTGAAGGGTTTTCACGTATTCACAAATGTTTGTTTTTTTTTTTGCTTAGATCACTGGAGTTTAATATTGAGCAACTACAACAGAAATTGGATGAAACAGTCGACGTGAACACGCACTGTGGCAAAGTAAAAGGCGTGAAACGTCGCACTCTTTATGACGACACGTACTACAGCTTCGAGCGTATTCCCTACGCACAGCCACCCATTGGGGAGTTGCGCTTTCGGGCCCCAAAACCGAAGACCGCATGGAAGGATGTGCTCGACTGCACGCACTATGGACCAAAACCAATGCAGCGAAATTGCATGTATGACCGTATAGAGGGTTCCGAGGATTGCTTGTACCTAAATGTGTACACGAACAATGTGAGTACTAACTACATATTGGGTATGCACGAAGAGAACGTATTATTGAGTGAATAACGTTGTATTTTAGATGAAACCCAAAAAGCCGCGCCCTGTCATGGTCTGGATCTACGGAGGCGGCTTTGTTTTTGGCGAGGCCTCACGTGAGTGGTACGGACCGGAATACTTTATGAAAAAGGACGTTGTATTGGTAACGGTGCAATATCGTTTGGGTTCGTTGGGTATGTTGTATTAGTTTATATTTACTATAAATGATGTAAAACTAGTTGTGGTTCTTAGGTTTTCTTAGTCTTAATGATCCCAAGTTACATATACCCGGTAATGCTGGTCTTAAGGATCAAATACTTGCACTCAAATGGATTAAACGTAATTGCGGCAATTTTGGCGGTAATTCCGATTGTATTACGCTATTTGGCGAGAGTGCTGGTGGCGCTTCCACACATCTACTCATGTTGACAGAACAGACAAGAGGATTGTTTCATCGTGCTATCGCACAATCGGGTCTGGGTACAGCCGAATGGGCGATTACCGATTGCAGGAAACGTTCATATGCACTCGCACAGGCCGCTGGCTATGTTGGTGCAAATAAGGAGAATGAAATTTTACAATTTTTACTCGAGTGCTCTGCCGCACAATTAGTGAAAGCGGAGGCAAGTGTACTGACACCGGAGGACGCTAATAATGATGAATTTATGGCATTTGGACCGACAATTGAGCCGTACATGACACAGCACACGGTGTTGGTCAGAACTCCCGCGGAGTTGGCTGAGCATACTTGGAGTAATGATATTCCGTTTATAATGGGTGCTACTTCTAATGAGGGACTATTTTCGCGTCCATGTAGGTTCTGCAGATTGTGCTATTTAAATTAATGCTGTTAAAACTGTTCAATTTTAGCTGTTGTACAATATCCTGAAGTGGTAGAGCTGCTATTGACGAACTGTGTCGCATTTGTTCCCAAAGAGGCGGCTATAAATCGCGACAGTATCGAATGTCTGGAGAAGGGTTTGAAACTAAAGCGCGCCCATGTGCGCTCAGAAAAACCAACAGTGGAAGATTTCTACGATGTGAGTATGTTGTAGGATAAATGCGGTAGATGTCAGTAAGACCAATGAATTGTACGTACAACCTATGAAACATGGATAATTCTGAAATAGGGAAATTTTGATAGTTGTTGTGTGGAAATTAGAAGAAGAAGAAATAATGATATTAATAATAGTTTGGAACTTCAGTATTGTGGAATTTAGTCCGAGTTCTCTCATCATTTGAGCTGTGCGAGTTCCATTTGTATTCATCCGAACGGCGGGGTAAGAGTTTTTTCATGTGCATTGTTTACTCTCAGAGGTTTGCCATTGTCTTCCGATAGGTAGCGCAGTATAGACAAATATTTTGTATGAAAAGATGAAAAGATGAAAGCCCCCCCTCGCTCAGATTTCAACCTGTGGTACTGAACTTTTCAGCTCGCAGTCTCAGTGGTTAGTGCGCTGTACGGACCAAACGTACCCGAATTTATATTTTCTGTAGGTCACCCTAACTAGATTCTAGAGAACTAGATTATTTCTTTAGGTTTTACATTGTGTACAAAGTCCATTTGGTTCGGTTAAAATCTCTTGTACACTCAAAATAAAAAGTCTGTAACAGTAGCAAAAAAGTTTGCTAATATATCAAAAATGTTTGCTGAAAAGAGGTAAGCGACGAATTTTGCTGAAAAAGCAAATGACAGTTTGCTGTTTCAGTAAACTTTTTTTATGCTATTAGAGCAGACAATTTTAGCTGTTTTAACTAATTTTTTTACTGTTAACTCCCATTCATAAAAAATAAAATAAAAAAAAATATATTTTATTGTATTTTTATTTCAAACCGATTCAGAACGTGAAGAATATATGTATTTTTTCATATCGGTCAAGACACCTATTCTTTTTTTTGCAAATGGAAGACCGATTTATATTTATATAAACTTTTAGTAAAGAGGTATTTTAATGGAATGTAATGGAACGAACTCAGGAAATGGGTTCCAGATCAAGTTTCAATACACAATTGAGTGTTCTACTTCCATCAAACTGTTATATTCTTTTAATAGAAATAGAAACTATTAGCACAAGTGTCTGAGTTGAACTAGTCCTATCAGTATTACATTTTATGAAAGGGGAGAATGTACTAAATTTATCATATCCGATGAATACTGAATTATTAATGAGTATTTTTTGGCAGCTTATTAGCCACAAGAACTTTTGGCATCCCATCGACAAGACAATCGAATCACGCCTCAAATACGCTAAAAAATCACCGACCTACTTGTACCGCTTCGATTTTGAATCGGATGAACTCATCAATGCATATCGAACAATACGTTTGGGCCATGGTGTTGCCGGTGTTGGACATACCGATGAGCTCTCCTATCTGTTCAATAGCGTCATGAGTCGTCGCATGTCAACGAATAGTCGTGAGTATCGCACAATTGAGCGCATGATAGGACTTTGGACACAATTCGCAGAAACGGGCAATCCAAATGTTGGAAAAATTAATGGCATGAAAGGCATTAAATGGCGACCACTGCGTAAAGAATCAAAGGAGAAAACCAATAATGGAACATGGAAATGCTTGAATATTAGCGATAATTTAGAATTTATCGATTTGCCTGAAATGGACAAAATTAGAGTGTGGCAATCATTGTACAACATGTACCGGGAGCTGCCCAAACGAGATGTTGTCGATTTGGCGGTTTATGCCAAGTCATCGTTGTGAAATTTTAAAAATCTTGTAGTTTATTTTCGTATTTGCGCATTGATTTGCAATTAGTTATACATACATATTTCTAATAGATTGTTCATGAATATTAATTATTATTAAAATGATTGAAATGATTCACATGTACATTGTTACGCCTATATTATGTGTAAAATTGTCTTTATAAACATTGTCATCAAATGATTGAGAACAAGCCTAGAATAAATTAGTAATCATCGATGAATAACAAAAACCTTCAGTATTTGTATATATTTAATTTGTTTTATTAATTTACACTTTTGTTTGGTGGCAATTACATTAGTAATGTCATGTTTATATCATTTGTTTTTAAGGAGAAGGCGTGTCAGATATCAGTTAATATTCTTGATCAATGTCATATCCTGAGTTGATTAAACTATATCCGTCACACATATAAATTTGTTACGAAAACAAATCCATTGTTTAACCAACATATTTGATTCTTAAATAAAATAAAAAAAAAATATACAAGGACTGTTTAATAAGCCGATATTTATTGTCAAATTTCTTGATTTTAAAGTGCACTTAAAATAAAACGCCAGAGATAACCGCTCTACTTGACTCAATTCTATTATATAATATTTTAAAAAAGAATACTATTTAGATTATATTGGATAAGACCGCAATTCATAGCTCAAATTAACCAATTTTGACGTCATGCTAGGACGAGATATTTTCAAAATAAAGTAGTTGCAACAACCTCTTAAATCGGCTGTGGCAACCTCAAAGTCTGCAAGCATGATGCTAAGGCAACCTCCTAGTCAACAAGCATAAGGTTGTTTCACCCTCAAGTCAAAAAGCATTAGGTGGTTGCAACAATCAAGTCGGTGAGAATGAGGTTGTCGCAACGTCCAATTAAAATTTTGTTTTAAGATTTTTTATATATATAAAACCTATTTTTGTAAAGTTTTCTATATGTATTATAAATGCATAAATACGTCACGCACACACGGTAGAGAAAAAGATTTTCTACGAAAAGTTGTTGTTAGTCCCAGCCCAGATTTGAACATGGCTCGCAGTGTTATCCATAATAGTTAGCAATATTCTGGCAACCGAGCTGCTGATATACATGAGGTTGTCATTTTTTTGTTTGATACAATAACGTACTCAGTTGCCGCAATAAATGCACGATAGATCAATTTTTGCAAAATGAAAAATGCAATCATGATGTTACGGCAACCTAATCTACAGTTGCGCGGACTAGCATTTCGGTTATACTAAACGAAGGTACACACAGACAAATCCTCTTTTGACATGAGGTTGAAAGAATGAAAAAGTTAGTTGTATCAACTAACTTCATTTGGTTAAACCGAATCGTTTACAAAATTGTTGGCGGAACTGCCATATTAGACTATACACTTGAAATATTAGTTTATACACATTCCTAATGGTTCCAAATCTGTACTAAATTGTTCTAAAACAGTTCGAAATTAGTTGCAGTACAAACTAAAACTCTTTTCATTTTGACAATAACAACCGACTAAGCGGTTAAAGAACCGAATAAGTTGTTTGGTTGGCGCATCAAATCTCTATTATGTGTATACATGTCGAGTTCTTCATGTGTTAAACTTTTTTCGAACTTTGTTGCACGTTAACATCTTAAGTTTTGGACAATTTAATACCGTTTAACGCAAATGCTTTTAAATAAAAGCAAAAAAATAAAATACATAAATGAATAAAATTTAATTAACTATAATGCTGCATTTTAATTGGTTGTGTCATATACAAAAAGTATCAGCAGTGAATCATTTTAATTAATTTGAAACATTTTGCAAAACAAAATTTGCATTATGAAATAAAACTCTGAAAAAAAATTAATTTCAATTAATTGCAATTATTTAACATATAAAAATTGTATGTATCAAATAATTGCATTGCAGCCCCGCGCCATGTAAGCCAATTATTTTGTGAAATTAACAATTTAATAAACGCCAGTTTATTGCAGTAAACACAACAACAATATAAAATAATCACAATCAAAAGAAGTCAATAATTTATACAGAATCATATAAATAAATATTATCGACTGGCGATGGCAAGCAGTTAATTGTTTAATTTGTTTGCCAAATGAATCGTTATTCTGCACAATTTTGTTCAATTAGCAGGCCGTAAATGATTGGAGTAAAATGTAATTTTAATTAAAAACAAAAACGGTGCAGACCACATTGAATAAAAAAATGGAATTTTCATTCACTAGCCAGCCAATCAGTTAACTGAATTTCAGCCCAGGTTGATTGACATGCTCCGCACGCGCTGTTTGATTATTGTCGCATGGCTCTTTGGCGACGCCGATGTCTGTCTGTCACTCTGGTTTCTATGTTTTTAAACAAAAATTACACAACTTGTTGATGTTGTTAATAAACAGAAAATATTTTTTAATTATTTTGTTTAAAGCAGGGTTTTGTAACTGAAAGTTATATCCATTTAAAATCGTTGCATTTTTAAAACCGAAACCGTTATACAGAAATAAGAAATAAACCGATATCAGTGAAGTGTATATACACACAGAGTAGTGATTTGTTGCGCCAACCAACTTATTCGGTTCTCTCAACCGCCTAATCGGTTGTTATTGTCAAAATAAAAATAGTTGTAGTTTGTACTGCAACCAATTCGAACTGTTTTAGAACAATTTAGTACAGATTTTGAACCATTAGGAGTGTGTATAGACTAATATTTCATGTGTATAGGCTAATATGGCAGTTCCGCCAGCATATTTGTAAACCATTCGACTTAATCGAATGAAGTTAGTTGGTGCAACTAACATTTTCATTTTTCCAACCTCATGCCAAAAGAGGATTTTCCTGTGTGTACGGTTTCGACTGTATAACGGTATTAAATATTTGAAAATAAACAGAAAAAGATGTGCATTTGGGATACGTACGAAATGTTGAAAAACTAAAATGTCGAAACATAAAAATGTCTAAATTTGAAATGCCTTAGAACGCCAATATAATATTTGGACGAAACAGAAAATGTCGAAAAATATTTTAAATCTAGAAAATGTTGAAAATACTTTGAATTTAAACATAAACTGTCGAAAATGCCGAAATATCAAAATGTTGAAATACGAACAGAATTTGCAACTCACACTCTGCGATTTAAACAGTATTTGGCAACTGATAAAGGGCATCGACATAATGCCCTAATATCAAAATGTTAAATTACTAATTTCAAATCGTGTTTGAGCTATTCCACACAAAATTGAACAAGATTTGCAACTCACCCTCTGGGATATAAACGGTATTTGGCAACTGATAAATGGCATCGACAGATGCATTGACCATTTTTTTTATATTTTCCGACCCCTATTTCTAGAGACAATTCCAGAGATAAAATCCAAAATTTAAATATTTGTCAAAGATCAATTTTGTATGGTGGTTCATATTAAAATATGAATCATATAAAAGCATCAAGAGGCTAGAAACTCCGTTAAGGTCTCGTTTTAAAACTAATAAAATAATCTTTTGGAAAATGTAAATGTGTTCTTAATATAAACATGAATATCAAATTTCATTTCTTTAAAAAAAAACACAAATTCTTTATTAAAAAAACAATTTTCAATTTTGCTGCCAATATCTTTTTTTGTTCATAAGTTATTAGTTCAAAACCTAATAGACACATCTCTATTTAGCACCACTTAATACATGGAATAATAACAGAACTGGAGACCTTTAAAAAACTTTCCTAAAATGTGGGAAAAATGAGTTTTGCTGTTATGCCTTGAGAACACAGAAATGTTTAAGCCAAATTCTTGTAAATTGGTATTTGGAAGGCATCATATTTAAAAATCTCCGCACGGATCCTACAGTAGCTAAAATTACTAATTCGTAGCGAAGATTCGGATTTTCATTACGACGGGACTACGAATTGTGATGTCTATGTTACAAATATGTTCTTTTTTTATATCTTTATCTTCGTATTTTATTATATTTATTTGTACATTTTTTGCTTATACAAAAAAATTCTACCAACAACCAGTATTCATCATATTGATGAATTCATTCATTGAATTAAAATCGTATTTTTTAAAAGTTTTTCATATCCAATATTTTTTTTTTAACATCAAATTTCAAACTAAAATTTGTTTCTATTTACACATTTATTTATGTATTTTTAATTCTTATAAGTTTTTAATATTTAAATTCTAATTATGCCATCATCATATTAATGAACAAGAGTACATTATAATGATGAATTTTGTTCATCAACCCTTATTTATGTATATAACATAAATCTCATCAGAATTACAAATACATAAATGTGTAAATGGAGACAAAATTGAAATTTAATGTTTTAGAAAATATTGAAAATGAAAAACATTGAAAAAATACGATTTTAGTTCAATGATTGAAATTATCAGTATGATGAATACTGGTTGTTGTAGAGTTTTTTGTTTTTGTGTGTACTAATATAACTAAATATTTTTCTACACAAAAAAAAATTATATTTTTTACTTTGCAGTTTATTTAGACATTTTATAGGCAAAAAATGATTTCGCCATATTAAATTTCGACATTTAAAGTTTTCGAAATTTTTGTTTTTCAACATTCTAGTTTTCAAGAATTTTTTTTCGATATTTTTGTTTTTGACATTTTTAGGTTTCGACATTTTTATAACCTACATTTTTGTCTTCGGGATATTTAATTTCGATATTTCAAATTACGACGTATTGTACCACACCCAACTTAAAACAAAAACAATAATCAAAGCCGAAACTGTTTTTCTTTGAGTTATAATCAGTATTGCCATAGTGTCAGATTTTTTCAACAAAAACTATTTTTTTGTAATGTACTATATTAAATCAATGTAATATTTTTTTACGTTCATATAAAAAATAATAATAATAAAATTATGCTTAACATGAGACCAACTACTCCCACTATATACGAATTTTACGTGGTTGATATGAATCCCATAAATATTCTTTTTACAGATTTTTTGTTAGAGATTTTATCTTAATAATTTTTTTTAAACTAAAATCGTAGCGGAAACGAGGATGTATAACATAAAAAATCCTTGAGTGTTAGTGGCTAATTTTTAGGACACTGAATTTAGTGTGTACTTGAACCATGTTGGAAAATATTATTTAACAACCACCATTCACAATAGCACAACGAATTTAATTTTGTCTTCCTGTGAAAATCAATAATTTCCGCATAGGAATCGTGACACCCTATGCCATAGAGAACAATTACAGTTTATGTTACTTCATAACTTAACATATATAAATTCACAATAACTCTTTTATAGTAAAACACAAGATGTATAAATAATGCGAAACAGGATAATACATTACATAGATTACAATTTATGAAACATACTTACAAAAGATTATAGGAACAAATATTTTCTGCTCAATCTGTTCCCAGTAATAAGGTTTCTGTATTTAATTAACATTATGTATTTGAAAATTTATTTTATTTGAATAATTTCAGTTATCGAATACAGTTACCAAAACTCGCATAAATTACTTTAAGTTCTCTAACGATGTAAAGAAATGTATTTTAGGATAAAAATTATTTTATTTAGATACTAAATTTTGTGTAGTGTGTAACTTCAAATGAAAACGTATGTTTATTTTGTTAAATTTGACATTCATTTTTATGAATTACCCGTATTTTATTTTTATCTTACTTTATAATAAAAGCTTAAGTTAGAAAACCAAAAATTTTATAAATATGAAACAAAAAAAATTTTAAACTTTGTCAGTATTATGTCGAAGTAAAATTAATGAATTTACTAGATTTTCTTGTGCAAGTAGTATTTAATTTTTTTTATTTAATTATTTTAGTAGGTAATATGGACAAAAAACTGATTTGAAATGTTTTTTTGTATAATAATATATTTATAAGATTCCAAATACACAGTTATTTCAATAATTTATGAATTTTAAATTTTTCAGTCGTGGTTGACATTTTTCTAGAAATACCCATATGCAATACCAAATTTTGCATGAAAGTAATGGTCACTATGACGTCAAATCAACAATAGAGAACATATTTTTTTTAATTAATTAAAAAGAAAAGAGTTATTGGTGCGTATTCATGTGCAATTTAAAGTGTAATACTTTATCAATCATTTTTACAAAGAAAAGATATCCAAATTTTAATTGTAAAATCAACTTAAAATTGATTATGAATTTGTGCCACTATTTTTTACAATAAAAATAAAACGAAAAATTATTAACAAAAATTAATAAAAGTTGCAGTAATTATTGTATGTTTTACGGCGCTGTAAATTAGGGAATGTAAATGGAAATTAGGAAAACTATTTGTTTTTAATTAAATAAAAAATGCATTTTCTCCTTTGTTTATACACAATTACTGCAGAAAGTGGATAATGTTTGAATGCACAAAAAGTATTTGTATATATGGGAAAGGTTCCACCGAGATTTGAACTCGGATCGCTGGATTCAGAGTCCAGAGTGCTAACCATTACACCATGGAACCAGTTGGCAGCGGACGAATTCTTTGGTAATATACAGAGCTTTGCTAAAACTATGTAATGAATACCGTTAAGCACTGTATTTTTATATAAACTTTTATAAAGATTAAATAAAACATTGAAAATTAAAAATAAAACAAAGAAGCCATGAGATGAAAACACCATTGCAGTTGCAAATGCATTGTACTATTAGGTATGAATTGAATTCATTTAACAAATAAAAAAATAAAACAACTGCGACAGAAATTACATTGAACAAAATAAAATAAATAGCCATCAAATTATTAGCTACAATATTAAAGAAATTGAAGGCAGCTATATAAATATGAAAAATATTTGAACAAAATCCTTCAAATATAATGCATTTTTATTGCAACGACTATTTTAATTTAGCATTAAATTAATAAAAATATTAATTTATATTCTTAGGTTCCACCGAGACTTGAACTCGGATCGCTGGATTCAGAGTCCAGAGTGCTAACCATTACACCATGGAACCCATTGCGAATGCAACAAAAATATTATTCATTATATTGTTTGTCTATACTTACTGCGCATATCCTTAAAATCCTTGTCCTGCTGCTGATGTGTACAGAAAATAAGTGCAACACATATATGTTGAGTGGTTCGAGTCCCATGATGCCGCAGTTGCTTAATTCCGACAACAGACAAGTTTGTTTACAAAACTCAGTTTAATCATGAATTTGTATTTTTTGAAAATGTCTTTAAATTTATTATTCACGAATTTTGAGATATATGTAGGTACTATATATTTTTTGAAATTTTATGTCTACATTATTTTAGATTTATTGTTATAATTACATATTATTTTTTTATGTTATCAAATATTTCAATTTTTTCATCACTTTTACTTTTTTCTTTTTATTATATAATACCAATTTTTCACTAATTTTTAATTATTAAATATATAATTACTTTTTTAATTATAATTATTTATTTTATTTTAATTTTTTCCTCACTTTTACTTTTTTCTTTTTTTTTCATTCTTTTTATTACATAATACCATTTTTTCACTAATTTTTACTTTATTAAATATTTAAATTACTTTTTGAATTATAATTATTTATTTTATTTAAATTTTTTTCCTCACTTTTACTTTTTCTTTTTTTTATTATATATTACACATTATTAAATATTTAAATTACTTTTTCACTTATAATTATTTATTTTATTTCAATTTTACTTTTTTCTTTTTTTGATTATATAATGCCATTTTTTCACTAAATTTACTTTATTAAATATTTAAATTACCTTTTTTTTTTTTAAATTATTTTTTTTTTTTTCTTTTCACTTTTACTTTATTCTTTTTTTTATTATATAACACCATTTTTTCACTAATTTTCACTTTATTAAATATTTAAATTGCTTTTTCACCTATAATTAATTATTTTCATTCCTCCCTTTAAATTTTACCTTTATTTTTTTATATTTTTTAATCACACTTTTATTTTAAATTTTTTTTTTTTTCTTTACTCACTTTATTACAAATTTTCATTTTTCACTCTCACATTACGACGTCCGACCTTCACCGAATTTTTTAAAAGCAATTATATTTGATACCGCCTTTTATTTATATTTATATTTATTTATATTTATATTTTAAATTTATTAATTAAATTATTTCGCATATATTTTAGTGTTTTTTTTACACGAACAACTTCACGCTCAACGACGCACGATACTCACGAATGCCTTTCCGCCATTGCAACTATTGTGAATTTCGCATTTTTCTTAATTCACTATAGTTTTTTCACTTCCGTGTGAGTTTAATTTTAAATTCAATACTGAAAAATCACATATATTGTTTGGATTTCACGATTCTTAACTTTTAGCAAACTAGTTTACACATGGTAACCCTTTAAACAACAGTAAATTATAAACAAATGAATTTTTGCAGCACGTGCAAACAAAAAAAATGGTCGACAAATTGAACCGATGAAACACTTTTTGTTCTGGAATCAATAGATGCACGAAATTGCTGTAAACACGACGACCACATTAATTAACTTGATTTTATATTAATTGAGATATTTTTACTGAATTTAAAGCTGAATTCATTACCAAAATTGGATTAAGAAGTACTTCCGAGCAGCACTGCAGTTCACCACAAAATGACATTCAACTAGTCTGCTTCTGCTACGTTGTGCAAGTTCACCATGAATGTGCATACGTCAAACTTCACAATAGTTTCGCCACTTCCGTGAAAATTTAATTTGAAATGTTTTATGAAAATATATCAAGGTTTTGCTTTCATTTTTGTTTATATTTTATGTTTATGCGTAATATCACCTGTTAACACTTGCAAGAACACACAATTTTAATTAATGAATTGCTGCTGGCAGCGCTGCTGGCAACGTTGCAAGAAAAAAGATGGTCGACAAATTGAACCGAAGAAACACTTTTTGTTCTGCAATAAATAGATGCACGAAATTGCTGCAAACACGACGACGTCATTGATTAACTCGATAAAAGTTTATTTGATATATTTTTACCGAATTTAACACTGAATTTATCATCAAATTTCGAAAAATTAAAATGTTCTTCCGAGCAGCACCGACCACAGTTCACCACAAAATGACATTCAACAAGTCTGCTTCTGCTTATTTGTGCTTGTTCACTAGTAATGCATTAAACTTCACAATAGTTTCGCCACTTCCGTGCAAAATTTAATTGAAATGTTTTATGAAAATGTATCAAGGTTTTGCTTTCATTTTTGTTTATATTTATGTTTACGCGGAATATCACTGTTTAACACTAGAAAGAACACGCAATTTTAATTAATGAATTGCTGCTGGCAGCGCTGCTGGCAACGTTGCAAGAAAAAAGATGGTCGACAAATTGAACCAAAGAAACACTTTTTGTTCTGCAATAAATAGATGTAGAAAATTGCTGCAAACACGACGACGACATTGCTTAACTCGATTAAAGTTTATTTGAGATATTTTTGCCGAATTTAACACTGAATTTATCATTAAATTTCGAAAAATTAAAATGTTCATAGTTCCGATGTTCCGAGCAGCCAGCACTGCAGTTCACCACAAAATGACATTCAACTTGCCTTCCTCTGCTTCTTTGTGCAAGTTCATCATGAATGTGAATGCGTCAAAGTTCACAATAGTTTCGCCACTTCCGTGAAAATTTAATTTGAAATGTTTTATGAAAATGTATAAGGTTTTGCTTTCATTTTTGTTTATATTTTATGTTTATGCGTAATATCACCTGTTAACACTTGCAAGAACACACAATTTTAATTAATAAATTGCTGCTGGCAGCTCTGCAGGCAACGTTACAAGAAAAAAGATGGTTGACAAATTGAACCGAAGAAACACTTTTTGTTCTGCAATAAATAGATGCACGAAATTGCTGCAAACACAACGACCACATTAATTAACTTGATTTTATATTAATTGAGATATATTTACGATATTTAACACTGAACTTATCATCAAATTTCGAAAAATTAAAATGTTCTTCCGAGCAGCACCGACCGCAGTTCACCACAAAATGACATTCAACAAGTCTGCTTCTGCTTATTTGTGCTAGTTCACTATTAATGCATTAAACTTCACAATAGTTTCACCACTTCCGTGCAAAATTTAATTGAAATGTTTTATGAAAATGTATCAAGGTTTTGCTTTCATTTTGTTTATATTTATGTTTACGCGGAATATCACTGTTTAACACTAGAAAGAACACGCAATTTTAATTAATGAATTGCTGCTGGCAACGTTGCAAGAAAAAAGATGGTCGACAAATTGAACCGAAGAAACACTTTTTGTTCTGCAATAAATAGATGCACGAAATTTCTGCAAACACGACGACGACATTGCTTAACTCTATTAAAGTTTATTTGAGATATTTTTACCGAATTTAACACTGAATTTATCATCAAATTTCGAAAAATTAAAATGTTCAGAGTTCCGTTGTGCCGAGCAGCCAGCACTGCAGTTCACCACAAAATGACTTTCAACTTGCCTTCCTCTGCTTCTTTTTTCAAGTTAACCATGAATGTGGATGCGTCAAAGTTCACAATAGTTTCGCCACTTCCGTGTAAATTTAATTTGAAATGTTTTATGAAAATGTATAAGGTTTTGCTTTCATTTTTGTTTATATTTTATGTTTACGCGGAACATCACTGGTTAACACTTGAAAAAACACTAAGTATTAATTGAATGAATTGCTGCTGGCAGCGCTGCAAGAAAAAAGATGGTCGACAAATTGAACCGAAGAAACACTTTTTGTTCTGCAATAAATAGATGCACGAAATTGCCGCAAACACGACGACGACATCGATTAACTCGAGTATAGTTTAATTGAGATATATTTACGAAATTTAACACTGAACTTATCTTCAAATTTCGAAAAATTAAAATATTCTTCCGAGCAGCACCGACCGCAGTTCACCACAAAATGACATTCAACAAGTCTGCTTCGTTGTGCAAGTTCACCATGAATGTGGATGCGTCAAACTTCACAATAGTTTCGCCACTTCCGTGAAAATTTAATTTGAAATGTTTTATGAAAATATATCAAGGTTTCGATTTTATTTATCTTTATATTTTATGTTTATGTGAATATCACTTGTAAACACTTGCAAGAACACACAATTTTAATTAATGAATTGCTGCTGGCAACGTTGCAAGAAAAAAGATGGTCGACAAAATGAACCGAAGAAACACTTTTTGTTCTGCAATAAATAGATGCACGAAATTGCCGCAAACACAACGACGACGTTGATTAACTCGAGTATAGTTTAATTGAGATATATTTACGAAATTTAACACTGAACTTATCATCAAATTTCGAAAAATTAAAATGTTCTGCCGAGCAGCACCGACCGCAGTTCACCACAAAATGACATTCAACAAGTCTGCTTCTGCTTATTTGTGCTAGTTCACTATTAATGCATTAAACTTCACAATAGTTTCGCCACTTCCGTGAAAATTTAATTGAAATGTTTTATGAAAATGTATCAAGGTTTTGCTTTCATTTTTGTTTATATTTATGTTTACGCGGAATATCACTGTTTAACACTTTGACAAAACACAAAGTTTTAATTGAATGAATTGCTGCTGCCAGCGCTGCATGAAAAAAGATGGTCGACAAATTGAACCGAAGAAACACTTTTTGTTCTGTAATAAATAGATGCACGAAATTGCTGTAAACACGACGACCACATTGATTAACTCGATTGAAGTTGATTTGAGATATTTTTACCGAATTTAACACTGAATGTATCATCAAAATTTGAATAATTAAGAAGTTCTTCCGAACAGCACTTCATTTCACAACAAACAGACTTTCAACTTGCCTTCCTCTGCTTCTTCTTGCAAGTTCACCATGAATGTGGATGCGTCAAACTTCACAATAGTTTCGCCACTTCCGTGTAAATTTAATTTGAAATGTTTTATGCAAATGTATCAAGGTTTTGATTTTATTTATCTTTATATTTTATGTTAATGTGTAATATCACTTGTTAACACTTGCAAGAACACACAATGTTAATTAATGAATTGCTGCTGGCAGCGCTGCTGGCAACGTTGCAAGAAAAAAGATGGTCGACAAAATGAACCGAAGAAACACTTTGTGTTCTGCAATAAATAGGTGCACGAAATTGCTGCAAACACAACGACGACGTTGATTAACTCGAGTATAGTTTAAATAAGATATTTTTACCGAATTTAACACTGAATTTATCATCAAAATTCGAATAATTAAGAAGTTCTTCCGAGCAGCGCTTCATTTCACAATAAACTGACTTTCAACTTGCCTTCCTCTGCTTCTTTTTGCAAGTTCACCGTGAATGTGGATGCGTAAAAGTTCACATTAGTTTCGCCACTTCCTTGTAAATTTAATTTGAAATGTTTTATGCAAATGTATCAAGGTTTTGATTTTATTTATCTTTATATTTTATGTTTATGTGTAATATCACTTGTTAACACTTGCAAGAACACACAATGTTAATTAATGAATTGCTGCTGGCAGCGCTGCTGGCAACGTTGCAAGAAAAAAGATGGTCGACAAAATGAACCGAAGAAACACTTTTTGTTCTGCAATAAATAGGTGCACGAAATTGCTGCAAACACGACGACGACATTGCTTAACTCGATTAAAGTTTATTTGAGATATTTTTGCCGAATTTAACACTGAATTTATCATTAAATTTCGAAAAATTAAAATGTTCAGAGTTCCGATGTTCCGAGCAGCCAGCATTGCAGTTCACCACAAAATGACTTTCAACTTGCCTTCCTCTGCTTCTTTGTACAAGTTCACCATGAATGTGAATGCGTCAAAGTTCACAATAGTTTCGCCACTTCCGGGAAAATTTAATTTGAAATGTTTTATGAATATGTATCACGGTTTTGCTTTTATTTTTGTTTAGATTTTATGTTTATGCATAATATCACTTGTTAACACTTGCAAGAACACACAATTTTAAATAATGAATTGCTGCTGGCAGCGCTGCTGGCAACGTTGCAAGAAAAAAGATGGTCGACAAATTGAACCAAAGAAACACTTTTTGTTCTGCAATAAATAGATGTACAAAATTGCTGCAAACACGACGACGACATTGCTTAACTCGATTAAAGTTTATTTGAGATATTTTTGCCGAATTTAACACTGAATTTATCATTTAATTTCGGCAAATTAAAATGTTCAGAGTTCCGATGTTCCGAGCAGCCAGCACTGCAGTTCACCACAAAATGACTTTCAACTTGCCTTCCTCTGCTTCTTTGTGCAAGTTCACCATGACTGTGGATGCGTCAAAATTCACAATAGTTTCGCCACTTCCGTGTAAATTTAATTTGAAATGTTTTATTAAAATGAATGTATCAAGGTTTTGCTTTTATTTTTCTTTATATTTTATGTTTATGCATAATATCACTTGTTAACACTAGCAAGAACACACAATTCTAATTAATGAATTGCTGCTGGCAGCGCTGCTGGCAACGTTGCAAGAAAAAAGATGGTCGACAAATTGAACCGAAGAAACACTATTTGTTCTGCAATAAATAGATGCCCGAAATTGCTGAAAACACAACGACGACGTTGATTAACTCGAGTATAGTTTAATTGAGATATATTTACAAAATTTAACACTGAACTTATCATAAAATTTCGAAAAATTAAAATGTTCTTCCGAGCAGCACCGACCGCAGTTCACCACAAAATGACATTCAACTAGTCTGCTTCTGCTACGTTGTGCAAGTTCACCATGAATATGCATACGTCAAACTTCACAATAGTTTCGCCACTTCCGTGAAAATTTAATTTGAAACGTTTTATGAAAATATATTAAGGCTTTGCTTTCATTTTTGTTTATATTTTATGTTTATGCGTAATTCACTTGTTAACACTTGCAAGAACACACAATTTATTTAATGAATTGCTGCTGGCAGCGCTGCTGGCAACGTTGCAAGAAAAAAGATGGTCGACAAATTGAAACGAAGAAACACTTTTTGTTCTGCAATAAATAGGTGCACGAAATTGCTGCAAACACGACGACGACATTGATTAACTCGATTAAAGTTTATTTGAGATATTTTTACCGAATTTAACACTGAATTTATCAACAAATTTCGAAAAATTAAAATGTTCAGAGTTCCGATGTGCCGAGCAGCCAGCACTGCAGTTCACCACAAAATGACTTTCAACTTGCCTTCCTCTGTTTCTGTGTGCAAGTTCACCATGAATGTGAATGCGTCAAAGTTCACAATAGTTTCGCCACTTCCGTGAAAATTTAATTTGAAATGTTTTATGAAAATATATCAAGGTTTCGATTTTATTTATCTTTATATTTTATGTTTATGTGTAATATCACTTGTAAATACTTGCAAGAACACACAATTTTAATTAATGAATTGCTGCTGGCAGCGCTGCTGGCAACGTTGCAAGAAAAAAGATGGTCGACAAAATGAACCGAAGAAACACTTTTTGTTCTGCAATATATAGATGCACGAAATTGCCGCAAACACAACGACGACGTTGATTAACTCGAGTATAGTTTAATTGAGATATATTTACGAAATTTAACACTGAACTTATCATCAAATTTCGAAAAATTAAAATGTTCTGCCGAGCAGCACCGACCGCAGTTCACCACAAAATGACATTCAACAAGTCTGCTTCTGCTTATTTGTGCTAGTTCACTATTAATGCATTAAACTTCACAATAGTTTCGCCACTTCCGTGAAAATTTAATTGAAATGTTTTATGAAAATGTATCAAGGTTTTGCTTTCATTTTTGTTTATATTTATGTTTACGCGGAATATCACTGTTTAACACTTTGAAAAAACACAAAGTTTTAATTGAATGAATTGCTGCTGCCAGCGCTGCATGAAAAAAGATGGTCGACAAATTGAACCGAAGAAACACTTTTTGTTCTGTAATAAATAGATGCACGAAATTGCTGTAAACACGACGACCACATTGATTAACTCGATTGAAGTTGATTTGAGATATTTTTACCGAATTTAACACTGAATGTATCATCAAAATTTGAATAATTAAGAAGTTCTTCCGAACAGCACTTCATTTCACAACAAACAGACTTTCAACTTGCCTTCCTCTGCTTCTTTTTGCAAGTTCACCATGAATGTGGATGCGTTAAAGTTCACAATAGTTTCGTCACTTCCGTGTAAATTTAATTTGAAATGTTTTATGAATATGTATCACGGTTTTGCTTTTATTTTTGTTTAGATTTTATGTTTATGCATAATATCACTTGTTAACACTTGCAAGAACACACAATTTTAAATAATGAATTGCTGCTGGCAGCGCTGCTGGCAACGTTGCAAGAAAAAAGATGGTCGACAAATTGAACCAAAGAAACACTTTTTGTTCTGCAATAAATAGATGTACAAAATTGCTGCAAACACGACGACGACATTGCTTAACTCGATTAAAGTTTATTTGAGATATTTTTGCCGAATTTAACACTGAATTTATCATTTAATTTCGGCAAATTAAAATGTTCAGAGTTCCGATGTTCCGAGCAGCCAGCACTGCAGTTCACCACAAAATGACTTTCAACTTGCCTTCCTCTGCTTCTTTGTGCAAGTTCACCATGACTGTGGATGCGTCAAAATTCACAATAGTTTCGCCACTTCCGTGTAAATTTAATTTGAAATGTTTTATTAAAATGAATGTATCAAGGTTTTGCTTTTATTATTCTTTATATTTTAATTTGAAAGAACATACAATTTTAATTGATTGAATTACTGCAGCACGTACTGCAAGAAAAAAGGTGGTCGACAAATTGAAACGAAGAAATTGTATACATTATTGTGTAGACAATTACGTAGACTATGTATACCATTGTGTAAACTATGTATAAAATAATACTACACTTGTAATTACACTACTCTCCAAATAAAAATAATATATATATAGACATTCCATACTTAATTTCCATATAATTCGTCTGTGCGCTGGTTTTTACTGTTCACTCATCTTATCACGTATCGTTTTTAAGAAAATCGACTTCGATATTTCATAATCTTTTAAGACAATTTTTTGAAATAAAATTACAGACCTTACAAAACGAATTTAGCATAAATCTTTGAACGTAATTATGCCATTGCTAAAAATAACCTAAATAAAATAAAAGCTAATAAAATAAAAACAAAAAAATCAACAAAATAAAAGAATGTCGAAAACATTATGTCTCGTGCATAATGGAAAACCTCCATTGTAATAAAGACTGAAAACTTGTCTGTCTTTATATATTTGAAGTCTTTGTATTCTATAGTGCCTTATTAAACAATAAAAACTTCGCACTTTTTAATTCAATTCATTTATTTTAAATATTTTTTGAGTAATTTGTGCACGTGCAATAGTTATGCGTGTGCGTTGGATTAATTTGAATAATGCTTTTTAAGCTTAAATAACATGTTGATTATAATGATATTTTGAATATTATTATAAAGATTAATATATATTTTTTTAATTTTAAACTTTAGTTTAATTCAATGCCGTAGATGTAAGCACAGCAACGCCACGCTCATAGAAACTATGTTGATCCTGTCCAGCAGCAACGGCCAAATCGACGGTAAACAAAAGTTCGGAACGCGTAGAATTCAAATACACCGGAAGTGTAAGTTTGGCGGCGCGCACTTCGCTAGTAGCCCTATAAATAAAAGAAATGAAAAAAATGCGAAGTATTAAAAAATGCAAAGCATTGAAAAACATTACAAAAAAACCGTAGAATATGAATTATATACGTACTTGATCCATTTCAAAATGGTCACTGGCAAATCCATCATTATGGTGGAAGCCAACAACAACTCGTTGTTCTTGCACTGTGCGCCCTGTAACTTAAGACCGGTTACGCCAAAACTGCTGTCCTTGTGATCGTTACTAATGCCGGTCTCAGTGATGGTCACCTCGAGTGCTAACTCTTCCAGCGACCAGCTGTTGGCCTGTGCGACGCACTGACGCGTAGCGGTGATGTAAGCCTCTGGATTAAGCAGGCCACCGAGCCAGACGGGGAAGCCCTATAACAGAAAAATATTATAGCATTATTTAATTGCATCGACATAATTATAAATTTGTTAATTCATAACTCAACCAACGAACGAAAACATTTAAATTTTGAATTATTTATAATATGGGGTTACATTATTTATGAATTTGTTCATCATTAAATAATCAATTTTATGATTTTGGTAATTTAGTTGAACGTTAATGAATAGTTCATATTTTGTATGAATGTTTAATAAAATCTTCTTCAGTTTATTATCTACAACGCACCTGCAACTCCTTGGCACCCGCTTGCGACACCAGCTGCGACACCTTCTGCAACTGCTGAACACGCTGACTAAAGTCCGTGATCCACTGAATGACAGTGCAGCCCGCGGGCACCGTATACCGTTTCCAACCCTTCGGAATTATGCCGCGCACCAACTCCGACAACATGGAACGATGATGGTTTGTCTGTTTCTTGGCGCCCTGGCAAATGAGCAGTACATCCTGCAAATCGGCGCATACGGTATGCAACAACTTGGCGCCCGACGTGACCTCACGCTCAAAGTAACGATACAGCGGATCCTTTATATTTTCAACAGTGCGCTTCAGCACCGGCAGCTGTTTGGGCAACAATTCCAGCCAAGCCTTCGCTGAATTATTCAACGCCTTCATCCATGTTGGACGACCATCCTCGTTGCGTTGTGCATTCGCAACCGCCTCAGCACTCTCCTCAACGCTGTAGGCAAGCTCATCGTCATCCTCGAGTTGTTGCATTTTCAACAATTTGCTGACCAAATCAGTGCCGCGTGTGGTCAGCAACACTTTCTCCGCATTATTGGGCAGACCCAGCCAGGAGGGTGTTTGGCGATCGGCCAAATTCTCGATCCACTTAAGGAAATGATCGCGACGCGTACCATCGGGCATTGTAATATGACGCTGACCGCTGGCGCCGCCATCAACATTAGCCACCAAAGCAAAGTCACCCTCAAAACTGCGCGCGGTAAAGAGTTTCTTAAGGAACGACTGCAAGAGACGTTGATCAAAGTCATTATCAATTTTGCCGCCATAAATGGACTGCGACAATAGTGTTACGAGCGCATCCCATGGCACCTTTTCGGGTGGCAAATTTGTGCGTCCCATTGCGGTGCTATCGATCCAGGTGTCGAGCGTATCGCAGGCAACACGCAAATCTGACTCGTTGAATTCGTACTTCTTGGCCCAGCCGAGCGGCACATAGCGCAAACGTTCCTGCACAATGGCATGGAACCAGGCGAGCAAAAAGTAGAGACGCGCACGTTCGCTGGGCGTCTTCATCATGCGCGTCGCCGACACCGTCGTAAAGGTGCGCAGCAAATTGGCGCGTATGCCTGGTGGTGGTTCATAGACGAAAATGCGTCCAGCGCGCAATAGATTCACAGGCACGCGTGGACTTATCTCCATGGTGAGGAAGAGACGGAAGCCAGAATGTGGCTGCAATGAGTGTAGTTTCTTCTCGAGCTGCACGAGCCATTGTGGTGCGAGATGCACGTTTTTGAGTAACACCCATCGTCCACTCTTGCAGGCCATATTTATGGCGCGCTCTGCTTGATTGAAACCCTCGGCAGAGCCAATTGCAATGCTCGAAATTTGTTTATTCAATTCGGCAGCTAAGTCATCAACACGTCCGGAGGCATCAAAGCCAGGCACCGCGCAAAGCAGCGCAGGCGTATTGCAGTTGAGTTGTTTCTCAACCACATTGCCAAAGTCCAGCTCCATTTCGGCGGTAGACATAAAGTCTACGCCCAGCACAGCGTTGACGACATTATGTGCGGCAGCAATAACGCGATCGGGCCGGAAGGCTTGTATAAGCAGCAGTTGATGTACAGCACTGACGACAGGCGACAAGGCCTTGGATTCATCCCATAACTGTGGCACACATTGCTCTGGTGAGCTCTGTTGCAACCATGCACCGAGCTCCGGCATTGAGCCTAGTTTATCAATTAGTTTGCGGAAGATAGGCAGTCGTGTGGCCAAACGATTAACGCTTTCAATCTGTTCATAGGAGAGACCGTCAACAGGTGTAGAATTGGCGAGTAGACCTTCGCGACTGCGTAGGAAGAAATTGAATTCGGCATCGAGATTTTGCTCAGACGTGCCCTTCAGATGAATTTTGCACATAAGCAGAGCAAATGTGAGGCGATCGGCGTGCAGCATACCGCGAGCAACGCGCTCATAGCAAACCTAGATGATGCAGAAATAAAATAAGTTAAGATAAATTTAAATTCTAGGTTAATATTTAAATTACCTGGAACAGATCCTTTGTAACAATGCCTAAGCGCTCCGAGTGATCGGTGCGACCCTCCAGCTTGACATTATTATACAAGACAGTGGAGAAAATGTCGAGGAACATCTTCAACGAGTACTGATACAAGAAGTGCACCTGGTTGAGACTGTCCATGGTGAAATAAATGTTGCTGCATGCAACCGACAGCGGCAGATACTGCTGCGACACCGTCTCAATCTCGGCGATAACCTTATCTGTCTCGTCCACCTTTTGATTAATGTCGTAGGCTTCCTTCTTCAATGTTTCCAGCGTTGTAATGACAGAGTCATCATCTAAAATCTTGCCCTTGGCATCGTTCAAAGCCTGCAACAGACTCTTCTCCAGCTGACGCAGACGCAACCGGAACTCGCCCTGCAATTTCAACAGATCGGAGCGCTTCTCATCGATGTCGGGACGCTCAGCCTTGAGCACTTGATTCAAACATTGCGACTGCAAGGAGCTGCGCGTTACCGTAAAGTTAACAAATGTCACACGCGAGCAAATATCCGGTGGAAATTCAACAGTAGGATCGCGTGTCGACAAAAAGATCACAAAGGACGGCGACAAATCAATGTCCTGATCGCCGAGCGTAATGAGTACGCGACCGCCAGTGCGACGCAATTCGCGATTCAGCACCGGATTCAAAATAGGATCGTAATTTTCAACATCTTGCACGAGCAATGGATTGCCGAAACGTAGCGCCGACTCGAGATTCTTGCGGAATGAATCGTCCAAGAACGAAGTCTTTGTAATCTTTTTGCCAGCGTATTCGTTGAGCAGGAAAGTGGTAGCCTGCCCTGAGGGATCAATAATGAGTGGATAACGATTGAAACGTTTCAGCATAATGGCATTCTCCGTGCACAGATCATCGCTGGGCAGTGCATTTGCCTGCCAGCGCAGCCGCTCATCCGGATTGGAGAGATATTCGGTGCGCGCTATATCCGCACGATATTGTATATTTGCCGATTGCAGATGTTGACTCCAGGTGGTGAAGAGATTGAGTCGATAGTGTTGATCAAAGTAACCGCCATAGGCAATGAAGGCTGCCGACAGTAGCACATCACCAATGATGGTGGACATTTGAGATTTAAATGTTTCACTGGTGCATTCCCAACGTTCGCGTTCAATGTTTAAGCTCTTGAGCAGTGCTATCGAACGATCGACCTTGCCCTGTACATTCTCCAAATCGGTTTTGATGGCCTGTGCCTGTGAAATGAGCTGAGCATATTCCTCTTTGTATGCGGCAATACTGCGCTCCAGCTGTTCAACGAGATCCTTGGTCTCCTTCGCGTTGTTCTTGTTGAGGTCGGCCTGCTCCTCCAGCGAACGCAATTCTTCACGCAGCGGTTCGACGCGTTTCAACATGTCAGCGTATTCGATCTGAAAGTGTTATTATTGATGAATTGTTCATAAACCATAGTAGTATTCATTAGTATGATGTAAATCAATATTTATTTTATTTTTTTGAATAATAAAATAACAAAAACTAACCTGAGCAATGGCCCATTTGACCATAGGACCGCAAGCCATACTGGCGCGATTGACCTTCTCAAAGTTGTAGTCGGGGTTGCTCAAATACTTGGACTTCATCTTCTCGCGTACATCGTCGCTGTTTTTTTGTTAATGTAAAAAACGTCAAAATAAATTTATTTTACAACTTGGAACATGATTGAGAAAAATAAGGAACGAATAGGTGTGAATGAAAATCAAGCAAAGCATTTGTTAAGCATTAAATTTAATTTGTGTTGTATTTACTGTAAAAAAAACCAAAACCAATTTGTAAAAAATATAACAAAAACATCAAATAAAAATGTACATTATTAACCAGAACCAAAACAGAACTAAGTTATTTTCGGGAAGAAAAAATCATCTAAAAACTACTTACAATAGAAGAAAAAAATCATAAAATTATTCTATTAACGTTAATAAATTAAATTTCAAAAAAAAATAACAAACAAATATATATAAAAAAAAAACTACATAAAGAACAACAATTATTTAATTTATTAGGTAAGTTTGTTTCATGCTTACGTTATGTGTTCAGTACCGAAGTTAGATACAATTGAATTTATAAAGTTTTCTCGCATAATAACGGCTCGAATCGATTTCCAATCGGTTGCATTCTCTCCCAGTAGCAAACAGATCGATTCGAGTGCCAATTTCACCACGGATGGTGGATTAGCCATTGTTCTCACCTCAACAAGTTGTTGTTTACGTATTGATTTAACGGCTAAAGTAGTAAAAGTAGTAGTTTTACAGTTTTTTACATGGTTAATTTTGTTTGTTAATATTATTAAAACGTGTTTTTTTTTAAATTTGTTTTACTACATTACACAACAATGTTTTTTAAACACAACAGAAAAACAATTTAACAAAAGGAGCGCATTTTTGTTCTTAAAAGCTATGTGTATATCTTACATTTGAATTGGTAGAAAAAATTAAATTGAGCCTATTATAACTTTTGATCGAAATTGTATTCAAATTTTATTTTTCTTGTTCACGAATTCAATTTTTTAATACATAATAAGCAAATTTTAATGGACATCAATACGTTAAAGTGCTTTGGCATGAATTCAATATAATTTTGTTGTTAGATATTTAAATTTTGATCGAAAGCGTGTTTCAAACATGTCTGAAAACTGAAAAAATGGCCCTTAATAGTAAATCTAATACCTAAGTGATACCGCTTAAGGATACTGAATACAGCAGTGAGACCATGAGGAATATCTGATGCTGTCCAGACTCAGGAATAACTAAATCTTGAAGCGTTTCATTTTCTATTGCTTTGAATTAAGCCTAGTAAATCAGTTACCGACCTAAATCAGATGATTTAATTGAAACCGATGGAATATAAGTTTCACGCCATTTAATTTTTTTTTTAGTGTTCTTCATTGTAATTCCATTAACTGAATATTTTGTGCACTGTCCGGGCTCGAGAAAAACTTAATTTGGTCTGTAGCGTTTAATTTTTGTGAAACCGTTCTTGAAATATTTAATTTTGATAGAAATTCATTAATATTTTGAAAACCTTAATTAAGATTTAGCAAAAACTTTATATTCTACAGTGGTTTAAATAAATCTGATAAGAAAATGTGGTATCTAACCGAGACTGTTTAATGTGTAAGAATACAGAACTGTTACCAGTTTCACCTAAAGTCCGGTGCCAATCTGGATCTGTCGAGTTCAAGATATCGTCGTTGTAGAACTAAAAGTCACCAAATACATTTTTATGAACATCTTAAATATTAACTTTGTTGGTAATTATTACAAAAAGTAATTGATACATTTTTAAAGTTGAAATACCAATTGATAGATTCACATTTTCTTATTATTTGGTGCAATTATTGAGCTCATTGATCAGAAATTGACAGATATATAAAGATTGTTGTAAATGATTAATTGGAAAATGTAGTAGGTGACATTTAGTTCTACCTCTTGAACTCTACAAATACTTCTTGAAATACTTTATCCTGATTTAAGCTTGGTAAAATTAGTAGGCGCGGTAGCTCTGTGGTTAGTGCGTTGGACTGCGAGCCGAAAGGTCCCCGGTTCAAGTCTGGACTGGGGCTAACAACATCTTTTCATAGAAACATTTTTCTATACCGCGCTACCTCTCGGCAGTAAATGGCAAACCTACGAGAGTAAAACATTGTCTATGAAAAGCTCTCACCCGCCGTTCGGATTCGGCAATAAACTGTAGGTGCCACCACTTTGAGTACAAATATAACACGCACAGCTCAAAATGGTGCGAGAGCTCGACCGAAGTTCTATACAGGACTGTAGCGTCAAACTATTATTATTATTAATATTTGATGAACCGTAATTGAAATTTTATAAAATTTTAAATATTATACAACGTTTTAAATAATCGGAACAAAGTTAATTAATATTTGATGGCATGTTAATTGAATACTTTTAAAAAGTAAAAATTCTCTAAGGTTTAACAGTGTTTTATTTAAAATTTGAAAGAAAATCTGTCATCCAATTGAGAATATTTAATGTGAATGTATACAGAAGTGGTACCAAAATGGAATAGAAAATAGTCAACGACCGAAATCGGACAAAATTCAAATTTGATCTATAGAATTTAATAAATATGAAACCGTTCATTTGTTCCTGAACGAAATTCATTAATATTTAATGAACTCTAATTCAAATTTAAAAAAAACTAAATATTATACAAAGTTTTTTTTTTAATAAAAGTAGAACCACAGCACTCCGGCTATAGAGTGATTGTCCGTGCCTAAAACTTTTTGGTGTTTTAAATAAATAGGATTTGAAAATATGGTATCTAAATGACGACATAAGTCATACCAAAATGGAATAGAATACATTTTTAGATCCAATCACTTTTCGGACTGTAATATTTGATAAACCAAAGTTTAAATTTTAGAAAAACTTAAATATTCTATATTATTTGAGAGTATTTTAAAAGATTAACATTTGTTTGAGTTAAAATTAGTCAATACGCACTTTCTGTATTTCGCAACGAAATACTATTCGACGAAAGTGAAGTCATTTTGAAAAAGTTTGAAGGTAAATTTATCTTGACAGATAGCGCCTAATATATCGATACCTTATAGGCAAAACGTCGTAACCAACGTTTTGGGAATTTTTGTTTTATGGCAGTTTTGTAGACCTCTTTATGAGTAGAATGTCCCTGCATAGTCATTTCAATTTCACGGTACAAATTTGAAATAAAGCCAACACTTATTATCGTATAAAAAAAAATTTAATATTTCTTTTAGTGACTACTTTAAGTATTTTTAACACCTTTTGTGGTAATGGTAGAAAATATAAAAATATGAGTATTTGTAGATAATATGTTCACCTTTAAAGCAAAAATATAAAATTTAAATGTATAATATACTTCCAATGCAACCACTGGTTAGTGGCAATTTATATTAAACATATTTGAAAATGTTTTTATACATATAATTTCCCTGTTGCCATTTACCAAATATCGGAATACCAAACCGTTAATGTATAAGACGATTACTTAAGTATCGTAAGTAGTACAATTGAACAATTATTCGAAATAAATTGGGACAGGCAAAACATCGTAACTACATTTTTCTTCAAATATTTCTGCATGTCATGGATATTTTGGAAATTGTGCCACACTATTATTAATGCCAGCTCATTTAAAGGATACTAAACGAAAAAAAATCAATAAAATAGTGACTTTGTGACGTTTTTTAGCCTCCTAAAAACTTCTTTTTGTTGGTTACGATCTTTTGCCTGTAAGGTATCGATATTATTTGGTTCCACCAATTGTCCGAGTTTGGAAAAACCTTAAAATGCTTCTGAAATCACCAGGATTTATGGATCTTTGAAATAATTAAAGTACCTACATGTCAGATGTACCGAGTTTTGATCGTTTTTACATTTTTGTTTTATGTTTTACTAAAAAGAAAAAGGGGTTGCTAAAATTACTGTATACGTGGGCCAATAAAGTACAAGAGCACGATGATTCTAGTACTATGTGGGCTATGTGTAGACGGATCACTAGTCACACAGTTTAACCGATCACGTTCATTTTCAATCATTAATAGCGAAGGTATACAAGGAAACTAAATTCTCAGTTTCATTGATCTAGCTCTTTTCTTTTTTCTGTAATCACGTTTACAACAGACAGACAGACAGATGCACGACTGAGGATATACACGTATGTATACTTTCTGCCTCCAACTTTATCTTACAAACAGATGATCATAGAATTTATGTTTAGTATAGGGTATAAAAAGTTGAACGCAAAGAATGTATTTTATATAATACTGCTATATATTTGCAAAACTTTTTGGCAACCTTTTAAGTTTTAATATAAATGAAAAAAGAACGAGATTGCGCAATACCTTGAATTCAAAAACCTAGCTTAAAAATAATTAAAATACTTACAGAGAGTGGTTAAAACGAAAGCATGAATAAATACCCCTTATTCACAATGGGTTTAATTAAAACTAAACTAAATAATTAATTAATATTAAATATTAATAACATTTAATTAATATGTTTTAGAATAAAATACGAGTAAGTTGTATTGTTTGGATAGCTTTTTTTCAAATTATTTTTTGATTGTAGTGCTGAGCGTATGCAAATGTGGTGTGTTGATGGGGTATAAGTAAATGGATTGGTTTGATTGAATGATTGATTGATTGTTTGGTCTGTATGATGTGCTTAAAATACAAATTATAAATGAATATGATTGATGTGAGATATTAGGTAATTCGATTAAGAATAAGCAGCAGCATCCAATTGTTTAAAGTTTCGTTAATTTTGATTTTATGATTTTTTCCTTATTTACGTTTTTTTTTTATACAAATTTCGCAATGTTAGCCAATAATGAACTATGAGTAGTAAATGTTTGGATTTGCATGAGTATAGTTTTAATTGTATGGATAGATTGATGAGGGGAAAGAAGGTGGCGGTTAATGGTGTGAGTTTGTTTTTTTGTTTGTTGTAATTTAATTGTATTAAAAGAAATATCGTACGTGATTTTTTCAGTTTCCAAATTAAGAATTGAAGATATGAAACTATCTTTAACGAGAATGCCACGAATTGCCTTCCAATCGGCGGCGCTCTCATTGAGCAGCTCGCACACCGATTCCAAGGCCAATTTGACAACAGCCGGAGGGTTCGCCATGGAACGGATTTCGGCCAAGTGTTTCTTTTTAATGGAGCTAACGGCTATGATGTTGACGATGTAGAAGAACAAAGAGTGGTCAGCAAATGTTTTGTAGGTTTTTGAATTAAATTTAAAATATATAAAGTGTATTATTCAAACGACGCATTAAATTGCATTAACTCAAAAACTTTTAATTTTGCATAAAATTTTAATTCGAATACGGTAAAAGAATAACTTTTAATCATCAAACCAGCACCGTTTCATATACATTATATTGAATGCTAACGAAATCATTAAAATTTGATTTGAGTTAATGCATTTTAACATTTCGCTTTGAAAAATTTTAAAAAGACTTAATATCTATAGAAGAAAAAGAGTAAAAATTAAATGTATAAAAGCAGTAAAATACTAAAAATTCTCTCTTAATTGCGCTCCTTGGAGAAACAACTAAAAGTAAAAACCCAGAACGTCCGTTAGGTTGTCTGTAAATAATAAATGCAAATAAGTGTTTAAATCATCGCTTACCTTGTTGTGCATCAATAACCGCCGGTTCCACTTGCGCCAAATCGGCCATAACATATTTGCGCTTCTCCTCGATCTTCACCGTCTGATCGCCCAGACGCAGCTGTATCTCCTGCGACTGTATCTTCTTCTTCTCGGCCTCCTGTTGATCCTTAAACATCTGCTTGAGTTTCGCATTGGCAGCCTCATTCTTCGCTTGCAGCTCCTGTGACTTGACAGCCAATGATTTTTGCATCTCCTCCACCTGTTCGACAGTCTCGGCGATCTTATTGAGACCAACATTCAAATGCAGTTGCTGTTCTTCCAAATCGCTGCGTTTCTCATTGTAGAGCTTAACAAAATGATGTATAAAGTCGAGATAATGACGTGGCGTGACAGCCATTGTGCGACCACCACGTTTGGCCAGACGACCGTTGGCTTGATGCAGTGTCTGATGCACATAGACGCAACTGTTGATGACCGCATCGCGATGGTTGGGCTGTGCGGGCACCAACGGACAAACGGATGGGAAGAAATCGGGCGCCGACCATTGTGGTTTCTCCAGATCGACACGTGTCGTAAACTCTTTGCCCACCTGGAAGAGTGCCGAATCGGACCAGTCGCCAAACCAGTTGAGCACACAACGATTGAAGAGCGCTGGCGAGGTGGCTGCACGATCCTTGAGCCCATCGGTCGATGGATTCATGGTGAAGACTACGTGCAGATTGCGCATAACTTGTTGTGTAAACCATTTGTAGAGCTCATCGCTAGAGTCCAACATTAGACCCTCTCGCTGTGCGCCCTCCTTGCACTGTGTCATGAGTGTGGTGTATTCGTCACCCTCGAATAGGCCGGGCACTTCGCCGTTGGCCAGCAACGTGTTCATGCGTTCCAAGAAGCCCGAATCCAAGACGTTCGACTCGTCGAGTATGAAAGCGATTTTCTCATCCTTGCAGCCAGAGCGACGCAACACACAACGCAAATCCTCATCAAAGTCTTCGCCTGTGTATTTGTTGTGTACCTTAATTTGGAAAATGGACAAGCCATTCATCCAGGCGACAAAACGTGAGAGTGTTGTCTTGCCAGCACCCGAAACACCAATGAGCAACAAATGTCCCTGCGGCTGTCGGAAGATACGATCGATACGCAAGACATGCTCAAGCACTTCGTCGAAGAGCACAAGCGGCACATCCAACTCTTCCTCGTAGAAGACCTTGAGACGTGCACGCACATAGTCGCGCAACTCCTCGCGATTGACGGGCATGTAGTCCTTGGACAGCCAGTTGCTGTAAAGAATGGGACGTTTGAGCGCTTCCTCCTGCTGTATGCTGGGGAAATGCTTGAGGGCGACGACGTCGATGTTCTCGTTGGTCCAGCGACGTTCGGTGTCATCGACAAGACGATCCTGATATTGAAATAGGGAGAGGGTTTAGATTATTTTCAATAAATATGCTTTACACCTAATCATTGCACGATTTAGTAGTATCTAACATACCTGGAATAGACGTAAAGCCTCATGCGCCCACAGACGCACCAAACCCTCCACAGGCAACGAGTCCAACGGCCGTATGGCCTCGCATATGCCACGCACCCAACGTGTCATTTCACGTGGCGAGTACACATAATGCGGCTGCATGTCCTGCGTGAAACGATCCTGCGACGCCAGATAAAACTCTACCATAGCATTTGTAAGTGGTTCCGCATAGCCACGCAGTGATGGCATCAAACGCAACATGGCACGCGAGAAGGTGCCATAGATTTGCTTGAGCGATGTCTCGCCCGGATAATCGACATAAATAATGGGTACATGACGCAAGAAACGATGTGAGAGTGGCTTGCGACCAGGATCAGTAGGTGGATTACAGGCGCCAACAAATTGAATACGCTCCAGAGAGACCCAGGCCTGATCGCTGGCACGATAGAAGCCCCTGTGTTCGACCAACTGGCGCAGAAAAGAAATAACACGCTGTGTACCGTACGAGTCCATGTCGGGCAAATTGATTTCGTCACAGAACAAAACGAGCCACTTGCCAATCTAGAGAAAACGGGTTTATTGTATTATAAAAAGACTTAGAAGAATTGAAAGTAGAAGACACACCTGCACTGGCGAGAGCACAACGCCATTTGGAGTCTTGCGATACTCGCAGTAGTGATCGAATGTCTTAAGCAACAGCTCGGGAGTCGTGGCCGAGGAGAAGTTCAAGCCGACAACCTCCATGTCGGGCAGAGCACGTAGCGCCGAGAAGAGCGTCATGGTTTTGCCGGAACCAGGTGGACCACAGAGCACTAAAAGTAGATGGAAATTTATTACTTATTCTACAAGAATCATCTATATAAAGCTTACCTAAAGGCTTATGTTCGGCCAACCAGGTGTAGAGCAACGACTCGTGACGCACAGTGTCCAGCGTGGGCACCACAATATCGGGTGAAGCCACTTTGTGCGTTTCCACCTCAATAACGGGCACCTTGTTGGACCATGGCACCCATTCGCCATTCATGCTGACCTCGTAATCGATAATGGGTACGCCCGCAGAGCCCGGCAATGGCACCGTGGTGACACTACGCACAAAATCTCCCAGATCTGTGCGCACCTTGAGTTTGGCATCACCAGCCAAAGACCACAACACACAGTAAATCAAAGCCTTGGGAATATATTGCTCCAGTTGATCGACTGAGCAAGGGAAATCGGGATGTTGACTGTTAAAGTTGAGTACATTTCTGTAAAAATCAAATGAAAAAACACGAAAATAAAATATAGTTTGTTTTAAAATATATGTAAAATGACCAAACGAACCTAGCAGCCTGGTTCAACATCGAGAAGAGCGAACTGAGCGCACGCAAGCGCGTAAAGTCCATAATGTGCTCCTGCTCAATGGCATACTCCAAACTGCGCACCACAATACCGTCAGCCGAGAAGAATGGCTGCAGCAGCAGCGCAATATCGCGTTGTACCTGCAATGAGGGCGACACCTCATCACCACCATCCTTATCCTTGCCAGGCATTGTTTTCACCATGCTGGTGAAATCCTCATCGCCATCTTCAAGCGGTATGCTACGCAAACGTGACAAATAGTTCTCGAATATCATCTCTGTGGAGAGCACATCTTCCGAGAACCAAACCATGCCGCAACGTGACACTGTTGCCAAGGTGGCGAATTTTAGATCCTGTACCTCAAACATAATACGCACATTGGGAGGCAACGAAAGACGTTCGCCATTTGGCAAAGTCAGCAGTTTGTTGTCATCAAGCACGGAATTCAAATTCTCAACCCATTCGGGATCGACATCACCATCGAAAATGATCCATTGACGTTTATTGATTTCACCACGCACATTGTCGATAATCTTGCGCAGTATGTGTGTGAATAGACCGTCTGTCCATTCCCGTGTATTCGGATCGAGCACGCCGTAAAGCGCCTCCTTGGAAATAGCCTTCGGATCGATAACATGTGCTACGCCCTCAACGCCCTCGAATCGTTCCAGTGCCTTGAGCAACGTATGCCAGGCAGTTGATTTTCCGGAACCGGAGGGACCGACCATCATCAGACCGTGATTGAGGTTCGAAATTTGATACAATTGTAAAACCTTTTGTTTGAAGAAAACAATAATTAGTATAATTTATAAAACAAGTGATTTAAAGCAAGCTTAAGCAAATGCTTTGCGTTCTTTAGTTACGCTTTTAAACTTGCTTAAAAAGTGCAACATTACAACATTAAACCGTTGAGGATCTTACTTTTTCGACCCATGTTTCACCGTATCCCTTTTATTATTGTCGAAATTATTGGTTACATTTTCACAATACGTAGGTTGTTGTTTTTGTTAAGTAATGAGAAATAAATTTGCAAAGTTAAAACTTTCAATTAATAAAACATTTACAACCTCTTCCGTCAGCATCATGTGCGAGAAATGCCGCTTAGTTTATGCCACAGAAACCCACAAATTATTTTTTAAAATCCCTCTAAATATTTTGAGCAACAACCCCACATGCATTTCTCCCACAGTGTCCGTTCTCTTAAATGAGTTTTTTTTTTTTAATTCCTGGTTAACTCTTACCTTTTCCATCCATGCTGCACCCTGTTCATCACCCTCGCCGCATACCAAATAATCCTCGTGGCACACCTTGCGGATCTCCTCCTTCAGACCCTTCATTTCGGCGCGCGTGTAGCCCACATTAGGGAAGACATCGCTTAGCAGCGAGAACAGCAGCGGTATATCCTCGGCCACCAGCTTGGGCACCATTGTCTCGCACACAGACTGTATAAGAATCTCCTGTTCCGGTAGATTCTCCGCCACCGAAGCTTCGTCAATATTCTCTTCGCCACGTTGACGCAAACTTTCCTTAATTTTCATTATGCGATCGCGTTTTACATTACCAGCGGATATCAGCACAGATTTGAGTGCACGCAAACCGAAATCGTAATGGCTTTGATTGGAAAGCTGCTCATCGCAAAGCTTAAAGAAGGGCACTATCTTGCAGGCCAACTTCTCAGCCGAACGGAAACCCTGACTGAACAACATCACTTCGGCGATCAGTTGACGATCGGGTGTTGTCATTGCCAACGAACGGAAGAGTTTCTTCAAGTTATCGGGCAAATTGGAACGGCCAGCATAGCCGGGATTCATGGTGATAAATATAGCCATATCCGAGGAGACGCGCACTTGTTTGCCAACTAACTCAACGGTAATGCTCTCCTTGTTGCTGTCCATCTCGTATTTAAGTGCCTCTTGAATGGTTTGAATTTGTTGTGAGCAAGCCGAGAGCATACGCTCTTCGAGACGATTGAATTCATCGAAACAACCCCAAGCGCCTACTTGACAGAGACCGACAAAGATGCGTCCCATAGCCTGGAAATCGAAAGTCTCGTCGCAATTGAAGACGAGCACAAAACGACCCAGTTGATTGCCGAGCGCCTTTACAGACTCTGTTTTGCCCGTGCCAGCAGGACCGAAAGGCGAACCGCCAAGACGTGACTCCAAGGCCTGTGTCATGGTGAGGTAACAACGATCGGTTAAAGGCGTCTGCACAAGACGATCCTGGACGCCAAGGTACTCAAAGCCATAGAAGAAGCGCGCGTTGGCCATGTGAATGGTGAGTTGTTGAAGGACCTGTGAGATGAGAAAGAAATGAGCAAGAAAATCGCGATTAAGAGGGAACGGATAATGCACGACTCCAAAAAGAATTATCGTATATGAATTGTTAGGAAGGACTTACAATTGTTTGACGTGGATCGAAATAGAAACGCATCTCGCAAAGCCATTGGAAGGATTTGGGACTGGTGACGCCATTGGTAATCAAACGACGTGTGACAGTACGTTTATGCACAAACTCATTGATCTAATAAAAAGAATAAATATGAATTACAGAGTTGAAATTGTGAAATCTTCTCAACTTTACCAAGTGCTCCAACTTCTTGCGACGCAATGGCGGCTGCTCTTGCAACACCGAATCAGCCAAGACATTTAAGGTGGACTCGACGGTGCCAAGCACACGTTGCATAGGCTTCGAATTGTTGCTCTCGGAAGCCTGCTGCAGCGCGCTCTCCACATCTTCTGACCAGAGAATCTGAGCGGCGAGCACAATAATCTGAGCCTGGTACTTGTCGCACCATTCCATATACTTTTGTGGATCAATCTGACCGTCACGGAACTGCTTAATATCTTGCACAGCCTGTGCAAGCAACGATGCCAATGTGAAGCGCATTTGCTTCTCGACCAGCGAAAGCCATTCGTTAATCTTGGGATGCTCAATGGTTGAGACGGGATTGATAAACTTCACCTCCTCGCCCTCGCGTGATGATATACCCAAAATGACAGTGTTGTCTTCGTTCAGCAGAATGGCAGCAACGCCAGCAAACATTTTCTTAAAGTGCTTTTGCAGACGCGCAATATTCTTGCTGTTGCCAATAATCTCGAGCAGATCCTCATCGCCCACGAAATAGAAACGTGGGAATGAGGTACGTTCACGCTCAAGATATTCGCCAAGAGCTTTTTGTATCTTGCCCAGCAAATCTGCCAAACGTTCCAGTGAACGCTGCACCGCTGGTATATTTAGAACATCCATAACTTTCGGTGACTTAGTGACCTTCTTCATGAGACCCAGAAATTCAGAGCTAATGCTATGGAAACGTGAAGTCTCTACGGGCAGTAGAGTTTTAATGTCGGCGCTGCCAGAGAAAATGCCCTCCAAGTAGACCCAGCGACGTTGTACATCAATCCAGACATCGAAGAGTGCATTGATGCGATTAAGTTTCTCCTCCCAGGTTAGTGCCTCTTCCTCGAATACCTTGTAGTAGGGTGAAAGCTTCATGGCGGCCACCGAGTTAATGTGCTCTTTGACCTTGTTGAAGAGATCATCCCAGCCGCGTATGATGCGACATTTGTTCTGATAGTTGATCAAGTCCAGCTCGTAACTCAACCAGGACTCGCGCACCTGTTTCAAGAACTCCTCCAGCGCCATTTCACCCTGTGCGACAAGTATAATGTCTTTGACAATATTCTCGTTCTTCATGAGATTTACATCCCACACTTGTCCCAAAGTCAAATCGGAAATAACCCAGTTTACGCGCAACTGCTTTGTCAGCTGTTTCCAGTGACGCTCCTTTAGCGCATCCGACTTAAGCTCAACAATCAACATGTTCACCTTAATGTAGCTCTGTATGAGTTTCTTCACATACTCATACGACTCATACATGCGCAAGCGTGCTGGCAACTCTTTGAGCTGTGACATCATGCCCTCCAACAGTTGACGCAACTTGCGTGGCTGCACCGAGAGCCATGGCTTCTCGCGGGTCTCATCGATTTGTGTCCATACCTTGGAGAGTTCACTCCAGACACCACGCAAATCTTGCAACTCTTCCAATGCTACATTCATGCGCTCGGAGCTGTTGTTCGGAATAGCCGATTCTTGCAGCTCTAATGCCTCCTTGGCCTTGGCCACATTGTCACGTTCCTCCTTCAAGCGTGTGTATTTGCTCTCAAACATTTGCAGTTGCTGTAGCGCATCATCGGGACGCACTTTGCCACCAGTTGGTTTATTCTTCTCCCAATCATTGAGGAAATCGACGGTACGCGTTTCGACAGCCTTATCTTCGGCTACAATCTTAGCCTGCAAACTGGCCACCTGTGTTTGTATGGCGGTATCCTTGCGTTTGATAATCTCATTAAAGGCCGACCATTCGCCCTCGATGTTGTCCACATGCAGCCAGTTGTTGGGGAACTGGAAACGTTGACGCTCGAGAATGCGTTGAGCTTCGCGGAATACCTCGACTTGATTGTCCCAGACGAGCATATCCTTCTTTAATGTCTGCACGTAAGTAATGAAGCTGACAGCGTCGGAAGTGCTGGCGGCCTCTGTGTTTGGATAAAGTTTATTTAAAATTAAAGAGATCTTTTGAAATACTTATTACTCTTTAAGTATTAATACAATAAGTGGAAGATGTTGTGATAATTTCGCATATTTTGTTTCGTAATTAAATTGAAAAGAAAAACTATATTGTAAAGGTTTATCTTTAGAATTGTCTAAGCATTAAAGTCCGGGTTATCATGCTGACAATTTAACTACACTCTTTTCAAAACCTATCTTGAATATAGTTCAAAATTACTAATCTGTTAAACTTACCAATGCTTTGCATTTCCAAATCAGTGCGTGATTTCGACACCTTGGCATGGAAGGTGGTCATCTCATTGCCCAGCAATGTACCAAATTTGCCCAATGCCTCCTTATGCCACGAATCATACTTGAGCGTCACCTTGGCCTGCACCTTTGCATAGTCAATAACAATAGGGCCATAGGCACGACGCGTATCCGAGGTGTCAAATGTGGTACGTGACTTCTTGATGTCATTCAAGCACTTGATCCACAAATTAACATCTTCAGCCAGACGACCGTACAAGGTGTCAGCCTGCAAATCCCAAAGACTCTGATAACGCAACCACTCATCGACATAGTGACGCACTTCGCTGATCTTGTTATCGATAGCCTCATAGGCGCTCTCCAAGATTTTGCCCTCTGGCAGCTTAGTCAACAGATTGCGATAGGTTTGCGAGACGGGCTTATCGAGACCCACCTGATAACGTGAGCTCTGCAAACGCACCTGTGACGTGACAATGGCCTGCCAAGCGAAAAGTTGCTGCATTATTTGGAAACGTGCCTCCTCAATGGAGGGGAACAAATACATCTGTTGATTGGTAATACGTATTTCATGTATAGCATTTTGAATCTGCAACAAAAAAATAGATTTATAATTTATTTAAGATAGAGTTTTAAATGCCAAACAAACCTGTGGCTCACCGCCCAACTTGTGTGTGGGTTGTACTGGCGCATCGGTGTCCATGGACAAGTCCACCTCCTTCTTGTCGCCCGACAAAGCCTCGGTCCATGCCTGTATGCCGGCCTGCAAACGCATGGCCAACTTCTTTTCGACCTCCTCATCGAGACGTGTTACCCAGACATTCAAGTTTGAGTATTGACGCAATGACAAATCATCTACAGAGTGCTGTATCTTTGAGAGAATTTCCACAAATGTTGCTGCGCTGTAGGGGCACGTTTCGAGTGAGCGCACATCGACGTCCAACTGTTCCTCGACCACCAGCAAATCTTCAACCTTCTCCTGGAACTGTGTAACACACTCGGACAGACGCAAAACATATGGATCCAATTTATATGATTCCCAAACCAAGCCAATGCCCTCGGAGATTAAGTTGAGTACCTCTTTGCGTAGACCGGCAACAAGTGGCACAATGCTGGCGCGATCCTCAATCTTTAGAGTAATTATTTAAATTATAATGCGGTGTTTTTTAAAGTTTTAATTAAAATAAAAATTAAAATACACTAAATACATAATGCATGCATGTTCGATTTGAGTAACAAAAGATGTTGCTAAGAAATTAAAACATTTTACAAGCAGCTATTCGAAACTAGTGACTACAACAATAAAATAAAATAAAATTTATTTAATGCAATTTTTTTAAAAAAACATGGACACATCATCACTACCTTGAATACTGAATTGTGTGCTAAACTCCTATTATTTAGCTGCATGGAAGAATAGGGTTTGTTGTTGGTTGGTAAGAATTTTTGGATTTATTATAAGGTTATAAAGTGTTAATAATTGTTGGAATTAGTGTGGAATCATACATAAATAAAATAAAATAGTTGTATTGTGTAATGTCTGCGAGTTGTTTGATTTGACAAGTATAATGTGAGCTATTCTGGAAGTTTTAAAGACACTACGACCAATATTATAATATGTAGTCAATTTATTAATACTTTTAAATTTACGACGACATTTTTGATTTAAAGATGAAATATCTAATATATTTACGAAGATTTCTTGACGGCTAAATTGGACAATCGATTTAAAATTATGACCACGAGGGAATCGATGAGATATACGAAAAAATTTTCAATTTACGATTTATTTTTAATTTTAAATTAAAATATTCATATTACGACGAAGTATTAAATTACTCAAAATATATAAAATACGAAATAGTAATTCATTGTTTTAAGCTTACTATTTCGTATTATTATAATTGTTACGAACAAATTATAAATGTACCATGTACCAGTAAACGATTACGAAGCAATTTTAAATGTTATAAATTAAATACGAAATTTTATTTTTAAATTTATGACAAACATATTCAATTAACGTTGCATTATATTCTCTTTACGACGAAATAATTAAATTTTATTCTTTTATTTTACGAACAAATTTACGACAATTGAACAATCGATTACGAAGACATTTTAAGTATACAACCAAATTCAAAATTATGAGCACGAAACAATTGTCAATTTACGATTTAATTTTAATTTTAAAATATTCACTTTACGACGAAATATTAATATTACTAAAAATATATAAAATTTCGTATTATTATTGTTACGAATAAATTCTAATTGTACCATGTGTTTTATACGAATAAATTCAAATTTAGAACAGTAACCGATTATGAAGCAATTCAAAATTCAAAATTAAAGACGAAATACTAAATTTGTGAATTTATTACAAAAAACGATAAAAAATTTACATTACGAAGAAATATCTAAATCACAACGATATATTCAATATCATTTTTTAACATACAAATTGAAAATTAATACGAAGTTTAAATTTTATTTACGAATAAATGCTAAATTTTACGACAAGAATTGATATTTACGGCAAGAATTTTATATATACGAAAGTACTCTGAACTTGAGACAAAATTTTAACAAATCAAAGACAAATACAAATTCTAGATATTCGAAATAAAATGATTTTAAGAAAAAACTATTATTTATGTAAAATTTCAAAATAACGACGAAATTTTATATTTAAAACATTTTATACAATTCGACAGTATTCAAAAGAATTACTAAATTCAAATTTGAGCAAGTCGTAAAATCGATACAACTGCTTCCAGAATAGCTTCTATTGATTAATGTTTAAACAAATATTTGTAATTTTAATTGATTTTTTAGTACTTTTTATGTTATTTGGTTGAAATGCGCTTTTGAAAATGAAGCGAAGAGAGCACAAAGCGACAAACATTACACAACGACAAATATTTTTAATAAAACATTCAGCGCTGCCCTATGGAATGCAATGTGAGTTACGTGATACGAAACACAATACAAAAAATAAATTAGCAGAACTTTAAAGAGCTGCAGGCTGGCGGCATGTTGGGTGTAAATGAACATTAGAATGGCAATTATTATAATTTCTAAAGGCTTTAAATACTTAAAATATATTTAATAATTAATATATTAAAAGTTATTATAGAATTTATGAATTCCAATTGCCACCCCAATATTTTATGCAATAGAATGAAGAGTCAAAAATTGTTGAAAGTTTTTGGTACAAATTTTAAGTAATCTCCAACACTTACCTTCTCCAAAGTGCGCTCATATGTGCGCACACTCTCGATGAGTGAAATGGCATAGGGATAGATTTGATTTGCCTGATGCGCCTTGTTTACAATTGTCAGTGGCACTCTAAAATAATAAAACGCAAGTTAAAAGATTAAAAAAAAACCCATCACGCAAACTCACCTAAAGCCAAGATTCTTTATGTTGCGCACCTCCTTGGAGAGCGTAATAATCTCGGGCAAAAAGTTAACGCGCAACTTGAGCACATTGCTGCGTCCGGTGCGCGAACGTGCGGCATCAATGGTAAAAATACGTCCAGTGCTGCCGAAATTACGCTCCTGCACCTTGCGTGCCCACTCCTGAAACACTTCGTGTATGGAGAGTTTAGCGCGGAAGCTGTCACCATCGGCTTTAAGTTTCTGACCCTCGATGTGTGTCTCCCAGCCCTTGCCCAAGACATCTTCGACACGTTTCAAATACATGGTCAGTTGGTTGTCAATTTGTCGTGCCCAAATAATGGAACCGGCCACGGGCGGTAAATCACGCACCGTTGAGAGGCGGCAGCTCTTGCTCTGCGGATACTGCACCTTGAATTTCTCATGCAGTGCCTCGATGTCGTCCTTGACACGTTGTATCAACTGCGTTTGATATTCGCGTATGGCACCGCGAATGTGAGGACGCACAAATAGCGCATTGAAGCGCGAAAAGATGCGGAACATTTCGTTGGCATTCTTGGCGGTGCCCAACTGATCACGCAAGTGCGCTGTGATGCGAGTTTCCACGCGATCTTTGGACAAAAGTAGTTGGAATTTAAAACAATGAGAAATACATTGTAATTCAATGAAATGATGAATTTAACAATGCAATAAATCGTAAATTAAATAAAGAAATCGATAAATTAATAAATTCGGAAAATAAAAAATTCAAAAAACTATAAATAAAAACGTATAATTAGTAACAAAGCATTAACAAATTAATATTAATATAACAGAATTAATTATTAAATCTTTAATTAATAGAAATGAAATTAATAGAAAATTTCAAAAACAAAAAAAAACAAAATTCGATAAATTTATAAATCGAATTTAATAACAATACCACCAAAAAATAAATCACAAATTAATGAATTAAAATTCAAACACCCACCAATGCGCTCCTCATAACGTTTCACGGCCGCCTCCCATGCCTCGGAACCCTCCTTGGTAATGTCCAAACACTCGACCTCCTTGACATTCTCATACGCTAGGTTCACCTCCTCGATGGCATTAGCATCGGCTGCCTCCAAACTATACGGCTGCTTTGTCTCAACAACAACATCGTTGATTTGCTGCTGCTTCGATGGACGCAGCACACGCAGAATGACGGTGCGCAACTGTTCGTGTTGCCGCCGGAATTTACGCATGTGTTCCATGCGTGTCTGCAGTTTTTTGTGTGCCGGCGATACACGCCACACCATCTTCAGATGTTCGTCACGCTTCTTCTTGACAATGTCACGCAACAGACCCTGCAGCTTATCGTACTCATCGTCCCAACAGCTAAATATCTCAAAGCACTGATTCATGACGCGCTCAAACTCATCGAATGGTATGTGCATGAGACGACGTGTGCCCAACACCTTGAGCAATTGCAGCGACAAATCGCGCGATATTGCCTCAATGAGTTTGAGACAACGCTGAATCGGATACTTTGTATTGCGTACTTTGCGCAAATGCGAAAATATCTGCTGTACAGCGGGTCGTATCTTCTCTAGTTCGGTAGCCGAAAGTAGATCATTGATGGGAAAATCTTTCATTAGTGGATTGTAGTCGGCGACCATGGCGAGTGCCTGCTTAAGTCCGGTGTCTGTGTCAAAGGACACTGTTGCGTGGAAACGCTTGCCATGTTTAAGTATGTCGAGTGTTAAGGCGACTTCGGGTGATTCGCGTTTTTCTTGTATGCGGCACAGAGCACGCTCCAAGTTGAGCCAGAAGGAGATTTCCTGAAAAAATAATCAAATTTTTCAATTCTTTAATAATTATTTTTCAATTTAATTAATTCATATTTAATTCTTCAATAAATAAAATTTTATTTTCCTTTTTTTTATCTCCCATTCTTTAAATTTTTATTGTATTGAATATACAATTCTTCAATCTTTTTCAATTTTTAAAATTCTCTCACCTGCAATGCAGTGCCCGACGATGGATCCCTGTCCAACTTGGTCACCTTCTTGATCTCCTTTATCCAACGATTGACGCCATTCTGCAGCTGATTCAAAAATGTCGAATCGTCCACCTTGTCGCCAAAATCGCCCACCTTTGCCTTGCGATTATCATCGGCGCACTTGCGTATAACGCTGTTGACGTTAGTGTGCGCTATAAGCGTTATCTCCGGTATATCAATGTTTTGCTGCAAATGCAGCAACCCCATCTCCAGTTCGGCCAATTTCTTCTCCACCGATGGTGCCATTTTATCGCCATCACGATCGGCGCGTCCCGACTCCTTGACATAAGACTTGAAGTAGGGTGCCAACGATTTGCTGATGAAAGCATGCAGCGTTTCATATGGTGAACCATCAGAGAAATTGATCAGACGCAATTGGGAATGTATAGATTTGTCAGCCTCGATAACAGTGCCGCGCTTAATGCAGGCCAACGAGGCCATGCGACTGTTGGTGAAATGCACATCGTTGCTTATTTGATAGGTGACGAACTCTTTTTCCTCCTCGCCTTCAGCGGGCTGTTCGTTTTCGTCTTCTGTGAAAATGTTTTAAAATTTGTTATTTATAATGAACAAAAAAAAAAAAAAGAGACAGTAATCGCACTTGACACACATGCTCAAAAGTCTGGGTCAACGCATAAAATGTATTTTTTTTTTCTTCATTTATATTTATTTGTTATCAAACAATAAAACAGAAAATAACAAAATACAAAACAGCTGAGTTTTGTTTATTCCGGCAATCGATGGATTTAAGGTTATGTTGAGTGCATGCTTTTGTTTTTAATTGTACAATTGTAGTAAAGTAATAGATTGTGAATGACTAATGAAAATGACGTCAACTTGAAAATCTAATTAGAAAAAATACAAATGTCAGATGGCCAACAAGAAAAATCGATTTTACCAATTGGATTTTTTCCCTTCATATAATTTCGCATATTTATATTCAATGAATAAGAAAATCCATACAATAAATCAATTTATCAAAACAGAAAACCAAAATTAAATTTGCTAAAACCCTCCTTTGATTTCTCCATTTACCGACGCCATTTTGACCAACTCCATTTTATGCCCAGCGCACCAAATCGGGGCGTTGTTCCCAATTACCCGTTAGGAGTACCACTTCTTACCTTTTAGACAATTTCGCTGTATGTAGAGTGCTTGCACCTGCGGATCTGACAGAAATTTCTTAATGCGTTCCTGATTGTCCAGATCTTCGAGTGCTACATTCAGCGCTGGTGGCACCACATCCTCCTCCGGCAATAATATAGTCACCGCTTTGCGTATATAGTTCGCAAACGCCCCATAGTCTACAATGGTAACGTTTACTACTTCCACCGATGTGTCGGCGTTTTCCAAAGAATCGCCCATGTTTCTTTCCTTACACGAGATTCTTTTGTTTATTTGTTTACTTGTGTGGCTATTATTTCAATAAAATATTTGCAGTTTTCACAGACTTTGCAAAATTTGATTACGTCCGCAACTTTTCAATGCGCTTGCAATTTGCAATGACGAAAATCACTAGAATGAAAAAAAGTGATGCTAACCACAAGCATTCAATATAACGGGTATTTTTAGTAACCATTTAGGGAATTTTTCAGGGTTTATTAAAATGTAAAAGATTTTAGGATTGTAATACCTGACAGACATCTGGTATTCATATCATAGTATTTGAAATACTAGATGTGTGTCTCACAATATTATAATATTTTTGTAGTATTCGTTGATTTCATTGTGGTATTTATCTGGTACAAATACTACGAAACTATTCGTTGTATTTTTGTAGTTTTCGTTTAAACACAGCCAAATTTCCAAAGCATTCCGAAAGCTTTTTGTCAAAAGAAGCTCTTTGTACTGAAATGTCATAATAAATTCAAAAAAATAAATAAATTATTTGAAATTGTTTTTCAAAATTTTATTGAAAAATAATATTAGAAACTGAATTTTATTGAACTGCATTTAATTGGCAGCACAAAAATAAAATGACCACGACCTTGCAAATTTCAATGTAGTAAAGCTACAATATTAAGAAAAAATATAAGTGTCCACTGAGGATCTGCAAGTAAAGGAAACCTATAGTGTAAAAAAACGTTGTTTTCACTTTTATTAGAAGTCTGTAATAGAAAAACAAAAAATAAAAATTGTCACGACTTTCAAAAAATAGTGCTCTTTACAGCGGACTTGAATATATTATTCTCTAGTAACCGTGGTTCCCAACAAAAATGAAAATGCTGTAATATTTGTTTCGCATAGCTTTATTTACTACACAAACTATACTACGTTATGTCTGTCACCTATCTGTATTTAGAATATTATAGTATTGTTATTATAATAACTTTACTAGATGTCTGTCTCAGGTATAAGAGTTTTTAAAACAGTAGTGACAGTGTTGCTTCTTTCTATTTTAAGAACTGTCAAAATACCACTTCGAATTCGAAGTGGACTTTTGACAGTTCTCTTCTGAACATGTTACTTTTGACGGTTCTAAGTGGACTTTTGACAGTACTCTCAACATGTTCACTCGAATTGATGAATTGATTTGAAAACTTTTCTCTCTTTGACATCAAACTTCTGACTGTTCTCTCAAAAACAAAAAAACAAATTTTATTTTTTGTTTCTTTTCAAAGATGTGAAAAAAATGGAAACGTACTTGCATGACTCCCACCCTACAACCACTTTAAAAAAATCATCATGGGGCCAAGGTAAACTAAAAACAATCATTGATTGTGAGGACCGGTTGGCGCGACATTTTTAATATTTGCATTGCGCTCGCTGCGTAGTGGCCAGATGGCGTTAGTTTGTCATCGCTGCAGGTGGGTCTTTAAAGTTTGCGAGTAAGGCAAATATTTGTTTTTGATATAACGATATAATTTTAAATTTTCATTTTCTCCAATAGATCTTCCGAGTGGTGTGTCAAACGTACGTCTTGGTAATACCCTTGAGCTCTCGGGGAACACTGACTGGTCTGGATTATAGGATTATGTGATTTGATGATTTGAATTGACCTTTAATTTTTATTACTTTTTGACTTTTGTTTGTAATCACCAACTTCCTAATTTAGTAGTTTCTTTATAACTACTTGAAGTTTTATTTTTGATATACCCTGACAATATGGTTTACAACCCTGCCATCTCAACAAATTATTAAAAAAAAAATAACAAATCAGCTGTTTTCGTTTTCAATTTCACCTTCACCGCATTTTGATGCATTTGCATTTAGTCTTAAAATCATTTTATTTATTATATTTATAAATAAACACAAGCGAAATGCAGTTCCTATGGCATCGACAGACGTACTCAAAGTTATCCTTTATATATGGAAGACGTCTTCTGACACAGAGCTGCACTCAATTTGATGTATTTTATTCATTTAATAACGGTGTGGTGTATGTTATTTAATAGTTTCTAATTTGTTCTTCTTCTTCAGACAAATGAACTCAGCAACAGTGTGAAACATCAAATTGAGAAACACTGGCGTCCACAATTAAACGCTGGACAATTTGACCCCAAACAGGCTGATAACAAATTCTATGTACTCTCTATGTTTCCATATCCTTCGGGTAACCTGCATATGGGACATGTGCGCGTCTATACCATAAGCGATACAGTAGCTCGTTTCTATCGTATGAATGGTAAAAATGTTTTTCAACCTATTGGCTGGGATGCTTTTGGGCTGCCAGCGGAAAATGCCGCCATACAACGTAATGTGGAGGCGGCTGCTTGGACTAACGAGAATATTGCACAAATGAAGCGACAGCTGGAGGAGTTGGGCTGCTCATTTGACTGGAAGCATGAGATGTCAACATGCAACGCTAATTACTACAAGTGGACGCAGCAGTTGTTCCTCATGCTGTTCAAGGAGGGGATGGCCTATCAGAATGAGGTTTGGAATATATACAAAAAATCTTATTTTCAGTTAAAATTTTTAATCCAAAATTGCAAACCGATATTTGTTTCAAACCGTTTCATTTTTGAAACCTAAGCCGACATCATTAAAAAAATTTATATACGGGTTCTCAGTTTTATACTGGTTTTTGAAAATGTGTGAAAAACAAACAAATTAATTTTACTCAACAAACCGAAATCGATACTGTCAATTCAATTATATTTTTATTATAAAAATGTCTAAACTAATCACAGAAAATTCAATTTATTTAGTAGAACAAAAGCAAATGTTCAATAATTTTCCTCAAAAATTTGAATTTTCACTAAAAATAAAATTGGTTTTACTTAAATTTTAAATAATCCCTAAATTTTAACAACATTTTTCCGATTTTCCATCAATAATACCAATATTCGGTTATATATACAATATATACCATTTTCTTTTATTTTATTGTAAAAATTCAAAATTTATTTTATTTTTATTAATTATTTTATTAATTTAAAATTTTAACACGGTAGGCTTTGGTCAATTGGGACCCCGTCGACAAGACTGTGCTGGCCGATGAACAGGTCGATGCCAACGGCTGCTCGTGGCGTTCGGGTGCGCGTGTCGAAAAGAAACTGCTCAAACAGTGGTTCATACGCACTACAGCCTACGCGCAACAGCTGCTCGACGGCCTTGACGATCCCTGTCTGCGTGATTGGCGTGACATTATCAATTTGCAGCGTCACTGGATCGGCCCCTGCGATGGTTATGCATTTCAACTGCTCACCTCGGTGGGCAACTATTTGCGCATCTGGACACAGCAGCCGGAACACCTTAAGGATACAAACGCCTTTGTAGTATTAAAAAGCACACATTTCCTGGCCAAAGCGCCACACTGCGAACAACTGTACATTGAGAATCCTTTTACGGGCAAAACTATGCCTGTCGTTTGCTGCGATGAGGCACCATTTGCCGACGAGTGTGATGTCTATTTGGCAGCACCTAGTTTTTGCGCGGCAGACAGTGAACTAGAGCAACGCTGTGGCATTAAATTCACTGCAATTGCTGCAAATGGTAGCTGCGACGTAGTCGCTCAAGAGACTGCAAAAGTACGCGCGGAACGCTCTGCTGTTCTCGAAGCAGCACAACGTCTTAAAATTGGTGGTCATCGTGTTTCGGCAAAACTGCAGGATTGGCTGATATCGCGTCAACGTTACTGGGGCACACCAATACCAATTATACACTGCAACAAGTGTGGCGCGGTGCCAGTACCGGAAGAGCAACTGCCGGTGCTGTTGCCGCCCACACCAAAGACACCGGTTAAATCGTGCACTTGTCCGCGTTGCGGCAGCACAGATGCGCACCCCGAAACCGATACAATGGATACATTTGTCGATAGTTCGTGGTATTATCTACGCTATTTGGATCCGCACAATGAGCAGCAAATGCTCGATGTTAATCTTGTGCAGAAATGCATGCCAGTCGATTTGTATATTGGCGGCAAGGAACATGCGGTGCTGCATTTGTACTATGCTCGTTTTATGAATCACTTTTTGCATGCGCAGGGATTGGTGCCGACGTCGGAGCCATTCTCACGACTGCTGGTGCAGGGCATGGTAATGGGCAGATCGTTTCGTGTTAAAGGATCGGGGCGCTATGTGCAGGAAAATGAGGTAAGTAGTGTTTATTTTTGTTTTTTAATTACTTCCTATTCCATTCTATATATTTCAAAGATACTGATTTTGATTACAAAGTTTGTTCTTTTTATCAGTATCACTCAGAAAATTGTGTTCGTTTGTTATATTAAAAACAAATGTATTAATTGATGTTTAATTGATATTCTTTATACATATAGCAAACTCTTTTTGTTGCCTTAACTAAAGTAGTTTCGAAAATAGTTAAAAATCATGTCTATTCATTAAACATTCGGTTGTATTTAAGAGTTTTTTTGTTTGTGTTTTTGCTAGGTGCAAATTACAAATGCCAAGAAAAACCAGGCTGTCCTTAAGGAAACTCAGGAGCCAGTTGTCATGACCTGGGAGAAAATGTCAAAATCAAAATTAAACGGCGTTGATCCCAATGAAATGTTTGCGGAGTATGGCACCGATACGACACGTCTGATAATACTCGCCGATGTGGCGCCTACGTCGCATAGAAACTGGTCAAGCGCAAGTAGGTGTGAATTTTAAATATAAAATTATAAGTCTTCAAAATCATCGAAAGCTAGAAAATTGTAATTAAAAAAATATATTTTATTGAAAGTGCAAGTTTATCAAATTAACACATTGATTAACGTTAATGATTAACGTAGGTTTGACCACCTAATTAAAACGTAATTTATATGCTCACTGATGATTCGATAAACTAACGATACATTTTCGATATGACGTTCAAAGTTTTCGGAATAAATAAAATTGATTAATCAGAAATGAAAACTTTTCCGATATCTATAACGACAAAAAAACAGCTACAGATTCATTTTTACCAAAAACAAAGACTATCGAAAACGATTCGATAAGATATCGATAAAATATCGCATGCGCTGTGTGTTGAAATAGTAATTGTTCTGATCTGTTTCAGTATCATTTAAATATTCCTGCAAATTTTTACAGCATTTCCTGGAATTCTCAACTGGCAGAAACGTCTATGGATTACGCTGCAAGATTTGCACCACCTGCGCTCTGCACCCGAGGAGTCCATAGTAGATTCTACAAACAACACCGAGTTTGAGGCAGAAGAGTCACGTTTGTTTGATGCACGAAACTTCTACATCAAAGGCGCCACTTTCAACTATAGACACACGCATCAGTTGAGCGTTGCTATATCCAAAATGCAGGGTCTCACCAATGCGCTAAGGGTATTAATAATCTATAAAATTTTCTCTTAACATTTCAAATAATTGTTTTTAATCCCACAGCGCACTCCCAAAAATATCATACGTTACAGCAAAGAATACGAACGTGCACTCGCCAGTCAGATAATAATGTTGGCACCAATGGCGCCGCACTTTGCCTCCGAATTGTGGTCGAAATTTGCAGCGACACCGAATCGTCTCAATCGTGAGGAGATTCAATGGGACCACGATGTGCTGGCGCAGCGTTGGCCTGAAATCGATGCAAACTACAAGTTGGATTTGACTATAAAGGTATTTCAGTGTCATCTATTAGAAACGTTATATGTATTAAATTTATATTTTTTATTCATTTAAAAGATTAATGGCTTCGAAAATAGCGTTATTAAAATTGCACGCAATCACCTTAACAAGATTACGCACAACGATGCGATGGATATTGCTTTCAACACAGACGCAGTCACCTCCTATCTGATAGACAAGAAAATACGCACCACAAACTTTGTTCTGTATCCGGGTCTTGAGGCTATTCTGAATATTTATGTGGACAAATTGCAGCAGGACAAAGAAAGCACACCCAATGATGGTGAACAGTTAATTAATAAGTAGAGTTTATTTTAATTTTTTATTTAGTTTTCTAATATTTTGTTGTAAGTATTTTGCTTATAAGTTCTAATGAAGTCTTTTATGTAGCATTTGAATGTAATTTATTGTGCTTTATAATGTTTTCATAGTTGTAATATAAAATAAAGTATGGATATAAAGATGTATTCAAAATGTTTTAACGATTTATCTCTTCTAACCTGTGTATAGTACCAAATTTGCGTCACATAACATAGTTCGGCACGGTCAAAAGCGATGAACATATTCCTTATATCGTAAAACGAAAACTAATTCGGAAAAAAATCCAGTAATAGTTTTTTTACATGTTCATTTCGTCGTAGTTTGTTTTATTTAATTATATGAATTAATTATTTAATTATATATATTAAATATGATGCACAATTATTCCTCATAACATGGTTAATCTTGTGTCTTGAAGTAAATTAGCGATATAATTATCACAAATTCATCAATTTAATAATGTGTGTGAAGATATCCATAAAAAGATATCCATAAATGTTAAGACTTAACAGATGTGGAACGTATGTGGAATCTATGTTAATATTGAAAATATTTTGATTTTTTGTCATTTTTAGCGTTTTTGTGTAGTTATTTATTATAGAAAGCATTAAAATAATCAATAAAATATGAAAATTATCATTTACGATAGTCGTAAATGAATTTTGTTAATTTCAATTCTGCAATTGGTTCAGGGTTGAACTGCTGCTATATCAGAGTTGTTACAGAATGCATTCTTTAATTCTTTTGTACTCAAAAGGGAAGTCAAAATTAATGCATTCATTTTTGTCAAACGCTTAAATTCCCATTCACAATATCTTCAAAATGAATGCATTCATCATCGTTCTGAATTCTTTTTTGACAAAACAATGAATGCATTATTTTTTTTGGCATTCTTTTGTTTTTTTAATTTGTCAGAAAAATGAGGGTTACATCATTAAAGTCGTAAAATACCGCATTTTCCGGAATTTTTGTTGTAATCGACATTTTTAAAGCAAATATACCATTGCTGGAAAATTATGAGAGTATGTTTTATAAAAAAACCAAGTTTTCATAAATATCTAAACAATTACAATGAATTGGACCACTCTGAGACAAACCATTTTCGGGAATTATGGGATCGTGGGACTAGCGCTTAGTTGTCACGGGCACACATATGGCGAATTCAGTGAAACTCAAATTTCGTAATATGCAGCTGCGCAGCGTCAACAGTGTTGACGTTGCGCATTTATGTTTAGTAGCGAAATACTAAAAATAATGTACTGAACAATAATAAAAGTCAAGTTTTTCTTTTTGCGTAATTAAAATATATACATATTATGAGAATATACTGTCATTTATAAAACAATTTAAATTGTACTTATTAATCTAAAATTGTGCGTATTATATTTAAAATTTAAAAAAAATTCAAATTTAAATACATCTCAACTGCTTTGTTTTTTTTTATTTCTTATTGGCTTACGATAAATAATAAAGAAATTTTAAACAGTATTTAATTTTGAATGCATACAAACAAATAAAAAATATGCATTTTAATACTTTTCTAATTCTTAAAGGTGAAAAGTATAAATCCCATAATTCCCGAAAATGTTTGCCAAAAATAATGTGCTTAACAATAATATATTTGCCAAAAAAGAATTCAGACCGAAATGAATGCCTTCTTTGATGAATACATTCATTTTGAAGGCATTATAAGTTCCCATTCTTTTGACAAATATGAATGCATTCATTTTGAAATCCCTTTTCATTTAAAATTTTTAGGTGAATGCATTCCCAATAGAATGAATCCTTTAACAACTCTCCGATTCGCGAATAAACTTATTTATATCAATTATATTATTTTATTTATTTCTTTATTTTTAGTACAATATATGTTCACACAAATTGCTATAGGAATAGGCAAATAAAGGTCTTAAAAAATAAAGAGAGTAGATTTAAAAATCTTCCAAGTAGATTTGAAATAAAAAAATAGAAAATGGAGTAAAATTAAAGTAAATAGAATTGATAGCAATAAATAGAGAAATAAAATAATGAGTTTAATACTTTTAATGTAATTATCTAATTATCTATAGATATTTAGGTACAAAATTCAAAAAATGATACCGAAGATCAACATCGATGGGAGTATAATGTGAACTCTGCGTTACAATTTTATAGCTTGCGAAATGCAACACTGTGCATATCATTACGATGCACTATCTGGCAACGCTATATTATATTAACCGTTATTAAAAAAATCCAAGCCATTTAATTTTAATTTCTATTAAATTTATTGTATTTTCTACAAATAAAAGATATATTTACTTAAATTAACGCTAATAAAATGTTTGCAAACCAACAACGAAATACAAGTGAAAATCTAATGAAGCCAACGCAACACTACCGCAGAAACCAACCGACACGAGACGCCACCGCAGAAACCGACGATGCCACCGTCACCCGGCGGTTAATTCATAACTTCAGTCATTAAATTGCACAGGTAGGTGTCCAGCTGCGCATAATCCAGCAGGGTGTTGCGAACAATGTCCAACAGCAAACTGGGCCACATTGTATCCAATTGTTGTAGTTTCTCGACGGCATTGCACGTGTTTTCCATCATCAGCGCAAAATGCATTTTGCCACGTTCGCGTATATTGCAGGCGGTGGCGGCTGGCATCACTAATGACGTGCCGCCGGTACCTACAACAACATCCATGGCAGAGCCGGTTGACAGCTGCTGTTGGTGCTGCTGATGACCATTCGTTGCCGCCGTTGGCTTCTTCCACTGTAGCGCCTCTTTGCCAACGACAATACGCAGCGCTGCATCACCCTTCATTAGCCATTCTTTAGGCGTCAATTTGCTGGCGCTGCACGTTTCATCCAGACGCAAACGTGTCAACAATGGCTGCAACATTGCCTCTGGCATCGACCACAACACCAAGTCTGACAGACCTGCATACGCGGTATTCGCTTGTGCTATCTCCGTCTCCTGTACTGCGTCACCGTTCAACAGCTGTAGGCCCCAGTGCGAGAGACGATACACGGCATAGAGACGCCAATGTGGCTGTGTTGTGATGATGTTGCCCTCGGGTTCAATGCAAAGCGAGGTTATGCCCTGCAGCTCGGCGAATGCATTCAACTGGCCGAGGGTGCTGATGTTTGTCGCGCGAAATACAAAATGGGTCGCATGCGGAAAACGCACTTTAATGCGCGACAAAATCGCAGCAATGTTTGTGAAATTAATGTAGCTGAAGTTTAGCGTATGCACGTAGTTGGCCTTGGCGGGATGCCATTGTTTGTCGATGAAGCGCAGCGCGCCCTGACCATAGATGTTAAGGCAGCGGCCGCATATTTCGATTAAATAGTCGCCACCCTGCTCTCGTTCGCGCTCAGAGGTTGGTTTGTTGGTGTTGTTGCTATTGTTATTGCTATTGTTGTTGCTATTATTGTTGCTATTGCTACTGTTAGCTTTAGTTGTTGCTGCTATAGCGTTACACGCGACCGCGCCATTATTTACACCTAAATTTGTCTGTTGTTGGCTACTGTTTTTGTTGGCGCCTCTAGCAGCGGAACCACCTGCAGCACCGCCGCCGCCAACAACTGTGTGTGCACGCATTAAGCTGCCCTGCATGTAACGTTTGGGATTTACTGCGACATTTGATGTTGTTGCGGCACATGTCGCTCCAAAAGCGGGGCTATTAGAGTTGTTGCTATTATTGCTGTTGTTGTTAAAGCCTAGACTTAGCGTGCTTTCGCTGGCGGTTATGGAAGTTGTAGGTGTGGCAATTCGCTGCGGTATCCGGCCGCAAAGCGACGAAGGCGATGCAGAGATCTCGCGCGACTCTACAGTAACCGAAACTGTAGGTGTTGTTGTAACTGTTGTTGTTGTAGTTACTGCTGTTGTTGTTGACGTCGTCGTAGCAGTTGTTGTTTCCGATGTTGTTGCTATCTCCTCCAGCGGCGGTGTTGTCGTTATAGCGACTGATGTAGCATTAGATGCGCGCTGTCGCCTTTGTCGCGTTCTGTGCGTGACTGGCGACTTCTCATCGTTGTCCGAGCTAAAACAGCTCGAAGATGAGGTGCACGATGATGAGTCAACATTCGGCCCAAGGCTGCAGTTGGATGAGTCGGATGCCTGCGTCGATGCTGCAGAAGCGACTTTGTGCGTTTCGGGCGACAGCGGCGTTGGTTGCGTTTGAGGCGACTGCTGTATAGGCGGCAACTTGATAAACTGCTGCAGTTCCTCGTAGCCGACAATAGCGGTCGCCTCGTTGGACTCGTTTATTTTGCTCAGCTCGCATTGCTTGACACTGCGACGCAGTGCACGCGACGGCGGCACTGCAGCGCTCAAATGTTGCAGTTGCTGCTGCTGTGACGAACGCAAAAGCTCCCAGTTTGTGCGCGCATTTGAAATAACCTGCTCGCGTCTAATGCTGCTACAAGCATCCGACGACATATGCGAATAGTTTGCATCAGACAGCTCCTTGTGCTTGCGCCAAGCCATGGCAGCACGACGCACCTGTTCCGTGACTGGCAACGAACTCAACATCTGCAGCCGTGGCAGATAGGCAACCAAAAACGAAGCACAATCGCCCGCCAACGATACCGGATTCTGTTCAATGCTCACTTCGAGCAGCGCAATCGCTTGCGCAATCGAAGCCATGTCATCGACTTTGTGCAATTCATTGTGACACAGCCAGAGACGTTCCAAAGCGACCAAATGCTGAAATCCCGCAATGCGTTTGAGACGATTACGCTTTAGATTCAGTTCGCGCAGCTGCAAAAGACCCGCGAAATCCTGTGGATTGATTTGACGCAGCTGATTGCCGGCCAAATTCAATGATTTCAGTTGCTGCAGACAACTAAGACGGCCACTGCTAATGCTAGTGATTTTATTGCCATGTAGATCGAGCACACGCAGCGTGCCGCTGAGCGCTGCCAAGCCGCTCAAATCGCTTATGCGATTTTTGCCCAACAGCAGCACCGAGATTTGCGCGAGGCCGCTCAAATTGCCGATGCGTTCGATTTGATTGTCGTAGAGATCAAGAAAGACGAGCTGTTGAAAGAGTACGCCGTACGAATTGCTCAGCTGCTTGTTTTTGACGCTAAGTTGTGGTGGCGATACAGCGGCAGCAACATCTTCCAATGTGGCGCCACCATCGCTGGTAAGCAGCGTCGATTCGCTGTTGCTAGTTGTCGTTGTGTTTGTGGTTGTCACGCTGCCGCAGGAGTCGAAACTGTTTGTGGGCGCTATTGCGGGAGTCGCGTGACGCGTTTGTTGTGCCTGCTGCAGCGTGCGACGCAGTTGTTGCAGGTGACGCGAATAGTGCTGCGCGACGCAACTCTTGGACTTTTGCATGTGTTGAAAGCGATGATGATGATGGGTTGCAGCAGTAGTTGCTGCTGTTGTTGATTGTAGCAAAGAGCCGCGCAGCGCTGATTTCTGTTTCGTGATGTTGCCGCTACCGTTATTGCACTGCGGCAGTGAAATGCGTGTTGCGGCGCCATTTGTAGCGCCATTCAATTTGAGTCGCGTCACAGTTTTGGAGTCGCTTCCAAGCGCAGAGTCCGTTGCTATTTGTTGTGACTGCAAATTTGGTGACATTTGTGTCATTTTCTCATGCTGCTCCTTTTCCTTTTCTTGCGGTGTCTCTTCGCGCGGTATATGCAACACATTGATTAAATTGTGCTGTAGCGACAACAGTCGCAAACTTGGTTCCTGCTCGAATATCGGAATAGCTGTTAGACCGCGACGATCGTAATTAATGCGATCGGGCAGTTTTTGCTGTTCGTTGGCGGCGCGCGTTATGCGACATATGCCGTTCGGCTGCTGCGTCACAAGTGCTGCTGCTGTTGCTGAGTTGCCTGGCGATGTTGCTGTCGCTGTGTTTGTGCTTACGCCTAAATTAGAGACCGTTGAACTGGTCGATTTGGAGCGTTGACGCTGCATGCCAAGGCGTCCGATTTGACGACGCATTTGCGTGCGTCCTATAGATTTGGTTGGCTGTGTTGATGCTGGTGCGGGTGCTGGAGGTGTCGGCAGCATAACGTTATCCAAGGCATTGCCAATAATGTGGCCATTAATAGCAGCAGCATTCATTTTAGCACATAATGCTGTGCGCTTCAAGTAGCTACTGCTGCCGCTACCAAGTGTGCTGTGCGAACGATGTATTGGTCGTTGTAAACGTGCATTAAAAGTAGGAACAAATGGTTCGATCTTCAGCAAAGATGCTTGAGGTATGTACGCTTGTTGTTGTTGTAATATTAATTGTTGTTGTTGTAGTATTTGTTGTTGTAACAATTGCTGCTGTTGCAGCATTGTTGCATTGTTGCTTGCACCATTTTTTAGCAATGTTGCTTTCGTTTTCGTCGTCGCCGTTGTTGTTGTCGTTGGCGTTTTCGACGTACCGGCATTGATTTTATATTTTGCTGCTGGTGCAATTGCCGCATTTGATTCACAATCATTTTCCTCGTTGTTTGTGTTGCACGGTATAGTTTTGCTGTGTAACTTTGCTATAGACATAACACGATCACAATCGATCGATTCAAACTACACGTCCACGTTGATCGTCTTCTTTTTACTTTCATAATAAAACGTACTTTATGTCGCAATGCATGCTATACATTATGAGCTTGAGTACGTTTAATATGGTTTGATATTGAAACGATATGATTTGCGGTGTGTCTACACAATGTTATTGATGAACTAGAGTTTATTTTGCTATATATTCGATATGATATTGATAGAGATATGTAAACTGTTGTGCTCTTTATTTTAATTTGCTTGATTTTAAATTAATCTGTCGTTTAGGAACTCGATTAGGACTCGTTCGGTATTGTCTTGTTATCGAATTGGTTGATTTTAGATCTTTATTTTGGATATTATATAATTTTGTACTTGATTATGATACGAAGAATGCATTCACTTTGTTTAATATTTAATTGTCGATATAATTGTGTTAATCTCTATTTTGTATATGACAATATTATCGCCAATCAATATTATTGCCAATTGTTCTGTTGTTTGGAATATTTATTGCGTTTCGATTTGAGTTATGCCTTGTTGATTTTAGATTTTGATTTTATGTATTATATAGATTTGATTTGTTATCCTGATTTTGGTCACGATGTTATCTGATAATGAGCTATATATGTCCTTTATATGAATTCGATTTTTTCTATATTATATTTAAAAATGGCCCCAATACTCTGAAAGGACAACACGATTTGAATTATTTATATCTAGATGTAGGTACTGGTTAAACTCTCCGTATAGACTCGATTTACATACGATTTGATCTTAAATTGGCTTTAATATAAATTGTTTTAATGTTGATTTTAAACTAAATGATATCGCCTCTTTAATGTTCTACGATAATGAGTATGATTTGTTTGCGAGTTGTACTAACTGAAATATTATATATCGATTTTTTTGCTCAACACTTCAGTTAAATGGTCCTTCTGCTCTGAAAGTATAACGTGATTTGAATTATTTGGATATGAATACGGTACAGGCTAAGTTCACAGTATATTCTTGATTTGTTACGATGTTATGTGTTCCAGAATTAGCTTTGTTATAAATTGATTCAATGTTGAAACTACATAAATGATCTTGTCTTGCTGCTCTTCGATATGTTTGAAAGATTTACTGTATATGTCGCTAATTTTTAGTTGATTTTGCTGAATACTTTCTTCTCTCTCAGAGAATAATGCGATCAGAATTCTTTTGATCTGGTTACGGTGCAGCTTCAGTTCTTAGCTCTTCGACAACCAAGTTTGATATGTTTTACAAGTTGTTTTATGTTAAATATGTGCCGTATTTGAAGTATGTTTTAGCTCATTTCAAGAAATGGCAACATTCTTAGTATTGGCTTGATTTGCATACGATGTTATTTAGAATTAGCTTTGCTTTGATTCGATATTGATTTTAAATTCGATATTTTTACTAGCTATACCCAGTTTAATATGTTCTTAAATTGAAGTTGGTCTTAGCAAATTTTTCGAAATGGATAAATTGCTTTTAGAGAATAAAATATTAGAATACATAATCTGCATCAGTATCGATACGATTTGTATACCATGTGATCCGGATTTGCCTCTTTGATATATACCGATTTGATGTTGATTTTAAAATATAAGATTTCGCTTTGATATAAAGTACCATATGTTTGCGAGTTGTAAGTGTCCTTAACTTGAAGTCGATTTTTTGCTAAACATTTTTTTTGAAGTTATCCCGCTGTTCTGTAAGCATAGCGTGATTTCAATTTCTTAGATCTGAATACGGTACATACGGAATTCCGGTACAGCATAAGCATACAACGTGATCTCAAATTTCCCGTGATATATGCTGTTTTGATGTTGAGTTTATACAAAATGATTCCGTATTGATCTAAATTGGATGAAGATTATATAGCGTAGCGTGATTTCAATTTCTTCGATCTGAATACGGTACATACAGAATTCCTTAAATTTGAATACAGTACAACGTAAGCATACAACGTGATCTCAAATTTGCCGTGATATATGCTGTTTTGATATTGAGTTTATACAAAATGATTCCGTATTGATCTAAATTCGATGAAGTTTACGATATTCTGAGTTGTGCAATATATGCTGTGAATTTGAATTCGAATTGTTCTAAAAATAGTCTAAAAATAAGACGAAATATTCCTTGATTATAATGTGATCTTAAGTAAATATTGTTCCTTTATGAATTTAATATAAGTTAGATTTGTTTTGAGTTATATCCATGCTATAAGAATCACTTATAATGTGTTTTATTTCATTAATTAATTCCATTTTTTTGTTCAAAATCAATTCTCAGTCATAAAGTCACATCACTGATCATAACAAGCTTCATTGATGTATTGAAATATTAGAGAAAATTAGTTCTGCTGAATATATAGTTGATTTAATGACGTTATGTACATCATTTACGTATATATTTGTGTTTAAATGGTATTTCAATTTTGTTTCGATATGAGCTCGATATAGTTTTGTTAAGAGTTCGATATAGTTTCGTTTTGAGTCTGATATTACTGTCAATTTAAATAAGAGTTGCGCTTAATACATTCTAAAAATGGTCCCGATGTAATCCAATATTTAAAAACTATTTAAGTTCTTGCATTTTATTAACGTTTGAAATATTTTAAATTTGTTTATGCATTAGTCTTCACGTTATTTTAATATTAAATCACTTTGTTCTTGGCACCGCTTCAATATGGCATCAATAAGATTTCAATTATGCTTCAGGAAAAAAGTTCAATCGATTAGAGATCGATATTATGCGATAATGTCTTGTTATATAGACGCTCTACTCTACTCTAGTTTGGTATAGCACTTGATTGGTTTTATTTTGATTATGGTCTGCTTTTAGTCACGTTTAAATCTTTTTCTTCTTTTTTACACACGAAATTTTAACACCTAAACACAGCGACTATCGGTGCAAAAACTTCACCAACAAAATTCAGATTTTCAACACATACATATTACAATTCAATTTAGATGCTTATTAATAAATACGTTGTACGCGTATTTCACGAAATCACTCTACACAACATACATCGACCGCTTCAAATGTCTTTCAAAATTTCAATTCAGTTACTCTGCTATATATTCGGTGCATTGATTTTATTAGTTTGTTTATTGAGGTTATGTATATGGTTGTCATGGTGGCATCATAGTCGCTACCCTCTTACTTACCGTTTGTGTTAGTGTTTGTTTGTTTACAACCAAAGCATATCTAAACTAAACTAATATCGGCTGCTAACCTCTGGTCTATCGTATGTGGCCAAAATGCCGAAAACAGAATTAAGTTACATCAGCAGCCGCTGCTACTCGAACTGAATTTCCATAACATCCCCACCTGTGCATTCGTTATCTATTCACTTCGATGTTGTTACGAATGTTTGTAACATCTGTGAATATTTACTATTTGATACAGCATATCATCAAGGGTTTTATCAGTAGAATCAGTTGTAAATTTTGGGAAATAGCATTACAAATGAGAAATACTATGTATGTTTCGAAATTATTAAATGTTAATTTGAGAGTCTAATGGAAAGATTCGATTTGTGAGTGCTAAATAAATGGCTACTAGTTATCAGAGGATTATAAAAAATTAAATTAAATTTAATTTTTCGAATTTTGAGAATCATATTAATATATTTTAAATATATCTGTGGCAATATAAAATACAAGCATAAGTCATTTTTTTTGAACTTTTCAGGAGTTCATTTTTAAACTTTACAACTTATTCGGAAAATTATCTTTAAAAATATTTAAAAAATTATTTTGATAAATTTAAGAAAAACTTAAATAAAATAAATGTTTGCAAAATGTTTTTCTTGGTTTTTTTTTCCATTTTATAATTATATTTCCAAACTATATATGTTCATAAAGTGTGGATACATTAACGCCCCTTTTTAGGGCATGTCTACGTCGCCTTTTCCCGCCCATATTGATCATAGTGCCATGCCTATATTTCCAATCTCGATCACATTCCACGTGGCTATTAACATCTTTAAAAATGATCCTTTGTTTCGAGTTGTACAACTCTGCTCTTAGTAAGTCAGGAGTTTTAGCATTTTTAAAATTTTTGTTATATGGGAGGTGTCTTGCCCCATTGTCCAATTCCGTCTAAATTCTACTCAGGGCTCTCCACTCTCAAAAAATCCATTCGTTTTTTTTTTGGATTTCATCCACTTAAAAATTCCAATATTTTTGGATTTTTTTATTTTTGAACATTTTTTGAATTATAACTAAGGAAATATATTTGTGGTTTTCAGGGTACAATTTATGTTTTGAAAATTTAAGAATTTGTTATAAATCACCAAATCGAAAATAATTATGTATTTGAACTACTGCTGGATGAAATCTCTGGTGAAGATGGTAATGAAATAATTCATATATTATATTAGCCAACATACATATCACCCAACTTAGGCCTTTATGTAGATCCAAATAATTTAATGATGTAGTCGCCGAAACCATGGATTTAATTCAAGTCAATTCTATGACAATTTTTGAAGCGGTAGATATTGATTAAATCTAATAGGATCTGAAAAAAAAGGCTTCCAGATCCAAGACGGTGAATTTTTTCCACAAAGTATCCGGATTTTTTTCCAGCCCTGATTCTATGTGACAATTACAATGTTTAATATAATCTTTTGTTTCGATTTTTTAAACTCTGCACTTAGTAATAGCAAATTTTAAGGTTTTTTTTTAGTATATGGTGCCACGACCCATTGTCCAATCCCGTCCATATTCGACGTGATGATTGGAGTTTTAAATATGAACATTTGATTTGATTTTTATAACTCTACTTTTAGTATGTCAGGAGTTATAGCATTTATAATGCCCTTTATACAAATATGCCCACATTCTACGTGACGATTTTAGTTTTTAATATGAACCTTTGTTTCAATTTTCATAACTCTGGTCAGGAGTTATTGCATTTTTAAATTTATGGTTATATGGGAAGTGCCACTCCCCTTTATCAAATTCCACCCACATTTACCAAAAATATAAACAACAACAAAATACATTACTATACCGATATTTTGAATTAAAAGTTTAGTTTTGCCACGCCCATTTTTGTACCTTAGGAGGCAAATTTCCAAAAATCTCTTCGTAGTGCGATCTCACGTCGGGAAATCAACACCCTGTCCAAATTTCAAGTTCCTACGGTCAAATTTAGATTTTCCGGCTTTTCATTTGGGTTTTTCCGACTTTTCTTTTTTCCTAAACCACTCTTGCATTGACACGAACAAAATACAAAAAGAATCAGGCAAATCCGTCAGTTCGTTCTCCCGTGATGCTCTAGCACACACAGGACATTTCATTTTTATATATATAGATAGATGACCTCCTGAGTCGATTTAGTGATGTCCGTCTGTCTGTTGAAATCACGATTACAGAAAAATTAGGAGAACTAAATAAATGAAATTCATAATTTAGATTACTTATATATCTACGCTGTCTGTCAGTGAAAATGTATATGATCAGTTTATTGTGACCTTTGAACCGACCGTTTATGTTCAAATACATCATGTGCAAGCCAAAATTAGGAGAGCTAAATAAATGAAAATCATAATTTAGATTACTTATATATCTACGCTGTCTGTCAGTGAAAATGTATAGGATCAGTTTATTGTGACCTTTGAACCGACCGTTTATGTTCAAATACATCATATAAAACTTACATCTACATGTGAATTTTACTTTATACCGGATTAAGGGAACATTTTTAGTCAAATATATTTTGACTTTATGCTTAAATGTTTTCCCGCGAGTCGCCTTGTCGTTGCCAAAAAAAAAAATCGATATTCGGTACACCACAGGTAGGAATTTCCAGTCTCAAACAAAAGTGCCAGAGTACCAAGGCTTGGTTTATCGGACCAGACACAAGGCTTGCACAATCGTTAGTCACAGACTCAACACAGGCCTTGATATATCAAGCTAGACACAAGCCTGGCACATTTGTTATTCCCAGATTTCAAACAAGTCTCGTTAGTTTAGATTAGACACAAGCCTGGGACCATCGTCACTCCCAAGCTTTACACAGGTCTTGTTCGTTTAGGTTAGATACAAGCATGGCACAATCGTCACTCACAGACTCCACACAGTGCTTGATATATCAAGCTAGGCACAAGCCTTGCAGTTTTGTCATTCCCTGATTTCAAACAAGGCTTTTTAGTTTGGATTAGACACAAGCCTGTGATCATCATCACTCCCAAGCTTTACACAGTTTTGGTTAGATACCAGCCTGGCACAATCGTCACTCACAGACTTTTCATCCCATGTCTAGTAAAGCATGTGTACCGACTTTGATTTGAGTAAATTAAAGTTTACTATGGTGACATTTTTGTGTTGTTTCCATGTTAAAGAACACTTATCTGATGAAAAATAATTTTTTTTGTCGATTTTTAAAACGCCAAAAAATAAATTTGATAAACTAAACTCTTCCCATTAAGCAATTTAGGAGCGCTCTGAAATTGGAGTCATAAAGGAAACCAATTTTTGAGTGTTTTATAAGCCCTCAGAAAAATGACTCTTAAAAATATCTCATTTAAGACTGCTTTCAGAGCTCTCAAAAATATTACTCATAAAAGATTCATATTTAGGAGTTATTTAGGAGCACTCATAAATTAGACTCCTAAAAGCATCAAAAATAAAATTGTTTCTGATAGCTCAGAAAATAGACTAATAAAAGTTCTATATTTTAGAATGTTTTAGGAACGCTACAAAATTGACTAATAAAAGAGTCTCCATCATGACAGCTTTAAGAGTATTCTAGGAGCACTCAGAAAAGGGAGTCATAAAAGTATCTTATTTATGCTGGCTTTAGGAGCCTACTGTTTAAATAAAATTTGTTTTGAATTTGAAATCAAATGAAAATTAATAAAATAATAGGATTTTTTGAAATGAATGCATTTTTTCACGGGTGTCTCGACTAAGATTGGAGATTGGATTCATTTCAGACACATTCTTTATTTCTGAAGAAAGAAAAACACCAAAAATGAAGTAATTGTGGAAAATTCTCAAAAATGTGAATGTTTTAAGAATATTTTAAAATGATCAAAAATACGCGGATTTTTGCGCTCCTTACGCGCAGTTTCTGTAGCATTTTTGCGGTCTTTTTAGAGCACAAACATGAGTGTTTTAGGAGTAATAAAAGTGTCATAAATATGAGGGTTTTTGGGCTCATAAAATGGTGTTGGAAGCCTTTTTGGGTTCATTTTAGAGCTCAAATATGAGTGTTTTAGGAGTAATAAAAGTGTCAGAAATATGAAGATTTTTTGCCTCATAAGATGGGTAGAGACCCAGGGGTTGAGAGTCTTTATGTGCTCTTTTAAGTGCTCAAATATGATTGTTTTAGGTGTAACAAAAGAATCAGAAATATGAGGGTTTTTGGGCTCATAAAATGGGGCCCTCTACCCAGGAGTCGGGAGCATTTTTGGACTCTTTTTAGAGCTCAAATATGAGTGTTTTAAGAGTAATTATAGTGTCAGAAATATGGGGATTTTTGGGCTCATAAAATGGGTAGAGCCCAGGGGTTGAGAGTCTTTATGGGCTCTTTTAAGTGCTCAAATATGAGTGTTTTAGGTGTAATAAAAGAGTCACAAATATGAGGGTTTTTGGGCTCATAAAAAGGGGCCCTCTACCCAGGAGTCGGAAACCTTTTTGGACTCTTTTAAGTGCTCATATATGAGGGTAACACTCATAAATATGACACATTTAGGAGTCTTAAAAGACTCAAAATGTTTGCTGGGTTTGGAGTTGTCTGAACAATAAGTTTTCAAATTAACGTAATTATTACTGTTAAATTTTTGTTAACCTAACATAATTATGTATTACTGACAGAACTCTCAAGTATAATGACGTGAAGAATGAATGCAATGAATAATAATAATAGTTTGGCGCTACAGTCCTGTGTAGAACTTCGGCCGTGCTCTCTCAATGACCTCTCAATGGCCATGACAAATTATGCTCAATAGCCTGAAGCTTCAGGCGTATTACAAGTATTGTCGAAAGTCTGGGGCATAGGTCTTGTTTCAAGCCTGAGACACAAGCCTTGGTACAAGCCTGGGGATCAAGCCTTGGTTCCAGCCTGGGACACAAGCCTTGTTACAATCCTGAATTACAGGCTTGTAACATAGTTATCATTTCAGTCTTGACACAGTCTTGGAACGAGGTTGGATAACAGTGTTGACAAGCCTCTGTCAGTCTTGTGCCGGTCGTTAATTCCTACTTGGGACTTGGGTACTCAAATGAAGGGAAAATCTTTAAAGATTGCAATTTTGTAATTATTTTCAAGATTCGTAAACCATGGTGACCTCTGGACCACTTTAAGTGGTAACCGCACACATTATCACATATGTGTAGGGTATTTTAGTCGGCTTAGACCGACTACAACTTTCATAATTCTTACAAACTTCATCACACCAACTATCACAATTTGCCATGTGACCTAACCTTCCTCCACTGGTTTGTTATTTTCATAGGTCAAGGTATTATAATGTAATTCTTAAACAATGAAAATGATGTAATGCCTTTCAATAATTAAAAACAAAAACCTTCAAAAAAATTCCCAGTTAAAACTCATTGCAAATTATTCAATTGTTATCGCACGAATTTACTGCGTCCGATAAATCATTGGCATTTTTCAACATCATCGGAACTTGGTTCTTCAAGTGAAAAACTGTAATGAAAATTGATACAGTTGAAAATAAATAAAAATTGAATGCAATTAATGTGCATATATTAAGAACTGTAAATACTCGTAAATGCAAACATTACTGATTAATTGTTTTTAAACAATCCTTTATGCAAAAACAAACAATAAAGGCGACAGAGTCAAAAAAACAACGAACGTACAAACGGAGCAGAGCGAGATAGCGATAGAGATGGATGTACTAAGGAAAAGTGAGACCGGGCATAAATAAATAAATTAGTCATTTCTCATTTCTCAATAAAGATTATCACGCAATGACACTCGTTTGGTTCGAATCGGTCTGATCCGGTTTGGTTTGGTACGGTTGGGTGTTTTTTGTGTGAGGCAATTTATTTATCTGTTGAAACAATTTTCATACTCAATGACGACAACAAAAACAACAACAATTAGGCCGACATACGTACAACACCAACCAACAGGAGGACACAGCCGATTTCCATATTGAATTGAATACACAAGGACAGACGTACGAACAGATATAATACAGTCACACTGACCCGTTTACTTATTTAAATATGTATGTCGTATGTGTTATCGGTCATTTGTCACTTTGGCAATATCTCGACCATAAACATTTTCGATGCTCCATTAAAATTATTGACTGCTTAAAAAATAACAGTAAAAATATTAAAACAATTTACGACACGTCGAGTAGATTCCAAGGGCATCGATTTTGCATTGGAATTGTTTTCTGTCTGTGCATGCTGTAAATATCCGGTAATGTATAATAACGGTGGTATTTTTACAATTTTATTAACAGTTGTTAGACTATGTGAATTTTTTCGAAAAATACCATTTATTTTATGCACAATTATTATAAGAATATAAAAAAAGAAATGTCTTAAGGTGCACAGGGGTTTGTCACCGGTTTCTCGCATTTTATTATTGCCATGTGTATCACCATCATTTCTATGTGGATTTAATGCACATTAAGTCAGTACTTAAAAATTAACCTAATAATTGGTCTATACAGTCAAAATAAAACATTGCATAAAATACACGAAAATTACCACGCGTTTGATTTGCAAATGCCGACGCATAAATGAAAATTTGATCTGATCTGTCTTGTTTTATGCTTGTTTTCTTATTGTTTTCTTGTTTTTTACTTCTTTGTTTTACGAATATCAAATTGTCAAATATACGAATGTCTCGTAAAATAAGAAAAATCGGAACGAAGTTATAAATGACGTTGAGTTGTATTTACAATAAATCGTATATTTTACGAAATTTAAATTTACGAAAAAGTATTTCGTTAATTGTCGCATTGATTATTTTGAGTGTATCTCTTACTCTGTTATATTTGCAAAACATACTTATTTTAAGCTTGTTGTTTTGTTTTCTTTATTGTCAAGCCTATCGAACAGTGTTGACATAGCGTTATCTATATCACACAAAATTCAAACGAGAACAAAACATTTTGTTTTCTGAACAATTAAGATGTTGTTGATTTTAACGATTGCTTTATTTGACAGAATTACATTTAAAAATAAAGTCAAGAATTAGAAACGAGTTTAAATTTGGTTGTTTTAAAAAAATACCTAAAAAACAAATTTCTGAATTTTTCATCGTATTTTCTTAAATGTCTAAGTATTCGAAAAAATGGTTCTTGTCTGAGCTGAACTCTGTTTTATTTTATTATTTTGTATATCGGATGGCTCGATTGTTTAGTACGCTCGACTACGAGCCAAAAGGTCCCGGGTTCAATCCCTGTGACTACCAACATCTTTTTCATAGCTAATATTTGTCGACGCTACCTCTCGGTATTCAATGGCAAGCCTACGAGAGTAAACATTGAGAGTAAACATGAAAAGCCTTTCGGATTCGGCATTAAATTGTAGGGCCCACCACTTTGAGTACAAATATAGCACGCACAGCTCAAATGGTGAGAGAGCTCGGCATAAGTTCTCCACAAGACTGTAGCGTCAATCTATTATTATTATATCGGATTTTTGTGAAATTCTTTAAACGTTCAAATTATACAAAAGAAGAATAAAATAGCGTCGTTATAGAACGAAAAGTCACCAAATACATTTTCAAAATGACAAATATTCATTTACAAAAATCTTTATATATCTGTCTATTTTCGATCGATGATTTCAATTTTTTTACCACATGATAAGAAAATGTAAATCTATCAATTGATATTTCAATTTTAAAAATACATCAATTACTTTTTATAATATTAATCAACTATCTCGAAATTTAAGATTTTCATAAAAACGTATTTGGTGACTTTTCGTTCTGCATCGACGATATATTTGTGTCATTCCATGTCAAAACGGCAATTTAAACCACTTACGATTGCAGTTAAATGAGTGCCACGATGGGGTATAGGCATTTGAAAGATGACGTCTGCGTCTACATTTTATCAAAATTGAGATATTTGAGCACGGCCTACACAAGAATAAAAAGCTATATTCATTTTGTAATCCGTAATCCGTTTGTAACTCCCAGAATGAGGTGTGTGAGAAAACTTTATTTTTGAAAAATTTCAGTTTCGGTCTCAGAGCAAACTTTATTTTTCAAAACCTTCGGTTGCGATTGAACAGCTAGAGATATAAATGTTAACAAAATATATCTCTCTTTACTAATTTTTGAGAAGCAGAGAAGCGTTGATGCACAATTTTTTTCAGATGACTTCCAATATGTCTGAACCACAGACTGATTGCAACTTTTTATTCAAAATTTGGTTATATATGTAATAAAAACCCTAAAAACAAACATTTAACATTTTTTTTTCTAGATAAAATGTTTATTAAAAAATTTCCAAAAAAAAAGTTAAAAAAAGAAAATTTCAAAAATTTTCGAAAAACCATTTACAAAAAAAAATATATTTGACAACAAAAAAAATAATGTTCGAAAATTTTCGAAAAAACATTTGAGGATTTTAAACCCAACGCCATGTTCGAAATTACCATTTAAAAAAAAACATCAATGTTCGAAAATTTTCGAAAAAAATTGTTATAAACAATTTTTATACGAAAAAAATGCGATGTTCGAAATCACTATTTTCAAAAAAAAAAAAAATCGAAAAAACAACAATGTTCGAAAAATTAAAAAAGTTATACAAAATTTGGAAGACAATAACAATGTTGTGCTTGAAATCACCATTTAAAAAAAAAATATTCGACAAAAACAACAATGTTCGATAATTTTCGAAAAGACGAATTTTTGTATGACAAAAACAATGCCATGTTTGAAATCACCATTTTCAAAAAAAATCGACTAACATCAATGTTCAAAAATTTTCGAAAAAAATATTGTTATGAACAATTTTTGTACGACAAAAACAACGCAATGTTCGAAATCACCACTTTCAAAAAAAAAAAAAAAATAGAAAAACAACAATGTTCGAAAAATTAAAAAAAGTTATTAAAAATTTGGACGACGACAATCAACATTTTCCAACAACAAATTTGTTTGTTTTTCCAACCAATTTCTGCAACAACAACAAAATTTCCTATAAAAGAGACTGTCAACTAACCACAATTAAATAAAGATCTTTAAAATTAAGGTTTTCATATAACTCTCAATTAAACCCCCTTTATTTTTAAAAATAAAAATTGTCTCTTAACCTAAGATTTTTACATTTTTTGAAAAATAATATCTCAGTGGAAAACCGAATGGAAATAAAGTTTAATAGTTATTTCTGATCTCTGGTCCTCACCTTGATTACTGGCTTTTGTTTTTTTTTTGAACTTTGAACAAAAGTGATGGTTAGTAGAAATATATATCATTTCGGTCGGTAAAGTTGAATTAGTCTATTGAAATTCTCAAGAATCATAATTTGAAACATTGACAAGACGGACCAAATGATAAGATTATGTTAATCAATCGAAAGGCATTTCAACTTTTAAAATTATTCAACCGTTTTAGGTTTTTGAAAATTATATTTGGTCAGTTTTTTTTCTAGAAGTACTTCTTATGTTTTAAAATTTTAAACCGGAATTTTAAAAGGGTTACCTGCCAACACTACAAGGGAGTGAATCAACTATAACATGAATGGTATCGCACAAAATTCAAATTCCTCATAAACCAGTTCATGCTAGTCAGATAAGTCTGCGTAAGATAAAAGACTCGCAAGGCTCACAGGCAGGCAGGCAGGCAGTCAGTTTGACAGACAGACAAACAAACAAACAGCCATACAGTTAGATAGACAGACATACATTCAGTCGCTAGGATAATAGAATGTGAGTGAATGTTTTGCCATTGGCAACGTACTACGGCCAAAATACATAAAAAGCGCAATGATATCCTGGCATAGATGATGATGTTTAATGCGAAATCACACACACAACACACACGCAAACAGTGGATGCAATGTGGCCACCACACAACGTTCTTCTGTATATTTCATGCCAACTCAAGCAACAGATACTGTATCGAGTGAAGTTACTACAACGATAAAATTAATCCCTAGTTGAATATTTTTCGCCCGTTTGTTCCAGTTGTTATTACTACTGTTGTCGATGTTATTGTGATGCTTTGACTCGTGAAAAAATATGGCTTATATAGTACGTATCTGCAGGAAATGTATAGTTAGTGCTACGTATTTGTTTAAATAACACTAGAAGGCATCTTTGCGTTGGGAGAAAGGCTCACGTTTGTCTGTCTGTCTGTGCATTGCAATCCGGTGAATTCAAGTGCAAAACAGGACAAATCAAATACCTTTGCTTGCTACCTTGTACCATTTACAAATATACATACCATTCATTGCGTTATTTGTTGTTTTATTGCTCATATTTGCAATGGAACCTGAATGGAACAGCTAGCTCTTCCTATTGTTTTGGCTGACAATGCAACTCTCAGATCAGCACTAAAACTAAAGCTACGAGTATCATTGAATTTGTAATGCTTACCATTTGATGGGGCAAATAATTTAACGGAAAGTAGAGAGAGTAGACTTTGGTTAAATATGCGGTGTCGTAAAGGTAGCTGTGAAGTTTTTTTTTCCAATACTCATCAATAAGAATGTACTACATTATTTTTTACTTCTATGACTGACTTTTAATGTTAAACCAGTATGGAAATATAACTCATGTGGGACGCTCTTGTCTAATTTAAACCTTGGTAAATATATTAGTACTTTTATACCCTACACTAAGAGTGAAAGGGTATATTCAGTTTGGTACGCCGTTTGTAACACACTGAAGAAAGCATCTCCGGTATGGAAAAGTATATATATTGTTGATCAGCATGACCTTCTGAGTCGATTTAGCGATGTCCGTCTGTCCTTCTGTCTGTCTGTTGAAATCACGATTACGGAAAAAGTAGAAGAGCTAGAGCAATTAAACTTTAGATTTAGATTACTTATATATATAAAATGTGTGTCGGTCTATTGTGACCTGAGAACCGACCACTTATGTTCAAATACCTCATATAGGTATAGGTTCAAATACCTCATATAGGTGCTTAGGTAAACTTTTTTGGTCAAATATATATTGACATCATGCTGAAATACATGAAAATAATGTTTTCCTGCGAAACGAGTTGTGGTTACCAAAAAAAAAAAATCGAAATTCGGTACACCTACCCATTTGTAAATATGGGTATCAAATGAATGGAAATTCTTCAGCGATGGAAAGTATGTATATATTTTCAGGATTCGTATACCCTGGTGACCTATATACCAATTTGAATGGTAACCACGCATATGTGAAGGGTATTTATAGTCGACTTAGACCGACTATAATTTTGATAATCCTAACTATCATAATAACACAAAATTTAAAATTTCCCATGTGATCTAACCTTCCCAACTGGTTTTTATTTCAATATGCGTAATACGCTTGGTGGAATAAATATTACTTACTATTTTAGCTTTATTTCTATTATGCATTTATATGAGTGTTATATGGTAGGTATTCGTAAACTTTGATCGATTAGATTTATGTCTAAACTTAACCTTAATTTTGGTCTAAAATATATTGAATCTAAATTTAATTTTCATTGGACCAGTATATTTTGAGTTATCATGTATACGGACAGATAGAGGGATATAGTCAAATCGACTTAGAAGCTTATCCATAATATCCCAGTGGGAAATGTCTTCAATGATTCATCAATGATTCACTTATGACTATCGATGACCGATAGCAAATGCATAATAATAATATTAGTTTGGCACTACAGTCCTGGGGGGTTACTATGTATCGCGATTCGAAAGTCAATGCGATACGAAAGTCAATTTAAATCGAAGAACAAAGCGTTACGAAGGCAAATTCATACAATCTAACGGAATTGAAAAGGTAACCGTGTTGTCACTTTGTGAATTTGAATACGAAAGTTCCAAATTTAAATGCGAAAGTTAAATAACAAAGTACCATTTATTAGAATGCGAGTAATATCACTTTCGAATCGCATTACAGAGTAACCCCCCTGTATAGAACTTCGGCCGAGCTCTCTCACCATTTGAGCTGTGCGTGTTATATTTGTACTCAGATGGGTGGGACCCACAGTTTATTGCTGAAACCGAACGGCGGGTGAGAGCTTTTCTTAGGCAATGTTTTACTCTCGTAGGTTTGGTATTTACTGCCGAGAGGTAGCGTCGCATAGAAAAATGTTTTCTAAGAAAAAGATGTTGGCAGTTGCTGGGGATCGAATCGCGAATCTTTCAGCTCTTAGTCGAACGCACCAACGACTTTTCGCTCCTAGTCCAACGCACTAACCAGACGAGCTACCGACGCCCTGCATAATATTGATGACATTTTCATAAAAATGACGCACAATTAACGATGTCATGCACGTCATTTATTGACCCCAACATTGAATAAATGCCATCAATGATGTCATTTGTCATACATAATTTTTATAAGTGTTTGTCATGCATATTAAAACATTTTTTTACATTTTGATGGGTTATTTATGACTTACTGATATCTAAAGTGACAAGTCATCAATGACAGTTTTTCACAATGTATTTGATATATCTAAATGTGTAAGATGACATCTCTAATGAAATGTCCTTTATGAAATAGTTGAAGACAAAATTATTGAAATTCTACAATGTCATCTATCATTAATGTCATTGTCGGCTTTGACTCACCGTATATGAGCCATTCCACACCAAATTGACCATACGAAGTAAAATTTGACAGTTTACATCTTTGATTTTAATAAAATTTTGGAAACTGATAAAGAACACTTCAAAATTTCTCATTTTTCAGTATGACTAACTACACAGCAGTCATTTTTAGACCAATTTTTGTAACTTGAACTCGAAAATGGTGCGTTTCAACCCCTGGTCAATTTGGTATGGATTGGCTCATATTCCTTATTGTATTCCATTCCTGTACCCAATGAATGTAGAGTATAAATTTGAAGACTTTTTGGTACATTTATGCCTTAGATTACGATATTGGGCCATTTTGCTCAATTGATATTTTTAATATTTCGATAAAAGATAAAAAATAAATTTTCTTTTCGATATTAGACATAGAAAACCTTGTTCTAAAATACAGAAATGTGATTATACTCGAACAAAATTTAGTTTGCGAGATATACGCAAGCAAACTTGTGTGGCATTTCAGAAAAGATACTTGTCGATTCACAAAACTGCATAATAATCATTTTTAAAATTTTTCTCAACTCATTATTTCTTCTACCGGCGTTAAACGTCATGCACCTAACATTAGGATACAATTCCAAACAAGTTTCTGTCAAAAAACTGATCTTTGGCGCATCGTCGTCTAAACGAACGTCGACGTTTTCAGTTGAGATCTCTGTATAAATACAAAATACTTGTTGCAAGGATGTTTTTATCTTATGCCAAAAAGAAAAGTTTATTCTTAATTTTTGCTGGATTATTGAAAATATCGAATAAAAAAAATAAAAAAAAAAAGTTTACCGAGCTTCAGAAAATTAAACTATAAATTTTGTCGGAAATTGTTAATTGCCAAACTTTTAAGTTTATTGAATAATTACAAGATATTGTCTTGACGTGCTCAAGGTCCAGTCGGTAAATCAATAAACAAATAATTTGCAAAATGCATTAAATGGTGGATCGTACAACTGTTGCAGAGACAGATAAGTCCATTCATCAGCGATCTTTCTCAGCTGATTCTACATTTCATATTGAATAATTTCATATTGAATAATTAGAAAAAGTAATTGAAGAATTTTCAAAGATGAAATCTCATTCGATACATTTATTCCATGTTCTCATTATTTGATACAATTATTACTATAATAATATTAAAACCTTTTGTAGTGAATCAGCCAGCCTAACCAATAAACGAAATATCACCTTTTTGACAAATAAATAAAAGAGCAAATTGTAAAAAAAGGTGCTACCATTTTTTTAAAGTCTACTTTATTTTGTTTATTGATTAGGCTGAATAAGTTAATTATTTTATTTCAATATAATTTATTTGATTTATAAATTACACCTTTTTTTCAAATACTTTCTCAATGGGATAATATCGTTTTGAATATTAATGGCATTCATACACCAACTACTTTTCAAATATTATTGCAATATTCCTTATATAGTTTTATTGAGTTCTGCTGTGGTTTGCCAAAGTATTATACAAAAATTAAAATATCTAGTTAAGCACATTGCTTATTCTCTAATATAGCAATGACACTGATATCATTCCTCAATTAATATCAATTTTCCTAATTAACCATGTTTTATATAATGCTTCTGACCACAACCAGCACAATATAGTATTGTTTTGTGAGCTGTAAACATTTTTCACCCATGAATGATGCTGATGACTGGGTAAGAATACGACTTACCGCAACTAGACTAGAGGTATTTTATTGAACATCTCATATACACTAGTATAATATGTAGAAAAACACAGCAATGTTCAATTATATATGTATTTTAATAAAATATATTATATAAATAATATAAAACTATAAATAATATTTAACTATAAATAATATTTAACTATAAATAATATATGACACATTTAAAAGTACTGAATACATTAATGCAAACGATTTAAGTGTCACGTCTTTAAATTATTTGTATTGCTTGAATTTAGAATTTGTGCCAGATCTGCCTTATCGACGGTACCCTCGACCATCAAGGGATATGGCCATTCGTGATATATAGTCGGTCCACGATAGTCACGCAGCGTATTTATTAAATTGTCCAATCGTTGCACTTCCTTGAGATCGGCATTCAGTTCCTTAACTTCGTCTAGTAATTGATTTACATTGGATTCTAATACCTAGAAAATATAATAATGTCTATTATTTTCAATTGTATATTAATCATTCATTATAGTTGGATATTGATATACAATTTATGGTCATGTTCTCAAATTCAGTTTCGATCAAAACTAAAATTTTTGACAACACATATCCTATTAAATTCGTTCAACATTTATTTAAACGATTTTATTTTGAATTTGGTTTTAAAATCGAATTGTGAAACAGCTGAAAATAAATACGATCGAATTAAAATTTCAATTTTATTTCAATCGAAAGCTGGAAAGTGTTTGGTTATGTTTCTTAAGAATCATAATAGTCAAAAGTTATTATACTCGACTCCAAATCACTTCTTTGATAAATATCTCATTTATAATGAGAATGATGGTGTGTGCGAATTCGACTAAATTGTTGACTAAACTAAATTTTGTCGTTAATGCAGTGTTCGACATTTAATTGAACTAAATTGGATGATAGCAAACAGACATATGATAATCGATTGATTATGGACTTTATCAATTATCGGTTACCAAATGTAAGTCGAATGAAAAGTCGTTCAATTTAGCTTAGTCAGCAATTTAGTCGAATACGCAAACACCCTAAATAAGAAAAAAAATCCAAATTGTTACAGTATACCCATCACCTAATATTTCGTTTTTCTCATACTAAGTCCAGGATTCTTACAGTGTCTCTTATTCTTAGTTACTATGCGACACTTAGAGTGTGTTAAGTAAATGCATACAATTTCAATTAAACGTTTATTCAACCGAATCAAGTACCATTCAATACATTGATTGAGGTTAAATAGCTACAGCTATAATGTGATATCAGGTGTGTGAGTGGTTTCAATCACAACAACACCATTGACATTGGAAGAACTTATTTCTAACAAGCTTGGTATTAACACCTCACCTATCCAGTGACTTATTATGTTAATACAAAACACATACTAAATTAAAACAATCAGAATAAATTCCAATAAACAGTGGTAAAAAAATGGTTTAAAACGTATTGATGTATTTCAAATTAGATAGATTTTTCGTTTGTTTAAATAAAGAAAAAATACTTGTATATTCTAGTTAAGCACAGATCGCGTAAATATATTCTATGAACTATATTAGTAAAAATCATTTTTGAGGGATAACGACTGGCAGGGTTTGTACATGTGCTAAAGTGGTTAAAGAACATACTATATGAATACTGAGTAGCGTCGGTAGCTCGTGTCTGGTTAGTGCGTTGGACTACGAGCGAAAAGTCGCTGGTGCGTTCGACTACGAGCCCAAAGGTCCGCGGTTCGATCCCCAGGGACTGCCAACATCTTTTTTTATAGAAATACAAATATAACACGCACAGCTCAAATGGTGAGAGACCTCGGCCGAAGTTATATACAGGACTGTAGCGCCCAACTATTATTATATGGATACTAAACGAGTGTACAAATTATTCGACTTTTCGTTTACTTGATTATTTACAGAGCTTTCGATTACGCGGGTACCCGGACTACCCGGGTTGTTCGTAGGTTATCCGTGTAGAAGCAGACATCGTGGGAATTTGAATGGTCGGTTGTCCACGACACTAAAAAGGGTGTGAAAAATGTTTTTGTCTAAAATTTGTATTGCGGTATTCGATAGCGGACATCATTAGAATGCTAATAGTAACCTTTGGAGTGGCAAAAAATCCCGCAAAAAGGGTCAAAAACACCATTTTCGATTTTTTTTTTACTGTCAAAATGGATTTCATGACGTCCATCTATCGATTTCACCGTCTAAACACATGAAATACATTTTTCGTGGTGTGTATGGGTAACATCTCTTAAGGAATACAAACTGTATGATTTTTACAAATTAGTTACACTTTTGCTTTTTGCAGTTACTGCGTATTGGAATTGTTGTGAAAATTAAATTTTTTTTTGTTGCAGCAACAGCCTAGAATTTAAGCACTGATATGTCTAAATTTTACAGGTACATGGAATCTAGCCTCCATCGAGGAGAGACTACTGGGGTTCGAAAGAAAAATTCTCCAAAATCAGGCCAGCTCAAGAAAAGACAAATCAATGAAAAATATTCGGCCAAGAAGGTGCTTAAAATCATACTCTATGGTGGACAGCATATCTGCGTTGTACCGCGTTCCCCAGTGGCGACTGGCGAGACTTTTTAGTAGACCGACACACGGTAGTAAAGGCTGTCTAAGAAGGTAAGTTTATAACCATTTAGCCCCAGTTTTTTATGTATAAGTGTTAGCCCCAGTTTTTCAATGTGAGTTTAAAGTTAGTTTAAACTATTCCAAATTTTTAAAACGTTAATAATTCCTACTCAAAATGGCCGAATGTCTTTAAATTTTACAGACAGATAGTTAATTAGTAATCAGCTAATTTGACATTATAAATATTTGGTTATATATTGACTACACACAAAATTATATCTAGTTTAAACTACACTTAATTTGAAAATGTGGCTGAAAAACTTGGCCTAAGTTTATAATCATATATATCTTATTTACTTTATGATTGCGACGCAGAAATTGTTCAAAATTAAAATGTTCATTAAAGAAACCCAATCAAAATGATAAAATTTTCTGCTGGAAAGTAATGTTGAATGTTAAATATTAGTAATAATAATAATTTGCATCAAATAACGATAATACTTGCAGTTTATAGACGTATTATAATTGAAAACACATATTTGATCAAGTAAAATACGAAATTTAATTTTGCAAATGAAAATTTTAAAATGGTTTTTTTTTTTTCGTTGTACCCACTGTGCGAGCCAAATGCGAATGAGGAAAGAGTAAAGTAGCAGATTTATTAATCAGAAAAGCACATAGCGCGAGAGAATGCATAACTACAACGATAAACAATTCTAATTGGATTGCAGAGGAGAGTAGAGCAGAGCCGAGCCGAACTCAAGTAGAGCAAATAATTTCCAACGTATGCGCAATTTTTAGATTAATATTTTTATTTGCATTTTTGTTGCAACAGCAGCAGTACTATTTTCAACTATTTATTTACCAAAATTTCAATGTGTAAATTAATCACGCATTTCAGCACTTGATGCACGCGAGCGCGTAGTTTTTCGATTGTCAACAGATGTCGCTGCACGACACTAATTGACATTTGCGTTGACATATTGGATGATGGCGTTTTTTTCTCCATTGTTTTCGATTTTTTCTTCTGTTGTTTGTTCCGTTTTTTTTTTACACTTTTTAACTGTCAACTAAGCGGAAAAATTGTCGTCTCCACCGTTACGTACTGCAGATCGCGAAACGCCTCTACTGTCCCTCTCTCTTGTTTTTACTCTTCTAAACCGACAATTCCTTTCTTCCTTCCTTTCTGCCGTCGACGGTCTATGAACCGTCCGACTGTCTGTTGTTCGGTCGTTATTTCGGTTTGTCTGTGGGCCTGTTTATGACAGCGCCATCTTTTTTTTTTGTTCTTTCGTTTGTTTATTGAAAAATTGTCAGGATCCGACAGCTAGCGCCGACCGTTTTTTTTTAATAATTGTTTTTTTTATCTACGCGATATGCACATATCGTGCGTTACGGTTTGTTTTAGTTGTTCTTGTTGTTGGTGGAATTCGTATTCAAATTAGAACCGATTTTTGTACCCGACCGCGTATTTTGACGTCTCGACGATGAGCTTTCCTGACGTAATGTCGCCGCTGTACTAAGTCTTCATATGGCAATTGCATTGTTTGCTCTACAATTCTACATAGACTCTGTGCTCGCCAGCAACAATCGGCTCTTTGCGCTCTCAGCGGTTTTTGCGATTATTATTCTTCGCTGCTATGATTTGTTCTGTTGACTGGTTGCATTTGTCTGTGTGCCTTATGTTCGCCGATATCGCTTCGTCTCTATCGTTTCGGTTTCATGTCGTAGTCGTCATCGTCATCGTCGTCGTTTGTTGACAAACAAATGAACAATATTTCGACTGCTCCAACGAAACCGATGAAGCGGCCGTCAGCTACGACGTCGAGCTCCAATTAGTCGCTTCCATTAGGTTCACGTTGTGCAGTAGCGGTTGCTGTGATTTCTGAAATGGTAGCAAAGAAAACAACATATCGATAAATTTTAGTCGGAAAATTGTAACCCACATTTTGAACAACCGCTTAGTAGAAGATCATATCGAAGCCTCTAACGAAAAGCCACAAGTTTCGATTTGCTTTCAAAAATGTTTCATTAACAAAAGTATATTTTAATCACGAAATGAAGCATTAAATTATTTTACCCACGAAAAGAATCTCATTATCTGTTTCTTCACGAACATAAACATAACTTTATCTTTTCCACGAATAGAAGCACATTTATATTTAATCTACGAACAAAAGCTCTTTTTTACTTTCGCCACGAATAAAAGCATACATGAATTTCGATACAGATGTCCCAATATGCATTTTCGTGGTTAAGAAGTCACAAAATGTTGATGAAGATGATAGTGTATTATGTTAATTTTTCACGTACGACGTGGTTTCCAGGTGTGTCATTGGACTTTTTTTTTATGAAACTGTTCTAATGGTCGTAAATTCACATCCAGATGCATCATTGGAATTTTTTTTATTGAAAAATGTTTCAATGGCCATAGATGACCATAGACATGCAGTTGTGATTTGATCTGAGACTACTTGCTTCATTGAACCTTTACTTTAGTATTTGACCAGAACCTAATTGAGTCATTGGACATTTTTTTGGATTCGGAGGAACACATTTTTTCTAAAAAATGTCCAAGGACGCAGTTGTGTTCTGGTCAAATCCGAATGAAACTAATTTTCCAAAAAAATGCCCAATGACGCAAGTGAATTCTGGCAAAATCCGAGAGGACCAAATTTTTCCAAAAAAAACTTTCCGATGACGCAAGTGGAACAAGTTTTTCAAACTATGCTCTTTTCACAAAACAGTCTACTAGAATAACTTTTTTTAAAAAAATATATATGCTTTCCCAATAAACATTTCGTCAAGCTTTGGGATTTTTTTTTGATTTTCCTTGTTTTCAATAATATTTTTCGACTATTCCCCAAGCTTAAATTATAAAGTCGAAATCACATATTATAAAGACTTGAGTATAACTACATAAATAGTTTATATAAACTATAGTAACTATATTAAAAAGTATAAAATTAAGTGTCTAAATCAAGTCAGTCTAAATGTAAATATCTGTGGATATCAAACATTGTAAATGTAAAACCAACTTGATAGCAGCTTCATAATAAACAATAATTTGGGCTAAATATTTGTGTTCTATAAGCTCACTAGCATATGAATATTCTACACTATTTAAAAACTTGAAAACAACTTGTACAATTAGTATTTCTAAACTATACTTTCTACACTTGTAATGAGCTAGAAATTGACTTGAGATTGGTTTGAAGTAAAATGTATGCTTTAATTATATTTTTGTTTTTATATTCGAAGGCGATGCTTTCAGACTTCGAACTGAAAAAAAATATATTTATCAATGTTTGTGTAATAAATGTGTCTTATATAGTTTGAATGTTATAAATAGCCGCTATGGTACCCGCCATATTATTTTTGCATTATAAACTACGAAATTCTACAATGGTTGCATCTCAATTATTAAAGCGTGTGTTCGGAGATCCGCTTCATCATGTGTCTTTTATTGATTTATGAAAATCAAACCAAGAAGACCCGGAAATCCGATTAAATGATGATCACTATTTGATACTTCTCCGATTTCACATGCATGTCCCATTTCACTATTAAATACCCTTTTATATTGTTAGATTTCAGATAAATGCAATAAACGAATATATTGAGAATTATTATCAACATCAAGTTTCAAACTAGTGCAGTTTTATTGTGTAGATTAATATGAATATCATATATCCATTATGTTATTTATTTACTAAGTTAAATGTGTGAATATCAACTATAAATATAGGGTAAAATTCAAGCCATTAAAAAGTGTATAGCTTAGTTTGAAATAATAGTATATTTCCCAGCCGGCCAAACTATCATAAACGATATCGTAAATGATAGCAAAAATTCGAAAATAATGAATTAAATAATCACATACGAGAATCGTAAATGATTCGAAAACGCATACAGTTTCGTTCTTAATTTGTCCATCGTTACGAGATATCATAAACAAACTAAAAACACTCATATATGATAAATTTTCGATCGTTTATGATCGTAAAATAAGTATCATATACTCGTTATAAACGATCTTTTTTCTTCGTAAACGAACTCTTTTTTAATATTTTTACGATTCAATTTTAAACGTAAATGATAATCATTTATAACTCTTTGCGAGCTTTTTCCTACTTTTTTAACGATACAAAAAAAAATTAAGTCAATGCATTTAATTTTTATATTAAGCTTACAAATGCATTTACTTACTTCTTAATTACATCTAATGATTTAAAATTTACACCAAAACAATTCAAACTTGTTAAAAATATTGAACATTTCTTGCATTTTTTAAATGAACTTTTTTTATTACAAAAATAATAATAAATTTTGACCACCTTTTTTTACTATTTAAACAATCGAAAAATACGAGCCATCTTTATTTACGAACAAAATATGATTGTTTTTTCCATTGACATTTATCATCGTTTTTTAAGAGCAAAATGATCGAAATTTATGATTAGTTTGAATCGCCAAACGATCGTAATTTACGAAAATCATAAATCATACTGGGTTTAAATTCGATATGCGTGTAGATTTCAAGTTAGTTGTACATTGGAATATAATTTGAATAACAGGATGGATAGTAAAAAGACGTTTTGGTGGAAATTCTATATTTTACAATTTTTTAAATAATGTTTCTCCACACACAAAATTGAGAAAAATACTTGATTTAAACTTGCAAACCAATTTAATTCAAGGTCAAATGTTTATTGGGTTTATTCTTGACGAAATGATAGATGTGCTTTTTTTTCAGCTAAATGTAAAAGTGTTTCTTTTCGTGGCTAAAGAACGTATATGCTTCTTATCTTGGGTATAATAACAATGTGATTGTTTTCGTGGGGAAATTGAATTAGTGCCTCTTTTCGTAGTTACGAAAAACGTGCTGTTTTTTGTAAGAAAATTGAAACGTGTGGGTTTTCGAAAGAGGCGTCGATATAAACTTTAAAAACTTCGCCAAATATTACAAAAAAAAAAAACCCAAAGGTTCCCTATGACTATCTGGCAGGTCCAGTGTAATATAGTATAATCTAATAGTTAAAATATTAATTACCTATATATCCTATATTTTGTAGATAAATTTGTATTTTATTATATACTTCCAATGCTTCAAAATATAATATGGACCTCTGAATGTTCTCTAATAATACCCAAATTTGTTGAAGATTGTTTCTTATTTAGGGATGCTGTTTCATATTCTTTCTTTATTTCGATGTTATTTTATTTCATACGGAATGTTTTACATTCTTTCATTCGATTTGTGCGGTTTTTTATTGGTGGTTATTTAATTTTTTCATTGAGGATTGGGTGTCTAGTTTCGTTTTCGTAATTAAAATTCTATCTAACAAACAAAATTCATCATAAGAATAGATGGTTTGTGTAATTTTGTTCATCGACTTTTGTTATTGACTGATATTGTCGATTTGACGTCAATATGACTTCATGTTAATTTTAAATTAAATAGTTTTGTTTACTTTGACGTCAAAAATCTATTTTATCATTTAATTTACAGAAACAAGCTGCTGCTCATTGGAATTAATGAAACACAAAATTGATAAATTAGAATTTAGTGTTCATTTTAGATTTTATTATAACATGTGCAACATATTTCTTTCATAATGCATCTCATCATCTTAATTATCTTTTTGTCAATTTTCTGATATATTTATTTTCCTTTGTTGTGGTCGTCTCATCGTTGTAAAAGTTTAATTATTAAACCAAATGGATACATTTCAAAAGTTCAAATGGTCAAAAATATTTTAAATTATATTTTTAATAAATTTAAATAAATGTCTGCCAATAATTTGCATACGTATATTCAATTTTTATATAATATTATTCTATTGCAAATAGGATATTTCGCAAATATTGTGCATGAGATAGGTGAAATATATTCATGCGATAACGTTTAAAAACGATAAAATTATACATTATTATCTGATCAATATCTGATAACACATGCACAAAATAACAATAAAATTTATTATGTCAAATATTTGTATTATGCTTGAATAACAACTGACGAAATATGAGCTCATTTGTCGGTGATATTTTATTATTGTTCACAACGAAAAATCTATTTGATTTTACAGTATTATTTAAATAATTTCTCTGAAATTAATCTCATATTACAATTTTATTTGCAAAGCGGTATACATCAGTGGCATTTGCTGTAAACAAAGAAAACTTCATAAAATATATGTTTACAAAAATAATTCTAAAATTTATTCGTGAACAAAACAAAACGTATATGAACGTCAACAAACATAAATTGTGTGTTAACGCTAATTTTATGCAGTTTTTGCAAACAACCTAATCAATAAAATAAACATAATAATAAATAAATTTTGTGTGAATACAAAAAAATTAAGTTTTTTTAGGGTTGAAATTACTAGAGAAGACTCACATCAAATATTAACTGCGATATACGCATTATAAACACGCACTTATTGATAATATCGAATAGCATGAACTTCTTTGTACAGTGGGTCAGAAAAAACAAAACTTAATATGTAAAAATTATAATTTTAGATACCTTCTGACTAACTTTTATTTCCCCCTTTTTATATAAACCTTTATTCAAAATTTCTGATCTTATTCCAATACTTTTTGAAATAAAAAATAAATTAAATAAAAAAAAAAAAACAAAAATTGACTGCTGATTGATAATATCTGAAAAACTGAAGTCACTTTTGGACATGTTGACGACATCCCAGTAGGAAATTTCCTCATTACGTACACACAGAAAAAAAAGTGTGTAAATATAATTAAAATGTTAATCAATCCAATTAATTTTTAATTGAAACTCAGCCGATGTAACGTTTAGTAGCATTGAATCCCATATTCGTAATAATGAGAATATGTTAATTGAAGAAACATTAATTAATTTTTTTGTCATATTGATTATATTTTTTATTGGGTATTTTTAAATCATAAATTAATTAATTAATTAGTAACATCAATTAGAAATTTCATTCGATAGATATTGGATCAATTAAATATTTTGTTAAATTAAATAAAATATTTGTCGAATAGATAACATAAAATAAATATTAAATAAGTATTTATACTGTTTGATATGCTTTGTAAAATTCTTTCAACCTAACGAATGTTTTACCAAAGTCAGTTTTCACAACTTCTATATGTGGGCCAATTAATTGAGTCAAACCAATTGAACCACGCCGCCGACGCACATACAAAAAACAAAATGAAATCCAGAAGAAAAAAACAGTGTTGCAATTTAAGAAAATTAATAAATCAAAAGTAACAAATAAAAGTAGTTAATACTATTAAAGATTTAGTTGTATTGAAATTATATTAAATTAATACCTATTAATATTTTAATTAAAAAATGTGTAAATACAATTAATTAGTAAATACATTCATATTTTTAATTGGAATACGATTTTGTTTGCTATTAATATCAATTGTTATATATACGTACAATATTTTTTTCTGTGTAATCGTCGAATTTTGAAAGATCAAATTTCCGAGTTTTGTTCATCTCGATTTAACATCCGTCCCAGTTTGTACTGAAGGCTTGAGCACAACAATGTGCACACAAATGCAAAATGTGCTTTAAAAATGTTTAATAATAATTATGAACTAAAAATGGCACTAAAATTTTGGACCGTTTTCTATATTACGTTTTAATAGCACAAACCGAGCACAACTCAGCACAATATAAGTTTTTTTTGGTTATCTCAAAATGAATGCGAACTTCCACCACACCAAATTTCAATGCATTTTGAAATTTTGTTTTATCTATTTTCGCCCACTGTGCACTTCGTCGCTGAACTGGTGTCAATTGAATAATAAATGGAGTGTGCAAAATGTGGCAAAACAAATAAATTTATAAACAGCGGGTTTAAGTTTAACCCTCCAAACATTGCAATATTTTTAAACACAACTGAAAACGCATAAAATAGAATAATAAACTGAGGCGCATCATAATGTCAGGAAGACAACAACAACAACAATAACAACAACGATGACGATGAAACAACAGGCGACAGCGACAACAACTGACATGTCACACATACGATTAGTTGAACCGCCACATATTTTTATGACATTCAATTTGTTACGTCTCAATAGGCAATTTGCAGTGATACATTTCTCGTCACAGACTCGTTTGTGTGCGTATGTTTTGTATGTGTGTGCGTGTGTGTATCACACACATACACTGACAACAGTCAATGACGACGATCAACGGATTCACATGAATGATTTGTGATTGTGTGCGAAAACTTTGACATTTGGTTGGCATTAAAAACAAATTTTATGAACTAGAAAGATCATTAAATTAATTCGCATAAATAATTTATGTATACAATGAGTCAGACACGCACTCACACACACACACAGACACACTTCAACTATGACGTATGTATACAATTGAATTCAATAAATAATATTTCATTTGACAACAATAAACGTCAGAATGTGTGTGTGTGTTTTTTTTTTGCACATGGCGTCAACCAAAATCATGGAAATTCATGCGGCCCGGCCCCCCCATTATTACTTTACTTACTACGATGATGATGCTATGCACATTATAATAATTTTAATGAGATTCACTCACAATTCAGTATTATATTTATGGTACTTGTTTTGTTCTGTTTCGCTATTATTGCCGAATTTGAATTTATTTACAAGTTTATTGCGTTTGCTGTTCGTTTTTATTTTATATTAGTTTTGTTGGTCCATTTCTAATTCATGACTTTTATTGTGTCTGCCAAAAGAATCGCCACCATTCATTAGCAATTTACATAAGTTGCGCTTATTTCGAGCTATAATTAACATAATAACCGAAAGTTTTTCTATACTTTTCTATTTTTTTGGTTGGCTTTGTTTTGTTCTTTTGATATGACGTTGTACCACCGCCTTTAACTTTGCCAATATTTGCATAAAATCATAAATGTACGAAATGTTCTCAGCATCAGTTGACTATGTCGGCAATGAAATGGGGGACAGCAGGAAGTCGTCTTCTTCTATGCCTTCCGATCTCAAGCAAACGACAGAGTCAAAGTCGTCCAACTGTTTGTCAACAAAGAATCCTTAAGGCGGCACAGAACTGGAAAAACATATGGTTATATTCCTCATTTAATACAGTCGACGGCATAACTTTTCGTAATTTATATAAATTAGAAATTAGAAGTAAATGAATATGTTTACTGATGCCGTTTTATTAGGCATTATATCTGGGCGTGTGTAATAATTATGCAAGATTATTGTACAACTTAACGAAGAATAGTTAATTGAATGACAATGCGAAATATATTTCTATTCATTTTATTTTTAAAATTTCTTAATTTTTTTTATTAATGAATATGTGTAGAAATATTCAAATTATAGAATAACAAATATTGGTTTTTGTAAATTTGAGAAATTAGATTATTTTTATTAAACATTGTATATTATCTAAAAATTTTAATGTAATTTTACAATAATCTTACGTTTGTAACATTCTGGAAAAAGCTTATTCGATTTAGCAATGTCCGTCAATCTTTAAAATCACGTTAACTAGATCAATGAAACTCATTTTTAAGATTACTTCTATAAAATAAACTTTTTGGGATTAACAATTGGCGTCAGATCGCCAACTTTTGTACATATACGTCTAACAAGAATCTTGGGAAGACTTCTATTTTACTGAGCTAATAAAATATTCTTTCAAAACATATAATAATAAACCGAAAAAAATGTCTTTAAAAACGTAAATACAATTACCTTCGTCCAAAAGCATACACTCAAAATAAAAAGTCTGTAACAGTAGCAAAAAAAGTTGCCAATATAGCGAAAATGTTTGCTGAAAAAAGGAAAGCGCCGGATTATGCTGAAAAAGCAAATGACAGTTTGCTGCTTCAGTAAACTTTTTTTATACTATTAGAGCAGACAATTTTAGCTGTTTAAACTTATTTTTTTGTTGTTAACTCAAATTCATAAAAAAGAAAATAAAAAAATATTTTTTTTTTGTATATTAATATTTTTTTTTTCTGATATACTTTTCACTTTTTTTATTTTTATATTATTATTTTTTTATTATATTTATTTTATTTTTTTATTTTTCCTTTATATGACTTTTCACCCATGCACGCATGCATTATTATTACGTAGAAGAAATATCTCTTTTAAAGAAAAATGTTGTCGAATAAGAGTCTACGAATTATAAACTTAGTTTGCTGCAGCGTCTCGTGAATATGGCGCCATCTAGTGCGGGTTAGCTACAGTAGCAATATGCAGTGACACTAGCACGATCTTGATCACTAGCTGAACTAAGATTCCCAGTAAACAGTTCGCTATTGAAAGTAAAAGTATGCTGTAAATGCAATTTAAACTTTGCTAAATCAAAGCATTCAGCATTCAGAGTTTGCTATTAATAGCAGACTTTTTATTTTGAGTGTATGTATGTTTTTTCTACATTGATATAGTTTTTTTTGTATGGACAGACCTTGTTAAATTTACTGCATTTCTGTACAAAATTGTACAATATTTGCATTAAAAAAACCTAAATGATCCAGAATTGTGTAGACAAATTACAATATTTGCCCTTATTTTACTGCATTCTGTATTTGATTAACTTTATGAGATAATAATTAATAATATGCATGTTTTACTTCATTATGAGTTTATATCTCACAACCAATCTCATAAATAAGTACTACATTCTGTATTTTTCAATTATGTACCATCTCAAAGACGAGTGTTATAAATACCAATAGTTGAAAGGAAATATAGGATCTTTATCATCATGAGTTCGGACGATACAAATGTATTACTGTCATTAAGTATTTTTTTCCATTGTACTAAATAGGAATAATAAGAATAAACATGAAATTTTTTTTGTCTTATTTATGTCTTTGTTTTCAATGCGCTTCTTTTAGTTGCTTGGGTTTTCTTTGTACCACTCTACATTCGAGGTACGTTTAAAAATACCGAAAACCAAAAACGAGTTATTTATTTTACTACATAATGTATTAGAAATATTATGTAGACAAATAAAAAAAGTAAGATAAAATGTTAGAAATGTAGTTTTTTTAACATTTTATTTAAAGAGAAAAATTTGTATTTGTATTAATTTAATTTTTTGGATAAAAAAAATATATTAAATTAAAATAAAAAATTAAATTAAAATTTTAATAAAATTTAAAATTTGTTAAAAATAACAACAATTTTAATCCCACACCATATTAAAATATTAAATTATAAATAGCAGTTTAATTGAAATTCAAATGAATTATTTTATGGAAAAATAAAAACTTTTTTAATTTATGATTTTAATTAAACTTTTAAAATGGCACAATTTATCACAAATAGCAAGATGATTTTGCAAACATTGCACATTTCATTTAAAGAAATGTTTCAAAAAGTTTTGTATTTTTATTGCCTTCATTAATTTTGTGAATAGATCAGCCAGCATTAGCATCTCCACATACCATATGTTGGCAATAAACATTTTGTTGCAATTCTATAAAACTAACTACATATTACTACTACTACTATTAGTTTCGACAAATTCTATTCAACGTTGTAGCTGTAAACAACAATTTGTGGCAAAATTCATTGTAAAACTTTTCTAATAACAAAATTTGCTTTAAATAAATTCCATATGTCCTCCTGATTCAACTCTTTGGAACTTTAGACTAACGATAACGAAATGATTGCTATTTAGTTCATTAAAATGTACATACTACATACGAACGAATCCCAAAAGATATTCGCATAAATTAACAAACTAAAAAACTAAAAAAATTAAACAACTCGTTGCTCATGTTTAGCCGAATTTGCAAAATGTACTTTTACTATCTACATACTATAGAGTTTACATATACTACCTATTCGTTGAAACTTTTGGCTCAGTTACGACAAAACTTAAACACTTTGTATGCAATTCTCCGATCAACCGAAGCGTGCCATTGTAATGGCTATGTAATTACTACAAGAAGTTAATGATGTACACGGATGATGGGTAATCATTGCTGAAAATGTTAGTAGAATTCAAAAGACATGGCAATAAATATGGTAGTGTTTAGTCTTAATAGGTTTCTCAAGTTACTTTCAATTTGAGAAAATAACGATTTAACATTTTTACTACACAGAAAACAACTGATATTATTTTAAAAACAAAGAGAAAGTTATCAATCATATGCTACGATATGGGATATTTATTGTTTTGGTTTTATTAAGTTTCGCTTTTGATTTTATTTCTCATTTTGTTAACCTAATTTAAGACCGAATTGTAGCTATTTAAAGTAGATTGCTTCGAAACAGTTTCAATTTGGTCTCAGTATTTGATTTGTAATATATTCGAATTTGGTTTTATTGTAATTAATTATTTTGTTTATTGTTAATAACTATTTTTAGTTGCAATTGCCGAATTGTTATTACTTGGAAAATGTATTTGATTTACGTCCAATACAAAATGCATTTATACTATTTGTACGGAAAACCACTACATAATGTTATTGCATTTCTATACGAAATTTTACAAGTTGTAGTAAATTGCACTTTTTTGTGTACTTATTTACATAAAAGTCCAGAAATATGTAGAAAATTACTACATCTGCATTTATTTTTACTACATTTTGAATTTATAAAACAGAAAAAAATACAGTTTCTCCAATGTATAGAAAATGATTTTCAAGTTATGCTTTCCGCGAGAATTCAGCACAACATAGAAATATACATGGGCAGAGAAGTCTGAAAGAAATTATGTATATGTTTTTTTTTAATACAATTTTGTGGTTTTTTCACGAACGTGATTTTTCACAGAGAAACCGATTACACGACAAGATTCAGCAACCTTTAAGGGTTAAGATGTGAAAATATGGACCAGTTGGCAACTCTGGAAGTTAATTTTTTGATCCGTTTTTCAAGGTGATATGCCATATTTTTGACAAATGAGTCACGTTTGAGCGGTTTTCTCGATAATTCACGAACGTGATTTTTCACAGAGAAACCGATTACACGACAAGATTCAGCAACCTTTAAGGGTTAAGATGTGAAAATATGGACAAGTTGGCAACTCTGAAAGTTCCTTTTTTGATCCGTTTTTCAAGGTGATATGTCATATTTTTGACAAATGAGTCACGTTTGAGCGGTTTTCACGATAATTCACGAACGTGATTTTTCACAGAGAAACCGATTACACGACAAGATTCAGCAACCTTTAAGGGTTAAGATGTGAAAATATGATTAAGTTGGAAACTCTGGAAGTTCCTTTTTTGATCCGTTTTTCAAGGTGATATGTCATATTTTTGACAAATGAATCACGTTTGAGCGGTTTTCACGTTAATTCACGAACTTGATTTTTCACAGAGAAAACGACTAAAAAATTTTGAATCCCATTTAAAATTTATAAAATGTTAAATACATCTTATCAATCTAAACATTATTAAAATGGCGTTGATTTTTATGTCAAAAAGTTTATGTCAAGCATGTTGGTGCTTTACTATTTTATTAAATAGAAAACTCATGAGTTTAAAATAATTGAGATGCAGATATTTGAAGATTAGCACTGCATAGTTTTATTTCATTTTTTTATTTTAAATTCTCACAAATCAAACATAGGCACAGTTTTTCAGTTCTAGTTGAACTTCGTTTGTAGTTTCAACTTTGTTTAAAGACAGAATCGATTTTTTCAGTAAACTTCATTTGTTGTTTTAACTTAGTTTAAACGACCGATTTTAAAGGGTTAAACTTCGTTTAAACTTTCAAAAGAAAATAGAGAAAATTAATTATTAAACGAAGTTTAAACTAGCACTGAAAAACTAGGCCTTAATATCTATAGTTGAAATCAAGTTGCTTTAAAGTTTTATTTTGTAATTTTTACAAACATTTTTTCACAATACTAATCTAGATACATTTTCATACGTTCGGATGCGCTTCTTGTCTCTCCGTCTCTCTCGTGACTGTAGGCTTGTGGCAATACACGCCAAATTAGTTTAGTTAGTTCTCGAACCTTGTTGCACGTTGTTGTCATCGTCGTTGACTCTTGTTGCTGTCGCTATAATATGAAATGTTATTTTATAATTATAAATTAGCAATGTTTGAATTAAATTTACAAATATTGCAGAAACGATCTACGTATAGTTAAGATACTTTTAGAGGGGGTTGATATGTCAAATGTCGCGTTTTTTTTTTAATTTCAAAAGAAAAAGAATTTAATATGTTCCTTTTCTTAGAACAATAGTGGAAATAATTAAATAGTTTAAAATAAAGTGAATTTTTCTTAATACTTCAAATATATAAAACAAATTCTAAAATTCGAACCAAAGACACCATTTTTTTTTAAATATTTTGATTTTATTTTAAATCACGGTTCTTTTGAGATTAAAAAAAAAACACGCGAGATTTGACATATCAATCCCCTCTAAACGTATCTTAACTATTACATAACATTATTTTGAGTTCAAATAAAGGGGTTTTCAATAAGAGCGTTTTTTCTAAATAAAACTAAAACGGTTTTGGATATCAATGAAATTCTTTATTGTTGAATATAATGTTTTTCAAATTTACACGAAAAATTGTGTGTTCATTTACACATATATGTACTTAAAATTCCTTTAAGATTGATTTATACTCAAACTGAAAGATTCAAACTGTAAGATTCAAACTGTAAGATTCAAACTGTAGAATTCAAACTGTACGCTGTAACATTAAAACTGTAAATAAATTAAGTGATGAAAAAAATTTTGTTTACGAATTTTTCAAAAAAAAAAAAATGTTTTTCGAAAATAAAATTCGAATACAAAGATTTCATTAAAAAATAACATCGAAAAAAAATTTGTTTCTTTATAAATACAAATTTGTTTTTATGAAAAAAAAAAATTCTCCATACATAAGTGGTGTAAAATTTGCGGTTCGTAATTTTACTTTATACAATTAATTTTTTTTTAATTTTTTATATTTAAATATTTAGAAAACAAAATTTTGCAAAAAAAAAGTATATAAGTGCATCAATCGTCGCTGGCTTGTTGGCATAGACCATAGACTTGACGTAGCCCCACAGGAAATAGTTTAACGGCGTCAAATCGCACGACCGAGGCGGCCAATCGACTGGACCATTTCGTGAGATAACACGTTCTCCAAACATGGTTTCCAATAAATTGATTGCGGCATTCGCTGTGTGGCTTGTGGCGCCGTCCTGTTGGAACCACATGTCCTCCAAGTCCATATCATCCAATTGGGGTCAAAAATATTCGGTTATCATTGAACGGTAGCGATTCCCATTCACAGTAACGTGCCGGTCTTGATCATCACGGAAGAAGTACGGCCCAATGACGCCGGGCCATAAACCGCACCAAATCGTAATTTTTTCGGGATGCAATGATGACTCATGGAGTACGTGTGGATTGCTGTCTGACCAATAACGCATATTTTGTTTATTGACGAAGCCATTCAGCCAGAAATGAGCCTCATCGCTGAAGATGATTTTTCGATGAAAATCCGAATCATTTTCAAGTTGTTGCTCAGCCCAATTCACGAACATACGACGCTTCTGGTGGTCAAGCGGCTTCAGTTCGTGGGTCAATTTGATCTTGTAAGGATGTAAAATTCGCCACAAGGACTTCACAGAGATGCCCAACGCTTGAGAACGACGTGTGAGAGACACATTTGGGCTTTCTTCAACTGAAGCCTCAGCGGCAGCAATATTCTCGACACTACGGGCACTACTTTGTCTCACTGGCACGGGAACATTTTGTACTGTGCCTGTGGATTCAAATTTTTCCACTAGACGCTCAATTGATGATCTGCTAGGACGATTATGACGACCATAAATTGGACGTAGCGCTCTTAACGTTGAGGCCACTGACTCCGAATTTCGGTAGTAAATTTTAATAATTTCGACTCGTTGGTGGCTCGTATATCTTTCCATCATGAAATGGCAAACCTTACTAAAGAGAAATGTCAAAAGAGCGGCAAGAAATATGGCTTCGTTTGCTGTACCTGTCGCTCTACTTTTGTAGCGTCCCTGTTGAAAAACCCTTTACATTTTTAAAATTCAGAATTTTGTGAATTGAAGTTGAATTTTGTACCAACTGTATTTTAAACTTGTGATGCTCCCATTTAAATCTTAAGTGGTTATTAATTGCTTAATTTAAAAATTCATTTAAATTTCCGTGGACATCATTTTAACATTATACTTAATTAATTCTTTAAATCTAATTATACGTTCTTCTGCACTTATGAACGAACAAATTCAGCAGCGTTGGCTTTATTAATATCCGTCAAAATAACCTGCAGCTACATTTTGCAGTTGCTGATTTTTTTTTAATTAAAATGTTGATTAAATATACGACAAATTTTAATTAAAATTGTTCAACATTAAATTTGCATTTGAATTATTATTATTAATAATTATAAATTTTATTGTCGTTTTTTATCGCACTTCGTCGACGTGGTGTGGTGGTAGTTGTTGAATTGTTCTCTCTTTAGGCTATATTAATTGCATATACAAATAAAATCATTTATACAGTTTACGATAGACATTTGTTGAGTTTCTCACGTCAACAAATCACGACAATAAGGATACAAAAATTATACAATTTATGTTGATATTTAATACGTTATGAATAAAATTATACCACGTGGTATATTTTGAGTATATTATTCATAATTGATTACATTTTTATACAATTAATAGATATGTGTGTGTGTGTGACAATATTTAAATATAGAATCAAACATGTCATTAGGTTGTTAATTAAATAGATATAATTAAACAAAAATAACACAATTATGTTGTACTGCATAAAACATTGAAATGTGAATTTTGATATTATTGAAAAAAAGGGTATTATAAATAAATGAACCCCAAAATGCAATGTCATTATTATGAAATTTATTTAGTTTGTTGTAAATTATTATTTTTAATTTAATTTTGGAATATTTACAGTTTTTTTTAAGAATATAAATATAAATATTATTTAATTATATATTTGATATATTTATTCTGGAGTATCATTGTATTCTAACAAATATATTTTAATAGTGACATTTTCAATATAATATCTACCAAGGATTGAAACCGTAACTGAAACCGATATCCGTTTAAAACCGTTTCATTTTTAAAACCGTAACCGAAACCGTTATACGAAAATCAGAAATAAACAATTTCGGTTTTATACCGGTTTAAAACGGTTTTTAAAAAAGCATAAAAAGAAACAGGAAAACATGTTTTATTTTATATAGAAGATCTGAAGTACAAGGCATGTTTAAATGTCATTTAATAAAATTTTGAGTTCCCAAAATAACATTTTTTGTTGTACAAAAATTCCCATGTTTTTTTTTGAGAAACATTGTTTCCAAATAAATGTCTTTGGTCTAAAATTTGTTTTTTTTCATTAATTTGTGTAGCGGTAAATCGAATTAACAACAAAACACCAGCAACTCCAAGCATTTGTTAAAAAATGATTAAATTTTGAATGATATTGTTTTTTATTTATTGTATTAGTTAAATAAAGTGGGACAAGTATTGAAAAGTTAATTTGAGTAATTTTTTGAAATTGAAATTTAATTTCTTTGATTTTATGGATGGAAATTGTACATAATTCTTCTTCTTTTCATGAAGTTTAAGCACATTTCCCGATTCTTGCTATTCTTCTTGCTTTTATTTAAGGTTCGCTTCTCGGCTCTCCTCTGCAATTTAGATCATATCTCAGGTGAAGTCAAAAGTTTACTTTTCATTGACTTGTGGTCACGATTGAATTTTTTTCTTGGCGAAATCATTTAAATAATTCATACAACACAATCTTTTCACTAAAATAACAAGAAACATTGTTAAATTACGTTTCCCACTTTACCCCAATATAACAATTTGAACATAACTTAGCACAATATAAACAATGTTAATTTGAAAATTATGGAAAATTATGGAAAAAAAGAAATTTTATACAAAAACCGAAATCAAAACCGAAACCGTAACTTGGAACCGGTATACCGAAAGCGTTTCGTAATAAAAACCTAAAACCGAAACCTTAACCGAAACGCGGACAAAAACCGAAATCGAAACCGTTATTCGTTTAAGTTTCAATCCTTGATATCTACACAAAAAAAAAAATACACTAAAATAAAAATTATATTTTAATGAAAATGATTTCGATATATTTTATACATTGGGTAATATTAATAAAAATCGACTTCACTCAAAACTTGAAGCAAATGCTCCGAATTGTCAAAATGTTTCGCATTTCATTTAATTAAAATACTAAAAACGATTTGCTAATGTTCAAAAATATAAAATTTTAAATTGGTAGGTATTAATAAAAACGTGAAACTGACCATTCACAATAAAATTCTGAAATAAATTAAAAAATTTGCTCAAAAATATATCAGCTTGCTTAAAAGTAAATACTTTTTTTATTAATATGGCCCATTGTATGACTTAACTTACGTAATGTTCCGAACCAAAATTTTTAACAATAGCATTTGTATATATTACGAAAACATTCTTCAAACTGATACACGAAATAAGTCACGAAATCGTAATTTCTTATAATTCCAAAAAATTACGCTATATACTAATATCAATTATTCTTTTTAATCAGTATTTAACTTTTTTATATATTTTAAAGGACTAAACAGAAGTAGAGTTTTTTTTTTAGTTTTGGAAATTCATTTTTGATTAAAATTTGTTTATTATTAAAAACATTTAAATTCGGTTAATGTTCCAACTTCGATTGAATTTCATATACAATTTGTAAAAAAAGAAAATTTTTAATTCAATATTTAGTACAAAAATTAGTTTTCAAATGGATTCAATCAGTTTGGTTTAATTTGAATGATTTACATTCATTTGGAGTACCATTTTTATTTTTGTATTGAGACATTTAATTCAAAATCGTTTGTTTACAAATTTGTATATGAAATTCAATCGAAATCTATAACATGACCTAATACTAGTTTGAACCAAATTAAACTAGTCCCATATTTCTATTCTGTAACTTAAACTAATAGTCCTACATATAAATGGTTTTAAACATATTTTTCTAAAAGATCGATAAGCACCCTCAGTAAAATTGTGGCACAAATACAAATGTGTGTTTTATTCTTATATGATACAATTCCATATAACATTAATTTTTTTTTACATAAATTTACTTTCTAAATTATGCTCCTGGAGGTATAAGTAACTTTATTTATTATGATAGCCGAAGTTTAACTATTCGAACTATTCGACTTTAACTATTTAACTATATTATTTAACTATACTATTTAACTATTCGACTTAACAAAATTACGTTATTATGTTGTTTTCTTATTAAATATTATTTATACTTAATTAATGACGTAGGCCGAGCTCTCTCCCATTGACTGTCGAGTGATAGTGCGGTACAGAAAAATGTCTTCTATAAAAGTATGTGGTTAGATAGATATGTGGCCCAGATTTGAACATGGGACCTTACGGCTCGCAGTCCAACGCACTAACCACTGCGATAATAAGATTTTAATGTAAAAAATGATTAAAATACTAAAATTTAATTTTACTTTACTTATAAATTCTCTATAAATGAAAATCTATTAATATTATAACATATGTTGGCACAAAAAGAGTAATACCATTGTCAAATTAAATAAAATTTCTAGTATAAGTGTAAATATTTGAAAATATATACAGTGTCGGACAAAACTAAAGCACGTGATTTACCATCTTTGCATTTCGGTCAATAAAAAATTACAAAGTAATTTAATTCAATTATTTTTAATTTATTTACAAGGATTATACAGTTATTTTAATAAAATATAAATGTACTAAACATTATTTCAAATTTTAAAGTATATTATTTCTATAAAAGTAACGATATGTTAAAAACTAAGGCGGCAAAACTAAAGCACTAATGAATTCATATATTTGAAAAATTATGATTTATCTAATATTTTGTGGCATATCGTTGATTTTTTATAACTGCTGCATATCTACGTGGCATTGACTCTACTAAATTATTCAAAACGTCATTAGAAATACTTCTCCATGCAATTTCTGCTGGAACGAATCCTTATTTTTTCAATTTTCGCCATCTATTTTCCGCTCTACAATTTACCATAGATTTTCTATGAGATTGAGATCCGGAAATTGGGCCGGCCATTGTAGAACATCGATATTATTAACAAGAAACCACTCTCTAATACATTTTGCAGTATGCTTGGTGTTTTTATCTTGTTGATAGATCCACCTTAAAGGCATCTCCTCTTCCGCATGAGGCAACATAACATTTTTCAAAATATATTTGTACATAAATCGATCCATTATGCTGATAATTCTATGAATTGGCCCGATTCCTTGACCAGAAAAAATCCCCAGACCATTATGTTGCCACCTCCGTGTTTCACGGTTCCCTTTGAAAAACGAAGATTTAAGCGTTGCTCTTTTGGCCTCAGTACTAGCCTAAATCCATCGGAACCCTTTATATTAAACATTTATTCGTCGGAAAAAAGTACTGTTCTCCAATTGGCGACAGTCCAGTCGACATGTGACCTTGCAAATTCAAGCCTTGCCCGTCGATTCTTGCGTGAAATAAACGCAACGCTAACCCGCCCTCGACTGATCGTCGTTGGATGGATGTTTCTGAAATGTTTAATTGCAATTCGTTTCCTATTGATCTCGCTGATATAAAAGGATCCTTTTTAAAGTCCTAATGATTGCTTGGTCCTCGCGTTTGGTCGTTTTTCGTGGCCTACCAACCGCATGTATTGTATGCAAGGTATTTGACTACCGAAAACGGCTGATAATTCGGGAAATTACACTGGGGTTTATTCCATATTTTTTGCAATGCCTGTTACAATTTCTCCATTATTAAATCCACTTATTATCGTTTCTTTAAATTGACTAAATATTTATTTCGAGCCATTACTTATTTCGAGCCTTTTAGCGAACTTGAATATTAAAATGAATATTTTTTTTTTAACTGGCATACAAATCAATGATTCGAATTTTAAAACTATTTCGATCGTAATATTCGATTTGAACACAATATAGGTTATGTGCTTTAGTTTTGTCGCGTCATATTTAGACATAATGTTACATTTGTCATAGAAAATGTATATAAATGCATTAACAAAGTAAGTGTGATAACATTTTATTTTAACATGTATATATGCATACTTGAATTATAAAAAAAAATTGAAATCTTTTATATCTAAAAATATATGCAACTAAATGTTCAAATGGAAAAGTGTGTGCTTTAGTTTTGTCTGACACTGTAGGTATGTTCTGAAATTCACTATGATCGAAATCGATCGAAAATACGAGCCATAGTTATATACGGACAAAATAATATTGTGAAGAATACGTTTCATCATATTAATGAACAAGAACATAAAATACAACATATTTTACTTCATATTAAAGAATGCAGTTCAACAAACCAAATTTCAATCAAAATATTTATTTTTCGTTAATTTTTTGCCGTACTTCTCAGTTCTCAAGTAGTTCTTGTATGTTATTTCTTATATAATTCTTGCTCGACATTCATAAATTAGTAAAATGTTTTAAGATATATTTATTTATAAATATAATTACAACTTTTTGTTAATAAAAAATTATATTTAGAAAAATATATTAAAAAAAAATTGTTTTGAATTTTTTTCCAAATTTTTTTTTTGTAAAAATTTTTGTATGAAAATTTTTTTTCTGTTATTTTTTAAATAAAATTTATATACACTTTTTTTCTAATTATTGTTTTTAAATTTTGTTTTTTTTTTTTAATTCGTATTCATCGTATTGAATATTTCTTTCTTCACTATGATGTATGTAATTTCATATATGGGCTATTCCACACCAAATCGACCAAATAAAGTAAATTTTGAGATTTTACCTTTTCGATTTCAATGAAATTTGGGCAGCTGATAAACCTTATTGAGATATGCATTGACCAATTTTTTATTTTTTTTATTTTCGACCACTGCTTCCAGAGATACAGCGCTTCAAAGTTACAAAAAATGGACCAAAAATCACTTTTGTATGGTTGTTCATATTTCAATATCTCTTAAAGTAGATATGCTAGAAACTCGATTGATGGCTCGTTTTAAAGCTAATAGAACAAACTCTTAGAGAAATTAAGTTGTTACTTCTAAACTTGAATATGTGGCCCGTCGTCATTATCCTAGCACTTCAAAATTGATGTCCTTGAAAAAGACCCATTTTAAAATTGTGAAAAAAATCAAATATTTTGGTTGATTTAATACAAATGTTCATGCCAAATTTCAAGATGGTATTTTGATTGCATCATATTTTAAAAAATAATTTTCTAAATTTTTATTCATTTTTTGCATTGAAAAACATTTTTTTTTTTTTCGACAGTAAAAGTTGCAATAATTCATGAATGTATTTCTAACTCTGATTTCTAAAATGGTACCAGTTTTATCATATTGACTCTAGTTTTTAAGATATTGATTTTGGGGTATATTTTTTATATTTTTCGAAAAATGGTATATATCTCAAAAACTAGAAATCAGAGTTACAAATACATTAAAAAATTATTGCAAATTTTACTTTTGTAAAAAATATTTTATTTTTCAATACAAAAAATTTGTAAACATTTAGAAAATTAATTTTTAAAATATGATGCTATCAGAATACCATCTTAAATTTTGCCATGTACATTTATATTAAATCAACCAAATTACACGATTTTTTTCAGAATTTTTAAAGAGTCCTTTTTAAGGACAACAATTTTGAAATGCAAAGATAATGACCACGGGCCACATGTTAAAGTTTAGAATTTACAACTTAGTTTTTCTTAAAGCCTGTTCTATTACCTTTAAAACGAGCCATCAAGCATTTCTACATTTAGAGATATTGAAATATAAACAACCATACAAAAGTGATTTTTGGCCCATTTTTTGTAACTTTGAAGTATATGCAATAAGCTTTATCAGCTGCCCCAATTCCATTGAAATCGAAGAAGGTGAGTTCCAACCGCTGGTCGATTTGTTGTGGAATGGCCCATATATAATGAATGTATTTATTCATCAATATATCATTTTATGAACGGTGGTATCAATATGATGAATCTGGTAGTTGGTGAAAAAATTCATAACATTTATGAATAAATTCATCATATTGATGATTTTTTCTGTGCATTGAGTGTTATTAAACAAACCATTTTCAAAACAGCTATTTTTATACCCTACACTAAGAGTGAAAGGGTATATTCAGTTTGGTACGCCGTTTGTAACACCCAGAAGGAAGCATCTCCGGTATGGAAAAGTATATATGTTCTTGATCAGCATGACCTCCTGAGTCGATTTAGCGATGTCCGTCTGTCCGTCTGTCTGTCCGTCTGTCTGTCCGTCTGTCTGTCTGTCTGTCTGTTGAAATCCCTACTACTTTTAAAATTGAAGAGCTAGATAAACGAAACTTATAACTTAGATTACTAATATACCTACGCTGTATGTGCGAAAAAATTGGCGAGATCGGTCCTTTGTGACCTATGATCCGACCACTTATGTTCAAATACCTCATATAAAATGTACATATAAAGATCAATTTTTATCTATACGTGCTTAGGTAAACTTTTTTGGTCAAATATATATTGATATCATGCTCAAATACATGATAATAAGGCTTTCCGGCGAAAAGACTTGTGATTCACAAAAAAAAATCGAAATTCGGTACACCTACCCATTTGTAAATATGGGTATCAAATGAATGGAAATTCTTTAGCAATTGACCTTTAGCAATTGACCCTGGTGACCTATATATCACTTTGAATGGTAACCACACATATGTGTAGGGTATTTATAGTCGGCTTAGACCGACTATAATTTTGATAATCCAAACTATCATAATTACACCTACTTTAAAATTTCCCATGTGATCTAACCTTCCCAACTGGTTCATAGCTGTTTTTTGTTTGTTGTATCAATAATGATTTTCGAATTATTCCTAGTTTTCCTAGTTTTCTAGGGCCATGATCGGATCTGATTATTGAATTGGTCATGATTATATTTTCTCTAATAGTGTAATTTTCTACTAGGGATAACCACCAACAACATGAATCACCAATTTCTTCTATTTACATACTTTTTATTTTCAAATATTATAATATTTACATACAAATATAATAACAAATCACAAATTATGAATTTATTAAGTTTTACAAAAAAAAAAACAAAAAAATTTTTAACGTAACTGGTTGATGTCCTATTATAAATTTAATTAAATTAAAAATGAAAGTTTTAAATTTAATTCCTACTAACAGATTGCATTATAGTTATATTTTATAGTTCACCCATAGTAAAAATAAAAACATGTTAAATAAATTACGCTTTGTATGCAAAATATGGTTAAATTGTAATAAGCATGCATTAAAAATCTGTGGAAATGTGTAAGCTCATCATTAACTTAACAACGAAATGCTTTTAATTTGTCCTTTTTGTCAGCAGTGTGTAATATATACATGGGCGTCAACAGAAGGACAGTCGCCATAATGCAAAATATGAAAAAATAGTTGAGGTTTTTTTTTTTAAAGATGCAATTAATTGTAATTGCAATTGTCATCGAATGGAATATAGTGGTGGTACTGCGACACAGATGTAATTTATTTGCTTGTTGCATTTAGCGGTTGCTTTTGCGTTGTAAAATTAATTTAAATTTTTCGTAACAGTTGATGAAATTGTTGTTGTTTATTTATATTGCATGTTCTGTTGGTTTGTTTTCATGATTTCATAGTATTTTTTTTAATATGTATATCAGAAATGAATGTCGAAACATATTCTGTTTGTTTTTGTAATGATTTTTAAATTAAACCAGACATTTGAAAAGTTTTAGTTTTTTAGTGATCTTTTTGTTCGAATTATATCATAAACAGCCCAATCATGAATTTCATAGGAAATTGAATCTCATGTGAAATTTTATTTTCCTTCGAAATGAAATTTTAAATTTACTACATTTTAATACTTTTAAATTTATATTTTTATTTGTATCATGGGTGGCTCAGATATTTAATGCGTTGAACTATAAACCGAAAGGTCGCTGGTGACTGCAACATTAACAAAACAGACAATTGTTTACTATACCAGACTTGGAAAAACAATGCAAAACCTCCGAGAGTAAAAACACTACTTATTAAAATATCTCATTCCACTGGATTCCACTGTAGGTCCCATTAAGATTTAGGGCATTATTTTTTTCCAATTAAAACATGGTAGGTTTAATACTGTTTTAAATCCTTCTCAACTTGTTACCAAAACCCATACACATTCTATAACAATATCCTCATGTTCCTGTATAAGGGTCAAAAGCATATCAAATTCTTTTTTGATCGTTAATTTCGATCTGTTACACGGAAAATTGAATGGTTTCCTAGAAAACCAATACAAACTGTACAAATTTGCCGATTTTGGGATTTTTGTTTAAAAAACTGTCATCATCATATTTGAATTAATTCTTTCTTAGACCTAAATTTGTAGCAAAATATTTTTTGCGAATGTTTTTTTTTTTGGTCAAATAATAATAATAATAATAGTTTGGCACTACAGTCCTATAAGGACTTACGCCGAGCTCTCTCACCATTTTGAGCTGTGCGTGTTATATTTGTACTCAAAGTGGTGGGACCTACAGTTTATTGCCGAATCCGACCGGCGGGCGAGAGCTTTTCATACTTTTCATAGTCGTACTTTTGCCATTTACTGCCGAGAGGTAGCGCGGTATAGAAAAATGTTTCTATGAAAAGATGTTGTTAGCCCCAGCCCAGGCTTGAACCGGGGACCTTTCGGCTCGCAGTCCAACGCACTAACCACTGAGCTACCGCGGCTATTTGGTCAAACCAAACATAAATTACAAAGATTTAGTAACGACATTATTTTTAAGTTGATTTAATAGGAGATCCTTCAACAATTCTTCTACGTTTGTTACCAGTATCCCTGAACTTTTTCTTTGCTTTGCAACTGCATCTTTGAGTAATATCGTTATGTATTAAAAGCACAATGCTTAAAAGCACATGTATGTGATCAAAATTTTGTTTTATACACTTACATTTTTAAAATTTCAATTTCCTCAATAATTTTCTGTCGGAATATTTATGCGTAAATCAGGAAAAAATTTCCTATAAAATGAAATTCATGATATGAAACTATTTCCAGTGAATTATGTTCCTACATTTGAAATTCACTGTGATACCAAATTTCCTAAAAGTGATAATATTTCGGAGGAAAATTTGTTCATGATTGTGCTGAAAATATTTTAAAATTTCATTGTATTATGTATAATGCAAATTTTCATGCTCCAAATTTCCGACTCTAGGTAATTTACGTTGATTTTTAAAATTAGAGGTTTTTCCACATATCTTTTATTGTACCACATATAATTCTAAGTATATTATGTGTTCTAATTCCGACACCTATATTCAAATTACGTATAGTGCAAATTATTCATGCACCTAATTTATGTGACTCGTTTTATTGTTATAGAAGATTTTTTAAAACAGTATCCTTATTATGATAATTGAATTATATATTTGCTATAAAAAATAATTGAAATCATCGTGTAAATAATTTACGATAAATCATTTTTATAAAAATGTTGTCATCTGCTTATTTGTCAGAAGTAATTATGTCTGTTTTAATATTCAAGTATGTAGTTATTTAAAATATCCTCTATAGGGTTTTTTATAAATATATATTAAAATAAATATGCATAAATCATGCGTATTACAATTTGGTGACGTGAGTGTTTCGTGTTATTTTTTATAAATGTTGATGTATTCTACTAACACAACAATACTTTTTATAAAAAAAAACACAAAAATTAATAATTGTTACAATCGACATGCTTCGCTAATGAAATATAACAACAACAACTACAAAAACCTTTAATGGGAATTAAATTGAATTTAATTGCCGTTTATATTATCGCGATGCATTATTTAAATAGCAAAAAAATATAAAATGTTAAACTCATGAACTATGAGTGCTTATATTTCGTAAAAAGTATTTTCAACACAAACTGTTGAACAATTATATTATAATAAATTTATTAATCGACATGTTACATGTAATATTTAATTGCGGAAACACTCTTCAGGGGTCTGTTAGACTTTTAAATGAATGAAAACTGTTTAAAAATATGAATTAATTCAAATTCATTTAATTATAGTGTATAGAATAAAATTTATTAAATAGACTTTTAAACTTTTTCTTATAGACTGAGTAGAACATAGCAAACAGCCAATCAAGAAATTCTCATGCACCCTCAAAATCTAATGGTAAGGACTAAAATATATTTTAGGTAAGTTAAATCTTGAATTCAACTAATACATTGTAATTTATTTCAGTGGATAGAGGAAAAGAGGAGTTCTTAAAATCTTTTCCCAGTGAGAATATGAAAAGACCTCATCGATGCAACTAAACGAGGTTTCAGTCAAAACAATTCGCTATTATGCGACTTTTTTTTAACATTTAATCTAAAAGATTATTCAACGCATAAAGAAAAGATGTTTCTACCAAGAATGGCTCTGACTTCGCCAACTCTGGGCCAAGTATGAAACTAAACTTCACCCATATTTTTAACAAACAAATATTTTACGTGTCGCTTCGAAAGGGTTTAAACGAACTGTGTCTTTAACAGAAAGCAAATTTTGGCACTCATATGTTTGATATTGTGAATGTCTTTGTCTATCTTGGATTCAGCATTAACACCAACAATGACGTCATTCTCCAGATAAAGCGGAAAGTAAAGTTGGAACAACATTGCGCTTAAGCAAAATTATGAGAATGTCAAAACAAAATAAAACTGAATTTACTTCAGCAATAGCTTAATTCCTTGAGCTCAGTAGGCAATTGAGAAGTAAAGCGCTCTCTCGCTGTACATTATAAGTCACATTATGCCCGTCCATTTTTCTTACAAACGAATATCATATCTGGATAACCAAAGAGTATGTGTTATTCGAAGAGCGCATCAAGACCTATTTTCATGTCGAACAAATGATAAAAACACTTTATTCAGGAAAGAGCTTGAAACGAGTATCCGAGTTAAAAAGTCTAGGATACAATGTCCACATCTGCTTTGAAAAGACTATACGAGTATCTGTCTACATATTTTCAACAGGCCTCAGAGCGTGCATTGCAGATGTGACTGGCGAAACTTTTTAACTAAAAATAAGAGCAAAACTCTATTTTAACGGTAAGTAATTTTACGTATAAGAAAAGATCTTTAGTTTCTTCAAAATATGCAAATTTAATAAAAATTGAAGAGTAGTTTTCGTAATTTGGTATTGTATGATGTTAACATTTGTAGAAACGAATAGAAATTTGATTGCATGATACTGCAATTTGTTGAAATTACACCCAAAGAACGAATCAGTTGGGGCAACCGTTTTTTTTTGCCAACCGATTTATTTATTTCTGACAACATTCGACTGATTCAGTTGTTGCTACACCGCGTATCAGTTCACACAACTAATGAATACAATTGACACAACCAATTTGTTTAGTTGTGGTAGCCAATTTAATTATGAAAAATTGGCAATTTTACCCAACGTGTTGCAAACACGAAGTCAGCATCACAACAGCGTTACCGAGATCGGAAATTGCCGACGACTCGTTGTGCTGCTGTCTTCATGTTTGCAACATGTTGGAGCGTTAGGGCTGCATATAGAAATACAACATATAGAAACAAAATAGCAAAAACTCTTTAGAATATTATGTCTCTTGTTGAAGAAAGTATATTTGAGCATGAAAAAACCGAACAGTAACAACGAACAAGACTTAAAACAATTTCAAATTTTGTTTTACATGTGGCACGCGCTATTCGCAGCACAAAACAAAACGAGTGAAAAATCTAAAGCTTGCGCGACTGGTGTTGTCCTGCTTTGGCATCGCTTTTATACAAGACAACTGATTTCGCAGTTGAATCAAAAAATATTAGTTGCTACAAATTAATTATTATCTGTTAAGTCAACTAAATATTGGTTAGGTGTCATTATACCCTACACTAAGAGTGAAAGGGTATATTCAGTTTGGTACGCCGTTTGTAACACACTGAAGAAAGCATCTCCGGTATGGAAAAGTATATATATTCTTGATCAGCATGACCTCCTGAGTCGATTTAGCGATGTCCGTCTGTCTGTCCGTCTGTCCTTCTGTCTGTCTGTTGAAAACACGATTACGGAAAAAGTAGAAGAGCTAGAGCAATTAAACTTTAGATTTAGATTACTTATATATCTAAGCTGTCTGAAATTGGCATGATCGGTCTATTGTGACCTGAGAACCGACCACTTATGTTCAAATACCTTATATAAAATTTACATCTACAGATCAATTTTACTGTATACGTGCTTAGGTAAACTTTTTTGTTCAAATATATATGGACATCATGCTGAAATACATGAAAATAATGTTTTCCTGCGAAACGAGTTGTGGTTACCAAAAAAAAATTCGAAATTCGGTATACCTACCCATTTGTAAATATGGGTATCAAATGAATGGAAATTCTTCAGCGATGGAGAGTTTGTAGTTATGTTCAGGATTCGTATACCCTGGTGACCTATATACCAATTTGAATGGTAACCACACATATGTGTAGGGTATTTATAGTAGGCTTAGACCGACTATAATTTTGATAATCCTAACTATCATAATTACACCTACTTTAAAATTTTCCATGTGATCTAACCTTCCCAACTGGTTTAGAATTTAGTTGCCGTAGCAATGAAAATAAAAAAAATTGAAAATGGATAAAATGTTTGTTTCCCCAATCAATGTTGCAGTTGCTTCAACTAATAGTTGGTTACGCTTCATACTATTGTTTACCACAAATAAATTTCAGTTGAGGCTGACTAAATTTGGTAGATGCAAATGAATATTTGTTGAAACAACTGCACGACAAGCAATTTTTTTGTGGGTGTATTTAACTATACAAATGTATAAAAATTAGAAGGTCACAAATTAACGTTAAAAAAGTCTATTGTGTAGCATTTCTCTCAGAGCTTCAGTTTCAACTATACGATAATGCAATAAATGTCAACAACAAATTAAGCATACCAAAAAAAATTACAACAAAGGATAAGCATCGACCAGCTACAGACAAAGAAACTTCAATTATGTATATGCAACAATATGTATATGCAGAAAAAGTCGAAGGGTGTGGAACTATAGCTTTTTCTTTTACTTCAACGTCTGTTGCATGATGCTGCAGACCAGCGTCGAAAGAAAACTATTAATCGTCCTTGCAAATTGTTGGCACGTTTTCAATTGACAACCCGCACGGGCTGCGTGCAACTCGTAATGAAGCCCATTCCAATGTAGACAAAGCCAGCAAGCACCCTTAATTTGTAACCGTTCGGTTTAATACTGACAGATCGACCGACCGACCAACCGACCGGTAGTTTGTTGCCTTTTGTACTGTTTGCCTGTTGCACGATGAATTCTGTTGCAGTACTTATTATCGTTCTGTTTTCAATTGCAGGCACATTTTGTTGCTCAGCAATCCAGAGATCGTTGCACGTTCGTTGTCATTTTTCAGAATGTCACAGCGCAACATCTTAAATATTCATTAATCAAGTGGAAAATGAGATAATCTCCGGCGGGCACGCCACGCTTAGACCAACTACAACCCTCCTATTCGACGACTATCGAATGAAAAATATCCTTGGCACGCATGATTTCCCTATTAGAATGTAGTCACGTGTCGGTGTGACTTTATTTGTCATTCCATTATTTGTCGTTGGCCGGGTTTTAGCCGGGATTTCCGTACGAAAACAAAACTCTGACGTTGTGCAAATAAAGCACAAATGAGCCGTTGTCGGTCGCAGCGTCGGCATGTCTGTCTGTTTTTTTGTGTGGCTGGCTGTGTACGCTCGTAGTCTGAATGCGCATTTAAATGTCAAATGCGAAACAGTCGTGCGACGCGCGTTGGCAAACAAAATATTTGACAGTTGATATCATTTTTTTTCGTTGGCCATTTCAATTATTATTAGAAATAAGCTTCTAGCAGCAGCATTCTAATAACACCACCATTAACAAGAGCAGTTCTAAAGCTACCAGTGGTACAATCATCAGTGGTACTATTACCATTACCACTACCACCACCACACACTGTGTCGGCTGGTGTCGCCCATGATAATCCGAAAAAATCTGCAACATCGAATTATGTACGTGTCGCAATTATTGTAAAATAATTGTGATGGCGTCACTTCGGTAGCCTTCTCTAAGCACACGCATTCGCTGTGTCAGTGTGGGTTCATTTGTCATTTTACATTCTCTAAAAAAACAAAAAAATATATATATTTTTCTACTAAATCATTTATAACACAACCGTGACGTGGCTTACGTGAAGCATGGGCGTGATTAACACATGTATAGAAACGAAACACCCAGACGTTTAACTTGGGGTGTGATTTTGAACATGAAGTAATAGTCCTATTGTTGCGGAAATCTATCTTCTTTAATTTATAATTCCCGAGACAAAATATTCTGCAGGTTACTGGCAGAATATTGACATATTTCTGGCAAAAGAGCAGTTTACTGGCAAATTTTACGCAGGGCATAACATGTAGTTTGTATTTCATCAAAAATGCCAACCTTCAGCAGGTTTTACGCTGAGAATCGGCATGTTCAAAAATGTGTACATGCCACGGCAAATTTAAAATATGTTTTTGGAATTTAAATTTAAAATACGCTGCCTTGTAGCAGGTTTACGATAGAATATCGGCGGGTAGTTGTCGGCAGACAAATATATTTTTTATTTATTTTCAGAATAGCTGCCACACGGCAACCTTTCGGATAATACGGCAGCCTGCTTCGCTCAAGCGACGGCAGACAAATGAAAAATATTTGAATTGCCTGCCTCACGGCAGATTTTAAGAATAGACAGGCATCCTGCTTCACACAGTTGACGGCAGACACAAATTTTATATGAAAAATATTTGAATTGCCTGCCTCACGGCAGCCTTTAAGAATAGCAAGGCAGCTTGTTAAATAAACAAGTGGTTTAATAATTTTTTGTACATTGATTTTTTTTTATTTTATTAATTGAAAACAATTTTTAAATAAATTCTTTATGAAATTTATTTAAAAATTTAAATGTTTAGTGAAATTTCAATATTTGGTAAACATTTTTAAATTATGTAAAGCTTTTTAATTTAACATTATTTTGTCTGTCATTAAATGCAATTGTTTAAATTTATCCAAACAATCAAAATAATTTCCTATTTTTCACTCATAATGTAAACGTGTTAATGACGCCCTGCAGGCATGAGTCTATAAAATGAATTTGTTTATGTATATTTTAAACTAAATTAAAAACACACCAAACAATATTGACTATGTGAAAATAATTGTAAAATAAAACCATTACAAATATGTATTGTAGCATTTATTTATTTATATATATTTTTTTGTAATCAAATACTTTTTGTGAAAAACTAGACTAAAATAATTTGCACAATGAGACTTTTTTTTGTTAAACGAAAATTATAATTACATAAATTTACATCTAATAAGGACTCTTAATTTAAGCCCTTGTTGTATTCATCATATTAATTAGCTAATTATTTTATTTATATACAATTATTTCTATATCTTTAATATTATGTTATATATTTAGTAATATTTAAATACTTATAAAGGTAAATAATGTATAAGTACCTAGATAAGTAGGTTTATATGTATATAATACACATATTGCAATTATAATTTAAATGATTGTAGTATCAATTCAGATTAAATTTGTATTAAATTATGCACAATACATTTATTGTTCTTTAGTACACAAATATTCGCTGCAAATGACCGAACATAAAATCAAATAAGGCGTTAATTATAATACAATTCGTTGATTGACGCAATTCAAATACTAAAATTCGTATAATTATGGAAACATTAATTTTAATTTAATGCAATTTACTGCTACACTGTATAAAATATATATAAAAAATCATATACATTAATCACTCACTTCTTGCCCATACCTAAAATTGTATTATTGATACTATAAACTATTATACAAAATAGTATTCTGAATATCGAAATATCTGTGTATTTAAGATAGTCACAATCTTAAACAATGGCTCAATGATGTATATTGTGATTGTTTAACTGTTTGAACATTTTTGGAGGGATTGGTAAAAGGGGCGTGATAGCTCCCATATAACAATTACTTTAAAAATGCTATAACTTCTGACCTTTGAAAGAGTAGAGTTATAAAAATTGAAACAGATGTTCTAATTTATAATTAAAATCGTAACATAGAAAATGAGCGTGATTGGACAAAGGGGCCTGGTACCTCCTATATAACCAAAACTTGAATTGCTATAACTCCAAACTTTTAAAAGTAGTAGTCAAAGCAGAGTAGGGTTCTAAAATAGAAACAAATTTTCACAGTTTACATTCTAATCGCCACGTAGAATGTGAATTGGACAAAGTGGCGTGACCTTCTAACGGTAGACTTAAACAACATAGGGTCTAGCAGGGTGGGGATTTTCCGTTTGATTGTTTGGCGTATGTTTCAGATTCATAGCAAAACCGCTGAATGTATTTTTCTGAAAATTTGCATTACAATGACATATGGTCCATAGAGTATCTTAAGCCAGAAATAAATCAGATTAATCAGAGGGGAGTAGCACCTCCTAAAAACCCAAAAATTCAGTACGCTATATCTCAGCCATAAGGTTATCGATTTCAACTAAACATTAAATTTGGATGTTACTCATCTTAATTTATGTCACCACACCAAAATTCACCAAATCAAAATTCACCACACCAAAACTAAATATGAATCCTCTGCACGCGTTTCGTTAAGATTTGGAATATATATCCTACTGACCCGGAAGGTTTCGTCGATCACACCCACTTTTACGCCCATTTTAATGATGGTGTGAATTTGATATTCAATGCAAAATTGCTGAACGTATTTTTCTGAAAATGTTCATTACTTTACAATATGGCCCCAAGAGTATCCTAAACTATAAATTAACCAGATTGGACAAAGGGGAGTTGCATCTCCCATACATTCTAAAAATTCAACATGCTGTACCTCAGTACAAATGTTTTCGATTTTAACTATACTTTAAATTTTGATGTTACTTATCTAACCAAAACTCACTACACCAAACTCAACACACTAAAACTTACCATATAAAAATTCACCAAACCAAATTTCATCACTCTGCACCAAATTCCTTAAAATTTGGAATATATGTATCGTAGAAACCCAGGAAATGTTAAACTCAATTAGACTAGCGAAAATAAGTACTAAAAATATTCTTTATATTAATTAAATCACTCCATATCCTTGCATTCACAAAATTTATGCAAGAGTCGTGCATGGGTCCAGCTAGTACAATCAAAGCATTTATGGTTAAGCTCTAATTTATTTCTTCTTTAAAATACAAATTGACTTTATCATAATGATCATTTGAACCATATTATAATATGCCATATTCTTATACATTTTTACTACTAAAAATTATATAAATATCTTTCTATTTATTTTCATATACAAACATTATGGAAAGAATATTTTATATGACTGATTATTTGTTATTCAATAATTCGATTTTTAATTCAGGGTTTAAAAATATATTTTTTTTAATGTGCAACATTATTTTACTCCTTATTAATATTGTTACACTTACACTCGCACTAACAAAGCCACAATGCAACACTTACGCCCATTCTATCACCACCACCACCAGCACCACCTACAATTGTCCATAATTATTGATGTTTGTGTTTAACGACATTTGACAATTATTAAGGTCAAGACATGCAACATCACCTGCTAGACAATTTGCAATTAATCAAAACGATTTACTGTCCGTTTCTGGTAGAATGTACGGAGGTTTGTGTCGTCGTCGTTGCATGGTTGATGATGGCACTCGTAGGGCGAGAAGTTAATTAATTGCATGCGTCCGTCATGTCATTGCCTTTTAATATGGTTCCAACTATGACTATGTTATTAAAGGGTTCATTCGTAATTCCAGTTGTACTGATAAATTACTTGTTACTGTTTTAATAAAATAATAATAATAATAAACAAATAATAAAAAAAATAAAAAACAAATAATAAAAAAAATAATAATTATAAAAACATTTTAATGTGTATTAGAGACAAACATTAGATAAAACGTTTGCAAAATTTTGTAAAACTGAATTAAAATAAGCGCTAGTTGGATTAGCGTATCAAAAAAAAATAGAAGAAATGGTGTTTGACGGCTGATGGTGGACTGGAAGACTAAAATACAGAAATCTGTCCAGTCTCGTTCAGAAATATAAATCTTTAACTTTTTTTAAAAACTATGGACTATTGTTCTTCATTTGTGATATAATTTGTTTTTTTTACCATGTTAAGTTTTCAAGTTATGAAAAAAAGAAGTTTTAGTGTGGTGAGTTTTAGTGTAGTGAGTTTTAGTGTGATGAGTTTTAGTGTGATGAGTTTTAATGTGGTGAGTTTTAGAGTGTTGAGTTTTAATGTGGTGATTTTTAGTGTGGTGAGTTTTAGCATGGTGAGTTTCAGTATGGTGAGTTTCGGTGTGGTGAGTTTCGGTATGGTGAGTTAATTCACAATTTAAATTTATCTGAATAATTCGTTTCTATTTTCCATTCGAAAATATTTTACAATAAATTTTAAAACAAATATTTCCTATCTGAAATATATAAATGAAATATTCTGCTCTCGTTTTTGTCAAATACAATTTTACGATAGTATTATTTGACCAAACACATGTTCTCAAATAAATTTGGCAACCCACAATTTCATAGTTTGCAAAACCTGCAAAAAAAATCAGTATTTTTATCACGAAAAATTGAACATAAAAAAACTATGTAAAACCCTTTATTAATGTTTAATATTTGGCAATGAAAAAATATTTCTGTTTTCCTCATATCCCACAATTTGCAGCCATGTATGGAAAGTTTTTAAATATTTTCAACTTTGACTTCGAATAAAACTGCTACAAAAAACTAGAATTAATTCCAACTTGAAAACAAAATGTTAACTCATGACAACGCCATTGGAGTGAAGATAGCAATGCTGCCGCCAACTTCATTCAATACTAAAACAACGGCAATAACAAAGGTAGAGCTTCCTTGCTGTGTATCCAGCTGCTGCATTGGTTGGCAACGGACGTAAAACAGTGCGGCAACTGCCGATGTTGCTATAGCGAATAACTTTTGCTTATTTTGTTGCCATGCATATTTGTTTATAAACATTTTTTCCTCACAACAAATATAAAAAAAGAGACAGACATAAAGACAGCCACTTGTTTTCATGTTTCATTGACAATAAAAAGAAAAAATGTCAAAAAAATAAAATTAAATACGAAAAAAAAATGAAATTTTATCACAAACAGAACCGCATTTCATAACGTATCAAAAATATAAAAATAATACATCCAACATAAAGAAAATAACCAAAAAAAAAAAGAAAAGAAATAGTCTCAAAATACAAACAGCGCAATTTGTCCAAGTTGAAACCAACCATTTCGTATCAATTCTCCCGCCGGAACCATGAAGAACGTTAAGGTTCAGCCGGAGCAGAGACCATTCTGCGTGGTGCCACGTCAACGTAAACGTATCAATCCGACGCTCGGCAAACGTGTCTGTGAGTCAACCAAAAAGCCCACATCGACCGACCTGGTGCGACGACACATCGTCGATTGTCCATTCTATCAGTTCAAATATGAATACGATGATTTGCCACTAGATCCGGCCAAGGCTTTTGTGCTCGAGAAAATCTGTAAATACCATCATCTCTCTTCATTTGGAGAATTTTATGCCATCATTGTCTGTTTTTTTTCTTTGTTTGGATTTTATTTATATTTTTCTGTTTTATTTTTATAGCACACATGCAAACCGATAGCATCGTTGGACGTTGCAATCTGGAGCTAGAGTTTCATCATTACGATCTGGACAACGTTAAATACGAATATGACGAATGCGATGATGACAGTCTACAGGAACTGGAATTGGAAGATATTGTTATGCCACAGAAATTCGAGATGCTCAGGGATAAGAAGAATCACAAGTATGCTTTTGATGCCAGAGGTGAGTCCCATGGGGCGTAATTCAGATGTGTATCGAAATATTTTCAATGATAGAAATGCAGGGTAATAAAGAGAAGATTATCAATTTAGCAATTTGTTTTTGGACATATTTGGTGGATATTAATAGGGGGATAATTGAGGATATTAGGTGTAGATTGTGATTATTATTAAAGCATTTTTATGATTAATACAATATTAAAGAATTAAAGTTATTCCAATCACTTTTTTCACAAGTGTCAGATCAGATTCCAATAAGTAGACTTTAATAAGGATTTTTTATGAAGCATGGATAAGGTTGCCTTCCATATTAGGATTCCCTAGTCGACCCCGATCAGGATCATTTTAGGTAGCTTTAGTAGAGATGCCTTATCGTATTCTGATTTCGAACGGATGCGAAATAAGGCTAACCGACGGCTTTCACACCATTTGTTCTGCGACTAGTAGCAGAACAAATGGTGTCTCTCAAAGTGTTGGGATCCTCAGTTTTATGTAGAATCCGATCAGCAGGGTGAGCACTTTTCATAGGCAATGTTTTAACTCTCGTTTCACTTTTCATAGCCGAGAAAACCAAATTTGTATAGAAAAACTATTTCTAATTTTTGATGTAGACAGTCTCTGGTATCCGAACGGCTGGTCGATTGAAGTGTTTTTAGCTCGTGTTTCTCCCTCAAAAGCGGCGATGACGTGGCCAAAACATATGAACACTGAAACATTGTTTATGTCACAAATACTAACGAACGCGCTCATTTTTCGAGCGCTCAATTCCGAAGCAAGCTTTTAATACACCCATAAACATTTGCATATTTTAAGTATTTACATCTTGACAAAGGTAACCCTATCATTTTAGTTCAAAGTAGCACTTTTATTTGAAAATATATTTTCGTGAAACGTTTATTAATGCATAAGCCTTATTTTTATATTGCCTTAACACACACACACCAGCATATTAAATGCACATAACATATTAAAATGAATGTATAATGAAATGTTATCAGCTACAGCATAACGGGAGAAGTATATTTTATAGATATATATAGAGTATATGTTTGTTAGTAAATCTCTGGAGGGACAAACTGGTGGTGAATAGGCTCATCAAGATGTTGCTACTACTGCTGCTGCTGTTGTATGCCAACCGCAACAGTTTGACACATGGGACAGGTTTATGGCAACATAAAAAATGCGGTTAAATTTAGTTGACTGTCATTTTTTGTTTGTTTTTTTTTTCAATATTAAATACTAAAAAACCATAAACGGGGAAACAACCGGAAACACAGCCATTATACTAAATGCTTGTTGTAGAAGTAAAACGTATTAAGTTGGTTTTTAAAATTTCTATAATATATATACAAAAATCTTTTTATATCTGTTAATTTGCAATCGTAATGATCAACATTTGTTTTAAATGATTAACATTTAAACTTTTCTTATTTATTAATTGCTTTTATTTGCAATTAATTTATATACATTGGAAAAAAAGTTTTCAAAAATAAATCTATTTAGTTAGTTTTACTACTAAACCATCGAATGTATTTGCACAAAATAAAACATGACTGAATAAATGCTCTGACAACTAATGAAATGAACACTTATTGCCATGCAAATCGATAAACATTAACATAAAAACTTTATTGGCTTTTTCCTGGAATGACCTCTGGGAGATATTTGGACCATTGAAATGAAACACAAAACAAAAAAAAAATTGAAATGAAACAGAATTTAATAGGAATGAGCGTTTGAGTGTTTGCTTCGTTTTTGGTTTAATCAAAAAAAAACTCAACAAATTAATTTTGAAATTCATGCAAGGAGATGATGTTTTGGCTTTGCTGGCTAGTTTTGGTTGTTTGTAGTGGATAGGCGCTCATGTTAAAATGCACATCTGGCATATTATGCGCATTACTAATATTGACATTTGCTCAATTTTGATATTTATATGCATGCAATGTTCAAATTCAATTTAAATTTCAATATATTCGAAATTATTAAATAGTGCAATTTCGAATTTTATAGTATTTATCATATTATATAAAGTAAACGTTGTTGTAGATGTAAACCTCAAAATTTTTACTTTAAAAAAAAAACTTTTGTTATATAAATTATGCATATTGTTTCAATATTCTTTAAAATATTGAACAATTAATATCGAAGCATAATTAAAATTAGAATTAAATGAGTTTTGTTACTATAACACGACGATTTTCGGATGTGTGCGAATTGGACTAAATTTGTTGTGACTTTTCTAAATTTCGAGTGAACTATAACAAGGTGCTGTGTTTTTTATTGTATGATGGTTTATCGCTGCATTATCGACCACTTAACAAAAGTCAGCAATTTAATCTAATTCGCAATGTTAATGTAAGAACTAAAAATACAAAAAAATCTAAAATTTTTAGATTTCTTCTCTAAATGTTCTTATTGAATGCACAATTTTTAATATATACTAGCTGGACCAGTGCACGACGTGTGCCCGTAAAATACTTCCCGGTAGAATTTTTCCCCGTAGTGTTTTTCCAGTAGAAGTTTTAGTGTGGTGAATTTTAATGTGGTGAGTTTTAGTGGGATGAATTTAGTGTGGTGAGTTTTCGTGTGGTGAGTTTTAGTGTGGTGAGTTTAGGTGTGGTGAGATTAAGTAAGATGAGTAACATCCAATTTTAAAGTTTTGTTCAAATCGATATCATTTGGGCTGAGATATAGCGTACTGAATTTGCCCAATCTAGGTTATATATGGTTTAGGATACTCCATGGACTTTATAGCATAGTAATGCAAATTGTCAGAAAAATACATTCAGTGGTTTTGCTATGAATCTGAATTATACACCAAAAATAAAAGTGGGCGTGGTCAACGAAAATTATGTAGTGACCTTCTCCTGGGCCTGTAGGATATATATTCCAAATTTTAAGAAAATCCGTGCACAGGTGTACGTTTGCATTGAGCACAAATAAACAAACAAACGAAAAATGAGTTTTATATATGGCCCAAAACGCAGCCTATCACCTCCCATTTTTACGCATTTTTCAACATATATTGCTCCGAAAACAAAACTCACATATTTTCAATATTTTTTAGAAATGTATCTAAAAATACACTTTTGTGGTATGATTTTCTATGTATATAAAAATTTTTGTATGCCTTGTTATTTAGGAGTTATGAGCATTTAAAATTGTTTACTACGTTACATCGTACGATGTTGAAAAATGCGTAAAAATGGCAGGTGATAGGCTGCGTTTTGGGCCATATATAGAAGATTTGCAATAATATAAAATTATTTTTTGTATCTTTACAGCTTGCAATCAATTTCCATGGATTGATAAAGATATGTACGGAGGTAAAGAATAAGAATTCAATTCTAATACAATCAATTTGTTTTAATTATTATTTTTAAATTATATTATATATAATTAGTCAAGCCAACTGAAGAGACTGTATTTCAAATAACCAGCGAACTTTTGCAAATTTATATGGCACGGCGGGTGCGTATTTTCTATCATGACGTTCGCACCCGTTCGCCGTTATACACCAACGAACTGAAGAAACTACACGGCAGTCCATCGGAAGTTATTGGTAATTGACATTTAGTATTACAATAAAATGTAAACATGTTTATTATATTTAATTTATATACATAGGTGGCTTTCATACACCTTCTGCAAGATATATGCGTTTGCCTGCTCTGCGGCCACCGCCAAAGCCGGAGAAATTTAAACCTGGCGATCATTATGCTTTGAGGACACCGGAAGGTATGTTTATTTTCATTTATTTTAATTTAAACATATTTTTTTGCATATTTTACCATTGATTATTTGTTTAAAAAGGAAATAGGCTTTGTTATTTTTAAACGAATATAATGTCATATGGGGGTATTGGATTAGTAAGAAAGTTTTGATGGTTGGTTCAGGTTTTATTGCAAAAGAAAATAAAAAAAGTAATAAAATTATTGATAAATTTTTAAATGGTGCAATTACAAAAGTTACCGGGTAACTGATCTTTGTGGACTGATCAATTCCAATTGAATTCCCGAACAGCGCATAGTGGTCCAAAATTGAAATAAGCTGACCAAAATGCTACAAATCATCTATTTCGATTAAAGACAAGTAAATGTTCAATGTGTGATTCAAATTCGTGTGATTCGGTATAAAAACAATAATCTGACAATTTTTTTTGTTTAGAAAAAGTTCAAAAAAATTTTTAGTCAAATATGAGCATACAATTTATAAGAAATTCGTTTTAAAAGCGCATAATTTAGAGAAAGTAGATAACGAAGATGAGGGAGAAGATGATAAAGAAGACATTGATGAAGAATACCAAGAGTTTCAATCTTTTTGTATCGTCCCTCCCACATGAATTTCTATTTTATATTAAAAATCACATTTTTTAATTATATTATTTTTTTTTCACAAAAGCATTTATTTGAAAAATTTAAAAACTGATTTGAAATGCTTCTACATTTGGTAACAAAACTGCATTAAAAGTTTAGGGGAACAATTCGGAACACTTAAAGTTTTTTAAATTTTAACAATTTACGTTTTGTTTTAGAGGCTAACATATTTTGTATGATATCTTATTGGTCCTTTCGACTTGTTCCGTTTTTTGTTGTATTATAAGTTCCCAAAACATCTATTTATATAATTATCATACAATAATATAAATAGCATGTTTACATTAGCAGCAATCTTTAAATCAAACACACTAAAACATACTTTTTTTTATGAAAAAAAGTACTTACTTTGAGAGTTAATATCTGAAAAAGTGTATTTTTTTTGGAATAAAATTCTTGGACGCATTTATGGCCTGGAATATTTATAAGTGATTATAATACTATTTCTTGCATTCTAATTCAAAAAAATATATTGAATTTTGGCCAGCTTTTTTCACTTTTGGTTCAGTGTGCAGCATAGCGTACACAAGTTATCTAAATTTTAAGTTTCATTGATATATCTATTTTAATTTTCTTGTGAATCAACCAGAATAGACTTTTCTTTATTATATTTTTCTTTACTAATATGTTAAGGTAAATATTCCCTTGCACTTTAAGTGCTCGGTAAACGTAGATTCCATTTTTAAGAAAATTAAATTCAAAATTTCATGCCCTTTACAGCCTCTTTTTAAAATATATTATGGCACTTTACGAAAGTTGTTTTCATGAAAACATTAATTGCTGTTTCTCTTTCAATTGTCTATGCAAATTTTATTATAAATTTAATTGGCAATATTTCAATTGGTTTTCAAGATAGTTGTATCCAAAACAAAAAAAATTATTGATTTTTTGAGACTCTATTATGTTTACTTTTTAGTATTTAAAATCTAAATATTAAAAGTAGATTGTCTAGGTCTATTTAGAACATAGTTTAAACTAACAATTGAAATTACTAACTTGTTGATATATGTTCTATTTTTGATATATGGGCATTTCCTGGGGTTCCGGACGGGACATTCATACGCTTCAAACTCTAATATCTCGAAGGAAAATTAATGAATTTACTTGATTTTTTTTTTGTTCAAGTAGTATTTAAATAGGACTAAACAATAGCAAAAAAATATGACTAAACAATAGCAAAAAAATAACGGAAGTGCATGTCGAGATTCATATGGAAATGCCAAAAAGTCAGCAAACTTTGCGTACAAATTATTTTTTTGAATTATTTTAAAAATAGCTGAAATCATAAGCTTTCTTTGTATATTTACACTTTGTTCCAAAACTATATAGTTTTTTCATAATAAATCACAGACAATTTTCGGACGAAACATTCCGTACGTGACAAAAAAAAAATCCCTATAGAAATTGTCAGTACGATTTTTATACCCTACACCTATGAGGTACAGGGTATATTAAGTTTGTGCAAATATTGTAACGCCCCTTAGGAGGCGTGCCCGGTATTGAAAAGTATATATATTCTTGATCAGCATCACTACCCGAGTCCGTTTAGCCATGTCCGTCTGTCTGTATGTCTGTCTGTCTGTCTGTCTGTCTGTCTGTCTGTCTGTCTGTCTGTCTGTCTGTCTGTCTGTCTGTCTGTCTGTCTGTCTGTCTGTCTGTCTGTCTGTCTGTCCGTCTTGCTGTCTTGTTGTCCGAATACAGAATAACTTGAGAAATACTCAGAATGCGATGAAATTTCGTCTCAATATATTTTAGCCAAAAGTAGGAACTGAGTTTTAAAATGAGCCAAATCGGTCAACGGACACTCCCACCTCCCATACAAGTCACTTTTATATAACTCTTTCGGAACTAATAACTCGAAAAGTATTCAAGATATAGTTATAAAATTTAAATCATATTGTTATAATTCACCTAAAAATATGTGGTCCAAAAATGGGCGTGATCCGCCCACATTTTTTTTCTTTATTTCCCGGTTTTTCATAGTGGAAATTTGATCCATTAATTATTAAAATCAACTCTATGAAATATTAGCTTTATAAAATTTTAAATATAGGCGTGGTCCGCCCAATTACACGTTTCTAATTTATTTGTTTTTATACTTTTATAGCAATTTTTAAAATTATGGATATATAAGACGTAAATTTCTGATATGTGAATAATATTCTAAGGGTTTAATGTATGCAATTAAAGATCCCACATTAATATCCCCACCAAAGGTGTAGAGTATTCCATAGTCGGGCCCGACCGACTATAAAAATCCGCCCCATGTGACCGAACTTACCCATGTGACCTAACTTTTCCAACTCGTTATTATAAAAATACTTTTTGCGTACAATATATTTTTTTGAATAATCTCTGAACATAGCTGAGACAATTTACTTTATTTTTGTATTTGTTCAGTTTGTTCCTAAAGTTTACAGTTATTTCGTAATAAATCGCAGTATAATTCCGAACTTTCCGTATGAAAATTTGCATTTCTTTTTTCGTAATTTCGAAATCGATTGGAATTTAAATAAAAAAACGAATGATCTTATACAACAAAAAGATTTATTATATGTTTAGAACAATTTTTAAATTGCTCGAGCAATTTTGACAATTTAAAAATATAATTTCAAGTTTTGTGACTGTGGTGACTGTTTTCTGTCCGTTCGCAAAATATGATGGAAATCTGCACTTCAAATCAGGGTTTAAATTGGTTCAGCAATCCCAAAACGCTCGCTTTTTGCTTTTTAGACACTGTTTCGATTCCATAATTCTCACTTTTTGCTTTGGAAATGATGCTTCCATTCCAAAACTCTTAAGCCAGAATCACACGATTGAATAAACAATTTATTTTTGAATCAATTTTCAAAATAATTTAAATATCAATCGTGTGATTGCCTAATTTTCCTAATCATGTGACTCAGGCCTTACCCTTTGCTTTTTAAATATGGCTTTGATTCCAAAATTTAAGTTCTTTGCTTTTTAAAAACTATCTCGATGCCAAAACTCTCGCTCTTTGATATTTATGTAAAATGTTTTGTGATTGTCAACCATCAAGAAGAACCATGTATCCGATAATAAAATGACGGATGTCTCCAAAAGAGTAAAGAAATCATCTTAACAAAGAACAAAGAGCAAAACTATAAATATTGTGATGCATTTCAAAAGCAAGAGGTGAAAGTATTTAAAATTTTAAAAAAGATTGATAAAAAAGATGTTATGTTCATTTTTAAAGTACTTCAAACTTTAAAATTCGATTTTCCAACAATTTTATTAATGAACCATACCCGTTTTTGCATATGAATATATACATTTTATTCTCTCATTTATATTTATAGTTTAAATGCATTGAAATCATATGGGTACGAGATTTTATTTCTTGATCGTCTGATTTGAATCTTATGCTAAATGGTTTTGATTTTGTAGATGTCTTTGAATTATTCCAATATTTTTCTTTTCAAAACCATCTTTTACCCAAGTAAATATTAATTCAAATAATTATCTCTGAATACTTAAATATAAACTGTACACTGACCCATTACTTGTTGCTCCTTCTCCTCACAAATGAGTTTGCCAAAGTACTTAATACTTTTTAATGAAGCAACAAAAACAACAACAACAAAAAAAGACATTTCTCTGTGTTGCAAAGTTACCACCATATGATTTAAAAAATAACATCTGCTGAGGATCGCACAAGATTTCGTAATCGACTACTTCTAAAAATTTCCGCCTGTCAGTTGAATTAAACTTAAATAGTTTTTCCATCAATGTACATTTTTTTTTATTTATTTATTTATTATTTTCCACGTACATTTCGTCTTTTTTTTCGTTGCAGAGTGCCGCAACGAGCTGGCTCGTATGGGCAAAGTTATCGACAAACTTATTGAACCGACACTAAAACGTGCCAAGGAGGTCTTAAAGCGTCAGGCATCTGAAGAATCCATCAGCAAGAGTACAAAGTTTTCTAACAAAAACAGCAACAGCATTAGCACCACCAACAGCAACAGCAATATGAGCAAACGGGTAAAAACTGCAAATAAGAATTACAAAAAAAACAAAAAAAACTTAATACACAGTGTGAAAAAAAAAAAAATACAAATAAGTTTCCTAATTTCTGCCTACATTTCTCTGTACGTTGCAGGCGAAACGAGGCTGCAACTCTGACGCACCAAGACGCAAGGATTTCGCAACTACTGAGGATTATATGAAATGCTTGAAAAGCCGCGAACGCGAGTAGGTTTTCCTAGTGTAGTAGCTGTATTTAAAAGTTTTTTTAATTAATTAAAATGTAGCTTATTTTTCAATTATTAAAATGCATATTAAGATAAAATCTTTTGATAAACAATTTCATCTTTGCAGAAAATTTCGCTATTTGGAGGGCTTTCAACCCGTCGATCCGGAAGAACAAAAGGAAGTCATTCTGCAAAAGTATGAAAAGTTAGTGGTCGAGGCGGAGGCGAAATTTACGTTGAAAATTGAAAAGCGTTACAAATGCCTCATGAAAAATGTGAGTTTTATGCTTAAATTGAAAACCATATTAGAATGCGGTTTCTAGCAGAATACTATGTATTGTTGTGCTAAAAGCAAAGATTGAAATACGGATTTGAAAGGAAACATATCACAAACTCTTACTTTTTATTGCTTTGTTGCCGAGCGAATGCAAGCGTTAAATTGCATTACAGAGTGTTGCTTAAAATGGAAGCAATATTTGTATTTATTTCTTGAAAAAAGCAAAACTAATTTTCTAATTTGAGTAATGCTTTAAGATTTGAAATACTTGCACTCCTTGCATTCGAAATGCTCACATGCTGCAAATACATGCTTCCTTGCTTTGTATGTGTATCGAAGCAAAAAGCGAGAGTTTTGGCAAGATACGATAAGCAAAGAGTGAAAATAATTTTATCGAGCGTGCACTTCAAAAGCAAATAGCAAGAGTTTTGGAATCGAAGCAACATTTAACTAGGAATTATTGAATCATTCAAAAACAAATCAAAGCAAGAGCGAGAATTTTGGCAGGACTCGGAAAGAAAAAAAAATATTCAACTTATTTTTTTCGAGTGAGCATTTAAAAAGCAAAGAGTGAGAGTTTTGGAATCGAAGCAGACTTTAAGACGCAAAGAGCGAGAGTTTTGAAATGGATATATTTAAAGTTTTGGAATCGAGATATTTAAAGCCTAAATGAAACCCAAACGAGTTTCAGGTTATTTCTCGTTTTGGTTTTGAGTTTTATAAGGAATCGGTTTCAGAGTAACAGTACTCTTCTGTAAAAGTTAACAGAAAAGTTAACAGAAAAGTTCAATTGTATTACAAAGCAATTTTTCTAATTATTTTGGAAGAATACTTCGTAAGAAAGCAAAGTTATTGGTTTTTGTTTAGCAATGTTTTAAGAATTGAAATACTTTCAGTCATTACATTTGATATACTGCAAATATTTTGTCTTCATGCTTTTAAAAGGCATTAAATCAATATTTATCGATCTTTGAGATTTGCAGAAAGCTCTTTTTACTCTTTCGGAGTCACATTCATGATAATGAGGTTTTTAAAAACACACACACAAAATAAAAAAAGCGAAAGTATTTGAAAATTAAGAGCGAGAGTTTTAGTATCGAGGCAGCATTCAAAAAGCAATAAGTCAAAATATTTAAATAGAGTCAGCATTTAAAAAACAAAGAACAAGAGTTTCAGAACCGACACAGCTATTAAGAAGCAAACAGGGAGATTTTTTTTTTGAATCGAGATAGATTTTAAAAGTAAAAAAGCGAGAGTTTTGTAATTTTTCTAGCATTTTAAGAGCGAGAATTTTAGTATCGAGGCAGTATTCGAAAAGCAAATAATCAAAATATTTAAATCGAATCAGTATGTAAAAAGCAAAGACAAAGAGGGTTTAGAACCGAAACAGCTATTAAGAAGAAAAAAGAGGGATTTTTAGGAATCGATATAGATTTTAAATGTAGAGAGCGAGAGTTATGTAATTGCCCGTGCAATTTAAAGTCTGATTGAAACCCAAACGATTAACGAGTTATTCCTTGTTTCGGTTTTAAATTTTATAACGAAACAGTTTTGGAGTTACTGTTTCAGTTCAAACATGAAACGGTTTTAAACGGATATCGGATTCTGTGACAAATCAATCTCTGGTTAAAAGTTAAACTAACGTTTGCTGTTTATACAAATTATTAAATTATTCTGAAATTAATTTTTTACATTTCAAACTATGCTCTGCGCTGTATTTGTAATAATTATCGTAAATTGTATCATAATACATTTTTTGACACATTCTTATATCGTCGTTGTAGAACGAAAAGTCAACAAATACATTTTCAAAATGCCAAATATTCATTTACAAAAATCTTTATATATCTGTCAATTTTTAATCGATGATCTCAATTGATTTACCACATGATAAGGAAATGTAAATCTATCAATAGATATATCTACTTTAAAAATGCATCAATTATTTTTTATAATATTAATCAACAAACACGAAATTTAAGTTTTTCATAAAAATGTATTTGGTTACTTTTCGTTCTACAACGACGATGACCAATACAAAGTCTCAACACCGACGTTGTGTAATTAATTCATCTCACCTGATTGAAAATGCATTTTATCTATCAAAAAATCGTCGTAAATCATGTTTTTTTGAATGTCTCTGCTGAGTTTTATCTCTACAACATAGATTTATAAAATACTGCATAATTTAATAATGCTCTTAAAATTGTTAATCTTCAACTTAATTCAAGCCTTTAATAACGTACTTAAAATTGTTGCTTTATTATCGTTAAAATACATATTTACGTTTGTAACCACAACCCTTATTTGTAAATGAAAAAAAGCGAAACACTCAAACGATTAAAATGCCTAAGCGCCTGTTTTATAATGCCGCCGAGAGTGCTGAGTAAAATTTTAACAACATCAATAAATTTTATTTGAAAAAGCCTTCATAATTTTTGCACCTTTTACTACGTTTGATGAATTTATCAAATTGTGTATTCATGGCACTTTTCCGACCAATAAAACAAACATAACACAGCACAGCATAGCACAGAATATAAGGTAAAAACCCAACTGACCCTGACTAATTTGCCTAATATGCCCAGCAATACAAAAAAAAAAAATTCAACCAAATTCTAAAAAAAAATAAATCTTATCCGCTCACTTTTATGACTGTGCATAAAAGAGATGAGAACTTTATTAAAGTTCACACAAAATTAAAATATGTGAGTAATGTGAGCGATATGCGATGTGCATAAGCACGTTATCAACACCCTCTAAAAAAAACCCACCATGCATATATTCATTTTTTTATGCTCTCGTAAAAAACCTCATATAAATTAGATGATTAGCGCCAAAAACGACAACATTATTACGAGGGTACTTGCAATGAAGCGTACATAAAATTCTCTATTAATCCCAAAAATATGCGCTGGTAAAGTAGTCACCATCGTCATCCAGTCATTTGAATGAAATATGAGACATATTTTAATACAGTCAATTTATTGATTTTATGAGATTTGTATGCATTGCCGCATAAGATCTTAGGATGCTTAAACAGCGATTCGCCCGAATATGTTTTTTGGAAATATGTTTGATGTGCTTGTACTTAACTTTTTCCATTTCCTTGTAGCTCGCCATATTAAGCCTCGAGACTTATCCATCCAAGTTGATTAAGAAAGTTTTACCGAAAATCAATGCAAAAATTCCATTTCTTCAAGATGTTTACAAGTTCGTGCTCAAGGAAGAGGTAAGTACTAAGTCGTCATCATTGGCGCCATCATTTCAGATACTAAACATAATTGGGTTGAATGCATAACTAAGTATTTTATACACTACTGATGAAGTGACTTAAGTGGGCTTAATAGCAGAGCAAAGTATGTGGCAAGGTATTTATTACGTGATACGATACGTAATTGGTTGTGTAGTAATGTTGAGTATGATTTATAATTTTTAACGTCATCAAAATATCTTTAAAGGTTTTAAATGTGTGTTGTTTATAAAAATAATTTAAAAAATAAATAACTAATTGTGATTATCACAAACATTTTAAATATTTATACTAAAATATAGTTAAATTATAGAAATGTGATTGCGATAGTCATAAATATATCAATTGTTTATTAAAAAAAAAGAAAAAGTATATCATAGAATAGTATAGAATTACACAAGACTTTTTGTTGTATGTGATGGTCAAATATATTTAATTTTCACAATAAAACAAATATTTTTGGAAAGCATAATCGTCAATAATCATCTGATTGCGACAATCATAAAATTTATAATTTTAAAAAATTTAAACCAAAATATACTGTTGTCGATAATAATAAAAATATGAATTGGCTATGTAAGAAATTAAAATATAATAAAACAAATAAAAAGACAATTGAATATAACAATAAATATGTTTGTAGTAACAATAATTGGAATTAATTTAATCTTTGGGCAAAATGTGTTTTGGATGTACATTACTGTCAATATAGTTGTTTGTCACAATCAAAATATTACGATCTTAACAACATAATTTGTTTTTTTAATTACAGAAAACACTAAATATCTGCAGAGAAAACTGACACAGGTTTTTTCTCTTAGTTAAATTATAAATTCAATCAATATAACTTAATGAGATATTTAGCAATATCAAATGTCAAATTAAATCAAATGATTGTGTTGTAAACATAAATGATTGTGATGTAATCATAAATATAATTATACCTTTTTGTGGAAACTACTTGCCGAACGTTAATTATAAAATCTTAATTTAAATGTTCGACAAAATCAAATAATTCTTTTGTATACATAATATTTTACTATTAGGTCCCATAATTTATTTGAGATCTCGTTCTCTAATGGTAAATATATGCTTATAAAGTCATTTGTTTACTTTGATGTGTTTCACAGAATATGTTAAACAAATTATAAGCCAATTTAAAACAAGTGAATTTCTGATATATTTTTTCATTTTAGTCAATAGTTTCATGTTTTTTTTTATAATATTTGTGTTAATTATTGTTTTAGTTAAGCAACCGACAATATCTATATATATAAAACTCTTGGTTCGTCTGTCAGTCAGTCTGTCTGACGGTCTGTCTGTTTGTTCCAGCATCACGTCTAAACCGCTGAACCGATTTAACTGAAATTTTGTAACAGGATACAATGGAGTCCGGAGGGTGTCATAGGCTATAATGGGCGGATTGGACAAATGGGCGAGGCACCTCCCCATACAACCTAAACTTTCAAAACGACATAACTCGGCATATACACAAGCTTAGAATGAAACAAAAAAACTCGAAATACAAAATAAATATACAAAAGCAAAAAACAATAATCAAACAAACACAAAATCAAAAACATAAAACTAAAGCAATAACACAAAAACAACAGCAAAATAAAAAACAAAAAACAGATGGTAAAATAAAAATAACAACAAAAACAATAGCAAAGACAAAGATAAAAAGCAGAAACACAAAATCAAAATTAAAAACACAAAAGCAAAAACAAAAGGAAAACAAAAACAACAAGAAAAATACAAAATCAAAAACACAAAAACAATAATACAAATGCAAAAACACTAAGCTAAAATCAAAACACAAAAGCAAAAGCAATATCACAAACAAAAGAAATGACACAAAACATAAATACAAAAGCAATAACACAAAAACAAAAGCAGAATTACAAAATAAAAAGCAAAAACACAATAATAAAAACACTAAAGCAGAAAACAAAAGCAGAACACAAAGCAAAAATACAAGATCAAAAACACAAAAGCAAAAACAAAAAAAAAACAAATAAACAGATGGTAAAATAAAAATAATAACAAAAGCAAATATAAAGATCAAAAGCAGAAACACAAAATCAAAATTAAAAACACAAAAGCAAAAACAAAAGGAAGGCAAAAACAACAAGAAAAATACAAAATCAAAAACACAAAAGCAAAAACAAAAATACAAGTGCAAAAACACAAAGCAAAAATCAAAACACAAAAACAAAGACACAAACAAAAGAAATGACACAAAACATAAATACAAAAGCAATAACACAAAAACAAAAGCATAATTACAAAATCAAAAGCAAAAACACAATAATAAGAACACAAAAGCAGAACACAAAAGCAAAAACACAAAAGTAGAAACACAAAAACAAAGCAAAACACACAAAATCAAAAACACAACAGCAAAAAAAAAACAAAAGCAAAAATAAAAAAAAGACAAAAACAAAAGCAAAAACACAAAAACAAAAGGAAAAACACAATAACTAAGGTAAAGACACAAAAGCAAAAACACCAACAAAAGCAATGACACAAAAGCAATGACACAAAAGCATAAAAGTAAAAAGATTTTGTGACATATCATTAGTACTACTATTATTTTGCACACCAACAAAAGTTATGAACATTTTTTAAATTGTGTCAAAAATATAACAAAATAATACATAATTTTAGTCACAAATTTCTAATATATGTACATATTAAAATTACTTTGTTGTTGTTATACTACAACACGACCAACAAGACGATTACCTAATTTATAGGTGACTAAACCAACTTCTTTTTAGAACAAAATCCAAAAAATATACGTTTACAGCAAACATAGTATAATTACGAGTTAATTTTTACTATAATGCTTATACAAAGCATTACACGTTTTATGTTGTAATTCGATTTTATCGAAACATGTTCAATTTCAATTAAATTATTTAACTTTATTCAAACGTTTTTTGTTTATTTTTAATTTATTTATTTTACTATAGAAACTGTGGCCACGCATACATCCGGAAATTATGTTAATGGACTTTATCTTCGACACTGAACATCAAGTGCGCCAAGATGTCGCCGCATTAATACTATCATGTTTGATAGATCTGCAGGAAGATTTTCGTTATTATGTTAAGCGATCTTTTTTGCGTTATTTATTAAAGTAAGCTTTGCTTAATTTACATAAAGCAACAAAAGCTTGTAAAATATAAAAACATCAATTCTTTTAGATCACCCTTAGAGCGAAAACGTTTACAACTGGAAATGGAACCACCCGATTTTCCTATAATGACCATACGTGGCCCGGTGTCATGGAAGGTCAACGTACAATTAGCGCGAAATCGTCTGGATCAAGTACTTATGACCACACATCCGGTTATACGTGCGTTAAATTTGCTTTGGCATCAACTGTGAGTAAAAGAGAGTCTGCTGAATTTATTGAAATTAAAAAAAATTATTAAATTAATTAAATATTAATACTTTTTAATTAAATATTTTAATAAATATTGCATGAAAAGTATTTATTTTTATATTATTAATGTTAATATGTATTATTTTGTCACCTATGAATGCTCATTAAAACAAGGGCACAAAAAAGAGTTGAATTTTTATACAATAAAGTTCAAAAATAATTAATCTATAATAAAAAAGAGTTTAGTTCATCATTAGCGATATAATGTATTAATATTTAAATAAAAACAAAACTTCAAAATCATAAATTCGAAAATGAATTTTAATTATTATTTTATTTATTAATATTATTAAAAACTCTGAACGAAAAATAAACATCACAATAATACAAAATTCTCCACATTACTTCTTATAATACCGTATTAAAGACGTCTATTGAAAAAAATGTTATAAAATTCCTAACTCTTCTCTTTTTTTTATAACTCTATAATTAATAAAAACTTTTCCCAACTTTTACCAATAGCTACAATGATCTGGTGATTGTCGATCTATCGAAGATTTTTCTCACCGAGACACCCATGACAGCGCTGGAAATTGTAAAATTTGTTGAGACCAGTTGCGCCAGCATACGAGACGTAAGACTAACAACAAAATAAAAAAAATATATATTGTACAAATTATGTGTAATTGCAAGTAATTTGTTTGTTAATTAGTTGCTCATAAACGATTGGCTGCCACGTTGTGCCGACATGATGGACGTCATGAAGAAAACTTGGAAACACTTGGTCCCAATGAACTGCAAGTATGGCGGTCGTGCAACGATACTGTTCAATTGCGTACATGCCCTAATGTCACATCAGCTGGAAGGACTCATTACGAAAAGTGTCACCTACTTGTTCAAGACCATCACCAGCTACATGGTGAGTATATGAATTATGATATGTGTTCGAAAGGACGATGGTGACGACGTCGCATAAATTGTAATTAACCTGCTTACGTAATGAGTTTGACTAAATTGCGGTTACTGTTGTCAGGATGGCAATGACATCGAGGCGTACAATATGTTCGATCCGAAACTTAAGCGACGTCCGTTGATGACACTAACCATATCTGTGGTAGGTGCACATTTTACTAATTCACGTGAGCCGGATGAGGATCAAGCGACGGATATTTATGAATTCAACGAGAATGATGATGCAAATCCCTTCTATACAAAATCCAGTTTTTTTAGTTTGGAAGCGGTGAGATCTAAAATTGTTTTTATTTAAATCTTTATTTGCACTTTATATATAGAGAATAAATTATTTATATATATTATTTTTGTTTTTCCATTCCGTCTAACCATTTATGTTTCACATCATGACTCTTATTTCTTACTTCTACAGCGTACATTTTACCCTTTACCTCTTTCATCTTTCATCTTTCATCTTTCATCTTTCATCTTTCATCTCTCCTCTTTTCTATTTCTTTATTCATTTACCTTAGCCGTCTTTCATATTTCCTCTTTTCTCTTACATTTTACATATTACCTCTTTCCTCATACCTCTTTCATCTTTCTTCTTTTCTATTTCTTTTTCATCTTACCTCATTTCTTTTTCCTCTTTCCTTCTTCATCTTTCATCTTTCATTTTTCCTTCTCCCCTTTCCCCTTTCCTATTTTCTATATTCTCTGACCTCTTTCCCCCTTTTCCTCTTTCCTCTTTCCTATTTCATTTTTCTACTTTCCACTTCATTTCCTCTTTACTCATTCTTCTTTCCTCTTTCTTTTTTCCTCTTTCCTCTTTCCCCTTCCCTCTTCCCTCTTTCCTTTTTCCTCTTTCCTCTTTCTTCTTTCCTCTTTTCTCTTTTCTCTTTTCTCTTTCCTCTTTCCTCTTTCCTCTTTCCTCTTTCCTCTTTCCTCTTTCCTCTTTCCTCTTTCCTCTTTCCTCTTTCCTCTTTCCTCTTTCCTCTTTCCTCTTTCCTCTTTCCTCTTTCCTCTTTCCTCTTTCCTCTTTCCTCTTTCCTCTTTCCTCTTTCCTCTTTCCTCTTTCCTCTTTCCTCTTTCCTCTTTCCTCTTTCCTCTTTCCTCTTTCCTCTTTCCTCTTTCCTCTTTCCTCTTTCCTCTTTCCTCTTTCCTCTTTCCTCTTTCCTCTTTCCTCTTTCCTCTTTCCTCTTTCCTCTTTCCTCTTTCCTCTTTCCTCTTTCCTCTTTCCTCTTTCCTCTTTCCTCTTTCCTCTTTCCTCTTTCCTCTTTCCTCTTTCCTCTTTCATCTTTCCTCTTTCCTCTTTCCCCTTTCCTCTTTCCTATTTCCTCTTTCCTCTTTCCTCTTTCCTCTTTCCTCTTTCCTCTTTCCTCTTTCCTCTTTCCTCTTTCCTCTTTCCTCTTTCCTCTTTCCTCTTTCCTCTTTCCTCTTTCCTCTTTCCTCTTTCCTCTTTCCTCTTTCATCTTTCCTCTTTCCTCTTTCCTATTTCCTCTTTCCTCTTTCCTCTTTCCTCTTTCCTCTTTCCTCTTTCCTTTTTCCTCTTTCGTCTTTCGTCTTTCCTCTTTCCTCTTTCCACTTTCCACTTTATTCTACTTTTTCCTACCTTTTTCCTCTTTCCTTCTCCTCTTTCCTTTTTTCTATTTTTTCTGACCTCTTTTCCTCTTTTCCTCTTTCCTCTTTCCTCTTTCCTCTTTCCTCTTTCCTCTTTTCTTTTTCCTCTTTCCACTTTCTTTCTTCTTTCTTTTTTCGTCTTACCTTTTTCCTCTTTCAATTTTCTTCTTCTTTCCTTTTTCATTTTCTTCATTTCTTTTTCCTCTTCTTTCCTTTTTCCTCTTTACACTTTCCACTTTCTTTATCTTTTCCTCTTCCCTTCTTCCTCTTTCATCTTTCATCTTTTCTATTTTCTCTAACCTCTTTCTCTCTCTCCAGTTTTTCCTTTTTAGCTTAGCTCTTAGCTCTTACCTTTTAAATCTTGTCTTTACCTCTCTCCTGTTTGCTGTCTTTTATTTTTTCTAAAATTTTATTTATTTCATATTTTATTTTAATCATTTTCTTATATTTAATTTTTATTACATTACTATTTCATTTAATTAATTTCAATAACTTTATTTTCTCATCTTTTTATAGCCCCCACTCGAAGTTGATTCGCACGTTGATTTCCTTCTCAATAACTATGGCAAGTTCTTTGTCTATCCTTATTTATTGGAGTTGCCGGATTTATTTATAGGACTGTTCAAAACAATTTTACGTGTTGGTTATGAAATACCGCGTCTCGAATTTCTCATGTCCAAAGGTAAATTTAATTAAATTTCATTTAAATACAATAAAATCCAGCAATAAAATACACAACGGTTAAAGTATTTTATAAAACAAAAATGTACAATAATAGTCACATTTTGTTACTGCATTCTTTGCATTTGTTTGGTATATTTGCCTCCGTTCGTTCGTTTCTTTGTCTGTCTGTTTGTTTGTTTATTTGTACGATACAAATATTTGATATATTTTTCATTTTATATTTTATGCAAAAATAAACTGCATCAGAGGAGGACACCTTCGGCTATCTACATTGTGTGCACGAGAATCACATCGACATGTTACGTCTGTACGATAAAGTCAGACTGGTTGTGATGAGTAACTGGCGCGGACCGCAGGTTTATCTGCTTCCCATCTATAAATACTATTACACATTGTTGGCCAACAAAGTGCTGCCCATCACCGAGAAGCTTTTTACACAGAATATAATACCGGAGTTGCAGGTAAACAATCAAAATGCAATTGGCCATTTTATTATTATCATCATCATCTGTGTGGGTGGGGATATAAATATATAGAATTTTTTGTGAATATTTTATTTTTTTTTGTAAAAAATAATTAAATTGTTGTGCATCTCTATTTAAAGTTCTCAGTGGAAATTAACTCTGTAGTGGTAAAACTCAACAAATACATTTTTGTAATTGGACAAGGCATGTTTATGTCAATTTAAATTCAGTAGTCAAATAAATTGCAAATAACAATATATCGTCACTATCATGCCAAAGTTGGGCGAATGTGTAATTTTGCATATTTGTGTTTTTTTGCATTTTTTAATATAGCTTTTCCTCAAGTATAATGTGCCAAAATTGTGTGTGATTTTGTTGGATATTTCTAGCCACAAAAGACAAAACCAAAATGACGAATTCGAAAAAATTGAAAATCTTATCATGCCAAAAGGGCGAATATTTTAGTTTTTTTTACCATAACTATTTATTGGTATAAGATAAAATAGTGGTTTAAGGGCATTAATTGTTTGCTTTTAAAGCACCTGTCGATTGGCATCATTATTTTAAAACAATTTGCGAAACATTTTTTTTACAAATGATAAAAATTTAAAAAATCATTTTAAATTAATGATGGCAATCGATAGGTGCTTTAAAAACAAACAATTAATGCCTTTACACCACTATTTTTTCTTGCACCAATAAAGAGTTATAGCAAAAAAACGGAAAGATTCGCCCTTTTGACATGACAAGATTTTCAATTTTTCATTTTTGTTTTTCGTTATTTTGCAATAACTCTTAATTGGTGCAATATAAAATAGTGTTTGCATTAATTGTTTGCTTTTAAAGCACATATCGATTGGCATTATTATTTTAAAATATTTTTTTGAATTTTTATTATTTGCAAGAAAAATGCTTGGCAAATTATTTTTAAGTAATGATGTCAATCGATAGGTGCTTTGAAAACAAACAAATAATGCCTTTACACCACTAATTTATTTTGCGTAAAGAAATAGTTATAGCCAAAAATAAAAATATTTACATTTCGTTCAAGATATAACCACACAAAATCTGTATTTATAATTCAGTAAGTTGTCCAAATTGAAAGGTATTTTATATACGTTATGATGTTTGATGAATAAACCAAAATAACAAAATGAATTGATAAAAAAATAATTTTTACTAATTTTTAAATTACTTCAACTTTTAAAATTTGATTTCCAAATATTTTAAAAAATGCACATTCCCCCTTTGGCATGAGAAGTGACGATATCTTGAATGGCATTATAATCAATATATAGTCGTTTGTGAAAACCATCAACTTAAAACAATTCAAAAATCATTTTATTTAGCAAGTTATTAATCGCTGGGTTCATTATTGTTACCAATTGATAAGAAACTATTAATACTTGGAAAGGTTTTTAAAAATAATTTACTGATTTTAAAAATATTAATTAATAAAATAGCGTTTTTTTTAATAATACTGATTGATCCAAATTCGTCTCCCAACGTAGGCTGTAAAATAATTTTTAAATTCACTCCTCAGTTACCATATTGGACTGAATTTTGAACCCTAAACTGAATTTTTAACCCTAAATATCATTGTGCTTAAAATAGCTGACAGACGTGTAATTTGGTTCAGTAATGAAGATTGGATGTGATTGAACATGGTACGCCGTGGCACCTCCCATATAACAAATTGTTGAAAAACTTTTTAAATTCTGCCCTTTATAGAAGTAGTTACAATAATCGATCATTGGACAAATGTTAATTCCATATAAACTCAACACTATGAGTATTCTAAAAACCCCGTTCAATACATGTAGTGAAAATTTAAGAAATTTTTCTCGGTATATCATATATTTCATATCAAAATCATATCCATCAACAAGGGTGAATGTTTTTGTAACAGAAAACACGTATATGCCTCAAGTCAGAGTTCAAATACGTCAATTATATTTAATTATCAGAATAAAACCAACACACGTCTATTATATATTCCACGCAAAAATGAATAAATATTATATATATGAATTATGCAAGTTATTCAGAATATGAAATGTTCCTGTTGTGCGTGTCGTTCGTGATTTTGTTGTTGGTTGAAGTTCAAGCATATGTAAAATTATTAAATTACTATATTACGATTTGATTTGAATGTAATGAGGCGCAGAATTAATATTAAATTATATTACCGAGAGACAGGCATCCAACAGGAACACACGAACTCGCCATCAAAATCTCACCTATTTTATATTTATTTATTTTATAAGTGACATGACTGAAATTATGAACGAAATTATGATCGTCTTCAACACCAAAACAGCTATATACAAGGGGCGGCTAATGATACTTGTCGATTATTTTTTATATAGGCACTTGTGTACTTTCATTTTAAATTAAAATTTGAATCTATTAAATATATTTTATGCAGGGAAATTTGACTGCATAAAATGTTTTTTAATTTTTACCCCTTTTACTATTGAAAATATTTAAAAAACCTTTTATTGATGAACACGTTTATAAAATTTGCTAATTCAAAAATGTATTTTATTTTCTTATTTTAAGATTTTTGTATTTTTATTGCATGTATATTTTAAAATAAAATTTAATTTATATAAATCAAATTTTCTCTATATTTTTACATATGCAGGCTGTCGAGGACCTAATGAAAAAACTACGCGCTCTTGTTGAGGGCACTTATTATCTGCGCGATTTCATTTCACTGAATTTATTCATGCTCGATAATCGACATGTTAAGCGTTCGATAGCGATGTTGGTGCAACAGATTTACGATTTCATTACCGATTTTTATAAGGCGATGAATTTGAACGAGAATCGTGCGTAAGTTTTTTTTTTTGTTATTTGATTATTACAGATCTGTTTGTATGTAAATAAAATTTGAATTTTATTAAAAGTTTAATTTTAATGAAATTGGACTTCGTGAATTTTAGAATAATTTTTAGATTATTAGTGAAAATTTAAATTTTAATAAATATTTAAATTTTATAAGAAATTTAATTTTTAGTGAAAAATTGAATTTTCAGTGAAAAAAATTATTTTTTAGTGTTGAATTGAATTTTTAGTGAAAATTTGAATTTTAGTGAAAAATTGAAATTTTAGTGAAAAATTGTATTTTTAGTGAAAAATTGAATTTTTAGTCAAAATTTGAATTTTTAGTGAAAATTTGAATTTTTAGTGAAAATTTGAATTTTTAGTGAACAATTGAGTTTTTAGTGAAAAATTGAATTTTTTAGTGAAAAATTGAATTTTTAGTGAAAAATTGAATTTTTAGTGAAAAATTGAATTTTTAGTGAAAAATTGAATTTTTAGTGAAAAATTGAATTTTTAGTGAAAAATTGAATTTTTAGTGAAAAATTGAATTTTTAGTGAAAAATTGAAATATTAGTGATAAATTGAATTTTTAGTCAAAATTTGAATTTTTAGTGAAAATTTGAATTTTTAGTGAAAATTTGAATTTTTTAGTGAACAATTGAGTTTTTAGTGAAAAATTGAATTTTTAGTGAAAAATTGAATTTTAGTGAAAAATTGAATTTTTAGTGAAAAATTGAATTTTTAGTGAAAAATTGAATTTTTAGTGAAAAATTGAATTTTTACTAAAAATTCAATTTTTCACTAAAAATTCAATTTTTCACTAAAAATTCAATTTTAGTTAAAAATTGAATTTTTAGTGAAAATTTGAATTTTAGTTAAAAATTGAATTTTTAGTGAACAATTGAGTTTTTAGTGAAAAATTGAATTTTTAGTGAAAAATTGAATTTTTAGTCAAAATTTGAATTGTTAGTGAATATGAATTTTAATGAAAATTTGAATTTTTAGTGAACAATTGAGTTTTTAGTGAAAAATTGAATTTTTAGAGGAAAATTGAAATACTAGTGAATTTCGAATTTTTAGTGAAAAATTGAATTTTAGTTAAAAATTGAATTTTTAGTGAAAATTTGAATTTTAGTGAAAAATTGAATTTTAGTTAAAAATTGAATTTTTAGTGAAAATTTGAATTTTAGTTAAAAATTGAATTTTTAGTGAAAAATTGTATTTTTAGTGAAAAATTGAAATATTAGTGAATTTTGAATTTTTAGTGATAAATTGAATTTTTAGTCAAAATTTGACTTTTTAGTGAAAATTTGAATTTTTAGTGAACAATTGAGTTTTTAGTGAAAAATTGAATTTTTTAGTGAAAAATTGAATTTTTAGTGAAAAATTGAATTTTTAGTGAAAAATTGAATTTTTAGTGAAAAATTGAATTTTTAGTGAAAAATTGAATTTTTAGTGAAAAATTGAATTTTTAGTGAAAAATTGAATTTTTAGTGAAAAATTGTATTTTTAGTGAAAAATTGAATTTTTAAGTGAAAATTTGCATTTTTAGTGAAAATTTGAATTTTAGTTAAAAATTGAATTTTTAGTGAAAATTTGAATTTTTAGTGAAAAATTGAAATATTAGTGATAAATTGAATTTTTAGTCAAAATTTGAATTTTTAGTGAAAATTTGAATTTTTAGTGAAAATTTGAATTTTTTAGTGAACAATTGAGTTTTTAGTGAAAAATTGAATTTTTAGTGAAAATTTGAATTTTAGTTAAAAATTGAATTTTTAGTGAACAATTGAGTTTTTAGTGAAAAATTGAATTTTTAGTGAAAAATTGAATTTTTAGTGAAAAATTGAATTTTTAGTCAAAATTTGAATTGTTAGTGAATATGAATTTTAATAAAAATTTGAATTTTTAGTGAACAATTCAGTTTTTAGTGAAAAATTGAATTTTAGTTTAAAATTGAATTTTTAGTGAAAATTTGAATTTTAGTGAAAAATTGAATTTTAGTTAAAAATTGAATTTTTAGTGAAAATTTGAATTTTAGTTAAAAATTGAATTTTTAGTGAAAAATTGTATTTTTAGTGAAAAATTGAAATATTAGTGAATTTTGAATTTTTAGTGATAAATTGAATTTTTAGTCAAAATTTGAATTTTTAATGAACATTTGAATTTTTAGTGAAAATTTGAATTTTTAGTGAAAATTTGAATTTTTAGTGAAAATTTGAATTTTTAGTGAAAATTTGCATTTTTGGTGAAAATTTGAATTTTAGTTAAAAATTGAATTTTTATTGAAAATTTGAGTTTTTAGTGAAAAATTGAATTTTTAGTGAAAATTTGAACTTTTAGTGAAAATTTGAATTTTTAGTGAAAAATTGAATTTTTAGTGAACATTTGAATTTTTAGTGAAAAATTGAATTTTAGTTAAAAATTAAATTTGAAATATTAGTGAAAATTTGAATTTTTAGTGAAAAATTTAGTTTTTAGTGAAAGTTTTAATTTTTAGTGAAAATTTTAATTTTTAGTGAAAAAATATAATTTTTAGTGAAAATTTTAATTTTTAGTGAAAAATTGATTTTTTAGTTAAAAATTGAATTTTTAGTGAAAAATTGTATTTTTAGTGAAAAATTGAATTTTAGTTAAAAATTGAATTTTTAGTGAAAAATTGTATTTTTAGTGTAAAATTGAAATATTAGTGAATTTTGAATTTTTAGTGAAAAATTGAATTTTAGTTAAAAATTGAATTTTTAGTGAAAAATTTAATTTTTAGTGAAAAATTGAATTTTTAGTGAAAAATTGAATTTTTAGTGAAAAATTGAATTTTTAGTGAAAAATTGAATTTTTAGTGAAAACTTGAATTTTTAGTGAAAATTTGAATTTTTAGTGAAAAATTGAATTTTTAGTGAAAATTTTAATTTTTAGTGTTAAATTTAATTTGAAGTGATAAATTGAATTTTAAGTGTAAAATTGAATTTGTAGTGAATTTTTATTATAGAATTGAATTTTAAGTGAAAAAATGCATTCTTTAATGAAAAATTATAATACCAGTGAAAAATTGAATGTTTAGTGAAAAATTGAATTTTAGTTAAAAATTTAATTTTTAGTGAAAAACTTTTAGTGATGAATTGAAATATTAGTGAAAATTTGAATAGTTAGTGAAAACTTTAATTTTTCATAATTTTTTATATTTAGGTGAAAAATTGAATTTTTAGTGAATAATTATTTTTTTTTAAGAAATTTTTCATTATTTCATTTATATTTAAATATTTAAAATTAAAAGTGCTTTATTTTTGAAAAAAAAAAAATCTATAAATGTAGTTTGTCTAGTGCAAAGCAATACGGTAACAATAACCATAATAGTATTATGTGCTGACTATTCTCATCCATATTCCTTGCCTTCACATGGTATTAAATTGTGTGACAACGAGGTCTCAAAATTACCTTTGCTATGTAATAAAATTTATATATTTACATATTGCAGCATATGTGACGCCTTGGAGGAAATGTCTATGAAAGCCGGCGAACGTCCGGAGGAAACAGCCGAAGTGGTTGCGTTGCAAAATTACCTAAGCGAGTGTCGTGATGAGCGTATTTTTGCACTAAAGGATGAAATTAAGATTGTGTCAAAGCGTGTTATCTTTCTGCTGACTCATTCTATAATGGACAGTAAGTGTGAACATTGTATAGAGGATATTTTAATGTTTATAATGGTGTTGTAAGTGTTAAATTTAATAAATTGATTACAAAATTTAAATAAATTATTTCTAAAAAGAAGTAATATCTGGAAGATTTCGAAGTTATGCTTAATTCTTGTAATTTATCACTTCGAATAAAAATTATTATTAATGTATATTGAACTGAACATTTTCTGAATGACGTTAGTGCTTTTGAATTTAAGTTTGTGGTAAATCTCTTTGTATATAAATTGATTGGGTTATTTTTATAACGATAAAATCAGAATTATGTTAATATCTACCATTTAATCCTAAAGTAATATTATCATGATTTTAAAAGTCAAAGTATTAATATATTTTTCAAAATTTTCAAAGAACCACCTACATTTTTATTTGTTATACAAACTTTCACAAGTATTTCTAACTATCCATTTTGATAGAATACATATTTTTCTGGGTTTTAAATAAATACAAAATCGTTAAAATAAATGCATTTTGTAGTATTTTTTACTTTTTTTTTTGTAAAGTTCCATAAATATGGAATGTAGTAAAAATAAATGCACAGGTAGTAATTTAACTACATGTTCTGGATGTTTAAATAAATACGTAATGTAGTTTTTTTTTAATACAAATGTACTAAAATGTGCAGTAAATTAATGAAGTGGTTTTCTATATAAAAACAACTACATCAATCTAGTAAAAACAAATAATGTGCTTTTAAATGTAAATACTTACTTATAGTAAAGTTATTTATCTTTTTTTTTGATACAGTATTTTTTTGGCGAATGTTTTTTGGTATCTTTAATTAAATTTTTAAAATTCATTTAGTTTATTTGGCTTTAATCTTCATATAAACCTCACACAGGTGACGATATTCATCTTAATTCACGCACTTTTGTACTGCCTTCGGAATTGGAGTCGGTATTAGATTTGAGTGCGGCGCGTTTAAGTGTTGTGCGTGATCATCTGGAGGCTGCTTTACGGTAAGTAAAAAAAAATAGTCATACGACTAATAACTAATACAAACGATCACATTTTACTTTAGTGAAAAACGTGCTAAATTTGAACAGTTCATCGTGTATGAGAGGCGACGCATGGATGGTTTTCGCATGAAGGAAGTGCGTGAAATTCTAACACTGGATGAGTTGAAGGAACGCGTCGAAAGTGTGGATGAGTTGTTTGAAGTCATTGAGGTAAGAGCTAAAAGATCTATAACAGTTTTACAGTAGAAAATTTTGAAGACTGTCCGCATTGGAATCAGCGTTCATTATTTTCAGATATTTTAATAGCTTTTTAAAGGCTTTTTAATAGCGTTATAATAAAATGATAACTCAATTCTATACTTACTAAAATCCCTTCTAAGGATTTTTTTTTACTTTTTTTTATTAATTAAATATTTCTATAGTACATAATTGTTTTTTATTTTTATTAATAGGGTCTTAGTCGCGAGGCAAAATCCATTAATGTCGAGGAGCATCTGCTACAAATTGACATTTCTGCATTCTCCGCACTTGCGGGCATTATTGAAAAAATGGAACCAATTGAAAAACTATGGAAGACAGCATATGAATTCGAAAAAGATCATCAAATATGGTGTGTTTGTATAAAATTGCAATATCGTAAAAATTTCAACATCTGAGTTATGTCTACGTTTAGGATGTATGGACCATTCGAATGTCTTAATGCAGATATTATACGCGAGGAAGTAGAGAACATGCACAAGGTATTCAATTTATGGTACTTTTAAAAAAATATTTTTAAAATTTCAACATTTTTTCTATTCTCTTTTTAGATAATATACAAACTTTCACGTCAGTTGGCCACAAATCCGGTAGCCAAACGCGCGGCCGAACAGATACGTTTGAAAATCGAAAAGTTCCGCATGTATTTGCCGGTGCTCGACTCTATATGTCGCAAGGGTCTGGAGCAACGTCACTGGGATTTAATCTCTGCACAGCTGGGTAAACCGTGCAGTCCGGAACTGTTTCCATCTCTTAAGGATATGATAGAGGCTGATATTATGAGTATCATACCACAACTGGAGGAGATTTCAAATGCGGCGGGCAAAGAGCACGAACTGAATTACGCCCTCGATGTAATGCAACGTGATTGGCGTGATGTAGAGTTTGAAGTGTTGCCGTATCGTGACTCTGATACACATATTCTGGCAGCACTCGATGACATTCAGACGCAACTGGACGATCATATCATGCGTACGCAGGCAATGAAAAGGTCACCGTTTATTGTGGCCTTGGGCTCGAAGGCGGACGACTGGGAGGCACGTCTAATGCTGGTGCAAAATATTATCGATGCTTGGACGAGTGTGCAGGTAACGTGGATGTACTTGGAGCCAATATTCAGTTCGGAGGATATAATGCGACAAATGCCGGTGGAAGGTCGCAATTTTAAGGCGGTGAGTTTTAAATTGAAAAGTTCATAATATTCATTTATTTTTATTTTATTTAAGTTTATTAATTTTTATACTAAGCCACAAATTATTCATCAACATTTTAGCAAACTATTAAGTGATGAACTGTTGAACAAATTATGAATTAGTTTTTAAATATTGAACTTTCCATTTTTACTCAACAAGCTTTTTTTTTGTTGAACTGATGAATTTATTCAGAAAAATCTCAAATCAAAACCAAACATACAATTGATACACAAATTATGTATAGATGATGATAAATTATAATCTTAGAATTGTACATGAACAAACTATACTCAAAATATTAATGAATTTATTAATATCTCAAGAAATTTCTAAATCGGTAAATGAATAAATTGCAACACTTCATTAAATAGTTCATTATTTGATAATAAATATTTCGCTATTTAAATTTATCCAATCAAATTCATAGAATGAAGTGTTTATTCAATGAAACTTTTAAAATCGAAATAATTCATTCATTAAAGATTGATGAAAAACAAAAATTAACAATAAAAATTCGCTTATTCATTAATTGATATGAATAAATAATTCATTGGTCATTCATCATGTGTTCATAGCTAAAAAATAATTGATAAACTGTTGATGGAAATTAAAATTGAACAATTTGAATTCGTTAATTACAAACATAATATGAATAAATAATTAATTCGTCATTCATCAAGAGTTCATGTTAAAAAACATAGAATTGATGAATTTTTTCAAAGAAACTTTAAAAATCCAAAATTTTATTGATGAACAATTGATGGAAAATAAAAATAAACATTATGAATTCGTTAATTCATTACTTAATTTGAATAAATAATTCATTGGTAATTCATCATTGATTCAAAACAAAAAAAATCATAGAATTGATGAATTTATTCAAAGAAACTATAAAAACCTTAATAATTAATTGATAAACAATTAATGAAACATAAAAATATATAATATGAATTCGATAATCTATTACTTAATATGAATAAATAATTCATTGGTCATTCAACAAAAGTTCGTTATAAAAATTCATAGAATTGATGAATTTATTCATAGAAACTTTAAAAACCGAAGTAATTAATTGATGAACAATTAATGAAACATACAAAAAAATATATGGTTCGATAATCTATTACTTAATATGAAAAAATGATTCATCAAGTGCTGATAACTGAAAATTCATAGAATTGATGAACTATTCAAAGAAACTTGATATAATTAAAAACAAACAATATGAATTCGTTAATTAAAATGAATAAATATATCATTGTTCATTCATCAACTGTTCATAACTCTAAAAAGTTAATTAAGTTTCAGAAATTGATGTAAATAATTCGTAAATACTATGAATTATTTATCAATATTATGAATAAATCATAACTATTGGTATTTGTTTAATTTGGTATTCGATTCAATTTAAAAAATAATATAAGGAGTGCGTCATTAGAAATGTGTGCATCGAAAAATAAAAATATCTCAGTAACCACTTTGTCAATTTTCAAAAAGTTAACATTTTATTAAAGTAAATTTTATTCATAGTAATTATAAAAAAAAAAATACAAAAAAATAATTAATCAATGATAAAATTATTAACTTTTTCTGCAACTCCTATCATTAGGGCCTTCACAGTCTCTTCCTCGATCCTTTGGCTTGCAGCACACCATTGACGCCGAAAATTTACAACGTCCTTAGATACCCGTTTGGTGGTCTTCAATTCCCTTTTTACCAGAGCCCAATATCTCTCGATTGGCCGGAGCTCTGGGCAATTCGGTGGGTTCGCTTCTCTAGGGACAAACACTATATTATTTTTCTGGTACCAATCCAAGACAGCTTTACTGTAGTGACACGAAGCAAGATCAGGCCAAAAAAAGGTAGACACTTCATGTTGTCTTAAAAATGGTAGAAGTCTCTTCTGTAAGCACTCCTTCAAATATATTTCCGTGTTAATTGTCCCAGTGATCACGAAAATGTTGATTCATTTGCCACAACTACAACTTGCTTGCCACACGAGAAATTTTCTTGGAAACTTTGATCTTTTTTGGGTCTTAAATTTATCCGGGACATTTCCTCTAGCATCGGCAACATAAAATTCTTGGCCAGGAAGCTGAGAAAAGTCGGAAAGAACGTATGTTTCGTCATCCATAATGCAACATTCGTACTTTTTCACAAAATTGTTTTTAAGCTTTTTAGCACGCTTTTTTGCCTCAACATTTTTTGCTGCATTCCGATCTGGGACTTTTTGAACTTTATATGTCTTCAGACCAGCTTCGAGTTTCGCTCTCCGTACAAAAGACTCAGAGCATCCAACTTTGAGGGCTACATTTCGTCCTGAGAGATTCGGGTTTTTCTTCAGCACGGGTACCACCGTTTTCGCTTTGTTTCGGTCACCAGAACCTTTCTTTTTGCCTGTTCCTGGCTTCCTATCATAGCTAAGGTCCGCCTTGAACTTTTGAAGTACTTTTGATACAGTGTTCCGGTGAGCTTTTACAATTTTTGCAATCCTTTTATATGTAAAGTGAGGATTATTTAAAAAAAAAATATATAATTTCCTCACGCACTTTTTGTTCATCGCCCATTTTTTCGCTGAATAACAAACCAATTTTGCAAAAGTTACATACTACATATTCCGACATGTTTTTCAAACCTAACTTGATTAAAAAATGTTGTTTTGAATTCCAATGAAAAAAGTTACAGTAGAAAAAGCGTGCACAAGTTTCTAATGACGCACTCCTTATACTTCAATATTAATTTATTTATTTATATAACATCTTTACAAATCAGTAAAGAACCATTCATAACTAATAGCATCAACATTTTTCAAGGTGGACAAAATATGGCGTCGCACAATGCGTCACACCAATCAAAATTTAAATGTTTTGGTTGCTACCGAGTATCCCAATATGCTGGAAATGTTTCTAAAGGGTGTCGAAGATCTGGAGACAGTGCAGAAGGGTCTTAATACATATCTAGAGCAAAAACGTCTCTTCTTTGCGCGTTTCTTCTTTTTGTCCAACGATGAACTTTTGGAAATACTATCCGAAACTAAAGATCCAATGCGTGTACAACCGCACTTGAAGAAATGTTTTGAAGGCGTAGGAGCTTTTAAAATTTAAAATTAAATATTTTACATATTTTGTAATTTTTTATTATAGATTGCAGCCTTAACCTTTGATGACAGTCAGGAAATAACTGAAATGATATCCGATGAAGGTGAACAGGTCTCGCTGATACGTCGCATTAATCCACAATTAGCTAATGTTTGTTAATTGTTTAAGATTTTATTTATAAGTACCATAAAATATATTATTTTCTAACCCAAACTTAGGGTCTCGTTGAGTTGTGGCTCAAAGAAGTCGAATCAACGATGTTGGAAAGTGTACAGGAACAAATGAAATTCGCCTGGGAGGATTATACACTGGTGGAGCGTATATTTTGGGTAACTGCTTGGCCCGGTCAAGTGGCACTAGGTATATCGTGCATGGCATGGACATATGAGGTATGTGCTATATGATGATACCCTTTATTCAAATTATAATTGAAATATATTTGAAATAATTTAATTACCATCTACTATTAGGTGGAAGAGGCCATAGAGCAAGGTACTGTACGTGAATATTTGGAAAAAAGCAATTTGCAAATTGGCGAATTGGTGAAATTAGTGCGCACAGACCTCGGCAGTGGCACGCGTATTACAATTGAAGCTTTAATTGTACTCGATGTGCATGGTAATAATGCACACACATATAATAAATCGACATACAGCACACCTATATTAATTAATGTGTTCTGCAGCACGTGATGTTGTTAAATATCTGGTGGATGTGGATGTCACAACGATTACCGAGTTTGACTGGATTTCGCAATTGCGTTATTATTGGAAACAAACAGAGAGTAGGTATAATTTTAATTAAATTCTGAAATAAATAACATTGCACCTCATTGCATTTACTGTGAGAGATTTGTGTAGTGCTTTATTTTTGTATCACTCTAAAGAGTTTTTTTTAGTATTGTAAGATTTTAAATTGCCGAAGGACAATGATTTTTATCTAGTAAAAAATGTAGAAAATGCTGCACTTTCAATTAAATAAATTTGTATTTATTTTAAAGTACTCAAACTTTAATATTATTACAGAAAAAGAAGAATACGTCTGCGTTAGCATGGTTGTGACTGAAGTCAAGTATGGTATGGAGTATCTTGGAAATCTGCCACGCCTAGTGGTGACGCCATTGACCGATCGTTGTTACAGGTAATACTCACAAAGTACAACTACTTACTACCTGTGCTATATTTGTTAATATCAGCGTTGTGAACATGAAGTTAATCAAATTATTAGAAAAAGTTTGTTTTTAACGTTCAGAAGATTTCGTAAATCAATTATTGAAATTTTTAAACGTCATTGGCGGTTTTACTTTTACTACGACGATATATCGAAAAAATACTGTATTAAAAAGAAACAAAATCCCTTTAAAATATTTTTTATTTCCAAACGAAAATGTATTTGTTTTTACTACTGTGATTTACTGCACTTCTTCACTAATTTTTATTACATTTATATTAAAAACTAGCTGGACCCGTTCACAGCTTCGCCCGTGCTAAGTTTTTGTAATTGTTAAGCTATATCGTTCATAAAGTGTGGATACATTTACGCCCCTTTTTAGGGCATGTCTACGTCGCCTTTTCACTCCCATATTGATCATAGTGTAATGCCTCTATTTCCAATCTGGATCACATTCCACGTGGCTATTAACATTTTTAAAAATTATCCTTTGTTTCGAGTTGTACAACCCTGCTCTTAGTAAGTCAGGAGTTTTAGCATTTTTAAAATTTTTGTTATATGGGAGGTGTCATTGTCCAATTCCGTCCAAATTCTACGCAGGGCAAAAAATCCATTCGTTTTTTTTTTTTGGATTTCATCCACTTAAAAATTCCAAGATTTTTGGATTTTTTATTTTTGAACATTTTTCGAATTAAAACTAAGGAAATATATTTGTGGTTTTCAGTGTACAAATTATGTTTTGAAAATTTAAGAATTTGTTATAAATCACGAAATCGAAAATAATTATTTGAACCACTGCTGGATGAAATCTCTGTTGGAGATGGTAATAAAATGATTCATATATTATATTAGCCAACATATTACCCAACTTAGGCTTTTATGTAGATCTAAATAATTTAATGATGTAGTCGACGAAACCATGGATTTAATTCAAGTCAATTCTATGACAATTTTTGAAGCGGTAGATATTGATTGAATCTAATAGGATCTGAAGAAAACTGCTTCCAGATCCAAGACGGTGAATTTTTTCCACAAAGTATCCGGATTGTTTTCCAGCCCTGATTCTATGTGACAATTACAATGTTTAATATAATCTTTTGTTTCGATTTTTTAAACTCTGCACTTAGTAGGTAAAGAGTAATAGCAAATTTTAAGGTTTTTTTGTGTATGGGAGGTGCCATGACCCATTGTCCAATCCCGTCCATATTCGGCGTGATGATCGGAGTTTTAAATATGAACATTTGATTTGATTTTTATAACTCTACTTTTAGTATGTCAGGAGTTATAGCATTTTTAATGTTTTTGTTATATGAAAGGTGCCACGCCTCTTTATACAATCCCGCCCACATTCTACGTGACGATTTTACTTTTTAATATGAACCTTTGTTTCAATTTTCATAACTCTGGTCAGGAGTAATAGCATTTTTAAAGTTTATATGGGAAGGTTATATGGGAAGTACCACTCCCCTTTATCAAATTCCGCCCACATTCAGCAAAAATATAAATAACAACAAAATACATTACTGAGCCCAATTTCATAACTGTGGCTCTCTTATACAGCTATTTGGAAATTAAAGTTTAGTTTTGCCACGCGCATTTTTGTACCTTAGGAGGCAAATTTCCAAAAATCCCTTCGTAGTGCGCTCTCACGTCGGGAAATCAACACCCTGTCCAAATATCAAGTTCGTAGGGTCAAATTTAGATTTTTCCAATTTTCCGGATTTTCCTTTGGGTTTTTCCGACTTTTCTTTTTTCCTAAACCATTCTTGCATTGACACGAACAAAATACAAAAAGAATCAGGCAAATCCGTCAGATCGTTCTCCCGTGATGCTCTGGCACACACAGGACATTTCATTTTTAAATATATAGATTACTACATTTTGTATTTATTAAATCGTAAAGAGAGATATGCAGAAAAGTTAATACATCTGTATTTATGTTTACTACATTTTGCATTTATTAAAATTTATGAAAAAAAATACATATGTACATAATTTTACTACATTCTGTATTTATTGTGCATAAGGAATTTGTAAAATTTAAAATAAAGAAAAAAAACAGTTGGGAAGGTTAGATCACATGGGAAATTTTAAAGTAGGTGTAATTATGATAGTTAGGATTATCAAAATTATAGTCGGTCTAAGCCGACTATAAATACCCTACACATATGTGTGGTTACCATTCAAAGTGATATATAGGTCACCAGGGTATACGAATCCTGAAAATAACTACAAACATTCAATCGCAGAAGAATTTCCATTCATTTGATACCCATATTTACAAATGGGTAGGTGTACCGAATTTCGATTTTTTTTTTGTGAACCACAAGTCTTTTTGCCGGAAAACATTATTATAATGTATTTGAGCATGATATCAATATATATTTGACCAAAAAAGTTTACCTAAGCACGTATACATAAAAATTGATCTTTATATGTACATTTTATATGAGGTATTTGAACATAAGTGGTCGGATCATAGGTCACAATGGACCGATCTCGCACATACAGCGTAGGTATATTAGTAATCTAAGTTATAAGTTTCATTTATCTAGCTCTTCAATTTTAAAAGTAGTAGGGATTTCAACAGACAGACAGACAGACAGACGGACAGACGGACAGACAGACGTACGGACATCGCTAAATCGACTCAGGAGGTCATGCTGATCAAGAATATATATACTTTTCCATACCGGAGATGCTTCCTTCTGGGTGTTACAAACGGCGTACCAAACTGAATATACCCTTTCACTCTTAGTGTAGGGTATAAATATACTACAAAAGTTAGTAAATGTAGTATAACTGCATATTTGCAAAACAATTACATAAATGTATTAAATTTTACCACATTCATTTCATAAATTATCCACATTCATTCACTGAAAAAAAAAAAACAATTTATGAAAAAACAAAAAAACTGTCAAATAACCAAAAAATAGTATTAAATCTTTTAATAGATGTTCCAATAAATTTCATAAATCAATGCATGTCAGAAAATGTTATTTACATATACCGTGAAAATTCTCCGACATAAAACAATAAAAATTCATTCACACAATGACGTAGTTTTAAATACAACAAATGCTGTATATTTGCTGACATCGAATTCAGAATTTTTTTTATGGTTTATCTATATTTTTTTCATTTATATTTCAGAACACTGATGGGCGCCTTGAAATTATGCTTAGGTGGCGCTCCAGAAGGACCTGCTGGCACAGGCAAAACCGAAACATGCAAAGATTTGGCAAAGGCAGTCGCAAAGAAATGCGTTGTTTTTAACTGTTCCGATGGTCTGGATTACAAGGCGCTGGGCAAATTTTTCAAGGTAATAAATAATCTTTCAGTCGTCGTGTGGTCATTAATTTTGACCCACATTTTTGTTTAACTTGGGGCATTTTTTTTTTGCATAACTAAGAGGTAATAAATTAAATTAGGAAATACATTTCTAAAGTGTTTAAAACAAATCATTAAAAAGAAAACTTAAAATGTAAATTAAAAATTCATTTTTAAGTAATATGTTATATAGTTTAAAATAATAACATTAGTATTATTATTTAGATATCGGCCTATGACTTAAAGAATAAAGGTCAATGCAATAATCGTATGACGATATCAGGAACAGTTACGTGTTTAATTTTTTCAAGAAAAAGTGTAGTTTTGAATCGATGAATTGTATATTTTTATTCGTATGAAAATGATAATTGAAGTTATAAATTGTGTTTAAACAATAACATGATTAAACACGTCGTTGACGATACTTTGTGCGACGCACCACTTTGTAACGATAACCATCTTCAGCAAGCTTGGCAGACTCTTCTGGTTCAACGACGACTTCAGAATCTTCAACTGGGGGCAGATATTCGTTGGAGGGAAGTTCGTTTACATCGCGACGATGACGGTACTTGGTGCGACGCACCACTTTGTAACGATAACCATCTTCAGCAAGCTTGGCAGACTCTTCTGGTTCAACGACGACTTCAGAATCTTCAACTGGGGGCAGATATTCGTTGGAGGGAAGTTCGTTTACATCGCGACGATGACGGTACTTGGTGCGACGAACTACTTTGTAGCGGTAACCATCATCGGCAAGCTTGGCAGACTCTTCTGGTTCGACGACGACTTCAGCATCTTGAACTGGGGGCAGATATTCGTTGGAGGGAAGTTCGTTTACATCGCGACGATGACGGTACTTGGTGCGACGGACTACTTTGTAGCGGTAACCATCATCGGCAAGCTTGGCAGACTCTTCTGGTTCAACGACGACTTCAGCATCTTGAACTGGGGGCAGATATTCGTTGGAGGGAAGTTCGTTTACATCGCGACGATGACGGTACTTGGTGCGACGGACTACTTTGTAGCGGTAACCATCATCGGCAAGCTTGGCGGACTCTTCTGGTTCAACGACGACTTCAGAATCTTCAACTGGGGGCAGATATTCGTTGGAGGGAAGTTCGTTTACATCGCGACGATGACGGTACTTGGTGCGACGGACTACTTTGTAGCGGTAACCATCATCGGCAAACTTGGCAGACTCTTCTGGTTCGACGACTTCCTCGGATGCTTCAACTGGGGGCAGATATTCGTTGGTGGGCAGTTCGTTGACATCGCGACGATGACGGTACTTGGTGCGACGGACTACTTTGTAGCGGTAACCATCATCGGCAAGCTTGGCAGACTCTTCTGGTTCGACGACGACTTCAGCATCTTGAACTGGGGGCAGATATTCGTTGGAAGGAAGTTCGTTAACATCGCGACGATGACGGTACTTGGTGCGACGGACTACTTTGTAGCGGTAACCATCATCGGCAAGCTTGGCAGACTCTTCTGGTTCAACGGCGACTTCAGAATCTTCAACTGGCGGCAGATATTCGTTGGAGGGAAGTTCGTTGACATCGCGACGATGACGGTACTTGGTGCGACGGACTACTTTGTAGCGATAACCATCATCGGCAAGTTTGGCAGACTCTTCCGGTTCAACGACGACTTCCTCGGTTGCTTCAACTGGGGGCAGATATTCGTTGGTGGGCAATTCGTTGACATCGCGACGATGACGGAACTTAGTGCCACGGACTACTTTGTAGCGGTAACCATCATCAGACAGTAATGCGTTATCATCTGCTAACAACGCTGGAACTTCAAGAGCTTGACTGTCCGTAGGTGGCAAGTACTCTTTTTCGGGAAGAACTGCTGCTGCAGTTACTGCGACGATAGCAAAAGCTATCACAAAGAATTTCTTTAAAAAATTAAAATAACAAATTAAGAAATTATAAGACAACATTTTGAGTAATTAGGATAACTAATATTTTGAAATATGGAATATTTTGAAAAGTAAACTTAATAATATTATATGTTACCATTTTGCAAAACTAATCCAATTAATTGAACTGCTCTAAACAGCGAATGCTGATTTAATGATGCTACATGCTATATTATTTTGCTTTATATACAAAAATATAGAAAACAATTGAAAAATCATATCAATGATAGATGTTCGTAGAATAGCGTGAGCGGTGTTTGAGTGACGTTAATGGGCAAACTTAAATTTGGAGTTTCAGCTCTTTAATTAACCTTAGCGCATTGAAAAAACATATTTTTGATCATTTTAGACATTACTATTTGCTGCTTAAATGTAACTGTTCAAAACCAGTTCTTTAAAATTTCAATCTGTTATTTAGACTTAACAGGAAAACGTAAAATGGGTTATAAAGTGTTTATTATAAATCAGCACTTATATGATATTGTTTAGTTTTTTTTTTTGTTATTGGAAATAACTGAAATTCATACAATTAATAAAATACACGGAAAACAGGAGAAGTTCTGAATCATTGCATTTTTCTTTTAATTGTCATGATCATATTTTATTAGTACACCAATGAATGTTAAGATTCCTATACGTTCTTACGATATTTGAATTTAAAATCATGTTATTTTTTATTTTTATAGACTATTTTGTATGATTTTGTTAGTATTTAGGATTAAATGATAAACTGAAATTGATTTATGGTTATACAGAACATAGTACTACAAGCTAACGTTTAGAATTACTTATCCATATTTTTTTATTTCGTTTACTTTTTAAAAGACTTTGAACATAATTTTGACATTTTTTATAACATTTCTCAAGAAATGGAGTGTTATATGAATGGTTTATTAAAAATGTTCAATTAAAAACCATTTTGTGCTTTAATTTCATCTATTTTTAACATTTTTAGGGTTTAGCACAATCTGGCGCTTGGGCGTGTTTCGATGAGTTCAATCGAATTGAACTGGAAGTATTGTCTGTGGTGGCGCAACAGATTCTAACCATTCAGCGAGCTATAGCACGAAAGGTGGTTAAGTTCTTCTTTGAAGATACAATGCTGAGATTGGATCCAACTTGTTCCATATTTATTACAATGAATCCAGGGTATGTAATGAGCTGTCTTACATTCATTTCATTTGTGCTTAACCCTAAAAAATTGTAGTAAGGTCATGATTGAGAAATGATCATTTATATTTTTTGCTAAAAGTTATATGAATAACATGATCTGGCTATGATCATTTCTAACCTTATAAGGTAAATTTCGATTTAATAGCTTAACATATCTGACGAATGTCTTCAAAATGACATTATTTAAATTTAAATTCATAAACTACATTTTTTATAAATAAAATGGTAAATTTAACTTTTACAACAACGATATATTTAATTTTTGTTATTTTTAGATATGCTGGTCGTACAGAGCTGCCAGATAATTTAAAGGTTCTCTTCCGTACAGTCGCCATGATGGTGCCGGATTATGCGATGATTGGTGAAATCACACTGTATTCCAATGGCTTCGATGAGGCTCGTGTTTTGGCACAAAAAATTGTGCACACATATAAATTATGTTCGGAACAACTGTCATCACAATCCCACTACGATTATGGTGAGTAGATTATATAAAAGAATATGTTTCAATCATTTTGATATAAATGAAATGCATACACAGATAAAATTACTTTAAGTAAACCAAATCAAAATATATAATATTGAATATACAGTATTCAATATGATTTTTATTAATTTAGACAATAAATTTAGCTATGTTCAAAAAATGAATTTGCATACTGACACGTGTATTGCTAAAACTAATCAAACTGATTTTCAAAATGCTCAAATATTATTATAATCTTTTAATAAATATTAGAATATTAATAATAATAATAATAGTTTGGCACTACTGTCCTATAAGAACTTAGGCCGAGCTCTCTCACCATTTTGAGCTGTGCGTGTTATATTTGTACTCAAAGTGGTGGGACCTACAGCGGGTGAGAGCTTTTCATAGGCAATGTTTTACTCTCGTAGGTTTGCCATTTACTGGCGAGAGGTAGCGTCGCATAGAAAAATGTTTCTATGAAAAGATGTTGTAAACCCCAGTCCAGGCTTGAATCGGGAACCTTTCGGCTCGCAGTCCAACGCACTAACCACTGAGCTACCGCGGCTACATAATATTAGAATATTAATTGCTATCAAAAAGTTTTACTAATTTAACAAAATATTTAATCACATTAACATCAACCGCGCCAGACAAAATATAAAACAGGTAATAGGAGGGCAAGGATGTAAGCAAACACTGCTGTTTAAAAAATCAGGCATTCAACAGATTTTCGAAACGTTTTCGGTAGAGAAAGGCGAAGTTTGTATCAAAATATACCTCATGTTTGTCACAGGCAGAAGGCAGTTTAGAGGAAGGTGAAGGAATACCGATGTAGATATATGGAATTTACAGAAGATCATCGCTGCTAAATAGTTTGAAAACTACAAAAAGCTTTTATATTTGGAAGAGCAATTTTCGATGATTGCTGGTCCAATGTTATTATTTAAACAAAGGCGAATGTGTAGAGTGCGTTTTAATCTATATTGAACTAGCTGGAACCGTTCACAGCGTTGCCCGTGATAAGTTTTTGTAAATGCAAAATTATATCTTTTTAAATTACGACCCTTTTGCCCTCTTTAGTGCCTACGTTGTCCAATCCCGTTGACTTTGTACGTGAAGATTATAACGTTCTACGTGAAGATTATAATGATCATTTGTGCCACGCCCCGTTGGCCAATCTCGCCCACATTCTACGTGACGATTGGAGTTTTAAATATAACTCAACTCTTTTAACTTAACTCTTAGTATGTCAGGAGTTATAGCAATTTTAATGTTTTGGTTATATGGGAGGTGCCACTCCCCGTTGTTCAGTCTCGCCCACATTTGGAAAAATGATAAACATCCACAATATACATCATTGGGCTAAATTTCATGACTGTGGCTATCTTAAGTACACAGATATTTGCATTTAAAAATTCAAGTTTGCCACGCCCATTTTTGTACCTTAGGGGGCGAATTTCAAAAAATCCCGTCTTAGTGCGCGCATACGCTGTCCAAATTTCATGTTCCTAGGTCTAAGGGTTTGGTCTGGGCGTTGATCGGTCAGTCAATCAGGACTTGTTCTTTTATATATATAGATAATAACACTTGCAAAAGACATGAATATAAGGACTGCGTCGAATAAAATTATCCGTTACATATCTTCCCATAATGTGCTATTGCAAGATTCTAATTAAAAAAATTGAGGGTGTCGGACACTACCCTTATAAACTTTAATGGAAGGGGTTCCGGAAAAATTAAAACTTTTTATTAAAAAATATTAATTTCTGGTTTTTTATATTTTTTTTTTAAATATAAAAATAATTTGCAAATTAAAATATTTTATTCTATAAAAATTCGATTACTAGATTTCTAGATTTTTTCATTTTTGTAGCGGACAATTTTATTCGACGCAGTCCTACCCGTACAAATATTGATTAAACACATGTTAAAAGAAATAATACAGAATTAGGGATCTACAAATATTATACTCTTATTTTTTATTTATATCTGCCGGAATACTGATTTTTGTGTTTATACTGCTAAATATTTTGTCTCGGGTGGGCGTTCATTGATACAACAAATACGTTTGCAAAATATACTAAAAATTAAATTGATTTTGTAGAAGTGTAAAAGCAGAAATAACGTTTAACACACATTTGGTAAATATAATAATTAAACAAAATTTTATATCGGAATTTAACCTTTCGAAAATATGCGCTAATTGCAAAATGTTTGGACATTATTAGAAAAGAGTATATTAATATTTTAATGATAATACATTTTTTTTAATACTTAATTTACTAATCCTACTATTTCGCTAATTGTTTATATTTTATTAACATTTTTATAGAATTAATTAATTAATTAATTGAAACTAGAAACCGTGATTGTAATATCAAAACAAAATTTATACTTTTTGATTTAATTAACTTATTCGTTGGTATATCAAATGTTTTGTGCCGCATTGGTATTATTTTCTATGTGGTATTTTTAAACCTAGATTTTACTCATGCATTAAAATGATTTGCTAATATTAATAAAAGTGTTTAATTATTATTATTAAACACATTACTAAATGTATTAAATATAATTGATGTTATTTTGTCATTATAATTTGTTTTATATAAATCTACATAGTTTCAGTTTCATTGAATTTTAATATCTTAGTTAGTTATACGTATTTGTTTAGAAAATAAATTCAACAACAGATATTTAATTCAACGCAGCCATTAATTGAAACAACAAAACGAATTTGCTACATTAACAAATAATTTGTTATGTTAGCAAATAATTCATTACTTCAAAAACTAAAATTATTTAAAACTTATTTTTTTATTAATTCATTTATTAACTTTTCCATTTCCAATTAGAATAGATTGAAAAATCTTTTCTCTTTACTACATAATATGTTTTATGGTTGCATTTTAAACTAAAAACAATTCTATTGCAAATATGTTATGTTCAGCTACTCTAAATGTCTAATCGTTCATATTCTAATTATTTGAATACAATTTATTTGTACTGTAATTTACGTTAAAATTCTTGAAATTATTCTAAACAAGGTATGCGTGCTGTGAAATCCGTGCTGTTGGCCTCCGCGTCGCTCAGACGACTTTATGTGGGTTTACCTGAGGCACAAATTGTACTGCGTGCCATCGTGGACGTCAACTTGCCAAAATTTCTGGAGCAAGATGTTTCGCTTTTTATCGGAATTTATACAGATCTATTTCCAGGCACGGATCTACCGGCGGTAAGCATTTAAATTATTTAAAATATATTTAAATTGAATTAATGCGCATTTTGTTTTTGTTTTGTGTTCTGCATCTACATGACAGCCTTCAAGAGACGACATTGTCAAGTGGCTGCTAAGAAATATGAAGGACAGAAATCTGCAGGCGACACCATGGTTTGTGGAGAAAATTTTACAGATTTACGAAATGTTGTTGGTGCGTCACGGTTTGATGATTGTAGGCGGCGCCATGGGCGGTAAAACTACCGCATATCAAGTAAGTATTCGTAACATTTAACATTCACTTATACGATGTCGCGTATTTTTATGTTTTCTATAAAAATACCACAATTCAATGAAAAATATTAAAATACTCAATGCTGTGCCAACAAGCCAAATCAAAATTAAGCCAGCAAAATTTTGCATCCCCAATTCTACGGGTCCATTATCGAAATTTGTTGTCATCGATGCAATGACACGATTCTGCACATTTACATTGAGATAATCCGCAGTTATCTTCCATTCCCAGATTTGATCGAATCCCGAGGACTGCCAGTTGTATATGAACGAATTGAATTGTTCCAAAAAAGCCCAAATACGCGGCACATAAATCACAGTATACGAATAATATATATCATCGATCATAATTTTCATGCGTGTCAGTGATTCTTCCGTAATATGTTGGCCATTACCAAAATGTCCTACGATGGCAAAAAGAGTTAGAAAGACATGTAATTTTTTTATTGTTTACATTGTTTTATACCATATACCATACGCTCCAATACAAAACCCATATTTTCAGTTTTAGCTAATTCACTCATCTCCTCCATGCTATGTACTCTAAAGTTCTTGATGATATTTTGAAGTGTGGGCTGTAAAGGTGATTGTTTTTTTTTATTAAAATGGGTTAAAATGCGTCGTATAGTCAATAGTGTGATTCATGCTTTAGACCTACATCTTGTGCATTTTCGATCGAAAGAGTCCAAGCAGCCGAAGAGCCAGTCCATATTAAGTTAAACTTGGACAGACGCTCTGTGGAATCAGCTGCTTCGCCCATGCTTTAATTTTGAGAAAAACAAAATAATGAATTACTATCGTCGTAAGAAATGTTAATTCTTACGTTGGTAGCGTTAAAATACTTGACAATCCACCGCCATAAATACTCGTTATAATTATGTTAATCGCATAGCAGGAGAATAATACCATGCGCACCGATATCGAATTTACTACATAGTCGGTACTTTGTGCAATAAAAAGCTTTAGTGCACTCGTGTAACCAAACTCTATCGATAATAGCCATGTATTATTTCTTTGCTCGAACGTCTGTTCCATGTGATGGGAAGCCCAACCACAATGTCAGCTGAAATGGTTCTAGTGGTAGCATCCAACTTATAAGTCTATGGGGTGCTGGTACTAAACATGTTACGCCGGATCATCCAGTAAATACAGTCATATCCATGGAGTTGTATACGTTGTACCTGAACCAGAAAAATTATATATTTAATTAAATTTTTTGTCATTTTTTTTTGTATAATAACTAACAGCCAGATATTTTATCTCGACTCATTTTGTTTAAGGTGTCACTCACATCGCCTCAAAAGTTGTATTTCATATCTGCACGCATTCCGCCCGTCACGTTCTTACGTTGATTTTGAAGGCTCTTACGTTCTACGACTCGGCTACAAAATTCGTAACATGCCGTGTAACCAGCACATAAATGTGAGAACATAAAATTCAAAATTTATTGCAAAAAAACGAGACTTTATTCGGCAATACTAGAAATAAAGGGTTTTTCAATAAGAGCGCTACAATACAAAAGTTTTTTTTTAAATAAAACAAAAACGGTTTTGGATATCAATGAAATTCTTTATTCCTGTAAAAGTACGTTCGATGCCATTATGTATGGAACTAGATTTCTTTTGCATGGCCACCACGGGCACGCTTGCAGAAGTCCAGACGCTGAACCCAATTTTCGACGATTTTCAAGCATAAATCGGCCGATACTGCTGCAATTTCACGTTCGATATTCGTACGAAGTTCATCAATCGTCGCTGGCTTGTTGGCATAGACCATATACTTGACGTAGCCCCACAGTAAATAGTCTAACGGCGTCAAATCGCACGACCGAGGCGGCCGATAGACTGGACCATTTCGTAAACTCCGAATTTCGGTAGTAAATTTTAATAATTTCGACTTGTTGTTGGCTCGTATATCTTTCCATCATAAAATGGCAAACCTTACTGAAGAGAAAAGTCAAAAGAGCGGCAAGAAATATGGCGTCGTTTGCTGTCCCTGTCGCTCTACTTTTGTAGCGTCCCTGTTGAGAAACCCCTTATTGTAGAAAAAACACGAGACTTAATTCGAAAATCGAATATCCAATATCGATTCGGCGAACAAAACAGCTGTTCTGAAAAAGTTGGCAAATATGTTGAATTTGAATTTCATCATTTTTGCAATGTTATTCTAATTTGCATTGTAAATGGATTTTTTGGATGAACAGAAAATATTTAAAATTTGTTTGCATCCTTTTTTAGCTGCAATTAGTGCTTTGTTTCGTGAAAATTTTAGTGAACGGAGCCAGTTGCTCGTTTTATGGGAAGCTGCGCTGAATTTACACGGCACCAGTTGTTCGAATTTTGAGTAACAGAGAAATTATATAATTATTAAAAAATATCCTCAAATAATATGAATGGTTCTGATTCTGATTAATTGTAAAAATATTTTTTTTTTGTAATTCAAGTTTTTTTTTTACAAATTGTGAGTGTGGCAGTTGAAAGAAAAGATTAATTTCTTAATGTATCACGTTATATTTTGTGTCATCATAAAAAATATCAAAAGTTTTTAGATATTTTCGAAAATTTTTATTACCATTTGTATGAGAGATAGGCGTTGGCAGTTGCCCGATTCAAGAAGAGTTGTTTTCATATATAAAACACATATTAAAATTTTCAATATCCTATCTTTATTGGTTTTCAAGTTATGACTTTTGGCAAGCTAAAAGTAAAAATCGGACACGTCAGAATGTCGAGATACAATATCTGGCTGTAAACTTCTATTTTAATTATGCATACAAATTTAATTTTCTATATATTTAGTTGAATAATTTTTTTTTTTTTGAAATTTACCAATTGTACATTGCGTCCAACACCATATCAGCCTTGCGCGCACTCACCATACCTATTAGACCTGTTCCGGTGTAATTCTCAAACAGTGTACCCCAGTTAGATTTTTCGGCTACAATAATTAATATATGAATGAAAGTTTAAAATAGTAATTTTAAATTCTAAAATTTATATAATTGGTTTATAAAATGTATCATAAATAAGCCAATGTCTGTCCAATGGAACAAACATTGGATTCAATTGTTAAAAACAAATTCGAAATTCGATTGACATTCTTGCTTTTAAAATCGATCAATAATTTTTTGTAATCTAATTAAAACAAAATAATAAAATAAAAAATAAACTATTTTTGATGACAACACTACACAACACGATTTTTGCATTGAACATCCCTAAGGTTACCAACTCTAAATTAAAATAAAGAACATATATTGTTAGTAGTTGAAACGTAGGACATACAAAACACCATTTATTAATTTTTCATTAAGGTAAATATATAAATATTGGAAATATGATCATTGTAATTAAATAGATTGTCTTGAAAAAATAGACCTTCTCACTTTATAGTCAGAAGAATACATTATTTCCCAAAAAAAATCCTGACCTAATATAGGGATTTCTTTCGAAACAAGTATCAGAGAATCTGAGATAACCCTACAATGTAAAGGACTAGTTGAATACTAGTATTGGTCTAGTTCTCCGTAGACACTCAACGAGCCCGAATTCAACCCCATTTTCATACGATGAACTGTAATTTTTTCATTGCACATGTTCTACAATGTGTCAATTGTCCCCTCTTGCATTACAATTAAGAAGTTTTTAAACTAGTTTCATTTAACCCGTCTATAAACCAATTTCTTACAGTCAGTCTATAAACTAGTTCATTTAATCCTACTTTACTATTTACAAGTTGGAACACTAGAGTTGTAAACTATTCGACGACAATTGAGATAGTCTAGCACATCAAAATCTAACGGTTTCGCTGTCTAGGTCATGTGTAACGAATGGATGAAATTTCTCCAGTCAAAAAAGGTCTTGAAATGAGACTTGATGGTTGTCAGCATAGGAGAGAGCGCGACTGGCGCGGCTTTTTATCAGCAGCAAAGGCACGGTTGCAAGGACCTTTCAAATAGGTTATTTGTTAAATTTTATATGTCCATGGCGAAAAGAAAGAAAACATATCGCACTATGGAATCCACCACAAAATTAGAAAAAGATGTTTCCTCGAAAAATTAAATTAAACATCATTTATATTTCAAATTTATTTTGTTTTTGAAGATTTTGGCACATTCCTCTACGAAACAATTTTTTGAACTGGTTTTCTCTGCATCCATTTTAACTAGTTTCCGATCTAGAAACATTGTTACTAATATGAATACTACATATTTATGCTACTAGTTTAGATTTCACTGCAGGGAAGTAAATGCGAACAAATTTAATTTCATATTCAGCCTTATCGTGAATCTCGGGATAATATGCGATTCCCCCGAATTTACTAACTCTCGGGAATCAAATTCTCCTACTGTGAAATTCTTACGAATTGAAATTCCCCCGAATTCAGTTCGAATTCCAATAAACAGCAATCGAACATTCTTTGAAGTTTTTTGACTTTAAAAACTGTCAATAAATTAAATTTATTTTGCTGTTAAAAAATTAAATTGGTTCTTAATTCTAATATATGTACATAGCATAGCCTTTAGATTCCTGGCCGAAGAAGAGGATTATCCAATTTTTATTTTTATTGCATCAGATAAATTGCAAGCGGTGCTTTTTACTGATAGCTGGCGTTGTTGTTGCTGATATTTTGGCTCAAGCTGAGTTCCATGCCTTCCAGTATCATCAATAGTTCCTTTGCGAGATATTCAAGAACTGTTGAGGTAGCGTCTGTCGAGGATGTGATTGTTTTTGCATTTAATTAACACAAATGATTGTGATTCAAGAAACCTTTTCACATTCCACTTAGGACATTCGAATATGACACTCAGAAAGAAGCGTGGACAATATTTTTGAAGATGTCCGTCTATTAAACGAATATCTGAACTTCCCAGCGCTTAGATTGTACGCTGTTTGGAGTTCAATCCTGTATGACATGTGACCTTTCAGATTTGTTGAGATACTTTTACTGACGGCCCTTTACTTAACCCCTCTACTTTAAAACATATGAATAACGTTCATCAAATCGACGCCTCTTATGAAAACCCACACGTTTCAATTTGCCTACGAAAAACGGCACTTTAAAAATAAAATTTATTAAAACAAGCATACATTTATTTTTTCCACGAAAAGAAGCATTAAATTGTATTAGCCACGAAAAGAACTTCATTCACATTTTCTCCACAAACAGAAGCATAACTTTATATTTCCAACGAACAGAAACACATTTATATTACGAACAAAAGCTCATGTTTAATGTCACCACGAATAAAAGCATATATGTATTTTCGATACAGATATCCCAATAGACAATTTTGTGGGTAAGAAGTCACACAATGTTGATGATGGAGGTGATATTGTATTATAATTTTGATTTTTCATTGATGACATGGTTTCCAGGTGTGTGACTGGACATTATTTGCTGATATTGTTCCAATAAAACTATTCCATTAGGCATATATAAACATGCAGGTGTGATTTGGCTTGAACCCATTTGCGTCATTGGACTTTTTTGAAAAATGTGTTCTATTCGTATTTGGCTAGTGGCATTGGACACTTGCTTAATTGGACATTTTTTTTTGGAAAAATGTGTTCCAATGTCCAAAGGAACAAATTTTTCCAAAAAAATGTCCAATAACTCAAGTGGGTTCTGGCCAAATCCTAAAGGAAGAAATTTTCCAAAAAAAATGTCTAATGACGCAAGTGGGTTCTGGTCAAATCCGAAAGGAACAAATTTTTCCAAAAAATTGTCCAATGACGAAAGTGAGTTCTGGCCAAATTCTAAAGGAAGAATTTTTTCAAAAAATTATTCAATGGCGCAAGTCGGTTCTGGCCAAATCCTAAAGGAAGAATTTTTTCCAAAAAATTATCCAATGACGCAAGTCGGTTCTGGGCAAATCCCGAAGGAACAAATTTTTCCAAAAAATTGACGCATGTGGGTTCTGGCCAAATCCCAAAGGAACACATTTTTCAAATTAAGTTTGCTCTTGTGCACGAGCAGTCTACTGGGATAACTTTCTTGAATAAATAAATATGCATTTATTCTTGCACCCAGAAAAAAAAATCACTCAAATCCCATTAAAATTGGTCAATAGGACAATTATTGATTTAATAGTATACAAAAAATAAAAATTTTCATATAAGCTCAATGGCAATGTCATGGTATTTTCTAGTATTTAATGGTATTTTCCGATTAAAATAATAATTTATCCTATTGAATATTTTTAATAGTAAAAAACTATTATTTATATAGTATTTTTTTCTGGGTGTGGGGAAATGATAGATAATTTTTTTTCATAGCTAAATGTAAAAGTGTTTCTTTTCGTGGCGAAAATAGAGTTATACTTCATTTCGTGGCTATAAAACATATATGCTTAATTTCTTGGGTATAATAGAGATGTGGTTGTTTTCGTGGGGAAACTGAACTTGAGCTTCTTATCGTAGTTTCGAAAAAGGTGCTGTTTTTCGTAAGCAAATTGAAACGTGTGGGTTTTCTTAAGAGGCGTCGATATGCAATTATATTCTTTAATTGTAAATCTAATGACCTACTTAAATGCTGACATATTTGAAATTAGTACTTATTTGTAAAGAATTTAAAGTCGGTTTAGATAGACTAAGACTCCAATAATTTAGTGATACAATTTTCGATGTAACCTAACCATCCTTACTGCTTTTTGTTTGAAATCATCGAGCAGTACCAGGTGGCAATTCCATTGAATGGACCATTATGTATAATTTCTAATTAATTATTGTTTTTGACCATAAGTGAAAAAAATATTTCTAGTAATATATAATGGCCAATAAATGGACAAACTAATGCTTTAATATTTGCTTTTTTCAATTCTCCAACTAAATTCAATGGAATATTTTTGAGGGAATGTGGAATAAAATTCCCAATTTTTTCACATTGCTGATCGCTAGATTTTTCCACTAATTTAATTTTCCAAGTTCCGAAATTATTGCCGATAGAGGAGTATTTTTCAAATACGTGGGAATACGTGGGAAAGTTGTACGGTTGGTAGCCTTAGACATTCCATACATCAATTTTATACAATTCGTTGGTGCTGATAATTAACATTTTTGAGAATCGGAGTTTTCTGCCGCTTAGAATTAAAAAAAAAAATAAAATATACAGTACTGTTGAAAAATAGTTTTACATAAAACCTTGAACGCAATTTTTTTTTTGAATTTTCAAGACTAATTTTAATATTCTAATGAAGACATTTTAAGGGAATTGGATTTAAATTCGTAAATTTTTGATTTTTTTGTAGACAGTTTTTATTTTTTTTTTTAGCATATAGGATTTAATGATAAATAAGAAAATTATGTATGGTTATCCAGTGCATAGTTCAAACTGACGATCATAATAAACTACTTTATATATAAAGTATGCCTATTCTTATTAAAAACTCAGTTGTTTTTCTATTTACGAAGACTTTTTGAAAAAAAAATATAGTAAAGACTGCTATTTTCAGTAATTTAAATGTAAAATATAAAAACTTTTAAAACTTTTACATTTTTTGTTGAGGGAAACTGTATTATTAGGGCATATTTTAAAAATTAGAACCGAAGAAAAAAAAACAGTTAGTAGTTTTGATCGTTCGTTTGAACAAAACTCTGTATAATCATTAAGCATTTTTATACCCTACACTAAGAGTGAAAGGGTATATTCAGTTTGGTACGCCGTTTGTAACACCCAGAAGGACGCATCTCCGGTATGTATATATATTCTTGATCAGCATGACCTCCTGAGTCGATTTAGCGATGTCCGTCTGTCCGTCTGCCTGTCCGTCTGTCTGTCTGTCTGTCTGTCTGTCTGTCTGTCTGTCTGCCTGTCCGTCTGTCTGTTGAAATCCCTACTACTTTTAAAATTGAAGAGCTAGATAAATGAAACTTATAACTTAGATTACTAATATACCTACGCTGTATGTGCGCTGTATTGGCGATATCGGTCCATTGTGACCTATGATCCGACCACTTATGTTCAAATACCTCATATAAAATGTACATATAAAGATCAATTTTTATGTATACGTGCTTAGTAGGGATGTCAATCCCGGACTATTTTTCAATCCCGAAATTTCGGGACTAAAAAATTTGAATCCCGGGATTAGTCCCGGGATTTAAAAAAATAATAGCAAAGACATAAAATAACCTTATCTGTGTTTAAATAATAAACAATTATAATGCTTGAGTCAAACAAAAGTCATATATTCAAATGCATCTGTTTTTAGGTTGGGTATTCAAATATGGTATACTAAATCCGCGATATATAAACCCCAGTTGATCATCAAACATTTTTTTAATACTTTTTATTTAAAATTTATTTTTTTAGTACAAATATAAGAAAATTAAAATTTTGAATGAACAACAAAATTTGTTATTGGGATATTGGTTTTTTGTGGAAAACAATATTTTATAAAAAAAAATATAATTTTTAAAAAATAAATAGTTTTACAAATTTTGAAATATTTGAACTTTTAATTTCAAAATTATTTATGTTGTATGTGATTTAACCGGTTATTGCAACCAAATCTCAAACGACGAAGTTGACTTGTTCATGGGCAATAACTATTTTAATTTTTATTCAATGGCTGTTTAGTCTTTTTATAAAAAAAAGTTTGTTTTTAAATGCAGTGAAAAATGCAAAAATAATAAATTGCATTTTTCTCCAAAACATTACGTATACGGAAAAAACTAAAAACGCAGTTCGAATCAGTACATTAAAATTATATAGGCATGATATGAGAAAATGATTGCCGAACAGTGTTATTAGTCGAAAGTGACGTAATTTTTAAAAATGTGTGAATTTGTTCAAAGTCAAAAAGCATGTAATTCATTATTATTTACGTCAGTGTTTTAAGATTTTAGTCCATTAAATCCAAGGATTGAAACCGTAGCCGAAACCGAAACCGATATCCGTTTAAAACCGATATCCATTTAAAACTGAAACCGTAATCGAAACCGTTATACGAAAATCAGAAATAAACCGTTTCGGTTTTATACCAGTTTAAAACGGTTTTTAAAAAAGCATAAAAAGAAACAGGAAAACATATTTTATTTTATATAGAAGATCTTAAGTACAAGGCATGTTTAATGTCATTTAATAAAATTTTGAATTCCCAAAATAAAATTTTTGTTTGTACAATTTTCGGCGAGCTAGACTAAGCTTATGTCCCATAGTGCAATGTTAAGTTATTTGAAAAATATGGAATTAAAAGAAATTTTATACAAAAACCGAAATCAAAACCGAAACCGTAACTTGGAACCGGTATACTGAAACCGTTTCGTAATAAAAACCTAAAACCGAAACCAAAACGCGGAAAAAACCGAAATCGAAACCGTTATTCGTTTAGGTTTCAAACCTTGATTAAATGTTAGATTTACTTTTTCACAAAATGTGTACACAAACATTGAAAGACTTTTGAATAAACTATTAAAAATTGATCTACTAGCGTTTTTTGTAATCCCGAAAATCCCGGGATTTAACGATGATCCCGGGATGAGTTTTTCGGGACTGATTTGACTTTTTTGGTCAAATATATATTGATATCATGCTCAAATACATTATAATAATGTTTTCCGGCAAAAAGACTTGTGGTTCACAAAAAAAAAAAATCGAAATTCGGTACACCTACCCATTTGTAAATATGGGTATCAAATGAATGGAAATTCTTCAGCGATTGTATGTTTGTAGTTATTTTCAGGATTCGTATACCCTGGTGACCTATATATCACTTTGAATGGTAACCACACATATGTGTAGGGTATTTATAGTCGGCTTAGACCGACTATAATTTTGATAATCCTAACTATCATAATTACACCTACTTTAAAATTTCCCATGTGATCTAACCTTCCCAACCACAAGTCGTTTCGCGGGAAAACATTATTTCCATGTATTTGAGCATGAAGTCAATATATATTTGACCAAAAAAGTTTACCTAAACACGTATACAGTAAAACTGAACTGTAGATGTACATTTTATATGAGTTATTTGAGTATAAATGGTCAGATCACAGGTCACAATGTACCGCTATGCCTAATTTTTTCGCACATACAGCGTAGGTATATAAGTAATCTAAATTATGGGTTTCATTTATCTAACTCTTCAATTGTTTAAGTAGTAGTGATTTCAACAGACAGACAGACAGACGGACAGATGGACATCGCTAAAACGACTCAGGAGGTCATGCTGATCAAGAATATATATACTTTTCCATACCGGAGATGCTCCTTCTGGGTGTTACAAACGGCGTACCAAACTGAATATACCCTTTCACTCTTAGTGTAGGGTATAAAAATCGCAATTTTTCAAATTTGTATTCAAATATTTTTATAACAAATCGGAATATTAGTATTTCTTGATATATTGTAATTAGTCTTGACAATTGAGAGAACAAATGCGTTTACAGTTTTTGGAAAACTATTTATGTTAGGGGGTGTATTTTTTTTAATTTTGTTAATAATTTAATTTGCCTTTTAAATTAATTTAATCGATACACGGAGACCAGAGAAATCAAGTTTTCAATCTTAAAATTTTGTTAATTTCTTAAAACCTTCATAACTTCTAAACGGAGCGCCCTAGAGGTGTCAAAGTTGGCACATACATATAGCTGGATTTTCCAGATTTAATTTGCCTTTTAAATTAATTTAAACGATACACGGAGACCAGAGAAATCAAGTTTTCAATCTTAAAATTTTGTCATTTTCTTAAAACCTTCATAACTTCTAAACGGAGCGTCCTAGAGGTGTCAAAGTTGGCACATATATATAGCTGGATTTTCCAGATTTAATTTGCCTTTAAAATTAATTTAATCGATACACGGAGACCAGAGAAATTAAGTTTTCAATCTTAAAATATAACTTCTAAACGGAGCGTCCTAGAGGTGTCAAAGTTGGCACATACATATAGCTGGATTTTCCAGATTTAATTTGCCTTTTAAATTAATTTAAACGATACACGGAGACCAGAGAAATCAAGTTTTCAATCTTAAAATTTTGTCATTTTCTTAAAACCTTCAGAACTTCTAAACGGAGCGTCCTAGAGGTGTCAAAGTTGGCACATATATATAGCTGGATTTTCCAGATTTAATTTGCCTTTTAAATAAATTTAATCGATACACGGAGACCAGAGAAATTAAGTTTTCAATCTTAAAATTTTGTTAATTTCTTAAAACCTTCATAACTGCTAAACGGAGCGTACTAGAGGTGTCAAAGTTGGCACATACATATAGCTGGATTTTCCAGATTTAATTTGCCTTTTAAATTAATTTAATCGATACACGGAGACCAGAGAAATCAAATTTTCAATCTTAAAATTTTGTTAATTTCTTAAAACCTTCATAACTTCTAAACGGAGCGTCGTAGAGGGGTCAAAATTGGTACATATATTTAGCTGGATTTTCCAGATTTAATTTGCCTTTTAAATTAATTTAATCGATACACGGAGACTAGAGAAATCAAGTTTTCAATCTTAAAATTTTGTTAATTTCTTAAAACCTTCATAACTTCTAAACGGAGCGTCCTAGAGGTGTCAAAGTTGGCACATATATATAGCTGGATTTTCCAGATTTAATTTGCCTTTTAAATTAATTTAATCGATACACGGAGACTAGAGAAATCAAGTTTTCAATCTTAAAATTTTGTTAATTTCTTAAAACCTTCATAACTTCTAAACGGAGCGTCCTAGAGGTGTCAAAGTTGGCACATATATATAGCTGGATTTTCCAGATTTAATTTGCCTTTTAAATAAATTTAATCGATACACGGAGACCAGAGAAATTAAGTTTTCAATCTTAAAATTTTGTTAATTTCTTAAAACCTTCATAACTGCTAAACGGAGCGTACTAGAGGTGTCAAAGTTGGCACATACATATAGCTGGATTTTCCAGATTTAATTTGCCTTTTAAATTAATTTAATCGATACACGGAGACCAGAGAAATCAAATTTTCAATCTTAAAATTTTGTTAATTTCTTAAAACCTTCATAACTTCTAAACGGAGCGTCGTAGAGGGGTCAAAATTGGTACATATATTTAGCTGGATTTTCCAGATTTAATTTGCCTTTTAAATTAATTTAATCGATACACGGAGACTAGAGAAATCAAGTTTTCAATCTTAAAATTTTGTTAATTTCTTAAAACCTTCATAACTTCTAAACGGAGCGTCCTAGAGGTGTCAAAGTTGGCACATATATATAGCTGGATTTTCCAGATTTAATTTGCCTTTTAAATTAATTTAATCGATACACGGAGACCAGAGAAATCAAGTTTTCAATCTTAAAATTTTGTTAATTTCTTAAAACCTTCATAACTTCTTAACGGAGCGTCCTAGAGGTGTCAAAGTTGGCACATACATATAGCTGGATTTTCCAGATTTAGTTTGCCTTTTAAATTAATTTAATCGATAGACAGAGACCAGAGAAATCAAGTTTTCAATCTTAAAATTTTGTTAATTTCTTAAAATCTTCATAACTTCTAAACGGAGCGTCGTAGAGGGGTCAACGTTGGCACATATATAGCTGGATTTTCCAGATTTAATTTGCCTTTTAAATTAATTTAATCGATACACGGAGACCAGAGAAATCAAGTTTTCAATCTTAAAATTTTGTTAATTTCTTAAAACGACTCAGGAGGTCATGCTGATCAAGAATATATATACTTTTCCATACCGGAGATGCTCCTTCTGGGTGTTACAAACGGCGTACCAAACTGAATATACCCTTTCACTCTTAGTGTAGGGTATAAAAATCGCAATTTTTCAAATTTGTATTCAAATATTTTTATAACAAATCGGAATATTAGTATTTCTTGATATATTGTAATTAGTCTTGACAATTGAGAGAACAAATGCGTTTACAGTTTTTGGAAAACTATTTATGTTAGGGGGTGTATTTTTTTATTTTAAAAAGTATCAGTAAAGGCTCCAAAATTTCGATAATAATTTTTTAACATAATTTCGTAATAGCGAAAAACTGAGTATGCAGCTAAAATCAGCAACCGTGAATTATATAGAATTGTTGTATGGGATTTCCATGGCAACATTTTTTTCTCCTTTGAGTTGAATAGTGTAATCTATTGGGTTAGTTTTGCAATCCCTCGCGGTGTAGTGTCGCTTAAAAACCGAACTGACTTTTAAAGATACTTAAGAAAGATTTTTAAAAACTCTTACAGCTATCAAATTGTACGGTGCAATTGTAGAGCTCGCAAAATGTCAGCACTAAACGAATTTCTGTGCCATCAATATGTACGCTGTGATTAGGATTATCGACTGCCCAATCATAAATCTGCGGTTGATTCTCCTACATAGAAGAAAAATGTTCTTGGTTAATTTGTTTTTTTTTGTAATATATGACTCAAATATTTGTTAAATACTTACATAGTCAACTACAGCAAATGGTCTGTAATCGAAGGCACCTATAACAATTTCTCTACCCATAAGATTAGCAAGTTTATTTGGTGTTAGTTCTTGATTTCGCTCAAAAGTGCGTTCAATTGCATTAAAACGATCGAGTAAATAAAGCTGCTTAGAATTTGTATGCAAAGATCCAATAAATGTATTAGTTTTTATATTAAAAATTGTGGAGTTTGCATTTTCGGCTTCGATCATCAGTATATTTGGCTGTTCTAAAATTTAAATTGTTTGCTATACAAAGTAGAATGAATAGAATTATTATCGAAGAAACCTTGAAAAAGCCAATCGTTAAAATAATTCTGCAACATTAAATCCAAACTATAAACAAAAATAAATTTATTATTATATGAACGCCAAATGGAAAATATGCTGGCATTGCGAAATGATTGAGCAAAGAGTGGTATATCATCCTGAAAGGCAATGAAACCCTTTAAAGTATAAGAAGAGCAATACAAAGTAACTTTAAAATTATTATTTTGTCGAGTTTATAATACCTCACAATGCGATCTTTCAATTGAGACGGTTAGTTTTTGTATTAATTCATGTTGCGTAGCCGTTTGACGTCGTAATGAGAAATTATAAATGTCCTGTTGAAATGAAGCTGCCAAATTGTTTTTCGAAATGCTTACTATAGGAACATTGAGTTTCGAATCTAGTTGTAGCGCAATATTTTGATGCCATATTATACAAATCGTCGTGCAATTAATCAAGTATTTTTGAACTGCAATTATGGAAATAATTGTTTTATTTTAATTTAAAAAGAAATCATTTACTTAGAACATTGAGCACTGTCGACCAGTAGTGTGTAGCTAATATTGGCCACATATTTCCGCAACAGCATAAACAACTTTATAAGTTTTAGCAGAAAGTTACCTTCTATTTTATACATTTCACTCTTTAAATTTCGCACAATGACCTGTATTGTAATAAACAGTTTATTTGCAAACTATTAAATGGCATTAAGTGTTTGTATTTGCATAATATAAATAATGCCATCATTATCTTATAAGTAATATTGTGGTTTTATTCTATTTAAGGTGCTCGCACAAACCCTACGTTGTGTCAGCCTAGACGATGAGGCCACCCTCAAAGAGTATCCTGTCAATTTTCGCATCATCAATCCAAAGGCCATTACAATGGGTCAGTTATATGGTCGTTTTGATCCCGTCTCACATGAATGGTCCGACGGTGTATTGGCCAAGACATTTCGCGAACAGGCAATTGGTTCGTCATCCGAACGTCACTGGGTTCTGTTCGATGGTCCCGTCGATGCCGTATGGATTGAGAATCTGAACACAGTGCTCGATGACAACAAGAAATTGTGCCTGATGTCGGGCGAAATTATACAGATGACAAAAATGATGAATATGATGTTCGAACCGGCCGATTTGGAGCAGGCATCGCCGGCAACAGTTTCACGTTGTGGCATGATTTACATGGAGCCAGCACAGTTGGGTTGGTCGGCATTTCATCGTAGTTTTCTAAATGTGCTCATCGACCGTGTGGGCTTGAACGATATCTATATGGCGCTGTTTGAGGAGATGGTCGACTGGTTGATACCGGCGGCACTTGAGATATTGGCCGAGTGCAAAGCGATGCTGGCCACATCGAACATTTATCAGTATCAGGTATGTGGTGGAACAGTTGAGAAATGTGGAATAACATTTATTGTGATTTATTGTGTTCTATATTTCGACTTTAATTTAAGTAACAAGTGTTTATCTTTGGGACACATTTTAATAGTTTCCGTAAATTTTTAATTTTTCAAAAGAATTATATAATTTCTATATTTTATATTCTATTTTTTATTTTTAGATATTTTCCAAATTCTTTCTGCACTTTTTGGAGAAACACAAGCAGTACAATCAAACATGGTTCCAGCAGATTTTTCTATTCTGTTATGCATGGGCATATGGTTCTGTGTTGACAGGTACATAACGTAAATTAAAAACAATTTTTAAATTTTAAATTTATATTCTTTTCAACTTTCAACGCCATCAATTCAAACTGTTTTGCTGATTTCCACATCGTCATGTTGTCACTTTCAATTTTTCTCTATCTCTGGTCTGCCTGTCGGTCTGCCTGTCTCGAGTACAGTTGATGGTCAAAAACGTTTTGATGCAATGTTGCGTAAAGTTTTGTACGGCTCAAATGACGACCATCCCAGACCAAAGTACTTCACACTCAATCGTGGTCAAATGTTTCCCGAGAAGTTCACCGTCATGGAGTATCGCTTCGATGAGGTGGAAACCTGGTGGACATGGCAAAAGTCCAGTGATGATCCATCGGCCGGCACCATGTCATTCCCGGAGCGTGCACAAATTAGTGAACTCATCGTGCCAACCAAGGAGTCCGGTTACATTACATACTGGCAGGACTTGTGCGTTCACAAATCGTTTGCGATGCTTCTTGTCGGACCAACTGGTACGGGTAAAAGTGCCATAATAACAAGCAATTTGTTGGCACTGCCCCGACAGTCGAACCTTGTAAATATTGTGAATTTTTCGGCAAGAACAAGCGCACAATTGGTGAGTACAAGTGTCGGTTGGGAACAAGTTATTCACACTAGGGATGTGCATAAGACAAATACAAATCTCGATATTGTTAAAATTCATTCGTTTGATAATTGAAAAATGTCTAAATATTAATTATACATTCTCACGATTTATGAACATATTTTGAGGCAGATAATTTATTTGATGGCAGTAAAAAGTCAATATTCGAAAAATACTTAGGAGCTGGAATATACGAACTCTTTTGAGATAGTATTTAATAAGGGAATACTTTAGTAGTACTTATGAGTAGTACTTATTATGAGACAGATAATATATTTGATGGCAGTAAAAGGTCAATATTCGAAGAATACTTAGGAGCTGTAATATACGAACTCTTTTGAGTTAGTATATAATAAGAGAGTACTTTAGTGGTACTTATGAGCTTCCAGGCACAATTATCTCCACATTAAAATGTAACGAAGACAATTCTGCGCTGAATAACTTTTTCTCGATACAATTCTTCCAGCACAATTCTTTCCCGAGATAATTCATTTCCAAAAAAATCTTTAGAGAATTTTTTTCGGAGATAACGCTTTCTCGAGACATTCCTTCTTCGAGTCATTTCTTCTTCATGATAATTCTTTTCCAAAAAAATCCTTTATATAGACAATTTTCAACGAGATAACTCTCTCCCGATACAATTCTTCCTTGAGATACTTTTCTCCGAGACTGTGCTTTACCGAAACAAATATTCCCGGAGATAATTCGTCCTCGAGACATTTCTTCCCGATATAGTTCATCCTCTTCCCTGAGTCAGTGCATTCTCGAGACTATTCTTCCCTGAGATAATTTTCCCAAAGACAGTTCTTCCCCGAGACAATTCGTACTTTTTCCCGAAAAAGTGCTTCAACGAGACGATTATTCCCCGAGACAGTGCTTCAACGAGACGATTCTTCCCGGAGATAATTCTTTTCCAAAAAAAAAATCTTTATATAGACATTTTTTCGCGAGATAACTCTTTCCTGATACAATTCTTCCTTGAGATACTTTTCCACGAGACAGTTCATCCAGAGAAAACTGTTCCCCAAGTCAGTTTATTCTCGAGATTATGCTTTCCTGAGATAATTTTCCACGAGACAGATCTTCAGCGAGACAATTCTTCCCCGAAATAATTCTTCCTCGAGTCATTTCCTCCCCGATACAGTTCATCCCGAGAAAACTCTTCCCCGAGTCAGTTCGTTCTCGAGACTATTCTTCCCTAAGACAATTTTCCCCGAGACAGTTCTTCAACGAGACAATTCTTCATCGAAATAATTCTTCCTCGAGACATTTCATTTTCGAGACAATTCTTCACCTAACAATTATTATCAAAAACAAATCTACCCATAGACAATTCTTTGAGCTAATTTTTCACGAGTCAACTCTCAAGTAAATTCTTTTTCAAATCAATACTATCTCAATACTACTCCATTTTTTATCATTTCTTTAATGTCAGTTCTTTCTCATACAACTTCTTTCATACACAATTATTCCTCGAGACAATTCTTATTCTAAACAACTCTTCAGTAATTATTATACATTTAAAATTTAATTTACGTGTATTTAAATTAGATTGGATTAATGAAGAATTTTGGAATTACTAAAGAGACCGATTAATCTGCGTTATAATTTATAAATAACATTGCTCCAAATTCGATTGTGCGTTTGTTCAATCATGTGATTCAGACTTTAAAATAAAAAGTGTCTTGCAAAAGCCGAAGAATTATAGAATTCGCTTAATACATGATTTGAGTTTGAATATTCTAATTCCGGAATATCTTAGAATCCTCGTGAGTTCCTCAAAGTTCGAGATCCAAATTTGCCAAAAATCACTTTCCTGCTCATTCCTATATTCGAAACTGCTGTGTAATTTTTAAATTTTGCTCATAACGTAGGTGCAAGATACGATTATGTCTAAGTTGGATCGTCGACGCAAGGGTGTCTATGGGCCCTCATTAGGTAAAAAGGTGCGTAACTAAGTAATTACGAGTCGTATAAACCGAACTTCAAATGCCACAAAATTCTAATTACAGTGCCTGATATTCTGTGATGACATTGCAATGCCATCGATGGACACGTACGGTTCACAACCGCCACTAGAATTGGTGCGTCAATGGCTAGACCATGGCTACTGGTCGGATTTAGTGGATACAACAAAAATTGAACTAGTCGATATGGTAAGTCTAATGCAATTTACAAATTTTATTTCTTTCGTTTTTTGTTTTGTTTTTCGAAACATTCAATCAATTTTGACTGATGGTTTAATAATAACGACGTACTGTCGTAGTTTGTAACATGGCGGACACTGTGTGACAGATGGAAATTTCATGTTTTTGTTTTCTCTTTAGACTACTACGAAACCATAAATCTGCTAATAACTGTACTCTGCGTCAGTTGTACATAGTATTTGGCAATAATAACCAAATGACGCTATCGACTCTCCATTGACCATGAACGACCAGTACGTTACACCTGCGAATAGCAATTCATTCAAAGTTTTTGCAACTCTTTGTATGGACCCGGCCCCCCTCTTCTCTTCCACATCTTTATAGAATCGCAAACATTTTGCAAAAGTTTGCGATTGTACAATTGATTTTGTGCAATATTAAAAAAGTTTACAATAGATACTACTATATCTACCTATGTATATATTACAAACCTCTATCTACCATATGTAAATCTGTTGTTGATGCTGTCTGCTTAAAGCTATTTTATAGGTACAGGGTCGGTAGTATTGCTTTAGAGAAAAACTTTTTTAATTATAGTTAAAAAATTTAAATTTATTTAACACATACTATATATCTATCTACACCACACAGAGTTTCATCGGTGCCATGGGTCTGCTGGGCGGCAGTAACTTCATTTTTCCACGTCTCTATCGTCATACATTCGTCGTGGCCGTCGATGCATTTGAGGACTCTACAATAACCAAAATATTCACGGCAGTCGGCGATTGGCACTTTTCCAAGGACTATCCGGAGAAGGTTGGACTATTGGCACGGGTAGGTTGTTGCGAAGCATGTCATTCGTTTGTTTTCCCTCGTTTGTTTAATGTTTTTTTTCTGTTGTATATTGGGTTTTTTGCATCCTGTAGGATATTCTACACAGTTAAAAATAAACATTTATTGTAGCAAGATTATTAATTTAAACAACAAATGATTTTGCTAGGTATATAAATAAATACACAATCAAATAATGTCTTTAGAATGAACATTATAGCTCTGGCAAATCACATTTGCTATGTTAACAAATCAAATTAATTTGCTTTATTATAATTCTATTGAAAATGTCTTTTATTGTAGGTATTTAATATTTTCATTAAATACTTTTGTTTTTTTTTGTTGTTAATAACCCTATATAATTATTGGTTAAATTAACAAATGCTTTAATTGCTTTGAAGACAAATATTAAATTATCACAAAACATAAATACGTTCTTAATGAATACAAAAACTCATTTTTTAATTTAACAAAAACGAAATATTTTAAATAAACAAAATTATATATTTCACAACAATTAATCAAATTAACAAATTATTTGCTTCGTCTACGAATTTTTTGTGTTAATTAAAATTAAAACATTTACTACATTTTTAGAAATTGTTTAACTGTTGTGAATTAATTAATATAATAAATCATTATAATTCATTTTTTAAATTTAAAAATTTACTTCAAAAACGTATATGAATTAATATAGCAAAGTAGTTTGTTACATTTACAAATATTTTATTTTAATTAAAGCGTTTACTTTATTATTTAAAAACTTTGGTGGTTGTGTATTGATTAAAATGGGAATTAATTAATTTATTAATAAATAAAATAATTCTAATAAATAATTCTTTAAACACGACCTTTAATTAATATAACAAAGACGTTTGCTAGATCTACAAATATTTTTTTAAATTAAAATAAATGCGTTTGCTTTATTATTTAAAAACTGCGACGGTTGTGAATTGATTAAAAACTAAAATTGAATAAACAATTTTGCAAGAACGACTGCAATTAATTAGTAAAACAAATATATCTATTGTATTTATGAATAAATTTTTAGATTTAATTTCAATTACATTTCTTATAAACATCAAATTCGTTGAAGCATTCATTTAAATCTTGTTTTTTATTTTTGATTAAATATCTTTTTGCTTTTGAATGCAATTTCATTTTGTTTTAGTTTTTTTTTTAGTGTAATATGCTCTTCTTTATTGCCCTAACATGTGTGTAGCCCATCATAAACATGGTGGCACATCCAAGGTATTCGAGACGGGCCGCAGATAACACAACAACTCTTTTTTTATTTTTTAAGAGTCATACTTTTTATTTTGTCATTTGTGCTTTTATGTATATTTTGTTGTTGTTTTTATTCTTAACTATATATATATTTTTTTTCTATATATTCTATGTATTGGCACGGCATGCTGCAAACATTATATACGAAATATACGAAACAATTTGGCGACAGGGTCTGGCGGAAGCTATGGTCAGCGTTTATCGCCAAGCAATACGTGTTTTCCTACCAACACCGGCAAAATCTCATTACACCTTTTCGCTACGTGACATCACTCGAATATTTCAGGGCATCGTCATGGTGCCCGCCAAACGTCTGCAGGAACCAGAGAAGCTGGGACGCCTGTGGGCGCACGAGACGTATCGCGTGTTTTATGACCGGTTTGTATTAATTGTCTGACTATTATTGTAGTGTCGTTTTTTGCAGTTTTGTTTTTATTATTATTTTTTTACTGCTTTAAGTCTAGTTAGTATTGCAGTTTTTTATACATGTATGGTTATGTTTATTTTATACTACGTATTAGAGCTCCTAGACAAGGACTTCGAAATTTTTACTCAAATTAAAGAAGATTTATACTGACAAATGCTGTACATAATTTTAAGTACGTGAAGTTAAATATTTCGTTAATTTAGCGAATACACAAACCATATTTTTTTAAACAGAGGCACTGTTAAATAAATATACAGACTGCCATATGGAGAGTATCCAGTCCAGGAGGCCTGTGCGGTAACTTCTGATATGTCATTCGAAATGTATTGACTTGTACTTTCCAACGACAATATCCGCTAGTCAAAAGCTACATGTTTGATATTTTTAACTATTTTTTGAAAATTTATCTTTTTTGAATGGAAAATCGAACATCCATTGGCCAGTCCAGGAGGCCTGTGCGCTAACTTCTTATATGTGATTCGAAAGGTATTGAGTTGTACTTTCGAACGACACTACCCGCTAGTCAAAACTATATATTTTGTATTTTTAACTATTTTTTGAAAAATTTAAATAATTTAGACTAAATAAACTAGAACACACAGGGATGAGTTTCAATGTTAAAAATTCGCGATAATTAACAGAGCGGTTATTTGTATTGTACACTGAAAATAAAAATCCTAGTATGATATAGTGGCCACTAGCCAATTTTCAAAAAATCGTTGGAAAGTACAAGTCAGTACCTTTCGAACTGACCACAGTGGTTATTTCATCACAATACTCTCCATATGGCAGTCTGTATATTTATTTAACAGTGCCTCTGTTAAAAAATATGGTTTGTGTATTCGCTAAATTCGCGAATTATTTAACTTCACGTACTTCATAATTTTTATGAATCTGTTTTATGAATATTTTGTAAATAACATTTATGAATCACAATTTATGTATTTTTAAAACATATTTAACACTTTATATGATTTGAAATAGCTAATAGCTAATATAAAAGACAAAAGAAATTATATCGATACTTCACAGACAAAAGATCGTAACCAAGAAAAATCAAATTTCACAGGAGGCGAAAAAAACGTATCAAAATCGAGTAGTTTAATATTTTATTGATTTTTTCGTAAAGTATCCTTTAAAAAGATTGACCATAATAATAGCGTGGACCAATTTCCAAAATATTCTTTAAATGCAGAAGTATTTGAAGAAAAATGTAGTTATGATGTTTTGCATGTCCCGATTTATTTCGAAACATTTTTCAATTGTACTACATACGATGCTAAGGTAAAAAGTCTTATAAACAAATGATTTGGTATTCCGAATTTTGGTAAACGGCAACAGGGAAATAATACATATAAGAAAATTTTGGTACATATTTAATGAAAATTGAGAATAGCCAATGGCCAGTATTTTACTTTGATGGACACATTCATTGGAAGTACATAATAAATTTTATTTAAATTTTATATTTTTGCTTTAAAGGTGGACATATTATTTACAAACTCTGCTAGTTTTTTTTAAATTTTCTGCCATTACCACAAAAGGAGTTAAAAATACTTTAAGTAGTCACTAAAAGAAATATTAAAATTATGTATATAGGGGAAAGGTCCGTAGGTTGGACATAGTTATGTATTCTTTCTATAACATTGTATATACAAATAATTTAAAGTATTTATATATACCATTTTAAAGTACATTTAATGGGCTATCTTTTATAGAAGAAACTTTTATGATTACATAAAAATTTTAAAAATACAGCCTACTTTCTGAAGAACAAAAAAAAATTGGTCCGTAGGTTGGGCCACCACAAAAACTCATTGACCAACTTTCAAAAAAAAAGTTTTTGAAAAAAAAATTTTTTTTTCGAAAAAAAAAAATATTTGATAAAAAAAATTTGTTCGAAAAAAAAAATTATTCGAAAAAAACAATGTTCGAAAAAAAAATTGTTCGAAAACATTTTTTTTTCGAAAAAAAAAATTTTTTTTCAAAAATATATTTTTTATAAATATAACTTTTTATTAATAAAAAGTTGTAATTATAATAAAAATATAAAACATTTTACTAATTTATGCATGTCGAGCAAGCATTATATTAGAAATAACACACAAGAACTACTTGAGAACTGAGAAGTACGGCAAACAATGAACGAAAAAAAAACATTTTGATAGAAATTTGGTTTAATGAACAGAGTTCTTCAATATGATGAACTAATATGTTGTATTTTATATTTTAGTTCATTAATATGATGAAAAATATTCTTCACATACAGATGATCATATTGAAGAACACTTTTTCGAGAGTTACCAAGCGTTCTTCATATTTATGATAGCATTCATAACATTGATGGCGTTAGTCATTAATATTATGAATGGCTCTTCAATACAATGAATCATGGTTTGAAGAACAGAATTCATCAATATGATGTACATTTTTTTTCTGTGAACTTACAAAATCATGAACTAGTGATTGTAAATCATTTTGATATTTTATACGTAAATGTGAACCGAAAACACAAAATTGAAAAATCATTCCAAATTAACTAAAAATGTTTCGATCTGACTCTATATTAAAAAAAAATCACATTGACACTTGCATTTGAGCAATTATATGCTTGGAAAGTCTTTGTGAGTGCTTCTAATAATGAAAAAATGGGTGGCCCAATCTACGTACCTTGAGTGACCCAACCTACGTTTTACTCAAATTTTGAGAAAAATTCTACATATTTTTTGTGCATTTGATAGAAAACTTGTTTACATTATAAAAAGGAATTCAAAAGCAACATTTTAATGCATTAAACTTAATTGTAGCCGCGGTAGCTCAGTGGTTAGTGCGTTGGACTGCGAGCCGAAAGGTCCCCGGTTCAAGCCTGGACTGGGGCTAACAACATCTTTTCATAGAAACATTTTTCTATACCGCGCTACCTCTCGGCAGTAAATGGCAATCCTCCGAGAGTAAAAACATTGCCTATGAAAAGCTCTCACCCGCCGTTCGAATTCGGCAATAAACTGTAGGTCCCACCACTTTGAGTACAAATATAACACGCACAGCTCAAAATGGCGAGAGAGCTCGGCCGAAGTTCTATACAGGACTGTAGCGCCAAACTATTATTATTATTATAAACTTAATTTTTATAATTTAAAATAACCACCTTGAATACATTGAGCAGCAGGCCATTTCACTTAAAAGTTTTGTGAAATGTTGTAGTACAATGTTACTTAAGATGTTGTATTAAAAATTTGAGATCGCCAACCTACGGACCTTTCCCCTACGATAATAAGTGTTATTTGGTTTTATTTAATAGTTAGTTGGGCCGCGAAATTCAAAAATATGACTTTGCAGGGACAAGTTACTCATAAAGAGGTTCCCACAAATACAATAAAAAAAATGTTGGTTACATTGTTCTGCCTGCAAGGTATCGATATGTGTTCCGATTTCGGTTCCACACATTTTTTTTTAATAACGATTCCGGTTTTTTGCAGTCCCTGATTCAGCTTTTTTTTATATTCTTTTTACTTTTTCTTTTTCTCTTTCTATATCGTTAAATTTTATTTTTTTTATACTATTTGGCATTTGGATATTTCGTTTACTTTTTATTTTTCCATTTATTTTTTTATTTTCTTCTTATTTTAAGTTTTTTTGGTTTTAATTGTGAAGTTGGAACTGACATATAATCCAAAAAAATTTATTATTATTTAATATTAAAAAATAATGTTAAAATTAATTTAATAAAGTAATTACAAGATAAATCAAAAACCAATATTCTAATACATTTAATGCTTTATATAAAAATGGTTTTTTGATATTGGTAATTTCTGTTAATTGATTTTTTATAACATTTTATTTACATTTGCTTCATTGTAGTATGTTTGATAATCAATTATAAATGTCATTACTATCTTTGTAACCACGACACGTTGATTTTTAACGCATTCTATAGATGACAATAAATACAAAAACCACAACCTTAAAACACATTATTTATTTTGTTTGGTTCAATTAATTTCATATCATCTGTATATCTATTTATCCATCTATTCATCTGTCTATTCTATATGTCGGCACATTCATAATTCATTGATTTATTCATTTGCACTTTCGTTCATTCAACAGTTTGATTGAACAAAAAGATCGTAACCAACTATTGGAAATGACCAGTTACGCATGCAAAACCCATTTGCGTTTCTCCATCGAGCAGGCTTTTGCCGAACGCATTGAGGACCCCGGCGCCAAAGTGACGGACAATGATTTACGCAATCTATTTTTTGGCAATTATTTGGAACCGGATGCGGAACCAAAAATTTACGACGAGGTCGAAAGTTATGACAAATTAGAGAAACTGATGCAGTACTATTTGCGCGAATACAATGCCTTCTCCAGCTCACCGATGGATTTGGTTCTGTTTCGTTTTGCCATCGAACACATTTCGAGGTGAGCGGTTGGTTGGTTGAATGGATGGTTGGTTGGAGGTGTAGTGCTGCCGGTAGCTGGATGCGTGCGGTTCCATCCATTTGGTTGTTTTGCATTTATATTGATGCGTATTGCGATTGAGCTGCGCGACACTGTTGTGGCAAACAGTTGTGGTCTCATAATGTGTGCGGTTTAGACTTAGATTTGGCTACTGGCGCTATGCCCAACCACATTTCCAACACAAATACAGTGCTGCGTATAAAATTCAATTTTTGGGTTATTTTTTTTTTTCATTATTTTTCAGAGTTTCACGCGTTCTCCAAATGCCACGTGGCAACATACTAATGGTTGGTATGGGTGGCTCGGGACGGCGTAGCTCCTGTAAATTGGCTGCCAGCATAGCGGACTGTAAGCTAATGACCATTCAGGTGACAAAAACGTATTCGCAGACCGATTGGCGTGATGATATCAAAAAAATCCTAATGACCTCCAGTTTCAATTTGAATCATACGGTATTTTTGTTCTCGGATTCGCAGGTGAGTGAATTGAAATAAAAAAATATATATATAAAAATGGAAACTATATTTAATAATCCGCAGCTTGAAGTTAAAACTAAGACTGAAATATGTTTAATTATTTTATATATTTGTATAAAAATCAAAAGTCCGTATTTAGGAAAAATAACAAAAATATAAAATCAAAATCCAAAAGCACAAACACATAAAAAAAATTAAAAACAATTAAAATCAAAAACAAAAACACGAAAACATAATTAATATAAATAAACCAACAAAATAAAATCGAAAACAAAGCTTAAGTCGCAAAAAATATAATAAACTTAAAAACACATAAAATAAAAAATAAAACTCCAAACAAAAGCAAAATTATAAATTCAAATCTAAAAAAAGAAAATCAAATCCAAAGTGAAAATGCAAAATCAAAAGCATAAAAGTAAAAACAAATGCAAAAACTAGAAAAAAAAACCACACAATCTAAAACATAATATGAAAAAAAAAGAAAAAAAAAACGAAAATCATAACCACATGCAGAATAATAAATAACAAAAGCAAAAACACAAAAATAAAATAGAGACCTATTAAAACAAAAGCAACAACTAAAGAAAAATATGAACAGATAAAATTCGAAAATAACAGCAAATATACTAGAAAACACAAAAAAGCAAATTCACTAGCAAGAAAAAATATTTAATACACAAATAATAAGAAAATGGATAAAACAAAATAGAAAATAAAAATATCCAAAATAAAAAAAATAAAAGTAAAAGCACGAAAACAAGAGTAAAATCACAAATATAAAATTGAAAACTAAAAAATAAAATGAAATAAAAAATGAAAATAAAAAATAAAAAAAAAAAAACAAAGTAAACAAAAGCTTAAACACAACAAACGAAAATAAAGGAAAAATAACAAAAATACAAAATCAAAATCCAAAAGCAAAAACACATAAAGAAAATGAAAAACAATTAAAATCAAAAACAAAAACACGAAAACATAATTAAAATAAATAAACCAACAAAATGAAATCGAAAACAGGGCTTACGTCGCAAAAAATATAATAAACTTAAACACACACAAAATAAAAAATAAAACTCCAAACAAAAGCAAAATTATAAATTCAAATCTAAAAAAAGAAAATCAAATCCAAACAGAAAATGCAAAATCAAAGGCATAAAAGTAAAAACAAATGCAAAAACTATAAAAAAACCACACAATCTAAAACATAATATATAAAAAAAAAGAAAAAAAACCGAAAATTAAAACCACATTCAGAATAAATAACAAAAGCAAAAACACAAAAACAAAATAGACCCTATTAAAACAAAAGCAACAACTAAAGAAAAATATGAACAGATAAAATTCGAAAATAACAGCAAACATACTAGAAAACACAAAAAAGCAAATTCACTAGCAGAAAAAAATATTTAATACACAAATAATAAGAAAATGGATAAAACAAAATAGAAAATAAAATCCAAATATCCAAAATAAAAAAATAAAATAAAAGTAAAAGCACGAAAACAAGAGTAAAATCACAAATATAAAATCGAAAACTAAAAAATAAAATGAAATAAAAAAATTAAAATAAAAAATGAAAAAAAAAAACAAAGTAAACAAAAGCTTAAACACAAAAAACAAAAACAAAATTAATAGTATCTCAAAAAATAAATGCTAAAACAACAGAAAAACAAAAGTAAAAAACACTAAAACTCAAAATAAAAGCAAAAATAAAAGAAAATCGAAAACACAAAAAACAGTAGATAATTTCAAAAAACACAAGAACCTTTTAAAACAAAACAAAAATAAAAATTAAATAAATAAAAAAAAAAAAAATAATAAAAAAATACAAAAATTAAATAAATAAAAACATTTGAATAATATAAAGTAAAAAAATTAAATAAAAAAAGTAAAATATGAAATAAAAAAAAATTAAAAAAAGCAAAGCCAAAAGTAAACCTACCAGCACTGTAAAACAAAAGTTATAAACCAAAAGGAAATCGAAAACACAAAAATATAAATAATAAAATAAAACTAAAAACACAAAAAAAAAACAAATAAAAACTAAAAACAAAATAAACAAACTCGATGAAAAATAAATAAAAGTACAAAAAAAAAAAAATATAAAAACAAAAAAAAAAATAATATAAAAATTTAAATATAAAAACATAAAAAAAACAATATAAAAATTTAATAATAAAAACATAATCAAAAAAAAAACGTAAAGAAAAAAAATCAAATTTTAACATACAATTGAGTTGTATCTTAAAATTTGAATTTGACTAAAAAAAAAAATTATAAAAAATTGTAAAAAATATTTTAAATGCAACATTTTAAAAATTTAAAAATGCTAACATTCATAAAAAAATTTATATTTTGCCAAAAATTCATTTTTTTCTTTTACCAAATTTTAAATTTTGATTCATTATTTGAATCGTTACAAATTCAATTACGTATGAATAAAATATTAATTAAAAACAATTATTTTAAAATCAATCACTCAACTTCTTCAAGATCTTATTAAATTATGAAAAACTTTTTCCTATAATAATCCCTACATTACTTCCATAGTCACAGCCGATATCTGCATTTTAGCATAAATAATGATTATTAATTTAGATTTACAATATTTCAGTCTTTGGTCAAGGTCCATTAGCTGTTGCTCAAATAGTTATTCTATCGATAACAACACTATTTACAGCTCTACTAAGGCTGCATCTATTTCTACTACGACTACTACATAAGGAGTTGCATTCGAGAATTTCTGTGAAAATAATTGTATTGTGCAATGAAGCAAACCCATTCAATTACAATTCCCATGACATACAAAGACGAAAATATCGAATTTATCGACTTCCTTGGAATGCTTTAATTAAATTGCAAATTAAATTAAATTGTTGTTCACTCGTTCCAAAGTTGGAATATTTGTGACGAGTTTTGTTAACGTGCGGCAGGTTGCTGCTGCTTCGGCGGTACGTCTCAATACTACCTGAGCACGCATTAGCAGACAGTTCGACTGTCAGTCGTCCAGGGACATACGTTACACATACGACACGCATGTAATTCGACGTGTACGAGAACAGGACCTTAAGAACGAACTCGATTGCATACTAATAACTGTACTATGTAGCATATACAGTTTTCATTATTAATTTATTCGCAGACGTATACGGCAGAAGTAGCAGCCTAGGATAAAGGAGTAGTATTGATATTAGTTGTAAAATGCATGCATTAATTACGACAATAAAGTAAAATATTTACTTCAAACTACAAAGCAAATTATTAAATGTTTTGTATTAAATTATTAAATTTCAATAATATCATATTGTAAATAATATAAATAGTAACATATCGTCGAGAATATGTAATACTTCTGCCAAGCTAAAATTAACTGATATTAATATATTCCCAGTTGTATAAATCCCCTTTTTATATAAATTGTTTTGATTGACTTGGATTAATCATTTAATATATCTTTAAGGCTGTCGATGAAGGCTACATTGAGGATATCAATGGCATACTAAACACTGGGGATCTGCCGAATCTCTATCAGCTGGAAGATAAGGCAGCCATTATGGAGAACATGACATCCGTGGCGAAGCAAATGGTGAGTTTTGCTATTTCTTAAAAAAAATAAGAATTTACTATAAATTTTTATTTATTATTTATTTTTTACTATTTTATAATTTACTATTATTTACTATTTTAGTACTTGAATCTATTATTATTTACTATGTTACTACTTGAATCTACTTTATTAAAAAATTAAAAGCGCTTAAAAACAGACAATTTAATGTAAACTTTAAAATGCTGTTTCAAATATTAAATTAGATTTTGAATTTATAAATAATTTTTTCTATACTATGATTTATTATTTTTCTGTGTAAAATATAATTACTGTGTAACATAAATCTGCGCTTCAATATATATATTTAGTTTTCAATTTAAACCAATTTTCAAATCAACAATATATCATTATTAAATACATTGATTTATTTCCTTACATTTCCGAATGCTTCCTCTAAACAACATCGAACTCTCCTTATCGCCTCTTTCTCACAATTGTACCTCCTCGTGTTGCTGCGACTGACTACTACACATACACATTACATATTGGAAACTATGTGCACCATCCGTTTACACCTCTTAACTGATACATGTCTGGCGAAACTATTGTGGGATGTTGTCAGGCGAGAACAATTGAAAATTCACCAAGTGAGATGTACGCATACTTTATCGAAAGGATACGTGAGCAATTGCATGTGGCTCTGGCATTTTCACCGATTGGCGAATCCTTCAAGGAACGTCTGCGAATGTATCCATCATTGATAAACTGTTGCACGATTGACTGGTAAGTGGCACGCGTGGTGTGGCGTCACATCGCGTCGGTCGGTGTGACTTTGGTTGTCGATTCGATTCTACTAGGGTATTGTGAGTTTCTTCTATTGTATATTGTATTTGACGTGAAAGATGAATTCAGTAACATATAAATTATAGAGTGCAGTACGTACACAAGAAAGTTTGTGACATTTCTGTGTATTTTATATTATTACTAACAGAAAAAATAAATAATGTCTTACATTGTTCAAATAAGATGTAGGAGGAAATATTTTTTTAAAGGCTTCATTAAAACTTAAATTCTTAGAACTTTAATGCTTTTGTATCTTTTATGCTTTTATACCATATTCTTCATATTATTGTTTAAATTATTGTTTACTTTATTATATACTTTATTCTTTACTTTATTCATTATAACATTATTTACTTTATTCCTTACTTTATTCTTTATTTTATTCTTTACTTTATTCTTGACTTTATTATTTACTTTATTTGTTACTTTATTCTTTACTATAATATTTTCTTTATTAGTTACTTCTTTATTTACTTTATTAGCTACTTCTTTATTTACTTTATTTCATACTTTAATCTTTACTTTATTCCATACTTTATTCTTTACTTTATTCCATACTTTTTTCTTTACATTGTTTTGTTCTTTACTTTATTATTTACTTTATCATTTTATTTATTATTTACTTCATTCTTTACTTTATTCTTTGGATTATTTTTTAGTTAATTTTTTACTTAATTTTATCTTTATTATTCACAGTATTCTTTACTGTATTCTTTACTGTATTCTTTACTTTATTCTTTACATTGTTCTTTACTGTGTTCTTTATTTTATTACTTAATTTTGTACTCCATTTAATTTTTTACTTTACTTTACTTTGTTTTATTCTTTGCTATATTTTTTACTTTATTCTTTACTTTATTATTTTCTCTACTCTTTACTTTATTATTTTCTTTAACTTATTTACTTTATTCTTTATATTATTGTGTTCTTTATTCGTTGCTTTATTCTTTACTTTATTATTAACTTACTTTAATTTTTTTATTCTTTACTTAATTCTTTACTTCATTCTTTACTTAATTCTTTACTTAATTCTTTACATAATTCTTTACTTAATTCTTTACTTTAATCTTTACTTTAATCTTTACTTTATTCTTTACTTTATTCTTTACTTTATTCTTTACTATATTCTTTACTTTATTATTTACTTTATTATTTACTTTATTCTTTATTTTAATATTTTCTTTATTATTTACTTTTTTCTTTACTTTATTCTTCATTTTATTCTTTTGTTATTTTTAAGTTAATTTTTTTAATTTTTATTTAATTCTTACTTTATTAATAACTGTATTCTTTACTTTATTCTTTACTTTATTTTTTACTTTATTCTTTACTTTATTATTTTTTATTATTGACTTCATTCTTTACATTATTCTTTTTTTTTTAGTGTCTTTTTTTATTCTTTACTTAATTCTTTACTTAAATCTTTACTTAATTCTTTACTTTATTCTATACTTAATTCTTTACTTTATTCTTTACTTTATTCTTTACTTTTTTTGCTATATTCTTTACTTTATTATTTACTTTATTATTTACTTTATTCTGTATTTTAATATTTTCTTTATTATTAACTTTTTTCTTTACTTTATTCTCCATTTTATTCTTTGGTTATTTTTAAGTTAATTTTTTACTTAATTCTTACTTTATTAATAACTGTATTCTTTACTTTATTCTTTACCTTATTTTTTACTTTATTCTTTACTTTATTATTTTTTATTATTGACTTCATCCTTTACATTATTCTTTTTTTTAATGGCTTTTTTTATTCTTTACTTAATTCTTTACTTAAATCTTTACTTAATTCTTTACTTTACTCTTTACTTATTTCTTTACTTTATTCTTCACTTAAATCTTTACTTTATTATTTACTTTATTCTTTAATTTATTCTTTACTCTTTTCGTTACTTTTTCAACTTTTATATGATTTGAAAAATCTGGAGTATCAACCAAAATTCGACATTCAAAAGTTTATGATGTATTACTTTCATTGACTGCCAACTTAGACAGAAATCAGATGTATAACATATTTAGAATTTTTAAAACTATTTAAATTAAGTAAAGATTTTAAGTATAATCCGAATAAAATAGCAGCAATTTGCGTAGTTCTGGTAGATCATGGTCTCACCTAACCTAAATACTACATTGCAAAGGTATGAGTTCGAAGTTTATTTTTTATTGAAAAAATTTAACGCAAATATCAGAAAAATATATAAATCTCGATCTATGTTTATGAAAATTAATGCATTAAATCATATATTTTGCTCTATCGTTATCCATTTAATGTGTTCTTCTTTATCAGGTACATGCCCTGGCCTGTCGATGCTTTAGAACGTGTTGCTGAATACTTCATCAGCTCTATGAAGTTAAACGATACACCAGATGAGGGGAAAACTGAAGAACCAACCGATCAAATATCTCTGGAGTCCTTGGGATCGGAAGATAAAAAAAGCATTAGTATCAAATCAATAGTGCTGAGTGAACTCGAAAAACAACTGGTGCAAATGGTGATGTATTTCAATCAATCAGTGGTGGATGCCAGCGAGAGGTTTGTGCTGATACTTTAAATATAAATTCGAATGTAGCCAATAATTCCTAAATAGATGTTATCGTGAATTGGGACGTCGAAATTATGTGACGCCCACAGCATACTTGGAAATGTTAAAAGCATTCAGATCGTTCTATTTTAGAAAATTGGATGAGATTACAAGACTAAGAGATCGGTAAGTAAACTAAATACAGCAAATAAAATGTTATAATTTCAAATTAAATACAATCGTTCTGTATTCTTTATACTATAGTTATACCACAGGCTTGGAAAAATTAGACTCTGCCGCCAGCCAAGTAGGCGAAATGCAAGCAAATCTCTACATTTTGCAGCCGCAACTTAAAGTACTCTCCGAAGAAACTGATCTTATTATGGTTAATATTGAGCGTGAAACTGCAGAGGCCGAAAAGAAGAAAGAAGTTGTCGGCGCCGATGAAGCTGCTTCCAATGAGGCAGCTGCGGCAGCACAAGCTATTAAAGATGATTGTGAAAGTGATTTGCAAGAGGCTATACCTGCTTTGGAGGCAGCACTCGATGCACTCAACACCCTAAAGCCAGCCGATATCTTTGTGGTGAAATCAATGAAGAATCCACCGTATGGTGTTAAATTGGTGTTGGAGGCGGTTTGTGTCATAAAGGGTTTGAAACCGGATCGTAAGCCGGATCCGTCGGGACGCATGGTTGAGGATTATTGGGGACCGTCACAGCGTATGCTCGGCGATATGAAATTTCTGGAGTCATTGAAGACATTCGACAAGGATAATATTCCACCGGCTGTTATAAAGAAAATTCGTGACAAGTAAATAAGAAATATATATAGTGTTTGAGCATTTTTTTACATTTATAATAGTTTATTATTAAAATTATGAAGTTTTCATTAACTGTTCATCACTATTATGAAAAGTTCATCAATTTGAATGACTCAAATTCAATGTTTTAATTATTTCATATTATTGTATACATATATTTCCATTAGTATTATCAAATATTATAAACTATTAATTAATTCCTTATTCATTAACACTATGAACAGTGCTCTATTATTCTAAATTGTTCCTAAATATTCATCACGCAATTTTATTATATAAATTAAAAAGAATACGTAAATTTATAAATTCGTTCATCCATAATTTGAACGCATTAATATTATGAAATGTACATCAATATTAAGAACTGCTCGTCAATATTAGCAACTGTCCATCGATGTTTTTGTATAATATTAATAGATTTTATGAATGTTTTAAAAATGAAAATCGATAAACTTCATCAATATTATGAATGAATCAGTATAATGAACTGTTCATCATTTTTATGAACTATTCATCATTTTTAACATTAAAAACTGTTAATTAATATTATACATTCTTCATCAATATGATGAAATTACGAACTATTCATAAAACATAATGAATTTTTCAGTTGTTTAAGATTCATTGAACAAATTTATCAATTTTTTTCTTACTTAAACTTAAATGAATATCATTTCTTAATAGGTATATAACAGATCGTGATTTTGTGCCGGAAAAAATTAAAAGTGCTTCCACCGCATGTGAAGGTCTCTGTCATTGGGTGCGAGCTATGGATGTATACGATAAAGTGGCCAGAATTGTAGTGCCCAAGCAGATGGCACTTGCGGAGGCTGAAAATGATTTGGCTGCGCAGATGGATAAACTCAATGCTAAACGGGCTGAACTGCAGGAGATCTTGGACAAGTTGCAAAAGCTCAATGACTTCTTTGCAGAGAAATCACGTGAAAAGAAACGATTGGAGGATGAAATTGATAACTGCGAAAAGAAATTGAACAGGTAAGCTGTAGCTTTTTTGTTCAATTTTATAAACATATTTATAAAACTCAACGTCATATATATAACTCAACAATCGTCGTGTCTGGCTTCCTTTATACTGTTCTATCTGTCTGATTGTCGGATTTTCTGCCGTTTTGTCTGTCGGTTTCGTATTCAAGTCTTAAACGATGAATCAATTTTGCTAAAATTTTACAAGAGGTTACTAAGGAGACCAGGCTGGATTTGATAATCAGGCGTATCACGTTTCATATAACTTAAATTAAAATGACATAATTCGAACTTAAAAACTGCTACGAAACAAAGTACTAAAATGCACAGAAATACAAAACTTAATTCAAAGCAAAAAAAAAACAATAACAAAAAATTAAAACAAAATAAAATCACTACCATAAAAACACAAATGTAAAAGTAATAACAAAAGACAAAATATTATAATGGATAAAAACAAATAACAAAAACAAAATAAACTTTATAACAAATTCAAAAGTAAATATAAGAACGAATAAAACAAAATAAAAAGTACAAAAAATGTAATTCCAAAGCTAAACAACAAACAATTACAAAGCCAAAAACAAAAAAAGCCAAAAACAAAAAAAAAAGACAAAAATTATAAAAAGAAAAAACAAAATAGAAAACAAAAAAGTAAAAAATAAAACAAATGAAAAAAAAAATTAAAAAATAAAATAATAAAAAACAAAAAAAGAATAAATTAAAAATTTAAACAATAAAACCAAAAAAGCAACAAAAAAAATGGAAGACAAAAAATGACAAAATAAAACAAATAACACAAAAAATAAAAAACAGTCAAAATAAATACAAATGTCTAAGTAAAACAACAAAATAAAAATAGCAAACTAAAAACAAAAGCAAAAAAAAGAGGCAAAAGAAACACAAATTGATAACTCCAGTAAATACGTATAAATTAAAAAAAAAAAATAATAAAGGCATAAAATCTAAATAAAATACTACAAAAAATGTATATATAAAATAATAATCAAAATATATGATATAAATAAATTATAAAATAAAAAAAATATAAAATAAAAAGATTTTAAAATAAAAAAAATGTAAAATACAAAATTCATTTTTAATAAAAAATCTTTTTGTTTATAAAAATTAAACAAATAAAAAAAAAAAAAAAAATAATAAAAAATAATAAAAAAAATAAATAAAAAAAAAAATAATAAAAAAAATAAACAATAAATAAAAAAAAAAAAAATAATAATAAAAAAATGAAAAAAAAATATATTAATAAATAAATAAAAAATAATAAAAAAAATATTAGAAAAAAACAAATAAAAAATATATAAATATTAATTACAAAATTGTTAAATTACATGCTTTAATTAGGTTCAGATTATATCCCTAATAGAAATTTGCCCGATGCGCCATCGGGAAATGATCGGGTTTTCGTTAGGTAAGCCCTACTAGAGAAAATATGATCATTGCCTTTGCATGCCCTTATCACGCTTACTATAGCACGGTTTACATTATCTAAACAGTCAATGTTCCCGATCATAGCTACATTATTTGTTCCTCATAACGAAATTAGCATCAGACAATGATCGAGATTTAATGAGAGAAACCCTATTATGCTCGGGCTCTGACAAGGCAATTGTCGGGTAAATAATAAAATGGGGAATAACGAAATTAGCATCAGACAATGATCGAGATTTAATGAGAGAAACCATATTATGCTCGGGCTCTGACAAGGCAATTGTCGGGTAAATAATAAAATGGGGAATTGCCCGATCAGTACATGATCATGGCCTGAGGTCAATACATGATCAGTACACTGCGTTACAAGGACATTATGGGCGTCGTCATATCCCGATCATCTCAAATAATGACATGATCACTTCATGACCATGGCCCTACCAAAATTTCTACTAGGGATACAAAAAATATTCTACTCTATTAGTTAAAATAGAATTATTTTCCATCGGACAAATAAAAAATACTAACTGACTATAGCTAGCATTTAATAAAAATATCATAATATCAAAATGAAAATAAATATAAATATATTTTACATTTAGTTTAATTAATATTTGGCATACGCAATACTTTGATAATATTTTATTTAAATATTTGTTTTTTTTTTTTTCAATAAATGTTCACAATGCTTTAGTATTTGTATACATAGTTCACTGAATAATAAACTGCGTTGCATGTATTAATGATCTGCATTTTTTCAGTATAGATTTCATTGTGTCTGTAAACATTTTAATACTTTGTTTTTAATGAATTTAAACATTTATGATAAATAATTAATTTTGTCATTGTAAAAGTTTATTAATAAATTTTTGATTAAGACAATGTGCAACTTTATTTACATTTTATATTTGTTTTTGTTTACAACAACAAAATAACTATAAACTAATATTTTATGCATTTATTTTTTTTTTGTTTGCTTACAGCAAATATGTATTTAATAGACACCTAAATTCAACTCTGTTCTTTTTTTTTTACATTAATTTTATTTTGTTGTTTTTATTATTATTACTGCATAGAGCGGAAAAATTACTCGGTGGCCTGGGTGGTGAAAAAACGCGATGGTCCGAAGCTGCACATAATCTACATAATTCCATTCAAAATGTTGTAGGTGATGTATTACTGGCCGGTGGCTGTACAGCATATTTGGGATTCTTTACAACGGAGGTATTTAAAAAAAAATATATATATGGCATTGCAAAATTTTATGATGTAATCATTTGGACATTTTTTAGATTTTAGATTTTGTAATTTTTTTTTTTAATGCAAATGATATTAATTATTACCAGGGATTGACACTGTAAGCGAAAACGCTAGCCCTTCAAAATCGTTTTACTGATTAAAGTGATATTCAAAATCTATAAACAGTTTTAGGTTTTATAGCGGTTTTAAAACGGTTTTTATAAAATATGAAAAAATAAATAATAAACACCAATAATGTGTATACATTTCTTTATATTTTATATATTTTTTATTATATTTAATTAAAATTTTCTGGTAATTATGGTTTCAATTCGTGATTTTTATTTAAGTATAGAGCTTTCTCTGAGTTTAAAACAGTGCGTTTAATGTTTAATTTGTTGTAATTTAGTTAAAACATAAGCTTTACCGAAAGGAAATATTAAGACTTACGATCTTATAACATAAAACGAATTGTGTAACTACCAGAAGATTCGTTTGAATTCACTTTGTTCAAAAAATGAGAATAATTTCAGCTATATGATCATTTTTAACCGCCCTTTCGTATGAATTCATTTACTTCATATTTCAAAGATATGTTTTTAACACAGTCGCAAATTAAAGAAAAAACATATCGTCTCATGTGACAATTGTGTCGGTAAAATTAGTTATAAGATTTTTAGATTGTTCCCTATTGTTCACTTTAGTGAATAAATGCAGTTACTCAAATTTCTGACGTATTTTGTCGCATTCTTACTCATTTCTTTTTACGTTAACAGACCAATAATCGGTTAGCTTTTGTTCGAAATCATTTTAAAATTTCAATTTAAACGATTTTTTCTTTTGTTGTTTCCGAATCAGAAAGCATATCATTCAAATAAATTAAGACTTAATCCAAGATTCAAATATTTAATAAAAAAAATAAAGTTTGACATGTAGTGTGTATAATACCCGGAATTGTTCTAATTTGTGAGACAAATTCAATTTGTTCATGTAAATAAATCTGTGGCAATATGAAAAAATGATATCCACTTGTTATTAAATATTTTTTTTTATTAAAAAATAACTTTGGAAAAAAATTTGAACAAAAACATTTTGCAGACATTTATGTTAAGTTTTTCTTAAATTTGTAAAAATAAATTCAAAAATAGACTTTTCGTAATCAGTTGTAAAATTTAAAAATGATCTCCTGAAATATTCAAAAAAGTAGACTTATGCTTTTATTTCATATTGCCACAGAAAATTTATTGAATTTTTTTATTAAAGAATAAATTAGTTTATTTTTTATGACTGCATTTTTTAAATGTTTTAAAATATATAATTTGTTTTCTCTACATTTTTACAAATTTGTTTTTAATATATTTGAGTGTACCTATATAACCTATGTAATAACGTTAGTCTGTCGAATAGGTTTATTGTTCAATTTAACGAATACATAAAAATGTATTCATATTCCTATGAATATTAAAACAGGATAATTCGTTTCGGATTATACATTTTGTTTGCTTTTTTTATAATTTTTTATACTTTTTTGTTAATTTTTTTGTTATGCATTTATTTGCTATTGGGAATAAATTCCCAAATGTTGCAACGCATTTGTATTTTAATTTAACATTTTTTTTTATATAGTCAATTTAATGCTGCATAAAGCACATTTAAAACTGCATCAATACAACAAAAAACATTTAAAAAATACTTCTTCAAGTACATTTTCAAAGTTATGTTTATTTGTTAATATTTTATTAGTTTAACATTTTCTTCGTTATAAAAAATAATATATTAAGTTAGTTTTTAAATATATCATTACTCTCCTACCAAAGAAGATGTCGAATTTTAAAGTTTAAATTGCTGTAAATTTTTTTTATTATTTTGGTTTTATTAATCAATTATCATAACGTATAATAAATATGTTTCGATTTGAACAAATTAATGAATTATAAAACGGTTTTTGTATCTCCTGACCAAAAAAAATAAATAATAATAATATTAATATACCTATTAATGTTTTGTCCATAACCCTTAATGGATACAATATAAAAAATGATATCAGTTTTTAAAAAATAATGTTGCCAACAAATTTCAAGATTTTCGAATTTTTGCTAGTTTGGAGGCACACATTTTGGTCAATTATTTAAAAAAAAAATAATGCCAATCGGTAGGTGTTCTCAAAACCAACAATTGATGCCATAACATTTCTATTTTATCTTGTACCAATAAGAAGTTATCGCTTGCAAATGCAAAATTCGAAAATTGAAAATCATGTCATGCCAAAAGGGCGAATCTTTTCATTTTTTGTGAAATAACTTTTTATTGGTACAAGATAAAATAGTGGTGTAAAGTAATTAATTGTTTGTTCTTAAAGCACCTATCGTTTGGCATTAATATTTAATTTATTTGCAAGAAAATTATTTTTAAATAATGATGTCGATAGGGTATTTAAAAACAAACAATTCATGCCTTTACACGACTATTTTAACTTGTACCAGAAAAAAGTTATGGCAAAAATAAACGAAAAGATTCGCACTTTTGGCATGACAAGAATTTCAATTTTTGAGATTTTTGGTTTTGTTTTTTGTGGCTAGACATATCCACCAAAACCTCACACGATTTTGGCACTATATAGTTGAGGAAAAACTACATTCAAAAATGTTTTAAAAAACGCAAATGTCAAAAATTCCATATTCGCCCCTTCCCAGCAGGAAATGTCACCAATGATTCCCATATGTCAGGTCAGAAACATCGATGACCGGTAGCATTTTCGCCCTGCAAGGCATTGATGACTTTTTCATACAAATGGACACTGATTCCTGCATGATGTAGCATTAACGATGTCATGCACGTCCTTCATCAATGAAGTCACAAATGATTGTCATACATATTTTTTGTTGTTTTGTAAAGAAAAATATGTTTTTATTAATTTTTAAATTTATATTTTTTTATTAATCTTATTTTATTATTTTTTTATTTTATATATTTTATTATTTTTTTTTATTTTATATATTTTATTATTTTCTTCTGTTATTGGTTGGAATGTCAATAACGTAATTCACTAACGGCCATCATCTATGAATATTACTACTGCTTATTATATCGCTTTTATAAAGATTGTCCCTCAATTTGTACCTTTGAATTATATGGCAGGGTGACATCGAACGAACATTTTCAGTTTTACGCGCAAATGCTGTCCCTAGACGTATGTTGTATGCATTCACATTGCATTTCACAACGTAAATGCTGCATACCTTCAAGGGCATGTAACGTGAATGTTAATTTTCATCAATGACGTCATCAATAACATTTCATCAATGACAGATTTTCACAATGTCATTGATATATGTATATATGACATATGGTGTATGACGTCTTTAATGCAATGTCATTTATGAACTCGTTGTAGGCATATTCATCAATGACAAATTTTCTAATATCCTGTATTGTACTTTATTGTACTGTATAGTACTGTACTGTATTGTATTGTACTGTATTGTTCTATATTGTATTGTATTGTACTTTATTGCACTGTATTGTACTGTATTGTACTGTATTGTATTGTGCTGTATTGTACTGTATTGTACTATATTGTACTGTATTGAATTGCATTGCATTGTACTGTATTTTATGTATTGTATTGTACTGTATTTTATGTATTATGTATTGTACTGTATTGTACTATATTGTACTGTATTGTGCTGTATTGTACTGTATTTTATGTATTATGTATAGTACTGTATTGTACTATATTGTACTGTATTGTGCTGTATTGTACAGTATTGTACTATATTGTACTGTATTACATTGTACTGTATTGTATTGTACTGTATTGTACTGTATTGTACTATATTGTACTGTATTGCATTGCACTGTATTGTATTGTACTGTATTGTACTGTATTGTACTGTATTGTACTTTATTGTACTGTATTGTACTGTATTGTACTGAATTGTGCTGTATTGTACTGTACTGTACTGTATTGTACTGTGTTGTATTATATTGTATTGTATTGTACTGTGTTGTACTGTATTGCATTGTATTGTATTGTATTGTATTGTACTGTATTGTACTGTATTGTACTGTATTGTACTGTATTGCATTGCATTGCATTGCATTGCATTGTATTGTATTGTATTGTATTGTATTGTATTGTACTGTATTGTACTGTATTGTACTGTATTGTACTGTATTGTACTATATTGTACTGTATTGCATTGTACTGTATTGTATTGTACTGTATTGTACTGTATTGTACTGTACTGTATTGTACTTTATTGTACTGTATTGTACTGTATTGTACTGTATTGTTCTGTATTGTACTGTATTGTACTGTATTGTACTGTATTGTACTGTATTGTACTGTATTGCACTGTATTGTATTTTAGTGTAATGTACTGTATTGTACTACAATATGTTGTATTATATTGTAGTGTATTTATTTCTAAACATTTTATTTATTTATTTTGTTTAACTATTTTTATATTTATTTAATTTAATTCAAATTTTATTTTAATTTAGTATCGCGTTGAAATAATAGACGACTGGAGTGAACTTTGCATACGCAAGAATATTCCGTGCACGGATAAATTTTCGCTTGCCACTACTCTGGGAAATCCAATGCAAATACGTGCTTGGTCTTTGGCCGGTCTGCCAGCGGATAATTTTTCGGTGGAGAATGGCATTATAGTTGCCAATGCCAATCGTTATCCATTGCTTATAGATCCGCAGGGTATGTATTATAAATAATGATTAAAATATAAAGCCTTTGAAGAGTACATAAAATTGTTTTTGCTAATATGGAACATTTAAAATTTTTAAATATTTTTGGTAATTTTTCTTTTTTTTAAATTTTTCTTCCAAAGTCCAAGCCAACAAATGGATAAAGAACATGGAAAAATTGAACTATCTAAAAGTGATTAAACAAAGCGATACCAACTACATGCAAGTGCTTGAATTGGCCATTACTTATGGTAATCCAGTGCTGATTGAAAATGTCGGTAAGTCATTCATTTATTTCGACTGACTGACGGACTGACTGGTGGTAGCCTATACGTCTTTTGAGTACTGCGAAATTGAGTCTGTTTGATGCTGTGTTCCAAACATTTTGTGATTTAAGTCTGACGGATAAGTGTTGTAAGCATTGGACATCAAAAGGAACTCAATCAATGCAGATGACAGCTAAGGATGGATACCATTTGGAACAAGCTAGACGAAATGAAATAGGAGATTATAGAGACATTTCAGTATTTTAAAGATTTATATGATTACTTTTGATTACTAAAAATGATGTGTCTTTAAAAAACGAATATTGAAATGATTTTTTGTATACATTATTAATACTTTTTTCATTTTATAGTTACATTGTAATTATTTTAAAATTATCTAGAGTTCTCAAAGAGTTATATGCTAATTTGAATTGTTTTCTTTATACTTTTATTTTTAATTTTGCACTTTTTTGCATTACAAAAGGCGAGCGCCTGGACTCTAATTTAACGCCAATTCTGGAAAAGAACATTATCAAGCACAAAGGTGGCACTTTCATCAAGAGCGGCGATCAAATGATAGAGTACAACAGCAACTTCCGTCTCTATATAACAACCTGTCTGCGGAATCCTCATTATCCGCCGGAGATAATGGTGATGGTAAGTGGTCCCAAAGCGAAGCGCTGCAAAAAAATTAAATAAAAAAAATACCTAAAAATAATATGCAGCCAAGTAAATATACAAGTTGAATATGCAAAGTTACTATAAAAAGTTGTGCAACGTAACGGATTCTATGCAAATTTTCTTGAATATTTATACAAGCAAAAAAAGGAAGTTAGGTTGTTTTTTCATCCCACTTAAATTTAAACAATTTTTTTCTGTATGACATTAATTCTTTTTGATGCCCAAAACTATGTACATAGTTTCTATTACAATTCTCTTACATTGTGTGTGTGTGTGTGGTGTGTACTTTACCTAGGTAACCGTTTTAAATTTTATGATAACCGAGCAAGGTTTACGTGAACAATTGTTGGCCACTGTTGTTGCACACGAACGTCCTGATTTGCAGGAGAAGAAGGAACAATTGATAATTGAATCAGCGCGAAATCGTGATGCTTTGTATACAATTGAATCGAAAATTCTAGAGGTAAGTGAAATGTTTGCAATTCATTTGCATATAGTTTTATACATAGGTATTATATATTCGGACACCGAAAAAAACGTCGTCTTTTTATATATCAGGAAATTTCTGATCGATGAGACCAAAATTGTTAATAATTTACGAAAACATGCCAATGTTTTGAATAGCTTTTCAAATTTATTACTTTTTTTATATTATTGTCTGAGTTTCCATTTTGTATTTCTCATAATTGATCATTGATATTATTATGAATACTTTGAATTGTATTTTATACTTGACCATATCAAATTAGTTCCTACGAATTATATTATAGTGTCATGAATGTAAAACCATTTTAAACTAAATACTTCTTATCTAAATATGTTGAATTTTAAACTAAAAGTGTTGCGTTTAAATTATATCGATGTTTAAAATAAAAGTGTTCACTTAAAATTTTCTAATTTTAAATTTTTAGTGAACATTTTTCTCTCAGTGTACTTTATAGTTAGATACATTTGCTACAATGAAGCAGCGTCTCTGCATGGTCTGAAATTTTCAATCACAAATAACGAACGTGTTTTAATGAGGCTTTTGTGTGGTATGCTTAATGTAATATTATTGTAATGGAGCATTTTGTATAAAAATTGAAATTTATTTAATAACATTTAGGTCATAATTAAAGGAAAACTTAAAATTTCATTGATAAATAAATTTTTTTTGTGAAAAATAGAATTTTGACTAAAACATTGAAAATTGAGTATATAATTCAGTTTTTAGTGAAAAACTAAATTTTTAGTGAAAATTTAATTTACTGAAAAAATTAATTTGTAGTGAACAACATAATTTTTAGTAATCAATTTAAATTTTAGTGAAAAATTCAATTTTTAGTGAACAATTCAATTTTTAGTGAACAATTTAATTTTTAGTGATAAATTTAAACGTTAGTGAACAATTAAATTTTTAATGATAATTTGAATTATTAGTGAAAAATTGAATTTTGTAAAAAAATAAATTTTTAGTGAACAATTTTATTTTTTTAGTGGAAAATTAAATTTCTAGTGAAAATTGAATTTTAAGTGAACAATTGAATTTTTAGTGAACAATTGAATTTTTAGTGAAAAATTGAGTTTTTAATGAAAAATTGAGATTTTAGTGAAAATTTTAATTTTAATGAAAAGTTGAAAATTTAATAAAAAATTGAAAATTTAATGAAAAATTTAATTTTTATTGAAAATATTATTTTTCATTTAAATTGAGTTGTTTTTTTTATTTCCATCAAAGTTTTATATATAATAAAAAAAATTAATTTTTAGTGAACAATTTAATTTTTAGTGAACAATTAAATTTTTAGTAAACAATTGAATTTTTAGTGAAAATTGAATTTTACTGAAAAATTGCATTTCTAGTGAAAAATTCAATTTGTAGTAAAAATTTTGATTTTTATGAAAAATTTAATTTTTAGTGAACAATTCAATTTTTAGTGAACAATTAAATTTTTAGTGAACAATTGAATTTTTAGTGATAAATTTAAACGTTAGTGAACAATTAAATTTTTAATGATAATTTGAATTATTAGTGAAAAATTGAATTTTGTAAAAAAATAAATTTTTAGTGAACAATTTTATTTTTTTAGTGGAAAATTAAATTTCTAGTGAAAATTGAATTTTAAGTGAACAATTGAATTTTTAGTGAACAATTGAATTTTTAGTGAAAAATTGAGTTTTTAATGAAAAATTGAGATTTTAGTGAAAATTTTAATTTTAATGAAAAGCTGAAAATTTAATAAAAAATTGAAAATTTAATGAAAAATTTAATTTTTATTGAAAATATTATTTTTCATTTAAATTGAGTTGTTTTTTTTATTTCCATCAAAGTTTTATATTAAAAATTTGTTTTTCATTTGTCTTCGATTTAATTCCATCAACATAAACGCACACAATATAATGCTTCGTTCACATTAATCTCCCCCACACAGGTTCTATCCACATCTGAAGGTAATGTACTTGAGGATGAGAATGCCATCAATATACTCTCGTCCAGTAAAATCCTGTCCGAGGACATACAGGAGAAACAGATAATTGCCGTTGCAACCGAAACGGAAATTGATGACGCACGTCAACAATACATTCCGGTTGCCAAACATTCGGCCATTTTGTTCTTTTGCATAAGCGAAATGGCCAACATCGACCCCATGTATCAGTACTCGTTGGCATGGTTTCTCAATCTGTTCGTCAACACAATACTGAAGGCGCCCAAATCCCATGTGCTCGAAGAACGTTTGGACAATTTGAATGATTTCTTTACAAAATCAATTTATCAAAATGTATGTCGATCGCTCTTCGAAAAGGATAAGCTGGTAATCTCGTTGGTGATGTGCCTCGGTATTTTAGTGTCACGCGTAAGTATTGATGACGTTTACATTATTATATATAATTCAAATTTTAATATTACTGATATAACGAAGGAATCAATTAAATAAAATTAAATAGATATGTTTTTAATTTAAATACATTTTTCTTTAAGTATTTTATTGCAATCGAATATTTAGCTAGGTCTTTATATTTGTTAGACTAGTCATAATTTACGCAGAGAAAAACATGGTTGTGGTGATCAGGACATCATACTTTGATTGGGGTTATGGTTGTAGGCAATCTTGTCTAATATGATCCTTAATGACTATATCGTCAACCTTAATATGAACCTCAATGACAGTATTCCAATTTCCCACAACTATACTGTGGTCCTCACTGACCATATAGCGAATTGTGGTTGTCAGTGACCATATTAAGATTCCACACAACCATACTATGGTTGTTAATGACCATAAACAGATTTCGCACAATCACACAATAGTTGTCAGCAACCATATTATGCTCCATTTTTGTGCAATGGATATGTATTTATTTTTAATAATAATGTAGTTTTAAACATTAAAACACTTCGTCACGACAACTACATAAAAAACTCGACTGTTCGCTGCCATAGCCAACATTGAAGTGAGTAAGAGATAGAGAAAAAAACTATTAAGTGAGAATTATATGATTGTAAATAACAAAGTACTATATTATGATCAGTCAATATAGTATTATGATTGTTATTGACCATATTTTGTTTGTGGCATGCTATTAAGTGAGAATTATATGATTGTAAATAACAAAGTACTATATTATGATCAGTCAATATAGTATTATGATTGTTATTGACCATATTTTGTTTGTGGCAGTCTTTGTCTTAATTATAATATTGTTCTTATTGGTTTTTCAGAAATTGAATCATATTATAATAAATGGTCTGCTATAATTTGATTATAACAACTTTGTTATTGTTTAAATAAAATTAATAATAATATACTTTAATTGTGACAACCATCTATTATTCTTAAGGGCATAGCATGGTTGTCACAATCATATTATTTATCTGCGTGCATAATATATCTTGTTAGAATTAGCGCTTGTGTGGAATCTTGAACTGGAATCAAACCGAATCCGTGTCATTTTTGTAGAACCAGAAATAGACTTGAATCGACAGTGCTTAAATTAAAGTTTACTGGAACTAGAAGGAAAACTATTTACGATTTTAGTGCTGTAACTAGAAAGCATATTACAGATTTCGTTTATATTACAAGTCTGTATTGAATTAAATTAAATATTTTTAAAGTCTTTACATCACATGTAAACTGCATAAAAACCCATTAACATTGAAAATTAGCAGACCATAAAAAACTTTAAACATTATTTTATTTTGTTTAAATGAACTAATGACAAAAGTCAACTTATTAAATAAGCGAAACTTATCTACGTCACATTTGACTTTTGCTATTTTAATTCCCTCTTTATTTAGCTATTATAGTCCGGGTTTTTTTGTTTTTTTTTGATTTTTTTTTTGTGATACTTTGTTCTGCCGACTAGACTTAAATTGTTGTCTGAAATTATCCGCTTATTTTTGAACCAACCGCCCAACCAGCGAATGCGCCGCGTCACACAATGGTCGTTATTGTGTTGGTCGTCGCCATCATGACCGGAAGGAGTCTCTGCAACGAGAGAACTAAAGTCATTTCCGCGTCCGTTTAACAATTTTTCGCTTCCAACTCATGCCTCGTTGATGATTATTAATCTGTTATTTTAATCTGATTTCATTTGCATACAACAATAACAACAACAACAATGCTGCAAATAACTATCATACTAATGGAACTTTCAACTACCACCAACTAACTACAACAATAGGAACAAATAAATAAATCGCATTTGTTGTTCTTTTTAACTGGAGGCGTTGGTCTGAAAAGTGTTCCGCCTAATCCAGCTTCAAATTGGCTTCCGGAAAAGGCATGGACTCAAATAGTGCGCGCCAGTGATCTGTCTGGGTAAGTTGAGCATACTTGAAATGAATGTCGCCTAATGATGGTTTGCATCAAGACAAGAAATTTTACTGATTTTTTTTTTAGTTTATTTTTTTTTAATATTATAAAAAGTAGTTGCTGATTTAAGAAAGTTGCTTGATACTAATTTTTGAATTACGGACAAATCGTAAGCGACAGTTTTTCCCGTGACTATTTTTCCGCGAGACGATTCTTCTTTAACATAATTTACGTGAATAAAATATGTTCGCCGATACATTTTTCCGTGAAACAATTTAATTACACCTCACTACACGGGTAGAAAAGATTTGTTTGAATATGTTTGAATGTAATTAAAAAGTAGTACGAAATTAACATACATGTATTAGGAATGAAGTGTAATTAAATTATAATCGAAATTTAATTTTTTTACGTTCACGTGTAAACATTATCATATTGTACAGCAGAATCTGTCAAATTTACCATAAATATGTTACAATACCAACATAAAATTTTAATTGCATTTGAATAAACTATTTCTTGGCAATTTACTTGGTTAAAACTATGTTTCGAAACACTGAAAATGCTAATCAAATCTAAATACAACGTATGTTCTCAAGGCTCGTCTTAATTCGATAATTTATCGATTGACGAAGTTGGCAACGTTGTGCAGCATTTTCTACCGACGCCGTAGTTTGAACATATTGATGTTTACAAAAAAACGGAAAAGAAATTGGATTTAAATAAGTGTATTCTTGCAAGTTTCTTCTTGTATACGAAGTTGGCATTCGTTGAGCAGAATTTTCTACCTACGTCTCTTTTGTCGTCGTTTGAAGTATGTATAGTGACATTTTAAACATACTGATGTTTAAAAACAAACAAAAAAATTAATTCAAATGTAAATAAAGGTATTGTTGCAGCTCTCTTCTTATATACAAAGTTGACACTCGGTGATCGGCATTTTCTGCGTACGTGTCTTTTGTTGTTTGTTTAGAAAACGTGTTCGCGTCGGTAATCATTTTGTTATTTGTTAATTAAATAAATATATAAATTGTGTTACAAAAAGTACAAATAGTAACAGAGTAAATATAGTGCAGTATATAATTTCTGAAACTTAAGTGAAAAGACCACAAATAAAAATCTGTGTTTCGATTTTCAAACAAAATTTGGCATGTTTTTTTACAAAAGCCTTTGTGAATTCCTTGCCTACGCTATGTGCTGTGCTGAGATCAACTGTAACTGTACCAAATATAAAGTGAGCTTGGATCGTCTGGTTTAGCGACTGCTGGTGCAATTGTGCATTCATTGATGCTGTCACTTGTACTTGCAGTTTTAAACGAATTATTTATGCATTTAAAAATTTGTAATGAATTCAATTATTATAAGTTCCCACTGTGCATGCTTAAAGATTTTTAATAAAAATTAATAAAAAAACTACATTTTATTTTTATTTTATTTTCAGGATTTCTTTCCAAAAATATTTAAATATGTTTCTATGCAAACATACTACTTTTTGAACTGAAACAACTGAAATGTTTCACTGGAAACATATTTATATTCAGGTCGTTCAAAATCATGTTTTATTTTGAACATATTTATATTTCGGTACAAATATTTATTTTATTTGGATGTAGTAATTATTATGTTTCCATTAGAACATATTCCATTTTAAGGGGCAACATTAAAATGTTTCCGGAATATTATAATGTAAGTCAGAGCTCATTACAACACTGTTCAAGTCTCAATACAACCCTGTTTACAAATGATTTATCAGTCAATTATATATTATGTTTACATAAAATTCCAAACATACATGTTAATGCCTGCAAAATTATGTTTGGGTGAGCCCTTTTTTTTGCAGCGTGTACAAAATGATTTAAAAAAACCTATACAAATCCCATACATATTATTTATATAATTCGATAGTGGTAATTATTTAATAATATTTTCATTATTGCGTATGGTTTTCATTAAATTCATATCGACAATGTACACAGAAAAATAATTCGTCAATAATATGAATTTATTCATAAATATTATGAATTTTTTCACCAACTACCAGATTCATCATATGATACCACCGTTCATTAAATGATATATTGATGAATGCATATATATGATTCAATATGATGAACTAATATATTTTTTCAAAAAAAAATTTTTTTTTTAGTAAATAATTCGAAAAAAAGTGTTGTCAAAATTTTATTAAAAAATAAAAAAAAAATGTAAAAAAAAATTTTAATTTTTTTTTTTTTTACAAAAAAAATATTTTTTTTTTACAAAAAAAATATTTTTTTTTTGAAAAAACGAAAACATTTTTTTTTTTTTTTAAAAAAAAAAACAATTTTTTTTTAAATATATTTTTTATAAATATAACTTTTTATTAATTAATATTATGAATGGTTATTCAATACAATTAATCATGCTTAGAAGAACGGAATTCATCAATATGATGTACATTTTTTTTACTGTGTAGGCCCTATTCAGTCACTGAATAATCCATTTTTTTATATTAAGTATAGTTTTATTTTTTGTTTTAATTTAAAAAAAAAAACTACGTGATCTTGCAATCAAAATCAGTACCTGCGAATTATATAGAAATTATAAATGGGATTCGCATAGAAAAAATCGTGTTGAGAAGTATTTTTAGCGAGTGTTAATTTTATGTATTTTATATGTAGTTATAATAAATAGAATTTATTAATATTAATATTGAATTATACTAAATTATAGGCAGAAATTGTCAGGATAAGAATTAAGTAAAATTACCTCGGTTGAGAGCCGTTGCAAAGAATTATGTGGTAATGATTTGACTCTGGAACAAATTGTCTGGGAAATATTGTTCGTCTTCAAATGACACTAAGTAACAAAAGGCTATTAGACGAAAGTGACGTAATTTTAAATAAATTTCAGTGTTTTAAAAGTCGTCAAGTAACATGAAATCAAAATTTGTGTAACGATATATTGACGTAAATTTTTAGTTTCGTCGTTCGTTTCGAAATACAGAAAGTGGAATAACAAAAATTATTATTTTTTTAAGTTTCTTGTTAAATATTTTACTATAAAATAAGAAATTTAAAAGTTTATTAGTATCAATATTGTTGATTACAGATTGCGTGGCAATTTATAACGATTTTTGTAAAACAACTATAGATATTTTTAATTTTTAATTTTATTTTAACTTTATTTTATTATAATAACGACGATGCATTTCTTTTCAGTCTTCATGATTTTTACAAACACTTTACCACCTCTATCGATGCATGGAAGGCCTACTATGATTTGTCAGCACCAGAGCAGGCAAAATTACCAGCACCTTATGATAAACTCGATGAGACATTATGTCTAATATTGCTTAAATGTTTGCGACCAGATAAAGTTGTGCCGGCTGTGAGAGTAAGTACAAAAAAATATATTTACAATAAAACTTGATTAGAAGAAGTTAAATTCGATTGAAGTTACATTCGATTGATAATTTTTGAAATTTTGATATGGATTTTAAATATTTGGGACAAGCTTTGTATTGAATTTACACACAAAGATTTTTTCTCCCATCAATTTCACCCAAAATATTTGTGGGAGTGTTTATTTAGAATTAGGCTGATTATTCTTAGCAAGTCTTTATTTAAGTCTGTACAAAATTACAAGTTAATATTCTGTCTCAAAGTGAAAAAGGCGAAAAATTTGATTAACTGTTTTATTTATGATACCTGTCGTGATTCTTTTATATAAAACAAACCGGTCATTTTAACATGACACCTCCTGCATACTCTTAGGCCGATCACTGAATTGGTCTTTAAATTAAGAATCTGATTCTGTTGATTGAAGACCAATAATTTAATTGAAGACCAATAATTTATTTTTTTATATATAAAACTTGAAACAAAATAAATAAATTGTTTTTTTTTAAATTTGTATTTATGTTTCCGTTTAATTTAGAACTTTATTACGCGTAATATGGACCACTTTTTCGTGGAACCACCACCGTTCGATCTCAATGCATCGTTTGCTGATAGCTCGCCACGTATACCACTGGTATTTTTATTGTCTGCCGGCTCCGATCCAATGGCCAGTCTTTTTATGTACGCAAAACAGCGTAATATGTATGACAAGTAAGTAAACTAAATAAATTAATATTTTTGAGTAAGAAATATAACAGAATTTGGGACCAAAACTTAAAAAATTTAAACCAAATTTAAACCGAAGTTCACTCTTAGTGTAGGGTATAACGAGCTGTTAAAAATGGATTAAATTCTACTAAAAATTATTACGATCGGGAAAGAGATCAACATTTACTACCACGCCATAATCGTACCAGTTTTATAACCTTCATAATCTCAGCATGATCATGTCTACTTTAATGGGGCAAAGACTACTAGGGTAATTGTATCGATATTTTTTATACAAATTAGGGCTGTGCGATTAATCGTTTTATCGGAAATTCTGATTAATCGTAATCACGATTAATCAACTATTCGATTAATCGTATTTTTTGATTAACCGAAAATACGATTAATCGGTTAATCAGAAATATGATTAATTCAAATACGATTAATTGTTTTTGGCATGAGTATAAATATCGACATTCTACATGCTACGCATCTAATTTGGCATTAGTATATTAAATTAAATAGTCGACAGCAATTTCTATGTTCTCAAATAAAAATTATTTGAATTCTGATTAATTGAAAGTTATAATTAACCGATTAATCGTATTTTCGGTTGATTGAAAAATACGATTAATCGAATAATTTATTAATCGTAATTGCGATTAATCAGAATTTCCGGTAAAACGATTAATCGCACAGCCCTAATACAAATCAATTTGATGGAAGGGTTAAAGTGGTACCATTTTGGACCCAATGGCGTTTGCGAGTTGGCCTATATATGTAGACTAAACTAAATTTGGCGATAATCTAAATAGAACTTAGTTAAATGACAGCCAACAAATAGATGATTAATCGATTGATTACCGATTTTACCGATTATCGGTTACGGTTACTGTATGAAATCGTTTATTTTTATAAAAACTAAATTGGAAATGTTTATTTTAAATTTAAATATTATATTTTTAAAATATTAACCTATTATTGCTTATTTTAATTTATTTAGAACCAAAACCATTTCCCTCGGCCAGGGTCAAGGTCCACGTGCCGAGAAAATGATACTCGAGGGCAATCGCTATGGACACTGGATTGTTTTACAAAATTGTCATGTGGCTGTCAGTTGGATGGGTGAACTGGAAAGAATTTGCAATGACAATACACTGGCCGAATCGGCACATGCAGATTATCGACTCTGGTGTACCTCATATCCGAGTTCAGTATTTCCCGTATCTGTGCTGCAAAACTCCGTAAAGATGACAAATGAGCCGCCCAAAGGACTAAAAGCGAATATGATGCGTTCTTTCAATTCAGATCCATTGATACGCGATAAATTCTATTCGAATGCATTTCTATATTCGGATGCTGCCTCACGGTGTTGGTTACGTGGTGTTTTTGCTTTGGTTTATTTTCATGCTGTGGTCCAGGAAAGACGTGAATTTGGACCGCTTGGTTGGAATATACCCTATGAGTTCAGTGAGGCTGATTTGAAGTGAGTATTTGACATTTGAGGTTTTTAAAATTGTGCAAATGAAAACCTAATTTTGTTACTGTCTGTCCTCTATCACACAGAATATCGCTGTTGCAATTGAAAATGTTTATCGCACAAAATTCGAGCATTCCATTTAGAGGACATGTTTATCTGACTGGCGAATGTAACTATGGCGGACGTGTTACGGATGACAAAGATCGTCGTCTTATCCTATCATTGCTGAACATGATCTATAATCCGGCTACCATCGATATTGACAAGTACGCAAGAAAAGCAATTTTATTCGCAAATCCTTGTGCGACATATGCCACACAGACGACAACACATGTGCGAGTTGTATCTGTTTTTTTTTGGGAAAAACAAAACCATTTCGCTTGTTTGTCGCATATTTTCTATAACATATTTTTATTGTTGTTTGTTTTCATTTATTTTTATTTCTATCTACAATGCCAACAGTTATCCGCTGTCACAATCTGGTAGCTATAAGGTACCGCTTCAACCCACACGTGTCAATGCGCTGGAATACATTTCCAGCTTTCCGCTCAGTCCGCATCCGGAGGTATTTGGCCTACACGAAAACGCCGATATCAATCGCAATAACAAGGAAACAAACAGCGTAAGCTAAATATTTTACATCCGCCACAATCCATCACATTTTTATTATTACTCAGTCAGGCATGTATTTTTATTTTTTTTCTTCTGTTCATCTTTTATCAGCTACCTTTTGTTATCGGGTATATCGGCATTTTACGCCTGCATGATTTGATGTTTTTGTTTGTTATTTATTTTTTATTTTTACTGTTTAATTTTTTAACAGCTTATTTACGGTGTTCTACTGACGCAAACGGATCTGATGGCATCCGCCAAGAAGTCCAGTGGCGATGGTGGTAGCTCTGTTGACCCCGCGTTCAACATATGCAAAGAGATTTTAGCACGTTTACCGCAGGCATTTGATGTGGATAAAGTTGCGCTCAAATATCCAGTCGTTTATACAAATTCTATGAATACCGTTTTAAGACAGGAGCTAATAAGGTAATCACTTCGAAATATGTTTTGCAGCAAATATTATATGTTTGCTAACAACATTTATTAATTTTCTAGTTTTTGAAATTAGTTTGGTAATAACATCACGTAATTGTTTTCAATAAATAGTAAAAAAAAGAGCATTTTTCAAAAAGATGAAATTTAGTAATTCTGATCGTTAGCTTGGACTATGTTATAGATTACAATGAACTATTTTCTCTTTTTATATTAAATCCTAGATACTAAAAAATATTTAAATAAAATTGATAAAAAACGAAAAAAAATCAAATTCAGTTAAAAATATCTTGAAAACTAAGTGGAATATTAACAGTTAATTTTGTAATAAAAGAGGTTATTATATTTGAAATAAAAATTGTATTTAAAGTTTTTTTTTAAACCACTTTTAGAAAGTTTTAAATTACCATGAACTATTTTATTTATTTTTTAAAATACCAAAAGGTTAAAAATATAAAATATATGAATATGAAGACAAATAAAAAATAAAAACGTATTGAAATAAAATATCACGAAAATTAATAGGAATATTAACAGTTCTTCGTTTATTAAAATTAGATTTGACAATTAGGAGAAAAATGTTGTTTCAAGTATTTTTGCAAAACATTTTGTAAAGTTCCATATATTTTTTATATCCTACACTAAGAGTGAAAGGGTATATTCAGTTTGGTACGCCGTTTGTAACACCCAGAAGGAAGCATCTCCGGTATGGAAAAGTATATATATTCTTGATCAGCATGACCTCCTGAGTCGATTTAGCGATGTCCGTCTGTCCGTCTGTCTGTCCGTCTGTCTGTCTGTCTATCTGTCTGTCTGTCTGTTGAAATCCCTACTACTTTTAAAAGATAAGAGCTAGATAAATGAAACTTATAACTTAGACTACTAATATACCTAGGCTGTATGTGCGAAAAAATTGGCCAAATCGGTCCATTGTGACCTATGATCCGACCACTTATGTTCAAATACCTCATATAAAATGTACATATAAAGATCAATTTTTATGTATACGTGCTTAGATAAACTTTTTTGGTCAAATATATATTGATATCATGCTCAAATACATTATAATAATGTTTTCCGGCAAAAAGACTTGTGGTTCACAAAAAAAAAAAACGAAATTCGGTACACCTACCTATTTGTAAATATGGGTATCAAATGAATGGAAATTCTTCAGCGATTGAATGGTTGTAGTTATTTTCAGGATTCGTATACCCTGGTGACCTATATATCACTTTGAATAGTAACCACACATATGTGTAGGGTATTTATAGTCGGCTTAGACCGACTATAATTTTGATAATCCTAACTATCATAATTACACCTACTTTAAAATTTCCCAAGTGATCTAACCTTCCCAACTGGTTTTGTATTCTAAAAGGTTTTTTAAAAGAATTTCTTAAAAACGTTACAGGAGAAATCTTAGAATGCAATCGAATCATAATTTATCAAGTTATCGTTTCTTTGGACCAATGATTGAAATCGTAACTAAAACCGAAACCGATTTCCATTTAAAACCGTTTCATTTTTAAGACCGAAACCGTTAAACGAAAATCGGAAATAAACCGATATCCAAAACTGATATAAACGGTTTTAAACGGTTTTATTTAAAATTATGAGAAAATTTTATTTTATATAGATTAATTGTCATTTAAATCGGGAGTCCCGAAAAAACTTCTTTGTGTTTAAAAACATCTTGTGAACACATGTTAATATTTTGAAGAACAATATTTGCCAGAACGACGAACTTTGGTCTGAACTTTGTTTTGCTATTGTTTTCTTCGATCACTTGTATAGCAGTTATTCGACAAAAAATGACACACGGAACTTCAAGAACAAAATAGACAAAGCTATTTGTTTCTTCTTTCTTCGATACGCTAGTGTCGTTCGTAATGCGACTATGCATGTATTTTGTTAGTTTTTTTTCGATCACAACTACAAAAAAACTTGCTACGTTATGTTTGTGAAGCACGCATTTGTACTGAAATTAAACAATATTATATTTTTATGCTTTCTGTTTTTTTTGTGTTTATTGCAAAATAATTAAGTTTTCTAAAGTTGAGATCTATGTTTTAATTTATAAAACAGAAAATGATATTTTTAATATACATATAAACGTTTTAACAGTTTACCTACATTTGAGTGCCATTGCTTTTTATGTGTTTTCACTTTTATCTTCTGCTTCTTCTGAAAGAGCAACAACAAATATGCGTTTCGCAACAAGTGATCGATTTTTCGTGGGTAACTGTTTTGTACAACAAACAAGTACTGTTGTACACGTAGTTTTTGTTTGCCAACTGGATGGTTGTACTAAAATGCACACAAATGTAATGTGTGTCAGGTCGTCTGTCTGTTGTATATAAACAACAAAAACAAAACTAGTTTCTGCAATATGAAACCAAATAATTCGTTTATACCTGCACAAGGGACGACCAATTTAATATTAAACTATAATATAATATATATATATATAATAATTGCAGAATACATTTTATGTATTATGTAGTACACGTATTTCAAAAATAAAAACTACAGAAAACAAATACATACTACATATTCTGCAATATGTAGAAAACGAATTTCTAATACATTGTGTAGTAAAATCCAGACAAACTAATACAAATGTATTAAAAACGATTAAAGTGTAGTAGAACTGCATTTTTTAAACCATGAAATAAATGTAGTATAATTTACTACAGTAATTTTTTCGGTGTAGAAATGAAGTATAAAGGAACAAGATATATAGGAACAATTAGAGTAATATAGCTCTAATGGCCCTTCGAAAATGGTCTCACTTTTATTTCGCTCTTTTTTTATTTTGCGAAATCAGCACCACAAATGTAATCAACAAATGCTACAAAATATATAAATATAAATAAATCATAATAAATACTAAATATACCAAATCATAATTTAAATTTTGTTGGTCAGTGTTAATTTTGCACATATATGTTTGCAATTATAAAATGTTTGCTGCAAAAAGACATTTTCTTTAAAAACAGTAATTGAGCGAAAATATATTAATATTTTTTAAAGTATTATTAAAAATAAAAAATTATAAATGAAAATTAATAATTTTTTCAGATTTAATCGTTTGTTGGACTTCATACGCAAGAGTTTAATCAGCATCCAGAAAGCCGTACAGGGTCAAATTGCCATGATACCCGAACTCGAACGCATTCATGCGTCTATGGTAATTGGTAAACTGCCCGCAAAATGGTTGGGCAAAAGCTATCCGTCTTTGAAACCACTCGGCAGCTATATTTCTGATTTTCTATCCAGGTGAGTTGCATTAGAGGCTAGTAATACAGACAAAATATTACGTACTTTTTGTGCAGCCTCTCCTATCCTTGTACTAAATAAATCAATACAAGACTGCTGTTTGCGCCATATCATTTATTTTTTTTTGTACGTTCTACTTCGTTTCTTGCAATAATTCAAACATTTTAATAAAAAGAAAATTTAGCTGCCACTGCACAAAGTACAGAGTACCTACACTGTGCTGCTTCAATTCTAAAGCATAAACATCCTTTGTAACAGAATTCAACTGGCTGCACAAATTACATTAAACTGACTTTGATTTTCAATCAGCAATAATAATAATAATAGAAAATTTCCAATATATAGAGATTTAGATTGCATGTGATTGAAAGAATGATGGAATGTTTTGCTTTGTTGTTCTATTGTGTAATTTATTTTTTTCTTTAGACATATTTTTAATATATAAAAGAAAAAACAAATAATTTTTTAATAAATTTTTCTTTGATGGGAAAAGAATTTTTGCGCCAAATATTATAGAACATTTTTTCAGACTAAATTGATAAAATATGTTATTATGTTATTATTAATATATAAATAAATAAATCTAAAAATTCAACTTTTGAATTTATTTGCAGTACAAGCCACATTTAGTTGAAACGATAGTTAATATTGTTGTGACAAACATTTAAAAGTTTTTGACTATCGTTTCAATTATTATGTATATGTTTTGGGAATTCGTGTATAAAATTGCAGTAAATCTAAATTTGAATATTAAATTTATTAGCAGTACAATTCACATGGTTGTGACAAACATTTACAAGTTTGTAATTATCGTTCACATTGTTTAGAATATATTTTATGAATTCGATTTTTAACAGGTCTTAAATATATGATTTTTATGATAATTTGGACAATCATTTAAAAGTTTGTGACTATCGTATGCATTTTTATAAATACACTTTATAACCATTTATATGTTTCTGACAATCATGTGCGTTTTGTGATTAACTTTACTCATACAAGCGAGAATCATTTACATGGTTGAGAAACTCACACATGGCTTGTTTGACTATGTTGTAGTTCGAATAGTCATTAACATATTTGAGACCGTTCGAAGATATATTTGTGACAATATTTTACATGTATTTGACAAACATTTACTAAATAAAAAATTGCATATAACTGAAAATAAAATTCCTAAAATATTTAATTTAAATAATTAAATCTTCTTAAATTCTATCTCTACAAAGATTGGAGTTCTTTCAAGCATGGATCGATGAAGGTGAACCGATTGTCTATTGGTTGTCGGGTTTCTATTTTACACAATCCTTCATCACTGGCGTGCTACAGAACTATTCACGCAAAAATCGATTTCAAATTGATTTGTTAGAAATTAAATTCGGTGTAACAGAATTTGAAAATGAGACTGATAAAGCGCCAGAGTTGGGTGCTTATATTCGGGTAAATAACAGTAGAAATAAAATATTTTACAATATAAAACACTTGAGAAAAATAATTTTAACATTTACATATTATTACTTAATACATACTATTATTTTACATGCCTTTACACAATTATACAGGAACAAAGATTACTAAATGAGGATACAACATTATTCTATGTAAGACAGTTTAAAACACACAACAAAAATATACTATTAAATTATATAAATGTTTAACAAAATCACTTTTTATATAATATTATATTTACTAAGATATTCTAATTACTATTTGAAAGGGTCTCTATGTGGAGGGTGCACGTTGGAATCGTAGTACCAAACGTTTGGATGAATCATTTTCGAAAATTCTATTCGATTCCATACCTGTCGTCATTTTTATTCCCGTTTTAAAGAACTTGAATCCTACACCAGAATCTATCAAGGCCGCCGAGCTTGCGGATGGTTGCGTTATCTATGATTGTCCGGTGTACAAAACGACAGAACGTCGCGGTATACTTTCGACTACCGGACATTCTACGAATTTTGTTATGTATATGCAACTCAGATGTAGTAGAACTCAAATGCATTGGATTAATCGTGGTACAGCGTGTATTTGTCAATTGGATGATTAAACTTTATGCCTACGGACTGCAATTTATTGGGATTTATATCGATGTTGGGTATATTTTTGTATTTTTAATTGATGAAAAACTATATTTTAATAAATAATTTGTTATTTTTATAATAAAATTTTATCAGGATTTTGTAATTAACTAAAAATGTCAGCCAAATACTCTATCATTCAATTCTGAGTTATGTCGTAGCGGACATGATCATTCAGATTTATTTATTTTAAGATCAGAATTTTGATACCCACAAGTTCGACATTGTAAAGAACTTTGTCTCTCTTGGATTCAACATTACCACCAACAACGACGTCAGTCTAAAGATTAAATGGAGAATAACTCTTGCCAACAGATGCTGCTTTGTACTCAGTAGGCAATTGAGAAGCAGAGCCATCTCTCGCCTGACAAACAAAAAGAAAGATGGACCCTGGCCTCGATGAGAGAACACTGTGAACGTTTGAGAGAAAGATTCTCCGTAAAATGTTAGTCCCTATCTGCTTTGATAACGAGTATCGAATCTGGATGAACCATGAGCTATATGAGCAATTCGATGATATTGCCAGAGTTCAGCGCATCAAGATCCAGCGGCTTCGCTCCCTAGATCATGTGGAACTGAGTCTTGAAAGAAGACTCGAAGGTGAACAGCGTAGAAGAGTGCGTCCAAATCTGGGTAAGAAAACCAAGTTAATGATAGCCTTGGAACATTTGGTATTTCTAAGTGACCTCAGCGCGCGCAAAGCAGAAGCGACTGGCGAAGCTTTATATCACCGGCCAAGACCGACACACGGTTGTAACAACAACAAGATCAAAATTCGAAGTTCGGAAATATTGCATCAACCGTGTCAGCCTGAAGATTAAATGGAAAATGAGTCATGCCAACAGATGCTAGCTCAGTAGCTCGTCTGGTTAGTGCGTTGGACTACGAGCGAATAGTCGATGGTGCGTTCGACTACGAGCCAAAAGGTCCCCGGTTCGATCCCTAGCGACTGCCAACATCTTTTTCATATAAAACATTTTTCTATGCGAAAATGTCAATGACAAATCTACGAGAGTAAACATTGCCTATGAAAACCTCTCACCCCGCCGTTCGGATTTGGCATTAAACTGATGGTCCCATCACTTTGAGTATGTTTGGTATTTCTAACTGGCGTCACCGCGTGCAAAGCAGAAGCGACTGGTGAAGCTTTATATCACCAACAAAAAGATCAGAATTCTAAATTCAAAAATATTGCATAACAGAATCCGTGATGAACGGAATAAAACTGCTGATTACCAAGTTACATTTATGTACCACACGGGCTAGAATCTGTGTATTGGAGTGTATAACTTTGCACACTGAAACAATCTGTGCATAAAAATTATAAATAGCATTCATAGATGTGCATTCATAGATTGTGTTCATGAAAAATTTCATATTTTAATGAATAATTCGTAGTATTTATGAATTGAATACAAACAATTGGACGAAATAAACTCAAAAACACGTATATTTATTAAATAAAATATATTTTTCAAAACCTTTTTGACGTTAGCAGGGTTTGTGCACGCGCTAATGTGGTAAGAGAACGGACTAAAAGAAAATGTATTCGAATAATATAATTCGGAGTGTCTTTTTCGTAAAATCTAAATAATATTAAATACATTAATAAACACAAATCGTCACAGTAAATTGGTGACTTATTAAAATAGTCAATATAAATAATTCTAACTTAAACTCTTTTTCGATAATTCCTCTCCACACAATTCTTACCTAAAGCCATTCGTTCCACACACATTTCTTATCAAAAAAAAGGTGCAATGAAATATTGTCAGGGAAGAATTGTAGCTATCGGGATGAAATTATGGGTAAAAATTATCATGAATAAATTGTATGTAACTTCTCATTAGATTGTATATTTACAAATTGCTCAAAAACCGCTTTGTTTAACAATCATGTTTGTATAATATTTACGAAGAACTGAATACAATATCAATTATAGCCATTAATGCTTTATTTGCAGTGTTTTGTTTTCTAAATAGATTAATAAAGAGGTTTCCGCATATATTTAAAAAATAATAAAACATCTAACAATCACACAACATCATCACATAAAAAAATGACAGTGCATATTAATGTTATCGATTTGTCATTTATTCAACCAAACAATTTCAAGAGGAACTTGAACTTGAAATGCGAGTAAGTGGAGAACAAATTATTTCCGATTGTAATAAACGAATACATTACAATACAGAAGACTGTCTGCTAATCTATCTGTCTGCCTACATACAAAAAAGTTACTTTCGAATTATTTGTTCATTGAAGCCAAACTGAGCTGAAGAAGATCTACACTTGAGTATCTCTCAAAATGTACCGAAATCAAACGATTGTCTCAATGAAAAACCGGTTGGCGTTTGCATTAAGGCAGTTTTGCTAACAGTTACCAGACAATACTTAATTTTTGATATAAAAACCAAATGTATTTGATAGTTAAATCATTGCAAACAATCAATTCAATCTAATAAGTTTAAAGGACAAACAACAGGATGGTAAAATAGTTTATAGCGTATATTTTTATGTTCAATTTTTATTTTTTATTAATTTTTCTTTACAGAGAATATTTGTTATAGCATTGGCTGTGATTGCAGCCACTTCGGCGGCATCCATCTCTAGCGAATACTTGCCTCCTGTTGTCGACAATAGTCTTAGTCCAAGTTTGGAATATTTAGGACCAGAGGATCAAACGGCACTCGCCGATGATGGATATCGTTACAAAACAGTACGCAAATTACGTCTCAGACATCGCCGAGATGTCTCTGAAATTGTAAACCAAGAATATTTACCGCCAACTGAAGAATCATCCGATATTGCTGAGGTTCCTGAGGAGAAGACTGTCTTGGCTGAGGATGGTTACCGTTATAAGACAGTGCGTCGTCTGAAATACCGTCATCGTCGTGATGTAAACGAACTGCCCTCCAACGAATACTTGCCCGCAGCTGAAGAATCTTCCGATGTTGCCGAAGTTGAGACTCCCGAGGAGAAGACTGTCTTGGCTGAAGATGGTTACCGTTATAAGACAGTACGTCGTCTGAAATACCGTCATCGTCGTGATGTAAACGAACTGCCCTCCAACGAATACTTGCCCGCAGCTGAAGAATCTTCCGATGTTGCCGAAGTTGAGACTCCCGAGGAAAAGACTGTCTTGGCTGAGGATGGTTACCGTTATAAGACAGTGCGTCTTCTGAAATACCGTCATCGTCGTGATGTAAACGAACTGCCCTCCAACGAATACTTGCCCGCAGCTGAAGAATCTTCCGATGTTGCCGAAGTTGAGACTCCCGAGGAGAAGACTGTCTTGGCTGAAGATGGTTACCGTTATAAGACAGTACGTCGTCTGAAATACCGTCATCGTCGTGATGTAAACGAACTGCCCTCCAACGAATACTTGCCCGCAGCTGAAGAATCTTCCGATGTTGCCGAAGTTGAGACTCCCGAGGAGAAGACTGTCTTGGCTGAAGATGGTTACCGTTATAAGACAGTGCGTCGTCTGAAATACCGTCATCGTCGTGATGTAAACGAACTGCCCTCCAACGAATACTTGCCCGCAGCTGAAGAATCTTCCGAAGTTGCCGAAGTTGAAACTCCCGAGGAGAAGACTGTCTTGGCTGAAGATGGTTACCGTTATAAGACAGTGCGTCGTCTGAAATACCGTCATCGTCGTGATGTTAACGAGCTTCCTTCAAACGAATACTTACCCGCAGCTGAAGAATCTTCCGATGCTGCCGAAGTTGAGACTCCCGAGGAGAAGACTGTCTTAGCTGAGGATGGTTACCGTTATAAGACAGTGCGTCGTCTTAAATACCGTCATCGTCGTGATGTAAACGAACTGCCCTCCAACGAATACTTGCCCGCTGCTGAAGAATCTTCCGATGTTGCCGAAGTTGAGACTCCCGAGGAGAAGACTGTCTTGGCTGAGGATGGTTACCGTTATAAGACAGTGCGTCGTCTTAAATACCGTCATCGTCGTGATGTAAACGAACTGCCCTCCAACGAATACTTGCCCGCAGCTGAAGAATCTTCCGATGCTGCCGAAGTTGAGACTCCCGAGGAGAAGACTGTCTTGGCTGAGGATGGTTACCGTTATAAGACAGTGCGTCGTCTTAAATACCGTCATCGTCGTGATGTAAACGAACTGCCCTCCAACGAATACTTGCCCGCTGCTGAAGAATCTTCCGATGTTGCCGAAGTTGAGACTCCCGAGGAGAAGACTGTCTTGGCTGAGGATGGTTATCGTTATAAGACAGTGCGTCGTCTGAAATACCGTCATCGTCGTGATGTAAACGAACTGCCCTCCAACGAATACTTGCCCGCAGCTGAAGAATCTTCCGATGCTGCCGAAGTTGAGACTCCCGAGGAGAAGACTGTCTTGGCTGAAGATGGTTACCGTTATAAGACAGTGCGTCGTCTTAAATATCGTCATCGTCGTGATGTAAACGAACTGCCATCCAACGAATACTTACCCGCTGCTGAAGATTCTTCCGATGTTGCCGAAGTTGAGATTCCTGAGGAGAAGACTGTATTAGCTGATGATGGTTATCGTTACAAAGTAGTTCGTCGTTTGAAATACCGTCATCGTCGTGATGTTAACGAGCTTCCTTCAAACGAATACTTGCCCGCTGCTGAAGAATCTTCCGAAGTTTCCGAAGTGGAGACTCCCGAAGAGAAAACTGTTTTAGCTGATGATGGTTACCGTTATAAAACGGTGCGTCGTTTAAAATATCGTCATCGCAATTAGAAATTGATTATTAGGCTGTTATACACTTTGGAAAATATATATCAAATACGACTATTAGTAAACTTATGAAATAAGCAAAAATAAAAATATGAAAAGTAGAAGACGCCCTGTTTATAATCACAAATCGATTACAACTCTCTGTGCTAAAGTTACTCAATGTGTTGAGTGCTTTATTAGCAGGTAAGCTTCTTATCTTATCTGAATTTAGATAACAAAATGATTGTCTACATAACTGTAGAAACCTGTATCACATACAAGTACCTGTCATTTTAGCAGTTGTTAAATACTCTCTATAAGCGAAACACTTGCCGCAAACGCAGTGAAACGAACTCTTTTAATTTATTTTAAATATAAAACGACAAAATATAAAACGAAAATGAGGATGATGAAAAATAGCTCCACATACTTCATAATTCTAATAGGTATAAAATTATTAAATATACTAAAAACAAGTTTAAGCTGAAACTAAAGTGAACAAAAAAAAAAAGAAAAAATTAAAATTTTCAAGTGATTCATTTAGCTTTTGATCGCCGTTCTCATTTAAGCTACAATACATTTTTTCGAAATTATCTTATCTGATGTGTGTTTCAGTTACTCTAGTGTTTGTGTATGTCTTGTAACAAAACTCTACACTGATGATGAAAATTCTACAATTGCTTCGCTTATCAGTGCTTATCGGGAATTTGTTTGTTCTGTTGTGACTAACGGTCTACCTTCAGTTTTACGTAGTACCTGCTAAACATTCTACAATATGAATCAAAATTCAGTGAAATACTTTGAATGTTTTTTTTTGGTATTTTGCAATCTACTAAGTCTGTATGACCTCATTCCATTAAAAAAGGCGTAGTAAAAATTACATGGAATTCAATTGCATAAAAAGCATTAAGAAAAATAACATGAAATACTATTTCTAAAATGATGTTCAAAATAAATAAAAAGCTACAAATTAAATCAAACAATTTATAATGAATATAACACTTTACAATTCTACAAATACTAAATTGCTTTACAAATTAAATTCGATCTGACTCATTGTAATAGTAAAAAGTAGTAGTAAAAAATGCAATTCTACTTAGAACACAATTGTATGGTTTATGCGAATGCATTCTCGCGCACAAAATTGCAACATAATGCAGAAAACTGATTTAAAAGCACGTTGCAGTAATCCATTCGGAAGGGGAAACTTGTTGGTTTTACTTTTGTTACCCAAATATTTGTTGAATTCGTAAATGTTGCATTTTATGCATATAACTGAATTGAATTTTGTAACTTTATGCGAGAATGTAATGTGAAAAAAAAATATCTTTACAAATAAAATTTTTCACATTTTTTGTATTCTATGATATGCAATATAAATTAGGTAATCGAGGACATGATTGGACGATATACTAAACAAATTTAAAAAAACTATGTTTTTGTTTTTGTTTTTGCACTGTCTTATATTTTAAAATATGTTTATAGTTAAATTCCTAGTAAAAAATAGAGCAAGAGACGTGGTCGGAAACTGATTATTGGGTCATGTTCCGGCTTTCGATTGAATTACATATTAAAGTTTTAAACAAACGTTTTACAATTCAAACATCCTAAATAATAAACGAAATAAAGTCGACTTTAAAGAAAGTATTATTAGCTTTTTGACAAATAAATGTATGAGAAAATTGTTCAAAAAGACGATACTTTCTTTAGAGTTGACTTTTTTCCTATATTGGTTAGGCTGCATGTCTCAGTGCAAACATTTATTTTTAAATTAAATTCAATACTTTTGCTTTAATTTGAACGATTTGAATTCATTTCAAAAACAATTTTACGTATGGTGACATCGAATTTGTTTATAAATTTTATATCTTATTTGATGGAAAGCCGTAACATGCCCATTTGTCAAATGGATATAATTCGTAGGTGCTGATTTTGACTTGCCTACTTAAATTGTTTACGTAGCATGTAACGTTTTGTAGATAGTTAGTTGCATTTGAGGCAATCTTTCTGAGACTCAAAAATAGAAATATTACAGCAATTGTTTAAAATCGGAATATTGAACCTTTGTAAACTAATTTTTTTATTATCGTTGTGGAATTCCAATTTTGAAAAGTAATCAATTTTTTTTGTATCAGTAAACCAAATAAAATAATTTTAAACAAAACTTAAATAAAAAAAACCAGAGGTCACTACGGTTTACAAATCTTGAAACAATCAGTTACCAGTTGTATAGATTTTACAATAAAACAAGGGTATTTATTATTTATTGAGCTTGTACTATTCGTTGCCCTATAATCGTGATTTCAACTGACATAAAGACGGACAAACTATCAAAGAGAAAGGAGCAAGATTTGAACTTTCCACTTAATTTTACAAATATATAAACATATAGATACAAATATAAAAATATTATCAAATTTCATCGTTTACTTTAGTTTTTATTGCAATTTACTTTACTGAAAGTTATTATGAGTCACACTATAGTGTAGAGTACACAAAAAAATAATTCTGCTATATATAAATATATTTACTATATTCATAAATGATTATTTCTTTTTACAGTGCTCTTTGCTTGTTGCACACAGGAAACGGAGGGACTACGACGTGTTTTACGTGGTCGCCGAACACTGACGCGCCAATATTTTAGTGAGTATTGGAAGAAAATTTTGCATAAGTTATCGATATAAAATAATTTCAATTTTCCAGAAGTAGCAAAAAAAATAATCATTTTTAAATTGAAAAATACTGAGCTGTTTTTTATTTAATAATAATAAATGTTCGTTGTAATAGCAACAAGTTTGGAAAATATAGATTGTTCTTGTTCTAACCTTCTATTGATTTATGTACACCGTGCCCAATATATTGTCATACACTTTTAGTAATTGAATTAATTGTCAAAAATTTGGCAACGTTTTTAATGTCGAAAATTTGGCAATAATTTTTTAAAATATCGACATTGTGTAAAATTAAAATTGTGTTAATTCGCAATTAGCGATGAAACAATTTCAGGCAATCGTAATAAACCTATATATAAAAGTAGAAAATGCAGGCAGCATTTTTAAGGAGTTAAAATGGTGTAAAACGTGATTTTATCTACGAAGTTATAAGGAGATCTCTTCTAAAGGGTTTTTTTTTGTAGCTCTACAAAAGTTTTTTTAAATAAAACAAAAACGGTTTTGGATATCAATGAAATTCTTTATTCCTGTAAAAGTACGTTCGATGCCATTATGTATGGAACTCGATTTATTTTGCATGGCCACCACGGGCACGCTTTCAAAGTCCAGACGCTGAACCCAATTTTCGACGATTTTCAAGCATAAATCGGCCGATACTGCTGCAATTTCACGTTCGATATTCGTACGAAGTTCATCAATCGTCGCCGGCTTGTTGGCATAGGCCATAGACTTGACGTAGCCCCACAGGAAATAGTCTAACGGCGTCAATAGCGATTCCCATTCACAGTAACGAGCCGGTCTTGATCATCACGGAAGAAGTACGGCCCAGCCCAATTCACAAACATACGACGCTTCTGGTGGTCAAGCGGCTTCAGTGGCATGAAATGGCAAACCTTACTGAAGAGAAATATCAAAAGAGCGGCAAGAAATATGTCGTCGTTTGCTGTCCCTGTCGCTCTATTTTTGTATCGTCCCTTTATTAATGACCGTAAAAGATTCGGTCGAAATCGTTCGGTAAGAACTAAATCTGGGATTAAGATAGGAAAAAAAATCATTAGAAAAAATCCTCAACGAACAATAAGAACTCCGGCTGCAGACCTAAAAATTTCAATAGCAACTGCCATAAACATTCTAAATATTACCTAGGATGCAAAGCTTACAAGTAACGCAAACTTCATGGAGTTTCCGAAGCATCGTCACATTATTTCTTGGCACGATAGTGACGAGTTTATGTTCTCTGATGAGAAACTTTTTGTCTTGGAGCAGTCACACAATGCTCATGATCGAGTTTGGTCTGTTTCAATCACAGATATTTATGCCCACCAAAATCATGTTTCAAGATTTCAAAGTGCCGTTACTGTGATGGTATGGGGAGCCATTTGCAAACAAGAAAACAAGCTTTTATCAATAAAGAAGTCATAGTAAATGCTGAATACTATAAAACTGAAGTTTTGGAAAAAAGATTCTTTTGCCTAATCTCAACATATTGTACGGTGATGAGTACTATGTTTTTTTTTCAACAAGACGGTGCTCCTGCACATAGTTCAAGACTGGTTGAAACGAAATTTGACTGATATTCTGTGTAAGGATGAATGGCCTCCTAGCTCTCAGAATTTGAATCCATTAAATTTTTTTGTTTGTTCATACATTTAAACAATTACAAATTCAAAAATTTGAAACAATTTGTGGAAGCTGAAAACGAATAGGGAATGAAATACCAATGGATGCCGTTCGTGCTGCCTGCAGCAGATTTGAAAAACAATTGAAGCTGGTGAAGAAATTTAAAAGATCTGTGATTCCATAGCTGTTTTTTTTTATAAATAATATCAATAAATATAGTTTTACTTTCGAATAAAAATAAATATTATACAATGAACGATTATCGAGTTATATCAATTTCAAAGTGTATGAGAATATATTGGACATGGTGTACAAATCATTGAGATTTTGTTTAAAATGAATTAGTTTTTAAAAAATGAATTGCAAAACTGTTTTAGTATTTGTCGAACATTTGTAAAATTTCGATATTGACAAAATCACAGCACAAAAAATAATATCCACGACCTTTGTGTGGTTTTGCGATGGATTATTCTAGATTCTAATTAAGACCTCATATTCACTCCTTAATCCAGGGACTTGAAAAGTGATTTGCTAAAACAAAGTAAAATCATTATATATGGTCATAACTTTGTTCAGATTCAGACGAATTTCATTGAGTTTATTTCAAATTATAAGCTAAAGTATTCTAAATGGAATACGAAAGAAAAAAAATATTGAAAACCTAAATTTATAAATAATTAAAATTCAAAATATATGGAAAACAGAGAATTGTCGCATATTTGTTTTACGTAAGAACTCAAAAATGTTTGGCAATGACAAAAAAAACTGAGTATGTGGTCCTGATTAAAATTTTGAAGTCTATCGGAAAATCCTGGATAAATAATATAGTGCTTCATTTATTTTCTAGGATAATTTTGGATATCTACAGTATTTTTATCGAAAATATGGTCGCATAATCATTGATAAAATTGCCCTAAACTCATTTTAGTTCAGTAAAAGTAGCAGCAAATATTGGATACAGTTGTGGCGCTGATTTCGAAAATGGCATCAGTTTATTGCCCATTTTTCAGTTTCTCATTTTTTCGCTATTCTTTTATTTTTACAATTCTAACAAAAGAAAAGAATTAATTTATTATTTCGAAATTAGACGCAGAAAACCTTACGCTACAATACAAATATTTGCTTTTATGCGTGAAAAAAAGTGTTTATAAGTTATACGCAAACGAAATTCAAAAATGTTCAAAAAATACAAAAAATTGTAAATATAATATCGTCAATTTTTAATTTCGTTTGGCTATACCTCACAAATGTTTGTATTGTAGCGTAATATAAAACTTTGGCATTTTGAATAATCTACAAAAGTAGAACGACAGGGACAGCAAACGACGCCATATTTCTTGCCGCTCTTTTGACATTTCTCTTCAGTAAGGTTTGCCATTTCATGATGGAAAGATATACGAGCCAACAACGAGTCGAAATTATTAAAATTTACTACCGAAATTCGAATTCGTATATCTTTCCATCATGAAATGGCAAACCTTACTGAAGAGAAATGTCAAAAGAGTGGCAAGAAATATGGCGTCGTTTACTGTCCCTGTCGCTCTACTTTTGTAGCGTCCCTGTTAAAAAACCCTATATTAATCTTTTCTTTTCCAATTCTTTCAATTTTTTTTTTAGCCGGTCTTGCCATTCCCGGATGGGCTCTTGTGTTGCTGCTTGGAATAAGTGAACTTCTAATCGGCGCAATATTATATTTTGTGATGCGAAAAGTTATTATATCCTCGCCAGTGGAACAATCAAACACTTATGCACCGGCACCTACGCATGAAGTTTAGTACGCAGCAATTGGGAGGAGCAGCTAATGTAAAATATCAGCAATAACATCTACATCATGAGCCATCATGATGATCAACAATACGAAAAAGGAACCATTTCTTCCATTAGCTATTTCGATTACTGCAAGCAGTACTACTTACTCTTCATATTTTAATTTAACTTTAATTTTAGTTTATAATTTTTTTAAATATTATTTGACTAGAGTTTTACTACAAAACCTATAATCCGCATTTTAGATCAACATAAGCCACAGACGTATGGCTCTCACACTTACCGGCACCTATTATTTAAAGACCATATAGTTTACGTATATATAATTTTTTTTCTAATTATCTTAATATGAAAAATCCAACTCTTTTATTAAGCATCCATACTATACAATAATAAAACAAATTTTTATTTATCCTACGAAACAAATAATAAAAATATTTTTCTTCAATTTTCAAGATTTGCATTTTTATTACAATCACTGTATGACATTTTTAATACCAACATTTATTAAAAAAATGTATTATTTTATTATTTTTCCTCTGCGTTCAATTGTTTCGGAGATATCTCGAGTTAAAAGTTTAAAATAAAATTTTGAGCTAGAACAAAAACAAAATTTGGAAATTTTTTTGTAAATTTGTATTGATTTTTTAATTACCTTTAAAATGGTATACAACTTTTTAGGATCGGACCAAATTTAAAGATTTATGCTTTTCACCGTAAACAAAAAATCAAGTGTATAGCCCATGTTTTATTTAAAAAATGAAGTTAAAATTAAATCGCACAGATTTAAATTTTTGGTATGCAGAATTGTTCATTATGACGAATAGAGAAATAATTTGATTTTCCGCCATCCGTGGAGGCACTTTTGACCCTTTTTCGATAGGGTCAAAAGGTCGAATACGTTATTTTTGCTCATATCTCGGTTAGTTTTCATTTTAGATCAAAATAATGTAGTACAATGTTAAAGCTAATTAAATTATCTAAAATAAATGTAAAATACATTTTTCCACTGCGTTCAACTGTTTCGGAGATATCTCGAGTTAAAAGTTTAAAATAAAATTTTGAGCTAGAACAAAAACAAAATTTTGAAATTTTTTTGTAAATTTTTATTGCTTTTTTAATTACCTTTAAAATGGTGTACAACTTTTTAGGATCGGACCAAATTTAAAGATTTATGCTTTTCACCGTAAGCAAAAAATCAAGTGTATAGCCCATGTTTTATTTAAAAAATGAAGTTAAAATTAAATCGCACAGATTTAAATTTTTGGTATGCAGAATTGTTCATTATGACGAGTAGAGAAATAATTTGATTTTCCGCCATCCGTGGAGGCTTTCTTGACCCTTTTTCGATCAGGTCAAAAGGTCAAATAGGTGATTTTTGCTCATAACTCGTTTATTTTTCATTTTAGAACAAAATAATGTAGTACAATGTTAAAGCTAATTAAATTATCTACAATAAATGTTAAATACATTTTTTCACTGCGTTCAACAGTTTCGGAGATATCTCGAGTTAAAAGTTTAAAATAAAATTTTGAGCTAGAACAAAAACAAAATTTTGAAATTTTTTTATAAATTTTTATTGTTTTTTTAATTACCTTTAAAATGGTATACAACTTTTTAGGATCGGACCAAATTTAAAGATTTATGCTTTTCACCGTAAGCAAAAAATCAAGTGTATAGCCCATGTTTTATTTAAAAAATGAAGTTAAAATTAAATCGCACAGATTTAAATTTTTGGTATGCAGAATTGTTCATTATGACGTGTAGAGAAATAATTTGATTTTCCGCCATCCGTGGAGCCACTTTTGACCCTTTTACGATCGGGTCAAAAGGTCAAATAAGTGATTTTTGCTCATATCTCAGTTATTTTTCATTTTATAACAAAATAATGTAGTACAATTTTGAAGCCCATTTAATTATCTACAATAAATGTTAAATACATTTTTCCACTGCGTTCAATTGTTTCGGAGATATTTCGAGTCAAAAGTTTAAAATGAAATTTTGTGCTAGAACAAAAACAAAATTTTGAAATTTTTTTGTAAATTTTTATTATTTTTTTAATTACCTTTAAAATGGTATACAACTTTTTAGGATCGGACCAAATTTAAAGATTTATGCTTTTCACCGTAAACAAAAAATCAAGTGTATAGCCCATGTTTTATTTAAAAAATGAAGTTAAAATTAAATCGCACAGATTTAAATTTTTGGTATGCAGAATTGTTCATTATGACGAATAGAGAAATAATTTGATTTTCCGCCATCCGTGGAGCCACTTTTGACCCTTTTTCGATAGGGTCAAAAGGTCGAATACGTTATTTTTGCTCATATCTCAGTTATTTTTGATTTTATACCAAAATAATGTAGGACAATTTTGAAGCCCATGTAATTATCTACAATAAATGTTAAATAAATTTTTCCACTGCGTTCAATTGTTTCAGAGATATTTCGAGTCAAAAGTTTAAATTGAAATTTTGTGCTAGAACAAAAACAAAATTTTGAAATTTTTTTGAAAATTTTTATTATTTTTTTAATTACCTTTAAAATGGTATACAACTTTTTAGGATCCGACCAAATTTAAAGATTTATGCTTTTCACCGTAAGCAAAAAATCAAGTGTATAGCCCATGTTTTATTTAAAAAATGAAGTTAAAATTAAATCGCACTGATTTAAATTTTTGGTATGCAGAATTGTTCATTAGGACGTGTAGAGAAATAATTTGATTTTCCGCCATCCGTGGAGGCACTTTTGACCATTTTTCGATCGGGTCAAAAGGTCAAATACCTGACTTTTGCTCATTACTCGGTTATTTTTCATTTGTGAATAAAATATTGTAGTACAATGTTAAAGCTATATAAATTATCTACAATAAATGTTAAATACATTTTTCCACTGCGTTCAATTGTTTCGGAGATATTTCGAGTCAAAAGTTTAAAATGAAATTTTGTGCTAGAACAAAATTTTAAATTTTTTTTGTAAATTTTTATTATTTTTTTAATTACCTTTAAAATGGTATACAACTTTTTAGGATCGGACCAAATTTAAAGATTTATGCTTTTCACCGTAAGCAAAAAATCAAGTGTATAGCCCATGTTTTATTTAAAAAATCAAGTTAAAATTAAATCGCACAGATTTAAATTTTTGGTATGCAGAATTGTTCATTATGACGTGTAGAGAAATAATTTGATTTTCCGCCATCCGTGAAGGCACTTTTGACCCTTTTTCGATAGGGTCAAAAGGTCGAATACGTTATTTTTGCTCATATCTCGGTTATTTTTCATTTTAGATAAAAATAATGTTGTACAATGTTAAAGCTAATTAAATTATCTAAAATAAATGTAAAATACATTTTTCCACTGCGTTCAACTGTTTCGGAGATATCTCGAGTTAAAAGTTTAAAATAAAATTTTGAGCTAGAACAAAAACAAAATTTTGAAATTTTTTTGTAAATTTTTATTGTTTTTTTAATTACCTTTAAAATGGTATACAACTTTTTAGGATCGGACCAAATTTAAAGATTTATGCTTTTCACCGTAAGCAAAAAATCAAGTGTATAGCCCATGTTTTATTTAAAAAATGAAGTTAAAACTAAATCGCACAGATTTAAATTTTTGGTATGCAGAATTGTTCATTATGACGAATAGAGAAATAATTTGATTTTCCGCCATCCGTGGAGGCACTTTTGACCCTTTTACGATCGGGTCAAAAGGTCAAATAAGTGATTTTTGCTCATATCTCAGTTACTTTTCATTTTATAACAAAATAATGTAGTACAATTTTGAAGCCCATTTAATTATCTACAATAAATGTTAAATACATTTTTACACTGCGTTCAATTGTTTCGGAGATATTTCGAGTCAAAAGTTTAAAATGAAATTTTGTGCTAGAACAAAAACAAAATTTTGAAATTTTTTTGTAAATTTTTATTATTTTTTTAATTACCTTTAAAATGGTATACAACTTTTTAGGATCGGACCAAATTTAAAGATTTATGCTTTTCACCGTAAACAAAAAATCAAGTGTATAGCCCATGTTTTATTTAAAAAATGAAGTTAAAATTAAATCGCACAGATTTAAATTTTTGGTATGCAGAATTGTTCATTATGACGAATAGAGAAATAATTTGATTTTCCGCCATCCGTGGAGCCACTTTTGACCCTTTTACGATCGGGTCAAAAGGTCAAATAAGTGATTTTTGCTCATATCTCAGTTATTTTTCATTTTATAACAAAATAATGTAGTATAATTTTGAAGCCCATTTAATTATCTACAATAAATGTTAAATACATTTTTCCACTGCGTTCAATTGTTTCGGAGATATTTCGAGTCAAAAGTTTAAAATGAAATTTTGTGCTAGAACAAAAACAAAATTTTGAAATTTTTTTGTAAATTTTTATTATTTTTTTAATTACCTTTAAAATGGTATACAACTTTTTAGGATCGGACCAAATTTAAAGATTTATGCTTTTCACCGTAAACAAAAAATCAAGTGTATAGCCCATGTTTTATTTAAAAAATGAAGTTAAAATTAAATCGCACAGATTTAAATTTTTGGTATGCAGAATTGTTCATTATGACGAGTAGAGAAATAATTTGATTTTCCGCCATCAGTGGAGGCACTTTTGACCCTTTTTCGATAGGGTCAAAAGGTCGAATACGTTATTTTTGCTCATATCTCGGTTAGTTTTCATTTTAGATCAAAATAATGTAGTACAATGTTAAAGCTAATTAAATTATCTAAAATAAATGTAAAATACATTTTTCCACTGCGTTCAACTATTTCGGAGATATCTCGAGTTAAAAGTTTAAAATAAAATTTTGAGCTAGAACAAAAACAAAATTTTGAAATTTGTTTGTAAATTTTTATTGTTTTTTTAATTACCTTTAAAATGGTATACAACTTTTTAGGATCGGACCAAATTTAAAGATTTATGCTTTTCACCGTAAGCAAAAAATCAAGTGTATAGCCCATGTTTTATTTAAAAAATGAAGTTAAAATTAAATCGCACAGATTTAAATTTTTGGTATGCAGAATTGTTCATTAGGACGTGTAGAGAAATAATTTGATTTTCCGCCATCCGTGGAGGCACTTTTGACCCTTTTTCGATAGGGTCTAAAGGTCGAATACGGGATTTTTGCTCATAACTAGGTTATTTTTCATTTTATAACAAAATAATGTAGTACAATTTTCAAGCCCATTAAATTATCTACAATAAATGTTAAATAAATTTTTCCAATGCGTTCAATTGTTTCGAAGATATAGCGCGTCAAAAGTTTAAAATAAAATTTTGTGCTAGAACAAAAACAAAATTTTGAAATTTGTTGTAAATTTTTATTATTTTTTTAATTACCTTTAAAATGGTATACAACTTTTTAAGATCGGACCAAATTTAAAGATTTATGCTTTTCACCGTAAGCAAAAAATCAAGTGAATAGCCCATGCTTTATTTAAAAAATGAAGTTAAAATTAAATCGCACAGATTTAAATTTTTGGTATGCAGAATTGTTCATTAGGACGTGTAGAGAAATAATTTGATTTTCCGCCATCCATGGAGGCACTTTTGATCCTTTTTCTATAGGGTCAAAAGGTCGAATATGGGATTTTTGCTCATATCTCAGTTATTTTTCATTTTATAACAAAATAATGTAGTACAATTTTGAAGCCCATTTAATTATCTACAATAAATGTTAAATACATTTTTCCACTGCGTTCAATTGTTTCAGAGATATTTCGAGTCAAAAGTTTAAAATGAAATTTTGTGCTAGAACAAAAATGAAACATTGAAATTTTTTTGTAAATCTTTATTATTTTGTTACTTACCTTTAAATTGATATACATTTTATTAACATCGGACAAATTTTAAAGTTTTATGCTTTTCATTGTAAGCAAAAAATCAAGTTTTATTTTAAATTTACGTAAAAACTAAATTGCGTAGATTTTAAATTTCAGTATGCAGAATTATTAATTAGGACGTCAGGATTAAGAATTAATGCGTAATAATGTTAAATATATTTTCGTCTGTTTTGGAGGTACTACGCATCAAATGTTTCAATTGAGGTTTTATAATGCATTTACTAGTATCATTGAAAAACCATATCGTGAATACACCTACAAAGATTATGAGTTTGTATAATAATAATAATAAAGACAACCTAAAAATATGCTTTAAAATAATCTTGTGTAAAATTTATATTGTACAATGTAAAAATATTTGATATGACAAATTTTAAAATAAAAATATAAAATATACAAGCTTATACGCTTAAGACATTTCTTTATAAAAATACAAAAAAAAACACAAAATTTTCAAAATTTCCAAACAAAGTCAAGTGCATAATTTGTGCTGTCATGAAAATCGAGAGTTTAAATCCACTTGATGCCATGATAAACTGCAACCTCTGCAACGGCAGCACCAGAGCCATATATCTCAGTAAACCGATTGTGTCCCATAGTTGACACCACGAATCCCTCGTAATGCAATGGAGCAAATATTGTGCTATTGTAGTTTTAGTTGCTTTGTTATGCGAAGTTCTTGTAAAATACTCTCGAAGAACATACATAAGTATCTAAATTCACAAATTCGTTGTGATGCACTTTGTGCATAAACTTGAGCCAAGGCAAAGGACCACACGACGATACAGTTGGTCCAAACAAAATCTTCATATTCGAGCGGTGCCAGATGGGACGAACGGAACGGAGACGATACGAGAAGGCGACAGTTTGAAGAATGTGTTGGCTGGCGAAGTTTGTTCGGTAGGCAAGGACATGAGTGGCTTCAATTGTACTCTGGCTTAAATCGATCAATATTTTGCAAAACGACGTACAATACATCCATCTATCTGTAAAAGTACACTGAAAGAAAAAATAACAATTATTAAAATTTTTTAGTACAATAATCGAATAATTTTAAATGCAAATTGAAATTGGATTTATTGAGTTTTTACATTGAATTCGTATTACCAAAAAATAAAATGAAGCTCTTTAAGTATATTCGTACATGTATTTCTCAATTTAATAAAAGATAAAATTTCGTAAAATATTTGAATATATATCGAAAATACATTTCGTAAATATACGAAATTCCAGTTTATGCTATGTATAAAATAATCCGTGGTTCACATTCACAGATGACTTTTATAAAATACTTGAATAACGCTCGTTAACTTATTTCGTCATGTGTAGTTCAACTACATACCAAATATTTCGTGCATTACATTCACAAATGACTTTCGTAGAATTCGTATTTATTTACGAAAGTTCAGTTCGTATGATGTATGAATTTATTCGTTGATCACGTCTACGAATTAACATATTTCAGAACTTTACAAAAGTTCCGTTCGTACTATGTACGAAATATTGCATGGATCACGTTCACAAATTATTCTTCTGAAATACTCAAATTTTATTCGTAAATACATTTTGTAAATTTACCAAATTACAATTGATACTGCGTACGAAATATTATTTCGTGATCACAGACACGTAAATTACTTCAATATAAGTATTATCTATATATCGTAACTTTACGAAAGCTAAATTCGTTCTAGGTTCGGAATATAATTACGTTGAAAACTGATTTTGATAAAATATTCAATTATCATTGTTAAACATATCACTTATTTTAGGAAAATTCATTTCGTACTAAGTATGTAATATTGCTTTCTGAAATACTCAAATATTTTTCGTAAATATATTTTGTGATTTTACAAAATTACAATTCATACTGCTTACGAAATATTACATTGTAGAGTACAGACACGTAAAATACTTCAATATATTTAGTATAAATAGTTGATTTCGTACTATTATCGGAATTATACTTGAATATTGTTGACAAATGATTTTGGTAAAAAACTTAATTATCATTCTGAAACATATCACTTATTTTACGAAAGTTCAGTTCGTACTAAGTATGTAATATTGCGTAGATCACGTTCACAAATGATTTTTCTGAAACATTCCAATATTATTCGTAAAAATATTCTGTAAATTTATAAAATTTCATATAATACTACGTACGAAATATTATTTCGTTGATCAAAGTTACGAAAATACTTCAATATAATTTTTATATATATTTCGTAACTTTACGAAAGTGGAATCCGTACTATGTTCAGAATATTATTTGAATTGCATTGACAAATGGTTTTCAGAAAATACTTAATTATCATTCCTAAACATATCGCTTATTTTGGAAAGTTCAGTTCATACTAAGTATGTAATAATGCTAGTATCACGTTCACGAATGATTTATTTAAAAAGGTTGAATACTATTCATAAATAAAATTTGTGATTTAACAAAAGTTCTGTTCATACAACATACGAAATATTTCGTGGATCATGGATCACAATTCATTTTCGTAAAATACTTGAATATAATTCTTAAACATATTTCGTATTTTACAACAGTTCATTCTAAGTACGGAATATTATTTGTATTATACGTGTATTATACGTAAATATATTTCGAAACTTTACAAAATTCAGATCATACACTATACGAAATATAAATTTAAACAATAATGATATTTGTAAAATCCTAAAATAACAAACCTATTTCGTAACTTTACGAAAGTCCTGTATTTATTATTTCGTACAACATTTTTAGTTAAATGTTCGTTTTCTTTATGCACATTATTTTTTTTTTTAGTGTATATGGCATGTGAGCGGAAATATTTATACCTATGTGTGAATGTGTTTGTGAAAAGATCTGCAGGATATACTACATATGGGAAAAGCATGGGAATTGTCAGTAGCACAATATTGTGCTTAGCATAAAAGCCGGAAATTCCTTATTTGCTTTTCGTCTTCCTATTCCGGCAAATGTTGCAACAACGAAATACAACAAAAAGCACCAACATTAACTGGGGAAATTCTTTCTTGACTCATTGTCAATTGCTTTAGTTGTTGTATTTATTCATATTGTTGTTGTTGTTCGGATTGCTGAGATTTTGTTGTGCATTCATTCGTAAACATTTAAAGTGGCTGCGGATGGCCCTATTAAAATAAGCGTCGAAAATAGGAAACACTCAGTGCAAATAGGAAACATTACAACGTAGTTACCTTCAAGGATATGCAAGTCCTTGTGCAGTTTCAGTCAAGATTTTTTTTTTTTGTTTTTTTTTAATTCTTTTTGTTATGTTAAGTTAAGCAAGTAAAAACGTGTCTTTTTCCTGCATTGTCGTTGTTAAGGTTAATGATACGCATAATAGGAGGACATTTTTTTTCTTGTTACTGGTAGACACTTGTTACTGGTACTACAGGCAGATACAAGACACATTATTGCATCATTATGCACATTTTAATATTATATACATTATTAACTGCAACATGTTGTAACATTAAGTACCTACACTAAAAAAAAATAATGTATTAATAAAAAAACTGTAACTAGTAATTACAACATCCATATATTTACCAGCGAACAGTATGCTAAAAAAATTAGTGTATACAAGAACCGGTCGTGTCTCCGGTAAGCATGTCGTCCCTGCTAAGCATATACACTAGCGAAAATGCACTAGATGGCGCCATAGTAGCGAAATATTTTTGCACGCTGCAGCTTATGCTTCTATAATTCGTAGACTGTTCTTTGGAAAACCAATTCATTTATTCCACATAATAATAATGCACACATGCCAGAGTGTAAATGTTATTGAATGTACGAAGAAGGTAAAATAAAGCATCTGCAAGTACACATACCATTCCAAACGAGAACAGAAGAAAATAATAAATATAAAATAAAAAAAAATATAAATTAAAATAAAAAATAAAATAATAAAAAAAAATGTATGACAAACATTTGTGACTTCCTCGATGAATGACGTGCATGACATCGTCAATGCCACATCATGCATGAATCAGAGGACATTTGTATGAAAATGTCATCAATTCTTTGCAGGGCGAAAATGCTATCGGTCATCGATGTTCCTGACCTGACATAGGGGAATCATTGAGGAATCATTGGTGACATTTTCTGCTGGGTAGTATAAAAAATTTTGAAAAAAATTGTGTTTGATTTGATGTGGAATGTATTTAGGATTTCATTTAAAATCTGAATTTATTATCAATACAATCGTTTACAAAACATTCCTTTGTAAATTTCCGTTCGAAAAAATTTCGTATTGTTTTGTAAAAATGTCAACACGGAAAAATGTCGACATAATTTTACAACGTGATGTGTAATTTTACTAATTAAATATAATTGAAAAGAATTAAATAAAATAATCATAAATTACTGATTATACCGAAACACATAAGCAATGTATTTGCGTTATAAATTACAAAAGAAATTAATCCAGCTGTCTTGTGTGATTATGGGTGATTATGTCAAAAAAGCAACTATGAACTGTATTACACTAAGAAAACAAAGATGTTTAGCAGAATTATCACAGCTCTAAATATCAAGTTATTTACAAATTATTTAGATCGACTTTTAGACAACCATATCTCAAACATTCAACAAACCCTAGTAGAAATTTTGGTAGGGCCATGCTCATGAACTGATCATGTCATTATTTGAGATGATCGGGATATCACGAGGCCCACGATGTCCTTGTAACGCAGTGTCCTGATCATGTACTCACCTCAGGCAATGATCATGTACTGATCGGGTAATTCCCCATTTCATTATTTATCTGACCATTGCCTTGTTAAAACATGAGCATACGAAAGCACTACAAATACCCGATGAAATAAAATATCATAACTCATTGAAACCTGATCATTGCCCGATGAAAATTTCTTTATGAGGAACAACTAATGTAGCTTTGATCGGGACCATTGGCTGTTTAGATAATGTAAACCCTGCTATGGTGAGCATGATAAGGGCATGATAAGGCAATAATCATATTTGCTCTAATAGGGGTTACCTGGCGAAACCCCGATCATTTTCCGATGGCGCATCGGGCAAATTTCCACTAGGGATTTCGATAAATATTGCTGGAAAATAACTTTAAAATTAACTATTATTTATAGCAAACATCAATTAAACATCCTAAAAATATAAAGATAGTTGTGGAATATTTGGAAAAGGTAATAGAATTCGCGGTAGCTCAGTGGTAAGTGCGTTGGACTGCGAGCCGAAAGGTCCCCGGTTCAAGCCTGGACTGGGGCTAACAACATCTTTTCATAGAAACATTTTTCTATACCGCGCTACCTCTCGGCAGTAAATGGCAAACCTACGAGAGTAAAAAAAACATTGCCTATTTAAAGCTCTCACCCGCCGTTCAGATTCGGCAATAAACTGTAGGTCCCACCACTTTGAGTACAAATATAACACGCACAGCTCAAAATGGTGAGAGAGCTCGGACGAAGTACTTGTAGGACTGTAGTGCCAAACTATTATTATAATAGTATTATTTATATAGTATTATTATAATAGTAATATTATTGAATTAAATGGATTTTTATTATTTTAGAATTAATGCAGTAGCCTTGTTGTATTTCGGACGGTAAAGCGACTTGTAATAAATAGAAATGTGTCGATTGCTAATTTGGCTCAGACACAAAATAGTCAACTTTTTATTTAATAATAATTTTTAATAATTGCACACACTTTTTATATTACGCGATTAATAAGCTGAAAAAGTAAATTTGATCTGTTTTGTATTGTATTGATTTCTGCTTGTTTTCTACTTCGGTTTGCTTTACGAATATCAAGTTGTAAAATATACAAATGTATGGTAAAATAAAATATAGGTACAAAGTTATAAATGACGAATGGTGTTATTTAGAATAAATGTTATATTTAGAATAAATCGTATATTTGACGCAATTTTAGTTTACGAACAAGTGTTTTGTTATTTGTCGCATTGATTATTTTGAGTGTAGGTCCAATTTGAAGCATGATATCGCTACGGGAATGTTCTCGCATTTATTACGTAATGAAATCGAAACGAATGACATACTTGGAATTTGTTTTTGAAAGAATTCTTATTGTACTTAAAGGTAAAATTCGACATATTTAGAATTTGTGCTGAATAATTCTTGTTATCAGAAGTTTATTTCTCAGCGTGTAGACGCTAATTAGCTACTTAAAATAATTAGTATAAATTTTGTAATATGATAGCAGATTCCAAAACTGCTAAACGAAAGCTGTTTTTTTTGTATAGTATAGGTACTTATAGTATATCGATTTTTTTCACAAACGGTATTAGTTATATTACATAATTTGATTTACCCGTTTTAAATGCAGCTACACATTTAACACATTTTATACTACTACTATATGGCTATAATCAGCTGATACACAATGGCCGAGGTCTGGCGTCTCAAAATTAGCAACGTCAACAATCACAAGATCTATAACATGTTGAGGTATATGAGGCTGATACCGTGTTAAGATTGTGTTAAGTGTTGAACATTTCAAAAGAGATTTTAAAATTTAATCTGATTTATTATGCTTTGCTTTTGATTAGATTTAATTAGCAACTGAGATTTAAAATGCTCTAAATATTTGGTAAGTTTAATAGATATGTGGTAATCTAATATTTACTATAGTACTTGTATTTATTTGTACTACCTATATGAATAAAACTATATGTATTATAACAATTTCATGGTTTTGTTGACTATGTTGCTATATAGATACTTTAAGAAAAAAAAATAATCTTAAATAAATAAACGTATATTTATTTACACAGTTTGTATGTTCTAAAAAAAAACAGCCAAATATGCTTTATATCAGAGGAAGTAATTATTAGAAATTCACAGTATCTAATTTGAATTTTTTTTTTGTGGTATAATATTAAAAAAATGTTAACACAGTTCGTGTTTGCATTAAATATAGACAATTTTAAGTATAACAATTGCTGTACAGCTTCTTACTTAAAAGTTAAAAGATACGTTAGTTGAAATTTTAGTCAGATCTTGATCTGAAACTAAATACATTCGTATGACCTTTTCAGAATACATTATGTTAGTAATTAACTTTTCGTAATCTCTAATTTTATGTTACATGTTTGAAATGTCTAGGTAATTAGTATTCATGTCAATTACCTGAGACGTTTCATGTAAAAATGTTAGATCATATATAATTTTCGTATTTAATTCGTAAATCATTTATGAGATTGTGTAACAAGTGCGAAATTTAGAATCTTGATCTGAAATTATAATATTTCGGTTAAAAATAATGAAATACGTTCGCAGTATTGTATAACATTGTTACGAAAATTCAGTATACGGAAAACTTTTCCACAAAGTCGTATAACCTTCTTCGTGTGACCTTCTCATAATCTCTATTTTTATATTATATATTCTAAATTTCTCGCTAATCACTATCTTGTCAACCCCAAGTTTAGGTTCATTTACAAAACTTTACATTTCATATAATTTTCGTACGAAATTCGTCAGTACTTTCTGAAATTGCTAAAAATGTTGTATTTAGTATCTTGAATATTTTCGGTTAAATAGTTTACTAAACGAAAACTTAACTGTCAAATAAATATACAACATATAAAAAAAAATCTAACTGTCGGTTAAAGTTGTAGTTTAAATTTATTCAAATAATGTGATATAGAACATATTCATTCTATGACTGAGTCTAATTGGAATCTGTTATACTGATGAAAATGCAACCCTGATGCACGAATAAAATAGAATTTTGACCTTCTAGTTTCAGAATTGTTAAATAACATTACGATGAACGGGCTTATTTGAGAATAATTCCAATAAAACCCAACTGTACAAATTGAAATACCCATACATCTAGTTTAAAATACACAAGACAAAGTTTTCGTCATCATTTCGTAATGCTTCCGGAAACACACAAAGTTAAATGACATTTTTTGGAAAGCATTGACAACATCTCAAGGCAGAAATATTTCGAAAGATTTAAAGCAGCCAGACGCAGCTTTTATCAAGAGTTGCCAATTTTTGATCTACCCTAAATTCTATAAAATAAATGTGTATTAAATTTCACAAAATTCGATAACACGCTTCCAAAAACGCGTCCATTTTTCTGTGTTTTGGCTGGAAATTTGTCCAATAGAAATAATTACATTTATTTTTGCCAGGTTCAAAGAACTTAAGAAACATTTTTGGAAAGGACTGTAAGCAAGAAACAAGACAAGAGCGATGTTTGTATACAATATCACTTGATTCTTTTGAAATTTAATAAGTTTTTCCTTACATGGCATTTTGGCAGACTCGAGGCTATTTTAAAACATTTTTCGAAAGATTTTGACCAGACATAGGAGGAGTTTGTATCAACAGCTGCCCATTTTTTACCCATTCCCAAATATGTCGCGAATCATCTGTTTATAAACTTCTATGTGTTTTGCAAAATCTTTGCCGGAAATGTGTCCGAAATAAATTCCTTGCCATTTATTCGTTTTTTTTGGTCGGATATATGTTCAAATTGTGCCTGAAAAACTTAATTCTTTCGAAATTTAATAAGTTTTCCTGACTTGGCTGACTCGAGGTTGTTTTAAAACATTTTTCGAAAGATTTTGACCAGACATAGGAGGAGTTTGTATCAACAGCTGCCCATTTTTGTATCACATGTAGAAGGAGTTTGTATCACATGAAGGAGTTTGTATCACATGCTGCCCATTTCTACCCTAAATATGTCGCAAATCATCTGTTTCTAAACTTCTATATGTTTTGCAAAATCTTTGCCAGAAATGTGCCCGAAATACTCATGAGAAAATGCTAAATTTTGTTACGGTTTACTCCGTATATTACTTGATTTTTTATACCCTACACTAAGAGTGAAAGGGTATATTCAGTTTGGTACGCCGTTTGTAACACCCAGAAGGAAGCATCTCCGGTATGGAAAAGTATATATATTCTTGATCAGCATGACCTCCTGAGTCGTTTTAGCGATGTCCATCTGTCTGTCCGTCTGTCTGTCCGTCCGTCTGTCGGTCTGTCTGTCCGCCTGTCTGTTGAAATCCCTACTACTTTTAAAATTGAAGAGCTAGATAAATGAAACTTATAACTTTGATTACTAATATACCTACGCTGTATTGGCGAGATCGGTTCATTGTGACCTATGATCCGACCACTTATGTTCAAATACCTCATATAAAATGTACATATAAAGATCAATTTTTATGTATACGTGCTTGGGTAAACTTTTTTGGTCAAATATATATTGACATCATGCTCAAATATATGATAATAATGTTTTCCGGCGAAAAGACTTGTGGTTCACAAAGAAAAAAATCGAAATTCGGTACACCTACCCATTTGTAAATATGGGTATCAAATGAATGGAAATTCTTCAGCGATTGAATGTTTGTAGTTATTTTCAGGATTCGTATACCCTGGTGACCTATATATCACTTTGAATGGTAACCACACATATGTGTAGGGTATTTATAGTCGGCTTAGACCGACTATAATTTTGATAATCCTAACTATCATAATTACACCTACTTTAAAATTTCCCATGTGATCTAACCTTCCCAACTGGTTATAAATTTAAGAAGTATTTTATTCCATCTTTTTACGAATGATATTAAATAGACAAGAGCTGTGTATCAAATGAAGTCTATTTTCTGGCCGTTCCCCAAAAATGTCGCGAATTAACCGTTTCCCAAAAATCTTTCATTTACCTCAGTGTTGCATAGAAATATGTCCGAAATATTCTAGAAAAATGATTGTTACATAAAACAATGGTCATAAAAAAGAATGCTTTTGATACAACTTTCGAATTTGTCTGTTTGAAATCATTCATAAAATGTGTCTAAACTGCAATAAGCTTAATAGATCTTCCAGATGGTAGATCCACATTATTGAATTTTGTAAAATTTTAAATATTATCGGAATATTTTCGTCAATAAAACTTCTAAACTGCCTTGAATCTGTCAATGTAAATATTCGAATCATAATTTGAAGCAAACTTACATTGTTTCTGTGCTTGAAAAGTATTTAGAAAAAAAACTCACTAAGATTTTGTAACAAAAATCTATTACACCAAAAAGATTCTACTATAAAATACATTAAATGAAGATTAATAGACATTTTAATAAACACGAACATAAACATACAGTTTTTATTTGTTTTTAATTTTGATAATCTCTCAAATATGCTCCATATGTTATGGTTAATTGTTATGCTGTCGTACGAACACAATATTGTGATTTTTTGACTCGAGCCATTATCATGTCATGTCTATTATGACATGATTATTTTAAATAGTTCTTGTTATTGTAAATTTGACAGTTTGAAAATAGACTTAAGTTTAAATGAGAATACGAATCTTGGAAAAATTTTGTACTAAAATAAATTTCTAAACATCAACAAATTGTTTCAAGGCAAAAAGTACGGGTGAAAATTTATACATGATAAGGCTGAATATGATTTTTAAGTAGGTACAACTGTAATAAACCTAAAGATTTATTATAAACAAAAACATAAAAACTGACGACAACAATACTTCGAAGCACGATCGCAAATAGTTCTAAAATTAAAAACAAATGTTTCGTGATTTTGGTATTTGGCAAGTGTCCAGTTTGCACAAAGTGGGGAGAGAATTTTCGAATTGAATTTTATAATGGAACTGCTGCACATAAACTGCGAGTGTCATGGATTTAACTGAAAGTTTAACATCAAATTACCCGTAATCTATTTCAATTACCGCACCCCGTGCAATAGCAATAAATACGTAATGAGATTGAAATCAATTGGTGGGCATCAGCGGTAGTAAAAAAAGCAGTATTAAAAATAAGCGGAATAAAAACTATTTGCTGGGCACCACCAACAGTGACACTGCTGGAATCTAAACAAATTTTGCAGAAAAAAATATATTTAAAATTTAAATTTTACAGATACAGCTACAAATGCATCTGAGTTATGCGCCAAACGCAAAAACAAAAACAATTCCAGATTAGACCCAGCGAATTTGTTCGTACTACATGTAGAACAGTCGAAGAAATTAAATCTAATTTTCAGTGAATTTTATCGTTCAGAAAATCGCGTGCTTATCTGTATCTGTGCCACATCATGTGCTTTGGTGCGAGATACTCGGACGAATGAATGAATGAATGAACCAACGAATGAATTCGCTGATCAGTTAGTTGTACGGACTGTTTAGGCGATACGCGACACAAATGTATTTCGTCTGCTGTGCGATACGGACGTCGGGAAAAACGCACTTTCCTTAACGGTCGCATATAATAATAGTCGTCAAATTCACCGGTATTAAAAATCAATAAATGCTTATAACATAGATACATTTGGATTTGTTCATTGTTATCCTTAAAGAGTTTGGTGTGTTGCTGCTCCTGTTCCTGTTGCTCTAGCTTCCCTTCCGTTCCGTTTTCTGTACGTGTGCTTGGTCGCGTTTGTATCCGTATCTGCGTGTGTTTGCACAAGTATCTAACATAATGCATTCACCCGTTGCTAAGATGACGGGATTCATCGTCTTGATGATTGTGCAAATAATTTTGCTCGTTCTATACTGGCTGTTCGTGCGCTACGACCAGGAAGCGTTGCCAATCGAAGAAGGCACCGGATTAGCCGAGGAACACGTTTCCAAATATCCCCGTGAGTGCTTTTTATCAATTTTCAGGTACTTGCTTTCAGATACAGCTACTGTCTGTCTGTCTGTCGTGCACTATAGTGAATTGTGTGTATAAAGCTGTAGATTTGTGATGGTGAGATTTTGCAATAGTTTCGTTGTGCAGCAGATAGTTACCAGGATATTTTACACAACAACAAAAAATGTCACAAATTTATTGAAACTATAAGTTTTAATAGAATTTTGTAGATACTTTTAATAAAATTCTTAGTTTGCAATAATTGTAATATTTCGTCAGAGATCAGCGCAATATTATCGCTGTAAACTTAATTTATTCGTTATCAATTGCGACAATTTATTTTACTATTTACCTGATCCACTTATTACATTTTGAAATTCGCATGGATAATATGATTTTATTTTTGCGTAAAATCTTATTACAAAAAATGCACACTTGTACTATTTCTGACATCATATTGTATATCACTTTAGTGTTGTCACTTAAATAAACTGATAATATTAAGATTGCTACAATATTGATTTCGAAACTAAACTAGATAGAACTAAACTCATACACGATTGTGTCAATTATCATATTTCAGAACATTCCTTTTTTTATGATTGTACCAATCGTGTAACAAGAATGAACTCTAATATATGCCTCTATCGAAACTTTCAATTTCTACACATAGCAAACAAATTATTTCATTTTTCACTCGCAGTCTTTTTTTTATTCAAATAGAATGCTTTTTATTTAAACTTAATTTAAATACTTTTTTATTTAATTTTAACACGCACGTAATAAATCTTGAAATAAATAATTTTTATTAATTTTTATTACGTACGTAATTAAAATTACACAAAAAACTTTTTATTAAATACTATTACTATATTTCAGTTTTTTTTTATTTTTACTACATTTTTATTACTTTTAGTATTATGTAAAATATGTTTAAATTGATAAATTATTTATTTTTATTACATTCATTATTAATTTCAAATTCATACGTAATAAAAAGTTTTCAATGTACTGTTATAGCAATAAAGTAATAAGAAGTATTTACTTCTAAATTTATTACATACGTAATACAATTAAATAAAAAGTATTTAAATTAAGTATAAATAAAAAGAACCCAGTCGACACCTACACACATTTTTTATGAATATCGTAAATTACGATCGTTTGGCGATTCAAAATAATCATTAAATTTCGATAATTTTGCTCGTAAAAAACGATGATAAATGTCAATGAAAAAAACAATCACATTTTCCTCGTAAATAACGAAGGCTCGTATTTTTCGCGTGTTTATATCGTAAAAAAAGATTGGCAAAATTTATTATTGTTTTTATTTTTAAAAGGACGTAAGAAATGCTCAATATTTTAAACAAGATTAAATGAATTGTTTTGGGGAAAATTTGTAATCATTTGCTGTAAAAAATAAATTACTTAATTTTTTTTTATCGTTAAAAAAGTAGGAAAAAACTCGTAATAGAGTTAAAAATGATTATCATTTACGAATTAAATTGAATCGTAAAAATTATTAAAAACGAGTTCGTTTACGAACAAAAAATATCGTTTATAACGAGTATATAATCGTATTTTACGATCATAAACGATTGAAAATTTATCATATATGAGTGTTTTTAGTTCGTTTATGATACCTCGTTACGATGGACAAACTAAGAACTAAACTGTATGCGTTTTCGAATCATTTACGATATCGTTTATGATAGTTTGGCCGGCTGGGTATTTAATTCAAATAAAAAAGACTACAGGTGAAAAATGTGTCGAAAATTATATATATTTTTTTATTTTTTACCCTTCTGCAGATTTTTTTTTATCATTGACATGATTAATTCAAAATTACAATCAAGAAATTTTTAATTGTGTTCCGTAAAAGTATTTGTGTTTACTAAATTTATGTTTTTGTATGGAAAACCACGACATAAATTTACTAAATTCCAATACAGCACAAATGTAGTAAAATACTACATTTGTACTGAAAATAACTTTCTTTTGTATGTATTTATACTTAATTATTACATCCGCACATATTTTTACTACATTTTGTATTTATTTTATGTCATGAGAAATGCTAGTTTATATCATTTTATTATCCTATTTTGTTACTATACGGAAAACAACTCGAAAACAACTGAACACAACATGTCAAAAATACGATATATTAAAAATGTCGAATCCTAAAAATATCGAAATTTTAAAAACCTTAGAACGTAGAAACACAATTTGGCAAAAAACAGAAATGTCGAAAAATATTTTAAAGCTAGAAAATGTCGTAAAAAGTTAAAAACTATTCCAGAAATACAGTTCAAATCATTTGAATTCTAGAGTATGAAAAAATTCGAATTCAGAGCGAAGATTCCAATTTCGCTACGATGGCACTCAGAATTGTGGTGTCTATGTTACAAATATATTTTTTTTTATATCTTTATCTTCTTATTTGATTTTATTTATTTGTAAATTGTTTGCTTACTGATATACTTAACCCTTTCAGTAGTTGATACCATATGGTAACACTTTTTCGAAGACAGTTTTAAAAAAATGTCTGCTGTAATATTTTAAAAGAAATAAATTAACTGATATGAACTGTGAGGTGATATTTTGCACAAAACAAGAAAAATTACATATTCAGGATTTAAGTCATTTGTGGTATTTATTATGTTTAAAATATATGGTTAGTTATACTTTTTAAGTTGTAATTTATTAAATAGTAACCCAGTCTGCCACGACCTTCGATATCTCGAAGCTTTCTCGAATAAGTTCGATAAAAAAGTTCGATTTCGATGCTTTCTCGATTCTAATATTTAAACATTTTCGTACATTCAAATTTATTGACAAGATACGATATTTAAACATTTATCAAATCGATATCGCAATATTTTTCGCAGGAATCTCGAACTTTGTTCATTATTTTCTTCGATATCGTTGCGATTTCGAAAAATTTCTCGTATCGAGAAAACTCCGACAGATCGTTCCGATATCTACCTACCATCTAGGTCCAATTTGACGCTCGATATCGTTACGAGAACGGGTCCGACATCGTGTGATTTCTCCATCTACTCGCAATGATCTCGTAACGATATCGATACGAATGGCATACTGGGAATGTATTCAGTGTAAAATGAATTAAATTTAATATTTATTTAAATTTAAAAAATACACTTTTTTTTTTTTTTTTTTTATTAAAAACATACCAAATGGTAACACTCCAAAAAAATCATCTAAAAATATATATTATGGCAGGAAATGACAATAACAATTTTGAGGTGAATGACAATTGTCACGAAATGGTATTCTATCAGCAAAGGAGGAGGAGTTGACTAGAATTTAATTATTAATTATAATTTTTATCGTTTTTAATAACACATTTTATTGAATTGCACTTAATGGTCTATTTAGAATACTGTAATGTACATTATATATTTTTTTTTTCGAAGATCACTTGTCGTCAACTTAACTTTCTGGGCGACAACCGGATTATACGGCTTGCAAATACTACCGGATATCACTAGCTACCGAATTCAAGTCTCCCAATCTCCTTTTTGTTTTAAAAAGTGAAGAATTTGACGTAATACATTTTCTAAAATTTGTATTCTAAAATTATTTACATTTAAATTTTAATTTTTTGACAGTTAATATTAAAAAAAGCTTTTCACCACAGTGTTGAGTTTTAATTTGTCACGTTAAATTTAGAATACAGTAAAAATTATTTATAACAAAAGCATGACACGGTGAATGACAACATTTCAATGACTAGACCTTGTCATGAATACGGCTATTAAAGTTGTGTTCTTGGGCTTAAAATGTTCTCAAAAAATAACGTTAGATGATTTAGGGTTTAAAATAAGAAATATTCACTGAAAGGGTTAAATATTTTTTTTGCAAAAAAAAAAACTACTTTTATTACTTGGCAGCCTTTTCGACATTTTCTATAATTTTCGGCAAAAAATTATTTCACCATATTAATTTTCGACATTTTTAGTTTTCGACATTTTTAGTTTTCAACATTTTAGTTTTCAACATTTTTTTCGACATTTTTGTTTTTGACATTTTTAGGTTTCGACATTTTTATTTTCGACATTTTTGTCTTCGGTATTTTTAGTTTCGATATTTTAAATTTCGACTAATCATACCAGACCCTTGGGTACACCTTTTTTGTTTTTCTTTTTTTTTTAATTGAAGACTTTAAAGTTTTATCGGTGCATTAACGGTTACATTGATCGGTCCAACATACGGAAAAACTTTTTTTTTTTAATTAGTTTTGTACTTCATAAAGTAGGCTGTATTTTTTATATTTTCTTGTAAAAGATTTTAAAATGGCATATATACATTCACAAACGTTTTAAAATAAAATGTTAGGGACAAAATACAAAACTACGTACCTTTCCCCTACTACAGTTTCTTAAATATGTATAAAGTTTCTAATACAATATGTAGTAAAATAATGTAAATGAAATACTAATGGACCTTCGAAATATGTAAATGCAGTTGAACAACCCTTTTTTAAATACAACGAGTTGGAAAAGTTAGGTCACATGGGTAAGTTCGGTCACATAGGGCGGATTTTTATAGTCGGTCGGGCCCGACTATGGAATACCCTACACCTTTGGTGGGGATATTAACCCTCAGAATATTATTCATATATCAGAAACTTACGTCTTATATCCCCATAAATTAAAAAAATTATATAAATTATAAAAAACTGAAAAAAACAATTTGAAAAATGTAAATGGGCGGACCACGCCTATTATTAAAATTTTGAAAGCCTAATATTTCATAGATTTGATTTTAATAATTTACGGATCAAATTTCCACTATGAAAACCCGGGAAATAATGAAAAAAAAAGTGGGCGGTTCACGCCCATTTTTGGACCACATATTTTTAGGTGAATTCTAACAATACGTTTAAAATTTTATAACTATACCTTGAATACTTTTCGAGTTATTAGTTCCGAAAGAGTTATATAAAAGTGACTTGTATGGGAGGTGGGCGTGTCCGTTGACCGATTTGGCTCATTTTCAAACTCAGTTCCTACTTTTGGCTAAAATATATTGAGACGAAATTTCATCGCATTCTGATCAGTATTTCTCAAGTTATTCTGTATTCGGACCGCAAGACGGACAGACAGACAGACGGACATGGCTAAACGCACTCGGGTAGATGCTGATCAAGAATATATATACTTTTCCATACCGGACACGCCTCCTAAGGGGCGTTACAATATCTGCACAAAGTTAATATACCCTGTACCTCATAGGTGTAGGGTATAAAAATATATTCAATTTTACTACATTTATTTTTTCAGTGTTTGAATTGTCATGTCTATTGTAGTTTGGAAATAAACTAAAAGTTCCCATAACAATTTCATAATATTTATTATTGCTTATATAAATATTATGGTAAATGACTTTGTTTAGGGAAAAAAAGTCCCTTTAGATTAACTTCCAACGACAAACGGAAATTTCCTCTATTAAAAAAATATTTATTATCCGGGTACAATTTCGTTCAATGTGGAATTAATCACAAAACATGCTTTCAATCTAAACACATTTGCAATTAAAATATCGTTAGTATTATGTTACATTGTAGTGCCAACAATATAACATCTCGTTCATATTCTAGTTTGTTTCATATTGCAACGAATCAAATAACTACAACAGCATAAATGATATCACTAACTGGAAATAGTTTACCATAAACAAAAATACCAACTAATAGACTTACTTAAATCAATCAATCTATATATCTAACACGCAACACTCTGACTCAGAGAAATACTTATCGTACTTCTGATTCGGTGCTACTCTCAAAATGTCTCAAATTTGATAGCTGCTGTATTATGTTGTCGGTCACTATCAAATTTTGATATATATTATCATAGAATTTATGAATCCAACCGAAATAATTTTAAATATATGCAACTGTGGCGCTTATAAATAATAGCATTTAAAAGATATAAAGTGCAAGTTCAGTTTTTATTTATTTATGATGCATATGAATATTAATATTTATTATCATTTCACAATAATTGTAAACAAAAAAATACTAACACTCAGATGTTATCGTACAAATATTTATTACAAGAGGTATGCAATAATATGACGCTGGAGTTTAGTAACACTTTTATTCAGATTTCTTATGAAGTGCTTTTCTGATATCAAACACTTAAACTTTTGTAAATGTTGATTACAACTTGTCAACTTGACACTTTGACATAACATATTTGATTATAATTTAAAAACATTTTTTATTCAACGATATCATTAAGTGTAAGAAATACTTTTAATTTTAAATTTTTATTTTATATTGGTTGTAGGGTAAAAATTAAGTGTTCTTAGTTTAATTAAACTAAAGAAAAATAAGTAATTTCTTTTGTTGTAAAATTATCAACAAACTGTTACCTTCAATGCTAATGAGAACGATAATTAAATTGCAATTAACATAAAATAAGTTCGTAGTATAGTTAAACTAGAACATTTACAAATAATATTAAGAAATAGATTATGCAAATATTTGTAAAATCAAATAGCACACATTGCACAGTGTTGTTTATCGCAATTTTGTTTGCGTTAATTATTTAATTCTAGAATATGAAATATTTATCTGTATTGATGTTGAAAATATAAAATTTTTATTTTTAGTAAATATTTTAATTTTTAGAGAGTTTTTTTTATAAAAAATTCAAATTTTAATCAAAATTAAAATTTTTATTAAAAAAATTTGATTAGTGAATTTGATTAGAATTTTATAAAATTTAATTTTAAATATAAATCGAATTTTAAGTGAAAAAGTGAATTTTTTATGCAAACTTTAATATACAGTCAATAAATTGAATTTTTAGTGAAAAATTGAATTTTAGTGAAACTGAAATTATTGGTCAAAAATGGAATTTTTAGATATATACGCAATGTTTAGTGAAAAATTAAATTCTTATTGAAAATTTTTAATTTTATAGAAATGTTGATTATTTTTTTTATTTTATTTTTTTTTAATTTTTAGTGCAAAATTGAATTTTTAGTGAAAAATTGAATTTTTAGTAAAAAATTGAATTTTTAGTAAAAAAATTAATTTTTTAGTGAAAAATTGAATTTTTAGTGAAAAATTGAATTTTTAGTGAAAATTTGAATTTTTAGTGAAAAATTGAATTTTTAGTGAAAAATTGAATTTTTAGTGAAAAATTTAATTTTTAGTGTAAAATTGAATTTTTAGTGAAAAATTGAATTTTTAGTGAAAATTTGAATTTTTAGTGAAAATTTGAATTTTTAGTGAAAAATTGAATTTTTAGTGAAAAATTGAATTTTTAGTGAAAAATTGAATTTTTAGTGAAAAATTGAATTTTTAGTGAAAAATTGAATTTTTAGTGAAAAATTGAATTTTTAGTGAAAAATTGAATTTTTAGTGAAAAATTGAATTTTTAGTGAAAAATTGAATTTTTAGTGAAAAATTGAATTTTTAGTGAAAATTTGAATTTTTAGTGAAAAATTGAATTTTTAGTGAAAAATTTAATTACTAGTGAAAAATTGAATTTTTAGTGAAAAATTGAATTTTTAGTGAAAAATTGAATTTTTAGTGAAAAATTGAATTTTTAGTGAAAATTTGAATTTTTAGTGAAAAATTGAATTTTCAGTGAAAAATTTGAATTTTTAGTGAAAATTTGAATTTTTTAGTGAAAAGTTCAATTTTTAGTGAACAATAGAATTTTTTTTAGTGAAAAATTGAATTTTTAGTGAAAAATTGTTTTTTTATTGAAATTTTAATTAATTAAATAATTTTTAGAGAAAATTGAATTTTTTTTAGTGTAAAATATAATTTTTGCACAAAATATTAATTTATAGTGAAAAATTTTAATTTTAGTGAAAAATTGAATTTTTAATGAAAAATTATATTTTTTGTGAAAATTTAATTTATTAGTGAAAATTGAATTTTTAGTGATAAATTGAATTTTTAGTGAAAAATTTAATTTATGGTAAAAAATTTAATTTTTAGTGAAAAATTGAATTTTTAGTGAAAATTTGAATTTTAGTGAAAAATTGAATTATTAATGAAAAATTGAATTTTTAGTAAAAAACTGAATTTTTAGTGAAAAATTTAATTTTTAGTGAAAAATTTAATTTTAGTGAAAAATGGAATTTTAGTTAAAAATTTAATTTTTAGTGAAAAATGGATTTTTAGTTAAAAATTGAATATTTAGTCAAAATTTTAATTTTTAGTGAAAAATTGAATTTTTAGTGAAGAATTTAATTTGAAGTGAACAATTAAATTTTTAGTGAAAAATTGAATTTTTAGTGAAAATATGAATTTTTAGTGAAAATTTGAATTTAAGTGAAATATTGAATTTTTAGTGAAAATTTGAACTTTTAGTGAAAAATTGAATTTTTAGTGAAATATTGAATTTTTAGTGAAAAATTGGAATTTTAATAAAAAATTAAGTTATTAGTGAAAAATTGAATTATTGGTGAAAAATTTAATTTTTAGTGAAAAATTGAATTTTTAGTGAAAAACTGAATTTTTCGTAAAAATTTGAATTTTTAGTGAAAAATGGAATTTATAGTGAAAAATTGAATTTATAGTGAAAAATTGATTTTTTTTTAGTGAAAAATAGAATTTTAAATGAAATATTGAATTTTTAGTAAAAAATTTAATTTTTTAGTGAAAAATTGGACTTTTAACAATATTGACAATATTGAATTTTTAGTGAAAATTTGAATTTTTAGCGAAAAATTGAATTTTTAGTGAAAAATTTAATTTTAGTGAAATATTGAATTTTTAGTGAAAATTGAATTTTTAGTGAACATTTTAATTATAGTGAAAATTTTAATTTTAAGTCAAAAATTTAATTTTTAGTGAGAAATTGAATTTTTAGAGAACAATTTAATTTTAAGTTAACAATTGAATTTTTAGTGAAAAATTGAATTTTTAGTTAAAATATGAATTTTTAGTGAAAATTTGAATTTTTAGTGAAAATTTGAATTTTTAGTGAAAAATTGAATTTTTAGTGAAAATTTGAATTTTTAGTGAAAAATTGAATTTTTAGTGAAAAATTGAATTTTTAGTGAAAATATAAATTTTAGTGAAAAATTTAATTTTAGTGAAAAATTTAATTTATAGTGAAAAATTGAATTTTAGTGAAAATTTAAATTTTAGTGAAAAATTTAATTTTTAGTGAAAAATTGAATTTTTAGTGAAAATTTGAATTTTAGTAAAAATTTGAATTTTTTGTGAAAAATTGAATTTTTTGTGAAAAATGAATTTTTTGTGAAAAATTAATTATGTATTTAAATTTAATTTTTTTCCAGTTGCAGTGAGTTTCGTGATAAAACCACTATCTCTCTGAAAATATTCTATACATTTAAATTATAATAACATATTCAATATATTCCTTCGCAAACTAATTAACTCAAATAGTTCGTTTTGAGTTGACATCGATATGTATTAATCTTTAATTAGTAACGTCACATGTATGTTGTATAAAGATCCAAATCTATTGTGTTTGGGAAGTACCTTAAATAGTTTTCATGTTGAAGTTTATCTAAGAATGTTGACGTAATGAGTATCCCGAAGTTACCTCAACTCAATTATTGCTACTGCTGGTGATAGTGTGTATAGCTATTTTGGTGAATGAATATGATTAATACTAAAAATGGTATCAGCAGAAGAAGTATTGAAAATGCATTGAAAATGTTACTACAAATTTTTGCTAAATTTTAGATATATCTGGTAATGAGTATAATTTATTTTAGGCACTTTAAGTATTTTTCAAGCAATATTTGATTTATTTTCTTTGTATCTATTAACAAATTTTCGCCATAATGTCTGTATTAAAGTATAGATAATCCCAAACGTATATAAATTTGTCCTAGAAGTGCTGTGAAATTAGTCCAAATAAGCCACCATTGTCATACATGTATTTAATGTACTTTACGCAATTGTCTCAAATGTGCGATTGTGTGCAATAAATGCATTTATCTTAATATCTAGCAATTGTTCTATTAATTGTTTACAATTAGGCAAAGTTTATCTATTCTAAATCAACAATTAAAATTGATATTTATTACCATCCAAAGAACCATTCATTAAATGGGATGATCCAGAATGTATTAACGTCTACAAGTTTGTACTACAATTGATGCGAAATTGTTTTTATGGCACAAAGATGAAAAATTAATTGCACATTGGAATTAATATTTATTAAAGACTAAACTAAATTGAATGAGTTTTCATTCGATCACGATTTGGTAACTGATGATTAGGTAAGTCCATAATCAATCGTTTATCATCTATTTTTAACTGTCATTCAGTTTACTTGAATTTAGATTGCACGAAAATTTTCTGAATTGAAAAGTAAACACTGCATTACCGACAAAATTTGGTTTAGTTTTAAATTCAATAGTTTTAATAGAATTTGAAATCTTATTTTAATTACTTCATTGACTTCAGTAAAGAAACATATTTTAATGTATAAAAAACATAAAGATAAACAATAATGTGTAAAAATATTTTAAGAATTCGTGGTTTTTAAGGTACACAGAAAAAAATAATCGACGTAAATATAGCAACCGATATTAATTGCATACATTAATCAATCAATCCAGCAATGAAATTCACTAATTTAATGAAAACATTAGCTAGTCTTCGTTAAATTAGCAATTCCGTTTGCTAATATGAATAATATTCATTGAATATAGATTTGTCAACGTAGCAAATTAATTAGTCGGCGCAGTTTCAACAATTATATTTGCTAAAACTGCACCGACTAAATTATTTGTTGCACTGACGTACAAATATTCATATTAGCGAACGCAATTGCTATAACGAAGAATATCAAATGTTTTCATTAAATTAGTGAATTTAATTGCTGGATTGATTAATGAATGCAATTAATACCGGTTGCTATATTTACGTCGATTATTTTTACACATTATTATTACACACATTGTTTATTGAAATACATGAAACTGAGAGAATCAAAGTTTTGAGAAAATGGAAATAAGCGAGTATTAGGGAAACGGTATTTTAAAATGTTAATTGTCAAATGTGAGTCGGTATACCAAAGGACTGCTCACGAAATTACAAAAATCTTTTAAACCAGAGTTTCGATTTTTGTAGTGAAACCATATATATATCGCATTTTATTTCATATTAATTAAATATATTTAGTTATTATTGATTTTATTTTAAACATTTTTTTTTCTGGAACGACCTTTATTAAAAAAAACGGTTCGGTAGTTTTCGGGATGCTGCAGACCCCATACCCCTGAAATATTAAATGTCATTGATGACCTTTCTTGTTACCTACATTTAATTTTTGGCCAATGCCCAGTACATGTCTATTGGCCTAAGTTCTGGACAATTTGGTAGATTTGCAATTCGAGGCACCAATATAAACGTATTGCTTGTGTATCACTTGAGGGCCGTTTTACTGTAGTGGAGAAGGTTAGGCAGAGACTCGAGTGCTTAAAGACAGTTCAAAAATATCTAAAGATGATTTCAGCAAAATTGTTTATCATAAAAAAACACCTTTCGGCTCGTAGTCCAACGTAACTGCGATTTTTGGTACGTGTTCCAACGCACTTGTCAATCGAGTCACCAACGCTCAAATCGATAGGTGGTATTTTATGTTGCACTGCGATTTCAATATGACAAGTGTTAATAGTAAATGGAAGAATATTTATTTATTGGATCTCATTTTCTTAAGCATTTTTTCTTTTTCCAGCAAAACTGATTATTTCGTTATTTAATTCACATATTATGCCGGATGGATGGTTTACATATCTTACATAATTTTTGTCTAATATTTAATATCATAAATTTTGTTTCTCTCTTTCAATTTGCAATATAGAATTCCAGGATATTCATGTTATGATCTTTGTGGGCTTTGGCTTTCTGATGACATTTTTGCGCAAATATGGCTACAGTGCAACCGGTTATGCTCTCTTCCTCGCTGCACTCATCGTACAGTGGGCTATTTTGGTGAAGGGTTTCTTTCACATGGAAGACGGAAAAATACTGTGAGTAGTATATACAAAATTTTCAAAAATTAACAAACAGTTTTTGCATGATTTAATAATATGTTTTGCATCCAACAAAACTACACTTTATTTTATTAACAACCCAACTCAACACATTTATTATTTGTTTATTTCACTTTTCTTTGAAGTTGTTTGGTTTGGTTTTGTTTTGTTTTGTGTTGCATGTGTGTGTGTTGTGCGGTAATTAATTAATGATTTTGTTGCACATTTGTACCGGCAAAAACTTTACTGAAAACAAGAGCAACAGTAAAAACAGGAGGAGTAAGTTTAGCTAAAGTCAGTGAAAACTTTGTGCCGAACGAAGCCGAATTACAAGAACACAAAACCAACACACGTTTGTTTGTTGCCCGGCCAATAATAATGGCGCCATGAAGATCAAAAACTCATTTGTAGTACAGCAACAGCAACAACAACAGCAACTGCAAAAACAAACTAAAACCCTTAATGAAACAACAAAAACTTCAGGTTCTCAAATACAGATGAAGTAACTGTTTAATCTAAAAGGAAAAGGCAAACGCTAAAGTTTAAGATTGCATTCGCCCGTTTCGTTCGTCGCACGTTTGTCTTGCCAATTTTGTTGCGAATCCTGTGGCGAACCCACCGGCGCGACCGACAGACGCGATGCGAAATGGCTGCGGTTGTGAAGAGGCGACACATTTTCCAAATCCCGCGAGTTTCCGTAAAAAATAAAAAATTCTCTAAAAATTTAATTTCTACCAAAAATGAAATTTTTCACAAAAAATTAAATTTTCACAAAAAATTAAATTTATCACTAAAAATTAAATTTATCACTAAAAAATTAAATTTTTCGCTAAAAATTAAATTTATCACTCAAAATTCAATGTATCACTCAAAATTCAATTTTTCACTAAAAAATTCAATTTTTCACTAAAAAATTCAATTTTTCACTAAAAATTCAATTTTTCACTAAAATTCAATTTTTCACTAAAAATTCAATTTTTCACTAAAAATTCAATTTTTCACTAAAAATTCAATTTTTCACAAAAAATTTAATTTTTCACTAAAAATTAAATTTTTCACTAAAAATTCAATTTTTCACTAAAAATTAAATTTTTCACTAAAAATTCAAATTTTCACTAAAAATTCAATTTTTCACTAAAAATTCAATTTTTCACTAAAAATTCAATTTTTCACTAAAAATTCAATTTTTCACTAAAAATTCAATTTTTCACTAAAAATTCAATTTTTCACTAAAAATTCAATTTTTCATCAAAAATTCAAATTTTCACAAAAAATTTAAATGTTCACTAAATTATAATCACTCCAAATTAAATTTTTCAATAAAAATAAAATTTTCACTAAAATTCAATTTATCACAAAAATTCAATTTTTCACTAAAATTCAATTTTTCACTAAAAATTCAATTTTTCACTAAAAATTCAATTTTTCACTATAAATTCAATTTTTCACTAAAAATTCAATTTTTCACTCTAAATTCAATTTTTCACTCTAAATTCAATTTTTCACTAAAAATTCAATTTTTCACTAAAAATTCAATTTTTCATCAAAAATTCAATTTTTCACTAAAAATTCAATTTTTCACTAAAAATTCAATTTTTCACTATAAATTCAATTTTTCACTAAAAATTCAATTTTTCACTAAAAATTTAATTTTTCAATAAAAATTCAATTTTTCACTAAAAATTCAATTTTTCACTAAAAATTTAATTTTTCACTAAAAATTCAATTTTTCACTAAAAATTCAATTTTTACTAAAAATTCAATTTTTACTAAAAATTCAATTTTTACTAAAAATTCAATTTTTCACTAAAAATTCAATTTCTACTAAAAATTCAATTTTTCACTAAAAATTCAATTTTTATTTTGACTAAAACATTTTTTTTTTTAAAGATTAAATTAAATAAAAGACTATAATTCAATTTTTCACTTAAAATTTAATTTTTCTCAAAAAATTTAAATTTTCACTAAATTATAATCACTCTAAATTAAATTTTTCAATAAAAATAAAATTTTCACTAAAATTCAATTTTTCACTAAAAATTCAATTTTTCACTAAAAATTCAATTTTTCACTAAAAAATCAATTTTTCACTAAAAATTCAATTTTCACTAAAAATTCAATTTTTCACTAAAAATTCAATATTTCACTAAAAATTCAATTTTTCACTAAAAATTCAATTTTTCACTAAAAATTCAATTTTTCACTAAAAATTCAATTTTTCACTAAAAATTCAATTTTTCACTAAAAATTCAATTTTTCACTAAAAATTCAATTTTTCACTATAAATTCAATTTTTCACTAAAAATTCAATTTTTCACTAAAAATTCAATTTTTCACTATAAATTCAATTTTTCACTAAAAATTCAATTTTTCACTAAAAATTCAATTTTTCACTAAAAATTCAATTTTTCACTAAAAATGAAATTTATCATCAAAAATTCAATTTTTTACTTAAAATTTAATTTTTCACAAAAAATTTTAATTTTCACTAAATTATAATCACTCTAAATTAAATTTTTCAATAAAAATAAAATTTTCACTAAAATTCAATTTTTCACTAAAATTCAATTTTTTTTAATAAAGATTCATTTTTTCAATAAAACTTCTTTTTTGACTAAAAATATGTTTTTTTTTTCTTAAGATTAAATTTTTCTCATTAAAAATTAAATTTTTCACTATAAATTCATTTTTTAAATAAAAATTAAACTTTTCTCTAGAAATTAGTTTTTCTCTAAAAATTGAATTTTCACTCAAAATTATTTTTTTCACTAGAAATGCAACTTTACACTAAAAATTCAATTTTAAACTAAAAAAAAATTAAATTTTTCAATAAAAAATAAAATGTTCATACTTAAATTTCCTACTTAACTCTAAACTTATAAGTAATAAAAAATAAAATATATTCAGAAAGCACTCACCGGGTTTGCAGACATTTTCACATTGCATCAACTGAAATTTTTAGTTTACCGGGATTGGCACCGCAAACAGGTCCCTTCTGGATTGCAAACGTTTTAACAACCAGCCAACAACTTTGATGTTGCAATTTTAATGTGTTTTGTCGGCGGCGTCTGCAATAGCAACAGCATCAGTGGTAGGAGTAGCAACTGCTGCTACTGCTGAAACGAATTTGTTATTTTATTATTATCTCCCACACTGTTGCAATCTGCCACTTATTGTCTTCTCACCTGTATCTTCTTCTATTCGTTGCAGCCTATCTTTGGAGAGCATCATCGATGCCGACATCGCAGCTGCCGTTCCGCTGATTAGCATGGGCGCTCTTTTGGGCCGCACGACGCCCATCCAACTGCTAGTCATGGCGCTGTTCGAGGTGGCTTTGTTTGCTGCCAACGAATACGTACAGCTGGATATACTGAGTGTGAGTTCAGCGTTTGCCAAAGCAATGTAATCCAATAATCTGTTGCACAAATACAAAATGTACCTACAAGACAGACGCACACGGAATGCAAATAATTAGTAGAGATTTAGTTTTGGGTTGTTTATTAAATTAGTTATGAAAAATGAGATTGAACATTTTGTATGAAAAATAGTACTGAAAAATAGTATTCAAATATTGCATTAAAATTAGAAGTAAAATTTAGTAATGAAAGTTAATATTGAAAAATTTTGCATTAAAATTTAGAGGTGAAAATTTGTATTTAGAATTAGTAGTGACAATTAGTAGTGAAAATAGTAGTGAAAATTAGTAGTCAAAATAGTAGTCAAAATTTGTAGTAAAAATTAGTAGTGAAAATTAGTAGTCAAAATTTGTAGTGAAAATTAGTAATGAAAATTAGTAATGAAAATTTAGTAGTCAAAATTGGTAGTGAAAATTAGTGGTAAAAATTACTATTCGGAATAAGTATTAAAAATTAGTAGAAAAAATACTTTTTAGAAAAAGTATTGAAAATTAGTAATGTAAATTATAATTTACAAATAAAAGAAAAAATTAGTAATAAAAATTAATTATCTCAAGTAATTGTTGGTACAAACATTTTTATGGCAAGTAGTATTTAAAACTAATATTGCAAATTTGTGTTTAAAGTTTATACAGAGTGTTTGGTTAATCGATGTAAATAATTCATAGGGTCATTGAATGACTCAAAAAATAAGAAAATATATAATAATAAAATGTTTTGTTTTACACCCAGTTTAAGAAACAGGGTGTTTAATAAATGCATATTACTTACCTATCCTAGACAAAAATATTGCTTATAAAGTATAATCTGTTCATATATGAATATCAATTATTCACTCATGTTTTAGACAATTAAATGACCTTTCCAATGGTATATCACATCTTCGAACTCCAAGATTTACTCATTTTTTAAAATGTACATAATTTGAAATTTACAAAAATAAAAATACAAATTTTGATTTTCTCAAAATTTCGTAACGTATCGCCCCATTTTCCAATTTATTATTATAAAAAGGAAGAAAGATGTGATACACTATTGGAAAGGTAAATTTATTTTATAAAATATAAGTTAAAAATTGATATTCATTTACCAACAGATTATTATTTATATTTTTTTACATGGTTACTTCATTAATATGCATTTCTTAAACACCCTGCATCTTAAAGTGGGTGTAAAATTAGACATTTGACATTTTCTTATTTTTTTGAAGCATAGAATGATTTCCTGAATTATTGACATCGATGAACCAAACACCCTGTATATAGAAGAATAGGTATTGCAAATATAAAAAATAGTATCGAAAATAAATTTTGATAATATGTATTAAAAGTTATATGAAAATTAATTGAAGATTAGTATTTAAGTTAGTAATCAATTTTTTTTTACTGAAATTCAATATTTTTTACAACAGTTCAGTTTTCACTAAAAAAAAAATAATTTTGATGAAAATTACAGGTTCCTTATTTGAATAAAAAGTGCACTAAAATATCATTTCGTTCAAATTTCTTCCAGAATACGAGTTTAGTTACAAATCTAAATCAAATTTAAACCATTCTAGTGCTGTTAAACGACATTTATATTCAAATATTTCAATTTTGACCGCATAATATATATTTTAAAATGAGTAAACGATATCTAATAATAGCCCAAATTTACATCCACTAGTTTTAGACTTTAAATACTAAAATTTGATTGCAAAAAACTTGTTACTTAATATAGTTTTCTAATATTTTCCCACAACTCAGATTTGTGATGTCGGTGGCTCAATTACGGTTCACGCATTTGGCGCCTACTTCGGTCTTGCCGTCAGCCTAATGCTGCGACCCAGCAAGGACCAGAACGATGCGGGCAAATACGAAGGAGCCAATTACACTTCAGATCTCTTTGCCATGATTGGAACGCTCTTCCTCTGGATTTACTGGCCCAGCTTTAATTCAGTGCTAGCCGATGGCAGTGGCCCGGAGCGTGCGATTTTAAACACGTATCTGTCATTAGCAGCTGCAACAGGTAAGCGCTTTCACACATACAATCAGAGCACCAACACACACACACACATATAGTAGAGTATATATATATTATGTTGGAATATATAGGTGTGTATGTGTGTTTGCCTAGGAATGTGCACACAGGATACGCAGGATATATAGCAACATGTGTTGTCATCGTTGCCTGTAGATTACACTAAGCAGTGTTGTCAGCTTGCAGCAATTTCTTTGCGGGACAATATGTTGTCGCTCGTATAACACATTGCTGCCGCGCTGGACACGAGTTGCCAAACTCAACTATAATTGAAATGTCCTCGTTGGGAAAATGCATTTAAAAGGCTCAAGTAGTGCAGCGTTTGCTGCTACCAATAATAATCTGTTACCTGCAGTAATCAGTATAATGTTTAGTTGGAGTAGCATATAGGTTTTATTGTATTAGGAAACTGTAGAAATTGCCAGGTTGTAACTATTTTTCTAGTTTTAAATAGGTAAAATAATGGCAGTTTATCTAAATTTTACATTTGTCTATTTGTTCAACTAAATTATAGAATCGATTTTAACATTTTCTAGAATCTTAAAAAGTAATGTGTTGGTTGTCACAACAAATCAGTTTCTATATGCACACAAATATTTTTGTCAGCTTCTTTCAAATGGTTAACTGACATCTAACTCTGCATAAGTAAAATATTAAAAAATTCTCAAACTTTTAGCTTCATATGTAAATGTGATAAACTCTAATTAAAAGTGCTCCATAAATGAGCCTTAAATGCCCCGGAGTCTAGGCTACTAATGAGCAAACATGAACTGTGCGACAAAAAAGGGTATGAAAAATGCAGATTCGTTGTATAAAGTAGTGACGAAATGATATTTACAACAGTGCTTTACAAACTTTTTCTATTGTGCATTAATTCGGCAATATTTAGTTAAAAGGTTTAGAATTTTGTTATTGGGTTTATTTTACCAGAGTAACGTATTATACAAAAATTGTAATTTTAGTAATGAATATTTAAAACTTCCTAAGTGTTTTAGTAAACATTTATTTTTTGTTAAATTCAGAAGAAGACTGACACTCTTCAGTTTAAACGAAACTTGAAGTTGTTGCTATTTTAACTTTTCACTTTGGTTGTACAAGAAATTTAATTTTAAAATAAGATGTATTTTAAAAGTTTCAAATTGTTATCAGAGACCAGAAATAACTATTAACCTTTATTTCCATTTGGTTTTTCACTGAGAGATATTATTTTTCAAAAAATATAAAGGTTGAGAGATATTTTTTATTTAAAAAAATAAAGGTCTTTGGTTGAGAGATAACTTTTATTTTAAATAAAGGTCGTTGGTTGAGAGATATTTTTTATTTTAAAAAATAAGGTTAAAAAAAATTTGGTTAATGGTTGATAGTAGACCTAAAATTCAATTGGTCACATTTAAAGGGAATTCATAGAAATTGAGAGTAGAATAAAATTATATGGAGCATACAGGCGAAGTTATTGGAGAGAGGAGATGGGTAAAATTAAATTTATTTCACAACTAAAAACCAACAATTGTCATGCGTCCAATAAGGTGAATCGAATTTTAAATTTCATAATATTTTTTTTTGGAAAATGGTTATTTCGTCCATTACGTTGTTTTTGTCGGCCAAAAATTATTTTTTTAACAAAATTGTTTATTTCGACATGCGCCCAATAAGGTGAATCGCATTTAATATCTTATAATATATTTTTTTTTGGAATATGGTAATTTCGTCCATTGCGTTGTTTTTGTCGGCCAAACATTTTTTTTTCAAAATTCTTGTTTTCGAAATTTTTTTTTTTCTTGAATACATTTTTTTTTGTCTATGGTTTTTTGGAAATTTCTTGAAATTTGTTGTTTTTGGCGACCAAACATTTTTTTTTTTCGATAAAAAAAAATGTTTAAGGTTTGCTTTTAGGGTTTTATTTCGATATATACCCAAATTTTGAATAAACGAGTTGGGAAAGTTAGGTCACATGGGGCGGATTTTTATAGTCGGTCGGGCCCGACTATGGAATACCCTACACCTTTGGTGGGGATATTAACCCTCAGAATATTATTCATATATCAGAAATTTACGTCTTATACCCCCATAAATTAAAAAAATTATATAAAGTATAAAAAACTAAAAAAAATAAATTTGAAAAATGTAATTGGGCGGACCACGCCTATATTTAAAATTTTGAAATTTTTTAGAAAATTAAATTTCATAGATTTGATTTTAATAATTTACGGATCAAATTTCCACTATGAAAACCCGGGAAATAATGAAAAACAAAAGTGGGCGGATCACGCCCATTTTTGGACCACATATTTTTAGGTGAATTCTAACAATACGTTTTAAATTTTATAATTATACCTTGAATACTTTTCGAGTTATTAGTTCCGAAAGAGTTATATAAAAGTGACTTGTATGAGAGGTGGGCGTGTCCGTTGACCGATTTGGCTCATTTTCAAACTCAGTTCCTACTTTTGGATAAAATATATTAAGACGAAATTTCATCGCATTCTGATCAGTATTTCTCAAGTTATTCTGTATTCGGACAGCAAGACAGCAAGACGGACAGACAGACAGACAGACAGACAGACAGACGGACATGGCTAAACGGACTCGGGTAAAGATGCTGATCAAGAATATATATACTTTTCCATACCGGACATGCCTCCTAAGGGGCGTTACAATATATGCACAAAGTTAATATACCCTGTACCTCATAGGTGTAGGGTATAAAAATGTCATCAGTATGTGCTCCAAAAATATTGGGAGTCATCTGCAAAGATAATTGTGCATCAACGCTTCTCAGCTTCTTAAAAATGAATAATGAGAGATATATTTTGTTAACTTTTATATCTCTCGCTGTTCAACCGCAACCGAAAATTTTCAAAAATAAATGTTTCTCCCAGAACAAAACCGTTTTGTGTTTTCTCTAATTTTTTATTTCTCGCTGATTTATTTAATAAATGTTATTTAATGTGAGTTATTCAGGAACCTGCGAAAGGTTAACCCTAACTCTGGACTCTGGTTTTCATATAAATTAGAATATATGATATATTTGATAGTTAATTTTCTTAATATAAGTAATTCATTTTAATATTATGTGCTATAAAATCATAAAATTCAAGTTAACTTAAAACTTCAACATTTACATTTTTATCCCTAAGGCCCATTTTTTCAGAACATGTTCAAACTAACATTTTAAATATTTCTGATAAGTTGTCTATAGACAAAATTAAATCTAGTTTAAACTAAATTTAATTTGAAAATCTAACTCTAAACTGGACCCCTAGTTTGACGTTGCCCTACTCTATTGTATTCTAGCTAGTTGTAGAAGCCATTATTATAATGTTGATTTTTAAAGGTTTTAATGTTCGTTTTTTTCGACTAAATTCTGCTATAACTTCGAACAACAACACATTACCTTGTTGATAAAACAGTGCAAAATGGTCGACGAGTTAATTGAATTTTAGGACAGTTACTTGTATCAGCCATGCTTATGGTTGGTGGCAACTATGACAACACGAACTCTTAATTAGACTTGACATTATGTTTGGGCAGACATGAAATTTAAAATCACTTCTTGTTGTGATAAACCAAAATATTAATTTTTGGTAGTCATGGAGAATGTGATGCATTATTTAAAACTTTATAAACTATATTTAGTAAAATAAATTTGCAGCACTGTAATATTTTACACTTCAAAGAGCATATTTAAATTTTTGAATAATACATGTGTTATCCAGGCATATATTCCAAAAATAGGAAACCATCATTCAATATTTATTTGCACTTTTTTTCAGCAGCATTACAAAAATATTCCCATTGATTATGTGTTATTCGAACATCGATATAATTTTGGGGTAAATTATAGAATTTTGTATTAATCGAACCGCTATTGTGTTGATTGCTAGCTACATCGATCATGTTATTTGAATAGTTGACGGCATTATAATGTTTTGTACTTTGTTTGTGGCCTCTTTTTTTTTTTAGTTACAACCTTTGTGCTCTCCGCAATTGTTAGTCATGAAAATAAATTGGATATGGTTCATGTGCAGAATTCGACACTGGCTGGAGGTGTTGCCGTTGGATCTGTGTGCAATTTACTAATCGGTCCACATGGCGCAATTCTAATTGGTATCATCGCAGGTGCTGTGTCAGTGCTGGGTTATCGCTACTTATCGGTGAGTTTTTATTTTTATTACAATTTCAGATAGTCTTTGGTATTTAACATTTAATATAAGAGTAGTTATTTATACACTCAAAATAAAATCTGCTTAAAATACACGAAATCCGAAATCGTTCGTGTATTTTACTAAAAAATGCGTGAATTTTAACCACGAAATATTTCGTAAAATGCACGAACGAATTTTCGTAAATTTATGATAAAATTACGAATTTTAATTGTTTATTTTACAAAACTATTCGTTGATTTTATCTCCGAAAGTCGTTTGTATATAATACGAAAGATTCATAATTTATTGAATATTTGTGTAAATTTTTCTAGGACATTATACTAAATATTTTTTCGTAATTTTTCAATTTCGTAAAATACACGAATTATTCGTAGAATACACGAAACATTCGTAATTTATTATATATTGTTTTCTATTACAATTTTTTTACGACATAATATAATATTTTACGAATGAGCATTACATTTTACGAATAAATTACTTAACTTTCGTAAATTTTGTAGATATATGTAGAATTTTACGAAACTTTCGTGTTCTGTATTCTACGAATTATTTGTGTATTTTATATTTATTTTATTGTTCATAGAAAACATTTTTCTATGCGACGCTACCCCTCGACAGTCATTGGGAGAGATTACATCTCACCCTGTCGTTCGGATTGGGCACTAAACTGTGTAGGTCCCACCACTTTGATAACACGCACAGCTGAAAGATGAGAGATCTCGGTCTAAGTTTTCCAGAGGACTGTAGCGCCAAACTATTATTTTATTATACTTTTTTTTATAAAGTTTATATTTTATTTTGTATGTTTTCTGGTGAAAAAGAATACGTCGATTGATGATAGTGTTTCACAAGTAAAACCATGGTTGAAGTATATACAGGTTAGACCATCTAGACGTTTAATTGACATACAGAGTGCTGAGAATGTCAAGAATAAAATTATAAAAATACAAGAATTATTTGTCATATTAAACTTTATTTTCAGGTTATAAATTTTAGCATTGCAAATTGGAGATTTTATTAAAATTTCACTCCTCACATTCACTTTTATCACTTTTGCCACTCACTGTGGTTTCTTTTCGCTCCTAAAAAATCTTGAAAGATGGCAAAATGTTGAAATTTATTTAATTTCAAATTTTGAATATTATTTTTAGTTTTCAAAAAAAAGTAAATGGCGACTGAATTTTGAAAGATGAATTAACCTGTATATACTTCAACCATGAGTAAAACATATCATCAAATGTTATTAAAAATCTTTTTAATTATATATTTTTGAAATTATTAAGGGTACAGGGGGAAGATAGAATGCGGGCATGTGTAAAAGTAGGAAAAGACAGAGACAGAAAGTGAATCTACAACACACAATTTATAAATAATTGCAGTTTTCTCTTATTTTCGCATTTATTTATGACCTTCTGATTTTTTAAAATTATTTTTTAATTAATTGGGAAGGTTATTGCAATATTGTTGTTCATTTAAACCTCTTTAAAACATAAAAAACATTCTCCTACGGTACAAGTTCTTTGCAAACATACAGTGATGACAGGGTCCATATAGCAATGTGATTGGTTGAGAGGGACTAAATTTGATTTGTGTGAATACATGGACTTAGTCAGTTTTGATAAAAACATGAATATTTAAGTAATTTTTTCTTCAAAACTAATCTGTTGGAGTCACTAAACATAATAGAATATGCTTGTATGATGGATTAAGGTATATATTGACTAAAATCTCAAAAATTTTGAAAAGTGGACGTTTGATATTTATCTACACATATTATTCAATTGAATATTAAATGTATTTCTATATTTCTTGGCATAAGCATTCAATAATGTATGCATGTATTTTAAATTCATATTCACGGCTAGGTTATTCCTTTAATTTTTGAATTCCAATTATTGGGAAATTATTATTTGGGAATAAGTACATACATAAATTACAAATGGTTGAGTGTGAGTTTTTATTTTTGTTTTCAAAATAAATGCACTTTCAAAAACATTTGTTGATATTGAATAATTTATTAAGATAAATTAAATTAGTTGAACATGCAAATTGGCCCCCGAGGCGCATTCTGTTTTGAATGGATGCAGTTTTGCATTTGCAATGGTATGCAATGATACTTATATATCGTATACAACACTTAAAAAAAAATAGGAAGTACGTAAATTTAGAGTATATTATGAAAAATGAAATGTTCATTGATAGAATTCGTAAAGAGTAAGAATGAATTAACATGTGTAAAGTTATAACGTATGTTGAAGAATAATATTTGTGTATTTGACACGAATAATAAAAACGAAAGTCAAGTTAGAAATAATTCGTAAATTTGTAAACTTACGAAAACACTGTATTATTAGTTACAAAATGTATGTACAAAATCTAAAACTATGTAAACTTGAAGAGTGTTTATGTTACGAATATCATTTCGTAAAATGTAAAAGTCCATCGCAAAGAATTAGAATAATAAATGTAATAAACCACAAAACTTTCTTAGTTTTTTTAAAAGTTTTTGATTACATGACATTATATTTGCAATAAACATATTGTATTTGATACAAACATTTTATATTTGCTACAAACATATTATATTTGCTTCAAACATATTATATTTTGTACAAACATATTGTATTTACTACAAACATAATGTGTTTGCATCAAACATAATTTATTTACTGGAAATAAATAAATTTTATGCAAAATTATTTTTTCCTATATGCGCAGTTTTTTAAATGTTTTTGATATTTTTTGTTTCATTGATGAAGTTATAAAAAGTCCATCGCAAAGAACAGTATTAAACACAAATATATAAATGTGAATGATTGGGAAAAAACCACATGGTCTTAAAAACATATTATATTTGCAACAAAAATATTATATTTGCAGCAAAAATATTATATTTGTAACAAAAATATTATATTTGCTGCAAAAATATTATATTTGCTGCAAACATATTTAATTTACTACAAACATATTATACTTGCCGCAAACATATTAAATTTTCTACAAAAATATTATATTTGCTAAAATCATATTGTATTTGATACAAACATATTGTGTTTGTAGCAAACATAATTTATTTACTCAAAATTAATAAATGTTATGCAAAATTATTTTTTTCCTATGTGCGCAGATATACATATATTTAAATGTGTCTTTGGAAATTTTCAAATTAGTAGCCTTACAATATCTCATTATTTAATGATCACAGAAATTAGTTTAGCACTTAGTTTTATGGCATTAGAGACACTAAAAACGGGCAAGTGTGCATGCGTATATCAGCGGTCACGGTAATATATCGTAGACACGTGAATTAGTGTTGTGTGCAGCGTCATTAAGTCCAATAATATATATGGGAAAAATACAAAATGCTTTAAATGCAACGAAGAAATGCGTTCGCAAATTTAAAGTCTCTTAATATTATTTTATATTGATTTCAAACTGAAAGTTTATTTTTATTTTTTTAGCCCGCCATGACCAACACTCTGCGCATACACGACACTTGCGGAGTTCACAATTTGCACGGTATGCCAGCTCTTATTTCGGCCATTGCCTCGGCCATTTATGCTGCCCTCGTCACAAAGGACTCCTACAAAAATGAGCTGAAGACCATCTTTCCGGCCATGGCAAGTGCTGTCGAAATGGAAAACTCGAACAGCACCATGGAAATGATACTCGGCGTAAGTTGATGCGCTACAATTAATTTAACACAATGAACTTAATGTGAATTGAAAATGTAAATAAAATTTTCCAAAAGGGTTACGATCGTACCGCCTCGACACAGGCAGGATATCAACTGTTTGGCATTGCATTGACAGTGGCCGTTGCCATTGTGGGCGGCCTAGTGGCGGGTAAGTCTTGAATGGTGACAATGTTTCGAATTTCAAATTTCTAATTCAATATGGTAACAATTTGTTCGCAGGACTCGTGCTGAAATATACCAGCGTACGCAAGCTGAACAAGGAGGAACAACACCGTGACGAAATTTACTGGGAGGTGCCAGAACAAAAGGAAGAGTAGTAATGTGAATGTTACACAGTTTCATTTGGTGTTTTTTGCTTACGTTTTTTTTTGTTTGATTGCGTTCTGACCACAATTACGACTACGCCTGGAAATTGTATAATTGCATTTCGTATTTATTTGTTAACGTTTTGTTTCGTAGTATTTTATATAATACACAAACACACACACACACACCGTACTGTACATTCTATGTCTACTTAATTGTCGAATATAATTTGCACTGTTATTAGTTTTTAATTAAAAGAAAGTCTTAATATGTTTTAAAAATATGTGTGTTTTGTAATTTTTTGCATGCTGCTGTTCTCTACAATAAGTTGCATTGAGGTTGTGCCGTATATGGTGCGCAATGTGCAGGGTCGTGCTTTCCCCATTATGGGTCGACTAAGACCACTGGCGTTACAACGTTGGAATGTAACATTACCAAGTAATGAGGATATATTTGGAGCTATAAATGATTCAACTGTAAATTGACTATACAAACCGATGTATTTAGTACGAATAAAGATGAATTATAAAATTCGTACGAATTAATTTAATTAGTATAAACATGCAAGATAATATAATAATAAAAATAGTTTGGCGCTATAATACTGACGAACTTAGGCTGAGCTCTTTCACCATTTCAGCTGTGCGTGTTTCTATTGTACTCAAAGTGTCGCTGTAGGTCCACTTGCATATCTTTTATTTAACACGATTTGCCTTTAAAAATTATAATGCAACAATTCTGAGGAAACAGCTGGAAAGAATATCTTGGAATTCATATTATTGATTAAAGAGGTTTTTTACTACATACTACTCACATTAATTTTTTTTTTGAAAAATAAAAATCGTAAAAATTAAATATTTCGCTCTTTTTTTTAATCATATCTATGGAACGCTGTAAGTATTTTGAAAATTTATACAATACTTGATATGTGGCCTTCTATACACATTTTAGATTTATGAAATATTAAGTTGGCTTTGCATCTAACACCTACCGAGCAAGAGTATTCATAAAAACACGTTTTTGAATTTTTGTCGAATATCCTTGAAAAAGGACATTGGAATATTCATGAAAAAGGACATTGGAATATTCATGAAAAACGACATTGGAATATTCATGAAAAACGACATCTAATGCATAAATTCTAAAAAATATATCATCTTTATTTCAATTGTGGAACAAATTTTATTAAATGTGTATATCTTTATACAGGATGTTTGGTTCATCGAAAAAATAGGAAAATGTAAAATAAAATTATATCCTATTTTGCACACTGTTTAAGATACAGGGTGTTTAGTAAATGCATATTCCTGACATAACATACACACAGGGAAAAATCAATTTTGCAGGCAACATATTATGTTTGCTACAATGTTTTTTGAATTTCTGGACTTTTGAAATAAATCTATTTATAATAATACATAGCAATAAGTTATGAAATGAATACCAAAATAATTTTAAAAATTTTTATTTAGAAGTAACATCCAATTAAAGTCGGAAATTTTATGGCTGCAAACATCAATATGTTGCCTGCAAGCTGATTTTTCTTAGCGTGTAGCCAAGAAAATTGGTTACAAAGTATAATATGGTTATAAAAGAATATCAATTTTTAATCTTCCAACCCCATGATTTCTTCCTTTTTTAAAACGTACGTAAAATTTAAATTTACAAAAATAAAAATTCAAATTTTTACTTTGCCATTGAATTTCTCAAAATTTCGTTATCGATCACCCCATTTTTTCTAATTTATAACGATATACCTGTTCATTCCCAATACTTTTTAAATAATTACATTGATTGTAACTGGTAAGTTATTCCGCAGAAAAAATTATACAGTGGCGGATCTTCTAATTTGGTGGTTGAAATTTAAAAAAAAATCGATATAATTGAGGAATAATTTAAAACAGAACATATTTTTTGTTCATATTTCTAAACATCATTTTTTTTTTTAATTTTAACCACCAAATCCCAAGACCCGTCATTGTTTAATTATTTCTGCAGCATTTCTTATCAAGTTAAAATCACTGTGATTGGTAGGAAAATACTGAAAATACTCTAAATATAATTCACATATCAGAAATTTACGTCTTTTATCCTCATAGCGTCGGTAGCACGTCTTAGTGCGTTGGTGGATTGGACTACTTGCGAATAGTCACTGGTGCGTTCCACTATGAGCCTAAAGGCTGGTTCGATCCCCCAACATCGTTTTCATAGAAAACATTTTTCAATGCGACACTACCTCTCGGCAGTAAATAGCAAACTTACGAGAGTAAAACATTGCCTATGAAAAGCCGCCGCCGTTTGGATTCGGCCTTAAACTGTAGGTCCCACCACTTTGAGTACAAATATAACACGCACAGCCCAAATGGTGAGAGAGCTCGACCTATGTTCTACACAGGACTGTAGCGCCAAACTATTATTATTATATTATCTTTATAATTTTAAAAATTTATATAAATGATTAAAAAAAAATAATTTTAAAAAATATAGAAAATAAAATTGGGCGGATCACGCCTATTTTTAAAACATACATGCAGATTTGTAAGGCTAATATTTCATAGATTTGTCTATAATTTACGACTAAAATTTCCACAAAACCGGGAAATAATGAATAATCATGAATCACGCCCATTTTTGGAACACACATTTTTGATGAATTCTAAAAATACGTTTTAAATTTTAGAACTGTATCTTGAATAATTTTGAAGTTATTGAATTTTACAGTGTTATATATAAGTGACTTGTATGGGAGGTGGGCGTATCTGTTGACCGTTTCTTTCATCTCCGTACAAAGAACCATTTTTATGTAAAACATATTGGAACCAAATTTTATTATATTCCGACCAGTATTTCTCAAGTTACCATGGTTTCGGACAGACAGACGGACGGATGAACAGACGGACATAGCAAAACGGACTCGGCAAGTGATGCTGATCAAGAATATATATACTTTTCCGTACCGGACACGCCTCCTAAGGGGCGTTACAATATAAGCAAAATCTTAATATACCCTACACGGACAGAAAAGATTTGTTAGAATATGTTTGAATGTAATTAAAAAATAATACGAAATCACCATACATGTATTACGAATGAAGTGTAATTAAATTATTGTTCAGATGGTAATAATATATTACTATGTGTAAATATTTTATACATTCCCCAGCAGAATCTGTCAAACTTATCATAAATATGTTACAATACAAACATAAAATTTTAATTGCATTTGAATATACTATTTCTTTACAGTTTAATTAGGTATAACTATGTTTCAAAACAAAAAGAAAATGCTATTCAAATCAAATGTTCGCAACGCTCGTCTTCATTCGATTAGTTATCAACAGACGAAGTTGGCGTAGCATTTTCTACCCACGCCATTTTTGCCATCGTTACTACTTTTTGAACTAAAACAACTGATATGTTTCTCTGGAAACATATTTATATTCAGGTCATTACAAATCACGTTATATTTTAAACATATTTATGTTTCGGTTCAAATATTTATTTTGTTTGGATGTAGTAATTATTATGTTTCTATTAGAACATATACGATTTTAAGGGGCAACATCAAAATGTTTCCGTGATATCATAATGCAAATCAGAGCTCATTACAACACTGTTCAAGTCTCAATGCAACCCTGTTTACAAATGATTTATCAGGCAATTATATATTATGTTTATATAAAATTCCAAACATACATGTTAATGCCTGCAAAATTATTTTTGGGATAGCCATTTTTTTTTGCAGCGTGTAGATGTAGGCTATAATGACACTGTTAAAATATCATTTCATGTATTGGGTAATGCAAATTAAAACCAGTTGGGAAGGTTAGATCACATGGGAAATTTTAAAGTAGGTGTAATTATGATAGTTAGGATTATCAAAATTATAGTCGGTCTAAGCCGACTATAAATACCCTACACATATGTGTGGTTACCATTTAAAGTGATATATAGGTCACCAGGGTATACGAATCCTGAAAATAACTACAAACATTCAATCGCTGAAGAATTTCCATTCATTTGATACCCATATTTACAAATGGGTAGGTGTACCGAATTTCGATTTTTTTTTTGTGAACCACAAGTCTTTTCGCCGGAAAACATTATTATCATGTATTTGAGCATGACATCAATATATATTTGACCAAAAAAGTTTACCTAAGCACGTATACGTAAGAATTGATCATTTTATGTACATTTTATATGAGGTATTTGAACATAAGTGGTCGGATCATAGGTCACAATGGACCGATCTCGCCAATTTTTTCGCACATACAGCGTAGGTATATAAGTAATCTAAGTTATAAGTTTCATTTATCTAGCTCTTCAATTTTAAAAGTAGTAGGGATTTCAACAGACAGACAGACAGACGGACAGACAGACGGACAGACAGACAGACGGACAGACGGACATCGCTAAATCGACTCAGGAGGTCATGCTGATCAAGAATATATATACTTTTCCATACCGGAGATGCTTCCTTCTGGGTGTTACAAACGGCGTACCAAACTGAATATACCCTTTCACTCTTAGTGTAGGGTATAAAAATTAATAAAATTAAATAATAATACAAAATAAAAAAAAAATAATAATACAAAATAAAAAATTATCATTATAAGAGTATTCAAAGTACAACAAAGTAACGACGACATATAATATAAAAATACTTCGATTAATTTCCGTATAGAAAAATATAACCGATAATATTAAGAATAAAAATAAATTAGAATAAAAAAAAAATAAAGAATAACAGAGAACTGACCTTTACAATTTGCACCGTTCATTGACCTGTCGTCAAAAAATTAAACGCATAATGTAGAAGCTCCACCTGGCTGTTTGACTGAATTTAATGTTTGTGCTTGACCGTGAAATTGAACGATACATCACAGCAACGCACTCAACAAGTTTTCAAGTGCCTGACAAACATTACTGAAGTATAGTTCCGCACTTGAGGCCCTGCATCCAACGTAGTGGTACATTAGAGGTGTTAACGAAGCCGGACAGCCACTTATGTGTTCAATAGACGCACAGATCGTGCTGCGGATGATAGAAACTTACGTGTGTAAATAATGGGCACACAAAACAAAACAAATATAATTGTATTCAATTATGTGATAATTAATTTTGTATAAATACTGTTACCAGTTTGATATACAATCATTCCAATCTGAATACTCAATTTGTTCAAACAGTTGTATGCTTCAAAGGAACATGGTATTTATTTATAACAAATATTTTAAAAATATTTTTAATGACAATAACATCCTAATACATTTTTACAGAGACTACTATTTGTGTGCCTGTTTATTGCAGCAGTTACGGCTGTTCCAGCCGATAAGTTCCGAAATCGTAGAGATGTTTCCGAAATTGCCAACGAATACTTGCCACCCGTTGAAGAAGCAGTGACTGAAGCCGCCGAAGTTACAGAGGCTCCTCTGGAATCGGCTGTGCTGGGTGACAATGGATACGAATACAAAACAGTCCGTCGTTTAAAATACAGACAACGTCGTGATGTTTCCGAAATTGCCAACGAATACTTGCCAGCAGTTGAAGAAGCAGTGACTGAAGCCGCCGAAGTTACAGAGGCTCCTCTGGAATCGGCTGTGCTTGGTGACAATGGATACGAATACAAAACAGTCCGTCGTTTAAAATACAGACAACGTCGTGATGTTTCCAAAATTGCCAACGAATACTTGCCACCCGTTGAAGAAGCAGTGACTGAAGCCGCCGAAATTACAGAGGCTCCTCTGGAATCGGCTGTGCTGGGAGACAATGGATACGAATACAAAACAGTCCGTCGTTTAAAATACAGACAACGTCGTGATGTTTCCGAAATTGCCAACGAATACTTGCCACCCGTTGAAGAAGCAGTGACTGAAGCCGCCGAAGTTACAGAGGCTCCTCTGGAATCGGCTGTGCTGGGTGACAATGGATACGAATATAAAACAGTCCGTCGTTTAAAATATAGGCAACGTCGTGATGTTTCCGAAATTGCCAACGAATACTTGCCACCCGTTGAAGAAGCAGTGACAGATGCCGCCGAAGTTACAGAGGCTCCTCTGGAATCGGCTGTGCTTGGTGACAATGGATACCAATACAAAACAGTCCGTCGTTTAAAATACAGACAACGTCGTGATGTTTCCGAAATTGCCAACGAATACTTGCCACCCGTTGAAGAAGCAGTGACTGAAGCCGCCGAAGTTACAGAGGCTCCTCTGGAATCGGCTGTGCTGGGTGACAATGGATACGAATATAAAACAGTCCGTCGTTTAAAATACAGGCAACGTCGTGATATTTCCGAAATTGCCAACGAATACTTGCCACCCGTTGAAGAAGCAGTGACAGAAGCCGCCGAAGTTACAGGGGCTCCTCTGGAATCGGCTGTGCTGGGTGACAATGGCTACGAATATAAAACAGTCCGTCGTTTAAAATACAGGCAACGTCGTGATGTTTCCGAAATTGCCAACGAATACTTGCCACCCGTTGAAGAAGCAGTGACTGAAGCCGCCGAAGTTGCAGAGGCTCCTCTAGAATCGGCTGTGCTGGGTGAAAAGGGATACGAATACAAAACAGTCCGTCGTTTAAAATACAGGCAACGTCGTGATGTTTCCGAAATTGCCAACGAATACTTGCCACCCGTTAAAGAAGCAGTGACAGAAGCCGCCGAAGTTACAGAGGCTCCTCTGGAATCGGCTGTGCTGGGTGACAATGGCTACGAATACAAAACAGTCCGTCGTTTAAAATACAGACAACGTCGTGATGTTTCCGAAATTGCCAACGAATACTTGCCACCCGTTGAAGAAGCAGTGACAGAAGCCGCCGAAGTTACAGAGGCTCCTCTGGAATCGGCTGTGCTGGGTGACAATGGATACGAATACAAAACAGTCCGTCGTTTAAAATACAGACAACGTCGTGATGTTTCCGAAATTGCCAACGAATACTTGCCACCCGTTGAAGAAGCAGTGACAGAAGCCGCCGAAGTTACAGAGGCTCCTCTGGAATCGGCTGTGCTGGGAGACAATGGATACGAATACAGAACAGTCCGTCGTTTAAAATACAGACAACGTCGTGATGTTTCCGAAATTGCCAACGAATACTTGCCACCCGTTGAAGAAGCAGTGACAGAAGCCGCCGAAGTTACAGAGGCTCCTATGGAATCGGCAGTGCTGGGAGACAATGGATACGAATACAAAACAGTCCGTCGTTTAAAATACAGACAACGTCGTGATGTTTCCGAAATTGCCAACGAATACTTGCCACCCGTTGAAGAAGCAGTTACAGAAGCCGCCGAAGTTACAGAGGCTCCTCTAGAATCGGCTGTGTTGGGTGAAAATGGATACGAATACAAAACAGTCCGTCGTTTAAAATACAGACAACGTCGTGATGTTTCCGAAATTGCCAACGAATACTTGCCACCCGTTGAAGAAGCAGTTACAGAAGCCGCCGAAGTTACAGAGGCTCCTCTAGAATCGGCTGTGCTGGGTGAAAATGGATACGAATACAAAACAGTCCGTCGTTTAAAATACAGGCAACGTCGTGATGTTTCCGAAATTGCCAACGAATACTTGCCACCCGTTGAAGAAGCAGTGACAGAAGCCGCCGAAGTTACAGAGGCTCCTCTGGAATCGGCTGTGCTGGGTGACAATGGCTACGAATACAAAACAGTCCGTCGTTTAAAATACAGACAACGTCGTGATGTTTCCGAAATTGCCAACGAATACTTGCCACCCGTTGAAGAAGCAGTGACAGAAGCCGCCGAAGTTACAGAGGCTCCTCTGGAATCGGCTGTGCTGGGTGACAATGGATACGAATACAAAACAGTCCGTCGTTTAAAATACAGACAACGTCGTGATGTTTCCGAAATTGCCAACGAATACTTGCCACCCGTTGAAGAAGCAGTGACAGAAGCCGCCGAAGTTACAGAGGCTCCTCTGGAATCGGCTGTGCTGGGAGACAATGGATACGAATACAAAACAGTCCGTCGTTTAAAATACAGACAACGTCGTGATGTTTCCGAAATTGCCAACGAATACTTGCCACCCGTTGAAGAAGCAGTGACAGAAGCCGCCGAAGTTACAGAGGCTCCTCTGGAATCGGCTGTGCTGGGTGATAATGGATACGAATACAAAACAGTCCGTCGTTTAAAATATAGACAACGTCGTGATGTTTCCGAAATTGCCAACGAATACTTGCCACCCGTTGAAGAAGCAGAGACAGAAGCCGCCGAAGTTACAGAGGCTCCTCTGGAATCGGCTGTGCTGGGAGACAATGGATACGAATACAAAACAGTCCGTCGTTTAAAATACAGACATCGTCGTGATGTTTCCGAAATCGCTAACGAATACTTGCCACCCGTTGAAGATGCAGTGACTGAAACTGCCAATATAACAGAGGCCCCTCAAGATACAGCTATTCTTACTAAAGATGGTTACTTCTATAAGCAACCAACTGAAGTGTCCAGTATGTTATCAGATGAAGTGTTTCCTACAGTTGATGATTCAATTGTCATCGAAGGTCCAGTAGAAGGAGCAATTTTGACAAAAAGTGGTTATCAATACAGAACAGTAAAGCGTAGGTATTAATAGATTTAAATTTACTGATTCTGACATAGTTACCGAATTTATAGTTAATTTTTCATATGTAAAATGTTATCTAATATTAAAGTTATGAGATTTACTCAGACAAATTAAATTTTATTTCTTTGTTTTAAATTTTTAAACATTTTTAGCTTTCAGATGCAGAAACTAATTCATTTATGCTCACAATACATAATTCTCGTGTCATGTTAAATGGAAACTAGAATGGTTTATAGCAATTCACACTAATCTTTGTATACTACCACTTTTCCAGTTAACTAGACAGCACATACCGTACGGTCGAAGGTTAGAAAGTTAAAAATCATTTGATATCAAAATTCTTGAACCCAAAAACCAATACACTTGAGTATTAGAAGTGCACTCACTCGCGAACACACACTGCAGCCAAGGTAACTAATCATAATTCATCGTGCCAAAAGGATATTGGACGCAGCGAGTGTAAGTATAGCCGGATTATGTACAACGGGGCAGAGGTTACAACATTTTTGATTTATGGTGTCGTGGGACAATGCAGTGTGCGTGTAGGCGTTCTTGCTGGGATCTACTACAAAATGGTTAAATAAGAGTCAACAAATCTGATATCGACAAATAAGACAAATGGAAAGACTTGTCGAACGTGTGTGGTTCAGTGAAAAAGGTTGTAATGTGTCGACTTTTGTAGAAACATAAATCATTTAGCTGGTTTTTCCTCTCTTATACATGATAACAATTGGTACAAATTATGATTGCGCACTTGAAGCAACAATGGGAAAATGAGGTATACTGGATAACTAAAGTAAAAATATTTTCATTCAGACGCTATGTTCAAAAGCATCTGAATTGTTTACACAAAATGCTGTTCTACACTAACAGTTTTGGTAAACATACTAGCTGCCGGTAATAAAGCCTGTTTTCCTATTATACATGTCGTGCTCAGTTGAAATTACTCACACATTGTCGTGTGATGTTTAGGAAATGTTTATTTCGGAAATGTTGCCTGTATCACTGGTGTGACTGGCGAATGATTTATGGCAGTTAATGTTTGTTTGTCTTTCATTGGATTTGCCACGTTTCGTCAGCAGTTAACTTAGCAAGTGTGATACGTAGAAGAATGTAATGTGTTATTTCTCTTCTTATCGGGTCTTGGCAAGTGTTGCTGACAATGGCGAGAATTATTTTTAAATTATGTCGCTGATAATCTGACAAGGCGTTGCGAATATTTCGCTTATTTATTGAATAGTTTTTGTGATGGCATTTTTTTATCGTAAACTAAAAGTGACAACCGAAGGGTGAAGTGGCCGATTTATATATTCTTGATCTGCGTTACCTCCTGAGTCAATTAAGCGATGTAGTCCAAGCACAGGTTCTGGTCCAACTTGATTATCCTCAGACCCAGCACGTGCTAGTTCGTCTGATGTTTCATTACCCGAAACTCCTTTATGGCCCTGCACCCAGATCAGTTTCAGAATATTGTATTTACTAGACATCTGCACAAATGGTTTTGAAGTTTCCTTTGCAAATATGCACTACTGCACTCTACAGTTTTGAATTCATTTCACAAATGACAATCGACAGTATTATAGTGAAGTCTCTTTGAGCGACTTCACTTCAGTATTTGTTTCATTCGTGTCAAGCACTGTCAAAACATCAAGCCATTCAAAACATTCAATGTTTTGAAAAACACAACAAACGACAACACTGTCGCTGAACATGCAACGAATACAGTAGGTGCAGCGAGTGAGCGCAACGAGTAACGAGTGAGAAGACGAACATTGAAAACAACAACAAATCTGACGCTCGTTCTACGGCGGTAATGTTGTTATTGGTATTTATGTGTTAGTAAAAAATACAACAAACAATATTAAAAAAAAAATGTTAAAAAAAAATTTTGTACGACAAAAACAACGCTTTGGTCGAAAAGCAATATATCCAAAAATAAAAATAATGAAAAAATTAAATAATGAAAAATAAATAAAAATAAAATATTATGTGATTTTCTATTACCTTTTGTTTTTTCTATATTTCAATATTAATGAAAATTCGTACTCTATTCCTTACTCTAGTAAGAAAAAAAATGAAAATGTACTCGGTGTCATAAGCAGTTTATTTCAGTATGTGAATGTTTATTGCACATCATCATAGACCTCTTCACTTCAGTTTTGTTTTGCTCATGTTTTGTTTTGACAGTACTTGGTTCTTTGTTGATGTTAGCAAGACATTCATTTGATTTTCAAGCATAGAGTTGACGACAGTAAATGTTTTGAAACGAAGTGAATGTCTTGAAATGGGTTTCAAATGGACTTGTGCAGATGTCTAGTATTTACCAACACAATTGAGATGTGATCTGCATTGACGTACAATTTTGGATGTGATGACCGGGTTGTTCAAAGCCATAAGAGCAGCTTGACTATCGCTGCAAACAGCTATAGCTCTGTTTTGCCATCTATTATCCACAATGTAGTCCATAACCATAAGTATAGCATAAACTTTGGCTTAAAATACCGAGGCATTGTCGCCTAAGGCAAAAGGATGTCTGCGGTCATCCGGTTTCATAAACACTCCAGCACTATATCCCTAGAGCCGTCAGTGAAAATGCGGTGTGACCCTCTACCTGGCTCAAAGTCAGGCGTTAGACAGTCTAAATTCCAGGTTGGCAAACCTCAAAATTTCGTCTTGGTAATATTTCTATTATCATTGCATCGGAGGGCATCTCCAATAGACAGGTGTCTAATGGAATGTCTAGTGCAATGTCAAAGATAATCCAAGGAACATTAAATCAGAAACCACCTCGCTATAGTCTCCAGCAGCCTTTCATGGTTTCGCCTCTGATGTCAAGTGGTGATAGGTTTAAGATTGCATTCAGCGCTGGACCAGGTGTAGTGGGAAAGGCTCCCGTAACACCCACAAGAAAAAAAAAATCTTCAATATGATGAATTTATTCATAAATATTATGAATTTTTTCACCAACTACCAGATTCATTATATTGATACCACCGTTCATTAAATGACACATTAATAAATGTATTCATTATATATATGAACAAAATCTTCAATACAATGGATTTGTATTGTCATATTGATGAATTTGTTCATAATATTTTTTCACAAAAAAAAAAAATTATAAAATAATTCAAAAAAGAGTGTTGTAAAAATTTTATTTAAAAAATAACAGCAAAAAAATTAAAAAAAATTCGGACAAAAAAAAATGTACCAAAAAAAAAAAAATCGAAAAAAAAAATTGGAATTTTTTGTTGATAGAAATTTGGTTTAATGAACAGCATTCTTTAATATGAAGAACATATATGTTGTATTTTATATTTTTGTTCATTAATATGATGAAACGTATTCTTCACATACAGTTCATCATATTGAAGAACACTTTTTCGACAGTTACCAAGCGTTCTTCATATTTATGATAGCATTCATAACATTGACGGCGTTAATCATTAATATTATGAATGGCTCTTCAAAACAATGAATCATGGTTTGAAGAACGGATTTCATCAATATGAAGTACATTTTTTTTTCTGTACTTGCCACCAGTTGAAGAAGCAGTGACTGAAGCCGCCGAAGTTACAGAGGCTCCTCTAGAATCGGCTGTGCTGGGTGACAATGGATACGAATACAAAACAGTCCGTCGTTTAAAATACAGACAACGTCGTGATGTTCCGAAATTGCCAACGAATACTTGCCACCAGTTGAAGAAGCAGTGACTGAAGCCGCCGAAGTTACAGAGGCTCCTCTAGAATCGGCTGTGCTGGGTGACAATGGATACGAATACAAAACAGTCCGTCGTTTAAAATACAGACAACGTCGTGATGTTTCCGAAATTGCCAACGAATACTTGCCACCAGTTGAAGAAGCAGTGACTGAAACTGCCAACACACGGTTCTCTGAATCTTGGCAAGACTAGTTGTCACTCACTTTCGCGACAGCTCGTTCCACCAGACTACCGATGCATATGATATCAGCATTGCCGTGTAAATCCATAGGGAATCGATAATCGATAATGAAAGGAAATTTTTACCTTTAAAAAGTTTCTGGAGCCCTTTAAACGGTAACTTAATTTCCTTTAAACATTACATAATCGGTTAAAAGTGATTGTCATTTTTTAAATTCGTAAAGTTATCATTATACCTACTAGCAAAATATGTCTACATTAAAATTTCTGATGTGACCTAATAGTCCTTACTCCTTTTCTAAATGTATTATGTTTCTTTTTTTACTTGTTTTTCTCTGTCAATATTAATTTTGGAAATGCAAACTAATGTATACTAAACAATTCGAACTAATCAATGTTGTTCTCAGATTTTTTTTAATAAATAATCCTTTTAAAGCCCAACAACATGTAGTTTTAAAAGATGCCGTGTTTATTTATACACCAAAGTTATTTGGTGAAGAGATGATTTACAGACAAAACTACGAAGTAAATAGAAAGAATAATAAATCCATATCTCTACATTAAACATTGTTCAAACAATACAACATAAAATAAACCGTCAACCATATTATTTTTCAAAGTCATTGAATAATGTTAAAAATGTTTGAAAAAATAAACAAAATTGAGTACTGATAATCGTTCTTGGTTCATTGGTGAACAAATCGAACCAGAACTAACCCATTGGTCATGTACACGCGCTTCGACAGTTTGTCTCATTTTATAGACAGTCATACATATTTATGATTGGGTACAAACATCAAACGATAAAACAGCTACATGACACAAGACAAGTTTCTATACAAACTAGTGACCAAGATGATAATGATGATGAGGGTGATGATGATGACGACTACGTTGCCTTGATGTCGGAGTGTTTTATACAAGTTTTGCTGTTCGTTTTGTCAATTTCAAAATGATAAAGTGAAAATGATTATTTGTCGACAACATAAAAGGACATGGAATGTCCAAAATAACAAACGGCAACATAAACCACAATGTGTTCATCAGGTCTAACTTTAACAACTACAATAAATGTTGGTTAGGTTACTGCACACCAATAGAGTTGTTATGAATGTTTTGTACACATTTTTATTTTGTTATATACCACCCATGCAACAGTTGTACGCATTTTTTTGTGAAAAACCGAGAATGAGGAAAATTCCAATTCAATAAAGATAATGTTCACAATGTTTGATATATTCTAAAATAATAATTTTTAATACAATACTATGTAGTAGTCAAAAAATTAAATGATATATTTAAATTACTTTACTATTTGCAAGATTACTTTAATTTGGAAAGTATTTTTTAGAAGAGATTTATATTAAAAGTTTTATATGAACACTTGTAATTTGTTCATATAAAAATGCAGAACTAGAACTATATCCGAAGAACCAGTCCTAGGTACGTGTCTAGTTTTAGTTTGAGCGTCGTAGAGGGGTCAAAGTCGACATTGGTTTGGTGAATTTGTATGTTTTATTTTAATTTGTATACCCTAACTAAGAGTGAAAGGGTATATTCAGTTTGGTACGCCGTTTGTAACATCCAGAACGAAGCATTTCCGGTATGGAAAAGTATATATATTCTTGATCAGCATGACCTCCTGAGTCGATTTAGCGATGTCCGTCTGTCTGTCCGTCTGTCTGTTGAAATCACGATTACAGAAATATAAAAAATAGCTATAGCAATTAAACTCCTAATTTAGATACTTATATATTTACTCTGTTTTAACAACAAAATTGGCATGATCGGACATAGACCATAGACTTGACGTAGCCCCACAGGAAATAGTATAACGGCGTCAAATCGCACGACCGAGGCGGCCAATCGACTGGACCATTTCGTGAGATAACACGTTCTTCAAACTTGGTTTCCAATAAATTGATTGTGGCATTCGCTGTGTGGCTTGTGGCGCCGTCTTGTTGGAACCACATGTCCTCCAAGTCCATATCATCCAATTGGGGCCAAAAATATTCGGTTATCATTGAACGGTAGCGATTCCCATTCACAGTAACGTGCCGGTCTTGATCATCACGGAAGAAGTACCGCCCAATGACGCCGCCGGCCCATAAACCGCACCAAACCGTAATTTATTCGGGACGCAATGATGACTCATGGAGTACGTGTGGATTGCTGTCTGACTAATAACGCATATATTGTTTACTGACGAAGCCATTCAGCCAGAAATAAGCCTCATCGCTGAAGATGATTTTTCGAATTTTTACTACCGAATTTCGGTAGTAAAAATTCCCATGTGACTAACTTCATCACACCAACTATCTCAATATCCCTACTGCAACATTTCCCATGTGACCTAACCTTCCCTACTGGGTTTTCTCGTAATATCTTATCGTAGAGATATCAAATTTGGCATATTGTAAGGTGAATTTCATATATTTAGATTTCCGTTTAAATCCAGTGAATCGTACTACGAAATCCGAAGCAATGACATTTACAAATTCAGTTTTTTTTAAACATATTTGCCATTTTACCTTTTTGTGTTGCTTATGGGAAAAAGGTGTCAATTGTTCAAAAATCACATGACTGGTAAAAACTTTTCTTGGAGGATTAACATATACCTAAAATATTTCTAAATACTTATGAAACATTTCTTGGTTAAGTTCCTTGCGTTTATATCTATGACTGGTGGCGTTGGTGTCAATTTTGTGAACGGTTCATTTAGGACGGTACGGATCTTAAATACCAGTTCTGCATGGAAGTTAATTCACCTCTCCATATACTGAAAAAAAAAAATTCTTCAATATGATGAATTTATTCATAAATATTATGAATTTTTTCACCAACTACCAGATTCATCATATTGATACCACCGTTCTTTAAATGACATATTAATGAATGTATTCATTATATATATGAGCATTGATGAATTTGTTCATAATATTTTTTCAAAAAAAATTTTTTATAAAATAATTCGAAAAAAAATTGTTGTAAAAAAAAATTAAAAACAGTAAAAAAATTTAAAAAAAAATATCCGAAAAAAATTGTTCCGAAAAAAAAATATTTTTGGCTCTTCAATACAATGAACCATGGTTTGAAGAACGGAATTCATCAATATGATGTACATTTTTTCTGTGTAAGAGGAAGTCATGTAATAGTTGCCGATTGGTTTCTTATAAAAATGAATGGGGTTCACTATCACAGATGAACCAGTCTAGTACCAGTTCGTTTCCCCGTAGAGTCAACAAGCTGAAGTTTTTTATTCTTGTGCATAGTCAAAAAAGTAATAATAATGGTCACATCGATAAAAATAGAGAAGGTAAAATGTAATAAAAACCAGTTGGGAAGGTTAGATCACATGGGAAATTTTAAAGTAGGTGTAATTATGATAGTTAGGATTATCAAAATTATAGTCGGTCTAAGCCGACTATAAATACCCTACACATATGTGTGGTTACCATTCAAAGTGATATATAGGTCACCAGGGTATACGAATCCTGAAAATAACTACAAACATTCAATCGCTGAAGAATTTCCATTCATTTGATACCCATATTTACAAATGGGTAGGTGTACCGAATTTCGATTTTTTTTTTGTGAACCACAAGTCTTTTCGCCGGAAAACATTATTATCATGTATTTGAGCATGATGTCAATATATATTTGACCAACAAAGTTTACCTAAGCACGTATACATAAAAATTGATCTTTATATGTACATTTTATATGTGGTATTTGAACATAAGTGGTCGGATCATAGGTCACCATGGACCGATCTCGCCAATTTTTTCGCACATACAGCGTAGGTATATTAGTAATCTATGTTATAAGTTTCATTTATCTAGCTCTTCAATTTTAAAAGTCTTAGGGATTTCAACAGACAGACGGACAGACAGACGGACAGACAGACAGACGGACAGACAGACGGACAGACAGACAGACGGACAGACGGACATCGCTAAATCGACTCAGGAGGTCATGCTGATCAAGAATATATATACTTTTCCATACCGGAGATGCTTTCTTCTGGGTGTTACAAACGGCGTACCAAACTGAATATACCCTTTCACTCTTAGTGTAGGGTATAAAAAGCCAAAGATTCATGATACTTATAATTAAATTTTGTGAGAGAAACCTTTGACTAGTCTCGAATGTGTCTTACATATATGCGCCTATGTCCATGCTAAAATCCATTTCTGTGTAATAAAATTGTGCTGTGTGATTACTTGCAGTTCAATCCCTATCTGACCTTGTATCAAAAACAGTTACGAGCTCAGTTAACCGCTCTAGCGTTAAACATAAGAACAGAGGTTAGACGCGCTGGGGCGTATATTTCTATCAGAATGAAAATGAAAACAACAAAGCATTGCTCCGCCAAACCGAAGGACAATGAACGACATTCTACGTTGTGTCCCCGATTTGGCACACTTGACTTAACCACTGTGTTATCTTATTTTGTTTGCGCAAACTTATGCGATTGTCTTTAAGTAGATTTTTTTTCATTTTTCTTATTTTCCCATGCGTTATTATCCCGTATATTTAGGATGTTTCTATAGGTTTTCCTAGTAGAATAGTCTGGTTGTGGTGTTTAGACTCGTACATAGTCAAGTACAAAATTTGACAAAGTGGATTGAAGAGTGAGTGCAATAGTGAGTAATACATGAAGCTCAATAACTTAAATTGTCGTTGGCCGATGGAAGAGAAATGTACGTAATCCAACGTAATACCAGTTTGATTGTAAATCCAAAGCACCGCAATAATGCAAGGAGCACAGAACTACAGAAAAACAGCATTCGAAACCGCAAAACAGCAATGATCTCGTATTACAATTACAAGTTTGTAGATTCATATATACAAAAGTATGTACTGTAATGTAAATAGTATTTCGCATATATGTACATCTTTTCTTCATTATTTTCACTATTCTTACATAGAGGGTAAAATTTACTAAGGATTTTTTTCGATATTGAAAATTATTGTAGGTTCATTTGTAAAATTAGTGCTTTTAACATATTTCATTTTGATTATCTGAATTTTTAGAAATATGGTTTATTATTGGGAAAATAACGAGTAGACGAAACTGGGTTTGGGATTTTAACAGACACACGGACCACATTATATTTACTTTGGATGTGATGCTGCTTAAAAATATAGCGAAGCCTCCTTCGAAAACTTACATATTGAAAATTTGTTTATGATGACCTTTACAAAATATTTTAAATGTGCAAGGGGTGCTATGGGTCGCTGATATATACGATAGAACTGGGGAAGTAAAGTGAAATACCCTTTCACTTTTAGGTGTAGGATGTAATAACTAAATAAAAATAACTACATTTTCAAATAAAAAATATCTACTATTTTAAAATATTACGATTTGGGAGAATTTCACTTTACCGGCCGAAGCGAAACAAAAACCAGTTGGGAAGGTTAGATCACATGGGAAATTTTAAAGTAGGTGTTATTATGATAGTTAGTCGGTCTAAGCCGATAGTCGGTCTAAGCCGACTATAAATAAGCCGACTATATACCCTACACATATGTGTGGTTACCATTCAAAGTGGTATATTGGTCAGCGGGGTATTCGAATCCTGAAAATAACTACAAACTTTCCATCCCTGAAGAAATTTCTTTCATTTGATACCCATATTTACAAATGGGCAGGTGTACCGAATTTAAATTTTTTTTTTGGGAACCAAACGTCGTTTCGTTAGAAAACATTATTTTCAGGTATTTGAGCATGGAGTCAATATATATTTGAGCAAAAAAGTTAACCTAAACACGTATACAATAAAATTGATCTGTAGATGTAAATTGTATATGAGGTATTTGAATATAAGTGGTAAGGTCACAGGTCACAATGGACCGATATCACGAATTCAATTTTATTCATCTAACTCTTCATTTTTTTAAGTAGACAGACAGACGGACATCGCTAAGTTGACTCAGGAGGTCATGCTGATCAAGAATATATATACTTTTCCATACCGTAAACGCTTCCTTCTGGGTGTTACAATCGGCGTATATACCCTGATTATACCCTTTCACACTTAGTCTATGGTATAAAAATGCAACACAAAAAAAGGCGCTTCGACCCCTGGTGACTTTGAAAAATCAAAAACCGGTAGACCTACTTACAGGGTCGAAAGTTTATTATATATGTACTTCCTGAATTAAGAACAATAAACTCAACCCACAAATGTGTAAATACTACGAACATAAATTGGTCTAGAGGGCGCTTTAGTAGACCGATCCTAAAAATAACTCCATATTTGTAATTTTAATTAATTACCTTTCAATTGAGTACACACATGACCCTGTAAGTATGTGTCCCGGTTTTTGATTCTTAAAGATCACCAGAGATCCGAGGAGCTTATTTTTGTTTTCTTATTTTTTTGCAAATATATATCGGGTGGACATTTTTTAAATTTAAATAAATAATTTTAATTGAACACATCTATTTTTTATTTTTTAAGTGCTTTTGTTTCTATATTTTCAAAAATACTTTTCCAATAATAAAAACAATGGCCAACAAAGATATATTTTTTTCAGTGACAACTTCTTTTTGTTTCTTTTTGTTTCTTTTTCACATTTTATATTTACATACCTTAGTTTCGCAATTCAGACAACGCACCAACAAATTATTAAAGTTTCCTTAAAAGTATTCGGCATTATTTCTGCACCGATTTTTATGAAAATTGTAACAATCGATTTGTATTGCACTCTAGTTTAACGTAGTCTAATTAGTTTTTAATAAAATGCTAACGAAACACATAAAAATCGCGAGTTAAATGTGAAACATTAATTACAACAAACACAAGAAAATCCGTACTGCTGTTCACCGCAGTCAGCGTCACACTCACAGAGCGCTCTCACTGAAAGAGAAGAACCAGAAGAAGCAGAAAACTTACAAAGCAACAATAGAAACTAATTAGAGTTAAACGTCATTGTTGTATTAAAAAAAGGAGCATAGAAAGAAATTAAACAAAGCTATCATAATCAGGGTTCGAAAATCAGGGATGACACTGTGATTAATAATAATATTGGAGAATACATAAATACGTAAGTACTGACATACTTAATTAGTTGTAGTGCACATTTTGGATAATAATACCGAAGTAAAAAAAAAGTTTTTATATCTTTAAAAAATAATTTTAGGGTGTGCGAATATGAATAAATTACTGACTAAACTAAATTGGTCTTTTCTTGATCTTAGTAAAGTCCGTAATAAACCGATTATCATATGTATGTTTGCTGTCATCCAATTTAGTTCAATTTAGTCTGCTCTAAAATTTGCTAAATTGAAAAGTCAACACTGCATTACCGACAGAATTTAGTTTAGTCAGCAATTTAGTCGTATTCGCACACACCCTAAGGGTGTGTGCTATAAAAAAAATAAAAAAAAAATCGAAAAAAACGTTTGAAAAAAGATACGATAATACACAATTTTTTGAAATCAACTTGTTCGAAAAGAATAAATCTTCAAAAAAAAAAAAAATGTTTTCAAGAATGTTATTGTTCAAATTTTTAGAAAATTTGCAGATCATATGTTTTCGTCTTAATAAACAATCCTTGGGGATAATAAATGAGTATTAAAAAATATGTGACACCTTAATAAAAATAATATAAAATGAATTTTTGTAATTTATTAATTTCTATCAAATATACACAAATGGAAAAAATATGGTTGCGACATGATGTCGACAACTATGCTATCAAAGATGGTTGTCACAAACAAAGTATAGAATTTTCAATTTTATTGGAGTAAAAATAAGGTCGCTATGAACATATTATTATCGATAAATTATAAGATTAATGTTTGTCTCTCTGAAAAACCAAAAAATGGTTGATAAAAACAATGTTATGGTTGCGAAAAATATTGCCGCTATCAAAATATGGTAATTTCCAATCATAAAATGATAAAAACCATTATTTAGTTAACATAATATATTGGAAAACCAAAATTAGGTAGAAAGAAACCACGTTATGGTTACGATTAAGACTGTCACGAACCAATTATGATCATTGATCATAATATAGTAATTAATTATTTACAATCATAAAATGTCTCCTTACTCACTGAGGACCATATTTTAGTTGTTTGAAATCGTGACATGCAGTGTTCACACTTTTCGCCAATGCAAAAGGAGTAGATTTTAAAATTTTGGAGAGTAGAAATGAGTAAAAGGGAGTAGAATTGAAAATATTGCAAAATGGAGTAGATTTGATGTAAAAAGAGTAGAAAATTATATATACGAGTAAAATTGATGGAAAGGGAATAGAAATATGCATTAGTAAATTAAAAAAAAATGTTTATTTTAACATTTTTATTTATTCCTGATTTTATGGATTTTCTATAATGCTGATGTATACTCTAGAGTTGGGGTGTACCTGAAACATCCATTAAAATACATGGTATTTAAAAAATTGTATTTATAAAAGTTGGCACAAACGTACATTTATTTATACCTTCTACAATTTATGGCAAAAATATTACATTTATTTTACCGATAATTGATAAAAGATATTAGGAAAATTATAATATTGACAATTTATTTGTTTTTGTTCTCATCAAATTAAAAATGTAAGCATATTTTGCAAAATGGAGTAGATTTCAGTAAAAGGGAGTAGAAAATTATGAGAAGATAGTAGAAAATGCTACTCCCGGAGTATAGGAGTAGATTTAAAAAATACAAATGAAATGGAGTAGATCTACTCCGATGGGAGTAGAATGAGAACACTGGTGACATGTTTACTGAGGATCATATTATGGTTGTGTAAAAACAAACTATGGTTACTCAGTACTATATTCTGTGTGTGTAAAACGTGATATAGTCGCTAAAGGTTCATAGTATGGTTGTGTGGAACCATGATGTGATCACTGAGGACCATAGTATATTTGTATGAAATCGTAATATGGTTACTGATCATGTTGAGGTACACAATGAGGATCATATTAGAGAATCATATTAGAGGATCATATTAGAGGATCATATTAGAGGATCATATTAGAGATATTATATTATTACCTACAATCATAATCCCAACCATAATATGATGGCCTTTAAATATAATCATCACAATCATATTTTTCAGAGCATAAGTAATAATTATCAAAAACCACTTGAGAACTCTATATATGGAATAAATAAACGAAAAAAATTAAAATTTTTATTGATTGATTTGATTGATTTTGATTTGTTTAATGAAGCAAATTCATAACATTTATATTTTGTAGTCAACCTATTCCAAACTATTAAACTTCGCATAATTACTTGAACTTCTTTCCGTCATATATGAACCTTTATTCATGACAAATAATGTCACAATCAAAAATAGTCAATTAACTATTCCAACAATCTAAACATATAACTGCAACCATACGGATGTGTTTAAATTTACTGTCGACCTCTTGAAGCCATAATCAAAGATTAAATTTGAAAATTACCTTTTGTCTGTTTGACATCCTGTAAACAGTTAAAATCTTCATCTGGTAGTACTAATTGATTTCACAAAATATGCATTAGAAACAACTGATTTAACACCTGATTTTAACAAAAACTCAAAAGTACAACAAAATGAAAAGTTCTGCTGGAACTTAAAACTCTTAAACTCTTGATCCAATCTACTTAACTATGGGCGTGTCTTATTATGACATGGGCGTTACTCAATTCAAACACACGCAGACATAGAGCAGCGGGCAGCACTTGTCAACCCCATAAAGTGTCGTTTGCGACACAAACTAGATTATCACAGTTAACCCCAGTTTATGCTGACATTTATTTTTAAATCATACACACACAAATTCAAACATATATAGACGCATTCAAATATTGATGATGTATTTGTGAGTGTGTTTTTTGAGTGTGTGTGTGTAACTGCGTTGCCAACCAACAAACCGGAGATTATCTGCGCTATGTCTGCGTCATGTATACATAGTAGTGCTTCACTGCATCGGGCCTTTTGACGTTTCTTATGTCTATCCATCAACATTTATCCAGCAGCCATCAAAGCAGGAAACAGCAGGACGTATTAGATATATAAAAAAATCCCAACAACAATAATAATAAGTGGAAACACATAGCAATAATGACAACAAGTGTCATTCTTTCAACCAGAACTTAAGTCCTAATATGAGCTACAGAGATTGGGTCCCTTTGGCAGAGAGTTTTATAGAGATCAGGCTCAGTTCAGCTCAACCGTACTCCGAACAAATTGCGTTTGTTTTATGCATAAATTCCGCCCAGTAACGGAAATATAATTTCTGTCGTGAAGGGTTCATAATATTCGGAACCCAGACAGACGAATGACAGACATTATTTGGTGGTTGGCTGTTGCATTTCGTTTCCTATTACATGTCTGCGTTATATACCACTGATATTTATCATTTCAAGTACATGGTTTAATTGAATTGGCCATTTGAAAAAATAAAAATATGTACTTTAACTGATTAAGAACTTCAATTAAGCTACTTGAGATACATGACTTCAGAAAGGGCAGTTATATTAAGGAGAGCATTATACCCTTTAACTCATTATCGGTGCACTAAGTATAAAAATATTCACAGATATACACTTAAACCATTAAGGAAGGTTTGGTCACATGGGGAATTTTGAAGTAGGGACAGTTTGATTGCCAGTCGGTCTAAGTCGGACAAAGTTCTGTCTTGAACTTTGAGTACCAAAAGTGTAAAACAGTATACAAAATATTTAAAAAAATATCAAAAGTAGTAAAAAAATTAAAAGAATATAGAAATTTGAATTGTACATCTCTTTTCATTTCGTAATAATGATTATTAATATTGTCAGATATATATATATTATTTTTAGCAAAAAATCGTAGTGCTAATGTCTATACGGAACGTCTGGATTTATTCTGTGATTTAATACGAAATAATTATAAACTTTAGGAAGAAACTGTATAAACAAAAATAAAGTACATTATCTCAGCTATGTTTCAAAATAATCCAAAAAATAATTTACACGCAATAAGTATTTTTATATTTGTCCCCTAGTTTTATTGTTCTTTATTATGAAAAAAGATTACATTGAAAAAAAAATTTGTAAATTTACAAATAAATCACATCATCTCTGCTATTTTTTAAAATAATTCAAAAAATATTTTGTACGCAAAATTCGTTGACTTTTTCCATTTCTGTCCCGTCTGGATCGACCACTATTTTATTTATAACTTTTAATCTACCGTATAAAGTGTAAGCACTGTTTAAATACTACGTGTAAATCAATTAAATTCATTTATTTTTCTTCGAAATATTAAAGTTATAAGCAAGCGTACGAATGTCCCTTCCGGGACTCCAGGAAATGCCCATATGTGTTAGTGTGGGAATAAATGAAATAATGCGTGGTTACTCTGTGAAATGGTCCTGAGATCAACACGGTTTACGAATTTTTGAAAACGACTGCAAACTTGTAATCGTGAGACATCACAACTCGTTGTTCAGAGAAACATTATTTTTATATGTTTTGCCATACAAAAGTCTAATTCTTCCAGTAAAAATTTCCCGTAGTTTTAGTGCTATATGAGGTATATATACAAAAATTGACGGAATAGTTTTTCTAGTTATCCTGTAATTGTGGCGGATATCGACTCAGGAGGTCACACTGATCAAGAATATATGTACTTTTCCTTCTGAATATATCCTTTAGATTTCATTGTAGTGCATACAAATATTTACTAAGGGCCAGTTTTTCAGTGCTAGTTGAACTTTGTATGTGGTTTAAACTTCGTCTAAATTCAAAATCGATTTTTTCAGTGAACTTCAACCATCGTTTAAACGTAGTTTAAACGACCGATGCTGATGGTTTTGACATGAATTTTTTTCACAACACTTTTCACTATTTTCTGTCGCTGCGCTGTTTCACCAATTATTATTAATTTTTGTATTTTTGCACACTACGCATTTAAACAAAGTCTCACGTGCACTTTAGTTGCTTTAAATTTAAAAATTCATTAATTTTATTTTTCTGAAACAATTTTTTTATTTATTTAATTTTTAATGACATTTATCAGAAGTCAAAATCGAGAGAATTATTTGTCATTTGCCTGTGGTGCCATATGTATTGTCTTGGTCTGTGTTCATTTTAAACTATCACTGAAAAACTGCTAACCAAATTAAACGACGTTTAATTTAAAGAGAAGATTAATTAAACGGAGTTTAAACTACGTTTAAACGAGCACTGAAAAACTGGCCCTAAAACTACAAAATACATCAAAACAAAAATGTTTTTTTTTTAAATTCATATTCTCACATTAAAAATTTTATCGATGATGCTATTTGGATTAAATTTCTAAAAACGTAATTCGCTGAAGAAAAATATTTTTCCATTTAAGCACTTAGTTTTTATTTTATTTTTACAACCGTTTATAGTGTGCTCATCCACCTAGCAAATTGAAGGCAAACAAGTTAATTTTCGTACTTGGAATATTCCTATCTCAACCCATTATCCTTTAAATGAGACATGTTGTAATCCGTTTTACCTGGGCGCAGATTGTTCCAAATGTTGAACGAAATCCGTTTAATGGATGGAAACGTTTTAAGCTGCTTATGAAAAGTGCAGAAAATACCAGACACATCTTTCGTTTATTTTAAGAGAACCGAAAAAAAGTACAAAAAAATATATTTTTAACGGTAACAAAAATGTACATGGTATATATAAAAAGTAAAGAATATATAACGATTACTTGATTTTAAAATTATGATGATTATTGAAACAACTATAAAGAATATATATTCGAGACAGGGATTGATTTAATACAATATTGTTTTGGATTAAAATTTTAGATTAGTTTTAAAAATGCTTTTTCTACTTTTTAATAGGAATATCGCTGTTCATGTTTAAATTTAATCTGATAAAATTTATATAAATCTGTTCGACTTTACAAATTCTAAATGCTAATACTCACTTTTTACCATAAAATATTAAATAGATCTAATCAATAATCTTGAATATCATCAGAATATTATGTAAATTATGATGTTATTTACATAAAATGTCATAAAGTCATAATTAAAAATGTCACTAGAATTATCAAATAATCTTAATATAAATATGCTCTATATATATGATGTTTTTTTTTAATTTGTGACTTTTTTCAAATTTGTACTAGTTGCAATCGTCCTCTTGCAATTGTACAACTCCCTAAGGATAGGATTTGTGGGACCAGGGGGGTGCTTAAACCTTCTATGTCATGCCAGACAAAACTGAAACTGAGCAAAACACGTCGCATGACGGGCAAATATTTATTGCTAGTCTGAGCCAAATGGCGATTTGCAACTGAGTTAAATTCATATTGCCGGAATGGGGAAACTGTGGAAGCTGTTAGTAATTTTCCAAAGTACCCCAGTGAGCATGCAACCTTAACAACAAAAATAATAAAATAAAAAAAATGGAAGTGGTGGCAATGTGGCCAGACAGACAAATGTACGACAGTGGTTAGAATTTATTTTTATAGCATTTATTTGTATGTATATTTATTACAAAATCTACATACATAACCACATACAAAAAAAAGTACACTCAGATTATTTGTTTTCATTTTATCAGATGGTTCTGATAGTACAAATATGTTATTGATTTTATAGCACATTAACATATATCGTAGTGTTCAATATGATATTAAAATCTTATGTAAATATGCATACACAGAAAAAAATGTACATCATATTGATGAATTCCGTTCTTCAAACTATGATTAATTGTATTGAAGAACCATTCATAATATTAATGACTAACGACATCAATGTTATGAATGCGATCATAAATATGAACACTTGGTAACTGTCAAAAAAGTGTTCTTCAATATGATGAATAGTATGTGAAGAACACGATTCATCATATTAATAAACAAGAACATAAAATACAACATATTTTATTTCATATTGAAGAATGATGTTCATCAAACTAATTTTCAATCAAAATATTTATTTTTCGTTCATTTTTTGCTGTTCTCAGTTCTCAAGTAGTTCTTGTATGTTATTTCTTATATGCATAAGTTAGTAAAATGTTTTATAATATTTTTATTTATAATTACAACTTTTATTAATAAAAAGTATATTATAAAAAATATATTTAAAATAAATTTTTTATTTTGTAAACATTTTTTTTTCGAATTTTTGTTTTCAAAATTTCAATTTTTTTTTATCGAATTTTTTTTTCGAGACTTTATTTTTCGAAATATTTTTTTTTCGGATAATATTTTTTTTTTCGGTAATTTTTTTTATTACAAAAAAAAATGTTGCCGGTTATTTTTTTTTGGTAAATTTGTAAAAAAATATATTAATAAATATAATGAACAAATTCATTAATATGACGATTCAAATTCATTGTATAGAATATTTCGTTCTTCACTATGATGTTCGACAATACGAATATTTTCTTATATATAATGAATGTATTCATCAATATGTCTTTTAATGAACGGTGGTATCAATATTACGAATCTGGTAGTTGGTGAAAAAATGTATAATATTTATGAATAAATTCATCATATTGATGAATTTTTTCTTTGATTGGTTTAAATCAAGATCAAAGCTATTGAAGAAAGTGATTAGCATCGATCGAATATTGTATGAGAATATACACGAAAATAAAAAAGTTTTTTAAATTTTGAAACAAAGATTAGAATATTTTGTTGAAAATGAATAATGCATTTATGTTTGGGCCTTCATATAAAATCTCTACAATATACAGAATTGTAATAAATATAAATTGATAAAGATTACAGAGCATTGAACACACAGCACAGTCCTGAAATTCAACTTGAAATTAATGTAGCAGTCAAGATTTCAGATTTCTGATATATATATATCAAAACATAAAAGCAACGTAATATGATTTTAAAAATATGTTTTTAATAAAAAGTTCCAATATTCGTCAGAAAATTTGAAACATAATAATTTTTCACAGAAAACCATTTATTGTATTAAATTTCTATGAAATCTTAAAAACATTATAATATTCGTTATTTAAGTAAAAATGAAATTGTATTCGTTTAAAAGTGAAATTTGCTATGTTTCGTAAGACAGTTTTAATATGCTACTGAGAAAGATTTAATTTTTAGAGAAAACCTAACTTTTTAGAAAAACTTTTAGTGTTTTTGAATGAAAATTTAATTTTGTTGATGAAATTATGTTGTTTTAGTGAACATGTAATTTTTAAAACTTAAATTTTTGCTTCAAAATATTCCAATTTTTGCTTAAACACTTTTGACAAACTCGTTTCTCTAAGTGACAGCTTTAACCCTTTAATGACCATTGTACCCAATTGAGGTTAAATATAAAACGGTTTAAAATTTAATATATGGTGTACTTATCATGTCAAATTCTTGAATGTGTATAATGTTTAAAATATTTGAATTAGGCTTTAATGGGTTAACATAATATAAGCTTTGCAACATGCACCCACCACCAAGCAACAGTAGCAAGTAGCAGCAACCAAACACAAACTAGCAACACGTCATCTCGGCACAAGAAAACCGATGCTAATGATGGCGTCGCCGCCGAAGCCTCCAAGAATAATGCCGAGTACGCGACGATAACAATAACAATTAACTTTCAGTGCTTCGTCATGGGTGCAACATGTATTATGCATGTGCAATGCTTGATGATCGAGCGAAAAGCAACAGCAGCAGCATGTTGCTAGAACATTTGCAGACAGTACACTCACGGTTTTTGTCGTAAGCTCCTCAGTACACAGCAACATATAGTAAGTAGTTGTCAACAATTGATGGTGGTGACAGACAAAATAATTCCGACAAAGGAAGGTATTAATTCTACAACATTTTGTTATAAATTTACTCAATTATGTTACGTTGTGAAAGTAGTTACACTAAAAGAAAAATATAGTAAATAATGGTATTTCAAGATATTAGAATCAATTACTCCTAATAATAGCAAAACAACTTCAAATCTATGGTTAATTATGTAACCTAAAAAGCATTTCCTTTGAGTTTTCAACACTATTGTAGTCTTGTCATTGTCTAGCTCTAGCGTAGTATTTAATGAACTCTTCCGGAAACTACTTAAGTCCACATTGTGTCCTACTAAATTATTTACACACCTTCGGAATTATTATCGCTCACTGAGTACTCTTAGGGTAATGCAGGAGAACAAAAAAAAAAACAGTATAATTATGCGTCCCATTCCCATGGTATCCATTGAAATGGGTCACATGCGGCACAGACAGGTGGCACCATCGTATGTGCTATAATGCGGTACGGGTTGAATTTTTACATTTCTACAAAAAAAAAAAAATTATCATCTAAATACACGCAATCAACTTGAAACACGTTCTTTTATGTCGGTTTTGTTGCTACTAATACAAATTCTCTAACTATAACTGCTACTCCTACTATTGCGAATGATGACGCGCGTTCTCCACAATTTGCAACTCACTGGGGACATCATTCGGGTTGGCGAATGGGAAATGCACACTACATAACGCTATTCCAATAAGTACATATGTAGTTGGACACACGGTCCTGGGGTATTTTACTCCCCAAGGATATGCACACGGCGACACATGTCCTCCTCATGCCTGTGATGGGGGATAAAGAGTTGCTTCTGAGACTGTTCGAATGGTTGATGCCGTGGTTCATACTTTTAGCTTAGGTAAATATAGTAGTTTCAGCATGTGAAGGAAGTGAAAATTGATATAATGGAGTAAATTTGTAAATATGCTAAATTTAAAAAAAGTATTGGAATTTTTTAGGAATGGTATAAATGAGACACTTCAAAATTTGTTTGTAATTTGGGTACTTCGTTCCGTTTAGGTTTAAGTTTAAGATTAAACTAGATGTTATTATTTATTTATTTTATTACTGATCGTCTTTCTATTTTGAAGATTTTACGTTGTACATACCTTTGGATTCAGAACTGTAGTGACAAATTACAATAAGTTTAAACAGAGATTGAAACTGTAATCGAAACCTTTATCCATTTAAAATTGTCATAAAACCGTAATCGTTAAACAAAAATAAGCAATAAACTGAACATTATTACCATAAAAATAGCAATATCGAACTAAAGATGTGGTAATTAATCTATTTTCTTGGGATTTTTCAATTACATTGGATTATAGAAAACGATAATTTGGATACTATAATCGTTTCGATTTCGTGTAATTAAGTTTTTCTTTATATATATGACAAAGTAGAGTATTTTCGATATTTAGCTATGTACACAAAGTTTTGATTTATTAAGGGCCAGTTTTTCAGTGCTCGTTTAAACGTAGTTTAAACTCCGTTTAATTAATCTTCTCTTTAAATTAAACGTCGTTTAATTTTGTTAGCAGTTTTTCAGTGATAGTTTAAAATGAACACAGACCAAGACAATACATATGGCACCACAGGCAAATAACAAATAATTCTCTCGATTTCGACTTCTGATAAATGTCATTCAAAATTAATACGTAAAAAAAATGTTTCAGAAAAATAAAATTAATGTGCACGTGAGACTTTTTTTTAATGCATAGTGTGCAAAAATACAAAAATTAATAATAATTTGTGAAACAACGCATCGACAGAAAACAGTGAAAATAGTGTTGTGAAAAACTTTGAAAGTTTAAACGTAGTTCAAACCATCGGCATCGGTCGTTTAAACTAAGTTTAAACGATGGTTGAATCTCACTGAAAAAATCGATTTTGATTTAAAACAGAGTTTAAAACACAAACAAAGTTCAACTAGCACTGAAAAACTGGCACTAAATATATCAAAGTATTATAATTTATTTTTTTTAATTTTATTTTATTTATGATTGTTACAATATACATATATTTCAAAAGCATCCATTGTACCTAATACTGTGCACAGACTTATTGTACCGACTATGATCCATGCTAATAACAAAATATGTCAAAATTAAAACAATATTTTCTGACCAAAACCATTGACAGTTCATACTACACAAATGTCGAATAGAGTTAAGCCGCATGAAAACACAATACGTCAAAAATATACAACAACAAAAAAAACTCCAATAGTAACGAACAAATAATCGATAGCACTTAGAGCTGATGTATAGATAGATCTGCTGGAATTGTAGCAAATTCATAAAATGTATGCAAAAACGCGAAAACAAGCGCATTAGAGATTCTCTGTTCGCATATTGTGGTAGCTCTTAAGCGTATTAGTGACTAAGTCCGAAGACCATGGGGGTAGTGATTGTGTGAGTGCCAATTTTATGTGTTTACAATGGAGTAGTAAAAAAAGCACTAGATATAACATATAATTTTTTGAAGAGTATTTTAAAATATTTATTCTGAAAAGTTTTATTTATAAATAAATTCGTAATAGTTGAGGGTGTATATAAAATGTTGGATCTGGTTTAATTAAAGTTCTTAATAAAGTTAGAGTGCGACCGACCTTAATGTAAAATATATTTATACTATAAATTTATATAATTTTTAAATACTGTTCAAACTCACTATTTCTGTATTTTATACCCGAGTTTGCTAAAACAGTATTCACATTTCCTATCAATTTATTTTGAAATTGTAAATTTTGTTACCAAAATAAGTTTGAGGTCCCTGTTGGGCCATTACGCATAACCGGAATGCACTAAAAATTCCCGGCAGACAATTACCAACATCCGAGAGTAAACACTGCCTATGATAAAGTTATAACCGTCGCTGTTCGACTTCGTCATTAAATTTTAGAACCCACTACTTTCAGTAAAAATATAATAAGCACTACATAGACATCTGCACAAATCTATTTGAAACTAGAGATGGGCGCGTGCCGTGCTTCTTTCGTGTCACGCCCGAAATTCTGAGTTCGTGCGTGCAAATCTCCGTGCGTGCTAGTTGCTGTCGTGCCCATGCGTGCCTCCAAAATCAGGAGCGCGCCCATTCAAGATTTTTTTTACAGTTTCTACCCAATTTTATAAAACCCTTCCAGCTTCAGAAAAGTAAAATTTCGTGGTATTTTAATCTTTTCATAAAAATCTGTTGTTTTAATCTGTTGTTGTAGCTCAGTGGTTAGTGCGTTGGACTGCGAGCCGAAAGGTCCCCGGTTCAAGCCTGGACTGGGGCTAACAACATCTTTTCATAGAAACATTTTTCTATACCGCGCTACCTCTCGTCAGTAAATGGGAAACCTACGAGAGTAAAACCACTGCCTATGAAAAGCTCTCACCCGCCGTTCGGATTCGGCAATAAACTGTAGGTCCCACCACTTTGAGTACAAATATAACACGCACAGCTCAAAATGGTGAGAGAGCTTGGCCGAAGTTCTATACAGGACTGTAGCTCCAAACTATTAATATTATTATTATAATAAAAATTCAAATACTGAAATGAACTGCTTATGACATCGATTACTTAGTGCATTTTACATTTTTTATATCATTTTTTCATTAATATTGAAATATAGAAAAAAAAAACAAAAGGTATAAGAAAATCATATAATATTTTATATTATGCTATTTATTTATCAAACTAAATTTTTTTCAATTTTTTTTTTCTTTCTCGGAATATTGCTTTTCGACCAATGCATTGTTTTTGTAGTAGAAAAACTTTTTTTTTTTGAAAAAATAATGTATTTTTATAAACATATATTTATCAACAACAACAATACTGTTGTTTTCAATGTTCGTCTTCTCACTCGTTACTCGTTGCGCTCACTTGCTGCACCCACTGTATTAGTTGCATGTTTGGCAACAGTATTGTCTTTTGGTTTTGTTTATCAAAACATTGAATGTCTTGATGTTTTGACAGTACTTGACATTTATTGTTGTACTGCTGTGAAGTCGTACAGACACACTACACCATAATAATATCGACTGTCATTGCAAAATGCATTCAAAACTGTGGAGTGCAGTAGTGCATATTTTGTAGAGGGAACTTCAAATACATTTGTACAGATGTCTAATAAGCACAGCTGAAATGGTGATATATCTCGGCCTAAGTTCTTCAGGACTGTAGCACCAAGTCATTATTATTATTAGTTTTAACTTCAACGGCTATTTTCTGGATTTTTCAATTTGAAAGTAGTCATGTGACTACCAACTATATATATTTTGACAAATAGTAGAAATTATGATTTCATCAAATTTAAAGAAGATTTCTTTAAATATTGCATGAATTGTTATAAACTATATTGAATTACTTCCAGAAATTATGAACCTGTTAATTTTTTTTTTAATCTAATAACATAATATAATAACCAAAAAAAAAGTCCTGTTAGAATGACAGATGTCTCTTTTCGTAAAACCACGATACGATAATGTATGTCCTAATGGAGCATAGCATAAATAAAAGTTGCATTAGAAAAAATTCTCCAGCGACTTAAATGGGTACTTTTATTTAACTCATAAAAAAGTTAATAAAATGTTTCCAACGCAAAATGTCCAAATGCGGCTTTGTACAAGATATATTTCCATATTGAAATTGCATGGTTGTACAAACCTAAGAATGGGTAAGTGATTGATGTGCCTACCTTGAGCATAACAACAGTGAGAATATTTAAAACGTGCAGTGTATGAATATTTACAGTAAAAAGTAACGGAATAGAAAAATAAAAATGTATTTTAAAAATGTGTTTAATAGTTCGTTTTGTTGTCTGACTTTTCGGTACACATTTTTGAAATTAATTATAAACTAACTTCCCGATAAACTATATACTTCAAATTTTAAACATTGACTAGAACTGGATGACAATGCAATTTTTTTCTGTCTGTTCGTCATGGTTCTGTCGTCGTGGTTCTACATATATTAAATACACTTTGTATGATTTCAATTTTAATGATATTCGATCGTTCAGATTCTGTCGCACCAAAACCTATCTGACACACAAAAAAAAATAAGAGAAGTCCGTGCGCTCTTTCTTTACACTACCCAGTCTGCCATGTCTCGGAGACCTTCGATATCTCGAAGCTTTCTCGAATAATTTCGATAAAAAAGTTCGATCTCGTTGCTTTCTCGATTCTAATTTAAAAAATTTTTCGTACACTCAAATTCATTGATAAGACCCGATATTTAAACATTTATCAAATCGATATCGCAATATTTTTTGTAGCATTCTCGAACTTTGATCATTTTTTTCATCGATATCGTTCCGATTTCGTAAAATTTCTCGTATCGAGAAAAATCCGACAGAACGTTTCGATATCTACCTACCATCTAGGTCCAATTTGACGCTCGATATCGTTACGAGAACGGGTCCGATAACGTGTGATTTCTCCATCTACTCGCAATGATCTCGTAACGATATCGATACGAATGGCATAGTGGGGAGATAGATAAATTTCGTTCTTCAAATCATGATTTATTTTGTATGAGGAACAATTCATAATATTGATCACTACAGAACATCAATATCATGAATTCAATTCGATGAATGACTGAAAAATGGTTCTTTAATAATGAAAACATACAGAAGACACAATGGAAATATGTACAACATATTGATGAATTTTGTTCATTAGTCCAAATTTCAATCAAAACATTTATTATTCTTTTATTTTTTTGCCATATAAAGTTTGCTCTACATGCATAAATTAGTTAAATACAGTTTGTAATATATTTATATATTTTATAATTTTTTTGACATGTTTCCCAGTAGTAAATTTGTCCAGGCCTTGCCAGTAGAAGCCCTGCTATAACAACTTCTTAGCATGCTCAATACACATTCTGCCAACACTGAAGCTAGTGTACTTCCAGCACACCTTCTAGAGAATCAGCGCCAATCAATTTGGTGACTATTTCTAATATTTTTCAAATACAAAAGCGAAGCATTGATAGCTCACCTTCTAATGGAATGCTAACAGTAATGAGTCAAACTATTTTGTGAGACCCGTTCTCTGAGAAACGAATAGGGAAGTGCTGCAAAAATGTTCATTTCATATAAAAAAAGAAGAAAGGAAATCTTTTAGTCGGGAAGGGGTTCTATCTGCTCGAGAATCAGTGCTAGCATAGCTTCTTGCGCCTGAAATTAACTACTGGGTTGTTTTTGAAAATATTTTTTTCGTTTTATTTTTGCAAACAAATCATTTTCGAAAATTTTGTTTTTGTTTTCTTAGAAGTTATTTTATTTTGAATAATATTTTTATTTTATTTAATATTTTCAAAAATAAAAACCAATATTTAAAAACTGGTATTTAACACTGTACCTTAAAAGATTTATAAAAATACATGGAGACACATTGTTATTTATAAATTTGAAGTCACACAAAATACGAATTTAATTTAACGAATGAAATTTTTCATATGAAGAAAATAATGTTTAGTTAAAAAATACATCATATTGATGTTCAAATTCATAACATTGAATAATTTGTTTTCTGTGTTTGTATTAATATTTCCACGCACGTTATGAAATTGTTTTTTTTTTGTTGTGTAGTTTCATTACAAACAATAAAAACACTTAAATACCTAACAAACTTATATAGCCGAGGGCAATTGTTTAAAAGCCAAAAATAAATTCATTGTCAATAACACATTATGTAATTTATTAATAGAGTGTTTTTGCGATTTGAAAGTCAAACGTAGTTTAAAACCTTGCAAAATAGTTTAAAGTACTCAAGTATTTCTTATTTGACATATTTATTGCTATTATAAAAACATTTTTTTGTAAATAGTTATAAATAAAATGAGCTCTCAGTTTACTGGTTTTTATGAATATCAATTTATCTTTATTTTGTATTTTCGTTTGAATTTCTCTTGAAATCAGTATGACAATTTAATACAATGTTGATGAAATCTATTCTACCAAATAAACGAAATGATTATATTAAATTTTACATATTTAGACGTTCCATCATATATATATCAATTTTGATATTAAGTAAATCAATATTAAATACTTTAGCATATGATATCGCTAAATTATTATTATAGACAAAAATGAATAAATTAGCTGAAAATCTATTTACAATAGTATTTGATTTTACGATTACAAAAATATTTACTATTTTAATATTTTTATTATTACTTATTTTGTTGCAATGGTATTGTTTTTAATTAAAATTCCAAAATGTATGCCAGCTTCAATCAAACGCTGAAATTATTCACAATTGCAAACTATTTTGATAAACCGAATTTCTGACTACAATAGCAACCACATTTTGTACATTATTACTTAATTCAATAACAATAGAATACATTCAGTTTACAAATTTAACAATTAAACAAACAAACAATAGGTAAAACTAAATAAAACATCAAGATATGTTTTCATCTACCTATAGATTAAAACACAAATACCACCCGGAACTTCAAAAATATTTGTACTAGGTATTAATTGTGATATAATAGAAAGTTTAATAATAAACTGAAAATGTTTAACCAAAAACCTTCAACTTTTATCATAAGAAAAGACATTATACGCTTATTTTTTTCTTTGTTGTTTCAAGTATTCATTTCAACTAAATGGTAATAGTCAATTAGAACAATATATATATTTTTGCAAGTATTAAGTTATTATGGTTAGCTTAATTTTTACTGTACTATGTATATGCAGATAATTTGTGGTTTAAATTACATTTAAAATTCTCTAAATAGTTTGTTTTGCTAAAAACATTAAATATGTCTCATGATTTTTATACCCTACACTAAGAGTGAAAGGGTATATTCAATTTGGTACGCCGTTTGTAACACCCAGAAGGAAGCATCTCCGGTATGGAAAAGTATATATATTCTTGATCAGCATGGCCTCCTGAGTCGATTTAGCGATGTCCGCCTGTCTGTCTGTCTGTCTGTCTGTCTGTCTGTCTGTCAGTCTGTCTGTTGAAATCACTACTACTTAATCAATCGAAGAGTTAGATAAATGAAACTATTTAGATTACTTATATACCTACGCAGTTTGTGCGAAAAAATTAGGCATATCGGTCAATTGTGACCTGTGATCTGACCATTGATATTAAAATAACTCATCTACAGATCAGTTTTACTGTATACGTGCTTAGGTAAACATTTTTGGTCAAATATATATTGACTTCATGCTCAAAAACATGGAAATAATGTTTTCCCGCGAAACGACTTGTGGTTCCCAAAAAAAAATCGAAATTCGGTACACCTACCCATTTCTAAATATGGGTATCAAATGAAAGGAAATTCTTCAGCGACTGAAAGTTTGTAGTTATTTTCAGCATTTGTATACCCTGGTGACCTATATACCACTTTGAATGTTAACCACACATATGTGTAGGGTATTTATAGTCGGATAAGACCGACTATAATTTTGATAAACCTAACTATCATAATAACACCAAATTTAAAATTTCCCATGTGATCTAACCTTCCCAACTGGTTAATATTATTTTGAAAAAATGTTGCTATTTTGGTATAGACTCTAGACATTGCATATCTTTGGCTTATAATAAACAGAATATTAAATTAAATTTGTATGGTTCAGGTGTATTTTAAAGATACACAAAATACCATAATATTGATTAAAGTAGTCATTTAAACTCTAGAAACAACTGGACTGATAAAACACGGATAGAAAAAATTTGTTTGGATATGTTACGAGTAAAATCTAATTACATTAATATTGAATTGTATAATTATTGTGTACAGATTGAAATATTATTATACGACATTTAAACATACATTGCTTTAATCATGGATTTATACGAATTTACTATAGTAATGTTTCTGTAGAAACAGATATATTTCATGAGATATTACTATACATATGTATGTTTGTAATTTCTGCTATTTAAGATATCCAAAAAGGTTCTTTGAATTATATGTATTTGTTTATGTGTGGGTGACAGCGAATTTGAAAATGATAGAATTAGTATGACAACGTTTTAATTACATGCATGTTTGGCATTACGAAATCACAATTAAATAACAAAGCTGCCTACTTTTAGCACTCAATAATACTCATATTAATACTTTTCATAAAGTTCAAGTGTTCTTTACGGTGGTTACATTTTTTTATGTACCTTCAATCAATGTTAATACCAGATAGTGTCTGTCTGTGAAATATCCAATTAATCCGAAATTCACTGAACTCAAAATAGGAAAAATTGATGAAAATTTAATTATAAAGTATAAAAAAACGAGTTGGGTTAGTTCGGTCACATGGGGCGGACTTTTATAGTCGGTCGGGCCCGACTATGGAATACCCTACACTCCTGATGGATATATTAGTGGTATAATTTGGTGGGCAAATTTTTAATAATTTACGATTAAAATTTCCACTACAAAAATCGATAAAAAATAAAAAAAAATCAAATGTGGGCGGTGTGTCACACCCATTTTTGGAACATATATTTTTAGGCGAATTCTAACAATATGTTTAAATTTTATAAATATATAACTAATACTATTCGAGTTATTGGTTCCCAAAAATATATATAAGTGACTTGTATGGGAGGTGGGCGTGTCCGTTTACCGATTTAGTTAATTTTCAAACTCAGAACCATTTTTTGGCTAAAACATCGCATTCTGACAAGTATTCTTCAAGTTATTCTGTATCCGGAAAGACATCAAGACTCCAAGACAGACAGACGGACATGGCTAAACCGACTCGGGTAGTTATGCTGATCAAGAATATATATACTTTTCAATACCGGACACGCCTCCTAAAGGGCGTTACAATATTTGCACAAACTTAATATACCCTGTACCTCATAGGTGTAGGGTATAAAAAATAGTTTAAGTTTAGAATTTTATAATATAAATAAAATAAATGTAATTTAAAAATTGGACAAATGACTACTGTGTAAAAAAATATTATCACTAATACTGTAGTTTATCAAACAGGCTATTTTTGAAAACAGCAGCTATTTCAAGACAGCCGCTAAAATTTTAGCCTCAGCATTTTTACTTTATCAACCAGACAGTATTTGCTTTTTATTTCAGACATGAACCATACATTTCTATAATTTTCAAACTGTATTTTGTCAAAAAATTTGTTCGGTGAAAAACAATAACAAATCATAAATTTTGAAATTATTTTTAATTTTGACAGCAAGTTTGATATTTTTTCAGGCTACAAATTTTAGACGACAACCGAGCAGTTTGAAATTTTTAGCTCGGGCTAAAATTCAAATTTTATACTGGCTTATAACGTAGAAAAATAAAAAATAGGCAGATATGTTGGAAAACAGCCGCTGTTTTCAAAATAGTCTGGTTGATAAACTACAGCATAAATTGACTTTTTTTACATTAATATGAAATGTAAACATCAATATTTTTACATGTAAATAAAATGTTTTTCACAGCAAAGCATATATAGTGTCGAACACAACTGAAGCACGTGATTTACCATCTTTGCATTTTGGTCAATAAAAGATTACAAAGTAATTTAATTCAATTATTTTTAATTTATTTACTAGGATTATACAGTTATTTTAATAAAATATAAAAGTACTAAACATTATTTCTAATTTTAAACTATATAATTTCTACAAACGTTCACCCAGTGAAAAATGCTATATAAATAATAGTTTTTTACCATTAAAAATATTCAATAGGATAAATTATTATTATACTCGGAAAATACCATTAAATACTAGAAAATACCATGACATTGCCATTGATTTTATATAATTTTTTTTTTTTTGTATACTATTAATAATTAAATAATTGTCCTATTGACCCATTTTAATGGGATTTGAGGGTTTTTTTCTGGGTGTAACGATATGTTAAAAAGTAAGACGACAAAACTAAAGCACTAAAGAATTCACATATTGAAAAATTATGATTTATCTAATATTTTGTGGCATATCGTTGATTTTTTATAACTGCTGCACATCTACGTGGCATGGACTCTACTAAATTATTCAAAACGTCATTAGAAATGCTTCTCCATGCAATTACTGCTGGGACGAAAAGTGAATCCTTATTTTTTCAATTTTCGCGATCAATTTTCCGATCTACAATTAACCATAGATTTTCTATGGGATTGAAATCCGGGAATTGGGCCGGCCATTGCAGAACATCGATATTATTAACAAGAAACCAATCTTTAATACATTTTGCAGTATGCTTGGTGTTTTTATTTTATTGATAGATCCACCTTAAAGGCATCTCCTCTTCCGCATGAGGCAACATAACATTTTTCAAAATATCTTTTTACATAAATCGATCCATTATGCTGGTAATTCTATGAATTGGCCCGATTCCTTGACCAGAAAAAATCCCCAGACCATTATGTTGCCACCTCCGTGTTTCACGGCTCCCTTTGAAAAACGAGGATTTAAGCGTTGCCTCCGTACTAGCCTAAATCCATCGGAACCCTTTATATTAAACATTTATTCGTCGGAAAAAAGTACTGTTCTCCAATTGGCGACAGTCCAGTCGACATGTGACCTTGCAAATTCAAGCCTTGCCCGTCGATTCTTGCGTGAAATAAACGGCTTTTTAACGCTTCTGTATATCGCTAACCCGCCCTCGACTGATCGTCGTTTGATGGATGTTTCTGAAATGTTTAATTGCGTTTCGTTTCCTATAGATCTCGCTGATATAAAAGGATAATTTTTAAAGTCCTAATGATTGCTTGGTCCTCGCGTTTGGTCGTTTTTCGTGGTCTACCAACAGCATGTATTGTATGCAAGGTATTTGACTCCCGAAAACGGCTGATAATTCGGGAAATTACACTGGGGTTTATTCCATATTTTTTGCAATGCTTGTTACAGTTTCTCCATTATTAAATTCACTTATTATCGTTTCTTTAAATTGACTAAATATTTATTTCGAGACATTACTTATTTCGAGCCTTTTAGCGAACTTGAATATTAAAATGAATATTTTTTTTTTAACTGGCATACAAATCAATGATTCGAAATTTAAAACTATTTCGATCGTAATATAAACAGCTGGTAATTTATAGCAAGTCGATTTGAACACAGTAGGTGCGTTTTTTTCATATTTTTAATTTGAACCGGAACAAATTTTATACGCAAAACAAAAACAAATTTGAGCTGGATAGATTTATCGAGCTCAAATTGTTTTTGATTTGCGTACAAAATTTGTTCCAGCTCAAATTTAAATTATGAAAAAAACGCAGCTAATATAGGTTATGTGCATACTTGTGCATACTTGAATTATATAAAAAAATTGAGATCTTTTATATCTAAAAATATATTCAACTAAATGTTCAAATGGAAAAGTGTGTGCTTTAGTTTTGTCTGACACTGTGTATGTTTGCAATAACGCCGAAAATTATTCATTCTCAACATAAATATGTTTGAACGAAAACAAAAATATGTGTGGCTGTTATTATAATAATGTTTGGCAATGCAATAATACTTTAAGTTGCATTAAGCTCCAAAGATACATATATGCCTGCAAAATTATGTTTGGGAGAGCTTTTTTTTGCAGTGTGTATAAATTAAAAAATGAATAAATGCTTTGAATAATACGTAAAGAATATGAATAGGTAAGTGGTAAATATTATAGCTGAAATCACTAAATCTATTATTACAAAAATTGTTATATTTGAAAAAATACTGTTTTTTTTATTATTTAATGTTCTAAAAAAATAAATTTTAATATGAAACAATAAAAAAAATGTTTAGTTGTCAAAAAATAAATTTGAGCTTGAAGACTAAAATACTGAAAATCGTACTATATCGTTCAGAATTATAAATTTATAACTATATTTAAAAATTAAGGAGTATTGTTATAGATTTCTGATATCATTTTTCTTTTTACCATGTTAAGTTAGTAAGTTAGAGTAAATGTATTTTTTTTATTGTTTACATGCTTTAGTTTTACATTTTGCAAGTGATTTTTCTTTGATATAATTATATACCAAATCAATTTGTCATTTTTCTAATAATTATTTTTTTTTAATTTTGCAGTTCTTTTCAACTGATAATGTCTGTCTGTATTTGATGCTATTCGGGCAACCGTCTTTATAAATTCGAAAAAACTTATAGCACTATTGGCTAGATTTACTTCGGTGTGCACATATTAATTGGATTACGGCGAAATTGGCTGCGTTTCTGAATCCACTGCATCAACTAACCACAAAGCTCCGATCCGATCCTCTGAAGGCTGGCCGACGGTAAGTGTATAATTTGTAATAAGGAAAAATACACTTTAAAACTTTTCAAAGTGTTTTACAAATGTTCCTATAAAAGTAACAAATTAGATAACAGTTTCGAGTTAAGCCTAAAGATGCACTTTCTATCTGCGATCACAATTTTATTAAAAATAAGATTAATTTTGAAAAATACTAAATAAAAATCGAATAATATTGGTTTTCTAAACCAGTTTCGCTTACACTAGGAATGCAAAAACAAGAACCAGGAGTATCCTTTAAGTACAAATAGCAAGACCTGGACTAACCATGCAAGATACAAGAACAAGAGTTTGCAATTTTTTTTCAAAATGCTGTACGAAAATTTAGATTTTTATCATTCATAGTATTTAAATTACATAGGGTATTAAAATAAAAATGCAAGAACAAGATTAAAATCAAGATTGACACTGCAAGAACAAGAATGAAACTACAAAAAAATAGCAAGAACTTGTTATTGTATTCGCTCATTACTACTCAGTTCGTTTCGTGATCAATGCAAAAAGATGCTAGAAGGAGAATTCATATGATATCGGACACTTTCTCGTAGAGATATCGAGCTGGACTTAGATTGTAGGTAGATATCGATGTGTTCAATCCAAGTTTTCAAAAATCAGAACGATATCGAATAAAAAAATAATGAAAGTTCCAGTCATGGCAGACTGTGAAGTTATACATAACTTTCACGAATTGCATTCGTTGTCCAAATAAATGTTATGTCATGATATGTAGTAAATTTAGTCTGAGTGTATTTCGAGTTCAAGCTACTGTGTATTTTTTCGCTGTTAGCTGTTTCATAAACATACAAATTCGCACATAGAGCTGATAAAAAATTCTTTGTTCCATTGAAATACAACGGCAACATGACGAGTAGAAAATTACATTTATCTCATTGCGTTGTGTCAGATGTGATATGTGTGATGCCCCATTCAGAGAGAACTTAATGCAATACATATTTCGCATTCTGACTGCATCGTGCTGCCATTTGTGTTTACACTATATGTAAAGCTCATTAACGAAAAATATAGTCGGAACCATTATGTTTGTGGTATGCCATGTGAGTTTGTTGATGGAATTCTTTTTCCCCAAAGTGTCGAGGTTTTTCCGCGATTTCCAAGGGAACAACTAATTAGTAAAATTTCTAGTAGTGACAGCCGCAAATTTATCCGGATTTTAACACATGAACGCGGCGAAGTGGTTACCGTTGGTTTCATGTTATTTGTGCTGTTGTTGTTTATTTTATTTTTTGTGGTATTCTAAAATCAATAGCATTGTGTTTTAGAATTTCCATATATATAGCATTTGTTAATTGAGTGCTCTACGTAAAATGATTATTTAATTAATACGGTTGCAAAATACCAAATGTTTCATTTTAGCGGATTCTTTTTTTTATGTTCAATCTAATATCTATGGATTTAATATATAAAATATTTTATTATTAAACTACTCAACAAAACATGAAATTTACTGCAATATACTCAATATAATAATGGGTTTTTTTAACAGGAACGCTACAAAAGTTAAGCGACAGGGACAGCAAACGACGCCATATTTCTTCCCGCTCTTTTGACATTTCTCCTCAGTATGGTTTGCCATTTCATGATGGAAAGATATACGAATTCGAGTTTCTGTAGTAAATTTTAATAATTTCGACTCGTTGTTGGCTCGTATATCTTTCCATCATGACCTTACTGTTGAGAAATGTCAAAAGAGCGGCTAGAAATATGGCGTCGTTTGCTGTCCCTGTCGCTCTACTTTTATAGCATCCCTGTTGAAAAACCCTTGAAAAAAACTTTTGTAGCGCTCTTACTGAAAAACCCTTTATGTAGGTACAGTTTAATGCTGAATCCGAACGACTGAGTCAGATGCTTTTCAAGGCAATGTTGTACTCTCGGCGGTTTGTCATTGACTGCAGAGAGGTTTGAAAAAGATTTTTACCCAGTCCGCCATGACTCGGAGATCTGTGAGTTTTCGTTAAAAAGTTCCATCTCGTTGCTCTATCGATTCTAATATTTAAAATTGTTTCGTACTTTAAATTTATTTGATAAGATACGATATTCAAATATTTATCGCATTGATATCGAAATATTTTTCGAAGCAAACTTTTATCATTTTTTTATTCGATATCGTTCAGATTTCAAAAAATTCTCGTACTTAGAAACTCCGGTATATACTTACCATATAGGTCCAATTTGACAAATATATCGTTACGAGAAAGAGTCCGATATCGTATGAATTCTATTTCTGCTTGCATTGATCTCGTAACGATATCGAAACTGGGTATTTTTCAGTATTAGGTTAGTGTTAGTTTCTGATTCTGATTAGGAAAATGCTTTTTTTGACTGACTCCTGACAGGCAATAGGAAACTCTTGGATCTTGCCAACCCATGGCACTGGAAAAGTTCCTAAAAAAAGGTTTAATATAATGAAATGTTCTTTTTTAATTACCATCTATTTCTTACAAATTTCTATTATTGTTTTGTAAAAATTATTATAAATTTAAATAGTAAAAATTAAATTTTTTACTAAAAATTTTAAAAATATAAATTCTAAAAATATTTTTTAACGAAAATCAAAAATCTCTTTCACATGATGCACACTTATGCAATTTATTCATTCACGAAACGGACAAGTGTTGGCAATCATTTGCGAACGTGCTCTTGATTGCAGGTGTGGGCAACCATTTAAATAATATTTGATTTGGGTAAAGTGTGAATCACATCGTTTTGTAAATATTCTTGTGCAAAGTCAAAATACACACAGACACACACAGACACACACAGAGACACAGTCACCCACACACGCTTCGGACGCTGGAATACATAACAAAAATTTCCAACTAATTTCCCTGATGTCTGTGACGCCATGTTCGACGACGCCATATTTGCATGTGCAACAAGCCAAAAAACAACACACTACAATAGGCTAAAACATTTTTTACGAGGTGAAAATTTCAATTTTGAAAACAAAAATTTGATTTTTTAATAAAAATTTGAGTTTTATAGTAAAAAAAAAAATTTTGTGAAAAATGTTCAGACAAATTTAATTTTTTGTGAAAATTTGAATTTTTAGTGAAACGTTGAATTTTTAGTTAAACGTTATTTTTTAAACAAACATGTAATTTTTCATATTAAAAATTTGTATTTTTAATGAAAAATTGAATTTTTAATGAAAAATTGAATTTTTGTGAAAAATTGAATTTTTATTGAAATATTGAATTTTTAATGAAAAATTGATTTTTTTATTGAAAAATTGAGTTTTGAATGAAAAAAAATTTTTTTTTTGTGAAATTGAATTTTATATAAAAAATTTATTTTTTAATGAACATTTTTATTTTTTTAGTGAAAATTTGAATTTTTAGTGTAAAATTAAATTTTTAGTGAAAGATTTAATTATAATGAAAAATTTTATTTTAATGAAAAATTAAAGTTTAATGAAGAATTTAATTTTTATTGAACAATTTAATTTTTAATAAAAAATTTAATTTTTAATAAAATTTTAATTTTTAATGAAATATTTATTTATTAATGAAACATTTAATTTTTAAGGAAAAGTTTATTTTAATAAAGAATTTTTAATGATAAATTTAATTATTCATTAAAAATTAAATTCAAAATTGAATCTATTTGATTTTTTTAATCTATTTTGAATTTTTAATGAAAAATTGTATTCTTAATGAAAAATTGAATTTTTAATGAAAAATTATATTTTTAATGAAAAATTGAGTTTTTAGCAAAAGATTGATTTTTTTTTAATGAAAAATTGAATTTTTAATTAAAACCAGTTGGGAAGGTAGATCACATGGGAAATTTTAAAGTAGGTTTTATTATGATAGTTAGAATTTTCAAAATTATAGTCGGTCTAAGCCGACTATAAATACCCTACACATATGTGTGGTTACCATTCAAAGTGGTATATAGGTCACCAGGGTATTCGAATCCTGAAAATAACTACAAACTTACCATCCCTGAAGAAATTTCTTTCATTTGATACCCATATTTACAAATGGGTAGGTGTACCGAATTTTGATTTTTTTTTGGGAACCACAAATCATTTCATGGGAAAATATTTTTTCATTTATTTGAGCATAATGTCAATATATATTTGACCAAAAAAGTTTACTTAAGCACGTATACAGTAAAATTGATTCGTAGATGTAAATTTTATTTGAGGTATTTGAACATAAGTGGTCGGTTCTCAGGTAACAATAGACCGATTATGCCAATTTTCTTGTTCAAACAGCTTAGATATATAAGTAATCTAAATCTAAAGTTTCTAGCTCTTCAACTTTTTCTGTAATCGTGATTTCAACAGACAGAAGGACAGACGGACAGACAGACAGACAGACGGACAGATGGACAGATGAACATCGCTAAATCGACTCAGGAGGTCATGCTGAACAAGAATATATGTACTTTTCCACACCGGAGATGCTTTTTTCAGGGTGTTACAAACGGCGTACCAAACTGAATATACCCTTTCATTTTGATGAAAAAATTAATTTTTAATGAAAAATTTAATTTTAAGTGTATCAATGAATTTTTAGTGAAAATTTTAGTTAATTTTTTTGTAAATTGTAGAGAAATTTAAAGTAGGGCTGTGCGATTAATCGTTTTACCGGAAATTCTGATCACGATTAATCAATTATTCAATTAACCGAAAGTACGATTAATCGGTTAATTATAACTTTCAATTAATAACAATTCAAATAAATTTTATTTGATAATAAAAAGAATTGCTGTCTACAAAAATATACAAACAAAAATTGTGTTTTTCTTTTAAAAATATGTTATTTAAGATACAAATGCCAAATTAGATGCGTAGCAAGTAGAATATCATTATTTATACTCATGCCAAAAACAATTAATCGTATTTCAATTAATCATATTTCTGATTAACCGATTTATCGTTATTTTGATTAATCACAAAAGCTGTTTAACCGATTAATCGTATTTTCGGTTAATCAAAAAATACGATTAGTTGAATAATTGATTAATCGTGATTGCGATTAATCAGAATTTCCGGTAAAACGATTAATCGCACAGCACTAATTTAAAATAAACTTTTGTAGAAAGTCGAGTTTTTCATTAATATTTGAAGTTTTTAAGGAAAAATTTACTTTTTTTTAATTTCAGTTTTTGTGGTTAGCGTTATTTCGCAAAATCTTATTCAAAGTTAAACTAGTATAGCGTAGTTGCTCTGAAGAACATTGGCCATACCTCTCACCATTTGAGTTTTGCATGGTATATTTTTACACGAATTGAGGTAAATTCCAGATCATAATGGCTTTTCAAGGCAGTGTTTTAATCACTGAGGTAGCCTTGGTAGTAAATTTTCATATTATGGAAGATATAATAATGACCAGATTATGTTGTTCTTGTAACTGGTTGGGTTTTCCTTAGTAGAAATTTATCCAAACAAAGAAGTCAAGATCATGTTTAGATCATATCATTTTTGTGATGGGTAAAGTTAAAATAAAATGTCCAGTTCACAATCATGATCCTTGCACAATTTCTAATATTTCATGATGTTGCTATCGCTGTGATTTGAACCCGCGATCCTTATGCTCGTACGCCGACCTACTAACCAACTAAGCCAATGACGCTACAGTTTTCAAATATTACATTTTAATTTCATACAATTCAAATAATACTTGTCTAGATGATTTTTTATTTTTGTAAATTCCATTCTGCCCCATTGTAGCTGGACTCCCAAACACGACTGGGTGCCGGGTGCTTGCTGTCTGGTGCCTGTGTGTGTCTCTGAGACTGGTCCGTGTGTTGTGTATTTGTATTTGTTTTGGTTGGCGTAAATGATTGTAATTACATTTGAACAGACTCGGTATCAATTAACACGAATTGTCTGCGTGCCAACAACAAATGTAACAAACACAGACACACGATTCTCTACGCAAAAGTCAGAAACAAACAAACAAACAAAAAACAAAATTCACATGATCGCATTTATTAGTATGTAATTACAACGCAAAAACCCGACAAAAAGAGCGTTGGAACTGAATCAGTTAAAATTTTTTTTAATTGAAATTTATGCCGCTTTGGGTTGTGCGACTACGGAATGTTAAAAGGTTTTTCCATGGCAGTCTGATGGTGTGTTTGTTGGTTGTTTGGCTGTTTATTATTTTTTTTTTAATGTTTTTATTTTAAAAATTGGTGCCGGGTCGGCTGGAGCCAATGTTGATTGTAATTAAATGCATTTTTGTCGGTGGTGCAGCCAACGGAAGTCAAACTCAACTATGTTAGTGCCTCCTCTATGGGGGGTTTGCAATTTTAAAATATAATTTTATTATATTTACACGAGAAAAACAATACAAATAAAAAATAATAATAACATTTTACAATATATTTGGTTAATTAACAACAACATTTGATATTAATTATATATTGGCGCATCGACAAAACGTTGGTCGACAAAAAAGGCAGACATATTAAACATTAGTTGTTATAATTGAAATTGATAGTTCAAGCAATAGTTGTATAATGTAATATGTAACATTTCTAGTGTTACTTATATTTCAATAAATTTGAGCTTAATTTTGAATTTGTTAATTAGGGGCCTGTGCGAGTAAATGCTAATATTTAGTCAATTTGCTAATATCGATAAAACAGTGCGTATTAAGTATACAAAAATCACACTGCTTTATCGATATTAGCCACAATGTAGTCAATTAAACCTTATTCCATTGTTAAAATTAGTATTAATTCATGAAATTAATTTTATAATATTATATACATGTGTTAAGTTTGAGTTAATGTCTATAATCTCCAAATTATATAGTCCTTTCACGTCATCCGTTTGTTCATCTGCCCACCCATCACGAATACAATAATTTTAATAGGTGTATGAAGTTAATGCAAACACTCACATTTTCACCGTTAACCGCATAAAACACTAGAATTTATGGAATACTTTTACCTTACCATTTCACTATTAAAATGTTCCTTCTAATACCATTTTAAGTTGATCTTCACTTCTTCACTGGTTCTGAATATTAATTTGTGAACATATTGTTATGAAAATTCAGTCTACGGAAAACTGTTCTACAAGTTCGTATCTCTGGATTGTGGACAACATAAATACACGCTTATGTTTGGTTTAATTATAACAAATAACTTTATTTATTCACTTTAATAAACAACTTTACTAATTAAAAATTCTAACAACTGTTGCATGTCCACTATTTAACTTGACATTGTTCTCACACGAGACGTAATCGACCACATTACAATTACTACTGAAGTGCTGTGCCTCAGATGCGCCGCCCTTATATACTGCATGCATGAGTTCGACACGTTTCGACGAGCTTCGACAGCTTCGAGAACCTTCTAGTCGTTTCGTGAATGACGCATGCTATTGGCATCTCATTCGTACTTATGTGTTGTTAATGCACTGATCTTCCTTATCTTTCTCGCACATTGCCCCAGTGCGCTGTATGATCTTCCGTCTCTGTCTAACACATTGCTTAGTGCGCTGAATTGTCTTGCGTTTCAATAACTCTTGAACAGTGGAGCTAATTACCTCTTTTCGTTACAGTATTTTGAAAAGTCATGGTACACATAATGACATCCCAAAATGTATTTTTTGAGTTAAATAGATAATATTAGTACCCAGCAGGAACATTATAGAATTTCGTCATTTCATTGGACTCACTTTGAAATTTTATTTTTGAAAAAGAGTAATTTTTTTGGATAAAATTCCTGGACTCAATTATGAAATAATTTTAAGAGCATTTTAATGCTGTTTTGAGCATGCTAACACCCAGTAAATATACTATATAAATAATAGTTTTTACTATTAAGAATAGTCAATAGGATAAATTATTATTTTAATCGAAAATTATTATTTTAATCGAAAATGACATTGCCGTTGTGTTTATATGAAAAGATTTTATTTTTGTATACTATTAAATCAATAATTGTCATATTGACCAATTTTAATGGAATTTGTGGGAAGTTTTTTCTGGTTGAAACAAATAAAAAAAATGATTTTAACTGATTCAAATATGGGCTGGGACTTTTTATATAAAAAATACTATATAAATTATAAAAAAATACTATATAAATACTAGTAAAACATTGCTCCGTCGTTCGGATTCGGCATTAAACTGTAGGTCCCATCACTTTGAAAACAAATATAGCACACACAGCTCAAATGATGGGGAAGCCCGGAAAATGTTGAGCGAAACTATTAAATAATAATAATAGGTTACATAGGCTACAGTCCTATAAAACTTAGACCGAGCTTTCTCACCATTTTGAGCAGTGCATGTCATATCTGTACTCAAAGTGGTGCGACCTACAGTTTAATGCCGAATCCGAACGGCGGGTGAGAGTTTTTCATAGGCAATTTTTTACTCTCGTAGGTTTGCCATTTATTGCCGAAAGGTATAGAAACATGTATCTATAAATAGATGTTGTTAGCCCTAGTCCAGGCTTGAACCTGGAACCTTTCGGCTCGCAGGCCATCACATTTACCTTGAGCGGCCGACGCTCAAAACTATTATTATTGTAGGTTTTATACACAGAAAAATCCTCTTATGGCATGAGGTTAATTGAACCAACGTTTCAGTTTTGCAACCAAAATACATTTATTGAAACCTCATTTCATTAAAATGAACGTACCTTATTTGACTATAACCGAAATGTTAGTCCGCACAACTGCACGTTCGGTTGTCGTAACCTTATGACCTGATTTTTCATTTCGGCAACTGAGTACGTTATTGAAACAACAAAATAAATAAGAAACGGCAATCTCATGTCTATCAGCAGTTCGGTTGCCAGTTTCATGCTAACTATTATAGATACTTACTGAAATAAAGAAACGTCAAGAATGTTTACAAGTCGAAAACAATAGGAAATTCATTAATTAAGTAAAAATGCGAAAAAAATATATAAAAATTAATAAAATAATACGTTAATTCACTAAATTGCTCTTATTCATAATATAAATAAAAAATAAAAATATGTGACAATATAAATAGTTTATTTTTTTTAATTATGGTGAAATAAGTTAATAAATGTGTCTATTACTGTACTGTATTTATTTTTCAGGTAACACTTATTTGTATATACACTCTAAAAAAGGAATGTTTATAAAATACTTGTGGGAAGCTATCGGTTACTTCTGGTAAATACATATTGGCTGCCATAAATACTTATTGTTAGTCGTAAATAATAATGGCTTATTGCAAACAATTACATATTTCTAGTGTTGGAAGAAAACAATATCTAATTCTTAAAAATATTTAAAATGTTTCCCAAGAACACTTCATAAAGTTACTTCAATTATTACTCCAAAACACTCATTTGTTACCAGTAAATAATGAAAATGTTTAAGATATGTAATAAATACATGATATTTCTTTGACGAAAACACTAAGTGTCTCCCATAATTAAATCTATTTTAAAAGTGTTTGCCTTGAATACTAATAGCTTCTCGGAAAAATGCTACATTGAAAGTGTTTTCCCCAAAAATCGTACAGCTTGACACAAAAGATGCATCACTTGAACAATCGGTCTTCACATCATCCAGAACAGATGACTGCAGAAACACTGCCGCAATTCTGTGCAAATCATCTGACGAAAACCCAGTCAGTTTAGATGACTTTTTAAGACTCGTCCAATGTATGAGACTCCTGTCCAAGACATAATGCATCGATGTGTTGTAGTGTTTCCTTAGTTTCCATCAATATCAGTCAAAATAAAAAGTTTGTTTTCGACAGTCGCTCGTTTACGCGACTTGTCGAATAATCTACCCTGGAATTCTGCATTATTCGACATGTCGCGTAAATGAGTGGGCTGCCGCAATAAATAAAAACCAGTTGGGAAGGTTAGATCACATGGGAAATTTTAAATTTGGTGTTATTATGATAGTTCGGATTATCAAAATTATAGTCGGTCTAAGACGACTATAAATACCCTACATATATGTGTGGTTACCATTCAAAGTGATATATAGGTCACCAGGGTATACGAATCCTGAAAATAACTACAAACATTCAATCGCTGAAGAATTTCCATTCACTTGATATCCATATTTACAAATGGGAGGTGTACCGAATTTCGATTTTTTTTTGGAACCACAAGTTGTATCGGCGGAAAACATTATTTTCATGTATTTGAGCATGATTTCAATATACATTTGACCAAAAAGTTTACCTAAGCACGTATACAGTAAAATTGATCTGTAGATGTAAATTTAATATGAGGTATTTTTGAATATAAATGGCCAGATCACAGGTCACAATGGTCCGATCTCTCTAATTTCGCACATACAGCGTAGGTGTATAAGTAATCTAAATTATAAGTTTCATTTATCTAACTCTTCAATTGTTTAAGTAGTAGTAGTGATTTCAACAGACAGACAGACAGACAGACAGACAGACGGACAGACGGACATCGCTAAATCGACTCAGGAGGTCATGCTGATCAAGAATATATATACTTTTTTATACCGAAGATGCTTCCTTCTGGGTGTTACAAACGGCGTACCAAACTGAATATACCCTTTCACTCTTAGTGTTGGGTATAATAACCTTTTGCTTTCACTGAATTTGGACAACACTACAAATATTTGCCGAAAACATTTCAAGTATTTTTGGAAAACACTACCAAATTTTGAAATATTTGTGGGAAACACTTCAAATTTTTGTGGGAAACACATCGATTATTTCCTACAAATGAGCTTGCAAACACTTTAGTGTTTGTTTGAGAAAGTGTTTACAAGAAACGAATTTTTTTTTGTGTGTATACTTTTCGAAATTGTGTGCGTTAGATATTTACGCAACTAAAACATATATAGAAAATTTATATAAATAAGTTTTGTATATAAAACTTTCTTAAAATAAAATTACAATTGGAGGCATGCTTTGTGACTTGGAGGTTGAAACAACTTCATTATTGCTGACTAGGAGATAGCCACAATCTCATTCATGCTGACTGAGAGGTTGCCAGTACCGAATTAGAGGTTATTGCAAATACATTTTCAGTTGTTGCCGCTACCGAATAATGCACGTTTAAATTTATAGGAAAATTTAAATTATTTAACGACAAGAGGTATGTGAACCTTAACATGTGTTATATTCTGCAAACAAAATTCCCAATATAATTGAATTATAATCGCGCAATGCGAAAGTTATTTTTTGGATAACGTCCTTATTGCACCCAATACTTCAATTAATAACCTTTATTTACTGATTTTTTCTCTAATAATAGTTTGGCACTACAGTCCTATAAGAACTTAGGCCGAGCTCTCTCACCATTTTGAGCTGTGCGTGTTATATTTGTACTCTAAATGGTGGGACCTACAGTTTATTGCCGAATCCGAACGGCGGATGAGAGCTTTTCATAGGCAATGTTTTACTCTCGTAGGTTTGCCATTTACTGCCGAGAGGTAGCGCGGTATAGAAAAATGTTTCTATGAAAAGATGTTGTTAGCCCCAGTCCAGGCTCGAACCGGGGACATTTCAGCTCGCAGTCCAACGCACTAACCACTGAGCTACCGCGGCTACCATTTTTATTACCGTGCATTATATGTCCTGTTAATATTCACTTAGAGGTCAAAACATTATTATCAATTTCTCTAGGGTGAATGCGTAAAATACATTTTTTGTTCATACTATAGGCGCCCATGATATAAATTAAATATATATGCACAGAAAAGTGGCAACATAATAAACTTATTCTTTTATGTACGAGTTTTTTTCGCCATTTAATTACATATAATTAACTGAAAACAAGGCAAAATGTTCTTTTTTTTACCAACTAAAATATAGTGGTGCCATGGATATTGTTGCTATGTTACATACATAGTAGTCGGTAGTACAGAGACAGATCATGTTTTTTTCATTTTGGATTTTTTTTACTAACAATTTAAGCAACGCCATATAGTTGTCGCCTGCAAACACAATGTCCAACAATGTTATTTGTTTGTCGAATAGTTGAGTGCAGCGCCTAGCACTTGTAAAACACTCAACACCCCGTCGTGTTTTGGCTGGACGCGGCGAATGAAAGTGCAAAAATAATACTTGGAAAATAAAACACTCTTTTTTGTAATCATATTAAAAGTTATTCCATTAGCGAATATTAAAAAATGTATTTTATATGCATTGCCATAATATTTGTCAGCACTGCTTTGCGTTGAATACATTTTTTTTTTATTTTTTTTAATTATGATAATTAGCGTGAGTAAATAATATATTTGATAATAGAAATAATGTGTATATTAATATTTCATTTATTACCTTTTAATGAAAAAGGAATGGAAAATATTGATTTAAGGGTTTGTTATTGGAATACACCTTTCAAAATCTCGAACAGGAACATTTTTATTTAAGGTTTTGATATGGAATCCGAAAACATACTATACAAAATATACTATACAAATGTACAAAATATATCTGCACAAAATAAAATTCGTAAAATTATGCAAAAAATGGGTTTTAAATTTACATTTATAATAAATGAAGCAAATTTTAGGAATTTTCAAAAGAGTGCTCTTTGAACACTTAAATTTTGCATTGCAAGGTTTAAGTTTATAAGTTACATTTTAAATGTTCACAAAGCTTCTTAGCTTTGAATTGAGACCTACACGGTATTTCTATTTTTTTTTGTATAATATGACCAACCAAAAAAGTGATTTTGGACCATTATTCTGAAAATAGTTGTCGAAAAAAAATTGCTACCCCAGAAAAAAATACTATATAAATAATAGTTTTTTACTATTAAAAATAGTCAATAGGATAAATTATTATTTTAATCGGAAAATACCATTAAATATTAGAAAATACCATGACAATGCCATTGAGTTTATATGAAAAGATTTATTTTTTTCTGTACTATTAAATCAATAATTGTTCTATTGACCAAATTTAATGGGATTAATGGGTTTTTTTCTGGGTGTATATACCTATACCTATATTGTATTGAACTCGAAAATGGTGAGTTTCAATCCCTGGTCGATTTTGGTGAACATTTATAAAGTTGTCTTTTAGGTACACATAATATCCACTTATTCGGTTCTCTGAACAGTTAACCGGGCACATCGAAATATTCCGCAATGTAATAACCCCCAATGAAATAACGTCAAATTAAATAAACCCTCATAAGATATGAAATATTTCCAAAAAATAAAATAATACCCAAATGAAATGAAATAATGCCCAAAACCAAAATGAAATTAATCCACAAAATTTTGGGTACTATTTTATATTAAATATCCCCTAAAAAAAACAAAATACATAACCCCTTAATTAAACAACTCCCAAAATGAATGAAACAATAACCAAAATTATCACCGAAATGAAGTGAAATAATGCCCAAAACCAAAATGAAATTAGTTCCCAAAAGAAAAAATTGAAATATCGCCCAAAATGAATAAAAGAATACCCAAAATATTCTGAATTAAATAATCCCCAAAAATAAAAAAATGAAATAACACCCAATATAAATAAAATAACTCGTAAAGGAATGGGATTATCTTTTATTTTGGTGTTATTTTAAAATAAACTCAATTTTCGCTGTGTCTGCGTCTGATAAAACGTTTAAATTCGTAAATGGCAATATTCCAACTGTATTTTTTCCATTTTGCTAATATTTAACAATTATCCACATGTGATATTCGATGCTGATTTAAGTATTTGTATTATAAAATTAAATACGACGAGAGATTTATTTTGACATTTCTTCAGATAAATATATTTATTTTTGAGTACATTTGTATTTATATTATTTGATTCTATTGCGTAATGTACTAAAAATTTGTGGTCTACATATTGTAGAAAGTGCATGTATGTGCTATTTTAAATTATTTTAAGTTCGAATGTACTGCGAAAATGTGCAGGTACAATCAAAACTCAACCATTTAAACACATTGAAAAAAAAAAAAAATATATATATATATATATATATATATATATATATATATATATATATATATATATATATATATATATATATATATATATATATATATAAGAAATAGAATTTTCTGCGATCTAATAATAATAATAATAGTTTGGCACTACAGTTCTATAAGAACTTAGGCCGAGCTCTCTCACCATTTTGAGCTGTGCGTGTTATATTTGTACTCAAAGTGGTGGGACCTACAGTTTATTGCCGAATCCGAACGGCGGGTGAGAGCTTTTCATAGGCAATGTTTTTACTCTCGGAGGTTTGCCATTTACTGCCGAGAGGTAGCGCGGTATAGAAAAATGTTTCTATGAAAAGATGTTGTTAGCCCCAGTCCAGGCTTGAACCGGGGACCTTTCGGCTCGCAGTCCAACGCACTAACCACTGAGTTACCGCGGCTACACGCATTACATTTATATTTGGGGATATTTTAAATTTATATCATCAGGAAAATACATTTGTTATTCTCTACTTTTATCGAAATGTCATTTTGGAGCTAAAATATATTTTTTCTCTTTTAAATAAGTATGCAGTAAAAATGTAATGCAGTAAAAATAAATGCAGATGCAGTAATATTTTTTTATTTTATTTTTTCTAGAGAAGATGAAACATTTTTTTTACTTTTAAATAAGTAGAGAATGGAGTTAAAATAAATGTTGATGTTTTCATATTTTTTCTTTTCATTTTTCATGAAGATAAAAATACATAATGTAGTAAAATAAATAAATGCAGATATTGTTATTTCAGGATATTTACTTTAGTGCTAAATGTTGTTATTTTCAATATACAAAAACAACTACATCTAGTTAGTAAAAACAAATACATGTTAATTTTGTTGTAAAACAAATATTTATGTATTTATTTTATTATATTTCGTTTTTTTTTTTAATGAGGTATTTTTTTCGTTTCAATTAACTAAATATTTAATAACACAACTTTTTCTTCCATCTTCCGGTTTGATAACGATTTTAGGGTAACATGGGGTCGCTGATGTCGAATCTGAAGTCCGTTTTGCTCTATCAGCTCAGGGTTCCTCAGAATTTGGGGTCAAGTTTTAACAATTGGGGAGTTTAAAGACAGTACTCAAAATACTTGCATTTCAAAAGATACAGGTTTGGTGATTTCAGAAATATTGTTTATCATGAACAGACGCATTTTTTTTACATCGTCCCAACGGTTTTCTATAACCCCCGATTTTTCGAATTTTAACCCTATTAATTAGAAATTTTGACATACCACGTGAACGCTTGAGAAAACTATTATGCGCTCTTCGGCAAATATGTTCCCCATAAAAAAAGAGGTTAGGTCCTCAAATAACGAAATTGCCTCAGATCCACCCAAAAATGAAATATTTTACTCGGGTTCTTATGACCTATATTCATTTCTTCATCACACAACATCTGCTCAATGTACTAAAGTTACAACATTAATATGCACCCCGCGTAAATAAATTTCAAAATAATAAAAATATACAGAGAAAACAATGCAACGTAAGCAGCACAAATAAAAAGCAATGTTTAATAAATTAAAAAATGCCATTTAGCCAGCTTGCAAACGCCAACGTCTTCCTTATACTTTACACCCGAAGCCATTTACCATTTGCAAACTACTGGACTTTGGTTGTTGCTACTACTGGGACTACTGCTACGTTCAGGAATAACATCTCGTTGCTGCTAATATCGCGTAGATAAACATAAAAGTCCTTAGACAAGTGAATATATAGCATTATTTTAATAGATACCATAACATGAGAATGGTATACAATTGTTTAACACATATAGTAGGGACGAATAAGGTTTAAAAATAATTAAACTAATTGTTTGCTGAATGTGCATTCTGATATTTGCGGTCTTTTGAGTATAATTTTATAAAAAATAATGCTATTTCTGTTTTATAGCGGGTTTAAACTGACTTTTGATAAAATTAGAAATCAGTCAAATAAACATTTAAATGTTTTAAGTCAGTGCTAGTTTAAACTTAGTTTAAAATATTCCATATTTATAAAATGTTCATAGTTCCTAACCAAAGCTGCCGAATGTATTTAAATTTTACAGACACATAGACAATTACTAATCAATTAATTTGTTATTTTAAATATGTGTGATATGTTGACTATAGACGAAAATATATCTAGTTTAAACTACGTTTAATTAAAAAATTTTACTGAAAAACTCAACCTTAAATTGAATTCATAATGTGCAAAAAAATGTGGTTCAATAATTTGAAATCCATTTTTATAAAATACCCAAGTTAGAGCACAAAAACATTCAACCGGAAGAGTAACAGAATTTGAAATTTAGCAGATCAACGAGTTCCTGTATTGTTGCAGTTTAAATTTATGAATTCAGAAGGGATATTCTAAATTTAGAATGAAAAAAATTAATTACGAAAGTCAAATGAAAAATTAAAGGGGAAAATTGAATTCAGAAACATTAAAATTAAAACCAGCAATTAGAAGATTTAATTCATAAAATACGCTATATTTTTTGTAAGGTGTTTTTTTTTAATAAGCAATATTTACTTGCTATGAAAAAAGTTTTGTTTGAAAATTATATAGTTTTATTTTAGAATGCCTGCTGTTCGATTCTAAAATCTACTTACCACATTCTTAAAACTGATCAGAATACAAATAGAATTCTTTTAATAATGACCCTAGTAGAAATTTACCCTATTAGGGTAGACGTGATCATGCTCGTCATGTAACTGATCGGATTATGACAAGGAACAAATTCCATGATCAGTTTTTTGTCATGACCTTTTTACAATATTTACAGGGGAATTAGAAATCTATTAGTGCTTTATGAAACAAATTTTATCAACTTAATTAAGGCTTACCATTTCCGAATTATGAAATAGATATCTATTATTGAATTAAATGTAAAAATTATGGAAAAAGTGGTCAAAATGTTTATTACATCATACACTGTTCTCTTAGCAAAAAATATAATTCTACTATATATAAATTTTTAAACTTCACCCTAAACTGCTTCAACAACTACCGCAGATTCTATGTTTTCACACGTTTTTGTTGTGGCTTTTTTATGGCAGTTTCACAAACAATTTATTTCTCCTAAAATTTAAAAAACTTTTACGATTAATGTCAACATTTGCGTAAATTAAATAGAATTTGCTGCATGCGCTGATGCAGAGACCGATAGAGCTTTAGAAAACAAAAAATAAAAAATAAAAATTGTTGACAATAGATGCTAAATAATGCATATTGTAGTAGTACACAGAAAAAATATAGTCAACTTTAATAACAGCCATAGCACAAAAGTTGTACTTAAATTAAAAACAAACAAATTTGTTTAGCTTTGAACTTAATTAAAATCGAATTTTAATAGAACTGATGTGAAACTAAATTTAGTTGGTTTTAATAGAAATATATAACTTGTGCATGGTTATTTATTTTTTCTTGTACCAAACTGAAATAAAATTGCAAAACTATGCATTTCCCGAACAACATAAACAAATTGAAAATGGCCACCTTTGTAAATGTTAACCCTAAAAACATTCGAATACGCAGTATACAAATAGGGATACAACATTTCTTATTTATAGCTGAACAAATTTATTTACAGAATAAATTTGTATTTCGGTTTAGTATAAATGATGCTTGATTTAGTGTAGTTTTTTTTTATTGTCGACAACACATATACAACATCATGACAATCAATACAAAAATAAAGTGTTAAAAAATGGTGAGAAATGTCGATTACTTGGAAATACATTATCTTCACCTTTTTTATGGAATACTTTGGGAAAATAGTCTCAAATGTTATTTTAATTTTTTGTTTTATTATGCACCTTTTTATGGTAATACTATGGCAAAATGTATGCAAATATAATTTGACGTTTTTTTTTATGATGTTTTTAAATATTTTCAAATTAAAATTTACTACAATTAATTTAAGAAAGATGCAAATTTAGTACAAATTAGGCAAACTAATTTTTTTCAAAGTTCTCATTTGGAATTTAGTATGATTTTTTTGATTTCTATGTGAAAGTTTCATAATACAATTTTACTGTTGCAGTATTCAATTTTTCCCCTTCTGAGATAAATTTAACTATTCTGAATTCTATATAGCCTTTTTAATACAATTTATTTTTGCATTTCACTTATCCACTCCATACACCTATTCCTGTTTTTACACGGTAAATACATTCCACAGAATGACGTGTAAAAAAAAATAGTGTAAAAAAGGCACCGACATGTGATTGGTTAAACAAACTAGAAAAGAACTACAAAAATTTATATTTTGGTAAAATAATCACACATTTTGTTCACGTTACAGTTTGTATGAATCATTATTTTTTTCGTTTTTTTATTATCTTGAATAGAATTTGACATTATTTACTCGCAGCAGAATTTTAAACAAATTTTCTAAAAGTATGAATCATCATTTTAATAAAAACCAGTTGTGAAGATTAGATCACATGCACCCAGAAAAAAATTATGATAAATTGATAGTATTTCAATAGAAAAACAATAATTTATACCATTAAAATTGGTCAATAGGATGCGTCCCATTAGTTCAGTAATATTAAAACTGTTAATTCAATATTTGGTTGTACCATACATTTTATAATGTGATATTTTAATTACAATAAGAAAGACCTATACAAATTTAATGATACGTATTATTAATTTTTGGTATAGTCAAATTACATTTTCCTAATATTTATTAAAACAAAAATGTATTTTAGTTAATTTATGGAATATATTATTTTATTTAAATGTCGAAATTGATATTCACTTTTACAATACACACATAATAAGACACTTCTTGTGGCAAAAGGTTATAAAACATTAAATGTTTGCTTTGGTTTCCAATAATTGATTGTAGTACTTGAGTCTGCAGTTATTTTTGAGTCCGTTCCCATAATAGAAGTTCGATGTATTTTCTGTAATAAATATAAATAAATATATAAATATAATTTATTTACATTAAATACATTGAGTCATTACCAATGTCGCGTTTAATAATGTGGATTATTACAAAAAAATACATGCGACCATTTTGAGTAAACACGCAGAATGTCGTACAAAACGAACATGTTAGTATTCGTTTTATGTTTTTTACACCACGTTTATTATTAAATGAGAAAACCATTAAAACAGTATTTATTCTATTTAAAATAATAATATTGAAATATTTAAATTTATGGTACTGAATTTTTCAAATACTATTGAATTAATTAGAAAACTTTTGATTTAAAAAGAAAAAAACTATTAATACATGAACCATAAGATCAATGGTCGTACCATAAAGTACTTAATGGTACATTTTCTTCTGAGTGTGGGCAATTTTAAAGTAGGGACATTATTTAGTAGGTGTTATTATGATAGTTAGGATTATCAACATTATAGTCGGTCTAAGCCGACTATAAATATTCTACACATATGTGTGGTTACCATTTATAGTGGTATATAGGTTACCAGGGTATACGATTCCTGAAAATAACTACAAACTTTCAATCGCTTAAAAATGTCCATTCATTTGATATCCGCATTTACAAATTGGTAGGCACGGTGATCTAGAAGCAATCACAAGTATGACAGAAATGGGTATAAAAAGTACAAATAGGGTTATATTCATCATCATTTCTAGTTTAAAAATCCGTTTGAACCAAAATCCTACCATTTCCTTTTCTAGAGATATCGCAATTTACGTTTAATTTCAAAGATTGTTTTCAATTTTTCTCTATTTCTTATTAAAAATATATTACACAGTGCGGAAAATGGCAACCTTTTTAATTGAACTCTGCATTTTTATTTGTTGCTTATATATGGTCTACTGATAAAAAGTGTTGTATATTCTTATACCCCTACACGTCTGGATTAGGCGCTATGTGCTCCGAAAGTGTTCAAGGGATAACCCAACCACGCCGTGTTCATATATACGAAACATTTGATGTTATCACAACGTCATCACACAAAGATCACTGATGTGGATAATTGGCTGTATCCGAAACGGTTTGTATGATCATTGCCTGTGTTATTTTTTCAATTTGTTGTTGTTCTTTTCAAGTCATTCAAGATAACCAATATAGGTCCTCGTTTTTTAGCGAAATAGTACATATTATGATTCTATTGTCTACGGAGCGATTATAGGGAATGATTTACACTGAGGATGATTTACACTGAACACTTAAAATTTGAATCTTAAAGATTAACCACTATTTTTAATGGTTTTCTTATAACAATTCCTTTTAGGAGTTATAACCAGAAGAAGAATTCAAAAAACTATCTTTGGAGAAAATGTTCGTCTTTGAAAATGAGATGGGGTCTCTTAACAACCAAATTCTGCAACACACACCATTTCTGAAATATAAGCCTTCTAATAATGAAAATCGGAAGGTCATGCTGATCAAGAATATGTATACTTCTTCATACCGGAGATGCTTCCTTCTGGGTGTTACAAACGGCGTATCAAACTGAATATACCCTTTCACTCTTAGTGTATGGTATAAAAATTAAAAATTTATAAATATGTAGGTATATATTTTTTATACTACATATAATTTTTTGTTTGATTTCATACGGTTTTAAAAATCGCTTTCAAACCTGTATAATACCGAAACCGTTTTTTTCGGCTTTGGATATCGAATTAATTTTAAGTTTTGTATAAAGATTTTGGTAAAGCTAGAATCACACAATTGATGCAAAGCATCAACAATCGAATATCAAGAAATGAGAGGAAATTTCAAGTTGACGCAATTTTGTACAATTTAAAATTTATATTTTTGTGTCAGTTTCAATACAAATTTTGAAAATTGAGTCAATTTTTGTTGACGACTCGAGCATAAACAACATATATCACTTTTAAATTTATGCAAACTGAAATTGATATTATTTAGTTAATCGTGTGATTCGAGCTTAACGGTTTCGATTTTAAAAATGATATAGTTTTAAATTATATTGGTTGTGATTACAGTTTCATTCCCTGTTCCAAAACAAATAATTATTTGATTTGGATTAAGAAATACTGAGTGTGTTAAAAAAAACATATTTCCTTATTATAAAATTCTATTTCACTGTAAAATTAATTCCGTAAAGCAATCCCCGAGTAAATTGTTCACATATCTTAGTAAATTTGATAAGGACTACTGCAGCAAATAGAATAAGTTTGTAAATAATTTTAACAAATCAAAAAACAAAAAGAATGTCTATAGATCATAAACGTTTAGACGTATTTACATATTGTATGATATTGAAGGTTACATCGTTATAACATGCGTCTTTTTTGGGTTAAAACACTTCAAAATAATCACACATAAAGTTTGTGTCAAATTTAAATTTATTAAAAATGTATGCATTTTTTTTTTTGTATTATCTTTTTTTTTTGTTGTTGCTCCCACATTTGCATTTTTATGAATCCTTTGACAGCATACGATGTCATGGAGTAAATGCAGCACGTGTCCGCATACTTTCACTAAATAATTTATAAGGTATATCAACGTAAAAAAGGAATACAAAATACGAGAAAAATAAAATAAAAATAAAACTGAAAAAAAAAACTCTGAAACGACAAAGGGCAACAAAGCAGGAAGCAATGAAGCAGCGGAAAAGCTTTTACAACAGTGGGACGAATTTAAATTTTTTGATATGGAAATCATTCTAAAGAATTTATGCAAAGTATTTCCAAAGATACTTTACAAAATGTTTTTGTAGCATTTGCAGATTTTATTTAAAGATTTTGTTGGATGATGGAAGATGTATTTCTATTAAATCTTAAATATGCATAATATTATTGAACATTTTTTTTCGATTTTACCTCTATGGTATTGCGTAAATTCGCAGGTGTGGTAGTGAATTTTTGGTTTGTTACCCGTTTTGTACACATGTTGCCAAAAACATACAACAGTTATAATCAGCATAACAATAAAGCGTACCTATATGGTTCAGCCGACAGCCGACACTAGACAGTCATACAAAATATATTTATTTCGCCTGCAAGGATTCTTTTGTATTTGAGTAGGTGGCCGGATGTTGGTCGGTTGGTTTGGTTAGTTGGATGGTTGGTCGTTTGGGTGGGTGGGTGTTTGGTTGGTTGGCTTTGCGCGCTTGTAAGCACGACAACATATGCAAAGAAAATTCTAGAAAAACAAATAAAACAAGTGTAATAAAAATATGTCAGAAACATGGCAAGCTGTCAATTAAGCCTTTGATGCACTCTACGTCAATATCAACCAGTGGCAAAACAAACTTTTGTATTTAGTTCAATGAAATCGGTCTTCTTAGTCAATTTATTATATTTCCACTTAATATTATATTAATACAATAATTTGTAGTATGGTATGTCTTAACAAAGCCACAACAAAAATAATATTCGAAGAATCGATTAAATGCAGAATTTTGTTATACAAACCATTATTAATAAAAAATAAAATATAAATAAGACGATTTTAAAATGATTTTCCGATGGAATTCACGATTCTACACTACCTCATACTCAGTTTTTTAGATTTCCTCAAAGTTTTTGAGTTAGTACGTAAATCAAATGTATGGCAATTCTCGTTTTGGCCTTTAACTTTTTGCAGATTTAAATTATCGATCACATTACATTTGTATTTTATTGAGAATACTTCAGCTATTTTTTGAAATAAACTACATAAAATTCTGATTAATCTGAACAATGTTATGACCAATCAAACGCAAACAAATATTGGCGTGTAACTTTAATCATTTTAAACTCTACACTCAAAAAAAACTTACCATAAAATTAATAGTTTTTACTATTAAAATTAGTCAATAGGATATTTGTACGATAAACTATTAACTCAATCGGTGAATCCTATTAAATACTACAAAATACTGTAAAATTTATTTGAGTTTGTATGAAAATATTTATTACTTATATAACGGATTTTTCAATAAGAGCCGCTACAAAAGTGGTTTTGGATATCAATGAAATTCTTTATTCCTGTAAAAGTACGTTCGATGCCATTATGTATGGAACTCGATTTCTTTTGCATGGCCACCACGGGCACGCTTGCAGAAGTCCAGACGTTGAACCCAATTTTCGACTGTTTTCAAGCATAAATCGGCCGATACTGCTGCAATTTCACTTTCGATATTCGTACGAAGTTCATCAATCGTCGCTGGCTTGTTCGCATAGACCATAGACTTGACGTAGTCCCACACAAAATAGTCTAACGGCGTCAAATCGCACGACCGAAGCGGCCAATCGACTGGACAATTTCGTGAGATAACACGTTCTTCAAACATGGTTTCCAATAAATTGATTCTGGCATTCGCTGTGAGGCTTGTGGCACCGTCCAGCTGGAACCACATGCCCTCCAAGTCCATATCATCCAATTGGGGCCAAAAATATTCGGTTATCATTGAACGGTAGCGATTCCCATTCACAGTAACGTGCCGGTCTTGATCATCACGGAAGAAGTACGGCCCAATGACGCCGCCGGCCCATAAACCGCACCAAACCGTAATTTTTTCGGGATGCAATGATGACTCATGGAGTACGTGTGGATTGCTGTCTGATCAATAACGCATATTTTGTTTATTGACGAAGCCATTCAGCCAGAAATGAGCCTCATCGCTGAAGATGATTTTTCGAATTTTTACTACCGAATTTCGGTAGTAAATTTTAATAATTTCGACTCGTTGTTGGCTCATATATCTTTCCATCATGAAATGGCAAACCTCACTGAAGAGAAATGTCAAAAGAGCGGCAAGAAATATGGCGTCGTTTGCTGTCCCTGTCGCTCTACTTTTGTAGCGTCCCTGTTGAAATTTACTATTAAATCAATAACTGTCCTATTGACAAATTTTAATGGGATTTTATGTTCCGAAATATAAATATAAATAAATTTTGGTAGTAAATTTTAATAATTTCGAATCGTTGTTGGCTCGTATATCTTTCCATCATGAAATGGCAAACCTTATTGAAGAGAAATGTCAAAAGAGTGGCAAGAAATACGGCGTCGTTTGCTGTCCCTGTCGCTCTACTTTTGTAGCGTCCTTGTTGAAAAACCCTTTACTATTAAATCAATAACTGTCCTATTGACAAATTTTAATGGGATTTTATGAGCTTTTTTTCTGAGTGTAGTTTCTTTTAATGCATCGCTTTTTGACATTTTTTCATAAGAAAAAAAGTGTACTTATTAAAAAAGTGTTCTTATTATTTATTGCATAACATATTAAGTTTTCATACTTAAATTAAATGATGTGAAAATGGGAAACTAGATCCATAATTCTATGATTCCTCTTACTTTGTTTTAGCAAATCACTCTTTTACATAATTTTACGAAAAACTTAAATGAAAATAAAACGTTTTTTCTTTAAATATATAAATGATATCGACCCTTCCAAACCATCGACCTTAAAACAAAACAAAATTTGGTTAGTCTAAGGGGTTTTTAACAGGGGCGCTACAAAAGTAGAGCGACAGGGACAGCAAACGACGCCACGTTTCTTGCCGCTCTTTTGACATTTCTCTTCAGTAAGGTTTGCCATTTCATGATGGAAAGATATACGAATTCGAATTTCGGTAGTAAATTTTAATAATTTCGACTCGTTGTTGACTCGTATATCTTTCCATCATGAAATGGCAAAACTTACTGAAGAGAAATGTCAAAAGAGCATTTAAAATGGAGTTAATTGAAAACATGAAAAAAATCAAAATCGTTATTTAGAATTTTGAAACAATTTGATAGAAGCAGGAACCGCAATAAATCGGAATCAGAATCGACATTTAAAATCGTTTAGACATTTGAAATCGAAATCGTAACCGTTATTTGAAAAATGTATGGCACCGGAACCCATACAATTTGTTTGGCTGAAACCGGAATCGGAACTGCTAATTTAAAAACCTTGAAACCAAATTCCAAACCGATAATCCAAAGGGTTTTAGACCTTGGATAGAAGAATATTTTTTTTATATAGTGCCGATTTTATTGTTTTTGTATATCTTACAAATTTATGTCAGATTAACGTTTTAATATAATATCCCTAAAAATATAAATTTAAAAAAGAAATCGCGCGATAAAATTTCATTTTTCTCGTTAGTGAATAAAACAAAGATATAATTTTATATTGATATTTTTAGAATTTATGTGAAACTGAAGCGCTGCAGGCCATATTTAAATTCCGAAAAAAATCGCGCATGATAACATATTATTTTGGGGTTTATGTCCGCACAGCAACGTGGACTTAATCCCCAAGTTGATTGGGTATTATGACCGAGTTTTTTTTTTTGGGATTATATCCGCTGATCTCGACTGACATAACCCCCAATTCCGTGAGGGTTTTGTCCGGGCCCTGAAACATGTTTTCTATGAAAAAGATATTGAGAGTCGCTGGGGATCGAACCGCGGATCTTTCGGCTCGTAGTCAAACGTACCAGAAACTCTTCGCTAGTAGTCCAACGTACTAACCAGACGAGCTACGAGAATACTAAATATTACCAAATTTCACTATTTAACAAAAAACATACAATAAAAACCCCGTTATGATATGTGGTTGTAGAATGTTCAGAAACCCTACAGCACCCCTGTATACGGGACTGAACTGAAAGAAACACGTTAAATGCAAAGACAATGGCGTAATACAAAGATTTTTCTTTCATATTATTTAGTTTAGCTCATATTCTGTCATCTGAACAGAAAATACATTTATAAGTATTTACAACAATCATTTTTGAGAATATCCATACATTATTCTTGGCTTTTAAATGAATTATTTTGAAAACAATTGTAGTAAAATGTTGTACATAAGTGAGTAATTTTATATACATAGCAGCTTTTCATACAAAAGCATTAATCAATGTAGTTAAAATAAAATGATGAATTTTCCATGGAATCTCTTTTATTTTGCAGATTTTCGTTTTGCAATTTAACATTTTTTGTTTCGAAAATCAAAGTTGCATAGAATATGCCGACTATGCGTGGTGTAGCTGACATTAAGTTATAATAATAATAAAACCTGTTAAAAAAACGGGAAAAATGTCGCGTCATGTTGGACATACATCCATACAAACACACACACACACACACACACACACACACACACACAGAAGCACACACTGGCGCTTATGCGCGTATGTTATTCATACAGATGTCAATCACTGGCGTCGCCGTCAGTCGCTCGATTGATTTTGTAGATATTTATGATATTTTTTATGCCGTTTTTTTTTTTTTTGTACTTTATTTCTTTTTGCAGCCTGTCATCGTCGTTTGTTGCCGTTGTCGACATCGTCTGTTGTTCGGTGCCATCGTGTCCTTGGAGTGAGCTAAACAGCAATGAATTCCTGCAGCGCCCATTGAGTCATGAATATAACACGCAACCTGCAGTTTTTGCGATTGTAGTCGTTTGATGCCTATCGGCACTAATGTTGTTGTTATCGTTGATGTACGCTGAAGTTGTAGAGTGTTTTTCAAATTGTATGGACAGGACATAGGGGCAAAGATACTAGACGACTATACTGCCTAATTTAATTAGAGATTTTTTTTAAATTGAATTTTCTTAAAAAACTAACGTTTTACTAAAAAATTAAATTGCATTCATAGTGCAACAAAAATTCACTACAAAAACTGCGCTGAAAAATTCAAAATAATATTTCTTCTTGAAATCCTTAAAAACTCAAAATTCCTTCTACTTTGCTGCATCTCAATAATCATATTTATGGCAATAAATACTATATATCTACACATGCCACCAATTTATTTTAATATATTGTCGCGCAATTTTTGTGCGCTAAGCTGCAGGATATTTGCACAAAACGTCGCTTCAATGCGTTCGTTTTTTTTTTGGTTGAGTGTGTGTGAAGTAAATTTTCTAAAGGATTTTCTTTCAGGCAGCCTTTGATTTTTTTTTCATCTTTTTCTATATATTGTGTTAAGTTTAGCCAAGCAACAAGCAGCATGCAAAAAATTGTATAAATAAATAAAATATATTAGATGAAAATATTGTCAACAATTTATGCTGGCTGAATTAACATGAACATTGCACAAATATGTTGTCGACGCAGACGACGACAACGACGAATTTCAAAAAAAAAAAAAATACCACGCGAAAAAATTCAACAAAGGCGCATCGCGTTTCTTTGTGCATCATGCGAAGTGAATCATTCGCGCCAAAGAGTTTAAGCCTTATTGTTGTCATATCATGAGACCAAATTTATTACTGAAATTATATAAGCGTATAACATTTGTATTTTAGGTCTAATAAAAAAAAATATATTATCTTGTCGAAAAATTCTTCAATATGATGATTTTATTCATAAATATAATGAATTTTTTCACCAACTACCAGATGTTCAATATGTTTTTAATGTTCATTATGATGTTCATAAAAATCAAATTTACACATAAAAATGTGTCTTAATTTTCACATCCATATGGCCATTTCCAGAAAAACGTCAACCATGAACTAAAAATTTAAAATACTCAAATCATTGAAATAACGTTGGATTTGAAATCTTAAATATGTGAATATAAATATCTGAAAAGAAAATTCTATTCCATTAACGATAACGATTCCCTAACAGAAAAACAACGTACATCATATGGTTGAATTCCGTTCTTCAAACTAAGATTCATTATATTGAAGTACCACTAATAATATTAATGACTAACTAGAGCAATGTTATGAATGCTATCATAAATATGATGAATGTTTGGTAACTGTTGAAAAAGTGTTTTTCAATATGATGAATTGTATGTGAAGAATACGTTTCATCATATTAATGAACAAAAACATAAAATACAACATATATGTTCTTCTTATTGAAGAATGCTTTTCAAACCTTATTTTCATCAAAATATTTTTTTTTATTTATTGCTTGCCGTACTTCTCAGTTCTCAAGTAGTTATTGTATGTTATTTCTTATATAATGTTTGCTCGACATACATAAATACAAAACATGTTTTCTAATATATTTATTTATAATTACAACTTTTTGTTAATAAAAAGTTAAATTTATAAAAAAATGTATGAATAAAGTGTTTTTCAATAAGAGCGCTACAAAAGTTTTTTTTAAGGGTTTTTCAACAGGGACGCTATAAAAGTAGAGCGACAGGAACAGCAAACTACGCCATATTTCTTGTCGCTCTTTTGACATGTCTCTTCAATAAGGTTTGCCATTTCATGGTGGAAAGATATTCGAGCCAACAACGAGTCGAAATTATTAAAATTTACTACCGAAATTCAAATTCGTATATCTTGCCATCATGAAATGGCAAACCTTACTGAAGAGAAATCTCGTTCTACTTTTGTTGCGTCCCATTTAAAAAAACCCTGTACAAATATATATTTCGAAACATATTTTTTTTTTAATTTTGTTTGAAGGACGTTTTTTCTAATTATTTTGTTGAAAAATTCGTAAAATATAAATTTTTGAATTATTCATAAATATTGTGATTATATTCATCAATATGACAATTTAAATTCATTGCATTAAATATTTTGTTCATATATATGAATGAAAGTATTCATTAAAATGTCATTTAAGGAACGGTATCAATATGACGAATCTGGTAGTTGGTAGAAACATTCGTAATATTTATGAATAAATTCATCATATTCATGATTTTTTTCTGTGTATAACTTTTAAATATACCATTTTTTCAGGGACTTTGTGTAACAAAATTAAATAATTTTAAAGACAGATACAAAATATTATTTTCTATTTTTCAAGATAACCTTTATTAATATTTTTAAAGCTTAAAAATAAGCATTGAAATTAAAATAATGGACGTTTTTTTTGTATAAGGTTGTCCTATTGTCACGTATGTAGCCAAAAAGATACATTTATTATGATATTAAACTAACAACATTTTTTAAAGAGTCGAATTCTTTGTTTCTATTTTCGCGGCATTTTCAAAAAGGTAAACATGTAGCCGCGGTAGCTCAGTGGTTAGTGCGTTGGACTACGAGCCGAAAGGTCCCCGGTTCAAGCCTGGACTGGGGCTAACAACATATTTTCATAGAAACATTTTTCTATACCGCGCTACCTCTCGGCAGTAAATGGCAAACCTACGATAGTAAAACCATTGCCTATCAAAAAGCTCTCACCCGCCGTTCGGATTCGGCAATAAACTGTAGGTCCCACCACTTTGAGTACAAATATAACACGCACAGCTCAAAATGGTGGGAGAGCTCGGCCTAAGTCCTTATAGGACTGTAGTGCCAAACTATTATATTATTAAACATCGATATCCTAGAATTCTAAATATTTTTTGACAGCTAATTGAAATCTATCACGTCTGGAACTTTGACTAGCAAAAGTGCAAAACATATTTAAAAAAAAAATTACAAAAAAGGAGAAAAAACACCTTAAAAAACATCTGGAAATTCGTATCGTACATTATTAATGGTTATATACATATAAAATATTTTTTTAGCAAAAAATCGTAGGTAGTTCAAATTTTTATACAAAACGTCCCGAATTATTCTGTAATTTATTTCGAAACAACCAAAATGTTTAGGAACAAAGTGTATATAAACAAAAATAAAATAAATTATCTCAGTTATGTTCTGAGATAACTAAAAAAATATATATTGTACGTTAAATGCATTTTTAGAAAAATAATCGTAGTGATAATTTCTAAACGGGACTTTTTGTCCCGTCCGTAGTTTTTCTGTGATTTATTATGAAACCAGTTGGGAAGGTTAGATTACATGGGAAATTTTAAATTTGGTGTTATTATGATTATCAAAATTATAGTCGGTCTAAGCCGACTATAAATACCCTACACATATGTGTGGTTACCATTCAAAGTGATATATAGGTCACCAGGGTATACGAATCCTGAAAATAATTACAAAATTTCAATCGCTGCAGAATTTCCATTCCCTTGATACCCATATTTACAAATGGGTAGGTGTACCGAATTGCGATATTTTTTTTGGGAACAACAAGTCGTATCACAATGGACCGATCTACCCAATTTTTTCGCACATTCAGCGTAGGTATATTAGTACTCTAAGTTATAAGTTTCATTTATCTAGCTCTTCAATTTTAAAAGTAGTAGTATATATATTCTTGATCAGCATGACCTCCTGAGTCGATTTAGCGATGTCCGCCTGTCTGTCTGTCTGTCTGTTTGTTCCAGCATCACGTTTAAACCGCTAAATCGATTTAACTGAAATTTTGCACCAGGATACTATGGAGTCCGCAGGGTGTCATAGGCTATATATGGGCGGGATTGGACAAAGGGACGTGGCACCTCCCATACAACCTAAACTTTCAAAACGACATATCTCGGCACATACACCAGCTTAGAAGATGAAACAAAATACTCAAATACAAAAAAACAAAAGCAAAAATCAAATACAAAAACAAAAGTAAAAGGACAAAACTTAAGCAATACCTAAAAGACAACAAAAAATAAAAAAAGGATAGAAAACAAAATCAACCACACTAAAATTCACCACACTAAAACTTACCACACTAAAATTCACCACACTAAAACTCACCACACTAAAACTCAACACAATAAAATTCACCACACTCAAATTCAACACACTAAAACTCACCACACTCAAATTCAACACACTAAAACTCACCACACTCAAATTCAACACACTAGAACACACCACAATAAAATTCACCACAGTAAAACTCACCACACTAAAACTTCTACTGGGAAAAACTGTACGGGCAAGAATTCTACGGGAAAGAATTTTACGGCGAAGCACAGTCTGAGAAAAGTTGTTTTAGCGGAGAAATAGTTTGGTTTTGGTTACTACATTTATAAAACCAACAAAAAAAAGTCCACAGCGAAGCACTAGTTCCTGATATAAATAATAAAAATGTTCTTTATGTTAATAAAATTGCTCCATATCCTTGCATTCAGAAAATATTTGCACGAGTCGTGTACGGGTCCAGCTACTATACAAATAAAGCACAAGATATCAGCTATTCTAAAATAATTAAAAAAAAATAATTTATACCCAAAATTTGCTGAGTTTTTGGAATTTCCATATGATCTTAGACCATATACTTCCGTTTTTGTACGACTAAACCGCTGAACCGATTTAACTGCAATTTTGCACCAAGATACTATAGAGCGTGGATAAAGGGGCGTGGTACCTCCCATACAACCTAAACTTTCAAAACGACATAACTCGACACATACACAAGCTAAGAAGATGAAACAAAAAACAAAAATACAAAAAAAAAATACAAAAGCAAAAACACAAAAGCAAAAATCAAACACAAAAACAAAAGTAAAAGCTCAAAACTTAAACAATAACGAATCGCACAATTTGAGCGAAATTGATACATAACATTCTAAAGCGGCGTATACAAAGAGACAGGAACAGTGTTCACACTTTTCGCCATTGCAAAAGGAGTAGATTAGAAAAATTTGGGGTGTAGAAATGAGTAAAAAGAAGTAGAATTGCAAAATGGAGTATATTTGATGTAAAATGAGTAGACAATTAAATATAGGAGTAAATTTCATGGAAAGGGAGTAGAAATATGCATTAGTGTATTATATTTCAAATATATTAATAGATATGTAATTTAAAAATTATTACTCATTCCTAATTTTGCGGTCTGTTCAAGAGTTGGAATGTATCTGGAACACCGAATACATGTTATTTCAAAATTTTATTTATAAAAGTTGACACAAACGTATATTTAATTATAACTTCTACAATTTGAAGACCATAGCAAAAATATAACATTTATTTTACCGATAATTGATCATAGTTGTTAGGAAAATCATAATATTGACAATTTATTTGAGCCGCAAGAAATTGTTCTCATCAATTTAAAAAAATGTAAGCAACTTTTGCAAAAGGGAGTAAATTTCAGTAAAAGGGAGTAGAAAATTATGAGAAAAAAGTAGAAAATGCTACTACCAAAGTAAAGGAGTAGAATTTAAAAATACAAATGATATGTAGTAGATCTACTCCGATCGGAGTAGAATGAGAACACTAGGTAGGAAAAAAATAATTCTGTCCAAAATAGCAAGTCCCCAGCCTACTAGTGCTGTATAAAAATAAACGAACTTTCCTGTGTTTTTAATTCTTTATCATATACCATATAGAAACTATTTATTTAATATTTTGTATTTCATTTACTATAAGGTTTTTATAGCTATTATATAATTCTAATTATTTTCTTTTCTCTTTTCACAGATTTCACAGATTAACGTTGGATGAAAGCATGGCATTCATATTTTGAATAAATAATATTAATACTTTTAAGTTACTACTAAGTAGAATAGTATTCTATCGAATAAATCATATTTAATATAAATATAAGAACATTTTTATAACAATTAAAAATTATTTTATTATTGTGTGCAAAATATGTATTGTGTAAAAATAGTGAGTGTTTAATTTTAAGAAAATCAATTTAAATTTAGCTTTGTTTTTATTTACATGAATTATTACTGGAATAATGTTGCTCATACGTCCACGTTTAAAATAAATTAAAATTAAGCTTAATATTAAATCTTATATTATATTAGTATTATTAAGTTTTAATAAAGTGTTTTTTTTTTTATAAAATATAATACTGAATATTATTGTATTAATAATTTTTATAAATAATTGTAATTAACTAGGTTAATAAATTTCCTCTTAAAACATTTTATTTCTGATTTACGCGCATTGCTTAAAGGTAAATTGCAACAACACAAGGTTGTTTTAAAAATTATAAAATTTTAATAAAAAAAATAAAAAAACAAATTTGGCGCTCGTTATTGCAAGATGACATAGTTGGCAACACTGGTTGTCAAGGCTTCGCGGCAATTTGGAAACAAAATGCGAAACAAAGTTTGCAACTTTTGGCACAACAATAAATTCATCAAGAAAACATTATGCGTTCCTGTTGTTTTTGTTGTTGTAGTCATTGTCAACGTAAACTTGTTGTTGGGAAATTCCACGGAACATAGGAAAAACTTTTAACACTAATTTAATGGAGTTGGTGACAATAAAATCAGGCATTTAAACGCCGTAAGACTTTCCATTTACCTACGTTCGAAAGTCTTCTAGCTGTTGAAAAAGACAATTAAAATACTTTACTCAAGAGTTTGTTAAGAGTTTCGCTGTCCGTTGATTAAAGTATATAAATTATTACTAAGTGGCGAAACATATTCTTGTATTTTAAATTTTAAGTGAGGTAAGGTCAACTAATTTTTGACTTGCTCATATCTGCTTTGTTTTTAAATTTAGAATAAAAAAGTAAGTACATATATAATGCCTATTAAATTATCTACAATAAATGTTAAATACATTTTTTCACTGCGTTCAACTGTTTCGGAGATATCTCGAATTAAAAGTTTAAAATAAAATTTTGAGCTAGAACAAAAACAAAATTTTAAATTTTTTTTGTAAATTTTTATTGCTTTTTTAATTACCTTTAAAATGGTGTACAACTTTTTAGGATCGGACCAAATTTAAAGATTTATGCTTTTCACCGTAAGCAAAAAATCAAGTGTATAGCCCATGTTTTATTTAAAAAATGATGTTAAAATTAAATCGCACAGATTTAAATTTTTGGTATGCAGAATTGTTCATTATGACGAGTAGAGAAATAATTTGATTTTCCGCCATCCGTGGAGGCACTTTTGACCCTTTTTCGATAGGGTCAAAAGGTCGAATACGTTTTTTTTGCTCATATCTCGGTTAGTTTTCATTTTAGATCAAAATAATGTAGTACAATGTTAAAGCTAATTAAATTATCTAAAATAAATGTAAAATACATTTTTCCACTGCGTTCAACTATTTCGGAGATATCTCGAGTTAAAAGTTTAAAATAAAATTTTGAGCTAGAACAAAAACAAAATTTTGAAATTTTTTTGTAAATTTTTATTGTTTTTTTAATTACCTTTAAAATGGTATAAAACTTTTTAGGATCGGACCAAATTTAAAGATTTATGCTTTTCACCGTAAGCAAAAAATCAAGTGTATATATAGCACATGTTTTATTTAAAAAATGAAGTTAAAATTAAATCGCACAGATTTAAATTTTTGGTAAGCAGAATTGTTCATTATGACGAGTAGAGAAATAATTTGATTTTCCGCCATCCGTGGAGGCACTTTTGACCCTTTTTCGATAGGGTCAAAAGGTCGAATACGTTATTTTTGCTCATATCTCGGTTAGTTTTCATTTTAGATCAAAATAATGTAGTACAATGTTAAAGCTAATTAAATTATCTAAAATAAATGTAAAATACATTTTTCCACTGCGTTCAACAGTTTCGGAGATATCTCGAGTTAAAAGTTTAAAATAAAATTTTGAGCTAGAACAAAAACAAAATTTTGTAATTTTTTTGTAAATTTTTATTGTTTTTTTAATTACCTTTAAAATGGTATACAACTTTTTAGGATCGGACCAAATTTAAAGATTTATGCTTTTCACCGTAAGCAAAAAATCAAGTGTACGTGAAGGCACTTTTGACCCTTTTTCGATAGGGTCAAAAGGTCGAATACGTTATTTTTGCTCATATCTCGGTTAGTTTTCATTTTAGATCAAAATAATGTAGTACAATGTTAAAGCTAATTAAATTATCTAAAATAAATGTAAAATACATTTTTCCACTGCGTTCAACTATTTCGGAGATATCTCGAGTTAAAAGTTTAAAATAAAATTTTGAGCTAGAACAAAAACAAAATTTTGAAATTTTTTTGTAAATTTTTATTGTTTTTTTAATTACCTTTAAAATGGTATACAACTTTTTAGGATCGGACCAAATTTAAAGATTTATGCTTTTCACCGTAAGCAAAAAATCAAGTGTATAGCCCATGTTTTATTTAAAAAATGAAGTTAAAATTAAATCGCACAGATTTAAATTTTTGGTATGCAGAATTGTTCATTATGACGTGTAGAGAAATAATTTGATTTTCCGCCATCCGTGGAGGCACTTTTGGCCCTTTTTCGATAGGGTCAAAAGGTCGAATACGTTATTTTTGCTCATATCTCGGTTATTTTTCATTTTAGATAAAAATAATGTTGTACAATGTTAAAGCTAATTAAATTATCTACAATAAATGTAAAATACATTTTTCCACTGCGTTCAACTGTTTCGGAGATATCTCGAGTTAAAAGTTTAAAATAAAATTTTGAGCTAGAACAAAAACAAAATTTTGAAATTTTTTTGTAAATTTTTATTGTTTTTTTAATTACCTTTAAAATGGTATACAACTTTTTAGGATCGGACCAAATTTAAAGATTTATGCTTTTCACCGTAAGCAAAAAATCAAGTGTATAGCCCATGTTTTATTTAAAAAATGTAGTTAAAATTAAATCGCACAGATTTAAATTTTTGGTATGCAGAATTGTTCATTATGACGTGTAGAGAAATAATTTGATTTTCCGCCATCCGTGGAGGCACTTTTGACCCTTTTTCGATAGGGTCAAAGGTCGAATACGTTATTTTTGCTCATATCTCGGTTAGTTTTCATTTAAGATCAAAATAATGTAGCACAATGTTAAAGCTAATTAAATTATCTACAATATATGTAAAATACATTTTTCCACTGCGTTCAACTGTTTCGGAGATATCTCGAGTTAAAAGTTTAAAATAAAATTTTGAGCTAGAACAAAAACAAAATTTTGAAATTTTTTTGTAAATTTTTATTGTTTTTTTAATTACCTTTAAAATGGTATACAACTTTTTAGGATCGGACCAAATTTAAAGATTTATGCTTTTCACCGTAAGCAAAAAATCAAGTGTATAGCCCATGTTTTATTTAAAAAATGAAGTTAAAATTAAATCGCACAGATTTAAATTTTTAGTATGCAGAATTGTTCATTATGACGTGTAGAGAAATAATTTGATTTTCCGCCATCCGTGGAGGCACTTTTGGCCCTTTTTCGATAGGGTCAAAAGGTCGAATACGTTATTTTTGCTCATATCTCGGTTATTTTTCATTTTAGATAAAAATAATGTTGTACAATGTTAAAGCTAATTAAATTATCTACAATAAATGTAAAATACATTTTTCCACTGCGTTCAACTGTTTCGGAGATATCTCGAGTTAAAAGTTTAAAATAAAATTTTGAGCTAGAACAAAAACAAAATTTTGAAATTTTTTTGTAAATTTTTATTGTTTTTTTAATTACCTTTAAAATGCTATACAACTTTTTAGGATCGGACCAAATTTAAAGATTTATGCTTTTCACCGTAAGCAAAAAATCAAGTGTATAGCCCATGTTTTATTTAAAAAATGAAGTTAAAATTAAATCGCACATATTTAAATTTTTGGTATGCAGAATTGTTCATTATGACGTGTAGAGAAATAATTTGATTTTCCGCCATCCGTGAAGGCACTTTTGACCCTTTTTCGATAGGGTCAAAAGGTCGAATACGTTATTTTTGCTCATATCTCGGTTAGTTTTCATTTAAGATCAAAATAATGTAGCACAATGTTAAAGATAATTAAATTATCTAAAATAAATGTAAAATACATTTTTCCACTGCGTTCAACTGTTTCAGAGATATCTCGAGTTAAAAGTTTAAAATAAAATTTTGAGCTAGAACAAAAACAAAATTTTGAAATTTTTTTGTAAATTTTTATTGTTTTTTTAATTACCTTTAAAATGGTATACAACTTTTTAGGATCGGACCAAATTTAAAGATTTATGCTTTTCACCGTAAGCAAAAAATCAAGTGTATAGCCCATGTTTTATTTAAAAAATGAAGTTAAAATTAAATCGCACAGATTTAAATTTTTGGTATGCAGAATTGTTCATTATGACGTGTAGAGAAATAATTTGATTTTCCGCCATCCGTGGAGGCACTTTTGACCCTTTTTCGATAGGGTCAAAAGGTCGAATACGTTATTTTTGCTCATATCTCGGTTATTTTTCATTTTAGATAAAAATAATGTTGTACAATGTTAAAGCTAATTAAATTATCTACAATAAAAGTAAAATACATTTTTCCACTGCGTTCAACTGTTTCGGAGATATCTCGAGTTAAAAGTTTAAAATAAAATTTTGAGCTAGAACAAAAACAAAATTTTGAAATTTTTTTGTAAATTTTTATTGTTTTTTTAATTACCTTTAAAATGGTATACAACTTTTTAGGATCGGACCAAATTTAAAGATTTATGCTTTTCACCGTAAGCAAAAAATCAAGTGTATAGCCCATGTTTTATTTAAAAAATGAAGTTAAAATTAAATCGCACATATTTAAATTTTTGGTATGCAGAATTGTTCATTATGACGTGTAGAGAAATAATTTGATTTTCCGCCATCCGTGGAGGCACTTTTGACCCTTTTTCGATAGGGTCAAAAGGTCGAATACGTTATTTTTGCTCATATCTCGGTTAGTTTTCATTTTAGATCAAAATAATGTAGCACAATGTTAAAGCTAATTAAATTATCTACAATATATGTAAAATACATTTTTCCACTGCGTTCAACTGTTTCGGAGATATCTCGAGTTAAAAGTTTAAAATAAAATTTTGAGCTAGAACAAAAACAAAATTTTGAAATTTTTTTGTAAATTTTTATTGTTTTTTTAATTACCTTTAAAATGGTATACAACTTTTTAGGATCGGACCAAATTTAAAGATTTATGCTTTTCACCGTAAGCAAAAAATCAAGTGTATAGCCCATGTTTTATTTAAAAAATGTAGTTAAAATTAAATCGCACAGATTTAAATTTTTGGTATGCAGAATTGTTCATTATGACGTGTAGAGAAATAATTTGATTTTCCGCCATCCGTGGAGGCACTTTTGACCCTTTTTCGATAGGGTCAAAAGGTCGAATACGTTATTTTTGCTCATATCTCTGTTAGTTTTCATTTTAGATCAAAATAATGTAGCACAATGTTAAAGCTAATTAAATTATCTACAATATATGTAAAATACATTTTTCCACTGCGTTCAACTGTTTCGGAGATATCTCGAGTTAAAAGTTTAAAATAAAATTTTGAGCTAGAACAAAAACAAAATTTTGAAATTTTTTTGTAAATTTTTATTGTTTTTTTAATTACCTTTAAAATGGTATACAACTTTTTAGGATCGGACCAAATTTAAAGATTTATGCTTTTCACCGTAAGCAAAAAATCAAGTGTATAGCCCATGTTTTATTTAAAAAATGAAGTTAAAATTAAATCGCACAGATTTAAATTTTTGGTATGCAGAATTGTTCATTATGACGTGTAGAGAAATAATTTGATTTTCCGCCATCCGTGGAGGCACTTTTGGCCCTTTTTCGATAGGGTCAAAAGGTCGAATACGTTATTTTTGCTCATATCTCGGTTATTTTTCATTTTAGATAAAAATAATGTTGTACAATGTTAAAGCTAATTAAATTATCTACAATAAATGTAAAATACATTTTTCCACTGCGTTCAACTGTTTCGGAGATATCTCGAGTTAAAAGTTTAAAATAAAATTTTGAGCTAGAACAAAAACAAAATTTTGAAATTTTTTTGTAAATTTTTATTGTTTTTTTAATTACCTTTAAAATGGTATACAACTTTTTAGGATCGGACCAAATTTAAAGATTTATGCTTTTCACCGTAAGCAAAAAATCAAGTGTATAGCCCATGTTTTATTTAAAAAATGAAGTTAAAATTAAATCGCACATATTTAAATTTTTGGTATGCAGAATTGTTCATTATGACGTGTAGAGAAATAATTTGATTTTCCGCCATCCGTGAAGGCACTTTTGACCCTTTTTCGATAGGGTCAAAAGGTCGAATACGTTATTTTTGCTCATATCTCGGTTAGTTTTCATTTAAGATCAAAATAATGTAGCACAATGTTAAAGATAATTAAATTATCTAAAATAAATGTAAAATACATTTTTCCACTGCGTTCAACTGTTTCGGAGATATCTCGAGTTAAAAGTTTAAAATAAAATTTTGAGCTAGAACAAAAACAAAAATTTGAAATTTTTTTGTAAATTTTTATTGTTTTTTTAATTACCTTTAAAATGGTATACAACTTTTTAGGATCGGACCAAATTTAAAGATTTATGCTTTTCACCGTAAGCAAAAAATCAAGTGTATAGCCCATGTTTTATTTAAAAAATGAAGTTAAAATTAAATCGCACAGATTTAAATTTTTGGTATGCAGAATTGTTCATTATGATGAGTAGAGAAATAATTTGATTTTCCGCCATCCGTGTAGGCACTTTTGACCCTTTTTCGATCAGGTCAAAAGGTCAAATACGTGATTTTTGCTCATAACTCGTTTATTTTTCATTTTAGAACAAAATAATGTAGTACAATGTTAAAGCTAATTAAATTATCTAAAATAAATGTTAAATACATTTTTCCACTGCGTTCAACAGTTTCGGAGATATATCGAAATAACCCAAATGAATAAAAAAACATTTAAATTTTTATATTTTTTTTTTAGTTTTTATTTATATTATTTCCAGATCTTAAAATAAATTAAATTAAAATTTTATAAAGACAATAATTCCAATTTTATATTTTGACACATGCCAATATAAAACAGTTAGAATCCGCAGACGCTTATAGCAGCATTTTTCATTAACTTCTTAATAAACAGAAATTTATTTCTTAATACGGATTTGGGTACGACGAATTGATTACAAATCGAATAATATTTCTTTTTGTTATTGGTAAATAATATAGCGGTTTTATTAAAACAACAATTTGGACCCACTCTATGCGCGTTTTGCTGTTTACGGTGTTTTGCTATACGGCGTTCGGTGGATTCTACTGCTTTTACAATACGGTTTTCAACTTTATGTACTACATACTATGTATGCGGGGTACAAAGAGTAAAACATGTAAATTCACGCATTATTTATGTCGATTTTTTTTTTGTTGTGTCTATGTTACATATATAGATTACTTTTTGTTATCTAGTTTTATATAATACTTAATTTAATAAAATTGCGTATTGGATAAAGTTACAAAAAAATAATTTATAAATATATTTTATAGGAACAAAAGTAGTGTTTAGTTTAAATGAAATATGCATTTTAAAAATTAATGCGAAATAAATGTACAATGTGTTGAATGCATTCGGTGAATAATCTTAATCTAACATTAAAGTTTAAATTTATTATTTAATATTATAAAATAAATGAAATAAATAATATAAAATTATAAAAAAGCATTTAGTTATACGAATGATTATATAATATATTTGCGCATTTACTTTTCATATTTTGGGCATTTATTTTTTCACTTACATATCATTTTTTAAAAATATTACTAGCATTTTTCATTTTTGTTTTTTGTTTCTTTTAATTATACTTTTCCAAAACATTTACTTTATAGAAGTACTTATATTAATAAATATTATTTTAATTTAATTGCAAAGCCACTTAAACATTTCCTTTTTTATTTTATTTTGTTTTTTTTTTCTAAGAACACAATAAGCAAAAATTTGATTGAAGCAAAATTTAAAAAATCATATTTTTTTATATAAAACAAAAAAACTTTAAACAATTAGTGTATTTATATTTTTTAATAAAATCAAATAGAACTACTTAATAATAGAATATTAATTTTTTAAAATAAAGACTTTTTTATAGAACGTATAACACAACGCAATTTGTTGCCAACGCTGGAATTTTACAATTTTACATAACTGGCAAACATTGCAAAGTTATTACATAAATATTAGGTATACATTAAATCGTTTAATAAATATATTAAGTAATTTATTTCTTAATTACTGTATAATTTTTGCTTATACTTTTAAACATGTAAATATCTGTGTATTGTTTTTTTTAAATATATATTTTTCTTGTGTATATTTTTAAATCGGAAATTTATTATTATATAAATTTATGCTTGTTTTTCATTTGTAGTATTAACTAAATGCATGCAAATTTATAAATAGTTTTGTATTTTTATAAATTCTGCATTTTAAAACTAAAATCGCTATTTCTAGTTTCTATTAATGCCCACCATATGCAGCAGCATCTTGTAATTGTATTTAAAATATTTATGGAAATAAAATTTATGTTTTTTTGTTGTTGTTGTTGTTTGAACATCTAATGCATAATATTTATATATATTTATGTTTAATTGTTAAATTTCAAAATTTTTTGCAATTATTGTTGAGTTTTTTTGAGTTTGAGTATAAGTGAAACATCATTTGTTTTCAAACATAGTTCTGGTTTAACATTTTATAGGTTTCTTTATTTTTTGTGCATCTATTGGTTCAATATAAATGTTAATATTTAAATGTTATAGTAAAGGGTTGTTCAATAAGAGCGCTACAAAAGTTTTTTTCAAGGGTTTTTCAACAGGGACGCTACAAAAGTAGAGCGACAGGAACAGCAAACGACGCCATATTTCTTGTCGCTCTTTTGACATTTCTCTTCAGTAAGGTTTACGATTTCATGATGGAAAGATATACGAATTCGAATTTCGGTAGTAAATTTTAATAATTTCGACTCGTTCTTGGCTCGTATATCTTTCCATTATGAAATGGCAAACCTTACTGAAGAGAAATGTTAAAAGATCGGCAAGAAATATGGCGTCGTTTGCTGTTCCTGTCGCTCTACTTTTGTAGCGTCCCTGTTGAAAAAAGGGTTTTTCTATTATACTATACTATTGACCATAAAAACATTGTATTAATAGTTTATGGTATACAATGTTTAAGTTTGTCGTGTTAAATTAATAGTATTAATATTAATAATAATAGTTTGGCGCTACAGTCCTGTACAGAACTTCGGCCGAGCTCTCTCACCATTTTGAGCTGTGCGTGTTATATTTGTACTCAAAGTGGTGGGACCTACAGTTTATTGCCGAATCCGAACGGCGGGTGAGAGCTTTTTCATAGGCAATGGTTTTACTCTCGTAGGTTTGCCATTTACTGACGAGAGGTAGCGCGGTATAGAAAAATGTTTCTATGAAAAGATGTTGTTAGCCCCAGTCCAGGCTTGAACCGGGGACCTTTCGCCTCGTAGTCCAACGCACTAACCACTGTGCTACCGCGGCTACAAATTAATAGTATTACCCACATTAATTAAAAGTAATTGTTTAAATGTTGATTACTTATCAAAATAATAGTATATCTTATTAACTGTCTATGGCATTTCATATTAAAATCAATTATGTAATGATACTATGAATATAATAGTAAAATTATAGTAAAATAAATGAAAAAAAATAAAAATAATCTAATATAATTTAAAATATTTTTAATTATTTAAAAACTACATTTATATTGAACCAAATGATGTCGCTTGTTAAAAAAAGTACCTTTTGAACTTTTTGCCAAACTCCAACTGATGTCGAATATTTTCATATTCTCCAATTTTTGTTTTCTGCTGTCTGTGTCTCTGTCAATTGCTAAATTCTTATTATGCATAATTTAATATATACTTATGTATGGCTGCATATTAATTAATATTTCAATTTATGTTTTTTTTTTATACTTTACACTTGATTGTCAACTAAAATTAGTTTGTTTGCATGCTATTTAATATGACTTATGATTTACAGACTTTTATATAATTTTTTTTATTGTTTAAATTTTGTTTTTTAATATTTTGAATACGTTTTGTTTATGGACATGTTTTTCTAATTTTTAATTTTTATATTTTTGGGTCAAAGTTAAGTTTAAATAAAGCAAGTTTTTAATATTAAAAACTACTGCATTTTTTGTGCTTTTTGCATATTTAAAATTTACTATGCATATACTTAAAACTAATACTAATTTTAATATATTTTGGTTTTTAATGTTTTTGGTTTTTGAAATACGTTTTTTGTTTTTCTTACATTAATCTCATACTATATGCAATTATTTCGATTTATTTTAAATATTATAAGTTTTTAGGCATTTTATCGTAATCATTTACTTTACATTTTATTTTACACAAACGCGAAAATCTATTATTTTTTTTCGTTAAAATCTGTTTACTTTTCCCCTTATAGACCTTCAATAGCGTTATTTTATTCAGTCTTAATCTATACAATACTTGCAAAATCAAAAGCAAATTATTTTTAAAATTATAAAAAATATATAAATATTTTAATTTTTTAAATGAATAAAACTAAAACTGCGCTTTTAAAAAAAAAACTATTTTTGACTATTTCAAAATATGTTCATATCATTTCAATTTTATTTTAAACTATTTATTAATATTATTAACACTTGTTTACGCTATTATTTGTTTGAACGGTGTACAAATGTCTTTAGAGAATATGTTTTTAATTTAGCTGCACACCGAGTAAATTAATGTAGTAAAAATTACTACATATATGTATTTAATTTGAAATAAAAAATGTCATCTTAATACATTTGTCGTAGTTTTTTTTAAATATGCTTGTTATTATTTTATCTGAATTTACTACATAATGTATTAGATATTCATTTTCTACATAATGCAGAAACATAATGTATGTTTATGGTTTTCAATTTCTCAAGTAGGTTTTACAATAATTTTTGAGAGAATTAACAAATTTTGATGGCTTTTAAATACATACAGAATGCAGTAAAAAAAATGTAGTTGTATATAACTATGTTATTTATATAAATACAAAATGTAGTAAAAATAAATTTAGGTGTAGTTAATTTATGAACATTTAAATAAATACAAAATATAGCTATTTTTAATACAACTGCAGTACATTTATGTTTTTTTCGTTATATATAAAAAAAAACTACATTAATGTGGTAACAATAACTACATTTACTTTTAAACATAATTCAAATACATAGTATGTATTCATTTCAAAAGACTTTTTTATTTTTATTTAATACAGCATTTCTTTTTTCGGTGTACCGCATCGTTTGACTAGAGAAAAATGTGTGTGTGTTTATAAGATTTCGAGCGATTTTGTGTACAAAATCTTTTATTTGGCTGTATTTTAACACTAACACTACGAGTATTTCTTTCAACTGTTGGAAAATATCTTATAAAACTATTTAGTTCATTTGTAATATGAAATTTTATGTTTGACAGTTACAAAACAACAATTTAACTATATATTTATGTGCATTACTCAGTAAATATATATATATGTTATAGAATAGTTTAATAAGGTTGCATTTCTGAAACGCCATAGAATCGGAGGATTTGCTTGTTGTGTTTCAAACATTAATTATTGTGTTTTATATGGAGTATGATAACTGAGTTTTAGTTGAAATATTATATACAAAATGTATTGTGAATGATTTGTGTGTGTTTTTTTATGTTTTCTTTGTTATACCATTATAGCAAATTTTTGACTCTTTTTGAGAAATATTTACAATTGTTTTATGCAGTTTATTTAGATAAAACTACTTGCAGCATAGTAACAATTACTATTTACATACTTATTATTACTACTACTACTATTTATAAATAACGCATTCAAGCTCGTTTGAGAAATCTACATTTTTTAAATTCTTTGGTTTTTACATTGGTATCTTGTAATTTACATGATTATCTTATAATGCTATATGTCATGTCGGTATAAATTATGTATGTTAAAATTTACAAAATTTCCAGTATAAAATCAAAAATTTAAAAAAAAATCGAATTTTTTACAATAGATGCTTGCAATAGACTTGGTTATTTGATAATTATATTTTTAATTGGTTGCACAAAACCTCGTTTTGAAGAGGAAAACATTTTAAGTTTAAAAAGTATTTGATGAATCTATTTTTGCAATTGCAAGCAAAAAAAAAAACATAGAAAAAAATTAAAATATAAAAGTGAAATTTAATTTTTGTTTTTATGACAACCCTATGTTTATTCTATATATATATATAAACATAATTTGCTGTACTATTGCAAGCACATTATACAAATAAATTATATGTGAAAGCATTATTTTTTGTTTTTATAATGGCAACTTATAAAACAAGCAATTGATAATTAATAAACCCTATGTTTTCAAACTAGACCTCTGAAATATAGTAATACCACTCAACCCTAGAAGAAATTTTGGTAGAGCCATGGTCATGAAGTGATCATGTCATTATTTGAGATGATCGGGATATGACGAGGCCCATAATGTCCTTGTAACGCAGTGTCCTGATCATGTACTGACCTCAGGCCATGATCATGTACTGATCGGACAATTCCCCATTTTAATATTTACTCGACAATTGCCTTGTCAGAGCCCGAGCATAATAGGGTTTCTCTCATTAAATCTCGATCAATGACTGATGTCATTTCGTTATGAGGAACAAATAATGTAGCTATGATCGGGAACATTGACTATTTAGATAATGCAAACCCTGGTATGGTAAGCATGATAAGGGCATGCAAAGGCAATGATCATATTTTCTTTAATAGGACTTACCCAACGAAAATCCGATCATTTCCCGATGGCTCATCGGGCAAATTTCTACTAGGGAATATAAAATTTATTATTTTTTGTCATGTAAGTAATTGGCTGGGATTTGATAAGATACAAATCGGGAATTGAAACTGTAATCGAAAGTATTGTTCGTTTTATCAATATCTAGGTACTAGCATTAAATAAAAATAATTTAATAAGAAATTTGATTTTACAATACAATGTATGCACTTGATCAACAACCTTGTGTATTTTAGCTATCTCAAATTTCCCAAACAAAATATTTTAAAATGTAACAAACTAAAAGCAAGCACAGTATCTCAAAAAATATAAAAAATATAAAAATGAGATCGTTTTTTTTATAAATATCTATATAGTACAGCATTAATTGATACTGAAATGAAGACACTTACCTCCGCCAACTTACAGTAAACTCTATTTACATCAAAAATATACAAAAAATACTTGCGTCAAACAATAGCTACTACTTTTTGCCTTAAATTTAAAATTTTAAACGGCATATTTGTGCCAAAAAGACCGACCCCATAATAACACCTATTAATAGCCCACTACTATATGTCGATCCAAGTTGTGGTGCTGCATTCGTATGAGGACTACGTACATCGCTGCCAATTGATTCACGTGACAACGGCAATTCGGTCGGATCACTCAGTTCACCCGAACAGGGCAATTCGGCAATTTTCAATGACATTAACTTTACCTCGACGGCAAAGGTGGTGGCGGCATCATCCATACCATTTGTAGCGGCCGTTGGATTGACAACACCACCACCAATATTATGTTGCATGTAAATTGTTTGTTGCTTCATAAAGTCCATGTCTTCTTCGAATTCAACCGAGTGTCCAAAGAGTGTAGCATCATCCTCGTAATATTCGGCAGCAGCAACGGGAGCGCCCACACCGAGAGAAGTACCTACCAAACCGGCAGCACCACCAACACCTCCACGTCCGCCATGTTTATTCTCACGCATTGCACGTTGACGACTGACGCTGCTCTTGTCCGCATAGTTGTTGTTGTTGTTGCTGCTGATGTCCTCGTCACCGTCATTCTCCAAATTGTGTTCAGCTATGCCGCCATCTATGATGCCAGCAGAGAAATTCTGATTTTGACGTTTTTTCTCGTTTTGTCGTCGTGGCTTTGAGGCACGTGACTTGGTGCGTTTCGGCTGTCCGGCAGGTGCAAGACCAGCACCGACACTGTTGCCAACTTCATTGTCCATCGGCTTGAGAAAGTTGCTCGTTGCTGTCTGTTGCTGCTGCTGTCGCTCACGCAACATAGTGCAGACAATATCCTCGAGAGATTCACGCAGTTGCATGTTGCGCGTACGATTGCGCAGATCGAAAATCCATTGTAGACGACAATCACAAATCAATTTGTTATCTGCAAATATAAGAGAAGAAAATACAAATGAAGAGAGACATTAATTGGGTGCTTTTTTTCCTATGTAGATTGAAAGAAAATCGTAGACAGCAACATGTGTCATTTTAGTAATGTAAATGTCACTCTTATTTTTGTGTTATAGGTTCAGTCATGCCCGGCAACATGCTTATTGTAACATGCTATTGGGTTGACAATACAATTTGTCTGCTCTTCTGTTTTTTGGCCAATTCAAGTGTGATGTAAAATTTTGTACAGTTTTCGATAAAGACATTTGTACTGAGAAATGTCTATAGAACGATGTTGACAGCAGTGACGTGTTTCTGGTATTCAGGTGTTTTTTGACAGACCATTCCCTAATGTATTTGAGTCAGCTATTTTAAAATCTAAGCAAATATTCTATATTTAGATATTAATAGGTGAAGTAAGTTTGTTGCCATAACCATTTGATTGTTCTAGATACTTTATCGATATTTCTACGGTTTTTAAGAAGTTATGTTACAGTCAAAATGTAAATATTACAGATTCTGGCTAAAGCCATAAACAATGGGAACCATATATGGCTGTTTCATCATTAAAAATGTAGAATTTCTATTTAATAAAATGAATTTCATAAATATTGCAGTTGTGACTAACGAAATTTAACATAAGTTGGTAATAGCAAACGAATATGACAGTTCCAGCAACAAAAGTGCAGAATTTTTTGTTTAATATAATGTATGTCTTAAATATTACAGTTTTGATACCATAATTTAGTTATGACAACTGTTGCATCAACAATTATGTAGTATTTCTGTTTAATGTCTTGCATTTCTTAAATAATACAGTTTTTTATTAGGCAATATTAAATAATTTGGTCATGTCAACCGAATACGAAAGTTCCAACACAAAAATGTAGAATTTCTGTTTAAAAGAATTAATTTCTTAAATTTTCCAGAGCTTTGGCAAAAGAAATATAAAACTTTTTGATAATTGCAACCGAATATGACAGTTCCAACAATAAAAACGCAGAATTTTTGTTTAATAGAATTAATTTCTTAGATTCTACAGTTTCGACTGAAGGCATATAAAATAAGTTGGTAGTGACAACCGAATATGACTGTTGCATCAACAATCATGTAAAATATCTGTTTAATGCAACGAATTTCTTAAAATTTCATTTATTTGAGAATAATGTCAATATATATTTGTCCAAAAAAGTTACCCTAAGCACGTATACAGTAAAATTGATTCGTAGATGTATATTTTATTTGAGGTATTTGAACATAAGTGGTCGGTTCTCAGGTTACAACGGACCGATTATGCCAATTTTCTTGTTCAGACAGCTTAGATATATAAGTAATCTAAATCTAAAGTTTCATTGCTCTAGATCTTCAACTTTTTCTGTAATCGTGATTTCAACAGACAGACAGAAGGACAGACGGACAGACAAACAGACAGACGGATACATACTTTTCCATACCGGAGATGCTTCCTTCTGGGTGTTACGAACGGCGTACCAAACTGAATATACCCTTTCACTCTTAGTGTAGGGTATAAAAATTATGTATATTCCGAATCCATTTCCATACATTCTTTTAATACAGATTCTGATTTCGGTCTAAAAAATCGAAACGGTTACGGTATTTTGCATTCTGTGATAAGGACTAAAGCCCTTTGGAATATGGGGTTCGGTTCCAAGGTTTTTAAAATAGCGGTTCTAGTTTCGATTTTGGTTCGAACCAAAAAAAAAAAATATATGAATTTCTATTACACACATTTTTGTAATAATGGTTCCGATTTTGGTTCGGTTCCTAAAATCAAAACGGTTTCGCTTTTTTGCGAGCTTTGTTAACTTTTTTATTTTATTTTATCTTATTTATTTTAACATCAAACCACAAACAAATTTTTTGGAGTCCACCACGAGACAAATCTTGAGGCAGGCAGATAAACAGACAAAAATTCTCTCAAATGCTATTAAAATTGGTCAATGGGACAATTATTGATTTAATAGTGTACAAAAAAATAAATATTTTCATATAAACCAATGGAAATGTCATGGTATTTTGTAGTATTTAATGGTATTTTCCGATTATAATAATAATTTATCCTATTGACTATTTTTAATAGTAAAAAACTATTATTTGTATGGTATTTTTTTCAGATTGTATAGGCAAAGTTTGTATCAACAGCCACAGGCAAAATTTTTGGCAGGGTAAAGGTTGAGTTTTATTCAAAGAGACAAAGGCGAAGATTGTATCACAAGCTGTTTGTATTCTGCCCGTTCCCATAATATGTCGTGAATCTTCCATTTAAATTTCACAAAATTTTACAACCTACTTGCCAAACTATTCCATTTATCTGTGTGTTTTCCGGAAATATTTCTAAAAAATGCCAAACATTTTGCACAGGGAGCTACCTATTTTCTACCCATACACAAAATATGCCGGAGACCTGCCTTTAAAATTCCATAAAATTTGATAATCTTTCATATGCTTCCCACAATTTTCCCTTGATCTGTGTGTTAAACGGAAATATGCCCGAAATATTCCTGAATACTTTGTCTCGGATTCCTAGATAACATTTTAGGCGGGTTTTCGAGAGTTTAGAAACATTAGAAAACAGATTTAGAGCAGAAGAAAATCAAAATTTGTATCTAAAGCTGTCTTTTTTATGTCTTAAGCCGAATATAACTCCTCCCAAGGAAATATTTTATTTAATTTTAGTTAAATCTTTCTCATTTTAGTTTTTGAAGTCATTCTTTATTCAATATTCTTTCGATAGAAATACTGACCTCATCTTATTTTACTTCCTAAATTCTTCTCAATTTTTCCTAGCTAAATTTGATCAGCAATTTATTCTCCTTGAACACCAATTTATTTTTTATTCGATCACTCCAGATGTACTTCAGTGAATTATTGTTCGGGCAATAGTTCTCCAGATAATCCTTCTTCTACAATAAATTTCTTTCTCATATAAAGATTCGATGAACAATTCTTTTTCAAAAATTTATTATCCAGACAATTCTTCATATGAACTAAGAAATACTTTCACCGTCGAATTCTATACAACACAATATTGATCAAATCTATGTATTTTCGACTTCTAATATTTTACTATAACTTATTTTTTCTATATTAATGAACTTTTCTGATTGTCGGTTTACCATTGGACATTATATTTGAATAGCCGTGCCTTAAAATGTTCCCTAACAAAAGCCAATGCAAAAAAACACACATTATAATTGTCGCGGTGACAAATATTACAGCAGCTGCCATAGAATTCATGATGGTCTCACAAATGAGCAAACAGGATCCAGTATAGTTGGAGGAGAGCAATTGTTTACTTTGGTAACTCGTAACTTCTGTAGATATGTCGTCACAGGCTGATGACAATAAAAATAGTAACCACAGCAAAATAAAAGTCACAGATTGTGAGCAAATTAGCATGTAACCAAACTGAAATGTAGTACTTCGGGTATATGCATGTCGTGCCTTAGAGAGTCAAAGGCAACATCGAGTAAAAGAAATAAAATTATGAACAGAATAGCATAGTTCAGACCAGAGCAGACCAGAAGAGTTGCAAGAAAACCACATAGAAAATCCAACAACTAACTACTGTTCGCACTCACTTTATTTATCACCCAGACAAAAGAGTCGTTGCGACGAGTTGTTGGACAACGACAAAATATAAAACCCCCATTGAAGGGTGTGCAATTCTCTTACTCCCGGTTTCAGTTCATATTTAAATGTGCCGAAAAATAAACAAATGAGTTGCTGAAGTACTACTACTACTACTACTAAATAGCTTCCCCACAGACCTATGTAGTAGTAGTGCTATGGCTAAACTGTTTCCGCTTGTGTTCCATTAATAATTTGCATTGAAGTCATGTCCTGTGAAAAGTAGCATCATAATGAACTATGTTGGATATTTCTTTTTTTTTTCAATTCTTCTTCTATTTAAATAATTTTTTTTTTGGAACATTTTCAAGTCACATTGTATTCATTATACGTAGAGTGGAGTACTGCATGCCACATTCATGTTCATATCCGGTTCTTCTTCTTCGAGGTTTTTTCATTTTTCATTTTGTAACTCCACAGTTCCGCTAACCGTGAAATATGCTCGGTTTTAGTTGCACGACTTGGCATCAAACTCAGTTTATGTTGGTCACAAAGTGTGCTTGAAAGGGTTATATGTACCGTACATCGTAGTTTTGCGTTTGTTCAGTATATGTTGAACTTTGTATATTTTTTTTATATTATTTTTTTTAATTTACTTCAGTGCCTGCTATTAATTAGCCGCTAATGGCGTTGCATATATAGAGTTTCGCAAATTAGGTTAATTTGTGGCGTTGACATTATACAGCATAAAGTGTTTAATAATTCGCAAAATAAAAACACATATTAAGCCTACCTTATTTATACTTCAAGCATATTAAACGGATATACTTGAAGAGACTGTTATAAGTGCGGTTATATTAACCGAATTTTTTTAGCTTTGATGTTGAAAATATTTTTTCCACGCCAAAATAAAAAGCTTCAAACCAAGAAATTCTGAGTCGAATGAAACATTTTTCGGCCATATTGGAACAAGTTTGTATATCGCAAAACAGATACCATAAAATTAATAGTTTTAACTATTGAAATTAGGCAATAGATAAACAATTAATTCAATTAGTAAATCTCATTAAATACTACAAAATAATATAAAATTATTTTTTAATTTTTATGAAAATATATATATTTTTATAATTATATTATATAATAGTATACACAGAAAATATAAATATATAGCAACTGAGATTAATTGATACCAAATAATTAATACTATTAAAATAATTAATTGGATGTTAGAATTATTAATAATAATAGTTTGGCGGCTACAGTCCTATAAGTACTTAGGCCGAGTTCTATCACTATTTTGAGCCGTTATATTATATACTCAAAGTGGGGGGGACCTACAGTTTATTGCCGAATCCGAACGGCGGGTGAGAGCTTTTCATAGGCAATGTTTTACTCTCGTAGGTTTGCCATTTACTGCCGAGAGGTAGCGCGGTATAGAAAAATGTTTCTATGAAAATATATTGTTAGCCCCAGTCCAGGCTTGCACCGGGGACCTTTCGGTTTGCAGTCCAACGAATTTTTTAATTGTATAAATTAAATACTTTCTGGTTTGGTGTATATGCTAAAATATATGCATACATAGTACATACATCAACCGTCAGTTTTAGATGCACTACACAGTTTTACAGCTATATACAGTTTTAAATTCACTATGCAGTATTACAGGTACAGGTACTGTTGTATCGAACTAATTTTACATTCGCTCATCGCAACGCGTGCTTGCCTATTCGCTTTGTCGGGTCGTTTTTCCGTTCATCGTGCGTATATGCTAGCATTAATATTCTTGTCTCTTATTTGTGTTTAACATTTTCATTATATATAGCTCTACTAGTGACGTAAACGTGGTACAAACGTCGAACAGAAAAAAGTAGTAAAATGTAAAGAAATAAATATGATGAAATAAAAATTATAAATAATTAATATAATAAATTAATAAAAATTACAATTATTTTTTTTTTCTTTCATCGGGTGCGTTAACTTCCTTTCATTTTTGTTTAATTAATTTTTTAATTAATATAATTAAATATTTAATAAATACAATTAAATGTCAAATCGGCGATGAAACAATTAAAAATTAATTGTATTGATAACTTTTTTTGCTATATTTACACATATTTTTTCTGTTTATACAGGGTGTTTGGGTCATCGATGTCAAGAATTCAGGGGGTCATTCTCTGACTCAAAAAAAATAAGAAAGTATAAAATTATAATTATTATAAAAATTATAATTTTGCACCCAGTTTAAGATACAAGGGTGGCTACGAAATGCATATTACTGACATAACCTAGTTAAGAAAATTGGTTTTATGTATAATCTGTTTTTTACACGTGGTTTCGACAATTAAAGTTCTTTCCAATGGTATATCATTTCTTAAAACCTTATGATTTCTTCCTTTTTTAAAAGGTACGTTAAATTGAAAATTTGTAAATTTCAACTTTATGTATTGGTTTCAATTGTTTTTAATATCGAATATTTCGTTTCCATGCCAAAAGAAAGAGTTAAATCGTCTGGATTCCTATAACAAATGAATTTTGAGTCGAATAAAACCATTTTTTAGAATATTGGCATACGTTTTTTAGTACAAACCTTCGTTCAAAGTTGAATAATGCTACTCTAACCTACATACTTTCACGAATACATAGTAAAAGTATGTAATATTTTAATTCCCTGGAATAATAAAAAATAATAGTGAAAAATTCCCCTATACCATAGTAGATATTTGTCCTATAATGGAAGAGTTGTTCATGGTCATATCACAATTGACGTGTAACAGGTCGGGTAAAAATACAATGATCTATCAGGATATGGAAATAAATATGGAACAAATAAAATATGGAGAAACATTAATTAAAAATAAATTTAAGAAAGAATTGTCGAAAGAACAAATTATATTAACGAATATGAATGACGATTTCTTGAATATTATGAAACAATTTATCGTGTATTAAATTAGTACCTCCAAAACTAATAAAAAATCTATGTTTAAAATTAAAAATATTAATATCTTAGATTCATTGGTGACTTTTGTTTAAATAAAATGACTACCTGAAAATAAAAAATAAAAATATTGTACATTTACCAAATAACAAAAAAAAAAACCCAAAATAAAAATCACAGAAATATCATACATAATATTACCACCTTTTCGTACAAAACTCCTCATAGAAGTGGTCGTGGTGGTTCGTAAAACCTGCGTTGAGTGCAGCAGATGTCCTAGTTTTGCAATTTCGTTATTGTTTTATTTTCCAACTGTAAACTGTAATTTTTTCTGATGTTGTAGCTATTGCGCTTACATTGTTTTTGCTTGTTGCCGATGGCACTGTTGGAAATACTACGGTTTGGTGCATCATAGTTACTGGTACTGGTATTAGGTGGGTGGGTGTTTGGTTGGTTGGTTAGTATAGTGTGGCAAAAATCTGGTACTCCAGAGAGTTTTATCATTTTTAGTATGGCACTGGAGAGCAGCACTTTTGGCATGCAAATAAAGTCAAAGTACGGCAAGGCATTTACTCAGTTAACAACGATATTTTTTACACCAACGCCAAGCCAAGTTGGTTATGTTGCAGGTTGGCAGGCAAAGCCTATAGTTTTATCCGCGGTTATGTCGGGAACATTTTCGATTTTTTTTTTTTTTTTTTGTTTTAACAAAATTGACTTTTTTCTGTTACAAGAATATTTCTTTTATTACGGTACGTGGTCTATTGTTAAGTGCTCACACCATTAAAACATTTTTTTGTGTATTTATTTTTTTGTAGCTCTATAAGAAATTAAAAGCATATAAAAGGCAATGGCCTAATTTTGATAGCAACTTTAAAAGATTGTTAAATATTGTGTTTCTTTAATGGAATAGAAATGTATGGGGAAGAATTACCTGAGAAAAAATTGTCCGGAAAAGAATTTTCTATGAAATAATTTGGCCAGGGATAAATACTATCGGGAAAGAATATTTATCTCGGTGAAGAATTATCAGAAAGTTCTATAATAATAAACTGTTAAAATTGTACCTTTGCTATTAACACTTGTTATATATATTTTACTTTAATCATATCTATCAACTAAATTTGTATTTGATTGTTGTCAATATTTTTTTTTTTCTTCTATCGAATTTCACATATTGAAATAAACACATTCGTTCTTTTTACATAAAAGTGAGTTTAAATAAAAGGTTATGGGCACCAACGAAAAATCTTCGGGAATTGCACAGTTTGCAGGAGCAAACTTTGAAAATTGGAAATTTCGTGTGGAGAAGCATCTGGCTTCAGCGGGTTGCCTGGAAGCTGTAAAGCAGTCAGCTCCAGGAACAGCATCAGGAAGCAGCGTGTCTACGACGGTACCGGACGATTTTCAGAGGAAGGATGCGAAGGCGCAGGACATCATAACCAGCTTAGTCCACGATGATTACCTGGAATACATAAGGGACAAATCAACCGCAAAAGAGATGTGGAATGCATTGATTGCAGCATTCGCACGGAAATCACCACAAAGCCAAACCATTGTGCGAAAAGAGCTGGCAAATCTTCGACTGAGAGATGGAGAAGATTTAGGTGGACATATACTGAAATTCGATTCTCTAATACGGCAGCTAAAGACGGCGGGTGCAAAACCAGAAGAGGCTGATTTAGTATCGCAGCTCTTTTTGACCCTGCCTGAATCGTATGATGCAGTAGTGACCGCCTTAGAAAATATGAAGGAAGAAGAATTAACATTGGCAGCGGTGAAGCCACGCCTCTTAGCAGAGGAGTCCAAAAAGAAGAACCGTTCCGTAGATGAAGCTATACAAAAAGTTACTGCTTTTACATCAAAGAAAAATGGAAACAGATACAACACAGCACACTCAGTTCCAACTAATCGTTTCAACTCAAACAATCGCTTCAATGGAAAATGCCATAAGTGCGGAAAATATGGGCACATGAAGAAGGATTGTCGGTCTAAGGATGCAAGATATTCAGCAGAAAGTAAACCTGCTGTGAGCTTTATGGCTGATAATGGCAATCGGCAAAAATCCATTATAACAAAAAATGAAGTTTCGTTTGCATTGGATTCTGGAGCGACGGATCATTTTGTAAATGATAAAAAATTATTTCACAAACTGCAACATTTGGTAACTCCGCGTTATATAAACGTAGCAAAAGCAGATGAGCGTATTGAAGTATCTACAGTTGGAGAGATCCGTGGATTTAGCGATACTGGAACAGAACTGTTTTTAAAGAATGTCTTATACAGCCCACAATTTCGAGAAAATCTGCTTTCAGTCAGCAAGATGGTGCAGGCTGGTATCAACGTTCAATTCAAGAAAAGCAGTGCAACGTTGGAGAAAGATGGCCAAGTTATCGCAACTGCAAGGCGCAGTGGCAATTTATTCGAGATAAAAATGCGAACAATATATTCTGCAGCTAACTTAACCACATCAGAAGAAGGCGCATTGTGGCATAAGAGAATGGGACACATTAGTAGTCAAGGTTACAATGAACTTGTTCGCGGCAATATGGCTACTGGATTGTCAACTGTATCTCACAATAATTTTTGCGAAATTTGTGTGCAGAGCAAACATTGTCGTGAATCATTTGATGGCACGAGAGTAAGAGCAACAAAACCTCTTGAACATATACATTCCGACGTTTGCGGACCAATAGCTCCTATCGCATGGGATGGATCCAGATACTTCGTTTCATTTATTGATGATTATACACATTTCTCAAGTGTGTACTTGATAAAGAGGAAGTCTGATGTTTTCGACAAATTCAAAGAATTTGAAGCAGCCGTTACAGCTCAATTCGGAACAAAAATATCTAAACTGACTGTGGATCAAGGTCGAGAATACAAATCAAATGAAATGATGTTGTTTTGCAAACAAAAGGGTATTCAGATTCTTGAAACTATGGCGTATACACCTCAACAAAATGGGGTCGCAGAAAGATTCAATCGAACTTTAGTTGAGAAAGTTCGTTCAATGCTGTTAGAAGCTGGTGATCCTAAATTCTTGTGGGGAGAAGCAGTTTATAGCGGTGTTTACATAATAAACAGAAGTCCAACAAAAGCGCTGAATAATAATAAAACTCCAGCAGAGATGTGGTTTGGACACAAACCGGATCTTCAAAAACTGCGAATTTTTGGATGCCAGGCATATGCATGGGTGCCGAATCAGAAACGCAAGAAATTAGATGCAAAAAGCAAGTCTTACATAATGATCGGATACTGCCCCAACGGGTATCGCTTATGGGACAAAAATGAATGCAGAGTAGTAATGGCACGTGACGTCAAATTTAATGAAAAGAAGTATCCTTACAAAGATGAAGTGCAGCAAGAAACGGAAATTAAAATCATAGACCGAAATGATCAAGAGGGGGAAGATGAAAATGTCATTTCGAATGTTGATAATAGCGAGCAAGATACCGTCATAGGACTTCATGAGCAAGATACCGTCGTGGGACTTCATGAACAAGATACCGTCGAGGGACTTCAAGAGCAAAATACCGTCTTGCAGAATTTTGAGGAGGCGCCGACTGAAGTTTGCAGCTCAGAAGAACCTGATGCTTCTGTTCCACAAAATCAAATTGAAGTTCCTGAGCTTAGACGTAGTACTAGAGAGCGTAGGCCAACAAGTAAGTTGACTGATTATTATCTTTCTTTATTTGAGGCAACTTCATTGCCTTGTACACCGAAAATTCCAAACACATTTTCCGAAATTGAAAATTGCGCTGAACGGATTCAATGGATGAATGCTGTAGAAGCCGAACTAGATTCTATGAATAGAAATCATGTGTGGAACATGGTACAAAAACCCCAAAATGCAAAGTTAATAAAATCTAAATGGGTACTTACTATTAAGACAGATGCAGATGGCAATCATATACGGTATAAAGCTAGGCTGGTTGCCAAGGGCTATTTGCAGCAATATGGAGTGGATTATGAGGATACATACTCCCCAGTGGCAAAGCTGACAACTATTAGAATAATTTTAGCAGTTGGTGTTGCGAAGAAGTTTTTCTTTCACCAACTTGATGTAAAGACAGCGTTTCTTCATGGGGAATTGAAGGAAGATATATATATGGAAATCCCTGAAGGAATGCGAAGCGATCCTGGTAAAGTGCTTAAGCTATGCAAGTCTCTTTACGGATTGAAGCAAAGTCCACGTTGTTGGAATGAAAAATTCAATTCGCACTTGGTTCAGCTGGGGTTCCAACGATCGCAGCACGACTATTGTCTGTATATGAAGTTCTCAGATGTATGTACGATGATATTACTTCTGTACGTGGATGATTTAATAATAGCTGGTGATAATGAAATTGAAATCGAAGTTTTAAAGAAGCAACTATTATCAGTTTTCGCGATGTCGGATTGTGGAGAACTAAAACATTATCTTGGAATTAAAATCGAGTACGATCGGGAAAAAGGTGTAATGAAACTGTCGCAAGAGGCCAGTATCAACAAAATTTTACAAAAATTTGGAATGAGCGACTGTAATGAAACAAAATCACCCATGGAAAAAGGACTACAGTTGGAAAACGAAAAACAAGAGCCGACAAAGAATCCCTATCGAGAACTGTTGGGGAGTTTGATGTACTTGATGTTGTGTGTTCGTCCCGACATATGTTACGCTGTAGGCTATATGGGAAGATTTCAACAGAATCCTTGCGAAGTCCACTGGGCAACATTACGAAGAATATTAAGATACATAAAGGGGACAAGAAGTTTAAAATTGGTTCTTAATCGCAATACTAAAAATACAATTTTAAATGGATTCGCTGATGCTGACTGGGCATCTTCTGTACAGGACCGTAAGTCTACAAGTGGATATGTATTCTTTGTTTTCGGATGTCCTATTTCATGGTCAAGTAAGAAACAGACAACAGTGGCTACGTCTTCAAGTGAGGCAGAGTATGTTGCGTTGAGCTATGCAACTTCAGAAGGTCTGTGGATTCGAGGTATTCTTCAAGATATAAAAATTCTTTCTGAAAGTGATCCGATCACTATTCATGAAGACAATGCTGGTTGCATTGCAATGTCAAAGAATGTGGAATGTAAACGAACAAAGCATATTGACATAAAACACCACTTTATTAGAGACCATATTTCGAAAGGAAATTTAAAAATTGAATACATATCAACCAAGCAACAAATCGCTGACATATTTACGAAATCATTGGATATAACAAGTTTTATAACAATTAGAAATTTTTTGAAATTATATAATTGAGAGGGGGTGTTAAAATTGTACCTTTGCTATTAACACTTGTTATATATATTTTACTTTAATCATATCTATCAACTAAATTTGTATTTGATTGTTGTCAATATTTTTTTTTTTCTTCTATCGAATTTCACATATTGAAATAAACACATTCGTTCTTTTTACATAAAAGTGAGTTTAAATAAAATAAACATATAATTTTTTATTTTTATTTCTCATTTTTTGATATAAATTAGCAAATTTTTGCCTTGCTCTTGGAAATTTTCATCACTCACAGAAAAACAATCTGTTTCATATTGATAAATTTCGTTCTTCAATCCATGATTCATTTTTTTGAAGAACAATTCATAATAATGAACAGTACAAAACATTAATGTTCTGAATTCATTATCAATTTGATGAATGGCTGAAAAAATTTTCTTTAATTTGATGAAGTGTATGCGATGACTAGGTTTCATTACATTAATGAAAAAATACATAAAACACAAATATATGTATATCATATTGAAGAATGTTGTTCATCAATTCAAATTACAATCGTAAATGTTTTATAATGCTTCAAAAACGCGATTTTGGAGTCAATGATGTAGAATTATTCGTTATATCGTCACTATCATGCCAAAGGGGCGAATGTGCAATTTTTGACATTTGCGTTTTTTTACATTTTCGAATGTAGTTTTTCCTCAAGTATATTGTGCTAAAATCGCGTGTCGTTTTGTTGGATATATCTAGCCACAAAAGTCAAAACCAAAAGGGCGAATTTAAAAAATTGAAAATCTTGTCATGCCAAAAGGGCGAATCTTTCCTTTTTCGCCATAACTATTTATTGGAACGAGATAAAATAGTAGTGTGAAGGCATTTATTATTTGTTTTTAAAGCACCTATCGATCTGCATCATTAAAAATATTTTGTCAAACATTAATTTGCTATTTGTTATTTGCAGGAAAAAATGTTTGACAAAATATTTTTAAATAATGATGCAGTTCGATAGGTGCTTTAAAAACAAACAATAAATGCCTACACACTACTATTTTATCTCGTACCAATAAATAGTTATGGCGAAAAAGGAAAGATTTGCCCTTTTGGCATGACAAGATTTTCAATTTTTTCAAGTTCACCGTTTTTTTGCAATAACTTTTTATTCGTGCAAGATAAAATAGTAGTTTAAAGGTATTAATTGTCAGTTTTTAAAGCACCTTTCGATTGGTATCATTATTTAAATTTGCCAAAAAAATGTCCTTCAAATAACAAATGGCAAATTAATGTTTGGCAAAATATTTTTAAATAATGATGCCAAAAGATAGGTGCTTTAAAAACAAACAATTAATTCCTCAACATCACTATTTTATTTTGAGCTAATAAAAAGTTATAGCATAAAAAATAAAAATATTTGCGTTTTGGTCAGGATATAGCCTCACAAAATTCGTATTTATAACTCTGTAAATTGTCCAAATCCAAAGATATTTTATGTACGTTATAATAATTCATGAAAAAACCAAAATAATAGAAAAAATTGAAATAAAACTAAATTTTTCTAATTTATAAAGCACTTCAAACTTTAAAATTTGATTTCCCAACATTTTTAAAAATACACATTCGCCCCTTTGGCATGACAGTGACGATATCATGTTTCATCATGTGTAAAAAATTCGTATTCATATCTTGTAAACTCACCGCATGAGAATCGAATATGCCGTTACCTCATTTTGTATGTCCCATACATTTTATATGCAAATTGAAAATCTATTGAAAACTTTAAACATTTATGACACTCTTGTAGTAAATAAGTGATATATTTATAACTTGAAATTTAAATTTTAAAAGGTTTCTTTAAAAAAATATTATTATTCATATAAATTTCGCAATTTGTTTTTGAAAAAAAAAAAATTTTTTAACAAAATATATTTTTTTAATAAATTAATTCTGTACGAATAATAAATTTAAAAAACAAAAAAAAAATATTTTACAAACGAAAAAATTAAATAAAAATTAAATAATTTAATTCAATGAATGAAATTTTCTATATGCTGAATCTGTTAGTTAGTGAAAAATTCATAATATTGATGAATAAAATCATTATATTAAATATTTTTCTGTGCTAATGTAAAGCATTATAAAATACGAATATGATTTAATAATTTATAAATTTAATAAGATGGGGATTTGTGATAAATTCATTGAAAATATATTTATAATATTAAAACTCTTATTATAACTCTTTATTATAACATTTAAAAACGAAAACGCATCTGAAACGAGGAATTAAACCAAAACTGAAATCTAACTGATTTCGAAAACTTCAAATTTAGACTAGTCTTAGTCTAAAATCGCATGAAAATCTTGACTAGTTTATACAAAAAATAAAAATTCAATTTTAAATAATTTATTACTATTCCATAAATTCACAACTAATTGCATTACCTACGAAAAAAACTGCATGCATTAATAATTTTTAAATTTCCCTGACAAGCAATTTTTTTTTAATATTCATTTTTTTTCAATTTCTGCGCCGGATGTTGCCTTTAACAGGAGAATGTGTGTGTGTTGGCTGCTTTGTCGACAGTATGTTTGCTATTGTGTACTCGTATGACTGGGAAATTCGAACATTTTCGCAATTTTAAGAATATCTGCCTGGGGCCATAGGCAGAATAGAGTAACAGCGGCAGCAGCAGAAGCAGGCAACAGCAATACAGAATTTGCAAAGAGAACCACTTTCCTATGTGCATAAAATCATGAATCCTTGCGCTACTAAGAAGCATGCCAAAAATTTAAAAAGGATGTCAGCGCAGCAGGTTGGGTTCTGTTTGTTTCACTTTGGTTCTATTCGGTTTATTTTGGGGTTTGGTGGGACGAGAAGTAGTAGGTTGTTCGGTCGGTCGGTCGGTCGTTCCGTCTGTTAACAAAGTCCTTTGAATTTTAATCGCCTCAGAGAATGTTTAAACAATAGAGAGACAAAAAAAAATTGAAAATAGAATGTGCTACGCATGTGGTTCGCGATACTACGGTCTTCCTGCGCAAAATGCGCCGACATACCAAAGGATGTAGTTTACAAAAACATGCAGCCTGCAAGTAGGATTGGCATTAAGTGGTTAATGTTGCACCTGCCTCTTGCTACTACTGTACCACCTCCATCTCCTTCGACTCCCCCGAAGCTGTTGCTGCTGCATTTGACGTGAAAAATATGAACAAAGTTGCGAAAATCGGAAAATTTGCATCCTTGGCTGCTGCAACATGAAATCAAATCCATCGTGGCCGCGGGCCTTTCGATGTTTTCATCGGATGCGATTGTCAGCTCGTGAAAACGAAAACACACACACTCACACTCTGGCACACGTGTATGTGTGAGTGCGTTTGTGTTCGTGATTGGCATAGCTTCGGGATAAATATGAATTCATTTGCCAACAGAAAACTCATTTTGGTCTTTGCTAATTGAAATTGATAGCTTTTTCTGTTATTTTTTATTATTTGCATTCTTTATCTTTTGCTAAAAGGCAGTAAGTAATCGAGTGGTAATCGCTAGTAGAAACTGAAATAATTTTAGGATTTAGTAAGCTGTGTCTTAATAAAAAAAAATCTCGCGACTATGAAAGGTAATTCGTTATTGCTATTAAACAGAAAATTCAGATTTAGATGATATGGGTAATACAAAGAGTAAAAGTTTGGTGAATTTCATAGTGGTGACTTCAACTGTGCTTAAGTAAATTGTAGTGACTTTTTGGGGGTGTGGTGAATTTATGGTGAATTTCAGATGGAATGTTGAGTTTAAGTAGGAGTGGTGCATTCTTATTAGTTGCGGTGAATTGTGAAATACTTTGAATTTTAGGTAAATTTCAATGACAAAATTTGAAATTTTTATGAAATTATGAAAATTTTAATGAAATTATGTAAATTTAATATTTTAATAAAATTATGAATTAAAATTTTTATTTTTCACTACAAATTCTATTTGTCAATAAAAATACGTTTTTCACTAAAAATTCAAATTTTCACTAAAAAAAAAATCAATATTTCACGTAAAATTCAATTTTTCAATATAATTCATTTTTTCACTAAAATTTCAATTTTTCAATAAAAAAATAAATTTTATCACTAAAATAGCTAAAAATTTATTTTAACCAACAATTTAACTTTTTACTAAAATTTCAAATTTTGACTATATATTCAATATTTGCCATAAATTAAATTTTTTACTAAAAATTAAATTTTTCACAAAAATTTCAAATTTTCACTAAAAATTCAAATGTTCACTAAAATCCAAATTTTCACTAATAATTCAAATTTTCACTATAAATGCAAATTTTTCACAGAAACGCAATTTTACATTTAAAATTCAATTTTTCACTACAAATTCAATTATTCACTCAAAATACAGTTTTTCACTTAAAATAAATTTTTTTACTAAAATATACACTTAAAATAAAATAATACACTTAAAATAAATTTTTTTATTAAAAAATTAATTTTTCAGTAAAAATTAAATTTTTCACTTAAAATTCAATTTTTCACTAAAAATTCAAATTTTCACTAAAAATTCAAATTTTCACTAAAAATTCAAATTTTCACTAAAAATTCAAATTTTCACTAAAAATTCAATTTTTCACTACAAATTCAACTCTTCACTCAAAATTCAAATTTTCACTAAAAATTCAAATTTTCACTAAAAATTAAATTTTTCACTAAAAAATTAAATTTTTCACTAAAAATTAAATTTTTCACTAAAAATTCAATTTTTCACTAAAAATTAATTTTTTCACTAAAAATTCAAATTTTCACTAAAAACTACATTTTTTTTTACTAAAAATTTCCTTTTTTTTACTAAAAATTAATTTTTTCACTAAAAATTCAATTTTTCACTAAAAATTAAATTTTTCTCTAAAAATTAAATTTTTCTCTAAAAATTCAATTGTTCTCTAAAAATCCTTTTTTTTTACTGAAAATTCAATTAAAAAAACAATTTTTTATACAAAATAAAATTTTTCTTTAAAAATAAAATTTCCATAAAAACAGCGAATTTAAAAAGAAAAAAATATACAAAAAATCTATTTTTAATACTATTTTATAAATGCTATCATATTGTGCTTTATCGATTTTATATCAGATTTTTTAAGACACACACACACACATGTCAACAACTTATTTCTTGCTTAATTTGTCACAAATCACAATATTAAATCATGATTAAATCATGATTGTGTATTTACCCAAGGGGCCTGCCTGCGCTCAAATCGAATAAAATTGCAATAAACATTCAGAAATTATTTTATATCTCAATCAAATTCTTCACAATCTTTCGTTTGACTTTGAATTATTTAACGCAATGTAGTGGAAAAGCATCAAACGACATTTTTTTCACAAACCACCCTAACGAAAGAAGTTCCAAAAAGTCAAATCCTGGACCATTTATTTACCCTAGCCAAATAGTTCGGTTTAGTTCTGAGATTTGTTCATCTTTTTTTATGTATTTTCTTTTTGTGATTATTTACAAACAATTTAACATTGCAAAAACATTGCAGAAACATTGCACTTCAGGCATAATATATATCATCAATAAACCTAACAAAACTCATTTGAATCGAAATTGAATTGAAATGCCAAATTTATTTCCGGCATCAGCAGTATCACTCACAAGCGCTTTAATATGACAACTCAACCGTATTGGAAAATGAAAATGTAGACATATTAAAAAAAGAGAAAATATTCTAGGGGTTGTTTCGAAATTGAAAATATGATGGCTTTTTATGAGATAATCATATGTCTTTGAAAATACTACAGAATGCTATTATTCGGAAATTGATGGTATTTATTAAAACATATAACATATATTCTCAAGGAATATTAAATTAATTTCTTTTCAAAAACAGACATAAGTTATTCTCGCGATAAAGACTAAAAGTTATATAAACTATTTGTGTTATATTATAAATTAAGTAAAACTCAATAAGTTGAAAATCAGCCCGTCAGCAAACAGCATTCGACTTTTCTCAGTTATCAAAGCAAAACTTTAGCAAACGCCATAAATAGTATTAAGTATTATATATGCCTAATAAACATTAAAGCTATATACTGTAATGTGTCAGTTTCAAACGAATATTGATGAAAGTGTTGTTGAAAAAAAAACCACTGATTTCCCCAAAGTCTCAGCAGTAGGTTAATTTTAACCATCAGCACCACCACCACCAACATCATCATCATTATTACCATCACCACCACCACCACCACCACCTTTACTTCTTAACTAAATGTGACGGAAAAGGGTCTGATATTTTATATTAAGACAGATTATGTCTCAGTTTAAAGCATCCAAACACGAACTTATCAGCGCCTATGTGAGTTGGAAATTTCTATTATGCTTGAATACACCAACCATCCAAACAACCAACTGTCTTGGAGTTTATGTTGTAGTATATTCGTCGTAGAGATATACATTTCGATTGCCTAAGTCAGGTGAATAAATTATAAATCATGAGGCACATCATTAACTGCAGAAGAGTTCCGCGCGCGTTTTCAAGGTTCCATGGCGCATAGAAAGAAAAAGCGCTTAATTTTGTGGCTGCCGCAATAGATACTTTAAGGTATATGTGGTATAGTAAATGTTGGTAGTGAAATATATTAATGGAACTCATCATTTTATGCAAAAAAAGGGTGAATTTGTGGTACACATTATAAATATAAACGCAAAACAGTGCCTATATTGAGTAGAGAGTCGCGTTTTAAAGTTGTGTCTAAAGGAGTATATATTAAACTTTAAAATATTTAAAATTTCATATGATTCAATGATATATTTTAAAAATTTAAACAAATATTTTTTGGCATATTTATATTTTAAAGTAGTAGAAAAATTATGCTAACGGCACAAAAAAAAATAAAAAAAAAAACTTGACATAAATTGGCTCAATTTTGAATATAAGAAAAAAACATATTAAGCATAACGCCTGCAGCCTTTGCAAATAATAAATGTAAAGGAACCTCATTAAATTTTGTGTACTTTCGAAATTTTTGAAAAATTATTACTTTGCTAAAGAAAGCTGATGCGTAAATAAATAAAACCATTTTCTTGTTGGTCATCAACGACTGTGAGATCATTATATATTAGACATCAGGAATTTTTGCTATTTTTTCAAGACAAGAAGAACAGCCTCATTTATATGAAAAGTTCAAATCAAACGATTTTAAATTCGATTTCTTTTTACAAATTTGAAACTTATCTAAATTTTGTCGATAATGCAGTGTTTAATTTTGACTTTAGAAAATTTTCGAGAAATCTAAATGGAACTTATTTGGACACTACTGGTGATTGATTTGTTTGCGCCTTTTTTATATTTTGCGCTCTTCTGCAGAGGCGCAAAAATTTTGTAAATTAGGAGCATTTTCAATTTTATTCTTTTTTGAAAATTTTGCTCCTTTCTCTATAGATTCCGCTCTTTTAAAAGGCTCAAAATTTTGAATATTAGGCTCATTTTTTCTTTTTGTGTTTATTTGGAAATTTGTTTGAAAAATTCAAGAGTGCGCGATCGCCCCCCTTTCCCATTGGATTCGCGCTTGGCAGGGACATACAAGAAACTGATTTACTGAAACATTTACTGAAATCGTACGCACAAATCAGCAAATAAAACGATATACAAAATACATTTAAACCAAAGTTTTTAACAAAGTAGTTTAAAAAAAGTGATCAAAAGTGATATATATATATATATATATATATATATATATATATATAGATATATATATTTTGTGTCGAAAGAAGCGGCCAAGTGCCTCGGTTTTTTAAAACGGTGTAAAACATACTTCACTCCTGCTGACCCTCGCACTGTCTACACTACCTATATTCGGCCTAAAATGGAATTCAATTCGCACATTTGGGCAGGGGCTTCAAAATCCTCCTTGGAGTTCCTGGACCGAGTACAGCAACGTGCGATATATTTAATAGGGGATGAAAATATTTCATCGTCTATTGGTTCTCTTGAGCACCGAAGGACCGTTGGGTGTGTAAGCCTGTTTTATAGGTATTACAACGGTAAGTGTTCGAGGGAAATACATGGCCTGATTTCACCAGGTCGTGTGTTTTCTCGTTCTACTCGGGCATCACACCAAGCCCACCTATTCGTAGTCCACTCGGCTCTCCACCCGGCTTCCTTTTCCGTTTTTCCCGGCATTTTCGATATTGGCAAGTTCAAAACAAACATTCACCGACACTACTCCATCTTTACCCCCTCCCTTTAACCTATCATCCCTTCTTAAGATCAACACTGTGCATTGCATGTATAGGGGGCATCTCCTGAGCGTTGGTTAATTTGTAAAAAAAAAAAATGTACTGCTACCTTTTTTTTAATATCATTGAATTCGATTTCTACCTACTTGAATAGTTTTCCAAACGATAAAACTAACTATTGATAGAACTAATTCCAAAATCATTTGTATGGAATGTTTTGTTGTAATTTCGTCTTAATTGGAACTTTTGTGTAATTTTTTAATTCTAGTTGTAAACATTGTATTTTTTTTTCCTAAAAACACATTTTTAATGATTATTAAATTGAAATTTAATTACGCTACTCAACAAAATGAGAACAAATTTTTGCTATGAATATCCTATACATGAATCTATATAATACGCGGTTGTTGATTTTGACTGCATACACAGAAAAAAATAATCGACGTAAATATAGCAACAGATATTAATTGCATGTCATTAATCAGTCAGCAATGAAATTCAGTAATTCAGTGAACACATTTGCTATTCGTAGTTACTAAAAAATTGCGGTTGGTGTATATGCTATGGGTTGGTGTATATATACAGCATACACACCAACCGAATTCATAAACTACACAGTTTTAAAGACACTACACAGTTTGAAAGCAATTACAATTTTGCAGCCGATATTATTTTACATTCGTTTGATGAACGCTGCTTGCCTATTCGGTTCGTTGGGTCGTTTTTCGGCACATTGTGCGAATGACTTCAACTTTGATATTTCCTCTCTTATTTGTGTTTAATTTCTTTTCACTATATATAGCTCTATTGGTTACGTATGAACGTGATTCTAACTTCAAACAACAATGTGAGTAAGTAAAATTATTAAAATAAAATGTATATAATAAATAAAATATTTATTTATTTAAAATAAAAAAAATAAAAAAATAAATAAAAAAAATATCTTTTTGACATTTCACACCAATTTAAGCGAATGCACACACCAAATTAAGCGAATATACACACCACCAACGCGTCGTGAAAACAGCTGTTGCCAGCAAATGCGATTGCTAATATGATGGATGAGTACGCTAGTGCAGTTAATAATTTAGTCGGCGCAGTTTCAGCAAAAATGTAATTGTATTGATGTAAATTTTTGGTTATATTTACGATTTTTTTTTGTCTGTGTACTCAGTGTTTCTCTATTACGAAACGTTTTTATGAAAATTGCTGTCGAAACTATTTTTAGCCCCTTTTTAGAATAAAAAAAACAGTCCCTTACACAACTTGTTTTCCAAAAAATGTTCTTTAAATTGTCAAATCTAATTAAAATAAATCAAAAATACTAATATTTGTTTTTAAGATTTGAATCTAAAATTTTAATTTTTTAGATTATTTTTATATGATTTTTTTTAGCATTTCGGATCTAATGCAGAGAAAAAAATAATCGACGTAAATATAGCAACCGATATTAATTGCATTTATTCATCCAGCAATGAAATTCACTAATTTAATAAAAACATTTGCTATTCTTCGTAAGCAATTTCGTTCGTTAATATGAACATTTGTACGTCAATGCAGCTAATAATTTAATCGCAAATAATTTAGCAAATATATTTGCAGAAACTGTGCCGACTAATTATTTTGCTGCATTGACGTACAAATATTCATATTAGCAAACGGAATGGCTGATTTAACGAGGAATATCAAATGTTTTCATTAAATTAGAAAGTTTCACTGTTGAATTGATTAATGAATGCAATTAATATCAGTTGCTATATTTACGTCGATTATTTTTTTCTGTGTGGTAAATAAGAAAATAATTCACAGCTATGTAGAGCATAGTCCAAACTATCGAGCAAAATAACTAACTTTCTTCTATCAGTTCTATCTGACTTTTTTTTCCAGAAAATCTCGTTTAAAATAATATCTAAGAATGTTTAAAATATACTTTTTTTTTTAAATTGACCACACTTTGAACCCTCACAAAATTTGAACGTAGTCAATATACATTCGCTCTTCTAGTGTAGGGTACAATTCAAAAGAAAAATAAATGAGGAAAGACTAAAACCATCTTTGTGCTATGCAAAGACGTCGAAAACTTCGACGGCGACGGCGACGGCGATGACGATGATGATGATTTTTGTTTACAATCATCTGCTGAAACAATTTGAGTTGCTTGCGTTTTACTTAAGTATTAGCGCAAGTGTTTTTGGGAAAAGTTAATAGTTGCTGCAGGACCAAAGGACAACAAAGCGAAGCACAGGCTAATCGACAGATTGAAGATTAAATAAAATCCATGACAACACACATACACACAATAATACGGGCGACGTTATATATATATAGAACATAATGATTGGATGTTACGCATAGCTATAGTTTGTAGAACGATATGGTTATAGGTTCCGTTCTAGTGGATGGGGGTGGGGTGCGGGTTGTATGCAAAGCAAAAGATACAACTGAGAGACAAGCTATGTGACAGCATCCTATCGGAAATTAAATCCTTTAAATTTATAGTTATTTGGATGAAGGTAAACCAGTCTGCGCCTGCTATAATAGGCGCATATTTCAAAGTGGTTTCGTTATGACAATAGTACAAATAGTTTCTTCAAACGCGTTTCAGGGTAACCTTTAACAACTTTCGGTAGAGCATATATATTATATTAAAATACAACATGTTTCAACGGTGCTATCTATCACTATCGACCGACTTCAATATGCCAAAGAAACATGGAACTCATACATTATATGAACCCATTATAAATCGATGGTTATAGCATGTCAATAAGTTATTTGTAACTGTTTGAATTGACGACTGACCGGATACATGTTAATATATCACAACAGAGCAATTTAAATGTTATCCGTTAGACAGACAGATAGACAGATATATAGATGAATAAATGGATATGAAGTGGATATTCGGTTTTCATCAAATCAATCAATTGTTGTATGTCCATTTACATATATGTTGTAGGTACTGTGTGCAATTCGTGTTTTGTGAACATTTATATAGCAGCTGTTGTTAGTCGTTCCTAAAATAAGGTCAATAATTTCAGTACATATGTGTGTGTTTGTGTCATTTTAATGACTTACTAATGGTGGTCATAAATTTTTAATTCGGAAAAATGCCTTAATTGACTTCTGACAGCTCAAATGCTAATGTTTGTGTTTTGTGAATTGTTGATATTAGCTACGAAATTGCCGATCAATATTTGACATTTTACGTTATACAGGATATATCTATACAAAATTTAACTTTGATAGAGATATTTGTATAGATTAGTTTTTTTTTTGTTGCATATAGGGTGCTTAATGGCGTTTTAATTCTGAAATATGACTTAACCTTAACCTTTCATCAACCATATATTCATCATTTGAAACTTTTTATTCCATATTGTGTCTATTTGTGCGGCCAGTGCAAGGTCTCACTCAATATCACCTTCTCAGTCTTAGTTCTGTCCGCATGTCTGCATTAGTTTGCCACACGTCATTTAAAATGAGTTTAGGTGATGAAAAATATACGAAAATCGTAAAATAATTTAACTAAATTTTGTTGTTTTTGCCTTTTCTGTCATTATAGTTGACAAAGGTGGCCCTTATTTGGTATAGTAGTTAAGAATTGTGATATGTACCATAGTACCTAATATTATCAATATATCTCTTACGAAAGTCAAGTTATATAGTTTAAGAAGAATGGTAGGCGTGGCATGAGGCCAATCACAATTTCAAATTGAAATCTATTCATAGTCCATGTATGCTTAGTGTAAAGTTTCGTTAAGACTGGCGCAAAACTGTATTTACGGCGAGCTAGAATTGACTTTTGTCCCACAGTGCAATGTTAAAAATTTAAAAAAAAAAAAATTGGTAAAAAAAATATCAAAAAAAAAAAGTTCAAAAATTTTGGAAAAAAAATTATAAAAAAAAAATATTTGTTCAACAAAATGCAATATTCGAATAATTTGCAATGTTCGATAACAACATTTCTAACTTTAATTTCATAAAAAGATCCTGCGTTAAAAACAGCGCAATGTTCGGAAACAGCATTTAACAACGAACAACAATGTTCGAAAATATAAAAAAAATGTTTAACAAATATGTCGGGTAACAAAAACTACTCAAAGTTCGAAAACAATATTTTCCAGCAAATATTGTTTATTAGACAAAAACAACAATGCTCCAAAATTTCGAATATAAGATTGTTAAAAAAATTTTGTGCGATAAAAACAACGTAATGTTCGAAAACTTTAGCCGCGGTAGCTCAGTGGTTAGTGCGTTGGACTGCGAGCCGAAAGGACCCGGTTCAAGCCTGGACTGGGGCTAACAACATCTTTTCATAGAAAACATTTTTCTATACCGCGCTACCTCTCGGCAGTAAATGGCAAACCTACGAGAGTAAAACCATTGCCTATGAAAAGTTCTCACTCGCCGTTCGGATTCGGCAATAAACTGTAGGTCCCACCACTTTGAGTACAAATATAACACGCACAGCTCAAAATGGTGAGAGAGCTCGGCTGAAGTTCTATATAGGACTGTAGCGCCAAACTATTATTATATTATTATTATTATTAATGTTCGAAAAAAGTGTTATATTTCTTGTAAAGGGTTTTTCAACAGGGACGCTACAAAAGTAGAGCGACAGGGACAGCAAACGACGCCATATTTCTTGCCGCTCTTTTGACATTTCTCTTCAATAAGATTTGCCATTTTATGCCATTTGACCACCAGAAGCGTCGTATGTTCGTGAATTGGGCTGGGCCGTACGTCTTCCGTGATGATCAAGACCGGCACGTTACTCTGTTACCGTTCAATGATAACTGAAAATTTTTGGCCCCAATTCTATGATATGGACTTGGAGGACATGTGGTTCCAACAGGACTTCGCCACACAGCGAATGCCACAATCAATTTATTGGAAACCAAGTTTGGAGACCGTGTTATCTCACGAAATGGTCCAGTCGATTGGCTGCCTCGGTCGTGCGATTTGACGATGTTAGACTATTTCCTGTGGGGCTACGTCAAGTCTATAGTCTATGCCAACGATTGATGAACTTCGTACGAATATCGAACGTGAAATTGCAGCAGTATCGGCCGATTTATCCTTGAAAACCGTCGATTTATCCTTGAAAACCTAATAATGCGACCAAATGAATGTTCTGTCTACTAACACCATTTAAACACAGACATTTAAAATAAATAAATATTTTTCATGTAACTCTTAACTAAAGATCTTTATTTTTAGAAAATAAAAATATCCCTTAACCAAAGACCATTTTGTTCTAGATTTAAATATAAATCTCTGAGAAAGATGATGAAATTCATTTTGAAATCGTATATTGTTAGACACTATAATGAGGAAGTTTTCAATTCTTTTTTTTCCTTTAATTAATATTTTTTTTATAGAAACTTTGGTTCACATAAATATATTTTGACACACTCAGATTGAAGGAGCATTAAACCACATTGAAATGCTCCAAAAATCCTATTCAAAAAACATAAAACCAGGTATTTATTTAAAATTTAATTACAACCACGTATGTGAGCCACATCAATGAATGACGTAATTTTTTCTGTCAATTCAAACGTACACCTCACATATAAATCCATAGAATTTTCGTCTGTACAGTACCATGTACCATAAAAGCAATATGCGTCGTTGACCTTTCCAAACAAAAAAAAAATGGTGCTATACGGATAGCATTCATTGCAAATTATATATACTTATGTAAGTACATAAAACTCTCACGGTACTTAAGAATAAGCTATTTGGGAAATAGCAACTCATAGCTCTAAAAAGTTGATACAATCCAAACACATAAAACTTGCGAGTCACTTGAAAATTTCGTATTAAACTACCATGTGGTGATTTTTTGTGTCGAAACATTTTAATGCAAAATTTAGTTTTATAACACAACTAATAACTTGTTTTAAAATAAAATTGTTTATTACAAGTCATATTTCCAATTGGGTTGCCCATATGTAACACAGCCAAACTGCGAATGCACCTGCTAAAACATTCTACAGACCCATAAAGAATTTAAGTGCTTCCATGTGGTCGTAAATATACAATAAACAGTTACGTTTTCCTTGTTTTTTTTCCAGTTATATGTACATGGTACCATTTTGTGACAAATCATTTGTACTCTGTATGATGGTGTAGCTTTAATAGCGACACCGACGAAGTTGGCAAAAGGTGAGTTCTGTTCCATTTTATGTTTTCATTTGTCGTTGGCACTACTGGACCGCACCATGGCATCATTATGTTGAGTGCGATGCTTGGTACTATACGGTATAAAGTATTTGTGCGACTGGGTGGTACATTGTATGGTATGTATTTGAAGTTAAAAGAAAAGGTAAAAAAATATGCTATGTGTTTGGGATTAGATTTTGGTTGAACTAATAACGGAACCTTTAAATGTATCATTTAAAAAAAACTAAATAGGAACAAAAAATCACCACAATCTATAAAAATTTGTTAAATTAGACACAGGTTCTTGTCTTTGTACAAAAACTTAGAACAATAGTCTTAGAACAATAACTTGATTTTTTAAAGTACCTATTCGATTCCATTTATAATATATTACATATATAATAATATCACATACTTATATAATAAAATTGGGTCTGGTACGATAAGTCGAAATTTAAAATATCGAAACTAAAAATACCGAAGACTAAAATGTAGAAAATAAAAATGCCGAAACCTGAATATGTCGAAAACAAAAATGTCGAAAAAAAATGTGGAATACTAAAATGTTAAAAAACAAAATGTCGAAAACTAAAAATGTCGAAATTTAATATGACGAAAAAAATTATAGAAAATGACGAAAATATATATTTCAAGAAAATATAATAAAACACGAAGATAAAAATATTAAAAAAGAACAAAGTTATTAAAAAAACAACGTAGACACCATCATTATGAGTATCGTGAATATCAGAATCTCCGCTACGAATTCTGATAAATATGCTGCCTTCAAAATTCCATCTTGGAATTTAGCTTTAACACTTATAATAAATAAACAAAAATTTAGATTTTTTTTTTAAATATTTTTTTTAAGGACATGCAATTTGAAGTTCAAGAATAAAGACCGATGGGCATATTTTCATGTTAAGAAGAAATTTTCCAAAAGATTGTTTTATTAGTTTTAAAACGAAACCTTAACGATGTTTCTAGCATCAAGAGAAATTTCAATAGGAACCACCAAACGAAAGTTATCATTGACAATTTTTTAACTTTGAACTGTATCTCTGGAAGTGTGGTGAATGCAGATCCCGATACCCTTTATCAGTTGCCAAAATATTATTGAAATCGAAAAGAGTGAGTTAATCCTGCGAGATTTGGTGTGGACTTGCTCATATAGGAGTTGAAAATTTCAATTTTTTTAATTTTCGACATTTTTTGATCCTATATAAAAATAATTTTGTGTTTATAGTTATATAGATTTTTTGACATTTTCTAGCTTTAAAATATTTTTCGACATTTTGTGATTCGGCCAAATATTGTTTCGGCGTTCTAAGGCTTTTATAATTTCGACATTTTAAGGTTTCGACATTATTTTTTTTCGACATTTCGTACGGATCCCAATAAAACTTCATATGTAATGTGGCATTTACTTCATTTTTCTATATTCCTTTAAATAGATTTCATTTGAATTTTGAGAATTATTTCGTATATCATAACCAATCGATCAAAAAATTGATCAACATTGATAAATACAGGGTGGAGTTCTATTCTGAATATTCAGACTTAAACAATTCAATGAAGTATTCATGCCTGAACTCTGTGGTATTATCAGACATACTGAGTTCAGTACTAAATTAAAGAAACAACTCTGACCGGAATTTCAAACATCATTTTTCAATTGTAAATTCATCAGAAATAAACGTTTTCAGAGGTAGGCCTCAAATTATTGCTAAATAATATGAAATGTTTTATGTTTCAGTCCTAAAAACTCGGATATATAATTTTTACGGTGTTTCAGGCCTAAATACGAGAATTTTCTGTATATTAGCCTAGTAGAAATTGTTGTAAGGCCATGATCTAGAACTGTTAAATGAATGTCATCCTTGACATAACTCGACCTGTTACATGGCCTGTTCGATAAAGTGCCAAGACATCTAAAAAAACGTCCCTTTGCTAAAATTAGAATATATAGAATATAAAACATTTATTAGATTGGTGTCAAATAAAATATCTAAAATTCTCTACTTGTCTCTAGAATAGTTCAAGTATATTTTTTATTTCTATATATATGCTATATGCTTTTAGTAGAAGTTAAAAAAATAAATTGAAAAAAAAAACTAACAAAATAAAAATATTGCAACGTTGATCAAACAAAAGTCAATGATGGGAACGATGCAATAAAAATATGTTACATTTCAAAATCAAGCAAATAATAATGAGAATGAAAAATAAAAATCCAAATGCTTGTAACACAAAGTAAATGATATAGAAAAGTCATCCAAAAAAAATATTATGTCGATTAGCTATATATACTAAGAACTGCAGCATAGAGTATTCCATGAACTTTCAATGGTCGAAAATCTTAGAGCCACATCTGTCAACACTTACGCAATAGAAATAAATCTCGATGATGGAGAAAAAAAGTGACGAAAAAAAATATCGGATGATGGAGTTGAACAAAAACGCACTCAACCATACGTTGACTGCAATTTCTCGTGAATTCAAGGATAAAAAGACTTTCGACGAGTTAAAAAAAAAGAAATAACGAAAATGCCAACAACAACAAGAGTAGCACTGCAAGTCAACAAAAAAAAAATAGCTTGAAAGTGACGAAAAGTTAACGGGTTCTGAGCCATTGGAACTGTGCAAGAAATTAATCAAAAAACAAGTGAAATATATAAATATTTCAGAGGTTTACTTATATAAAACTGTAATTTCAATATTTAATATTTCAATTTCACGTAAACCATTGTTGGAATTTAGCTTAAAGTACTCTTTTGGGTGAAATTCTTTAAATTATAAGTGTTTTACAAGATTACAAAACATTGTATTTGTTTAAATGCTCAAATGTTTAAAATATGTTGTATTTTAATTTTAATTTATAAATGTTTTTAAACCCCTTTTTTGCATTTACCAAATATAAGCAATTAATATTAACATTTGTAAGTATTTCACAAGCTTACAAAACAATGTTTATTTTGTTGGAAAGCAATATTTAAACAATTAGCTGGTTTTATAAAGAAGAATTAAATAAATACAAATACCAAACAAATATTATTTGGCATGTTCGAGGTATCGATTCAATTTTTTATCCAACTTTGATCGAATTTCTTATGAAATTAGATTAGAAATTGGATTGAAATTCATTTAGAATACAATTTATCTATTATAAAATCGAATTAAAACTAGTTTGTTTAGATAATTTAATATAAAATCGATTAAAATTCGAGCGAAACCGATTACATGCTCCATAACTTATTTGATTTTAGTCTAGAACATACCGAGACAAAATTTCTGTAATTTTTCAGGAATACTTCTGGCATATTTCCGGCAAACACACAGTTAAATGGAATATATTGGAAGGGGATCCGTACGAAATATCGAAAAAAAAAATGTCGAAACCTTAAAATGTCGAAATTATAAAAGCCTTAGAACGCCGAAACAATATTTGGCCGAATCACAAAATGTCGAAAAATATTTTAAAGCTAGAAAATGTCGACAAATTTTTAAAACTATAAAAACAAATAATATTTTTATAGGATCAAAAAATGTCGAAAATTAAAATGCCGAAATATCAAAATGTTGAAATACAAATTTCAAATTCTATATGAGCAAGTCCACACCAAATCTCGTAGGATTTGCAACTCACTCTCTTCGATTTCAACGATATTTTGGCAACTGATAAAGCGTATCGGGATCTACATTCACTGTTTTTTTCCGACCACTATTTCCAAAGATATCACTTTTTCCAGAGATACAGTCCAAAGATAAAAAAATTGTCAATAATAACTTTTGTATGTTGGTTCCTATTGAAATATCACTTGATACTAGAAACTTTGATAAGGTTTCGTTTTAAAACTAATAAAACAATCTTTTGGAAAATTCTTCTTAACATGAACATATGACCAATGGTCGTTATCCTTGAACTTCGAATTGCATGTCCCTAAAAAAAAGAATTTACAAAAAAAAATAGAAATTTTTATTGATTTTTTATAAGTGTTGAAGCTAAATTCCAAGATGGTATTTTGAAGGCGGCATATTTAAAAATCTCCGCATGACTCCTAGAGTAGCTAAAAATCAGAATTCGTTCTTTTTTAATATCTTTATCTTTGAGTTTTTTCGACTTTTTCCATAATTTTTCGGTAAAAAATGATTTCGTCATATTAAATATCGACATTTTTAATTTTCGACATTTTGTTTTTCAACATTTTAGTTTTCAACATTTTTTTTTCGACTTTTTTGTTTTCGACATTTTCAGGTTTCGGCATTTTTATTTTCTACATTTTCGTCTTCGGTATTTTTAGTTTTGATAATTTAAATTTCGACTTATCATACCAGACCCTATTGGGAGGTGGATAGCAGGATTTAAAATTTTGTGGAATTTTAATGGCAGATTCACGGAGTATTTTTTGAATGGTAGAAAACAAACAGCTTGTGATTCAAACGCTACTTTTGTCTGTTTAAAATATGTCGAAAAAATATTTCTAAACTACCTCGACACAGCCAAAAATTTTGTCTGGGGATATATTTGATTTTATAATAATGATTTGGGGAATCTGGTGTAAAATAGGATACGTGGTTATATCTTTTTCATTCATGGTATTTATAAAATTTATTATTTAACTGTTTGTAAAATGTTTAAGATTTACTCCAACATTTTTCAAGAGGTCCGAAAATGATATACCAATTGTATTCGGTTAATGCAAAAAGTTAGATCATGAACCAGTCTATGGAATAGACCCTTCAAAAGGATTTTAAAAAAATATTCAAATGTACTTTTTTTGTAGACAGATCATAGCATGTCCCACTTTCTCATAGTTTCGCCTAAAAATAGACTTTAAAAAAGTTGTCAAACGTTTGAACAATTTTGCACACTGTATCCAGTGTCCATTCGTAGAATCATTGTTGGCTGAACAACAAAAAAAAAAGTTGATATGGTGCTGCAAAAAACACTTCGTACGTTGAAAATATCGTCAGATATAAAAGTGAGCAAAGTGAAGGATTTCCATTAGGATCATCAACAACTGGCGAATGCAATGGCATGACTTTGAATTCGATTGGATTCGTTTGGATTGTGGCGCACTCTGGCGCTGACACGCATCAACGTTTTCGGCTAGATGCCCGTAGACATTGCCCTACTATGGAAACAATTCTGAAAAAAATAATAGAAGACAAAAAAAAAACGAACGATTTGTTTGTTTCTTTAAGCTTCAGTATTTTTTCAGTATTCTTTCTTTTTAAACCCTATACACCCCTGAATTTGGCACTAACAAAGACTCTGGAAATGAAAATTGAAAGTGACATTTATGAAGTGCAACATTTAACTTTAGTTATAACGTCAAAAACATACTTTTCTACTCTAAGTTTATGTTAAAAATGTTGTGAATTCAATACATTTGCGCAATAAAGCCAACATTTAATTTTGAAGTATTGAATAAACGCACCCAGAAAAAAATACTATATAAATAATAGTTTTTTACTATTAAAAATAGTCAATAGGATAAATTATTATTTTAATCGGAAAATACCATTAAATACTATGCCATTGCCATTGAGTTTATATGAAAAGATTTATTTTTTTGTATACTATTAAATCAATAATTGTCCTATTGATCAATTTTAATGGGATTTGAGAGAATTTTTTTCTGGGTACGATTTATTTTTAATTGCAATTCTTCGTATTTTCTCATATTATAAACAGATTTTGTTACAAATTAGTAAAAAAACATTTTGCGAACACGGAGAAAATTATTTACTAATGATTTATGAATAAAACATATGTTTTCTAATTATCTTATACACTCAGAAAAAACATACCATAAATTTAATAGTTTTTAGTATTAAAATTAGGCAATATGATATTTGTCCGATAAACTATTAACTCAATCGGTTAATCCTATTAAATACATTAAAATTTATTTGAGTTTTTATGAAAATATTCGTTATTTGTATACTATTAAATCAATAACTGTCCTATTGACAAATATTAATGGGATTTTATAAGTTTTTTCTGAGTGTATACGAATTGTATTCATGAAATATGAATAATACAAAAACAAAAATTGCAAAGTTCATGTATAAAAACTTTAAATCAATATGTATTTATTATGAATAGGATTCATAAATGCGAAATTATGAATATTTATTCATCACTTGTGTTTCATACTAATTGCATACTAAATTCTTTTGAAATTAATTAATATTTGAAAATGTTCCTTTCAGAATGACATATTATATTTTCAAATTCGATATTTTTCACTTCGTTTCGCATAATTTGAATTTGTATTTCCATCTACACGGTACGACTATTTAGCTTTGGCTATTTGGCACAATGTATGATGAATTCATGAATTATGAATAATAAATCATAAAATGTATTGCAGAACTTATACCAATTACTCATGACTTATAAATATATTATACATAAAACACAATTTTATTCAATAATTGATTTGTACTATAATCATATATTATGAATAAAAACACAATCTTTATGATTACTTACTCATGATTATGTATGCGTATAATATATGATTTGTGAGAACATTTCTCTCCATGAACAAATGGATCAATATTTTTAGTGAATTATTGTACTTAAATCATTTTACTATTATATTATATAATTATGGATTTCTTATTTATTAAAAATAATTATTATTTGAATATTATTTATCAATAGTTTCGAAATAAAAATTTATTTAATTTGAATAAGGTAAAAATAGTAATATGAAATATTGCAAATATTTATGTGAAATTTTAATTGTAAAGATTTTTCAGAGAATTTAAAAGAAATAAATGTCTGATTTTTTTTTAAGCCACATTATTACATTTTTTGTAATTTAAATAGTTTTTAAAATAATGAAGAAAAAGGCAAATATGTAACAAAATGAAAAGTAAATGTGTTAATAATTGCAGAAAATGAATGGCAAACTTTAGCGCTACCAAAACTAACAAAGCACTGAATTTAAAATGTTTCACATGGAAATGTGTAATTACACGAAAAACACACAATTTTTGCACTAACTGATATTTATACACTCAACCAAAAATGGCAAATTTAAATGGTAGTACACAATGTTACGACGACGCCGCCACCTCGTCGTCATCTGCTAATTGCTTCATTTGTTAAAAATACAAAAACTAAACTAAAACTTTTTGTACCTTCCAATGAATGGTATGATGGGTATTCGAAAATGTGTGAGTGTGTGTGTGTGTGTGTGTAAAATGTAAAGTGTATTTACGTCATTATGGGCCATGCAATCAACGCAATTTGTTGATGTTGATATTTGTTAGTGTTGGCTTCAAAATGTATGCAATTTTATTAATGGTGCCCATTAGTAAAACTCAATTTGAACGTTAACCAAATAAAAATTTGAAAAACAAAAATAAAATTCAACACATACAAAACAAAAATTGCTAGTACATTGAATACTTGGTCCATTAGTACAAAATGTTTGTCCAACAACATAATTTGTTGTGGGGTGTGTATGTGTGTGTGTTTTTAGCCAATGTTATGGTAGTAGCTTTGTTAATTGCACAGGAACTTTGCCAACAACTAATTTACACCATTCTGTATTGAAAGGAACTATTTTCAAAAGGGTACGCTACATTAGTACTCAATCAACTAATTTTGTGTTTTAATATACATTTGTACTCACTTTTACTTTTTTTAAAGATTTACATGTTTTTATACAATATTATTATCGTACAACTCTTTTGATAAATACCAAAAGAATTGTACACTTTACACTTACCAAAATAGTAAAAGGTAGTAAATACTACCTTTTACTATTTTGGTACATTTAAATTTTTTCAAATTTTTTCTTACTTCTATATTGTAATCAAATTAATATCCATTTGATTTAAACTGCATTAGTATTAATTTTTTTATATTCCCATATTTGTTATTCTACATCTACTTCTACATCTACAACTTCTACTTCTTTTGTTTCTTTAATAGTTCTTTATTCATTTTTTGACTGATTTACAAAATTATTTAAATTTGTACTCAAATATGTTATTATATGTTTACTATTCATTAACTATTAATTTACTTTCAATTTACTATTCATTTATTATTCATTTATTATTCATTTATTATTCGTTTACTATTCTTTTACTATACATTTACTTTTCATTTACTATACATTTACTTTTCATTTACTATTCATTTGTCATTCATTTACTACTTAATACTTTAACTTTACATTTACTATTCATTTATTAAACATTTATTTTTCACTTATTATTCATTTACTATACGTTTACGATTAATTTACTTTACACTTACCGTTCACTTACTATTTATTTACCATTCATTTACTACACTGAGAGTAACACAGAAAGAAAATTCATCAATATGAAGAATTTGTTCATAAATATTATGAATGTTTCTACCAACTACCAGATTCATCATACTGACAACAACGTTCATTAAATAACATATTTATGATTGCATTCATTATATATATGAACAAAAACTTCAATACAAAAACTTCAAAAAAAATTTATAAAAAAAACTATCCAGATTTTTTTTTAATATTTTTTTTTTGAAAAAAAAATTATTAAATTACTTTTCCAAAAATATATATTTTTTTAAAATATTTTTTTTATAAATATAACTTCAATACAAAAACTTCAAAAAAAATTTATAAAAAAAACTATCCAGATTTTTTTTTAATATTTTTTTTTTGAAAAAAAAATTATTAAATTACTTTTCCAAAAATATATATTTTTTTAAAATATTTTTTTTATAAATATAATATTATATTAATAAAAAATTGTAATTATAAATAAAACCAGTTGGGAAGGTTAGTTCAAATGGCAAATTTTAAAGTAGGTGTTATTATGATAGTTAGGATTATCAAAATTATAGTCGGTCTAAGCCGACTATAAATACCCTACACATATGTGTGGTTACCATTAAAAGTGGTATATAGGTCACCAGGATATACGAATGCCGAAAATAATTACAAACTATCAATCGCTGAAGAGTTTCCATTCATTTGATACCCATATTTAAAAATGGATAGGTGTACCGAATTTCGATTTTTTTTGTAACCACAAGTCGTTTTGCCGGAAAACATTATTTTCATGTATTTGAGCATGAGTCAATATATATTTGACCAAAAAAAAGTTTACCTAAGCACGTATACATTAATATTGATCTGTAGATTAATTTTATATGAGGTATTTGAACATAAGTGGTCGGTTCTCAGGTCACAATAGACCGATCATGCCAATTTTCAGATATATAAGTAATCTAAATCTAAAGTTTCATTGTTCTATCTCTTCTACTTTTTCTGTAATCGTGATTTCAACAGACAGACAGAGGGACAGATAGACGGACAGACAGACAACAGAATCGACTCAGGAGGTCATGCAGATCAAGAATATATATACTTTTCTATACCGGAGATGCTTCCTTCTGGGTGTTACAAACGGCGTACCAAACTGAATATACCCTTTCACTCTTAGTGTAGGGTATAAATATTAGAAAACATTTTACTAATTTATGCATGTCGTACAAGCGCACATGATGTAACATACAAGAACTACTTGAGAACTGAGAGGTACGGCAAAAAATAAACGAAAAATAAATATTTGGATTGAAATTTGGTTTGGTGAACAGCATTCTTTAATATGAAGTACATATATGTTGTATATTATTTTTTTGTTCATTAATATGATGTAACGTATTCTTCACATACAATTCATCATATTGAAGAACACTTTTTCGACAGTAACCAAGCGTTCATCATATTATGATAGCATTCATAACATTGATGGCGTTAGTCATTAATATTATGAATGATTCTTCTATACAATGAATCATGGTTTGAAGAACGGAATTCGTCAATAAGATGTACATTTTTTTTCTGTGTATAAACTTCTTAAACTTCTCAAAAAGAAATTAGCAAAAATATCAATAACAAGCTACTACAAGACTAGAATTAATCAACTTATTATTAAGAAAACTAATTCTGTACTTAGTTATCAACAAAAAAAAAGAATATATGTTCTCCTTGATTTTAAGAAGTTTAGTTATTGACTTCTAATTAAAATACTAACAAATAAAATTGTTTCTGTATTAAAAAAACAAATAATCGATGTTGTTTTCTTTAAACTGTGCACTCGTTCTTTAAATTTTTCGAAGATAACAAAAACAACAACTACTTTACAATATAAAACATTAACCGCTGCAAATAAAGAGTAATTGCTCTTAGTTACTATTTTTATGCCAGGTAGTAGTGATTCTTAAAATCAAGAATATTTCGGTTTAGTTATATATCACTCTGTATATTTCTTGAGCTGGATTTTAGTAGTTTTTTCCCTGCATGCATCTATTCTTTATTATCTCATGAAATCTGAATCTCCTGTGTACTACGTTTCACATTCTTCCTATTCTGGAACTACTTTGCTACGTTTTTACTCTTTTAGCGTTTTTCACACTTTAACACTTTTGTTACATTTGTACTCATTAAATACTTGTATTTAATAATTTACTCCACTACTACACATGTTCTTCTTTAGTTCTGTACACCTTTTTCTACTATGTACAAATTTTCTACAATTTTACTGCCTTCCCACAAATATTTAGTTTAGGCCTTTACTCCTCTTCAACACATTTGACAAGTTTATTTAATGGCAAAACTGTAATTGATGACAACGTCAAGTGAAATGTTAATTTTGACTCATATATTCACGTTTCTATTCGTGCTGCCAATTTATTACATTGCTGTCAATTAGCACTAATGACAACATGTGCCTCTATTACATACTGCATATATGCAGATGCAGTAACGATCAACAAACAAAAAAATAAAAATAAAAACAAAAATTTTAAAATTTATATAGTTTTTTTTTTGACTTACCCGACAGTAATAGTTCGCTCGTGCTGTTCACTAAATTATCCATAATTGGCTGGAAATTGTAGAAAGTCAGTGTTTCCAACAAGTTGTCCTGCAAATTAATCGACAGTAGTGCCGGAGTACCACGCAATAAACCGTTGTCCAGCTTCTTTAGAACGTTGTTGCGCAAATTGAGGGTCTGCAGATTATTGAGGCCATCCAGAGCACGTTCCGAAATGCGCTGTGGCAGAAGAAAGAGAGAATTTTTAATTAGTACCTACATGTAGGGGGGCATTAAATGTAAACCTAAAGTGTAACTATACAGGGTATTTTAAAACTAAAATACTTGAGTTAATGATGAAATGGTGAATATTAGTTTTTTTTTATTATAAAAATCGTAATATATGTCGATATAAAATGTATTTGTATAATTTTGACTAATTTGAATTTGAATAAAAAATGAATTAAATTATTTAACTAATTATAAATAATTTTTACATTTTATATAATATTTTATGTATGTTTGTTTTTGCTCCCCATACATGGGGGTGTGGTATGAAAAAATCAAATTATACAAGTTCTGATTTTTTCCCAACCTATCCTACCTAATAATATATTATGTTAAACACATATTAACTTTTTCTATAAGACCTAATTAAAGAAATTAATTAGGTTTGCATGGTGTATAAACAGACAGTTGACATGAAATCGTTAGAAAAAAAAAATGTGTGTGTTGGTAAATTTTTCAACATTCATTAAATTATATTATACATGCGCATAGTAATTACAACCTACAGCCATTCAGCACACTATCATTAGAAGTTATTTATTTTAAGCATGCATTCTGAATAATACAACATATATGTTTTCAGGGCGAACATAATTTTCAAATGTGACACAATATTACAATTACTTAGTGTTTGACATTTTGCGCATATGTAATGTTCCGAATGCACGATATAAGTCTTTTTTGTGTATATTAAATTATACAATAATGATTGTGTTCGCTCACAGACTTATTGAACTGTCAGTCAAGTCAGCAGACCAATATCATATATAAAATGATGAATAATTTAAATGTGCGTTATTGATTTATAAAGTAGTAGATACCAAGAAAGGTGTAGTATGAAAAATGTATGAAATATTAATATATTTTCCCAAAAATTTAAGAGTTGAAATCTCGATATTTATATTTTACTAGCTGGATCCGTGCACGACTCGTGCCTGTAAAATTCTTCCCTGTAGAATTCTTCCCGTACAATTGTTTCCCGTAGTGTTTTTCCAGTAGAAGTTTTAGTGTGGTGAGTTTTAGTGTGGTGAGTTTTAGTGTGGTGAGTTTTAGTGTGGTGAGTTTTAGTGTGGTGAGTTTTAGTGTGGTGAGTTTGGGTGTGGTGAGTTTTTGTGTGGTGAGTTTCTGTGTGGTGAGATTAAGTAAGATGAGTAACATCCAATTTCAAAGTTTAGTTGAAATCGATATCATTAGGGCTGAGATATAGCGTACCTACTGAATTTTTGGGTTATATGGGAAGTGCCACTCCCCCTTGCCCAATCTAGTTTATATATTGGTTTAGGATACTCCATGGACTTTAAAGCATAGTAAAGCAAATTGTCAAAAAAATACATTCAGCGGTTTTGCTATGAATCTGAATTATACACCAAAAATAAAAATGGGCGTAAAAGTGGACGTGGTCAACGAAAACTATGTAGTGACCTTCTCCTGGGCCTTTAGGATATATATTCCAAATTTTAAGAAAATCCGTGCACAGATGTACGTTTGCATAGCGCACAAACAAACAAACAACCTGAAAATGATTTTTTATATATATATATAGATAATAGATTTTTTAATTTTTTTGTAAAACCTAATTCAAATATTACAATAAAATCGACTAATTTCAAATATGAGAAAGAGATTGAAGGGATGGGCAAGAATTATAAAAAAGAACGATTCTAAAATAATTTTTCAAGGGCAGAAAAACCTATCGACAAAATAGATAGCACAGTACAATGTCTGAACCGATGTTTGAACAGTACCGTGCAGTTAGAAAAAAATACCACAATACACTATGTCACAAAAACGGCACGAATCTAACTAGTGACAAATTAAATAGTTAAAAGTTCATAAATACCTTGAATTTTATCATAAATGTTACGAATGCGTTCATCAATATTATGAACTTTTTATGAACGATTCATAAATACACAGAAAAAAATTCTTTAATATTATGAATTTATTCATAAATATTATGAATTTTTTCACCAACTACCAGATTCATTATATTGATACCACCGTTCATTAAATGACATATTAATGAATGTATTTATTATATATATGAACAAAATATTCAATACAATGAATTTGAATTGTCATATCGATGAATTTGTTCATAATATCTTACAAAAAAAATATATATATAAAATAATTCGAAAAAAAGTGTACAAATTTTATTTAAACAATAACAGTAAAAATATTTACATAAAAAATTATCAAAAAAAAAAAAAAAATGGACAAAAAAAAATTGTTCAAAAAAAAAAATGTAAAAATGTTTTGAAAAAAAAATGTTCGAAAAAAAAAATTTGTTCGAAAAAAAACATTTTTTTTCGAAAAAAAATGTGTTCGAAAAAAACATTTTTTTTTTCAAAAATATATTTTTTATAAATATAACTTAATATTAACAAATTGTTGAAATTATAATAAATATATTATAAAACATTTTACTAATTTATGCATGTCGAGCAAGCATTACATAAGAAATAACACACAAGAACTACTTGAGAATTGAGAAGTACGGCAAAACAGGAGCGAAAAAAAAATATGTTGATAGAAATTTGGTTTAATGAACAGCATTTTTCAATATGAAGAACGTATATGTTGTATTTTATATTTTGGTTCATTAATATGATGAAACGTTTTCCTTACATACAGTTCATCATATTGAAGAACCCTTTTTCGACAGCTATCAAGCGTTCTTCATATTTATGATAGCATTCATAATTTTGATGGCGTTAGTCATTAATATTATGAATGGCTGCAGAACGGAATTCATCAATATGATGTAAATTTTTTTTTCTGTGTAGAATGAATTTGGTGATTGAGTCGTAATGACAAATTCATAACATTGATGAACAAATCATTAATAGTATGAATTTTGTTTTCTGTGCATAATAGATTTAAATAAAACAGAACTGAGACTACTCACAGACGCCACTAGATTTCACAACTTAGCATATTATGTAATTGGAGTTTTGAAATTGAATTTACGAAAAACATGTTCACTAATGATTTATATAACTCTTGTACACAAGAAAATCCTTGCAGATTTGTTTGTAGTCTAAAAGTGAGCTTAAGTAATTTACAAAAATTCTTAAAATGATTTGCAAAATTTTCAGCTTAAAACATAAATCAACACTATATAAGATGACATATTTAAATAAATGAATAAACGACATAATGGCAGCAAAAGCAATAGAACCAGATAAATTGAAATTATAAATTCTACACCAGACTAGTTATTGCGACTATAACGCAAAAGTCAAAGCATTCCAAGATGTTTACTGCTGGCTTATATTTATTTTTATTTTCTTTTTAAATATGATTTTCAACAACTTTTTGCTTGACTCAATGTGCAATACATCAAAGAAAACTAATTCATGAGAACGAAAAGAATTTCATAAATTAATGTTTAAGAAAATAAAAAGAAAAATATGTTTGCAACAAACAGCAGATAGTGCTTTGAACAGAAATCAGGGTGGACATTTTAATGTGCTGCAGAAGGACAGCGCAACATTCGAGCAACATGATTTGTGCAAAAAACTGCGTGAGTAGTCATTTTGCAAGCGAATTTACTTGAGGTCATTCTTAACATAAATTTATTTTGAAAAAGCACAAGAGAAAAGCAAAAGAAAAAATACTTTCATGCCAAACGGAAGCTAAAAAGGACATTAAAGATTTAGTAATCTGGGCGAATTGAAAATGTGAAAATCTGACAGCACGAAGCTGTTCAAATGATGAAGCACAGGATGTGTGCGCAAATACATATGGGGTACACTGAGGGAATTAATGTACAGATAATATAGCTTTACTATTTTTCGAAATAGAAAACTATGCATTGCATAAACTTTCTTTATTTTCTGTATTTTTAAAATTTTTTTCGTAATTGGTACAATTGAAAAACAATTGTGATGGTTTTGTGTCATCAGAACTCATGTTTGTGTATTTAGTTATGCTTCCATCTTCATTATCAGGAAACTTTTTAAAGTATTTATAAAAAAAAAACTATATTTTGGGGGATTACAGCAGTTTTTTTGTTGGCTTTTAAATAAGTATAGAATGCGGTAATGCATATTTTAGTATTTATAAAATTTAAATAAACGCATAATGTAGTAAAAATAAATGCAAAATGTAGTAAAAACTAATGCAGATGTAGTATGGTTACATTTTTCGTAAATTTAAATAAATGCAGATTGTAATAGTAATAAAAACAGATGTGGTAATTCCTAAAATATGACTGGGCATTTTAATAAATACATTACTGCATTTGTATTTCCATTAACTGAAATACAAATGCAGTAAAATTGTGTAAAGAACACAGTAAGTGTTTTTAATTGTTTTCCATACAAAAACAACTACTTAATGTAGTAAAAACAAAAACATTTGATTTTGACGAAAATATGTATTTATTTTAAAAACGTTTTCTAAAGTATTATTTTTCGGTGTATGTTTGAGAAGAGCTGTTGTGTATGGGAAATGTAAGAATGTGAGAGTTAGTGTCAGTCTGACGTAGTGCGTGACGTTATGCTGCATATAATGTCTCTGTATGCCATAAGTGTGCATTCGATGTTTGCTACTTGAACCTAATCCCTGTGAAAATATTGAATAACAAATCATTGAATAATAGATTTATGGCACTTGCAGGATATACGTATACACCCACGCATATCCTGCGACATACTTAGAAAAACATTCAAAGCAAAGCACATTCAAAGTAGCAAAACTACACGTAGAAGGGGAAATCAGTAAAACACTGCAAAAACAAAATCACTTGAATCAAAATATGAAACCTCGCAATGTCCTTCGGATTTAGTAGAGTAGCGGCAGCAGCCACACCACCGCAAGGATGACAACAACGTTGACAATGATATGAAGAAACTGACGAGACTCAGATAAGCACCAAATCCTACCTCATATCAAGCGAGCAACCAAGTGGAAGGATACTGAAAAAATAGTAGTAGAAAAGAATTTTGCCTGCACAGCGATAAAGCAGAAAAAAACAGAAGCAGTGAAAACAAAAATTGAATTTTTTCGTTGCAACAACAAAAACGCACAAAGGAGTCATATACCAATATCCTGTCGCACACACACTCACACACAAGAATCTTCTTACTGACGTCGCAAAGGTGGGCGTGGCTTTACACGATAGCCAACTATGGGCGCTTTGCAGCACTGCTTAAGACGTTATTATTTTTGCGTGCGCTTTGTAGTTCGCATTCATTCTTTTGACTATTCCAGTGATTTATGAAAAATAAAAAAAAAAAATAAAAATCAAAAAAAAAAAAACGAAAAAATCGCGCAACGCAAATAATCATGAAAAATTTCAACTCGCATAATTCTGGCTTTCTTTTGCGTATTCATGTGCATATTTTTACTACATCTTTTTGATATTTTTTATCTCATATATATTTTTCCTTTTCATCTTTAGGTCGATGCTTTTATCTTCGTTCTGCTCCTTGGTTCATACTCTAAAGATTCCTTGTACTGTACGATATGCTATACTATATATGTACTGTTCGGGTCGTGTCCTGCTGCTGCTGCTTGTTCTACAGCATATGTTCTTCACATTAGTTTGTGAGTTTATTATCTGGAAACGCAAATTGTTTATTTCGCATTGAAAGGAAAATTTAATAAGTTTTTCATTCAGCTTGTTTCACTGCAAATATGTGTTCGTCGTGCGTTTATGTAAATATTTAACGAGCAGGAAAATTTGAAAGATATTTGTCTGAGGACATTCATTCAGAGATAAGTTAAGTCTCCTCGCTTGGATGTTTATAAAAATTGCAATTTATGTCTGTTTTGCAATGTTTACCCAGTGATGGCGGTCTTTGGAAAAACTTTCATTGGAGAGAAAAGCACACAATTTGCTAATTAAATAATTAAATTATAAAATATTCGTTTAGCACAAAATTTTAATGTATAACTACTGTTTGGTGTTTTCATATTTATTACATATTTATTACATTCAAGCATTAATGAAGGGATATGTTTTCAAAGGACATCGCATAAATCAATTCTATATAATTCGCTGGTGCTGATTTCGACTGAATTTTTAAATTTTTTCTATTATGTTACGTTTTTTGTTTAATTGAAATTTTAATTTTTAGTCCTTTTCACCTACTATTTGGAACTAAAACATATCGTCGATGATACTGCAAAACTGCCTAACTGCATATGAAAATTACACCTAATTTTGTGTTGTAATCCGGTTTTAAATGATATATTGATCGGATAAACAAGATAAATGCTATTATAAGTTATGACATACATTATTTTGTATGAAGAAGGTGCAGAATTGAGACTCAAAACAGATTGGTTTCTTCTGCAAAATTCATTGTATAAGAATAATATAATAATAATTTGGCACAACAGTCCTATAAGAACTTAGGCCGAGCTCTCTCACCATTTTGAGCTGTGTGTGTTATATTTGTACTCAAAGTGGTGGTACCTACAGTTTATTGCCGAATCCGAACGGCGAGTGAGAGCTTTTCATAGGCAATGGTTTTACTCTCGTAGGTTTGCCATTTACTGCCGAGAGGTAGCGCGGAAAAATGTTTCTATGAAAAGATGTTGTTAGCCCCAGTCCAGGCTTGAACCGGGGACCTTTCGGCTCGCAGTCCAACGCACTAACCACTGAGCTACCGCGGCTACAAGAGGTAAGAGGTATTCGAAAATGTAGATAGGCGGTTTTACAGTATCACCGACGATATATAGTGTTGAAAAACAGTTTTCCAAAAAATGAACGCAATTTTTTATATTAATCAATTTTTTAAGAACTTGAAAAATTCGGATTTTTCAGACAATTTTTTAAATATTTTTTTCAAGCATTGAGCATCTAATGATAAACAGGAAAATGCTGTAGGGTTATTCAGACCAAAGTCCAAACTAACTATTTTTATTTTTTGTTTGATGAACAAAATTCTTGATAAAAAATTCTTCAATATGATGATTTTATTCATAAATATTATGAATTTTGTCCTCAAATAGAATCATCATATGAAATTTTCAAAAAAAAAATTGTTTTTCGAAAAAAAAAAATTGCAATAAATGTCATTAAAAAATAAAATTTTGAAAATAAGTTGAAAATTTCCGAAAATAATAAAAAAAAGAAAAAAAAATAAAAAAAAAATTGTTAATAAGTTTTTTTTTTAATTCTAAAACTTATATTATAAAAAATTTTAATAATTAAAGCATGTCGATCAAGCATTATAAAAGAATTAGTAAACAAGTACTATTTGAGAACTGAGAAGTATGTCAAAAAATGAACGAATATTATGATTGAAATTTGGTTTGATGAACAGCATTCTGTAATATGATGTACATTAATGTTGTATTTTATGTATTTGTTCATTAAGTTGATGAAACGTATTATACTCATACTCTTCAGCATATTGAAGTACACTTTTTCGGTCCTTCATCATATTGATAATGAATTTATAAAATCGATGTTTTGTAGTTATTAATATTATGCATCGTTATTAAATATATTGAATCATGATTGGAAGAACGAAATTCATCAATATGATAATGATTTTGTTTGTGATATGATGAACTTATTTTTAATGTTTCTTCTGTATTTATCTACTTCCTCAAATTGAAGAACCATTTTCAGTCATTTATAAAATTTATGATGAGTTCATAACATTGATGTTTTGTAGTGATCAATATTACGAATTGCACTGCATACAATAAAAATCGATTGAAGGACGAAAACTCTCAATTTTTTACTGTGTAAATGTTCTAGAATTTAGCCTTTTGATGTACTGAGTATGATGTCGAGAACTAAAAATAGAACTTCTCAAACTTATCTAAAATAGTGGTCTTTACTGCATCCATTTAGGAAATCTACCATACTAGAGAAACGTATTTTTCTATAGTATTGTTCCAATACATAATTAATTTCAAATTAATAAACTTTAATTGAAAACATACCTCAATATGATTATCATCCAGCTCCAGTTCCTGCAGACTCCATAGCTCAGCAAACACCGTATCACCGATAAAGTTCAAATTATTATAGGTCAACTTGAGCAACTTCAGGTTGCCGAGCCCCTTGAACATGTCGCTGGTCAGAACCGAAATTGCATTGTGCTCCAAATTCAGTACCTCCAATTTTCCCAATTCGCTGAACACCTCCTCATGCAGTGTCGAAATATTATTACGATTCAAGAGGAGTTTAACCAAAACCGGCAAATTACGAAAAGCGAAACGATCAATTTCAGTGATTTGATTATGTTGTAAATGCAACTCATTGAGATATACATGATTGGCAAATGCTTCCTTATCCAATACCTCAATCTGATTATTTGTCAATGTGATGAATTTCAAATTTGGTAGATTTGCAAATGCATAACTCTTAACCACCTGTATCTGTGAGTATTCAATGGTAACGCTGGTCAAATTAGTTAATGGTTCTAAATATTTCGTTGGTACATAATCCAGATGTCCGGTATTCTGTACGACAAACTTCAATTGCCTCATTTTCTTCTGTTGCAAGAAGCGCTGCCAAGTGGTGTCATTTTGCAGTAGACCCATTTGAAGAATCCAACATTCGGCTTTATTGACCGGCACAAAACTGTCGTCCGGTGTACAATAGCAGATGAGTTTCATGTTGCGATGTCGCAGACAGAGACTGGGCTGATCTGACGTATGGGAAAGTGCTGTTGAGTCCGCCGACGAGAATGATGATGATGATGATCCCGTCGAAGACGACGACAGTTTATCGGACTTTCGACGTGTATCCTTGTAACGTGATTCGGTCGAATAAATTATGCAGCAGAGCACAAAGAGTAAGGTGAATTTATGTCGGTAGGGGGGACGCATTTTTAATATTTTTGTTTTTTTCCTTAGTTTAATTGATTAATCTGGAAAAGAAGAAAGAAAATATATTTGCAATATTAGTTAAATGTGTTGAATGCAAGAATTATGTAGAATATAATTAATATGAAAAATGTTCAAAGTTGGCATATTTTTGTCATAAAAGCAGCCAAATAAAAAAAATTCTTTAACGCTTGACATAAATTTTATTGCTTTTGACTCCTGCTGTGTGTGACTCTGGCAGCATTTTAATGTGGTGGTCCTCGTTGTCGTCTTTTTTTTATATTTTAGCTCTGTTTTATTCTACCACTTAGGTATTTTAAATTGTTTCCTTAGTGTGAATTTATGACTAAAAAAAAATTTCACCCGAAAACAGAGAGAGCTTTTCAACTGTTGAATGTAATGGGCACTGACAAAGTATGGGTTTTGGGGTAGTACATATTTTTTTAATGCAGCTGATATTAAACTAAATTATTAAACATTTTTTTAAATAAGAGGAATGACATTAATAATTACATTAATGCGAAATTATTTTAGCACATTAATAATTTTCCAAGAAAGATTTCTTAACTCGTACCATCGATATATACAAATAGGATAAATACTTTTGAATTAAATTTAAATTCGGATTACACCTCACTAAAAAACGTTAATTTGAGATACGAAACGAAAACTGATTTTCTTGTCATGATTTAAATAAAATATCTTGATCAAAACTAACCCAGATCTAATTAGAGAAATTCAAACTGAACTTAACAATATATTGTAGTCATTTTGTTTCAGTTTTGAAAAGTTCAACCTGTCAATATAATAAAAGAATCAGGAGGTTATGACTACAATCGAGATTTATAAAGAAACTTTCAAATATCTCTAAATTAGAATTGATTGATAGAGAGAATTTATGAGTCAGTTCTGAAAAAACTTAACTAGGTATTCAATTAAGTCTGTGATGTTCGAGTGTTGACTATGATAGAATTAGGGTGTAATGACAAAAGTTGAGACTTAGAGAGAGACTTCCCAATATCAATATATAAGATTATAAAAGAATCAGGGTGTGATAACTTGATTCAAGATTTATTAAGAAACTTCCCAACAGCTCTGAATAAGAATTGATGAATCCAGATGATTTAGCATTTTGCTAAATATTATAGAATCAGGGTGTGACGACAAGAATCGAGGCTTGCAAAGAGACTTTCCAAATATGAAATGATTGATAGAGAGGATTTAGAACTCAGATGTGAAAAATACGTATTCAATGAAATCTTTGATTTCCGAGAGTTGGTTATGTTAAAATCAGGGTGTGATGACCAGAATCAAGACTTACAGAGAAACTTCCCAATAGCTCTTAATAAGAATTGCTGAATCGGGATGATATAGGATTGATATAGAATTGAGACGATTGATTGCTGGCTGTAATAGAATCAGGGTGTGATGACAAGAATTGAGACTTAGATAGAGAATTCCCAAAATCTCTTAATAAGAATTGATGGATCGAGACGATTTAGGACATAGGTCGAAAATAATTCGTATTCAGTTAAGTATTTGACGCTTAGTTATTGGCTATGCTATAATCCGCTGGCATTTAAGAACGTATTTCTATTATAATTTCTTATTACTGGCTATGATAAGATCTGGGGATTATGACTGGGTCGAGATTTACAGAGAGACTGTCGAAAAGCTTTAAATACGAAATGATTGGGACGCAAGTCTGACAAATTATGAACTTAATTCAGTATTTAACTTTAAGTTTAAAGTTTGACTTTAACGACATCACAATCGGATTATAATCAGGTTGTGATGAATAGATTCGAGACTTAGAGAAAGACTTCTAAATAAGAATTAACGTAACGAAAAGATTTAGGATATAGGTCGTATTCGATTACGTATTCAATTGATTCTTTGATGCTTGGATGTTGGATCTGATATAATCTGGGTATGATGAGTTGAGTCGAGATTTGCAGAAAGACTGTCGAAAAGCTTTAAATATGAAATGATGGGTCGAGAAGAATTATGACGCAAGTGTGTGAACAACTCAATTCAGTGTTTGAATTTAAAGTTTAAAGTTTGACTTTAAAGTCATTACAACGTGATTATAATCAGGTTGTGATGAACAGAATAGAGACTTAGAGAGAGACTTCTAAATAAGAATTGATGTAACGAGAGGATTTAGGAAATTGGTCGAAATAATACGTATTCAATTAAGTCTTTGATGCTATGATATAAACTGGGTATGAGCACTTGAATCGAGATTTACGAAGAGATTGCCGAAAAGCTCTAAATATGAAATGATGGATCGATAAGATTTTGGACACAGATCTAATGTATGATAGAATTATGATAAAATCAGTGTGTTATGACAAGAATCAAGATATAAAGACGGACTTCCGAAAAACTCTAAATAAGAATTGAAGGATTCAAAGGATTTTGGACTTTGATCAGAAATAATACATATTCCATTAAATCTTTGATGTTTGGGTTTTTGGCTGTAATAGAATCAGGGAATGTGTGAGATTTACATAGAGACATCTCGAAAGCTCGAAATAAGAGTTGATGAATGTGAATTGACCTAAATAAATAAATAAAATAACGAATCTTTCGTATTACACTCTAAATATAACTACAGTGAAAATCATAAAATTCTGGTAATGCTTTAAATCTTTCTAGCATATAAACAATATTCCAAGAAATCCACTCAAAATCAAATGTTAAAGATTTATGCAAACAACTCAAAAGAATTTTCATTACAACATCATACAAGAATTTAATTGTCCGTCAATCATATTCAGCACACATGAATATATTTTTGCATCTCACATAAAAGAAAATAACTTTAAAACATATATTGTATTGTGGCAAATATCAACTAAAAACTATATTATAAAAGAAAAACTTATAACAATATGAATTTCTATATAATATTGTGCAAACTGCAAAAAAGGACTTGACTCCATAGAATATAAACACATAGTCAATGGCAAATGATTGAAGAAAACTGATAGCTGAAGAAACTGAAACAAAGAAATCAATTTGTCTTCATTCACTGATTTCGATTAAACTTTTCTTCGAAGTGTGGAAGAAGTATTGACGCCTCGATGGGCCCATAACCTACATTTGTTGTCAACTGATGCTGGTACTGTTGCTGTTGCTACTCTTATCTTCAGTTACAGATACAAGTATAAGAGAAATTTTTGCTGAACGACTGAATACACGGTTGAATGATGGAACGAATACCCGTACATTTTATGTGTATTATATTATACTAGGTTGAGTTCAAAGTATGTTACTCGATGTGTATGTTCTCTATATAAGAAAAGCATAAAGTGAATATTGTGCCAGGATACGTTGCAGGAAATGAGAAATGAGTGGCAAAGCACAGCACTGAGATTTGGTAGTCGACTGACTGTCGACTCGACTATAACATGCTATATATGATGTAAAAATAACTTTATTCATAACTGCAATAAAATTGTTTTCAATTTTTGTCATTTGACAAATGCGACACTTCCGCTGAGTTTACAAGACACTCGTAGGTACAGGCTTCTATATATGTCTGTCTGCAAATATGTCTGTCCTGTTGTCTCTGTCTGTCAGTCTATCTAGCTGTCTGTTTGTCTCAGCATAAGCCATAAGGGGCTTGTCTAAAATGTATTGTCAACAACAGACACTTATGTTAGAAATCATCATCAATCATGCAGTTGCTGTAATTTATGGTATGGTTCTTGATATGCTGTTGATAGATAAAAACTCTCTCCTCAAGTCTCGTATCTGTCGTCGTCGTCGTCTCGTAACGACAGTTTAAATATTGTAGTAGAATATTTGCGAAAAACCTCAAGGATTTGTCATAATTATGCGAGAGATTAAATCTCTTAAATACACCAAAATCACACAAATTTTCAAAGTTTATCCTGGTTATGTATTGTACTATAAGCTATATATATAAAAAAAAAGTTGGCAATGCGTTAAGTTGGCAACATATACGTTTTCAATTTAATACATTGCATTTCAGCTAAATGTGGCGCATGATGCTGTATATATTAAGTGGTAGCAAATGCTGCTGACAGCTGTAATATTTATTTATTTCACCATCAACTCTTTTACCTGTTTGGTAACACATTTATTTATATTTTACCATATATATATATATATTATATAAGTGTTGTAATGGCAATATTAAAAACTATCAAACTGAGTTTTTATTTTCTTTTTAACCCTTGTAGAAATGTACCCTTTTATGCGGACTATTGGGGTTCAGAAAACGTAAAAATACAGTGATGAATTCCCGATCATGACGCTGGTACAATTTCAACCCAGTCTGCCAAGTCTCGAAGACCTTTGATAACTTAGAACATACTTCTCGAAACTTTCTCGAATGACTTCGATTAAACAGTTCAATCGATTCTAAATTTTAAAATTTCTCGTACATTTAAATTCTTTGACAAGATACCATATTTAAACATTTATCACATCGATATCACAATTTTTGCGATATCGTTCCAATTTAGTAAATTTCACATAAAGAAAAAACTCCGACCGAACACATCGATATCTACATCTTTGCAGGGTAGGTGTAGGTCCAATTTGACGATTGATATCGCTACCGAGTCTGCCATATCTCGGAAACTTTCGATGCCTCGAAGCTTTCTCGAATAACTTCGATAAAAAAGTACTTTTTCGATTCTAACTTTCTCGATTATAATTTATTAAAATGTTCGTACATTCAAATACTTTACAAGATACGATAATTATACATTTATCAAATCGATGTCGAAATATTATTGGCAGAAATCTCGAACTTTGATCATTTTTTTCTTCGATATCGGTCCGATTTCGAAAAAGTTCTCTACAAAACGTTTCGATATCTACTTACCAACTAGGTCGAATTTCACGCTCGATATAATTACGAGAACGGATCGGATATCGTGTGATTTCTCTATCTACACGCATTGATCTCGTAACGATATCGAAACGAATGGCATACTGGGTAGGAGAATATGTTCTATATCGTGTGATTTTTCCATTTAATCGCATTGATCTCGTAACGATATCGAAACGAATGGAATAATGGGCCCAGTCTGCCATTTGATTCGATATCGAGGATTTTATTAGATCTCGATCTCGATATCGATTTCATATCTATATTATACTACATTTCGTTCTAAGATGTACGCAGATATCGTAACGGAATAATGTAGTTTATTCGAAACAAGAAAAATAACGATTCCGGATCGATATCGCATCGAATATCGAGATTGTGTCGAAAAACATTGCGATATTGATCGCAAAGTATTTAAATATCATATATTATTCTTAAAACGTCTCCTCTTAAATATTATTGTACGAAAAATTTAATAAATTATTAGTGTAAAAGCAACTAGATCGAAGTTTTTTTTTTATTGTAGTTAGTTCGAGAAAACTTTGATCATCGATGAGCTCCGAGACATGGCAGACTGGGGTAGGTCACGGACATTTTTTCTCAAACAATTCTTCTCCGAAAAAAACGAAAAAAATAGTAGAAACTAGAATAATTAAGTATTGTTAATTGGGGAACATTTGTCCAGGTAATAATTTTACAGTAAAGAGTTGTCTCAAAGAAGTATTGTCTCTGGAAACAACTGTCTCGCGAAAGAATTACCTTTTAATATAATGTAAATATTAAAAAAATTCCTCGCACACACATTTTAAATAATTTAATTAATAATTATTTTCCATAGTAACACTCAACACTTGATATACTTTACAAAACAATATCACTCTCATTCACATATGTATCTGGCAAATGGATGTTAAGTTGAAGAAGCCAAGTTTCATGCGAGACACATGTAAATAATTTTTATAACACTTAAGATTTAAACGAAAACAGTCTTATATTATACGTTTTTATTTTCATTATTTATATTTTCATCAATCTTTTGTTTTTGACGACACTCAACGACATTGCATGACATCCACAAACTTCACGAAAAAATTCTTGTGGTGGTGGCAGCACATTCTCCATGACGAAGTATTATCTGTCATCGTTTGTTTGTGGAGCACAAACAATTTTGAATTGTATTTCGTATTCAAGTTTCTTGGGTGCTTTTATTCTTCATAACGGTAACATTTTGTAGGTGCACTGACAAAAAAAAAAAACGAAAGAATTCTAAAAAATAACCGAGAAGAAGAATTATCTACGGGAAGCGATGAAGTACAATTGTGGAAGTACGAGAATGAATAATCTATGGCAAGAATTGTTTGGGAAACAATTGTCTTGGGAAAAAAATTATTGGTAAGAATTGTCTCGGGAAAAAAATGTAAAGGGAAGAATTATATAATGAAGAATTGTATGGGAAAAATAATTTAGGGAAAAATTGTCACGGGGAGAATGATCTATAAGAATAATTTTATGGCGAAGTATTGTCTCGGGGAAAGAATGTAAAGGGGAAGAAATATCTAAGGAGAAAGTGTACGGGGATAAAATGGATGAATTGTCTAGAAAATATTGGTCCACCAAATTATCATGGAAACAATTTTCGGAGAAGAATAATACAAAACAATTCTTTGTAATGTATTCTCATGTGGTAGAATAGATTCGTAAACAAGTTGATTCGTCGAAGAATTAAACGGGATAGCATTTATTGGGGATAAATAGATCGGTTAGAGAAATTCTAGGGAAGATTTTACTCATGGATGAATTGCATCATGATTGAATTATCTCTAGAGAGAGTTGTCCTAAGTAGAATTGTGGGGAAACAATTGGTCGGAGTGAATTGACGGGGGGAAATCATTCACAGAAGAATAATCCTTATAAAAAATTCCAGTTTTCGTATTATAAAAAATTATAAATCAGAATAATTTTGAAAATTCTCAAAATATTTTATGATAATTCGATAAAGTATATTAGTTTTTTCGAATAAGATCTGAACATGTTAAATATTCCTTTTTTTTAGTGTATATAATGAAAATTCCTTACGGGTAAATCAGATGGCACATATGTATGTGTACCTTTTGGAATGGCGCCGCAGGAGTAGAAGAAGTTGGCAAAGGAGAAGACATGTTTATTTTTCTTTTCACATATTATTCTGTGACAAACTTCATGAGAATATGATACCAGTGAGAAGGAACAGTGAATCATCTAACGTCGTACTAGTCAACGTTATTAACTTTATATTTTTTTTTGTGCTTTCTGTTTTCTGTTCGGTATCAGCATGAATTTTCAACTTGATCTGGAGAAATGAAATTTTGTGATTTAGTAAAAAGATCTGGAACTATAACTTATTTGAACTGCTGTCGGATAATGTGTCACCATGTCAACAGTTGAAAAATAGTCGGTGTTGAATTAAATTCAAAGTTGCTTTCAATGTAAAAATGAACAAAATTTTAACAAATATTTTAAAAAGTTTTAGGAAAATTAAATTAGTGAGTGGTAGCCAATGCTACAGCCGAATTTTGTTGTTTTTCAAGTACCATAATAGAAAATTCTAAATTTCAAAATAGAAATATGAAAAATATGATTAAACTATAAGTCAATTAATTTAAGGTTATTGAAAAATAATAAATTCTTAAATTATTATTCTTAATATATTAAATTCATAAGTTAACCTAAATTTAATGAGAAATTATTTGATGTACATTGATTTTTTATTTCATATTCAATACGACAAATGCTCTTTCTCATTGTAGCATAAGAATCCTATTTATATCTCTAATGAATATTTTATTTCATTAAATATAGGGTTTTTAGTTCAAGTTCAAGTTTTAGTTCAAATAATAATCACAACAGAATGCTAAAAATCAACATAATAACTACATATTTGATGATGCCAATATTGATGTTAATGAAAGGCAGTGGTATGATTAAGTGGATGTTGGAAATTATTTGAGATGATGATGCTTCACATGAAGCACTTGAATGAGTCGATTAGTTATTTAGCAAAATTATGCGAGACTTCAATATTTGAGCATTATTTGAATAAATATAAATACCAGTATAGGAAGTAATAAATATAAATTGAATATTCTTTACACTGTGTTATTAACAGGAATGTATAAAATTAGTATAAACGCTTTAAATTCTGAGCTAAAACTGAAAGAACAACATAGAAAAAGCCATATTCTTTGTAATGAACAAATGTATTCATTGTATTGCAGAACAATTCATAATATTGATAACTACAGGATTATGAATTTAACATTAATTTGGTCAATGACTGAATAGGTATTCTTCAATTTAACGAAGTGTATACGAAGTCTACTTTTTAACACATTAATCAACAAATACAAAAAAAAAATGTACATCATATTGAAGAATTTTGTTCATTAAACCAAATTTAAATCAAATTATTTATTTTATCATTAATTTGTTGCCATATTTAGAATTCTCAAAGTGGTTTTTGATTATAATAATAATAATAGTTCGGCGCTACAGTCCTGTATAAAACTTCGGCCGAGCTCTCTCACCATTTTGAGCTGTGCGTGTTATATTTGTACTCAAAGTGGTGGGACCTACAGTTTATTGCCGAATCCGAACGGCGGGTGAGAGCTTTTCATAGGCAATGATTTTACTCTCGTAGGTTTGCCATTTACTGACGAGAGGTAACGCGGTATAGAAAAATGTTTCTATGAAAAGATGTTGTTAGCCCCAGTTCAGGCTTGAACCGGGGACCTTTCGGCTCGCAGTCCAACGCACTAACCACTGAGCTACCGTGGTTTTTGATTATTATTTCTTAAATAATGTTTGCTTGACATTCATAAATTAGGAAAATGTGTTGTTTTGTGATATATCTTAATTATATTTACAACTTTTTATTAATAAAAAATATATAAAAAAAAATTTTTTTTTTTAAAAACAAAAAAATTAAAGGTAAAAAAAATCAGAAATAAAATATGTATAATTTTTTTTTTATTTCTTTCTTATTTATTATTTCTTTTTAATAAAAAAAAAATAATTTCGGACAAAAAAATTTTATTTAAATTTTTTTTTTGTTAACAATTTATATTCGATTTTTTTATTAATGATTTAATTATATTGATGTTCAAATTCATAACAATAAATATTTTTTCTATGTAGGAATTCAACTAGCAACAAAAGAATCCTTTATTTAAATTTCACTATTAATATATTTAAAATGTTTCTGATTATGGTTTTGGTTACTTCTATAACGTATATATTAAAGTCCAAATTTTACATTTTAAATTCCGAGTTAAATATGCAAAATTCAACCAGCCGGCGGAATGATCGATCTGCCTATAATCATTATTTCAATTACATTACTGCGTAAAAACACGATTAATTTACTTATAACTGTAGGCAATTTATAACTTAAAACACTACCCAGTAATGTGCACAAAAATGCTTTCATCGATGCTTGTTTTTGTTTTTTTTTTTGGGATTATCTTTGAGTCCATTGAGCACTGGCGTTGGTATTCATTCAGTATAAATACAAATTTGCGTTACATTATTCATATTTATCGCTGGTAATTAATGAATTGTTAACTTTTAATGCCCTTAAAAATGTTACTACCACGAATACCATTATCAGAACCCACCATTGAACTTTGGTCACTATTTATGCAAACTGACTGACGCACTCACGAGTCATTCAATGTGCCCGGTCGGTCGGTTGGTCATACTTGAAGTTAACAAACAATTGAATAAAACAGTACAATGCTATTTATTGATGAATCCGTTGGTAATTCACCTGTGAATGGCGATTCCAGTTAATTAATTGCAATCATTTGATATTGTGTTATAGAGGTTCGAGCACCAGCACCAACGAATATTCATTTCTGAATCCTTTTTGTAGTTCAACGCTTGCGTTGCGCGTCGGTCGGCTACGTTGTTGGAGCATTCTCGCAGCAAGTTTATTTTCAGTCGTTTTTTTTCTTTCATTTTTGTTTCATTCATAAAATATTATATGAAATTAATCAATGCGCACTGAAAGAAGTACTAGACACCATTTAAAAGTGGTCCTCTTGTGCTGTTGAGCATAATAATCATATCAAAATTTGAATCTCTTTCATTTGCCATCATGAACTTTATTTGTAATTGATGCCGAAATACTGGCAGACTTTGTGGTGTCATTTTTGAAAGTAGAATTTTAGGTAAGAATAAAAATTGAATAATTTCCTTGAGTAGTGTCATGTCTCGGAGAGCTTTGATGTCAGGAAAGTTTCTTGAAATAACTTCGATAAAAAAAAGTCTATCACGTATCTTTATATTCAAATTTTCTCGAACATACACATTTTATGACAATTTTAGAACGATATTTAAACATTTATTACATCGATATTGCAATATTTTTTGAAGCAATCTCCAACGTTGCTATATACATAAATGCGCTCGTTACGACAAACTGTCCGATATCATGTGATCTCGTAACGATATCGCAATAAATACCATACTGGGCATTAAAACTGTAATTTTGAAATGTCTTTTCAGGTAGTTATATTTTCAAGGAATGCCTTTCCGAAAAATCCTAAAATCGTAATGCGCATTTAGAAAATATTGATATCGAAATATTTGTCTGGGAAATGACTTGAAAGAAATACTGTTCCGAGTAATGGCTTTTAGAATAATGAAAAACATTAAAATTTGTTCTTTAAAATTAATAAATCTTCACTAGAAAAACAAAATTTCAATCAAAATTAATTTTTGGCAAAACCTAAAATTAGCTGACCTGACTGATCGCAATCGTAATTAAATATAATCATTCTATTTTATTTTTCGGTTCAAAATTCAATATTTGAATACAGAAATCATTCAAGTTCTTTGAAATAAAATTATTTTTTTGCTGACAATTATTTAAATTTCTATAGAACTGAATTTTCGATAATGTCACTTCCCACGATATCTCACAACCAAACGATAATTTTACGATATCTAAACAATATCGTTTATAGCCTCAAATTGTCGTTTTCGATAATCTATAATGATACGAAAACGATAGGCTTTTCGATAAATCGAACCTATTCAAAATGATATCGTTGTTTTTGCCATTATAGATATCGAGATGATATCATAAATGGATTTATTTTCGATAAACAAATTTTATTTGTTCAGAAAATTTTATACTTTGACAAAAATTATAAAGAACACGCAATTTTATTTTCAAATACTTAGAGTTTTATATCTAAAATTTATCATTATCATATCGAATTTAAAAAAATATCGTCAAATGGTTTGTAGGGTTAACAACAAATTCACAATCACTTAAAATTTGGAGAAATATTTATTTGACGAAATGTCCATTTTGGGAAACAAATCAATTATAGAAAGATTTGCATTTAGGAAAATGTCCAGATCGTAAGTAGAAATTGTATCATCGTGATCTAATCATCGAATATATTTCTTGACACAATCGGATCAGTTACATTATCAAAATGAGATGGTCATGATCATATCTTCTTAAAGAGGCCAAACTTTTACATGGCATCGGGGAAATACCATTCGGAAGAATATCTATTTGGGTGAGTATTCTTTTCGAGAAAATTACATGAGGGAAATATTTACTCTTAGAGGCCAAGTTTCTAAAATGCATCGGGGAGAAATATCTTTCGGCAGAACGAGTGTTATTTCGAGAACATTATATGAGGGATATGTCTTTTAGAGTAGAGTGTTCACACTTTTCGCCAATGCCAAAGGAGTAGATTTGAAAATTTTGCGGAGTAGAAATGAGAATTGAAAATATTGCAAAATGGAGTAGATTTGATGTAAAAGGAGTAAAAAAATAAAATGTAGGAGTATATAGGGAATTAGAATTATGCATTAGTGTATTAGTTTCAAAAAAATTAATAGAATTATTATAATATAGAATAATTCATTCCTGATTTTATAAATGCTGACAGGGTGATCTGTTCTAGAGTTGGGGTGTTTCTGGAACACCCAATGAAATACATGGTGTTTGCAAAAATGAATTTATAAAAGTTGATACAAACGTATATTTAATTATAACTTCTACAAATTAAAAACCATGGAAAAAATATTACTTTTATTTTACAGATAATTGAACATAGTTGTTAGGAAAATTATAATATTGACAATTTATTTGATGCGCAAGAAATTGTTCACATCAAATTATAAAAAATATACAATCAATTTTTGCAAAGAAGTAGATTTAAGTAAATTGGAGTAGAAAATGATGAGAAAGTAGTAGAAAATGCTACTACCGGAGTAGAGAAGTAGATTTTAAAAATACAAATGAAATGGAGTAGATCTACTCCGATCGGAGTAGAATGGGAACACTGGTAATGGGAAATATCTTTGTGGTTCTACTTTTCCACAGGGAAATGCTTTCGGGGATATATCTGTCAAGGTAATAATAAATTATATAAAGTGAAAATGATTCGAATTAGAATTCAAAAACAAATTATCTCAAAAAAAAAATATTTAAAAAAAAAAAAAAAAGTTTACACTGAAAACACCAAATACTCTTTGTTTTTGTGTTGTTGTTGTGTTTTTATTAATTTATCTGTTTATATTTTGAAATACTTATTGCTTATATACATCATTTTCTGCCCGCGTAAACATATTAAAATAATTAAATTAATTAATTAAACGTTAGTTGTGCTTGAATACGCGAGTTTGTTGTTTCAAATAATAATTACGCGAATAACAGCAAGTGATAATATTTATTTTTGTACAAGTACAATCGACGCGAAGGTCCTTAACTTACGCACAAACTCACTGACACACACACACATACTTGTCGAACTTTATCTGTGTAGGTACTATGTATGTGTGTGTGTTGAATATGTGTTGAAGCGCCAAAACTTTTAAAGCATCCATAAGTTTTAACAGTGAGTTTAATTTGTTAGATTGGTAAACATGCGAAAATTAATTAACGCAAACGATGAACTCGACTGCGGGGCATTTTCTCAAATACAAAATTTATATATATGGAAGAAAACAGAAGAAGAGGAAGATGAAGATGAAGAAAAAGACGCAGAAAAGGAAAGAGTAAAATAAAAATAAATGGTACAAAACACAAAGAAATCATAATAAATGGGAAAAACTTTCTGACACTGTGCTGTGAAGGTGCGAATGTGCGTAGGTTTGTTTGTTACTGAAACGAGTGGTAGACAGAGAGAGATACATGAATGGATAGATAGATAGAGACATACCTACTTACAGACTCAAAGCAGCGTCAGACAGTCTCTTAGCTGCATTGCACAACTTTTGGGATGATTTTCCTGTTACAGTAATTAGCAGATGTAGTTAAGTGAGTGAAATGCCAGGATGATGTACTTATGCCGAACGGATTCTGAGTGATTGTTTTTATTTAAATCGTTTTTCTTGTGAGTTTTTTTTTTACAAAATGTTCCTTTTTAGGCTAATTTGTCATATATGTTTTTTAACATATACTTTAATAATACATAAAATTTTATTTAAATCTAAAAGTAATTTTTCAAATATTTAGTAATTGAAAGGAAAAGGATCAAGTCCATATTTATCCGAGTTTGAATAGCCTATTTTTCCCAAATATTATACAATTTGGTAGCCAAATCCGAAGTATATACACCGAAAAATCACAACTAAAAAAATATGCAATAAATCAAAATTTAATACTGATAAAATAAACGTATTACAAATTTATATAATCAGTCCTATTGCCATTTAAGAAAATTAAAATTATCAGATCCCGTACAAGACCCTTTTAGAATTTTTACCAGTGTGTAAGATACAAGTCGTAAAATACAGAGTAGGTAAATTTTAAATAATTTTGAAGACATATTGCTTTGATAACCCGGCAATACAAAGGTATTCCATACGACATATTATTTTTTTCAGTAGTTACGACAGTTTTTATTGATTTCCAAGAACATGAATGGACATAGTTCTATTTTTTATACCCTACACTAAGAGTGAAAGGTACGCCGTTTGTAACACCCAGAAGGAAACATCTCCGGTATGGAGATGCTTCCTTCTGGGTGACCTCCTGAGTCGATTTAACGATGTCTGTCTCTCTGTCCGTCTGTCCGTCTGTCCGTATGTCCGTCTGTCCGTCTGTCCGTCTGTCCGTCTGTCTGCCTGTCTGTCCCTCTGTATGTCTGTTGAAATCAAGATTACAGAAAAAGTAGAAGATATAGTACAAAACTTTAGATTTAAATTACTTAAATATCTAAGCTGCATGAACAAGAAAATTGGCATGATCGGTCTATTGTGACCTGAGAACCGACCATTTATGTTCAAATACCTCATATAAAATGAATATCTACAGATCAATTTTACTGTATACGTGCTTAGGTAAACTTTTTTTGATCAAATATATATTAACTCATGCTCAAATACATGAAAATAATGTTTTCCAGGCGAAACGACTTGTGGTTCACAAAAAAAAATTCGAAATTCGGTACACCTACCCATTTTTAAATATGGGTATCAAATGAATGGAAATTCTTCAGCGATTGAAAGTTTGTAGTTATTTTCAAGATTCGTATACCCTTGTGACCTATATACCACTTTGACTGGTAACCACACATATGTGTAGGGTATTTATAGACGGCTGAGACCGACTATAATTTTGATAATCCTAACTATGATAATAACACCTACTTTAAAATTTGCCATGTGATCTAACCTTCCCAACTGGTTTATATTCTCTAATTTCATATAAAGTTTCTAATTTTTCTATTTCTTTACTAATTAATTCATTGTATTTATATATTTTAAACTTATTTTATATTTTTAAATATTTATTTAAATACCTAATGTTGACATATAGTGTTATTTGAAAGGCTTATTGAAATACAAAATTTAGTACACATTTGCAGAGAGATTAAATTGTCCAAATTGTCCGAACGCACAACTAACCAACTGCACAAAATGTTATTTATTTGATTGGAAAATAAGTGTCCGAATAAAATACGCATAAAATAAACAATGAAATAACAAAAAGCTGTAGTTGGGAAAAATTGTTACACAATAATGACAGGAACAAGAAGAATAACAAAAACAACAAGAAACCCAAATAAGAGCAATGCAAACACGTCACGTAATGCCAATAAAATGACATATACAACAACAACAATAACTACAATAGGAAAATAAAAACAAGGACCCCAAATAGAAAAGTAAGGTCAGTGGCAGTCACCGCAAACAAATCAATATTCAAAAAAAAAATGGTGTTGGTTTATGTTTTTATTTTTGGTACCCAATACCTAACATTAATAAATTTTTCAAATTTATATTCGTTAAATAAATATTTGACAATGAATAAAAATATATAACAGGAATCCGTCTTTAAAGGGAGCCGGGTAATTCTAAAATATGCGAAGATCCAGTAATAATTATTTCAAACTTCTTCCCCAGATCATTGTGTCCATGGATTATTCCATGGACAATTCTTTCAGCGTAATTCTTCTTCGAGACCATTTTATCAGAGACAATTCCTATCGAATACAATCGGGGAAGAATTGTCTCGGGAAGAATTGTCCGAGAAAGACTTATTTATTTGTAATATTTGTTTCTGAGAAGAATTGCCTCGGAAAATATTTGTTTAGCGTAAGAATTGTCTCGGAGAAGCGCTACCGCGGAAAAGAATTGTATATGGGGTGAGTTGCCTCAGAGTTAAATTATCTCTTGGAAGAAATTAAATATAAATCTAAGAAATTTTAAAAATCACATAATATACGTATTATAGTCAAGAAAATTATAAATTTTAATATTTTATTGCCCATACTTAACTTCTGCTACTCAAACATTACATAGATGATAATTTTTTGTCAGCGGTGAAATATTTAAATATTTTGATAACAACGTAAATAACACTTTCTAATTTATCAAAACCATGAACTTAAATTATCCGACTTTTTTAAATTTTCGCCTCAAAATGTGTAATTGTTACACATCCCTCGTAGAAATTATTATACGACCATTATAGCGAACTGATATTTGTATTATTTCTTTATCGTATCCCGACCACTCACAAGAATAATATTATCAGGTGATAATTATTTTTATACCCTAGAAGGATATGTGTCTACAAGGGATATATTCGCAATTATTTTCTAATAATATAGTTGTTGTGTTCTTATTAACAGCTGCACTATCTATTAAATGAAATAACCGATTTATGGATTTATATAGATTTCCCACATCTACTTAAAAATTGAAATTTCATATCAATTTGGTAGGGCCATGATCATGAAGTGATCATGTCATTATTTGAGATAATCGGGATATGACGAGGCCTATAATGTCCTTATAACGCAGTGTCCTGATCACGTATTGACCTCATGCCATGATCATGTACTGATCGGGCAATTCCCCATTTTAATATTTACCCGACAATTGCCTTGTCTGAGCCCGAGCATAATAGGGTTTCTCTCATTAATCTCGATCATTGCCTTATGCTAATTTCTTTATGAGGAACAATGTAATGTAGCTATGATCGGGAACATTGACTGTTTGTATAATAATGTAAACTCTGCTATGGTGCATGATAAGGGCAAAGGCAATGATCATATTTTCTCTAATAGGACTTACCTAACGAAACCCGATCATTTCCCGATAAATTTCTACTAGGGTAATGTCAAAACATGGAGTGACAAAACTGAACTTTTAATTCAAAATATCTGTGTGCTTAAGATACCCGCAGTCATGAAATTTGGACCAGTGATGTATATTGTGGTTGTCAATCTTTATTCCAAATGTGGGTAGAATTTGACACATAACCAAAACTTTTAAAATGCTATAACTCTTGACCTGCTTAGACCTGAGTTGTAAAACTCGAAACAAAGGATCATCGTAAACATTGTAATCTTCCTTTGGAATGTGGGAGTAATTGAACTAAGGTGCGTGGCACTTACCATATAACTTAAACCTTAAAAATGCTATAACTCCTGACCTAATAAGAGCTGAGTTGTAAAAATCGAAACAAATGTTCATATTGAAAATTGTAATCGTTACATAGAATATGGGCAGGATTATACAAAGTAGCGTGGCACCTCCCATATAACAAAAATATTTAGAATTCTATAACTTCTGACCTATTTAGCGTTGAGTTATGAAAATCGAAATAAAGGTTCAAATTTTAAACTTCAACCTTCATGTAGAATGTGAAAAGAATTGGACTAAGGGGCGTGGCACCTTCGATACACCCTCAGCTTTTACAAAGTTAAAACAACACAAAAACTTATCACGGGCTCTGAATGGTATTGATATCTAAAGATTTTAAATTTTGTCTTCAATACATGTCAAGTACTGGTTACATTTCAATCAACCTTGAAAACCCACAACACTAGTTGCTGTAGGTTGACAAGAGCAAAAAGAACGTTGCCTGTTTAAAATAAGGGGGAGGGGTCGAAATATTTAAAAATTTGCTTTAATTGCGCAGGTTGAGTAAACGGGAGGGTGCCACGCACGAAATATATTTGCTTAAGGACTATAAACATTTTTTGCAAACAAGGAAAACAAAAAAAGAAGAAAAAACCCTACACAGAACTCAAAAGCATAAACAAGACACACAACAGCGTATAAAAAAAATAACTATTTATTTTACTTGCGCTGTTTTCGCCTGCCAAAGGATATGCAAGCCAAAGGAATACAAGCTGGCCTTTAACAGCTTGTGCTCCTTGCAGTGTATGTGTGGAGTATGTGTCTGTGTGTAGAGTGTATGTGGGAGGGCATCCTTGTCTTTATTAAAATAAAATTGCACTCGTTTGAGGGTGTTTGTGTGTTTATGCGTGTATTTCAACAGATAGCGAGGACGACAACAGGAGCAGGAGACACAAAAAACACAAATTTTCATATCAAATGCGAAAAACGAAGTAGGATCTGAAGCAACAACTCAAGCGTGCAAAGGATAACTTTTTATTTATGAACTTATTCAATTACACACACACACAGAGCTCGAAAAAAAAGAGCTGGACGGACGGACAAAAAGACAGACAAAAACACACAAAAAAAAAAAAACAAGAACCATAAAATAACAACAAATAATGTAAAGAATGTAAATCTGTGATTTTAATGCGTTTACTTGCCTCTGATTCAAACAAACCAAATAAAAAAAAAAACAAAAAACTCAGGGTGCAACAAAAATATAACAACAACAACAATAAAAAACACACAAATTACAACAAGAACGACCTCAAGTGGTAGTTCAAAAAACAAAAAAAATATAAAGGGGAGAATAAATAATATAAAAAAGAAGATACGATAATACAAACATTAGAATTGAATTTGAAGCTAAGCGGAAACGGAAACGTATACGGAACCCTTATGTCGGCACTAATGGGGCGGCAGCAACGTAGCAAAAAGAAGGTCTCAAAAATAATATATCAGCAATTTAAGCAGCCGACTGTCAGTCGGCAATAACTTGCTTGTAAAGCAGAAACAGAATATAATAAAAAAATAATTACCAGATTCTACGAAAAGTAAAATATTCGAACGCACTGTATTTTTTTTTTGTATTTTTCTTTACCCTACCCCATAATTGCATTCATTTGAACATAATAGTAGTGTTGTCACCCATATGTGCTCACTTAGGTTTTTAACCCCATGATTCTGATAATGCTTTACCCTGCTATAGCCGATGCCTACTTTTTTCTATTTTTTTTTTAGACCGTTTTTGTAATTTTGTTCAGTTCACCCTCATTTCTAATACTGCCTATATTATTAAACATTAAAGTGCATAGCAGCAAGAACAAGAATAATAATAATAAAATTGTTAAATAATTAAATTACAAGGTGTGCACCATTAGAAAATAACTACACGTTGTATATTTATCATTGGTGGGTGGTACCAAATGGAACTCATTTAATAAATTCCTTGTAATTGCAGTTGTCTAATGACTGACAATGAGGGCGTCAGTCTGTTGACGCCATTTGTCATTTTTCCTTTATTTCATTCGTTATTATTATTTTTATATTTTAATGCACTTGTAATGTTTACATTTTTCTGATCTGTTGAATTTGCATTAAACGTTTCAAAATTATAGCATTAAAAAAATAGCTTTTGCTATGCTAATTACAAAATTGACACATTGTGATTTGAATACAGTGCGAAAAATTAAACAAAACTATGATTACAAACTTTATACACGGCAGCACAACAATATGATTATGCGAAACATATTTGAACTAGAAATTATTGCATTAAACATTTTTTGTCATTTTTTTTTTTTAATTTTTAAACCAAATTATTATTTAATTTTATAGAAAGAGTAGTGAATAATTGTATCAAAATATAAAATGCAATGTGGAATTTCAATCCAATCAATATAATGATTGAGAGTAAAAATAATGTTATTATAGCAATCATAGAACTAGTTATGTCTTCCCTAGTAGAAATTTGACCGATGCGCCATCGGGAAATGATCGGATTTTCGTAGGGCTATTAGATATGATAAGGACATGCCTTTGCATGTCCTTATCATGCTTACCATACCAGGGTTTACATTATCTAAATAGTTAATGTTCCCGATCATAGCTACATTATTTGTTCTCCATAACGAAATGACATCAGACAATGATCGAGATTTAATGAGAGAAACCCTATTATGCTCGGGCTCTGACAAGGCAATTGTCGGGTAAATAATAAAATGGGGAATTGCCCGATCAGTACATGAACATGGCCTGAGGTCAGTACATGATCAGGACACGCCATCGGGAAATGATCGGGTTTTCGTTGGGTTAGCCCTATTAGAGAAAATATGATCATTGCCTTTGCATGCTCTTATCATGTTTACCATACCAGGGTTTGCATTATCTAAATAGTCAATGTTCCCGATCATAGCTACATTATTTGTTCTTTATAACGAAATGACATCAGCCAATGATAGAGATTTAATGAGAGAAACCCTATTATGCTCGGGCTCAGACAAGGCAATTGTCGGGTAAATAATAAAATGGGGAATTTCCCGATCAGTACAGATCATGGCCTGAGGTCAGTACATGATCAGGACACTGCGTTGCAAGGACATTATGCGCCTCGTCATATCCCGATTATCTCAAATAATGACATGATCACTTCATGACCATGGCGCACCAAAATGTCTACTAGGGTTATGTCAAACAGTCATTAACCAGAAAATACAGATAGACCGTTTCGATAGACAGATATGAATGAGTTTATCCAGATATTTTTAATTTATTTGTTGTCAATCAATGTCATCTATGTTATGAATTTTTTTCACCAATTAGTAGATTCGTCATATTCAAGATTTCATGCATTGAATTAAAATTTTATGTTTCTCATGTCAAACATCAAAATCAACTGTCAAATTTACAAACAAATATATATCTTCATTTATATATTTATGTCTTTATAATTCTTATAAAGTTTATTTAAATATTGCAGTATCACCGACGATATACAGCATATATAGAAATCTTAATATTTTAAAATTCAGTTGTGTTTGTACATGAGATAAAATATGTTGTTGATTTAATAAATATGTTAATAACATTAACGAAAACCATTAGTTGTTCTACAAAACGAATGAAAATAAGTTAATGACATTAACGAAAACATTAGTTGTTGTAACAAATGTTTTGTTGTGAACTATTTTAGCACAAAATTCGTTGTTAATTTAACAAATAAATTAATAACATTAACGAAAACCTTTAGTTGTAGTAGCAAAACGAATTTGTATGTGATGTTTTAAGTACTATTTTAGCATATATGATCACTGAGATGACAAAGGGACGAATGTGCTTTTTTAAAAATATAAGGAAATCAAATTATAAAGTTTAAATTGCTTTTTATTGTTATTTCGTTTATTTATCAATTACTATCAAGTAATATATTTTGATTTGGACAACTAACTGAATTATAAATACGGATTTTGTGTGGCTATATCTTGACCTAAACGCAAATATTTGTATTTTTTACCATAACTTATCTTGGGTACAAGATCAAATGGTGATGTAATAGGAATTAATTGTTTGCTTTTAAAGCACCTATCGATTGGCATCATTATTTAGAAATAATTTGCTGAAAAAATTTCTGGCAAATAATAAAAATTTTAAAAAAATATTTTAAAATAATGGCGCCAAACGATAGGTGAGTTCAAAACAATAAATAATGCCTTTACATAACTATTTTATCTTGTACCAATAAAAAGTTCTGGTAAAAAACGAAATGATTCGCCCTTATGGCATGACAAGGTTTTCAATTTTTCAAATTCTTTCTTTTGGTTTTGTCTTTTGTGGGTAGAAATATTCAATATTTTAGCACAATATACTTGACGAAAAACTACATTCAAAAATTTAAGAAAAGCAAATGTCAAAAATTAAACATTCGTCCTTTTGGCATGATAGTGACGATATAATATCATGAGATTTAATTATTTGCGGATTTGGCAAAAAAATCCATCAAGTTAATCAAAAGTATTAATTGATACAACACATTAATTTGTTAGAATAGCAAAAATCGATTTTATTACTTTTAAATACACTTGACGAAAAACTACATTCATAAATGTAAAAAAAGCAAATGTCTAAAATTAAAAATTCGTCCTTTTGGCATGATAGGGACGACATAATATCATGAGATTTAATTATTTGCGGATTTAGCTAAAAAATACATCAAGTTAAACAAAAGTATTAATGGATACAACACACTAATTTGTTAGATTAGCAAAAATCAATTTTATAAATTTTTATAATTATGTTTGTTTTTAAATAAAGTAAAATAAATATGCTATTTTTTAAATTTTGTGTGTGAATGGTAGTTAAGTCGTTTTCTCATTAATTTAAAAAAACTTAAATACACTCAAAATCAATTTGAACCCATTAGACGGCACAAAATTGCATTCATCTCGAACACAAGTACTTGGTAGTTGCCCTAAAGTACAAAGTTGAATACAAAAGGCCTTCGATTATTACAAAAGCGCTGGACTTGACATCAAGTGATTATTTTTATATAGTTTTTTTTTTTTTTTAATTTTTTATATTTCTAAAAATAAAAGGCTACTAAAGTATGTAAAGTGAGCGCGCACACAGACACACACAAAGAAGTGCAGCGATTACAATGTAGAGATTAGATTTTCGCACACAGCATAAAATTATAGTGTTGGAAAACAAAAAAAAAATACAGTAATAATAGAAAAATAGCAAAAGAGTCATGGAAAAACAACACACAACCGTAAATTAAATATTCTAAGGTATAATTTTTGGCGCGACAAGTGACGCGACTGGTATAAAAAGCACGGGAAGAGTGTAAAAAAAAGTAAAATTCAGAAAAAAAAATATATTTTTTTTAGACACAAAACATAACGAAAGGATTCTTTTTTGTATTAAAAACAAAAAAAACAATGTCCTGCAGGGTAGAAACTTCAATTAAATTAAATCACAACAAGCAGCACAAATGCGTAGTAGATATAGTGAGATATAGAAGAAAGAGGAATAAAAAAGAATACTACATAAACAAGTGTATAAAAATCTAATTTTATGATTGTTTTCATTCGGCTGGAAAAATACACATTTTTTTTTCCAAAATAAAAATAAGGCTTCAATTTTGTCTGCGAATCTGACTGGGCTGATAGAAATCGTCGTCAGCAGAAGAAGATTTTTATTTTTAGTATATTCTACATATGTTTTCTTAATATATGGCTGAGACAGACAAGATTTAAACATTACGTTTTTTTTCATGTTTTTTTTTATCATATTATGAAACAGAATACAAAAAGTTTCAATAAGGCTATTTAATATTGTTTTTTGAGAAAATTTTAATTTTAGTTATATTAGTAAATAAGTATTCTCTAATAGCATAACTTCAATTTCAAAGCTACAAATTAGCTTTACGAAAACTTAAAAAAAAATGTACTAAAATTGAGCTGTCACATTTAAAAAAAAATCCTACACTACTATAATATAATATATTTTATTTTATTTCTGTGCCTTTTGCCAACAATATTAGCAACAGCAATGAGTTGGCAATTATTTATAAAGCTACAAAAATTCCATTTGAAATAACTACGTCGTCTACAATGACATACAGAATACAACAAGAATAGCACTGATTTTGTGAAAAATTATCACTGGACAAAAATTGCAATGTCATGGACTATGATATTTTTAAACACCCCTTCCCTTTCGCACTCTAGAAATGTGAGTTGACTCATGCAATACAAAACAAAAATTTACTTTTTTTTGTTCGTTGCATATAGAGTACCAAAGAGTTTTCTAAAGAACTCAAGGTAAATGCCATAAATTTATGAAAATAAATCTAAAAAAATGTACATTAAACAATCAAAAAACATTAAGAAGTTGTAGGAAGTCAATCTGGTCGTATAATAGTTATTTGTTTTATAAATATGCAGTGTGGATTAAATCTAAAGCACTTTGTAAAGTTACATTTCGAAGTTTTATTTATTTATATTTTGTATTTTTTTTTTGAGTTATGTTAATTATTTCTTCAATGTAGAAATGATCAAAGATTCATAACTAGATGTTAAAACTATAAAAATACATTTTTCTATAAATCACAAAACACAGCAAACAAAGAAGAAACTAGTATTGGTCTCAATGATCCTTTTCGATAATCTATAAAGGTTTTCGATTAAAACGAACCAATTTAGAATGAACTGCTTGTTTTGTCATTATAAAGGGTTTTTCAATAAGAGCGCTACAAAAGTTTTTTCAAGGATTTTTCAACAGGGACGCTACAAAAGTAGAGCGAAAGGGACAGCAAACGACGCCATATTTCTTGCCGCTATTTTGGTATTTCTCTCTAATAAGGTTTGCCATTTCATGATGGAAAGATATACGAGCCAACAACGAGTCGAAATTATTAAAATTTACTACCGAAATTCGAATTCGTATATCTTTCCATCATGAAATGGCAAACCTTACTGAATAGAAATGTCAAAAGATCGGCAAGAAATATGGCGTCGTTTGCTGCTCTACCTTTGTAGCGTCCCTGTTGAAAAACCCTTGAGAGCTGATATCGAAAAAGTATTAATTTTCATAGAACCAATTAAAATTTTCAAAAAATTAAGTTTTTTTTAAAAACACAATTCAATATCCGAATATTTTGAAAATCATATCGAATGCAAACACTCGTCAAAAAGTTATTTTGTAAATTCCAAAAATGTCATTCAATAGTTTATTTTGTACACATTTAATTGATAATAATAATAATAGTTTGGCGCTACAGTCCTGTATAGAACTTCGGCCGAGCTCTCTCACCATTTTGAGCTGTGCGTGTTATATTTGTACTCAAAGTGGTTGGACCTACAGTTTATTGCCGAATCCGAACGGCGGGTGAGAGCTTTTTCATAGGCAATGGTTTTACTATCGTAGGTTTGCCATTTACTGACGAGAGGTAGCGCGGTATAGAAAAATGTTTCTATGAAAAGATGTTGTTAGCCCCAGTCCTGGCTTGAACTGGGGACCTTTCGGCTCGCAGTACAATGCACTAACCACTGAGCTACCGAGGCTTTAATTGATACCAGTTTAATATACACACCGAATAATTTCTGTAGTAAATTATTTATATTTTAAGTCTTTGTTTTGAAAAAATATAGGTCTACTACATTTGGTTAGTTTTAAAATATATTTGTTGTTATTTGACTTAAATTGGCTACACCAAGTATTAAAAATGTGTGCTCTGCAAACGGTATCATTGTTTTATTTTTTGATTTTATTCTAATTATTTCATATTCGTGTGGACACACGATAAACGTATTACGAAAGGTCGTTCGTCGTATAGGTATAAACGAATTCGTTGGCGACATATTGCAGAAACTGGTTTATCACTCACACGATCAGACACACGACGAACGACTAACAAAGTGAGAAGGTATAAAATAAGAATCTAAGCAGCCCAAGCACAGGCCGAAACGAGGTCTAGTGATGCCAACTAATTGAACCAACTGAACTTTTTTGGTTTTGATAAGAAAAACGAAAAATAAAAGATATCGTTGATAAGCTCAAATTGTCGTTTTCGTTCATCTATAATGATAATAATAATAGTTTGGCACTACAGTTCTATAAGAACTTAGGCCGAGCTCTCTCACCATTTTTGAGCTGTGCGTATTATATTTGTACTCAAAGGGGTGGGACAGTTTATTGCCGAATCCGAACGGCGGGTGAGAGCTTTTCATAGGCAATGTTTTTACTCTCGGAGGTTTGCTATTTACTGCCGAGAGGTAGCGCGGTATAGAAAAATGTTCTATGAAAAGATGTTGTTAGCCCCAGTCCAGGTTTGAACCGGGGACCTTTCGACTCACGTCCAACGCACTAACCACTGAGCTACCGCGGCTATAATGATACAAAAACCAAATGGTTTCTGAAAAAAATTAATATATCTAAAAACTATTTGTAGTTGCAGATATCGGATGATATCGTAAATGGTTTAATTTTTGATAAACAAAATTTCTTTGTACACAAAATTTAATTTTTTGACAAAAATTTGAACTGAATTTTTAAATACTTTGTGTTTTTATCGAAAAAATGTATCATTATTATATCGGATTTAAAAATTATCGTCAATTACATAGTATAGAATATACAAAAAATTTGTAAATTGAAGCTACAATACTATAAAAGAATTGATTTTATAATTTAACTTGTACCATCAACCCTAATCACCAAACTCATAAAACTACAATGATATCGTATAACTCTACTTTCTAAATATTTATAAAAATAAATTATTTTAAAATATGCAATTATTGTTTAATTTATAGAAGCTTCATATATCATTGAATTGGTACCCTTAGACAACGCGTGGCTTTATTAATTAATGCCATAATTTGTAAATGCATTCGTACAAATTAAAGAAGTTGCTCTAAAGCATTTGATGCCATTAATTGATACTCATTTAAATTGGACTTAAGTAATAATTGCTTGTAATAAATGAATATGAATTGAATGCATAGAGTTGCATGTTGACGACAAATGATGATTTAAATGACAAAACGTATGCAATTAATTAGATGTTTATTGCATATACTGGGAATAACGTGGATGAAACATTCTGGAATGTAGTCAATTGAAGTTAATCTAATATATTGTAATATATTTTTGTAATTTTAAGGGAATTTCCAATAGATAAAACAAATTAATTGGCATTTTGTATTTAATCCCATTTAATTAACATTTTTTTCTATTTCAATCAGGCTTAAGGCTTAAGGTTTGAGTATTCTGTGTTTTTAAAAGAATAACATATTTATGTTTGGATAATTTTCTACTTTCAGACAGAACTTTTCGTTAACTTAACTTCTTTCTGAATACTGAATATTTAGAGATTAATATTTAAAGGTTATAAAAACAAATTCTTGGAAAAATAAATGTACTAATTATAAGAATAGGACGTAAATTCAGTGAATTATAAGAATTGAAGGAATGGAAAAAATAATTTGTATGCGTTTTTTGTAAGGCTAAATTTCTACATGTCGAAACAGATTATTTAAAAACAAACACAAGTCGAAAGCAATAATTAACAGAGAAGCGTACCTGTATAAAATTACTGAAATTTAATAATTTGGTAAAGACCATCACTTATTACCACAGAATTAATTGAAAATTTGCGCAAATATTGTATTTTACTAAACTCAGCAAAATTACAAATTTTAGATTTCTAGATTTTATGGTTCCCGAAATATGGTGACTTGAAAAGAGAAACATTTCGTTCACAGACGTTGGTGAACAAATTTGCGTGTATCTTAAAAATTAGTTTCGCATAGAAGGTTGACTAATATACCGTTTGAATGGTATTGTTAACTGTTTTATGATACATAAAGTACACATGTTTTTATACCCTACACTAAGAGTGAAAGGGTGTATTCAGTTTGGTACGACATTTACCAAGTGATCTAACCTACCCAACTGGTTTTATATCTCATGACCCAATAAGAATAGGAGAAAAGTCCATATGGACATTTCCAGAAAAACGTCAACCACGATTGAATAATTCAAAATGCTCAAATCTTTTAAATAACGGTGGATTTCGAATATGAAATATGTGAATCTAAAAATCTGAAAAGAAAATTCTACTCCGGTAACGATAACGCATAAAAAATAACTATAAGCTTTAGGAACAAGGTGCACATATACTAAAATAAAGTAAATTGGCTCAGATATGTTCTAAGATAATTCAAAAAAATATATTGTATGCAAAAAATATTTTTAGAATAAAAATCATACTGATAATTTCTATACGGAATTTTTTGTTCCGTCCGATTTATTATGAATTTTAGGAACGAAGTGTAAATTTACAAAGATAGCACATGATTTCAGCAATTTTTTTAAAATATTTCAAAAAAAAAATACTTTATACGCAAATTTTGCTGACTTTTTGGCATTTCCATATGAACCACGACATGCACTTTCGTTGCACTTTCATGCACTTTCGTAATTTATATCTTTTGATCTTCCGTATAGAATTCTCTATTGCATATGTTTAGTCCTATTTAAGTACTACTTGAGCAACAAAAAAAAAATCAAGTAAATTCAATTATTTTCCTTCGGGATATTAAAGTTTTAAGCGTACGAATGTCCGGCCCGAAACCCCGGGAAATGCCCATATGTTGGACAAAGTTTTTATTTTTTCTGTAAAATTATATTATTTTAAAGTATATTGAATGGGCTATCTCTTACATATAAATTAAAAAAATACAGCCTATTTTGTGATGAATAAAAAGTTTTTAAAAAAAGGTTCGTAGGCTGGGCCATCACAAACACATTTAAACACAAAAACTTTTAAACACAAAAAAGCCTAAAATGAATTATTTTGATTATATTATCATTTCTCATTTAATGGAACTTAAAAATATCATGATGTAGTGATGGTTATTCATTTTTATATTTTATACGTAAATTTGAACCGAAAACTAAAAATGTTTTGTTTTGATACTATATAGAAAAAAAAATCAATATGACATTTGCATCTGAGCAAAAAAACTTTGGGACTGCTTCTTCTAATATTAAGAAATTTGGTGGACCAACTTACATACCAAACATACGCTTTTATCAAATTTTGCGAACAATTCTACATCTTTTCTACATCAAAATATGATAGAAAATGTGTTTACATTATTAAAAAATATTCAAGAGAAACATTTTAATGCATTTAACTTTGATTTTATATCAGCGAAAACATATATTTTTTTTAATATATACGTTTTTGAGTTAAACTTTTCCAATATCTAGATCATGTATGAAATTCAGTTTTTCACTTTTCAAGCCGCTCTATTTCGAGAAACATAAAAGTCAGAGATCCTAAAATTTTCATATATATAAAATTAATATGACAGAATATTCCTGCAATATTTTTTTGTAACTTCAAAGAAAATTATATCTAAAATGCTTAATTTGTTCGTTGATTTAAAAAAGAATATCCCAATTGGATATTTCTCAAAAACGTTGCCTGCCAAAAACTTTAACTATTTCAAAACATAATTTATTTAATAATTTTCACAGTCATATTTAATATTGCAGCACAATCGATATCAAATTCTGAATTTCATTTAAGAAAATATACTCAAATTACATATAGAAATATATATATAATTTGAAAACAGTAGTTTTTATTACTACCATAAATTACTGCTTAAGTAGTTTTTGAAGTATTTATAAATAAAATTTAAACTTACACAATTTTATTGTCGCACGTACTTTCAGCAACAATTTTTATTTTTTTTTTATATAAAATCTATATTTAATCTCTGCAATAAAATTGCTTGTTTTACTGATTTTGTTTTTTAAAACACTAACTTTTTCTTTTTGTTTTTCTTTAATTTTTCTTTTTGTATCCTTAACAAGAGTTTCCGGCTCCTTGCCGAACCGGGTCAGTCTCGCTTAACACCACAGCAACTTTGAAAACTTGTTGCACTTTTTGTTGTTGTTGTTGTTTTTTATTCTCTCTATATTTCTTGCTTGCTTGTTGCAACGTTAGCAGTTGTTGCCGTCGTAGAGCCAACAAAAACTTACACCTCAAAATAATTTTAGTTTCGACTAACTGTTTATTTTTTTAACCACAAACGTGATGGCACTACAAAAACACGAACGCGCGAAAATTCAACTAAATTTTTGCTAAAAATTACACAAGAATTTTTCGCACACACCGGAGCAGCAAATAACGCACAACCAGAGCGACTACAAAATGTAGTTCTTACATGCACGAAAGTCAAACGAAGACTGTCCTGCAGGAAGGCATTCGTTTAGGCAGCAACACTCAAAGCAAACAATGTACGAAATGTTGGTGTTGTTGTTTTTGGTGTGCACAGCGGCGCTCCACAAGTTGATTGAAATGAAATCATTAAATAGAGCAACCAACAAAATAAAAAAAAAAAACATCCCCTCCCACCGTCTAGTACACGAGTGCTCTCTCGCGCACAGCGACGCAGCCGCACATGTATCCAGGCGAGAGTTATTTGCCTGTTTTAATGCCGCGCTGTTCCGTCGCTCACGAAACTTGGTGGCATCCTTGGTACTTGGCAGGCAGTGCGCAATTGTTGTGTAGTATGTTTGTCAGTGTGTTTGTGCTGCGCCCGGCGCCAGCCATGCGTTTTTCTTTTACAATATTCCGCAGAGACGTCATTGATTGCAGCAGTGTGGGAGAAGTGCACGTTGAGGCAGCAACACCGGCAACTAGAGTGTTGCTTATATTGCTGAGAGAGCAATGGCGCAACGAGTAGCCATACAAGACTCTCTGCTAATTGATGGCGCCACTTGCAGAGAAGAGCGCAGCGCGCAGCACAGTCGCTGTACGTGTGGATTGTAGTGGGTGGTGACTGCAGAGTGCGTGTGTTGCAGAGTGCGTGCGTGAGTGAGTTCGCGTTGCAGCACAGCGAATTTGATTATTGTTTTTGTTGCTACTGCTGTTGATTTTTTCACGTGCTGCATCCAATGCTGTCTGTCTGCCGCATGCCTGCCTCTTGTGTTCTATGCTCTTGTTGTGATTATTATTGTTGTTTTTACTCCTCTTCTTCTTTTTCATGTTGTTGCTCTTGTTTTGTCGATAGAGCGTCAGGTTGTGAAAACGGCAATCGATGTTGTAGTCGTCTGTCTGTCTGTTCATATGTCTGTCCGCTTGTGCGTCCGTACATGCGTCTGTTTGTCTGTCCATCTGTTTGACTGTCTGTGTCTGGGGAGTACTTGCTGCTACTGCTGTTGTTGTTGTGCAACAGGTCTTTTATATTGTTCATTGTGTTGTTGTTTTTATTGCTGTTGTTGTTTTTGTTATAGTCATGTCTGTCTATGTGTTTGTTTGCTCTGTTTCTTTGTGTGCGTGTATGTGCTGCATTTTAAATGAGTTGTCTGTCTGGCGGAAATTTTTTAAATTTGTTTTAGGAAATTACAAAAATGCAACACCTATTAATGGCTGTTAGAAAACCAAGCACGATAGAGTTTTCACGGAAAACGTTAATTAAAATAATGTTTGCGTATTTTGATTTTAGAAAAATTGAATTTATTATTAACCAGTAAGGAAGGTTATATCACATGACAAAGTTTGCAGTAGTGAAATTGTGACAGTTGTTGTGATGCAGTTAGTAAGAATTATGAATGTTATAGTCGGTCTAAAAGGGCTATAAATACCCTTTTTTATAACATATATGCGGTCCAGTGCTTACCGGAGTTTACGAATCCTGAAAACAACTACAAATTGGAAATCTTTGAAGAATTTCCTTTCATTTGAGTACCCATATGTGAAAATGTGTAGATGTAGCAAATTTGGAGTCTTATTTCAACAAAATGACGGACAGATGGACATCGCTAAATCGAATCAGGAGGTCATGCTGATCAAGAATATGTATACTTTTCCATACCGATTATGCTTTCTTCTGTGTGTTACAAACGACGTACCAAACTGAATATACCCTTTCGCTATTAGTGGTCAGTCCTAGTGTCGAATCCGAAATACGGGTGAGAGCTTTTCATAGGCAATGATTTACTCTCGCCTACCTGTCGTGAGGTAGCGCGGTATAGAAAAATGTTTCTATGAAAAGATGTTGTTAGCCTCAGTCCAGGCTTGAACCTGTGACCTTTCGGCTCGCAGTCCAATGCACTAACCTTGAACTACCGACGCTACTCTTCTTCACATACAATTCATCATATTGATGAACACTTTTTCGACAGTTACCAAGCGTTCTGCATATTTATGATAGCATTCATAACATTGATGTCGTTAGTCATTAATATTATGAATGGTTTTTCAATACAATGAATCATGGTTTGAAGAACGGAATTCATCAATATGGTCTACATTTTTCTGTGTATTTTTAGAATATTACAAAATAATAACAAACATTTTAAATGATTGTAATCGTACGTTTGGATAATGTTTTAGACTGTATTTTTTATCAGATCTAAATATTAGTAAACTAATCGAAAATAGTATAGTATTGGAATTTGGAAAATAACAGTACATTTATTAATATTCATTCAAGATATTTAAGTTTTAAGACTATGAATGTTCCATCCGTAACCCCATATGATAATGATATGTTCTCATTATCTACAAAAAAAAAATATTCTAACCATATAAGTAATCCAAATGTTTGTTTAATTATGCACTCAGTTTATATGTTATTATTATTTTTAATCCTTATACAGCATGCGTTATTTTTAATTCCACTCAGTATTTATTATCCTGCAGTTCCAGTGCCAGATTTTTGCTAGTGTTCGTTAAAAATCTCACAGGCTGTTACTTGCTGACAATCTCCAACGACGTCCGTCCAAATGATCATAAATACATCGTAGAACTCAGCGGTCATTCACTAAATAAAGTATGACCGACAGTCGCCAAGGACAACAGGGACATGCACAACAAAGTAACAAACAGCAGAGGAAATCATTTCTCTTCTTGGTCCTCGGTCCCTTTCTTCCGTCACTACTTCTGCATCTGCTTCTTCTATTTTCTAGCACCGGATAATTATCCATACTAAGCTGGATATTTGTGCGCTGACAAGCACTCAGCTGAATGCATGCATCACCCGCATTGACCCCATTGACCTAACAGAGAGGGGGGAATGGAGGGAGGGAGGTAGGCAGGCAGGCAGGCAGACCACCCTCGGAGGAGCAGGCGAATAATAAGGAAGAGTAGGAGGCAGCAATGTTCTGCGAAGTAAAACAGATTTGTACACCAACTAGCAGCGGGATTTTATTATTCTTTCCTGCTAACCGTCCGTCTACTGCCAACACCATCGAGTGGGAGGCAGATCCTTGTTCATCAGCAATCGCTCGTTTGCTACCAAATTAAGTCCATTGCGATGACAGGGTACAATTTATCTCACAGCATGTGAGTTTATCGTATGTTAGTTTATGGCGCATTTTTTCTAGTTTGTTCTTTGATTTGTATAAAGCTATATTATTTGCTACACTGAAAAAATATAACGATAAAATACAAATTTTAACTAAAAGTTCACTTTTTCACTAAAAATTCAAATTTTCACTAAAAGTTAAATTTTCACTAAAAACTCAATTTTTCACTTAAAATTCAATTTTTCATTCAAAATTCAAATTTTCACTAAAAATTCAAATTTTCACTACAAATTCAAATTTTCACTAAAAATTCAATTTTTCACTAAAAAATTCAATTTTTCACTAAAAATTAAATTTTTGACTAAAATTAAATTTTTCACTAAAAACTCAATTTTTCACTTTAAATTCAATTTTTCTTTCAAAATTCAAATTTTCACTAAAAATCCAAATTTTCACTACAAATCCAAATTTTCACTAAAAATTCAATTTTTCACTAAAAATTAAATTCTTCACTAAAAATTAAATTTTTCACTAAAAATTCAATTTATCACTAAAAATTCAAATTTTCACTAAAAATTCCATTTATCACTAAAAAATTCAAATTTTCACTACAAATTCAATTTTGCACTAAAAACTCAATTTTTCACTAATAATTCAATTTTTCATTCAAAATTAAAATTTTCACTAAAAATTCAAATTTTCACTACAAATTCAATTTTGCACTAAAAATTCAATTTATCACTAAAAATTCAATTTTTCACTATAAATTCAATATTTCACTAAAAATTCAATTTTTCACTAAAAATTAAATTTTTCAGTAAAAATTCAATTTTTTACTAAAAATTAAATTTTTCAATAAAATTCAACTTTTCACTTAAAATACAATTTTTCACTAAAAATTCAAATTTTCACTAAAAATTCAATTTTTACTAAAAATTCAATTTTCACTAAAAATTCAATTTTTCACTAAAAATTCAAATTTTCACTAAAAATCAATTTTTCACTAAAAATTCAATTTTTGACTAGAAATTCAAATTTTCACTAAAAATTCAATTTATCACTAAAAATTCAAATTTTCACTAAAAATTCAATTTTTCACTAAAAATTCAATTTTTCACTAAAAATTCAATTTTTCACTAAAAATTGAATTTTTCACTTAAAATTCAATTTTTCACTAAAAATTCAATTTTTCATTAAAAATTCAATTTTTCACTAAAAATTCAATTTTTCACTAAAAATTCAATTTTTCACAATAAAAATTCAATTTTTCACTAAAAATTCAATTTTTCACAATAAAAATTCAATTTTTCACTAAAAATTCAATTTTTCACAATAAAAATTCAATTTTTCACTAAAAATTCAATTTTTCACTAAAAATTCAATTTTTCACTAAAAATTCAATTTTTCACTAAAAATTCAATTTTTCACTAAAAATTCAAAAAAATGAATTTTTCACTAAAAATTAAATTTTTCACTAAAAATTAAATTTGCACTAAAAACTCAATTTTCACTAAAAATTCAAATTTTCACTAAAAATTGAATTTTTCACTAAAAATTCAATTTTTCACTAAAAATTCAATTTTTTACTAAAAATTAAAATTTTCAGCATTTATTTACTTTTCACTAAAATTTCAAATTTTGCTTTTGTAACACAAAATTGGCAATAATCCAGAGTCGATGTTATTTTCATCACGTTTTCTTTGACAACTAATTAAGCACTTTCCCAGGCAGAAATAAATCCTAAAATATTCTATTATATTTATGTTTTATTTTTGATATTATTTATTTTTTCTACGTAATTTCGCAATAAAACACACCTTTGCCTTTTTATTAAGGGTTTGGTTGTTGTTTGTTTGTGCTTCGCCGCCTGGTGCGTCCTTTAAATGGTGCCGCCGTCAGTCAGCATTTGAGGGATATTTGATATTATTATTTTTCAGCAAGCTGCTACTGCCTCGCAGCAAAATAAATCTCAATAATGACAAATAATAATGTTACTCTAAAAGCAGCAAGTTGCAGAAATCCTTTTTCACTTTGACATTAATCCTCAATCGATGTGGACGGACATATGCCGAGTGCCTTCAGAACGCGATACTTTTCTAGTTCATACTGCATCATACAACATAGGAGGAATCGTCATCCTTTTGGCCAAAGTAGTAGGTTTAACGTCGAATACGACCCGTGTTGTGTTGTTTGTGCTCGTGTGTCGTGTTTGTGTTGCAGATATACACAACAAAAAAAAAAAAACAGGACAATATAGAATACAGAACAACAACAAAAATTAAAACTACAAATAACAAACTCAAAAGACAGCCCACACACAAAACATTTTATTGATAGAACCAACAAAAAATGAACACTAAAAAAACTGTAATGGCAAAGGATTTCAATAGAAATATAGAGCACTACATAAAACCAAAAACAACACAAGTATCGCCGAAAATAAAAATAATAATAACACACATCGAAATAAGAAAACCCCCTCGTGCATCAAAGGATCGTAAGTATATCGGGTGAGGTTATATGGGAAAAGTAGCATTGTCATTGAGTTCGACGCGTGGCTCGGGGCAGCTAAATGCGTCGTGGTCTGTATTGAGGGTGATGATAGCGCCAAAAGCATAAGACCATCTAATTATAGAATTTTCGAATCGGACTGGTAAGGCGAACTAATAAAAAAAATTGTTTAATTATTTTCTGGGAAATGTTTGCTTCGGGAAAGTGCTTAATTTCGAAAAGTATTCATTTTGGGTATGTTCTGTTCATGGGAATATCGTTTTTGGAGAAATTTCCATTTCAGTGGAATAAGTATCGCGTTCGGAGAAATATGTATTTTGGAAATTGTCTTCTTCAATAAATTGGTCACTCAGGGAAATTTATATTCGGGTTAATGTCCAATTCTACACACAGTAAACTGATTTGTTGCGCCAACCAACTAAATTATTCTTACGAAATATGCGATTGCTACAAAAAATGATAAAGTACTTCCTAATTCAGTTGTGGCAACCTCCAAGTCAGTGAGGTTGTGGCAACCTCCAAGTCGGTGGGCATGAAGTGTGGCTAACCTCCAATTCGGTGATCATTTTAAAGGCAAGACTAGAATTATATTGCTATGTGTAGTTTGCTTGATTAAAGTTTGTCTAGAACAGACATTCTATTAGAATATTTGAGAAATACAAAATTTTAAAAATGAATAATATATCGATTCAATTTTTCGATTTCGAAATAAAAATAATATTTAAAATAGTGAATATGAAAGTATTATCGGGCAGCAACAATGATAAATTGTGACAATTTCCAAATCGCTGATCATGAGGTTGTGACAACTTCCAAATCGTTGAACATGAGGTTTTGGCAACATCTAAATCAGTGAACATGAGGTTGTGACAACCTCCATATTGGAGAGCATTAAGTTATCGCAACCTCCAAGTCGGAGGTTTTCGAAACTAACTATTGAAGTTTTATTTTAATAAAGTTATTTTGTTAAAAAAACAACGTACTCAATTGGCTTAACAAATACACGAAGGTCAATAATGACTGAATGAAAAATGCAATCATGAGGTTACCGCAATCGAATGTGCAGTTGCACGGACTAACATTTCGGTTATAGTAAAATATGGTACGTCCATTTCAATGAGATACAACAAATGTATTTCGGTTGCTACACTAAAACGTTGATTCAATTAACCTCATGCCAAAAGATGATTTTTCTCTGTCTGTACACTCAGAAAAAACATACCGTAAAATTAATAGTTTTTACTATTAAAATTAGTTAATAGGATATTTGTCCGATAAACTATTAACTCAATCGGTGAATCCTATTAAATACTACAAAATACTATAAAATTTATTTGAGTTTGTATGAAAATATTTATTATTTGTATACTATTAAATCAATAACTGTCCTATTGACAAATTTTAATGGGATTTTATGAGTTTTTTTTTTCTGAGTGTATGAAATAGCTTTATATATTTGCAGAGGAAACTTTCTACATCTGGGAAATGTCTTGCAGTATAATGATTTTCAAATTGACTATTTTAAATTCACGAATTTAATTTTAAATATAATTTTGATTTTAATTTAAATATTATTTGTATATTTTTTTGCTATTTTGATTAACATTTTATTAAATTTGAATAAAATTGCTAATGATTTTAAACAAAATTCTTTAACTTTTAGTCAGGTTTGCAACCATATGGGCCATTAATGTGGTTCTGTTCGTATGCTTAAAACTTTAATATCTTGAAGAAAAATTAATTATTAATATTTGGAGATATTTTAAAATTTTTATAATTTTGTGCATTTCATTCTGTCGCCAATTTATGAAGCAAAATTGGTGATTTAAAGAAAAATATGTTCAAAAAATAAAAATTAAATACTGCAGTAAAAAGAATTTACTTCAAATATTATTACCTACGTAATAAAATTAAATAAAAATAATTAAGTGCCACTGAAAAGTATTTAAATGAAATAAAAAAGAGTGGGGAAATTACATGGAAATAATTCCAATTTTTAAAAAATTCCAAAATTAAAAAATTATTAAAATCAAAATAAAACGAGTTGGGAAAGTTAGGTCACATGGGTAAGTTCGGTCACATGGGGCGGATTTTTATAGTCGGGCCCGACTATGGAATACCCTACACCTTTGGTGGAGATATTAATGAGGAATATTTAATTGTATACCTTAATTTTAAATTTTTAATTATGCTGAACCTCCCCAACCTCAGAATATTATTCATATATCAGAAATTTACGTCTTATATCCCCATAAATTAAAAAAATTATATAAAGTATAAAAAACTAAAAAAAAATTGAAAAATATAATTGGGCGGATCACGCCTATATTTAAAATTTTGAAAGGCTAATATTTCATAGATTTGATTTTAATAATTTACGGATCAAATTTCCACTATGAAAACCCGGGAAATAATGAAAAAAGAAAGTGGGCGGATTGGGCTCATTTTTGGACCACATATTTTTAGGTAAATTCTAACAATACGTTTTAAATTTTATAACTATACCTTGTATACTTTTCGAAATATTAGTTTCGAAAGAATTATATAAAAGTGACTTGTATGGGAGGTGGGCGTGTCCGTTGACCGATTTTTCTCATTTTCAAACTCAGTTCCTATTTTTGGCTAAAATATATTGAGACGAAATTTCATCGCATTCTGATCAGTATTTCTCAAGTTATTCTGTATTCGGACAGCAAGACGGACAGACAGACAGACAGACGGACATGGCTAAACGGACTCGGGTAGTGATGCTGATCAAGAATATATATATACTTTTCCATACCGGACACGCCTCCTAAGGGGCGTTACAATATATGCACAAAGTTAATATACCCTGTACCTCATAGGTGTAGGGTATAAAAAGACCGTGTTTATATACAAAAAAAATTTAAATAACTTTTAAGAATATTACAATTTCTCAGTATATTAAAACTAATATTGACAATTAAAAGAAAAACTGCATTTAAGGTTTTCGGGGAAACTGTTTTTCAACAGTACTATATTTTTTTATATTATAAATAGTGTGTGAAAATATGCCTTAAAAGGACGATTACAATTTTCTAAAAAAAACATTACGTATTAGGAAACTACTTGAGTATTATTTATAACTCGATGGTACTGATTTTGACTGCATACTCAGTTTTTTAATATTACGTAATTTGAGTACCCTTTTCCCTCAGTGTAGGTGGTACATTATTCGATAATTTAAAAATACCCTTTTTTTTATTTCTATCGCACAATATCAAATCTAACCAGTTGGGAAGGTTAGATCACATGGGAAATTTTAAAGTAGGTGTAATTATGATAGTTAGGATTATCAAAATTATAGTCGGTCTAAGCCGACTATAAATACCCTACACATATGTGTGGTTACCATTCAAAGTGATATATAGGTCACCAGGGTATACGAATCCTGAAAATAACTACAAACATTCAATCGCTGGAGAATTTCCATTCATTTGATACCCATATTTACAAATGGGTAGGTGTACCGAATTTCGATTTTTTTTTTTGTGAACCACAAGTCTTTTCGCCGGAAAACATTATTATCATGTATTTGAGCATGATGTCAATATATATTTGACCAACAAAGTTTACCTAAGCACGTATACATAAAAATTGATCTTTATATGTACATTTTATATGTGGTATTTGAACATAAGTGGTCGGATCATAGGTCACCATGGACCGATCTCGCCAATTTTTTCGCACATACAGAGTAGGTATATTAGTAATCTAAGTTATAAGTTTCATTTATCTAGCTCTTCAATTTTAAAAGTCTTAGGGATTTCAACAGACAGACAGACAGACGGACAGACAGACAGACGGACAGACAGACGGACAGACAGACGGACAGACGGACATCGCTAAATCGACTCAGGAGGTCATGCTGATCAAGAATATATATACTTTTCCATACCGAAGATGCTTTCTTCTGGGTGTTACAAACGGCGTACCAAACTGAATATACCCTTTCACTCTTAGTGTAGGGTATAAAAATTATACATTTTCTCATATTTAATGAGAACCTCAATACTAAATAAGTGTATTTCTCATTATTTTACTTATTTTTATATTCATTTTTAATACTCATACAAATTTCTATTTTTATTAATATTTTATTTTTATTTAGAACATTTTTTATTTATATTTATTATCCATATTGCTGTGCATATTCCATAGAAGAGATAGATAAATGAAATCACAGCAAGCATTACGAGGCACATTTTCCGATTGCTCTAGTTTTTGACAAAAGCCATACAGTCAGCAGAAAGGAGTCGTATCGAAACGGAAAAAGGAAAATAGATAAAACGAACGAAAAAAAATATAAAGAAAAGTTCAATTCTGAGGAAACGGAAGAAATACAGGATATGCTAATACGTCGCTCATCATGTGGGCCTGAAAGCGTGGCCCGGACGAAGAACGTCGAACCAAGTTAAACGCCGCTGTCAACGCTCAAGCAACAAGAACCGGCCCAACCCCCGACTGCTGGCATGTTCCATCTACCAGCAATGCCAACTTTATACAGTTCACATAATTAAGTTGAACCAGTAGGACGGACGGACGGACAGACCAAGAATAACAGCGGAAGCGGATGTTGATGTGTACGAGGAACGGCTGGCGCGCGCGTGTGTGTGACGACACTCGGCTGTCATTCGAACTGTCTGTCATGGTTGCCGCTGTTTGTGTTTTTGTGACATTTGCGCGCCAACGAGGCGCCCTTAGCAATGCCAACCAACCAAAATGAAACCTCTTCACACACCCGAAAAAGGATATGTTTCGCACAAACAAACTTCGAAGAAAGTTGTTGATGTGAAAAAGAGGCAGAAAAATAAAAGAAGAAGAAGAAAAAAGAAGAATATTTTTCATTCTGTTTATGACACCCGCTGTTTGAAATGTTGATTGTTTGATTTGTTGCAGGCTGCCAACGAGCTGTATTAACAACATGGTTTAATTAAGGCGCCGATTTAAGGATGTCATTAATAGGCAAAGCGGGCGGGTGGTAGGCGCTCTGCGGGAGGGCGTGTCAGACACTTTATAACTGCGATCATATATATATTAGAAGTATATTTGAGAGATTTTTTTAAATGGGAGTAGTGCAAAATACACTAATTTAAGCCACATTTGACAAAAAATACAAAATAACTCAAATACAAAAAAAAAATCTTAAAAAAAAATTCGAAATAAAAACTTATATTTTTATATTTGGAAAATTTTTTGTTTGGATATTTTTTTGGAGAATTTGAGAACAAATACAAAAAAATCCGTAAACAAAGTTTTCAAAAAAAACTTTTTGTTTAAATTTTTTTCGGATATTTTTTTATTTTGAAATTTTTTTTATTTTAAAATTTTTTTTTTGAGAATTTGTTTTTCGAAAAATTCTTTTTTTCTAAAGTATATTTTATAAATCAAGCAAGAAGTATATATTGGTTATAAAATATTATACTTCATTTAGAAAAATGCATTTCGTGTCCTTTACATATAAAAATGTTTAAAAATAATTGCAACGCTTTAAGCATTACAGCAATATATAATTTATTTGAGTCCAATTAAAAATAAATTTAAATCCCTGTTTTGCGCTTTAACATTTTAGACACGTAACTGGTGGCACCTAGTGGTACCTACTACATTCTGCAATTCTGCTGCACATTAATGCAATTTTCTATATCATAAATAATGGCAGCAAGCTCTTATGGCGCACGTAAACAAAACCCAGTTCTTTTTTTTTTTTTTTGGTTACCGTGTCGCTTAATGACGTCTACACAATTTTAAGCTGGTTTTTATTGTACCCTACACTTTAGGGCGAAGGTTCTGCATTTGCATTGCGTAATTTTAAAATAAAAAAAGTTTACAAAATATTTAAAACCAATATCAGTTTTACTAATATTAATTAAGATAAAAATAAAACTCAAATTAAATAAAACTGTATTGACAGATTTTATGTTAAATACATTCGTATTAAATCTGTGTTCATCGCAATAATTTATATCGAAATTGTTTTAACTACATTCGTACTTAATTTAAGTTTTTTTCTATTTCATTTTTTACACTGTATTAATATCAAAGTTCCGTTTGTAATTTGTCATTTTTTTACAAATTTGGATTTACCTTAAATACTAATACAATTAAAATCTTGCCACTACAAAGGTTAAAAGTAAAAGTTGAATAGTGAAAATTAAAATGTTCGAATAACTTTCAAATTCCGTCTGATATTTTTCGAATACATCGTTTTCAGAATTTAATGTTTTCAAGCTTATATGCCAAAATGTTGATTACGATGTTCGATATAGTATCGGATAGTATCGATATAGTATTCGAAAAAATCCGTACCATTAATATTTTAATTTCAAGGCGTATTATTATTTTCTAATAGTATAAATACTATTATTTTTATTTGTGTTTTTAAACTAATTCAATAGTTTTCCAATTAACTGTATAGTCTTCGAAAAATATATACTACTATTTAAAAAGTATATGTTACTATTTTCTAATAGTATAAATACTATTGTTTTTAAGTGTTTTTCAAAATAATAGGGTTTGAAGACTAATTCAAAAGTGTTCAAATTAATTTTAAAGTTGTCGAAAAAATACGTGCAAATAATTTCAAAAATTCAATATTGCTATTTTTTTTGTTATGGAATAAATACTATTGTTTTTACGTGTTTCCTCCTAATAAACGTCTCGCAATTGAGCAACTGAAAACTTGAACACAAATAGAAACACAAAATGTTTGCATGCATTTTTTGTAATAATCCACTTTACTAAAAGCGTCATTGATAAGGACTCTGTGTATTTCAAAAAATATATTATATTTTTTTTTTTATTTACAACAGAAAATAAATAATTCATCGAACTTCTATTAAGACTTCTTATAAATAATGACAAACTATTACTACAATCAATTATTGGATATTGAAGCGAACGTTTAATGTGTTATAACCTTTTGCAACGAGAAAATGTGTATGTGATGGATGTAAATTTCTACCTGGACATTAAATACAATAGTAGTTAAAAGAATACATTAAAGTACGGTACAACAATATATTGTATTAACAGTTTGAATATTTTTGAATTAATGGTATACATTGATGACCAATTTTAATAAATGAATTTTATATTGAAATACTATTAATTTAGCATGTTTTTTTCCTGTGTGCAGAGTTTTCACAATACAGTTATGTGAAATGCTACACGGAGGGAAAAAAATTCTAAAATCCAGAAGGAATCAAGAGGAATACGGAGTGATATACAGCTAAACCGAAAAATTCTTAATTTCAAGAAATGGATTTACTTAGTTGTCAAAAAAGTAACTAAGTAGAATTATTCTTAGATTCAGTTATTAATTTCTTGGGTATCAAAAAAAGTAACTAAGTAGAATTATTCTTGGATTCAGTTATTAATTTCTTAGATATCAAAAAAGTAACTAAGTAGAATAAGTCTTGAATTCATTTATTAATTTCTTAGGTATCAAAAATGTTGTTATTGTTTTCGTCCCTTAACACGGGTTCGTATAGTTGTTGTTTTTTCGATCTTGCTTTGTCGCTATTAAGTTTTGTTTTGTCCGTCTGTCAGCCCCATCTGTTTGTTCGTGTGTCTGTCTGTCGTTATGCTGAAAGTAACTAAAAGCAATTATTTCGAAGCTAACATAAAATAAAAAAAAAATATAGTCGAGTTAATTTATTGTTTATTTAGAACTTTATTACCTATATGCATTTTTGTATAGTAAATGACTTCTTTGAATACTTAATGTAATTGAATTGTTTATTTTATTTTTATTATTATTATTTAATTTAATCTCTGTATATTATTCTGAAACCGTTTAGTTACCTTATACACTTTCTCCTCTTCTGTTGCCTCTTCTGTTGGTTATGTATATACCCTCCGCACGTTACCCATAAGCATTGTATAGTGTATTTAGATAACAATGGAATGAAATCAACTTGGTATTTATGCAAAATTGAACCCAAATTTATATTTACGAACTGAAACCATACCAATATTCGTAGGAAAAATCGTTTATTCTATTTATATCTTTAACATTCATACATACACAGACGCTTGCTTGTCTGGCTGTGCTTTGTTGTTCTATTCGTGAAAACACACACACATGCAAACATTGGTCGTCATCTGTTTGTTAGTCTGCCTGTCTGTCTGTTGAAAGTAACTAAGCCAAATTTTTCTAGATATTCAGACATTAAGTTCTTAGGTATCAAAAAAGTAACTAAGTACAATTTGTCTGGATTGCAAATTTTTTTCTTCTTAGGTATCCAAAAACGGAATGAATGATCAAAAAACGGAATGGTCGTCATTCTGTTTTTTGATACCTAAGAAGAAAAAAATTTGCAATCCAGACAAATTGTACTTAGTTACTTTTTTGATACCTTAAAACTTAATGTCTGAATATCTAGAAAAATTTGGCTTAGTTACTTTCAACAGACAGACAGGCAGACTAACAAACAGATGACGACCTCGCAAAACAAAGCATACAGACAGAGCAATATCGATGAAAACAACAACAATACATGAACACGTGTTCTTTTTGCGATGAATACAGCAACAATTTTGCGTGTTCTTTTTGGTTTTTAATAATCAATAAATTAACTTCTGAAAATCCAGTTGAATAAAGTTTGTTTACTTTTTTGACAATTAAGTAATTTGCTTTCTTGATATCCAGATGACAAATTCTTGAATTTTAGTAGTATTTTATTAATATTAGTCAAATTCAACTATTTTGCTTTCGAACCGAATTCTTCTCGAGTTTTAGAATTTTATTTCCCTTCGTGTAAAAACAATATAATACATTTGCAGAGAAAAGAATATACTACTAATAATATTTTGTTATTAAAATTATTCAAAAGGAAATATTAACTTTTTTAATCAGTAACATTCTTCATCAATCAGTAATTACTACAAAATACTATTAATAATTTTTGAGTTTATATAAAAATATTTTTATTGTATGTAGTTATGGGATTTTTTCAGAGTATTTTTTGTTAACTTTTTCATATTAAAGTAAACATATATACTATGTTAAATTAAAGATATTTAACCCTTAAATGCCCACTGGTTCCGTTAGGAACAAACCCACTAAAATCAAAAATTATTTAAAACACTTTATTAAAACTTCCTGTTGCGACTTTAAAAAAAATTATCTTAACCCAAGTGCCATCATTTGAGCCGATATCCACTTGAAACCAACATCATTCGACAGCTGTAGTACGATCAGTAGAGGGAACCAATCTCCAAAAAACGGCAATTTTGGTAAATTTCGTACTTTCGAAATATTATTTTTGTGGTAACTTATTTAAAATAGGAGCAGAACAAAATATGTCCGTGACCATTTTACTGTCTAGATCTTTTTATACCCTACACTAAGAGTGAAAGGGTATATTCAGTTTGGTATGCCGTTTTTAATACCCAAAAGGAAGCATATATGGTATGGAAATCACGTCTGTCTGTTGTAACCACGATTACAGAAAAACTGGAAAAGATAGATCAATGAAACTCCTGCTTTAGATTACTGATATATCTAGGCTGTTTCAACAAGAAATCTGGTGTGATTGGTCCATTATGACCTGAGAACCGACCACTTATGTTCAAATATCTTATATGAAACTTACATCTACAGGTGAATTTTACTGTATAGCGGGTTAAATGAACTTTTTTTGGTAAAATATATTGACTTCATGCTCAAGTATAGTCGAAATTCGGTACACCTACCCATTTGTACATATGATTATCAAATGAAAGGAAATTCTTTTTTCATTTTTGAAACCCAAGGGTCCCAAGCGATTCTACCAAACAGTTCCGCAGTTTTTTCACATAGTTTTTCATAATCGCGAGCTTTATAAATACATTTTTTGTTCAGCTCAAAATAAAAAAATTGGGCATTTAATATTTCGATATATCAAAGTCGTGCACGTTTTACTATAGATTTCCACCTGACTTTAACTCAACTTGCCTTCTACTTGCCTTCTACTAAAAATGTTTGAAAAAGAAAAGTCGCACCACATGCATGTCTATGGCGACGTTTTGAAAAGGCATGAAAGAACAACCTGTTGCCATAATTACATGTGTTCATGACATGTAGAAACTGAAAATTTAAAGAACGCGATGCAGAAAAATTGCAATAAAATTCACAAAATTCAAATATTTAAATACATAATAAATACAAATATTAAATACTATATACAATTTTAAACTGAGGCCTTTTTTAATGTACCTACAGCTTTATGACATTTATTTTCATACAAAAACTTTCAAAAAAGTCGTTATTTAATTTAAGCTCAGGTTAATTTTGACTATAATTATGGCCCAGAAATATTTAAATTTCAACTTATTGTTAAAAAAAGAAAAAAATATTTCAATGTTAGAATATATTTAATAAAATTCAATTTTATTTCCTTCACCTCTTTAAAATGTAAAATCAATTTAATAAAGCCATGTTCTGTATTTACTACCACTACACTGAGTCTTACTACCTTTTGCGAGCTGATGCTTCTTTTACTTAAGTCACATTAAATCACTCTCGCTGCGCTTTACTGCGATGTTTAACTTGCCAGCATTTTGCTTGGAAAAGTTTTGATGAACGAGCGTGCGGCAAGCAAAGCAAGCGTACGGAATTGCGGAGCAACACTTCATTTCAGCACTAATTGCTGCATTATTTAAGGCGCACTTTAAGTGAGTGCGATGCATTTTAGAAGATGTCACTTGGAGGGTGGTGGGTATGCGGTTGGCTGTTTGGCAGCAATATGAAAGAACTGCTCAATTTATGGCAGAAAGAAGTACCTACTAAAAATTGCTGTATGCAAAGCACTAACTTTATTTAATATAATGATGGCTCTATGTGTGATTTTAAGGAACCTATCGTACATGCGAATACTTTGTTCAAGATTTTTTTTTTTAAATGATTTTTTCGAACAATTTTTTTTTTACATTTTTTTTTAAACTTTTTTTTTTTAAATTTTTTTTCGTACACTTTTTTTTTTTTAATTTTTTACTGTTATTTTTTAAATAAAATAAAACACTATTATTTATCGAATTATTTTATAAAAATTATTTTTTTTGAAAAATTATTATGAACAAATTCATCAATATGACAATTCAAATTCATTGTATTGAATATGTTGTTCATATATATAATGAACACATTCATTAATATGTCATTTAATGAACGGTGGTATCAATATAATGAATCTGGTAGTTGGTGAAAAAATTCATAATATTTATGAATAAATTCAACATATTGAAGATTTTTTTTTCTGTGTATATATAAAGGGGTTTTCAATAAGAGCGCTACAAAAATTATTTTTCAAGGGTTCTTCAACAGGGACGCTACAAAAGTAGAGCGACAGGGACAGCAAACGACGCCATATTTCTTTTCGCTCTTTTGACATTTCTCTTCAGTAAGGTTTGCCATTTCATGGTGGAAAGATATACGAACCAACAACGAGTCGAAATTATTAAAATTTACTACCGAAATTCGAATTCGTATATCTTTCCATGAAGAGAAATGTCAAAAGAGCGGCAAGAAATATGGCGTCTTTTGCTGTCCCTGTCGCTCTACTTTTGTAACGTCTCTGTTGAAAAACCCTTTATTCGGCACAAACATTTTATTAAAAACGTTTGTATTGTAACCGAAAAATCGAGAAAGTAGGATAATACATAGTTTGTATTATTCCAAAAGTAGTCCACACTCTTTCGAAGAAGTTGAGCTATCAATAACAAAAATATCGAGTTATTTTATCTAAATTCAGAAAACCAATTTAAAAATGTTGTGAGAAATGTTTATTAAATAATTAATTACCCTTCATTTGATATAACACTTTGGAATGTTATTTCGGTTACAAAAAAACTTAATTTATTTGAATATGAATCTTAAAGACTGATTATTTGTATGAACCTTAAAATACTACACAACAAAATGAGAAAAAAGTTTGCGCAATAAATAAAACTATTTTTGTATTATTGGAAATAACCCACAGAATTCAAATACAAAATTTTCTGTGGATATGTTTACGTGATAGCGGCCAATAACTTATGAACCGAACTTTCAAAAGGTGGTCACAGATATTTGCAAATATTTCGCGTTTAAAATAACTGATTGGATCAAGTGTTATATCAAATGAAAGGTAATTAAACTTTAAATAAACATTTCTCCCAACATTTTTCAATTTGTTTTCTGAATTTAGATAAAAGAACTCGATATTTTTGTTATTGATATCTCAACTTCTTCGAAAGAGTGTGGACTATTTTTGGAATAATACAAACTATGTATTATCCCACTTTCTCGATTTTACAAAAATTTTTAAATGTATTTTTGATTAAAATATTTGTTGAAGAAAATACTTTTTTAATATTCTTCTATCGAGTTCTCTTAAACTAGTAAACGAATTTAAAAAAGTTGAAATGTTTATTGTATGTTTAATTACCTTTCATTTCATCTAACAGTTGATCGTATAAATTATTTAAAACGTGACAACTTTTTTGAAAGTTCTGCTCAAAAGTTATTGGCCGATATCTTGCAAACGTACCCTAGTAGAAATTTGCCCGATGCGTCATCGGGAAATGATCGGCATTTCGTTGGGTAAGCCCTATTAGAGAAAATATGATCATTGCCATTGCATGCCCTGATCATGCTTACCATTCCAGGGTTTACATTATCTAAATAGTCAATGTTCCCGATCATTGCTACATTATTGTTTACTCATATCGAAATTAGCATCAGGCAATGATCGAAATTAATGAGAGAAACCCTATTATGCTCGGGCTCAGACAAGGCAATTGTCGGGTAAATATTAAAATGGGTAATTGCCCGATCAGTACATGATCATGGCCTGAGGTCAATACAGGATCAGGACACTGCGTTACAAGGACATTATGGGCCTCGTCATATCCCGATCATCTCAAATAATGACATGATCACTTCATAACCATGGCCCTACCAAAATTTCTACTAGGGTATACAGCGAAAAATTTTAAATCCATTTTTTCGGAATCAGAGAGTCATTTTACATAATACAATAATAGTCTTGACTGCTGCGCAGAATGTCTGTTGTGTAGTGTAATTAAAATGGTAGATTCCAATTAAAAGAAGTAATTTTAAATTTTACTTAATGAAAATACTAGTCAAAATTTAATTATTTTATATTTCAGCTAAAATTAATTTTTCTGTCGACTATTTACTATGCGCCAATATGTTCTTCTGCACTAATAAATTCTATACATTGTTTAATATTAATTTTAGAATATTGCACATTTTAGAAAATTATACAACCTATATTTTGCAGCATATTGCATGTACAGGATATAAATAAATAATCATATGTCATGTAGATACTTGTATTCTAACTAATAACATGATTATATATATATTTATTGTACTAAAGAATATGTACAGAAAAAAATATATTTACTGTAAATAATAAAATAAAAACAAATAATAAAATATTGGGAAATAATATGACATGTGCCATTATAATATTAATCTTTACTTTTAAGCATTTGTAATAAATCATGCAACAAAAAAAAAATGTGTTTGAATAAAATATCATTTAATATTATTATTATTTTTGACAAACACAAAATGGTTCGGGTAATTTTTTTTATTGTTAATGACAAAGAAACTTATGTTATACCACTATACAAAAATAAGCCATAAATTCAGTATAAATAAATTCAGTTTAAATACATTTTCACGTAATTGTGAAAGTAATTGTGAATAATAATTGTTGTGGCAATCATATAGAATTTTCTTCAATTACTTATGTAACTTTATTGTTTGTGATATAAAATGCGTTATTTCTTCCAAGCAGTAAAAGTGTTAGGAGCTGTATTTTATTATTATATTAAGTGCAAGAAATTGAATTGTTAACGATACAGGCAATAATGTTTACCCTTTATTACAATAAAATATTTTACACACAACAAACGTTTATTATTTGTGGCAACTAATAAGACGGTGTATCTATATAAATTTCTTATTACAAACACTCGTTTGTTTGCCACAGACATGTTATTTGTGGCAAAGTGTTCTCTTGAAACATTTTTATAAGTTTACTGTTTATTATAAACAAATGCATATTTTTTTTCAAACAATTAAATTGCTCAAAAGTTGCATTTAATTTTCATATATTTTCAGAATTATTTACTGCAAATAACTGAATTGTTTGTGATAAATATAATAATGTTTATAACAGATTTCAATAAATTCTAGTGCTTGCAAGCAACTATAATTGTTAGTGACAACTATTAAAAATGAGTATACATCGAAATGTACTTACTGCAAACATTTGATTATTTGCCACAAACATAAAGCAAACAACGAATTTTTTCGTAGTGTATTGCTGTATATATTTTGCATGTCTTTCTTGTGATCGATATTTTATGCATTCACAAACAAGCACATGCAATTATGCTATAAGCTCGATTATGCCGTTTCATGCCTGTGTGCGATTGTTTATTTATTAATAATGATTGTAAAAATCAATAAATGGAATGCAATTTGTCGAATAGCTATGCTTCACGGTAGTTGGATATTTTATGGAACGAAAAAATATTTATATAAATAATATATAAATAATATTGAAAAAAAAAAACAAAAAAAAAGAAGAGGTAAATATAAAAATGTTATTACAAATAATTAATTATTTGCAGCCACTATTAATTGAAGTTTTTAATTATTTTGAGTAACAACAGCAGGCGTATATTGCAAATTGCAGTTTATTTATTTAAAACATTTAATATTGCAAACACTTCAATAAACAATTATTTGATAAAGCAATAATAAAATTTTTATAATTGAATTTGTAGTAATTCTAAAATATGTTAGCTTGAGATTTATTTAGTTGTGAGAATAATTAAAATTGCCTTATATTGTTGAGACATTTATTTTTCTTAATTTGGGAAATTAAGTAATTAAAATAAGATTTTAATAATACTAAGCTTGATGTTACAATATCATATTACAATCATTTGTATACTGCATATATTGAAACTGTAATCGATATCTGTTTAAAACTGTTGCATTTCAAAACCGCATCTGTAACCGTTACACAAAAATCAGAATTCAAACGAGACTCTTCATCAGAAACCTTTCGTGCAATTTTTAGAAAAAATAAAATACAGTACAACACCATTTACAAATGTAATTCAGAAAAGATCAATTGAAATTCAGAAATTCTATTTGAAATTAAAAAGACATCAATTGAAATTTAAAAGACATCAATTGAAATTCATAAATTTCATTTGTAATTCAAAAGACATCAATTGAAATTCAGAAATTCCATTTGAAATTCAAAAGACATTAGGTGATATTCAGAAATTCCATTTGAAATTGAGAAGACATTAATTTAAATTAAGAAATTCCTTTTGAAATTCAAAAGACTCCATTGAAATTCAGAAATTCTATTTGAAATTCAAAAGAAATCAATTGAAATTCAGAAATTCCGTTTTAAATTCAAAAGCCATCAATTGAAATTCAGAAATTCCATTTAAAATTTAAGACATCAATTGAAATTCAGAAATTTCATTTGAAATTCAAAAGACATCAATTGAATTTCCAAAGACACCAATTGAAATTCAGAAATTCCATTTGAAATTTAAAAGACATCACGTGATATTCAGAAATTCCATTTGAAATTCAAAAGACATCAATTGCAATTCAGAAATTCCATTTGTAATTCAAAAGACATCAATTGAAATTCAGAAAATCCATTTTAAATTCAAAAGACATTCAATTTGAAATTCAAAAAGACATCAATTGAAATTCATAAATTTCATTTGTAATTCAAAAGACATCAATTGAAATTCAGAAATTCCATTTGAAATTCAAAAGACATTAAGTGATATTCAGAAATTCCATTTGAAATTCAGAAGACATCAATTTAAATTAAGAAATTCCATTTGTAATTCAAAAGACATCAATTGAAATTCAGAAATTCCATTTGAAATTCAAAAGATATTAAGTGATATTCAGAAATTCCATTTGAAATTCAGAAGACATCAATTTAAATTAAGAAATTCCATTTGAAATTCAAAAGACACCAATTGAAATTCAGAAATTCCATTTGAAATTCAAAAGACATCAAGTGATATTCAGAAATTCCATTTGAAATTGAAAAGACATCAATTGAAAATCAGAAATTTACATTTGAAATTCAGAAATTTTCATTTGATATGCAGACATTGTCATTTAAAATTCAGAAAATTTACCATTTGATATTCAGAAAAATTATATATATATTAAATTCAGAAATTATATATATTAAATATCAAAAATATTGAGAAATTTCCATTTAAAATTCAGAAAATTTACATTTGAAATTCAGAAATTTACATTTTAAATTCAGAAAATGTCCATTTGAAATTCATATATTTACATTTGAAATTCATAATTTTCCATTTGAATTTCAGAAATATTTATTTGTTATTCAGAAATCTCCATTTGAAATTCAGAAATTTCCATTTGAAGTTCAGAAATGTCCATTTGAAATTCAGAAATTTCCATTTGAAATTCAGAATATTTCCATTTGAAATTCATAAATTTACATTTGAAATTCAGAAATTTTCCATTTGAAATTCATAAATTTACATTTGAAATTCATAAGTTTACATTTGAAATTCAGAAATCTTCAATGAAATTCAGAAATCTCCATTTGAAATTCAGAAATTTCCATTTGAAATTCAGAATTTTCCATTTGAAATTCAGAAGTTTTCATTTAAAAATCAGAAATTTTCATTTGAAATTCAGAAATTTTCATTTGAAATTCAGACATTTTCATTTGAAATGCTAATATTTCTACAGCTTTTGAATATTTTTGGAGCAAAACAAGTAAAATTTACATTTTATTAGACTATTTTTAAATAATTTTTTAATTATTCAGGATTTAATGATAAACCAGAAAATGATCTATATATATATCTAAACCGTAGTCCAAACTAACAACCAAAATTTCAAACTTTTTAATATCTATTTTATAATAATAATAGTTTAGCGCTACAGTCCTGTATAGAACTTCGACCGAGCTCTCTCACCATTTTGAGCTGTGCGTGTTATATTTGTACTCAAAGTGGTGGGACCTACAGTTTATTGCCGAATCCGAACGGCGGGTGAGAGCTTTTTCATAGGCAATGGTTTTACTCTCGTAGGTTTGCCATTTACTGACGAGAGGTAGCGCGGTATAGAAAATGTTTCTATGAAAAGATGTTGTTAGCCCCAGTCCAGTCTTGAACCGGGGACATTTCGGCTCGCAGTCCAACGCACTAACAACTGAGTTACCGCGGCTACATTTTTTTTTTTATTTTATTTTAAAAAATATGTATTCTGCATTATGGATATTTTTTATAGATGTGCCTGAAAATAAATATCGATTATGATTTCCTACTTAATATATAAAACTGGGTATACTGTCAAAATCAGCACTCTTTAGTTCTATAGAATTTATGTATATGCAGTCTATAGAAAAAAAAAATGTCTCGAGAAGTGTTTAATGTTTAATTATTTAAAAATCTTAATTGAAACCAAAACCGTAGTTTTGAATCAGTTTCATACTTAAAAAAACCCAGACGTGTGCAAATACCGAATTCAAAACCGTTATTCATTTGGTTTTCAATCTTTGATAAATCCTTTAGTTACCGAAAATATACAAAATACTTTCATAATTCATATGTCACAATAGTTGACATGTTAAGAAGTAACCATGGCAAACGACAAAATAAGACACTATTTTGTAACAAAAGCCGAGAGACAAACTATCTGCCCAGACTGTATGTAGTACGCAGTAAAACTGTAAACGGCAGGAATTCACTGCACTCTGTACAGGAGTTACAGGAATGTTTAATAAAACACAGCTGCTTTTAACGGTTTATGAATATATATGGGTCTCTTAGGTCGGTGTATTGTGGCAATGAATGTGTGAGGCCAGACCCAACAAAGATATGCAACACAAATAGTCGGTCTTTCGAACTAAAACTAGCTGTAAAAATGAAAATGATTAGAAAACTGACTACTCCTTATGCTTTCTGGGTGCATGTGGTAAGGCCTTTTGGAATGTTTAGCATGATGTACAAACTGGGGGATCCTATTTTCACAAAGAACAAAAAGAAAAAAAAAAGGCAAAAATATGGTTGGACCATTTGTTGAAAAATATTTCAGTTTTTGCTTTGATTTTGGTTATTAATAAATAAAGGAAGGCTAACAAGAACAACACACAGAGTGAACATCATAAAATTCAATATATGCAAAGTTTTAGGTGTGCAGATGTGTGGGTGGCAGCTGGTCGGTTTTAGAGTTTGGTAGTCTCATTGGGTTTGGCATCGTATCGACACGTATGGTTGGCGGCAGTACTGGTCTTTTTATTTGTGTCTTCTTTTATTTGTAAAACAGTTGCTGGGGGTCCGAAACCGAAGAATATCTGTGCTCGAAAATACTCATAAATCAAATGATGTTCCTTTCGGTAGGTTCAAAGCCTTGTTGGAATTTTATTTAAAGTTCGCTTCAGTAACGAAAATCAATGCGTTTGAAGCATGGCAAATATTTGGGAATATTGATGTGGGTTGTGGTTATGGGTTTAAAGCATGTTGTAACTGTAACATATTTCAAGGAAAATGATGCTGTCGAAAGTTTCATTACCGAATTTATTGCTTTGATATGAATGCATATGACTATGTATTCTATTTAATATTATGAAACATATTTTGTTGTATTTTAGATATCTGATATTAGTTTGAAGTTATAGTTAAAAAAAACACACACACACAGTTTGAAGCAATGAAAATATGCTGAGAATGTGAGTAAACAATATGTAATGATTGAATTCATATATGAGCAGTGTAATTTGAAAAATTGTTTATATTGAAATAATGAAAACATTTTTAATTATCGTTGAAAGTAGAATGCTGCCAAAATCTAATAAATTCTTCAAACTATAAAATTCAACTAAGATTTTAAAATAAGTTAAGCAAATATGAATGAATTATGGTATTTTCGATTTTATTCAAAATTCGTATCATATGATTTGATTCGCTCTTGGATATATATAGTGAATATATATAAACTTATTTTTTAACACCAATGTCTCACCCCCTAGGATTGTTAATAATGACTCAAAAATAAGGTGTGTAAAATTTTGTTGAGTTTGAACAACGGGAACACGTGGCGCAATGACATTGAAAATTGTACAGCATTTGTACTAGGAGTCGAAATTTAGAATATTTCTAAACAATATTCCGAGTAAGCAATCACGTAGAACTATTTGCGAAAAAAAAATTAATGTTATTGGGTTTTCGATATTTCGATAATTTTCTGTATTATCGATTGTTTTACACAGCAGTAAACACATATAAATCAAACGATTATTTTTAAAATATAAACTCAAAATATTGGCACAACATTTTTATACCAATTGAATGGAAACTAATTAAGCTTTTTTAAGGATGTCCAATAACTCGGAAAATAATCGATATATCGAAAATCCGATTACATATAATTTTTTTTTCGCAAACAGTTCTAGAAGATATTTCAAATATTGCTTTGAAATATTCTAAATTTCGACTCCTAGTACAAATGCACCTCCTAGTACAATTTTCAATGTCATTGCGGCACATGTTCCCGTTCTTCAAATTTAAAAATATTTTGCATATCTTATTTTTTGTCTCTAATAAACAATCCATGAGGGTGAGAAATCTAAAAATCGAAAAAAGTGTCAAATAAGTGACACCCTAATATATATATTGTTACGAAAAGATGTAATTTGCCCCACTGTGCAAGCATTCACAGTGCGACGCAAGACTATTCAGCGCACTAAGCAATGTGTTAGAAAGAGACGGAAGATCATTCAGCGTAATGAGCAATGTGCGAGAAAGAGATGGAAGATCTTCACATTAAAACACATGAGTGCGAATGAGATGCCAATAGCATGCGTCATTCACGAAACGAGTAGAAGGTTCTCGAAACAAGTCGAAGCTTGTCGATGGTTTTAGGCTAACCCTAAAACCATTTCTCGCGTTATCAACCGCTTTAAGGAAGACCTGAGTATTGATCGGAAGAAAGGTTCTGGTAAAAAAAAGACCCACATGATCGTGAAAAGTCGAAGAATATTTTGAGAATATTTTAAAGAAAGATCCAAGCATATTCGGAAGGAAATTGGCGAGAAAGGCGAATTGCTCAGAATCTTTCGTGCGCAGGACTAAGAAAGAAGCTGGGCTGAAGACGTACAAGGTCCACAAAGTTCCGATAGAAATGCCGTCAAGAATGAAACCGCAAAACAACGAGCTAAAAAGCTGAACCAATATTTTTTTTTTAAATTCGATTGCTGCATAATGGACGACGAAACTTATGTTTTAGCGGACTTTTCTCAGCTACCTGGGCAGGAATTTTATACAGCCGATTCTCGAGGAAATGTCGCTGAAAAATTCAAATAAAAAAAAATGACAAAATTCCCAAAGAAATTCCTTGTTTGGCAGGCAATTTGTAGTTGTGGAAAAAGGAGCAGCTTATTCGTGACATCGGGTACAATTAATAGCGAAATCTATGTAAAGGAATGCTTGCAAAAGAAATTGCTTCCATTTTTACGCCAACATGAAGTGTCCACATTTTTTTGGCCTGACCTCGCTTCATGTCACTACAGCAAAACGGCCTTAGAGTGGATCCAACAAAATGCATTGATTTTGGTGCCTAGAGAAGCCAATCCACCAAACTGTCTAGAACTCAGGCCGATTGAGAGATACTGGGCATTAGTAAAAAGGGAGATGAAGACAACAAAAAAAGTGACCAAAGACCTTCAAGACTTTAAAAGAAAGTGGTCTTCAGCAGCTGTGAGGGTGTCGGACACTACCATTACAACATTAATGGAAGGGGTTCCGGAAATATTAAAACTTTTTATTAAAAATATTAATTTCTGGTTTTTTATATACTTTATAAAATCTAAAAATAATTTGCAAAATAAAATATTTTATTCAATAAAAATTCGATTACTAGATTTCTAGATTTTTTCATTTTTGTAGCGGACAATTTTATTCGACGCAGTCCTTAGATTGCATATTTTTGGAATATCATTTTGCATATAAATCCGCTCTCTACTTATGACAAACAAGAAAATAATTTATGGCTATCGTGAGCATAGTTTAAAGTAACTCTCAAAAACACAAATATTTTTCTGTATGCTCTACTTTTTCAAATATGCCCAGTGAACTTATTCTTGATTCTTTTTTTTATACAAAATTGTCTATAAAAAATACTACGACATGTCTAAGTCTTAAAAAATCATTACTTCATACTTAAATAATGCTTATTCTTATATCGTATTCTTTTATTAGACAAAATCGAATGAAAACAGCTATTTTTCAGTAACTTCTATTTAAATAAAGTTTAAGATTTTATAACCTGTGTTGATAGGGCATATTTAAAAAAAAATAGAACCGTGAGCAAGCGCTATTAATTTGGATTATTAGCTCAGACTATGCTCTGCAGAACCGTAAATAATTTTGTCATTTTTCGTTAGTTTCGTAATGATAAAAAATCATAAAAAATTGCCTAAAAAAGGCTTTGTTTTTCAATGTTTAGATTCAAATACCTTAAACATATAACGGAATATTAGTATATATTAATATATTATAATTAGTCTGAAAAACTAAAAGAAAAATTGCAGATACAGTTTTATGGAAAACTAGTTGCGTAAGGGACTGTAGTTTTTATTCTAAAAAGTGGCATAAAAGGTACTTAAACTCTGTTAGAAATTTTCTTTAAAACGTAACGTAATAGGAATAAAACCAAATAAGCAGTCAAAATGAGCACAAATTATATAGAAATAGAAATTATATAGAAATGATGTCGAAAGGAAAAATTACTTATTGTTTTTTTTGAGTAGTGTTAGTAAAGAAAATGTAAACTTATGTGTAAAAAAAAAAACTAAATTCTTGAAAATATAAAATTCAATTAAAGTTTTTAAAGCACAAGCACAAATATGAATGAATGGTTGTTTTATAGCGTCACCCTATCATTTCATTCAACCATTCACGATTCGTTTCATTTGATTTGATTTAGCAAGAAGCGTGTTTAATCCGCTCTTATAAGAGCTTTTGATGATGATTATGATGATCATCATGCTGTTGATGATGTGGAAGATACATTGAAAAAACAACACATTGCACGTACTCACAGGATACTTAGCACTGAATTCTTTGGATGCGCTTTGTTTTCTTTGCAACAACGTTGTCAATTGAAGACCGCTCTTCTGCAGTGTTTTTCAAAAACTTTCATTCGTTCGTCGTTGGTTCGTTCATTCATTCGTTCTTTTGATTTCTCAATGCTGTTGCAGTGATGTTGGTGGTGTCATTGCTAACCCTGTGAATCTAAACATGTGACGACGATGCACGTGTTTGTATCTCAAAGATACAAACAACAAAAAAAAAAAAAACATATATACAATGTATAGAAGATGTGCTTCGTATACTTTGTGTTTATGAAATGATAGCAGTAATCTCACTTTCCTGAATTTAGCAATTTTAATCAGAATTTTTTTTACCATAATTTTATTTGATTTCTGTTCAACGTATGGACTTGCTGAAACCGCACAAGGTACAATTTATGTTATCATAAAAGAGCATATTCCCAAACACACATTCGATTTAAATTTATATTTTTCGAAACAAAAACGAATTGAATTCGTTCTACAGAACTTGAAAGAAAACGTTTATTTTAAATTAAATAATCGAATTCTAGATTAAGAATTCGATTTAAATATTATTTTAAAATTTAGTATCACTATCAACATACAAGATTCGGGCATATTTTGGATATTTTGTTATTTCACTGAACTTGAACGGTTTGAATTTTAATAAAAATTTTGAAATATATGCATTGAAATACATGCTCTAGTAGTAATTTACACCTCACGTCATTATTTCAGATAGTCCGGGTCTGACAAAGCCCATTCGGGTGCACGATCCCCTTGTAACGCAGTTGCCGTATCGGATAATTTTCAAGTACTATGATTAGGTTCAGATCGGGTAGTTTGTCATTGCCTTGGATCCAAGTAAAAGTATTTTCTTTATCAAAAGCCGACTAATAAAATTTTTATATGAATATTCAAAATAAATATTATCTATATATATAAAACTCTTGGTCCGCCTGTCAGTCAGTCTGTCGGTCTGTCTGTTTGTTCCAGTATCACGTCTAAACCGCTAAACCAATTTAACTCAAATTTTCACCAGGATACTATGGAGTCCGGAAGGTGTCATAGGCTATATATGGGCGGGATTGGACAAATGGGCGTGGCACCTTCCATACAACCTAAACTTTCAAAACGACATAACTCGGCACATACACAAGCTAAAAAGGTGAAACAAAAAACTCAAATACAAAAAAAATATACAAAAGCAACCACACCACATTAAAACTCACCATAATGAAACTCACCACACTAAAATTCACCACACTAAAACTCACCACACTAAAACTTACCACTATAAAATTTACTACACTGAAACTCACCACAATAAAATTCACCACACTAAAACTCACCACACTAAAACTCACCATACTAAATCTCACCACACTAAAACTCACCACACCAAAATTCACCTCACCTAAACTCACCACACTGAAACTCACCACATTAAAACTCTACGGGAAATAATTCGACCGGGAACAATTTTACCGGGTTATACGGGAAGATTTCTTCCGGGAAGAATTCTACCGGGATGAGTTCTATGGGAAGATTTCTACGGGAAAGCGTTCTATGAGGAAGAATTTTACGGGGCAGTCTGAGTAAAATTATCTTTGAGAAAAGTTGTTTTGGCGGAGAATTATTATTTGGTTACTACATTTATAAAACCAATAAAAAAACTTCCACAGCCAAGCACGGGCCCCTGATATAAATAATAAAAATGTTTTTTATATTAATAAAATCGCTCCATATCTTTTAATTCACAAAATCTTGGCACGAGTCGTGCACGGGTCCAGCTAGTCTATATATATAAAACTCTTGGTCCGTCCGTCTGTCAGTCTGTTTGTTCCAAAATAACGTCTAAACCACTAAACCGATTTGACTAAAATGAAAGGATACTATGGGCAGTATATATGGGCAGTATTTGAAAGGGGCGCGGCACCCCACTTACAACCTAAATTTTCAACGCGTTATAACTTGGGACTTACACTAGCTATGAAGATAAAACAGAAAACTCAAATACAAAAGTCAAAAACACAAAAACAACAGCAACATAAAAAACACAACAAAAAAAGTCAAAAGCACAAAATCAAAAGCAGGAATACAAAAAATAAATCAAAAGCAAAAGCAAAACACACAAAAGCAAAAGCACAAATACAAAAGCAAACACGAAATAACAAAAAGAAAACACACAAAACAAAAAGTTTCGAAAAATACAAACGCAAAATCACAAAAGAAAAAACACAAAAACAAAAGAAAAAACAGAAAAGAAAAAATGAAAAAATCAAAGCAAAAATAAAAACAAAAGCAAATAAACATAAAAATAAGCAAGAATGCAGAACAAAATACACAAAACAAAAATACAAATGCAAAAAACACAAAAATAAAAGCAAAAACACAAAACCAAAAGCAAAGGGAAAATGGAAAAGCAAAAGCGCAAGAGGAAAAGTAAAATAAAATGCAAATAAAACCTAATTAAATGTATAAATACAAGAATAAAGTCAATTACAAAAACAAAAACAGAAAAATGGAATAATCTAAAATATAGTAAAAACCAAAGCAACACAATAAATAAAAATTAATCCTCATTTCGATTTAGGATATTTACATTACATTTTTCTTCAGTATATAGTAGAAAATTAACAGCTATGCTTAAAATACAAAAAAAATACAGAAAAATCCTCTTGCGTAGTCCGGATACAAAATACTAGTTTGAGATAGTATCGTCACTATCGTGCCAAAGGGACGAATGTGTAATTTTGGACATTTCTGATTTTCAACATTTTTAAATGTAGTTTTTCCTCAAGTATACTGTGCCAAAATCGTGTATTGTTTTGTTGGATATTTCTATTCACAAAAGACAAAACGATAAGTGCGAATTCGAAAATGTTGTAATTTTGTCATGCCGGCGATTCAGGCGCCTTAATTTTTATTTATATAAGATAAAATAGTGTTATAAAGGCTAATGCCTTTGTTTGTTTTTAAAGCACTTATAATATACTTTTACTTATAATTAGAAAAATATTTAGGTTTTGGTCAGGAAATAGCCACACAAAATCCTTATTTAGAATTCAGTAAGTTGTCCAAATCCAAAGATATTTTATAAACGTTAAGATAATTGATCAATAAACCAAAATAACAAAAAAAATAAAATGTTTTTACAAATTTTTAAAGCACTTCAAACTTTTAAATTTGATTTTCCAATATTTTTAAAAATCCACATTCGCCCCAGTGACGATTTTATATATAAAAATAAAAAAATGATTTAATTTAAATTGAGTGTCACCTTAAAGACCCGCTGTTACAAATTCTAATAATAAACTGTTTCATCAGAATACTAAATTCCATTAAACAATATAAACTGAGAAATACGGAACATTTTTACAACACAAAAAAATCAAAATATTCATATTTACATTTCCAAGTAGAATATTATAAAATATGAAAAATAATTGTATATAAAAGGACACTTGATAACAAAGCGCTTAGAAGACGAAGACGACGGACTCTTAAGATACAAAAATAACAAATGACAAAGAAGCATAAAGCTAATCATCGCAACATGACTTGACACTCGCAGAGTGATGCCAGATCATAACAAAGTGTCAACTGGAAATATACAAAAAGAATAAAAAAAGAAAAAAAAATGAAAAAATGGCAAAAACATTTAAGCGCAAATTCTGTTGTTTACTTTGGCTGCCAGACAATAAAATTATAACATTATTTTTGTTTTTGTTTTAATTTAAATGAGTTGGACACGATTTATTGCTTCAGGCTAGGACGACTGACTTTCGCATTTGTATTTATTTTTTAAATTATTTTGCATACTCTGTTATTATTTCTTCGAAGAGATTTTAAAGAGATTCTAGAACTGTTCAAAATATGTAAAAATTAAAATTTCATAATTACCGCTTAAACACTCCATCGATAAAAATTTAAATTCAAAACCCAAATTATAAAAATGTATATCGAATTTTAATTCAAAAGGTTTTGAACTCCGAAATTATAACTGGAAATCGATAACCCCAATATAAACCGAAACGATAAATCAAACCAAAACCAAATTTCTTTTTGGTTTCGAATGCTTTATTGAAACACCCCAGCAAACCAAACGATATTTTTACGATATCGAAACGGTATCATTTATATGCCCAAATTATCGTTTTCGATAATCTAAAATGATACGAGAATGATAGGGTTTTCGATATAAACGAACCTATCTATAACGATATCGTTATTTTTTTACGATATAGATATTTTAGAGATATCGAAAAAGTATTCATATTCGATAAACACATTTAATTTGTTCAGAAAATTTTTTGACAATAATTTCAAAAACATACAATTCAATTTCAAAATATTTTGAGTTTCATATCGTAAATTAATCATCATTTTATCGAATTCAAAAATTATCGTCAAATGGTTTGTAGGGATATGATAAAATATAGCATATTGATATCACACACTCTCAGTAACAAATGTGTTGTTAATTCAACTACAAAACTGAGTGAAAAGAACTGAGTGAAAGCACGTCCTCGATTAATAAAATATCAGGTAGCCATTTAATGAGACCAGTCAGCAAGTAAGTCAATCTTTTCGTCAGTCAGTCAATGAATTCTCCAACCGCCATTCAAAGGACATTTTTCGCACAGTATTTTCGTTACTTTGACTCTTTATTTTACGTTATATCCATAATTACGAGTTAATTAACTTGTCGCATGGAAAAGCCTCGAAAAAAACAAAATATATAAAAAACAAAGAATTAAGATGAAAGCCAACAAATTATAAAATTTTAATATGCTTCACGTGATCACGCTCGGCAATGTTCGTTGACGGTTCGTGTTTTAAATACCCAAGTATTTTCTATCTCTTTTTGGCTGCTGAAATCTGTCTGTTTTTCTGTTGCCTTTTCTTCTTTGGTAGAAAAATCATTTAGTACAGAGGCATGAAAATTGAAGGCAGTGCCTTAAATTATGACATAAATAAAAGTATCGACTTAACGTAGCTTATGCACTGAGTAACGTTAACAACATCAGCAACAGAGACGTGGCGCCAACACATCCATATTTATATTTTAATCATTATGATGATCATCATCATCATGACGGTTTTTTCACTGTATTAACCTCATGCTTTAACGCTCCTTTGTCCAAAAAAATTTTTATACAACGCGTACAACAAACCTTTAAACGTGTAGTAGGTGGTAAGTGCGAAATTAAATTATATTGCGGGTTCAACGACACTTTTGAACATACATTCAATTTCGAGAGTACTTTAAAAAATATCATATAGAACCAGTTAATACAAATTCAAATTTTCCATTAAAAATTCAATTTTCCACAAAATTTCAAATTTTCACTAAAATATCAATTTTTACTAAAAAATATTTTTTTAACTAAAATTCAGATTTTCACAAAAAAAAATAGTTTTTCACTAAAAATTCAATTTTTCACTAAAAATTCAATTTTTCATAAAAATTCAATTTTTCACTAAAAATTCAATTTTTCACTAAAAAATTCAATTTTTCACTAAAAAATTCAATTTTTCACAAAAAATTCAATTTTTCACTAAAATTGCAATTTTTCACTAAAATTTCAAATTTTCACTAAAATTTCAATTTTTCACTAAAAATAAAAATTTTTCCCTAAAAATTAAATTTTTTCACTAATAAGTAAATTTTTCACTAAAAAATTAAAAAGTTTACTAAAAAAATATTTTTATACCCTACACCTATGAGGTACAGGGTATATTAACTTTGTGCATATATTGTAACGCCCCTTAGGAGGCGTGTCCGGTATGGAAAAGTATATATATTCTTGATCAGCATCACTACCCGAGTCCGTTTAGCCATGTCCGTCTGTCTGTCTGTCTGTCTGTCCGTCTTGCTGTCTTGCTGTCTTGCTGTCTTGCTGTCTTGCTGTCCGAATACAGAATAACTTGAGAAATACTGATCAGAATACGATGAAATTTCGTCTCAATATATTTTAGCCAAAAGTAGGAACTGAGTTTGAAAATGAGCCAAATCGGTCAACGGACACGCCCACCTCCCATACAAGTCACTTTTATATAACTCTTTCGGAACTAATAACTCGAAAAGTATTCAAGGTATAGTTTTAAAATTTAAAACGTATTGTTATAATTCACCTAAAAATATGTGGTCCAAAAATGGGCGTGATCCGCCCACTTTTTTATTTTCATTATTTCCCGGGTTTTCATAGTGGAAATTTGATCCGTAAATTATTAAAATCAAATCTATGAAATATTAGCCTTTCAAAATTTTAAATATAGGCGTGGTCCGCCCAAATATATTTTTTAAGTTTTTTATACTTTTTATAAATTTTTTAATATATGGGGATATTAGACGTAAATTTCTGATATATGAATAATATTCTGAGGGTGGGGAGGTTCAGCATAATTAAAAATTTAAAATTAAGGTATACAATTAAATATTCCTCATTAATATCTCCACCAAAGGTGTAGGGTATTCCATAGTCGGGCCCGACCGACTATAAAAATCCGCCCCATGTGACCGAACTTACCCATGTGACCTAACTTTCCCAACTCGTTTCTACTAAATTTACACTTTTAATTAATTTTTCACTAAAAATTAAATTTTTCATTAAAAATTCAATTTTTTATTGCACTAAAAATTTAATTTTTCACTAACAATTTAATTTTCACTAAAAATTCACATTTTTATTAGAAAATTCAATTTTTATCTAAAATTTCAATTTTTCATTAACAATTCAAATTTTTTTTTTATTAACTAAATTTTAAATTTTTTCTAAACACAAAAAATATAAAATTTAGTATATAATTGTTAAATAAAAATTCGAATTAAAATTAAAATCAAATATATTATCAAAATTAAATTTTTTATGTAAATTATATTTTTCACTTGAAATCCAAATTTACTTAAAAAATCATATTATTTACAAAAAATTTAAATTTTCATATTTAAAATTTCAATAAAATATTGACTTTCAAAATAATCTACATTTATTAAAAATTTATTTTATTTGTTATTTTGTACAAATTATTTTGTAAAGATTTAATCCAGGTTTTGACATTGACAATGTAAGAATTTATATTTTAATGCACATTTCCATTTAAAATTTAAATCTTTAAAATCTACCCAAAACACAGAGAGACATAGATTTGTTATGTTATTCAAACAGTTGCCCACATTCGCATAAATACATTACAAAGATGTACGAACAACGCACTTAATACATATGTATTTGTAAAGTTTATCTAATATTCCAAAAATGTAAATATTGCCATCGAATGCACATGGTCAGACGGATAGACTGGCAGAGATAGACAGACAGACAGACTCGTCGACACACATTTGGTCAGTTGAACAAAGAAACAGTTAGTCAGACAGACGGACGGAGTTTTGTACATAAACCAAGATTAGGTTATGTTTATGCATGTTTTATACATATAAAGGTTAAATAAAATTGTTGAACGCAAATAAACACTTTTTGTAAGATTATTTGCAATTAGAAAAAAAAGAATCTTAAAATAAAAAAAGATTTTTTTTTTTATTTAATAAACGCATTCTACCTAACCTCAAAGCAGAACATACCAAGTACAACAGACTAAATTACATGTGTGTGGTGGGTTATATATATGTGACTCAGTAGAAAACACTTTTTACAAACATTTATAATTTTACGGAGTGGTTTATAAACCCAGAAAAAATAATTATAGGTTCGTAATCGTGAACTGGTACCCAATTCTCGAACTTATACGAGAATTTTCGCTTTTTATTTTCTTTTTGATTTCACTTTGTTATTTTCTAAGTACGGCATTTTAATATTTGGTGTAATGGAGTTAGTAAGAATTATTAAAGTTATTGTCAACCTAATTTGTCTATAAATAACCTACACATATGTGTCAAAGAGGGCGCACAGTGGTTCAGAAACGTTTTTCATCGGCCAAAACTCTGTATTTTTTGATGTAGAAAATATTTTTGAATGCAGTTTTTTTTATTTGATTGGATATTGATCAAATATGTTTGAAAGATACTAAAAATAAAAATCGACTGATTAGATTCCGCTGTATAATAAACCAAATTTGAATTTGTTTTTATACCCTACACCAATGAGGTACAGGGTATATTAACTTTGTGCATATATTGTAACGCCCCTTAGGAGGCGTGTCCGGTATGGAAAAGTATATATATTCTTGATCAGCATCACTACCTGTGTCCGTTTAGCCATGTCCGTCTGTCTGTCTGTCTGTCTGTCTGTCTGTCTGTCTGTCCGTCTTGCTGTCTTGCTGTCCGAATACAGAATAACTTGAGAAATACTGATCAGAAAGCGATGAAATTTCGTTTGAATATATTTTAGCCAAAAGTAGGAACTGAGTTTGAAAATGAGCTAAATCGGTTAACGGACACGCCCACCTCCCATACAAGTCACTTTTATAAAACTCTTTCGGAAGTAATAACTCGAAAAGTATTCAAGGTATAGTTATAAAATTTAAATCATATTGTTAGAATTTACCTAAAAATATAAAGTCCAAAAATGGGCGTGATCCGCCTACTTTTTTTTTCATTATTTCCCGGGTTTTCATAGTGGACATTTGATCCGTAAATTATTAAAATCAAATCTATGAAATATTAGCCTTTCAAAATTTTAAATATAGACGTGGTCCGCCCAATTATATTTTTCAGTTTTTTTTTTAGTTTTTTATACTTTATATACATTTTTTAATTTATGGGTATATAAGACGTAAATTTCTGATATATGAATAATATTCTGAGGGTGGGGAGGTTCAGCATAATTAAAAATTTAAAATTAAGGTATACAATTAAATATTCCTCATTAATATCTCCACCAAAGGTGTAGGGTATTCCATAGTCGGGCCCGACCGACTATAAAAATCCGCCCCATGTGACCGAACTTACCCATGTGACCTGACTTTCCCAACTCGTTCTTTTTCAATTTTATATAATTGATATGCATAATTGATATTACACTCAGTAAAAACATACCATAAAATTAATAGTTTTTACTATTAAAATTAGTCAGTAGGATATTTGTCCGATAAACTATTACGTCAATCGGTGCATCCTATTAAATACTAAAAAATACTATAAAATATAATTTAGTTTGTATGAAAATATTTATTATTTGTATGCTATTAAATCAATAAATGTCCTATTGACAAATTTTACTGGGAGTTTATGAGTTTTTTTTTCTGTGTGTAAAAGATATTCAAAAATATTTTTTTTGGCTTGAAGTTTTGAACATCTGAAAATTATTAAAAAGTTAAAATTTGCGAATTGGTTTTTTTCACTTTGAGTTCTAATATCTCCGTGAGTTTTAAAAATATTGCGCTCAGCTTACATTTTTAAATATTGGATATATTTATCAAAAATTTTTTTTTCAAAAATAATATATTTCTCAAAAATAAACCAATTTTATATTTTTCATTTTAGAATCTATGGAAGATATAAGAAAAGTCTATTTTTTTTCAAAATTTCGATTTTGAACGTTCATAACTTCTTCCAGTTAAAAGCAGTTAAGCCAAAATGTACTTAAAGTTATAGCTTATTGAATACCCTTTCACCACTTACCCACTATTACTGCCAAGACGTTCCGACCCTGGCTGCTAGAGACGTTTTATCTGAATTTAGTCGAATTTTTTGAATATGAACATTATCCACCAAAAATCTTCAAACGTTTTTAAGTTGAAATTGATTTTACCTTATAGCAAAAATTTGTGACGCAGCTAGAAGGCATGGAATAGATGAAACATTGGTCAAATGGCTAAGGTCAATGCTAATGTTTAGGACCATCACTTCGGGGGCGGAGTGCGGTCAGTATATTATGGCAGGGGTGAATAGAGGTTGTCCTCAAGGAGGCGTTCTCTCCCCCCTGCTCTGGTGTATGCTGGTTGACTCTCTAGTCAACGATCTCGATGGACTAGGTGTCTATTCCCAGGCCTATGCATATGATGTTGCCATTCTTGCCACAGGCTTTTCCCCCAATGACGTCTGTGTTAAAACACAAAACTCGTTGAAACGAATTGACAGCTGGTCTACTGCAAACGGACTTTCCGTCAACCCTCACAAAACAGGGATTGTTCTCTTCACTAGGAAAAGAATAATGACAGGATTATCTCTACCAGTACTTAAGGGTTTCACTATTCCTCTGTCTAACGAAGTAAAATATCTGGGCTTAACTCTAGATAGTAAACTACTTTGGACAAAACATGTTGAAAATAAAATTTCGCGAGCAGAGGAATGCCTTCTGGCAATGCAGAGGAATTTTTGGGAAGACATGGGGACTATCGCCGAGCAAAACCTTATGGATTTACACGGCAATGATAAGACCGATGATATCATATGCATCGGTAGTCTGGTGGAACAAGCTGTCGCGAAAATGCGTGACAACTAGTCTTGCCAAGATTCAGAGAACCGTGTGTCTGGGTGTTACGGGTGCTTTTCCCACTACACCTGGTCCAGCACTGAATGCAATCTTAAACCTACCACCACTTGACATCTTCATCAGAGGCGAAGCCATGAAAGGCTGCTGGAGACTAAAACGAGGTGGTTTCTGGTTTAATGTTCCCTGGAATATCTCTGACATTGCACTTGACACTCCATTAGACACCTGTCTACTGGAGATGCCCTCTGATGCAATGATAACAGAAATATTACCAAGACGAAATTTTGAGGTCTGCCAACCTGACATTCAAGACTGGCTAACGCCTGACTGTGAGCCAGGTAGAGGGTCACACCGCATTTTCACAGACGGCTCCAGAACCAATCAGGGATCTGGTGCTGGAGTGTTTGTGGAACCGGATGACCGCAGACTTCACTTCGCCTTAGGCGACAATGCCTCGGTATTTCAAGCCGAAGTCTATGCTATACTTATGGCTATGGACTACATTGCGGATAATAGATGGCAGAACAGGGCTATATCAGTTTGCAGCGATAGTCAGGCTGCTCTTATGGCTTTGAACAACCAGGTCATCACATCCAAAATTGTACGTCAATGCAGATCACGTCTCAATTGTGTTGGTAAATACAATACACTGAAACTGATTTGGGTGCCGGGCCATAAAGGAGTTTCGGGCAATGAAACATCTGACGAACTAGCACGTGCTGGATCTGAGGATAATCCATTTGGACCAGAACCTGTGCTTGGACTACCTGCATCTACGGGAAAATTTGTCATCAGCTCTTGGGTCGCCTCCGCACACAAGAGCAGATGGCTGAATGAGACGAAATGCAGATTCTCCAAGCTCATGACACCGACGATAACCAAAAGATCGGCCTCGTTTCTACTTTCCTTAAGTAGAAAGGAGTGCAGAAAACTGACGGGACTTCTAACGGGACACAACGCATGTGAAAAACACATGAACGCAATCGGCCTGGCCGAAAGCGCCTTATGTTCTGCCTGCTACGAAGAAACTGGCACCACAGAGCACTATCTCTGTGACTGTTCAGCATTTTCTAGAATTAGAAGGCAGATCTTTGGCACAGACGTGATGAGAGAGGATCAGCTTCACTCTCTATCACACAATAGCCTTCTTAGATTCAATAATGAATCTAAGAAGTATCATTAAAAACCAGGGAACTGGGTCACAGCACAATGGATATAACCCTGTCTGAGTGCAGTGGCTCTATTTTTTATCCCACATTAAAAAAAAAAAATAAAAAATACATACCCTTTCAGAAAATACCCTCTTTTATTAGCGAATAGAGCAGATCTTGACCGATAGAAGCGTTATAGCTGTAAATCTAAATTTTTGAATTTGAACGTTCATAACTCAAAATCTTCAAACGTTTTTAATATTATGTTTATTTTAACTTTTAGCTGAGTGAATACCCTTTCAGTTGATTGCCAATTGGGCGAAATTTGGCTCCAAATTTTTAGTTTTTAAATTATTAGAATAATGGTCTATATCTCGAAAACTATAGCCAATTTGATGCAACAGCATCAACTGTAGACGAAAATAATTTTTTTTTTTCATTACACAAATTTATAAAAATTTGAAATATATATTTCTAAATATTTTCTTAAAATTTGGCATCAATATTTCTAATAAATCAACAAATTTTTAGGATTTTTTACAGAATTTTAAAAACGGACTTTTTTAAGAACATCACATTTTAAGTGCATGGATTAAGTGCATTCCACTGGTCACATGTTCAAGATTTCTAAACATTTTTTTTGTTACGTTTTAAATTCTCAAAATATTGTTTTATTAACTTTAAAAAAAGACAGAACGGTGCGTTTAGCATTTCTCTATTTTGACCCATTACCAAACCACAACATATACATTTTAGCAACTAGCTCAAACTGAATAAGTATTTGTTCTCCTAATCCAATATAACTGCATATGAAATTTAAAAATTTATATATTAAAACTTTTTCCATTTCTGCACTGGTTTTGACCTCATAACCCAGCTGCACATGCACATTTGTCGACGACTCTTCACGTCGTCGTTTCTCGTCGCTTCTTCTGAACTGAACAACAGTGCGGTATTAATGTTTATGGAAATAGTCCTTGATTTCATGTTGGACGCTGCAAGCAAAACCACAGCAACCGCAATGAAAGCGTTTATTTCCGAAACATGTCACATTTTTAGCTTCCGTTTCCATTTAAACCACACGCACAGACAGATGCACACACACACAGATAGACATACCACCCACACATATATATTTTAAGCCCTCTTGCCAGTACTCAATATTCGATGCAAGTAGACATGGTTCATAAACAACGATATGTGTATCATTGGGGAGTGAGTATGTACGTTCGTCTGTCTGTCCGTCCGTCCGTCTGTATGTAAACAAGTTCTTTGTTTGTATTTGAAACATGAGGCTTAAGGATGCTTCGCAACAAACCAATGAGACAACGGAGATTAACATGAGACCACATCGAATGAAGGACACTTGCTGTTTGGAGCGACTTCTCTTAGGTAGGTACTTGAATTTTGTGGTCTAGACCGCAGGCACAACTCACAAGATATTCACTCGTGCTGATTGCCCACCTCGAGGCTTCACATTCAGCTGTTCAGCTGTTTTTCGTATATTTTTTTCTGAATTACAAATGTCATAGTCAATCGTAGATCGTGAATTGTTATGTCCTTGGTTATGAGATAAAAAAAAAAAACAACGAGAAAGACAGAGGCATTTAAAGGAACAAAATGTGTTTCATAAATTCTAGAGTAATGTCTCGTATAATATCCAATAATATTTTAATAATTCATTCAGACATAATACATAATTACGACCTGAAGTATATAAAAAGAAGATGTGATGTAACAAAAACTAGAATTACAACAAATTGTGTAGCTTACCAAAGGCTTTTTTATTTTTAATAAAACAACATTTTACCTTTAGCTGTAGAACATAAGTGAAACAAGCTGGGAATCAAAAATTATAATTACAGCAAACAAAATAAGTATAGTTATTTAACAATTATATATTTAGTATAGACAACAAATACTACATTACCCCTTAAGCTGTAGAATGTAAAAGTAAGATGTAAAGAAACATCATAATATGGTTGCTGTAATTATATTATAATTACAGAAATCATAATATTGTAAAACAAAAATTACGTTTTTAGTATTTAATAAAAAATACTACTTTTTAGCTTTAGCAGTTGAAAGTAGAAAGTAGACAAAACATAACATATAATTACAGTAATCATAATAACAATTATAGCAGATAGTGTAAATTAACATACACATTTTTCTTTAATAACGTTCAGTATATTTTACGAAAAACTAATGATTATAGAAAGTTGTTGTAAACATATAATATAATTACGAAAATCATAATAACGATGTATGCCAATTTAAAATAATAATAAAAACAACATTTTTATTATTTAACAATAAATATTATATTTGAACGTCAGCTGATGCAGAGGTAAGAACAATGAATTTATTTACTGCAAACATAATACAGCAAATGTAGTAAAATTTAAAATTATATTTTTTTTGTTATATAATTAAAACATAATAATTATGACAGTAAAAAAATTAATAATACTACATTGTTGTGGGAAACATATGGTAAGTTATCGAATTTTGTTGAATTTTTACATACACCCAGAAAAAAATCATGGTAAATTGATAGTATTTCAATAGAAAAACAATAATTTATACCATTAAAATTGGTCAATAGGATGCGTCCCATTAGTTCAGTAATATTGAAACTGTTAATACAATGTGTGGTTGTACCATAAATTTTATAATGTGATATTTTAATTACAATAAGAAAGACCAATACATATTTAATGATTCGTATTATTAATTTTATGATGTAGTCGTATTACATTTTCCTAATACTAAATTAAAATAAAAATGTATTTTAGTTAATTTATTGTATATATTATTATATTTTAATGTCGAAATTGATATTCACTTTTACAAAACACACATAAAAAGACACTTCTTGCTGCAAAAGATTATAACACATTTAATGTTTGCTTTGGTTTCCAATAATTGATTGTAGTACTTGAGTCTGTAATTATTTTTGAGTCCGTTTCCATAATAGAAGTTCGATGTATTATTTATTTTCTTTAATAAATATAAATAAATATATAAATACAATTTATTTACATTAAATACTTTGAGTCCTTACCAATTTCGCGTTTAATAATGTGGATTATTACAAAAAATACATGCGACAATTTTGAGTAAACACGCAGAATGACGTACAAAACGAACATGTTAGAATTCGTTTTTATGTTTTTTACACCACGTTTATTATTATAGGAGGAAACCATTAAAACAACAGTATTTATTCTATTTAAAATAAAAATATTTAAATATTTAAATTTATGGTACTGAATTTTTCAAATACTATTGAATTAATTAGAAAACTTTTGATTTAAAAAGAAAAAACTATTAATACATGAACCATAAGGTACATTTTCTTCTGAGTGTAGATTAGCGGCATATTTTGATGTGAGTAGAAAGTAGGCAGATCTTGGACAAGGCTTGCAACAGAAATTATATTTTATGCGGCTCAAGTTTCGGTTCAATAAAAAAATACAAAAAAACTGTAGCAGTACTCAAATTTCTGTTTATACGAGTAAAGGGTGTATTCAGTTTAGTACGCCGGTTGGTGAGGAAAAGTATATATTGTCATTGTAGAAGGACAAATTACCAACTACATTTTCAAAATCCCAATTATCCATTAAAAAAAAACATTTATATATTTGTCAATTTCTGATCGATGAGTTCAATATTTGTACATCCAGAAAAAAAATCGCTAAAATACCATTAAAATTGGTCAATGGGACAATTATTGATTTAATAGTATACATTTTTCCATATAAACTCAATGGCAATGTCATGGTATTTTCTAGTATTTAATAGTATTTTCCGATTAAAATAATAATTTATCCTATTGACTATTATTAATAGTAAAAAACTATTATTTATATATAATTTTTTTCTGGGTGTACCAAATGCTAACAAAATCTGAATCTATCCATTAGTATTTCAACTTTAAAAATGCATTGATTATTTTTTGTAATAAAAATCAACAAACGTGAAATTTAAAATTTTCATAAAAATGTATTTGATGATTTTTAGTTCGAATATATTGTAGATCAGCATAATTTCTAAGTCGACTTAGTAATGTCAGTTGAAATCGTAATTACAAGAAACCCAGGAAAGCTAATGGTACTCAAATGAAAACAATTTCTTTCAAGATTACATGTACACAGTTATGTCCAGAATTCGTAAATCCTTCTGGACTTCTGGGCCACTTTAAAAGGTATCTAACATATTATCACACATGTGTAGAGTCTTTATAGTCAGTTTAGTCGGACAGTAAATTTAACAATTCTTACTAAAACCAAAAATCAAAATAAAAAAAAAAATTGGATGTAAAATAAAATTGTTATGTAAAATATAATAATATATATTTTATACTATGTGCAATAAAAATATACAAAAAAAAAATGAGTATCAATTTCAAACGTCTTCATAAAATATAGCAATATATGTGAGAAATTGCAGACAACGACGACTTTTCAACGATTCCCAACAATATAACGCAAATCAATAGAACTGCAAACTCCGTGAATGACTTTCATTCTATCATTGCAATAAAGATGACAAAAAGCGGATCAAAGCAATACGAGAAAATTGAAGATGATAAAGATTATGATTTCGATTTCTATGAATAGATAGCTATTATGTGGGTAACATGAATCTTTAACATATTGTACGAGCACAGACAGCAATAAAAATAGCGTAAAAATGAATACAAATAAAATAGAAGTTACACATAAGAAACAAATTATGATATATTTCTGAAGATGATCATTTGACAATGTCAGATTATTAATATTTTTTAGTTTTGTTTATCTAAAATAAAATTTTATCTTATGAAAGATTTGTCGCAATTCTGTATAACCGATTTTAACCTAAAACAAATATTTTTATTTTCTTTGAATTCTCACAAAACCATTGTCAACTAACGATTAATCACAATTATTTGTTATATTTCTCACGACAAATGCTATTCTAAATTAATTTAAAACAGACATCTCTAAATCTAAATGAACTCCAGAACTGCTGTCACCCTCACCTCACAAATCAAAATAGTCCGCATTATAAATAAATTGTGGGCGCATCTGTCTCGGCTGCCTGTTTGTCTACATTATGCAGACTTTGTCAGAGAATAATCACACAAAAAAAAACATGACAGAGAAAAAAAGGCAATTTAAAAACGTATATTGGAGATAGAATTTCTGGCATTTTAAGAAATATTTTGGCTTATTTCCGAAAATAAGCCAAATGCAAAAAGATTACGAAAATCTACTAAAAAAATTCCTAAATTTGGTAACCTTATAACAAATTTTCATTAAAAATTCAAATTTTTACTAAAAATTAAAATTTTCCCTCAAAATTAAAATTTACTCTCAAAATTAAACTCTTCACTCAATATACCAATTTTCACTAAAAATTCAAATTTTTAGTCAAAATTCAAATTTTTAGTCAAAATTCAAAATTTCACTCAAAATCATATTTTCACTCAAAAATCAAATTTTCACTTAAAATTCAAATTTTTACTTTAGTATTTAAAACAAACTCTAATTTTCAATCAAAATTCAAATTTTTACACAAAATTGTAATTTTTATTTAAAATTAAAATGTTTCGTAAATATTTAAATATTCACTAAAAATTTCAAATTTTTATTCAAATTTGCACTAAAAATTGAAACTTTCACCTAAAAAAATGTTCACTCAAATTTAAATTTTCACTAAAAATTTAAATTTTCACTAAAAATTTAAATTTTCACTAAAAATTTAAATTTTCACCTAAAAAAATTTTCACTGAAATTTAAATTTTCACTAAAAATTTAAATTTTCACTCAAAATTTAATTTTGACTCAAAATTTAATTTATCAGTCAAAATTTAATTTTCATTCAAAATTAAAATTTTCACCCAAAATTTAATTTTTCACTCAAAATTTAATTTTTCACTCAAAACTTAATTTTTCACTCAACATTTAAATTTTTACTTCAAATTTAAATTTTCACTCAAAATTTGAATTTTCACTCAAAATTAAAATTTTCACTCAAAATTTAAATTTTCACTCAAAATTAAAATTTTCACTCAAAATTTAATTTTTCACTCAAAATTTAATTTTTCACTCAAAATTTAAATTTTCACTCAAAATTTAATTTTGACTCAAAATTTAATTTATCACTCAAAATTTAATTTTCATTCAAAATTAAAATTTTCACCCAAAATTTAATTTTGCACTCAAAATTTAATTTTTCACTCAACATTTAAATTTTTACTTCAAATTTAAATTTTTACTTCAAATTTAAATTTTCACTCAAAATTTGAATTTTCACTCAAAATTAAAATTTTCACTCAAAATTTAAATTTTCACTCAAAATTAAAATTTTGACTCAAAATTTAATTTTTCACTCAAAATTTAATTTTTCACTCAAAATTTAAATTTTCACTCAAAATTTAATTTTGACTCAAAATTTAATTTATCACTCAAAATTTAATTTTCACTCAAAATAAAATTTTCACTCAAAATTTAAATTTTCACCCAAAATTAAAATTTTGACTCAAAATTTAATTTTTCACTCAAAATTTAATTTTTCACTCAAAATTTAAATTTTCACTCAAAATTTAATTTTGACTCAAAATTTAATTTATCACTCAAAATTTAATTTTCACTCAAAATAAAATTTTCACTCAAAATTTAATTTTTCATTAAATTTTTAAATTTTCAAAATTTAATTTTGACTCAAAATTTAATTTTTCACTCAAAATTTAATTTTCACTCAAAATTTAAATTTTCACTCGAAGTTTAAATTTTTACTCATAAATTTACACTCAAAATTTAAATTTTCATTCAAAATTCAAATTTTCACTCAATATTCAAATTTTCATTTAAAAATCAAATTTTCAGTAAATATTCAAATTTTTACTAAATATTAAAATTTGTACTAAATAATTTAAATGTTTTTCTAAAAATTCAAATTCAAATTTTACTAAATTTCAAAATTTTTAGTGTATAGTAAAAGCAGGTTAATAAATTTGATTAACATTATTGAATGTAATCGGTCGTGTAATGCGGCACAAACTGTCAGTTCCAATACCATCCCTCATACCATTCACTTGAGGTCACTTGACTGCCACGCACATAAAAATGTCTCGTCTCGCCTCGTTTCATGTTGTGTTGTGCCGTGCTGTGTCGTTTCATTTCGATGCATAACCCGTTGATGTTGCACGCGGCACATTTGGCTGCCACTGATTTATTTTATGTTTTTGTCTCGCGTATAAAATACAAAAGCAACAAATAAACAAACAAAAAAAAAGAAATATCAGACAAACTCATAAAAATGCTTCCGATACCGTCGCATAGACCGCTCAGACAGCTAGATATACAGAGGGACGAACAGAGGACAGACAGCCACACCCGCACAGACGCACAGCCGCACAGGATGCACAGACATACGCAACGCGTAACCAACACCGAGCCAGTCAATATCCGCAATGTGCATCATCAGTCGTTGGAGTAGGAGGGGTAGGTAAATGGAGAAACGGATAAAGTTGGAGTTGAGGTTGGTCGTCGCATGAAAAGGGTTCATTTTAGTGTTTACATAATAACAACATCCGTTTAACGGTAATTGCATTTCCGTCATGTTAATTACGTTGTTTACACAGAAACCAAAACTAGATTCGTCATTAATTTTCTAGCATCTCTGGAAGAGCCATAGGCGTGCACCACGTGTGTCACTGTTTGGTGTTGTGGAAATTATGCACTGATTTGATTATAATGTTTACCATTTTGATAATTTCTTTCTATTATAAATTGAACTATTTTCTTTGTAATAATCCGACTAATTACATGAACAATCCAATTTGGTCATTGTAATGCCTTCTCTAATGGTAAAAATTCTACAGATTCCCATTCGATTTTTCCATTACATTCATTTCATTATGGGGAATTTTCCTGCTCGATATTGTTCATATTGAGTCTGATTTCTTGATACTAAAAAAACATTTATTGGCAAAAAAAATCGTGTGAATCAAGGTCTAATTGGGTAGTACCTCCCATACAACCTACATCTTGTAAATGCAATTATGCGGCACAATTATTAAATGCGAAATCTCCACACCTGTACTCAACACACCGAAATTCGCTAGACCTAAACTCACCACACTTAAATTCACGACACTAAAACTTACCATACTAAAACTCAACACATTTAAACTCACCACACTAAAACTCATCACGAAAAAATACCACTGGAGCAGAAAATTAAAAAAAAACAAATATTTTATTATATTAATTGTGCTTTTTAAATGAATAAAGTAGACATTTTCTCAAGGGAAATAATAGTACCTTCCATAAAATCTACATCTTGTAAACGCAATTATGCGGCACAATTACTAACGGCGAAATCTCCACACCTATACTCATCAACACACAGAAATTCGCCACATCTAAACTCAACACATTTAAACTCACCACACTAAAACTCATCACGAAAAAAATACCACTGGTATTGTGCTTTTTAAATGAATAAGGTAGAAATTGTCTCAAGGGAAGAATTGTCTGAGAAAGAATAGATCAGAAAGAATTGTCACTCAGTACAAATTCTCATGGAGAAGAATTACCAGGAGAATAATAGTCTAGAAAAGATTAGTCCGGGAAAGAATTGTCCGGCGTAAAATTGTCGGGGAGAAGTTGTTTTGGGAGAGAATTACTTTTTTGTTATTATATGATTTACTCAAAAAAATGCGGCATCGATGAACGGATCTCTACTATCTACCGTTCTTCGTATGGGTTTCAATCTTTGTTTCAAATTAAATTTTCCCCTATAATTAAAATAAATAAAAATATATAATTGTAAATTGTTGCAGTAATTCCAAAATACAGTTATCAATTGAAAAACATTTTTTTTTTTAATTTATTGAATTAAATAAAACAAAATAAGTGCCAACCCAATATATAATGTAAGGTTTGTGCAGATCTGAATATACATAAGTATGCTAGAAAGCCTCTACCCATGCCTGAAATACAACTGAATTATTCATTTCCGATTTCAATATAAATGTCTGTCAATAAATACAACAATTTCAGGCTTAAAATGCTTTTTACAGGAATTTCAATGATCATTTTTCACAGAAATTCCAATTCTATTGGAGAATCTATTTATGGAACGTCGACAGCACTCAAACAGATCAATTTTAGATATACGACTTCGATGTACTTAATTTCAGTTATTTCTAAAATGTAGGTATTCTATATGTCTTCATTATAATAAATTCAAAAAAACTAAAAGTCAATATATTTCGAAATCGTAGAATTGGACCTATCCCAAATTGGTATTTTTAACATATTATTAAATAAATATTTAAATCTCATTTTACAACATAAATCAAATTTTTAAAAAATACTACTTACATCCTTTAATAAATTAAAATTTATTAAAATAAATCAATTGCTAATATCCAACAAATACGTACATAAGTATGCGAAAAAAACAAATTATTATTCCTAAAGCTAAAGACGAAGCTATTAAATGAATGCGTCGGACATTTTGATTTGTTCTATAGAGCTTAAAATGTGAAAATAGCCCCGAGTGAGGATTACATGAATTTGAAAATTGAAAATATTTACAACATCTTTACAAACATCAACACAGAAACAGCCGACTTGCACTGGATATCAGATCAAAACCATTGGAATATTGTGTGGGTGAGATATAACGAGGAATAGGACCTATCCACCATGTTCAAATGTTTTAATAGATACGTTTTAAGCTACAATTAGCCGTAGGCAGATTGTGTGAAATGAACAGGAAAAAAACAAGATAAGTATTGGATGAATATGAAGTTTTTTACAATTTATGTATAAATGTAAATATAAATTTATGTACACGCTATATATAAGGATATTTGTATAAGAAATATATAATAAAAAATGTACAAATTAACAAATTCGTTAATGAGCACAATACTTACTCAGAATTCCTTATAATTTGAAAGTAATATTTAAAAGTTTCAAATATTCCAATAAATTTATTCTGTTGGGATGATTCTTCTGAAAAGAAAAGAAGAAACTTTATAAAAAAAGAAGTGCTTAATAATTAAAAATAAAAGAATAATAAAGGTTCCCAAAAAGATTTCTGTCTCTAAACTACTAAAGTAGTCATTTCAAAAAAGGCAACATTATTACATGTTTTCTCGAAAAAATATACCAAAATATATCAATTTCCGATCATGACCTTATTTTATTAAAAAAAAAATCCAATAAAATATGTCATTTTTGTTGAATTTTGTACTTAATATATAGTTTTTGCTTTTCATGAGTCTCGCCCATTTTTGATTGATTTTAAATCACAAAAAACTGTTTATTGATGCGAATTATCACTGGAAAATATATTTTTCAGATGTTTTGCATTCAATATACCCGCTCCAATTGTCTTTTAGAAGCCCGATTCTAGAAGTTTCCACAAACATCTACATATACCAAGAATATGGTTATACTTGTCATATATCTCCATCTCTTTTTACACGTATGTGTAAATCACAAAAAACTGTTTATTGATGCGAATTATCACTGGAAAATATATTTTTTAAGTTATTAAATCAGATGATTTGCATTCAATATACTCGTTCTAATTGTAAAGGTGGTTTTTAGAAGCCGGATTCTAGAAGTTTCCACAAACTGCTACATTTCCCAAGAATATGATTATACTTGTCATATATCTCCATCTCTTTTTACACGTATGTACATTAGATTGACAATGGATTTTCATGCTTTCAAATTGAGAAATAGTTAATCACAAAAATGTTCTTTTGGATGAAAAAAATCGATGTAGACTATGTTTAGCGAAATTCGACTATGGGAAATGGACACGCCGGGGACTCAAAGTTAGTTCACTTTTACTTGCCCAAAACGATAATTTCAAAATTTTAAAAAATCTAGAATAGAAAAGTATCCTGAATAGTAAAATATATATTTTTTTTAATCATATATATATTTTTTCAAATCGTGACTTTAATTATTGATTTAATTTGATTATTCATTATGTATTAGAAATGCATTATTGGAAAATTCATATTACGTATAATCAAGAACAACAGTTGCACTTTTAACTACAGGCGAAATTGGACTACTATATAAAGTCATAGTGTGATCTCGATCAAAAATACTTTTCTATACCTATTATGGTTATATTATAAAATTTTTAAATACTGATAAGAACAAAACGTTGGATGCCTGTTAAATAATCACGGCTTCTGTATAATTCATTTTGAAACAATGGGCCGTGTTCGGTTTTCAATCAAATTTTGATCGAATTCTAATCGAATTTCATATAAAATGTATAAACTAACGGTCTTGAATTCGATGCCACAATACAAATAATTGTTTCCCAAACATATTGAAATCGTTCAAAATATAGCAAACGAATTGAATTCATCTGAAAAAAAATGTGTACTCAGACATCGAATTCAAAAACGTTTGTTTACATATTTTAAATTAAATTCGATTGAAATTCGATCGAAAGTCGGAACATGGCCCAATAATTAAATTTTCCAACAGATGACATATCCACATTTTTAATATACTGCGTCAATTCAATTTTGAAATTGCTGTCTGGAGTAATTAAAAATTAAATTTGAGATTTCGGCGCGTCCTCTTTCCATATTCGGAATTCGTTCAAATTCTTCACTTCGATTTTCTCATCGAACAGAGAATTTTTAGGGCGCTGACCTTTTCAAACAAATACTATAAAAAAAAATGTTTATACAAGGCCATTGACATTCTAGTATACAGCGCATAGAAGGAATATAGAATTTTCCATAAACTTCTACACTTAACTAGATTAAAAGCGATGATTATTAAAAGCAGAACGGCTACGTCGACATTATAAAAATCTCTGTAAACTGAAAAAGAAATTAAAAACTGATAATGCGGCGTATTACAAAATTTAAAATGTTTTTGTTTGTTTTACCAGATCATTCAACTGCCATTAACGTTTTCAACCAAACTAAACAATATCATTAAAAAATATACTTTCCCCCCAATTTCAAAAAATACTAAAAATCAAACATTCACCTACCGCACACAATGTGCCACGTGCACCAAACTACAGCATTCATCACAATCGAACAATTTGATAGTTGCGGTCGTGAATTTATGCATTTTCCCTGTAAACATTTCTCAAGACATTTGGTTGCAAGGCACGGCAACCATTGCACTCAAAGTCAAGCGCTAAAAATACTTTCAATTTCTCACATTTCCCTAATTGATAAACAAACCAAAAAAAATAGAATAGAACCAAAATCACATCACATGTGCATCATATTAAAATACGACAGAGGTAGAGCCACATCTTGTTTAGAACAACATATGTTCTTGGTGGCTGCTGCCAGCTCCTGTGGCTCATTACTACAAGGTAAAATGTTTTTGTGCAGCTCCAGAGTTGCTGCACCTAGTGGATGGAGAATTTGTAAACAAAGTGTCCATCAACCCCGTTCAAATCTTTTGCTATTGTTATCGTGACGCTTATTTACGAGGCCCCAGGGACAAATTAATAAAAAATAGAAGAATAGAACACAATGTAGGACAACTTACAACAAAGTATGTTTTACAGCACAGGACACAAATGAGGAAAGTAACGAAAGAATGAACGAGCGACCGAACGAACGAAAGGGAATTTGTTTGCGAAATCAGACCAAAGAACACGAAAAATCGTTGGGCAGGAACTAAAAAAATAAAATCTAGAATGTTGCATAGAACATAAGTGTGGAGGTGGATCTGAACGGATAATTTTCCTCAATGTGCTCTTTGAGAAATCAAAACTAATTAACTAGTTGTGGCATGGAGGGCACGATGGTTTTATAATGGCTCCTGTGTGTGTTTGTTCGTCTGTCTGTCTGTATGTCGCAGTACACGCCCGGGAGTTGTTTTTTTATTAGCTAATTAATTAAGTACTCTGACAATGGCAGCATATTGAAGGATATTCTAGTCAGATGTCCTCGGGTTAGTAGCTACATCATAAAGGTTTCACATAACAGTGTTTTAAGTGAATTTTATATTTTTCATTAAAGAATTTATAGGGGTTAAATTAGTTAAATTAATTTCATCAAATATTTTACCTAAATTTAAAATTTAATTTTTCACTATAAATTCAATTTTTCATAAAAATTATATTTTTCATTAAATTTAATTTTCACTAAAAATTCAATTTATCATTAAAAATTCAATTTTTTCATTAAAAATTCAATTTTTAATTACAAATTCAATTTTCATTAAAAATTCAATTTATTATATAATTAAACATTAAATTTTTCATTAAAAATTAAATTTTTCATTAAAAATTCAATTTTATACTAAAAATTCAATTTTTAACTAAAAATTCAATTATTCATTAAAATTCAATTTTTGATAAAAATTTAATTTTTCACTAAAAATTCAATTATTCACTAAAACTTCAATTTTTCAATAAAATTAAATTTACACTAAAACAATCAATTTTTCACTTAAAAAATTCAATTTTCACTAAAAATTATATTTTTCATTAAAAATTAAATTTTTCATTAAAAATTCAATTTTTCATTAAAAATTCAATTTTTTCATTAAAAATTCAATTTTTCATTAAAAATTCAATTTTTCATTAAAAATTCAATTTTTCATTAAAAATTAAATTTTTCATTAAAAATTAAATTTTTCATTAAAAATTAAATTTTTCATTAAAAATACAATTTTTCATTAAAAATTCAATTATTCATTAAAATTCAATTTTTGATAAATATTCAATTTTTCACTAAAAATTCAATTCTTCACTAAAACTTCAATTTTTCAATAAAATTCAATTTACACTAAAACAATTAATTTTTCACTTAAAAAAATCAATTTTCACTAAAAATTAAATTTTTCATTAAAAATTCAATTTTTCATTAAAAATTCAATTTTTTCATTAAAAATTCAATTTTTCATTAAAAATTTAATTTTTCATTAAAAATTCAATTTATCATTAAAAATTCAATTTTTCATTAAAAATTCAATTTTTCATTAAAAATTCAATTTTTCATTAAAAATTCAATTTTCATTAAAAATTGAATTTTTCATTAAAAATTCAATTTTATACAAAAAATTCAATTTTTAACTAAAAATTCAATTTTTAACTAAAAATTCAATTATTCATTAAAATTCAATTTTTGATAAAAATTCAATTTTTCACTAAAAAATTCAATTATTCACTAAAACTTCAATTTTTCAATAAAATTCAATTTACACTAAAACAATCAATTTTTCAATTAAATAATTCAATTTTCACTAAAAATTAAATTTTTCACTAAAAATTAAATTTTTCAATAAAAATTCAAAATTCACTAAAATTTAATTTGTTCAGTAAAAATTGAATTTTAAGTGGCTTAAGTATTAAATAATAAATATTCCCCGTCTAGACTAAGTAAATGAATTGAAAACAGCGAATTTTTACAAATAATTACAAAAACATTTTATTGTAGCCTTTCTAAATGATCTGAAAATATAAAAAAAATAAAATAAATTGAAAACGTTTAAAATGCTGCCTGTGGCGAAACATTTTTTGTTGTATCAAATCATCGCACAAGAAAAAAAAGGGAAAAAATATTTACAATTCATTCAGTTAACAAAAAAATGTTGCAAAAACAATTATACGTTTTTTTTTCTGTTGTCTTTCCTTTTCTTATTTCCGTTTTATATATTTTTTGTATTCTTTTCATTTTAATATCTAGAACATTTTTTAAATATTTTGTTTTCTTAGAACTTTGTTCAATTTAATTTTGTTTTGAGTAAGTTTTTCTGTGATAGAAAAAATGTAAATAAAAACACAGTAAGCTTGAAATAAGCTTGATCTACACGAGACGAAAACAAATAGAACCCAAAAAGTGGTTGGAGTAGGAATTAGTAGAGGAGTAGAAATTGTCGACGGTATCCTCGGGGGTCGCATAGAAAAAGTGTTTAGCAGGACACAAAATATCTAATATTCGTGGCGGAAAAAACAACATTACTTTATGGTTTCTTAATTGGCAGTTTAGAGGGCAGCTTTTGTGAGTGATGAACTGAAAACAAAAATTAAAAACAATAAAAGAATTTTCATGGATTCTTGTACAATGAAATATTTCATATATTTTTTAGTTTAGGTATAATATAAAACAATAAAAAAATGTTATAAAATAATAAATGTATTTATGAAACACAAATATAATTACAGCTAAACAATGCAATCAAAAATCTTTAAAAACTGTTATAAAATATGCAAAATATGCTTGTTTAAAAGCAACATATATGCATTTATTGTTTATTATGCATTGATTGTAAACTATACAAATACATATCGTAATAAACGCAAAAATATGCACTAATTTTAAATTGCATTATCTTCGAAATATAAAAATTTAATGAAATATGCAAAAATATGCATTTTTTCTGAATATAAAAGTAGAATTAAATATATCATTTTTAACAAAATATACAAAAATATGCATAATCTGAAATATGCAAACATTTGCATTTGTTTTGAATAAAAAATGAAAGTAAATATTTCATTTATAGTAAAATATGCACAAATATGCATTGAAAATATGCATAAACTCTAAAATATGCAAAAATATAATGAAATATGCAAAAATGTACATTTGTTTTGAAAAAAAAGTGAAAAAACTATATTATTTAAAATAAAATATGCACTTATTGTGTAAATATATAAAAATATGCCTTTAATAAAAATATGCATTTATAAAAATTATGCTTTTTTTAAATATTAACTCTCTGGTGAATTATAATAAAACGCCCATGAAATATGAGAAAAATATATATAAATATGCAAAAATATGCATTTTTAAATAAATATGCAAAATATGCTTGTTTAAAAGCAAAATATATGCATACATGGTTTTTTTGCATTGATTGTTAACTAAACAAAGATATATTATAATAAAAGCACTAATTTTAAAGTATGCATAATCTTTGAAATATAAAAAAATTGATTGAAATATGCAAAATTTGCATTTTTTCTGAATAAAAAAGTAGAATTAAATATATCATTTATAACAAAATATGCAAAAATATGTATAAACAGTAAAATATGCAAACATTTGCTTTCGTTTTGAATAAAAAAGTGGAAATAAATAATTAATTTATAGCAAAATATGCACGAATATGCATGGAAAATATGCATAAACACTAAAATATGCAAAAGTATAATGAAATATGCAAAAATGTAGATTTTTTTTTGAATAACAAAGTGAATATATATAATTATTTATAATAAGGTGTGCACTTATTGTGTAAATATATAAAAATATGCATTTATAAAAATGATGCTTTTCGTAAATATTAACTCTCTGGTGAATTATATTAAAATGTCCATGAAATATGAGAAAAATATGCATATATAAATAAATATGCAAAAATATGCTTTATAAGCAAAATGCAAAAATGTGGAATCATAATATATTTTTAAAAATTAAATAAATAAAATCTATAAATTTTAAAAATGAATAAAAATAAATATATTATTTAAAATAAAATATGCATTTATAGTGTAAAAATATAAAAATATGCATTTAGTAAAAATAGGCGTTTATCTAAAATATTAATTCTCTAATGAAATATACTAAAAAGCGTATGAAATATGAGAAAAATATGCATATATAAATAAATTTGCAAAAATATGCATTTAGTAAAAATAGGAATTTATCTAAAATATTTATATATTTATAATAATATAATATATATATATTATAATAATATAATAATATAATATATATAATATTTATATATTAATTCTCTAATGAAATATACCAAAAAGCGTATGAAATATGAGAAAAATATGCATATATAAATAAATATGCAAAAATATGCATTTAGTAAAAATAGGCATTTATCTAAAATATTAATTCTCTAATGAAATATACCAAAAACCGTATGAAATATGATAAAAATATGCATATATAAATATATATGCAAAAATATGCATTTAGTAAAAATGGGCATTTATCTAAAATATTAATACTCTAATGAAATATACTAAAAAGCGTATGAAATATGAGAAAAATATGCATATATAAATAAATATGCAAAAATATGCATTTAGTAAAAATAGGCATTTATCTAAAATATTAATTCTCTAATGAAATATACCAAAAACCGTATGAAATATGAGAAAAATATGCATATTTAAATAAATATGCAAAAATATGCATTTTTAATAAATATGCAAAAATATACTCCATAATGCAAAATGCTAAAATGTGGAATCATTATATACATTATAAAAAAAAATGTATAAATTTTAAAAATATGGATTTTTTTAAATACAAAATAATCTAAAATTTGCATTGAAAAAATTATTCCCTTTACTCAAAAGCTTTAACTACAAACTATGTTATGCAGTTTAAATAATTGAAAATGCACCAAGTACCAACAAAAGAGAATCAAATAAAATAGTTTAAGTCAGTATTGTAAAATTATATTATGGTCAAAAAAAAAACAATCAACGTATTACTAAATAATGCACTACAAAAACTACTGTCAACTATATTTTTGTCATCGGTCCAAAATTTTATATGTGTGTGTGAAAACATAAATCTTTATCTTTGATAGAATATATATTTTTTTTTTGCATTTGTTATGACTTATATTGTGCAACAAATAAACCCAGTTCAACTGCATTTTATCTCAATTTCTAACATTTAGGCACATTTACCACATCAGCTTTCAGAACTCTTTACCACATATATAAACCACATACCTACTGCTCGTAGACTTTTGTCATAAAGTATTTTTGTACCTTCGTCTCCAACTATTCAACTGTTCATTTGTCGCTGTTGAGTGCTGAGTACGATGATGATGTGACTCTGATTCTTTTGGCATAACATTTTGTACAGTATACATACTTTAAAGCAGAGTTATTTGAAATCGAACATGCGGTCAAAAAACTGTTCACTACTTTTTCATCTTCTTTGGTTTGTAATATTTTAGCAACCTTTGAGGTTTTGCTAAAAACAGTTATTTGTCCACATTCTGTCATATGCAGTTAAATATGTGTGTATGCTGTATACACTGAACAAAAAGTTTTAAAATTAAAAAAAAAAAAAACTGAACAAAAAGTTTTAAAATTTATGAAAAAAAAATGTTAAGAAATTTATGATTTTTTCACAAATGTATCAGAAATAATAAAAATTGAATGCGTTTAAAGTAGTATTGTTTTGAATTCTAATGAAAATAATCTGTTCGATTACACAAAAAAGCATTTTTGGCCAAGTAACAATTTTTTTTATTATAAAAATTTATAATTTTTGTCAAGTTATAATTTTCTTATGTCTATATCTCGCAAACCAAATCTAGAAATCTAGTAATCGAATTTTTATAGAATAAAATATTTTATTTTGCAAATTATTTTTAGATTTAAAAAAAAAATATAAAAAACCAGAAATTAATATTTTTTAATAAAAAGTTTTAATTTTTCCGGAACCCCTTCCATTAATGTTGTAATGGTAGTGTCCGACACCCTCACAGCTGCTGAAGACCACTTTCTTTTAAAGTCTTGAAGGTCTTTGGCCACTTTTTTTGTTGTCTTCATCTCCCTTTTTACTAAAGCCCAGTATCTCTCAACCGGCCTGAGTTCTGGACAGTTTGGTGGATTGGCTTCTCTAGGCACCAAAATCATTGCGTTTTGTTGGATCCACTCTAAGGCCGTTTTGCTGTAGTGACATGAAGCGAGGTCAGGTCAAAAAAATGTGGACACTTCATGTTGGCGTAAAAATGGAAGCAATCTCTTTTGCAAGCATTCCTTCACATATATTTCGCTATTAATTGTACCCGATGTCACGAATGAGCTGCTCCTTTTTCCACAACTGCAAATTGCCTGCCAAACAAGGAATTTCTTAGGGAATTTTGTCATTTTATTTGATTTGAATTTTTCAGCGACATTTCCTCGAGAATCGGCTGTATAAAATTCCTGCCCAGGTAGTTGAGAAAAGTCCGCTAAAACATAAGTTTCATAAGTTGCAGCAATCGAATTTTTTAGCTCGTTGTTTTGCGGTTTTATTCTTGACGGCATTTCTATCCGGAACTTTTTGGACCTTGTACGTCTTCAGCCCAGCTTCTTTCTAAGTCCTGCGCACGAAAGATTCTGAGCAATCCGCCTTTCTCGCCAATTTCCTTCAGGATATGCTTGAATCTTTCTTTAAAATATTCACAACCTTCTTCGACTTTTCACGATCATGTGGGCATTTTTTTTACCAGAACCTTTCTTCCGATCAATACTCAGGTCTTCTTTAAAGCGGTTGATAACGCGAGAAATGGTCTTAGGGTTAGCCCCTACCTCCTTGGCAATTTTTTTAAAGGACCAACTAGGTTGTTTTTGAAAAATGTTAATTATATTTTCTGGAACTTCCATTTCGTTTGCCATTTTCGCGTTAAATAAATTTTGTATTGACTATAACTGACACAAATTATTTTCTGCCATTTAATTCAGAGCTACTATGATCAAATTTTTATACCCTACACTAAGAGTGAAAGGGTATATTCAGTTTGGTACGCCGTTGTAACACCCAGAAGGAAGCATCTCCGGTATGGAAAAGTATATATATTCTTGATCAGCATGACCTCCTGAGTCGATTTAGCGATGTCCGTCTGTCCGTCCGTCTGTCTGTCCGTCTGTCTGTCTGTTGAAATCCCTACTACTTTTAAAATTGAAGAGCTAGATAAATGAAACTTATAACTTAGATTACAAATATACCTACGCTGTATGTGCGAAAAAATTGGCGAGATCGGTCTATTGTGACCTATGATCCGACCACTTATGTTCAAAAACCTCATATAAAATGTACATATAAAGATCAATTGTCATGTATACGTGCTTAGGTAAACTTTTTTGGTCAAATATATATTGATATCATGCTCAAATACATGATAATAATGTTTTCCGGCGAAAAGACTTGTGATTCACAAAATAAAAATCGAAATTCGGTACACCTACCCATTTGTAAATATGGGTATCAAATGAATGGAAATTCTTCAGCGATTGAAAGTTTGTAGTTATTTTCAGGATTCGTATACTCTTGTGACCTATATACCACTTTGAATAGTAACCACACATATGTGTAGGGTATTTATAGTCGGCTTAGATCGACTATAATTTTGATTATCCTAACTATCATAATTACACCTACTTTAAAATTTCCCATGTGATCTAACCTTCCCAACTGGTTTTAATTTGAATCTTGCAATAGCACATTATGGGAAGATATGTAACAGACAATTTTATTCGACGCAGTCCTTATTACTTTTTAATATTTTTATATTTTTTAATAGTTTTAGAAATAATTGCAATACTTTTTTAAATTTTTACATTGATTAATATTACATTTATTATACCCTACACTAAGAGTGAAAGGGTATATTCAGTTTGGTACGCCGTTTGTAACACCCAGAAGGAAGCATCTCCGGTATGGAAAAGTATACACCTACGCTGTATGTGCGAAAAAATTGGCTATATCGGTCCATTGTGACCTGTGATCTGACCATTTATATTCAAATACTTCATATAAAATTTACATCTACAGATCGATTTTACTGTATACGTGCTTAGGTTAACTTTTTTTGGTTAAATATATATTGACTTCATGCTCAAATACATGAAAATAATGTATTTCCGCGAAACAAATTGTGGTTCAAAAAAAAAAAAAAAATCGAAATCCGGTATACCTACCCATTTGTAAATATGGGTATCAAATGAATGAAAATTTTTCAGCGATTGAAAGTTTGTAGTTATTTTCAGGATTCGTATACCCTGGTGACCTATATACCACTTTAAATGGTAACAACACATATGTGTAGGGTATTTATAGTCGGCTTAGACCTTAGAACACCTACTATAACATGTCCCTACTTTAAAATTTCCCATGTGATTTAACCTTCCCAACTGGTTTTTATTTTTTTTACAGTCTAAAGTAAGTTGGCTGGCCATCAGTTTTATTTGTTCCCTTAAAAGAAATTTAAGTTTTTCGTACGTTTTTAAAGTTTTTATTTAATAGTTGTTCAACCTGCTTAGAGTAGCACTTAAAAATACTTTGTGTTGAGATTTAAAAAATCAATTAAAGTACGCTATAAAAAAATACTTTAATTTGTTCATTTAAAATCAATTTTTATAACAATTGAAAAATTCATTGTCATTTAATGAAAAAGGTACTTTTCACCACTGATTGCGCTTTATTATTTTTCTTGTACAATCAAACGATATCCCTTTTTATTTAGAATACATTGTCAGCATTGTCATAAGTTTGTTTTTATTTTTACCTTTATTGGCACAGAAGAGACAACATGTCAACAATATAACGTAAAATTGCAAAATAGAATTTCAAAGGGTCCCTTTGTACATATTAAACCAAATAAAAGAATAGAAGCAAAATATCTACTGCTTTAAAAATACAAAAAATTGTAGCAGTATTCAAGATTTATTTTTTTACTAAAATAATAAAATGCTATATTTTAATAAAATAACTACAATTAGAATACATATTTATTATTGCAATTTAAACTGACTTTATAAAAATTAACAGAAACAATATCATAATATCATAAAATATACGAAACAAATTACGTTTATAAAATCAAAAGTCAGCAGGTGTTCAAAATCATAAATTACAAAAGCCTTTATATATTTTTTTTTCAAATATTATATAAATATATAAAATTGAAGCTGACAAGTGCACAGAAGTGGGCAATGTTTAAAAATTTTAAATTTATGATTTGCATGTTTATGGCTCAAAACAATACTGAGTTGCTCATAAAATTAAGTTTATTATAAAACTATAGTTGAAATTATTATAAAAGCCATTATTAAAAGAATCACAAGTTTTTAACTATTAAAATATTCACACTGAAAACCAAATGTTTGCGACAAAAACAAATGACAATTGACATAATTGCATTTTTAGAATTAATATGAAATTATATTATTTACTTATTTTTGAAATGTTTCAAGTGATATTTTCGAGTGTTTTGAAGTCACACCCAGAAAAAAATACTATATAAATAATAGTTTTATACTATTAAAAATATTCAAAAGGATAAATTATTATTTTAATCGGAAAATACCATTAAATACTAGAAAATACCATGACATTGCCATTGAGTTTATATGAAAATTTATATTTTTTGTATACTATTAAATCAATAATTGTCCTATTGACCAATTTTAATGGGATTTGAGGGAATTTTTTTCTGGGTGCATGCATAGACTGAAATGGTTATCAGTTAGTTTCACTTTATTGATTGTGCCAAGCGTGTAATATTTTAACTATGTTTTATAATTAACCAAATAAATTATTTGCAAATAATAAATTTTAATTTTCATAATATATTTAACCTGATTGTTGCTATCATTTATATATGATTGTAAATCAGAAATGAATCCTAACAAATTATGTTTGTGACAATCATTTCAATTTGTGTTCGTGTTGTTTTGTACCTACTGGACAACCAGTTGCCCATATCCGGCCAGTGGCATTCAAATGGGTGCTGTGTCGGCGTCATAAAATATTTTATTCAATAAAAAGTGCAGCGCTGGCAGCACTAATAGAAAACTAAACATTTGTGAATGGTTGAAAAAATACGGAAAAGGATTTAAATTGCAAAACACAATCATAAAATAACAAACAATCAAAAGCAATTGGAAGGCGGTGGTCCACATGAAAAATAAGTTTTTAGAAGAATATATATATTTTTAAATGAGGTTAAATAAAACGAATGGTAAATAAAATTTATAGAAACATATAAGGAGTAACAACCATGAATATTGTTGGCTGAATTTAAAAAAAAAATCATTTTTTAATTAAAATTTTAATTTTTCACTCACTTAAAATATACCGGTTCAAAGTTACAGTTTCGGTTTTGATTTCGGTTTTTGTATGAAAGTTATTTTTTGTCCATATTGTCTTGAACAATAAAATATATTATACTAATACAAGTACCAAATAAAACTATTTTAAAAACAATTCAACGAGATTGACTTTATTATACCCTACACTAAGAGTGAAAGGGTATATTCAGTTTGGTACGCCGTTTGTAACACCCAGAAGGAAGCATCTCCGGTATGGAAAAGTATATATATTCTTGATCAGCATGACCTCCTGAGTCGATTTAGCGATGTCCGTCTGTCTGTCCATCTGTATGTCTGTCTGTCTGTTGAAATCCCTACTTAAAATTAAAAAGCTAAATAAATGAAACTTATAACTTAGAATTGGCGAGATCGGTCCATTGTGACCTATGATCCGACCACTTATGTTCAAATACCTCATATAAAATGTACATATAAAGACCAATTTTTATGTATACGTGCTTAGGTAAACTTTTTTGGTCAAATATATATTGACATCATGCTCAAATACATGATAATAATGTTTTCCGGAGAAAATACTTGTACCCATTTGTAAATATGGATATCAAATTAATGAAAATTCTTCAGCGATTGAATTTTTTTGGTTATTTTCAGGATTCGTATACCCTGGTTACCTATATACCACTTTGAATGGTTACCACACATATGTGTAGGGTATTTATAGTCTGCTTAGACCGACTATAATTTTGATAATCCTAACTATCATAATTACACCTACTTTAAAATTTCCCATGTGATCTAACCTTCCCAACTGTTTTTTTTTTTTGTTAATATATTTTGTGGACTCTTTTGGTCTGATAATTTTTTAATGCAAATAAAAGATTTTATACCATTTTTCTCTGACTTTTCACTGTTTTTTTGTCAGCTTCTTTAGGGATTTTGATTGAATAAGTCTAGTTTTATATTTGTCAAGTTTTAAATTTTATATACAAAACATAGTCAAAAATTTGTCAAAACTTAAAATAAGTAAAAATATCACAGCCACATAAAGTTTATATATTAAAACTTGACACTCATAAAAAATATATATATTGTACAGCCACATATGCAAATTTATCAAAAAAAAAGCGTAATTTTGTTACTCCTACTGATGTTCAAAAATGGAATGGAACAACAATGGAAAATTGATGAAGATGTGTTTTTTTATTTAATTTATTTTTTTTTGTTTTCATGGCTAAAAAATATAAGCATCTTAAAAATAAGGTCTGCGAACCACTTTTGAAGCGGTAAATAGCTTCAAAAGTGCTTCAAAAGTCGCTTCAAAAAGATAAAATAGACAATTTTTTTTTTTTTGATCTTCGCAAGTTCGTACATCGATTGTGTATATGCACTGCGTTATCCACATTATTATTTTTGTTTTACTTTTATGCATAGTTTTATTGTTAATTGTTAAATCTTGAAGTTTTTCTTAAGTTAAGTTCTATGTGAATTATTTCATTTAACTTATAAAAAAAAAATAATATATCATCATTTTCACAGTGTACCTCATTTAGCTGATATTGCTTTTGTGTTTTTGTTTTTTTTCACAAATCCGCTGATTCGTTTGAAAGTACAACAACAACAAAAATGGGAATAAAGCAGCATCCACCAAGCTTTTGATAGAATTTTTGGCGGGAAATTTTTTGTACCACAAAGGAAACTCGTTGTTGTTGCTAAGTAGATAGCTGTACTAGATACATACAAGTAGTGTGGTGCCATGCGATTGTCTGTTATCATGCGTATGTCCGTTGTCATGCGTCTGTCTGTTGTCTTGCATCTTTTTGTTGCCATGCGATGATACAGGATAACAACGAAGAGTTGTCGTTGCGAAAGTGTGTATATGTATCGTAATTCGGTATTGTTGTACTCTTTTCTATCTGTTACTGTTCGATTTGTTGCGTTTGAATTTGTGTTCGCAAAGATAAATGTTACACTGCAAGATAGTGAGTGTGTTTTTTGGACATACGGTATGTATAACGTACGGTTTTTTTAATCTCTGAAGAAAACAGAAATATGCCTATATGCAATATTCCGTATATTATTTAAACAATAAAAAAAATCCCGCCAATAAATCTATAACAAGCATGGAGCTGTGGTCACATTTTATTGTTGCTGCACTTTGAAAGCAGAAGCACAAAATGTACATAAACACTAAAAGCAATAGCAATCAAATTTTGGTACACTGTTAAAATGTTTATATATTAAATATATCTTAGTCTTAGTTTTTTTTTTGTTGTACACGATTTGTCGCTAAATAAGTGATTCGACGGACGACGAAAAGCCCAAATGTAGTGAAGAAAAAAAGAAAAAGAAATAGCTTTTTTTTTTTTGTTGAATTCGATTTATCCGGCACACAAATGAATTAAGAATAACAAATTTCAGGCACATTTCTGGGATTTTTTTTAAACAACATGTGAATATTTTTGTAGCCAGAAGTTTTTTTTTTAGAAATCCCAGACTTTATTTAATGACATTTAAACATGTCTTGTACTTTAGAGAATTTCTATAAAATAAAATAATTGGTTTCGGTCTGTTTTTCTGCTTGTTTTTAAAACCGTTTTAAAACCGGTATAAAACCGAAACCGTTTATATCGGTTTTGGGATATCGGTTTATTTATGATTTTCTTATAACGGTTTCGGTTACGGTTTCGGTTTTAAACGGATATCGGTTTCAATCCTTTTCAATAAATCTTTTTCAATAAATTCTTCACAAAAAAACACAATTTTTCACTAAAAATTCAAATTTTTACTAAAAATTAAATTTTTCCACTTAAGTTAAATTTTTCGCTCAAAATTTCACTGAAAATTCTCTAAAATTTCAATATTTCATCAAAAGTTAAATTTTCACTGAAAAATAAAATTTTCATTGAAAAATAAATTTTTTATTGAAAATTCAATTTATCGTCGATATCTCATTTTTTCACTTAAAATTAAATTTTCACCAAAAATTAAATTTTCACCAAAAATTAAATTTTCACCAAAAATTCAATTTTCACCAAAAATGTTCACAAAAAATTCAATTTCTCACTAAAAATTCAATTGTTCACAAAAAATTAAAATTTTTACTGTAAATTCAATTTTTTAGATACAAATTTTATTTTTCGATAAAAATTAATTTTTTCACTAAAAATTAAATTTTAGAATTATGTTTATTTAATTGAATTATAATTATGAAATAAAAATTATTCTGTGTATGAAATATGAGCATCATTCTTTGTAAAATTACTCATTAAAAGACATTCACTAGTTTAACTGCATATAGCCTATACCGAGGTCAATATTAGATTTTCGTTTATATTAAAAAAATGCCTTCTGCTAATTTAAAGTGCTTTGCTTTGTATACATCCTACTACTATTTCATAATCTCAAATTCGCAAGAACCACAACAACAACGAAAATCGAAAAAAAAAAAATTGAATGCATTTCAATGCAGGATGTAACAATTCAATTTGGTACTTTGGTATAATTTATTAAATTTAATTTTTCATTTTATATTCGTTTTTCATTTCAATTTTCCATAAAATTTTGCTCGATTTTGTTGATTTATCGCATGGCAATTCGCGTGTTGCCAATGTGTAGCAAAATGTTTTGACGTTGTCTCGCTTCCACACTTTCGGTTTGGTGTGTCTCTGTTGCACAACATACAGCAAGCAACTTCGTGGGATGCATGTCGACGATTCGACGATTATGTTTACTCGCGCGCGAGAGCAATTTCCTTCGCGCGAGCATTTACAAGTCACGTGACAAACAGGACGGACGCGCATTGGAGCGGTTTGCTAAACAAACGAAGAAGAAGAAGTAGAAGTTGTAGAAGCAGAAGAAGACCAAGACCTCGAATAAGGCGCCAGTCATACGAAGCACTATATGGAAGCTGCAGCGTTAAAACCGAAGTAGCAGAATTTACTATGCAACCTTTGTAGTGCAACATGAAGCACGTATGGACTTTAAAGTTCTTTGCCGCGAAATCGAAAAGTAAGCCATTCCATTGTAAGTAGTTTGCGGTTTGGTTGGGAGGTTCATGGGTCGCTTCTTCGTTTTGTCGTAAGTCGAGAGAGGTGACATAAGTTTGGTTGAACTGCGCGATATTTCAATTTTCGTTTCTATCTAATTATGCAATTTGCAGTGGGTGACGACGAGGTGGCTGCGTGCAGTAAGTAGGTCACTTGGGATATGCTATGCAATATTTTCGGGGTGCGGGTTTTTTTTTTTTGTGGAGTTGGATTCATACATAGTTGATAATGTGGTTCTAACAATGTTGTAATGATATTGTCGTAATGATATAGTCGTGGGGGAACTTTGTTATTAGAGATGCTTTGGATTGTATTTTTATGTATATACTACTCTAATAGTAAAAGTGTTCAGCCCTTTGTAACACTCAGAAGTAGGAGGGGTAGGTAAGGAAAAGTATATGCAGGGAATTAATTTCTTGGAAAGTCGGTTCCGATTCCAAGATTTTTTAAATAGCGGTTATAATAACGATTTCGGTTATAATAACGAAAATTGAAACGGTTCCCTTTCCAATTCCGGTTCTGTGCGGTCTCTGACTGGGACCAAAATATCGGTTCCGATTCTGGTACCAAGCTTGAGTAGTGAAGATCATTTGCAAGAACAAGACCAAAAATGGTAATCTTGTTCTTGCTCTTGTTCTTGCACGCTAAGTCTTGCTCTTGTTCTTGCATAGGAATATATGATCTTGTTCTTGCAATACCTTTCTAGCTCTTGCTTGCAAGAATCTTGCAAAATTTTACTTTTTAAATTTTAAATAAAAGATAACTAATATGCAATTAAAACTGCATATTAATTATGAAAACGAATAGAATTTGAACACTAATTGTATTTAAGTTACTTATTTTCCATATTTTCAATTTCTTCAACAAAAAATATTTTTTTACTAACAAAAAAAATTCAATAACAAAAATTTGAATTATATTTTAAATGAATTAACTAATAATAAATAATTGTATAAATCAAGTAATCTTGACGAGACAATTCAAAATCTCAAGACCATAATAAAATGAACATATACATTCATAATAAATATGAGGAATATTTCGTATAGGCATATTTCTGTTTTCGTCAGAGATTAAAAATATCCGTATGCTACACGTACCGTATGTCAAGAAAACTCATATAATATCTTACAGGGTAACATTTATCTTTGCGAATACAAACTCAAACGATACATAGCAAACACTAACAGAAAGAAGAGAATGCAACAATAACGAATTACGATGCGTATACACACACTTTCACAACGACAACTCTTCGTTGCTATCCTGTATCGTCGCATGGCAACAAAAAGACTCATGACAACAGACAGATGCACGACAACGGACAGACGTATGACAACAGACAGTCGCATGGCACCACACTACATGTACATATCTAAAACAACTATCTAGTTGTCAACAACAACGAGTTTTCTTTGTGGTACAACATATTTCCCGACAAAAATTCTATCAAAAGCTTGGATGCTGCTTTATTCGCATTTTTGTTGTTGCACTTTCAAACAGATTTGTGAAAAAAACAGCGAAAACACAAAAATCAATATCAGCTAAATGAGGTACACTGTAAAAATGTTCATATATATATTTTTTTGTTTTTATAAGTTAAATGAAATAATGCACATAGAACTTAATTTAAGAAAAACTTCTTGATTTTACAATTAACAAAAAAAAACTATGTATAAAAGTAAAACAAAATAATAATGTTAATAGCACAGTGTATGTGCATAATCGATGTACGAACTAGCGTATCAAAGAAAAGAGGAACAACATTGCTTTGTCTATTTCATCTTTTTGAAGCGACTTTTGAAGCACTTTTAAAGCTATTTACCGCTTCAATAGTGCTTCAAAGAAATTATTTTTAAAACGTTTACATTCATTAGCCTTGAAAACAAAAATAAATAAATAAAAACACATCGCTTCCCATTGTTACATGTTGTTCAATATTTAGTAATGTCATGAATTCTTTTGAATTTCATTATTACCTTAAAAACATAATAAATACATTAAAATGTTAAAAAACGCAAGAATCTTGCTTTTCTTGCAGTTTGCAGTGTTAGTCTTGCACTTGCTCTTGCATTCCTTATCTTGCTCTTGTTCTTGCATGAAAATCTCGATCTTGTTCTTGCTCTTGTGATTGCACAAAATGAAAGAACAAGATGCAAGAACAAGAAATTTTTGATCATCACTAAACTTGAGCAATGTGCGTCCGTCCGTACGTCTGTTGATCTGATGATTATAAGAAAAATTTAATAACTTCAAAAATATAACACAGAATTTAGATTAATTGCAAAAATATACTGTCTGGTGCTGAAACATAACGTCGTCTTGGTAATCGCCCACTTTTCTTCATATAAAAAAAATATACTGTTCCAATTGAACGAAGTACCCAAATTTGAATACTGAATTTTTATTAATAATGAAAATTTGTATTTTTAATGAATAATTAATTTTTATGAATATTTTTAATGAATATTTTTAATGAATAATTTTCAGTGAGAAATTGAATTTTTAGTGAAAATTTTAATTTTTGATGAAAATTTTAATTTTTGTTGAAAAATTGAATTTATAGTGAAAAATTGAATTTTTAGTGAAAAATTGAATTTTTATTAAAAAAATGGAATTTGAGTGAATAATTCAATTTTTATTGAAAAATTTAATTTTAAATAGAATTTTTAGTGAAAAATTGAATATTTAGTGAAAAAATTGAATTTTTAGTGAAAAATTGAATTTTTAGTGATAAATTGAATTTTTAGTGAAAAATTGAATTTTTAGTGAAAAATTGAATTTTTAGTGAAAATTTGAATTTTTAGTGAAAAATTGAATTTTTTATTAATAAATGGAATTTGAGTGAATAATTCAATTTTTAGTGAAAAATTGAATTTTAAATAGAATTTTTAGTGAAAAATTTAATTTTTAGTAAAAAATTTAATTTTTAGTGAAAAATTGAATTTTTATTAAAAAAATGGAATTTGAGTGAATAATTCAATTTTTAGTGAAAAATTTGATTTTAAATAGAATTTTTAGTGAAAAATTGAATTTTTAGTGAAAAATTAAATTTTTAGTGAAAAATTGAATTTTTAGTGAAAAATTGAATTTTTAGTGAAAAATTGAATTTTTAGTGAAAAATTGAATTTTTAGTGAAAAATTGAATTTTTAGTGAAAAATTGAATATTTAGTGAAAAATTGAATTTTTAGTGAAAAATTGAATTTTTAGTGAAAAATTGAATTTTTAGTGAAAAATTGAATTTTTAGTGAAAAATTGAATTTTTAGTGAAAAATTGAATTTTTAGTGAAAAATTGAATTTTTAGTGAAAATTTGAATTTTTAGTGAAAATTTGAATTTTTCGTGAAAAATTGAATTTTTAGTGAAAAATTGAATTTTTAGTGAAAAATTGAATTTTTAGTGATAAATTGAATTTTTAGTGAAAAATTGAATTTTTAGTGAAAAATTGAATTTTTAGTGAAAAATTGAATTTTTAGTGAAAATTTGAATTTTTAGTGAAAAATTGAATTTTTTATTAATAAATGGAATTTGAGTGAATAATTCAATTTTTAGTGAAAAATTGAATTTTAAATAGAATTTTTAGTGAAAAATTGAATTTTTAGTAAAAAATTTAATTTTTAGTGAAAAATTGAATTTTTATTAAAAAAATGGAATTTGAGTGAATAATTCAATTTTTAGTGAAAAATTTGATTTTAAATAGAATTTTTAGTGAAAAATTGAATTTTTAGTGAAAAATTAAATTTTTAGTGAAAAATTGAATTTTTAGTGAAAAATTGAATTTTTAGTGAAAAATTGAATTTTTAGTGAAAAATTGAATTTTTAGTGAAAAATTGAATTTTTAGTGAAAAATTGAATTTTTAGTGAAAAATTGAATTTTTAGTGAAAAATTGAATTTTTAGTGAAAAATTGAATTTTTAGTGAAAAATTGAATTTTTAGTGAAAATTTGAATTTTTAGTGAAAATTTGAATTTTTCGTGAAAAATTGAATTTTTAGTGAAAAATTGAATTTTTAGTGAAAAATTGAATTTTTAGTGAAAAATTGAATTTTTAGTGATAAATTGAATTTTTAGTGAATAATTGAATTTTTAGTGAAAAATTGAATTTTTAGTGAAAATTTGAATTTTTAGTGAAAAATTGAATTTTTTATTAATAAATGGAATTTGAGTGAATAATTCAATTTTTAGTGAAAAATTGAATTTTAAATAGAATTTTTAGTGAAAAATTTAATTTTTAGTAAAAAATTTAATTTTTAGTGAAAAATTGAATTTTTATTAAAAAAATGGAATTTGAGTGAATAATTCAATTTTTAGTGAAAAATTTGATTTTAAATAGAATTTTTAGTGAAAAATTGAATTTTTAGTGAAAAATTGAATTTTTAGTGAAAAATTAAATTTTTAGTGAAAAATTGAATTTTTAGTGAAAAATTGAATTTTTAGTGAAAAATTGAATTTTTAGTGAAAAATTGAATTTTTAGTGAAAAATTGAATTTTTAGTGAAAAATTGAATTTTTAGTGAAAAATTGAATTTTTAGTGAAAAATTGAATTTTTAGTGAAAAATTGAATTTTTAGTGAAAAATTGAATTTTTAGTGAAAAATTGAATTTTTAGTGAAAATTTGAATTTTTAGTGAAAATTTGAATTTTTAGTGAAAATTTGAATTTTTAGTGAAAATTTGAATTTTCAGTGAAAATTTGAATTTTTCGTGAAAAATTGAATTTTTAGTGAAAAATTGAATTTTTAGTGATAAATTGAATTAAAAGTGAAAAATTGAATTTTTAGTGAAAAATTGAATTTTTAGTGAAAATTTGAATTTTTAGTGAAAAATTGAATTTTTTATTAATAAATGGAATTTGAGTGAATAATTCAATTTTTAGTGAAAAATTGAATTTTAAATAGAATTTTTAGTGAAAAATTTAATTTTTAGTGAAAAATTGAATTTTTATTAAAAAAATGGAATTTGAGTGAATAATTCAATTTTTAGTGAAAAATTTGATTTTAAATAGAATTTTTAGTGAAAAATTGAATTTTTAGTGAAAAATTGAATTTTTAGTGAAAAATTAAATTTTTAGTGAAAAATTGAATTTTTAGTGAAAAATAGAATTTTTAGTGAAAAATTGAATTTTTAGTGAAAAATTGAATTTTTAGTGAAAAATTGAATTTTTAGTGAAAAATTGAATTTTTAGTGAAAAATTGAATTTTTAGTGAAAAATTGAATTTTTAGTGAAAAATTGAATTTTTAGTGAAAAATTGAATTTTTAGTGAAAAATTGAATTTTTAGTGAAACATTGAATTTTTAGTGAAAAATTGAATTTTTAGTGAAAATTTGAATTTTTAGTGAAAATTTGAATTTTTAGTGAAAATTTGAATTTTTCGTGAAAAATTGAATTTTTAGTGAAAAATTGAATTTTTAGTGAAAAATTGAATTTTTAGTGATAAATTGAATTTTTAGTGAAAAATTGAATTTTTAGTGAAAAATTGAATTTTTAGTGAAAATTTGAATTTTTAGTGAAAAATTGAATTTTTTATTAATAAATGGAATTTGAGTGAATAATTCAATTTTTAGTGAAAAATTGAATTTTAAATAGAATTTTTAGTGAAAAATTGAATTTTTAGTAAAAAATTTAATTTTTAGTGAAAAATTTAATTTTTATTAAAAAAATGGAATTTGAGTGAATAATTCAATTTTTAGTGAAAAATTTGATTTTAAATAGAATTTTTAGTGAAAAATTGAATTTTTAGTGAAAAATTGAATTTTTAGTGAAAAATTGAATTTTTAGTGAAAAATTAAATTTTTAGTGAAAAATTGAATTTTTAGTGAAAAATTGAATTTTTAGTGAAAAATTGAATTTTTAGTGAAAAATTGAATTTTTAGTGAAAAATTGAATTTTTAGTGAAAAATTGAATTTTTAGTGAAAAATTGAATTTTTAGTGAAAATTTGAATTTTTCGTGAAAAATTGAATTTTTAGTGAAAAATTGAATTTTTAGTGAAAAATTGAATTTTTAGTGAAAAATTGAATTTTTAGTGAAAAATTGAATTTTTAGTGAAAAATTGAATTTTTAGTGAAAAATTGAATTTTTAGTGAAAAATTGAATTTTTAGTGAAAAATTGAATTTTTAGTGAAAAATTGAATTTTTAGTGAAAAATTGAATTTTTAGTGAAAAATTGAATTTTTAGTGAAAAATTGAATTTTTAGTGAAACATTGAATTTTTAGTGAAAAATTGAATTTTTAGTGAAAATTTGAATTTTTAGTGAAAATTTGAATTTTTAGTGAAAATTTGAATTTTTCGTGAAAAATTGAATTTTTAGTGAAAAATTGAATTTTTAGTGAAAAATTGAATTTTTAGTGATAAATTGAATTTTTAGTGAAAAATTGAATTTTTAGTGAAAAATTGAATTTTTAGTGAAAATTTGAATTTTTAGTGAAAAATTGAATTTTTTATTAATAAATGGAATTTGAGTGAATAATTCAATTTTTAGTGAAAAATTGAATTTTAAATAGAATTTTTAGTGAAAAATTGAATTTTTAGTAAAAAATTTAATTTTTAGTGAAAAATTTAATTTTTATTAAAAAAATGGAATTTGAGTGAATAATTCAATTTTTAGTGAAAAATTTGATTTTAAATAGAATTTTTAGTGAAAAATTGAATTTTTAGTGAAAAATTGAATTTTTAGTGAAAAATTGAATTTTTAGTGAAAAATTAAATTTTTAGTGAAAAATTGAATTTTTAGTGAAAAATTGAATTTTTAGTGAAAAATTGAATTTTTAGTGAAAAATTGAATTTTTAGTGAAAAATTGAATTTTTAGTGAAAAATTGAATTTTTAGTGAAAAATTGAATTTTTAGTGAAAATTTGAATTTTTCGTGAAAAATTGAATTTTTAGTGAAAAATTGAATTTTTAGTGAAAAATTGAATTTTTAGTGAAAAATTGAATTTTTAGTGAAAAATTGAATTTTTAGTGAAAAATTGAATTAGTGAATGTAGTGAATTTTTAAAAGTCTTAACAGTTTTAATCTCAGATTATATTGTACAAATACTGTTAACCTCTTAAATCGGTATTAACTAGCGGACTATCAGCGCAGAATCTTTACATCCTTAAGGACTATTATCACCCACACAAAATTGAAAAATAAACAAAAAAATATAACGTCACTTATAAATATTTAATAAAGGAGCAAACAAAAATTTAAAAAAAAAATTGCAAAACAAAAAAAAAAACACATATTTAAGGAGACTGTCCAGCCACACACACACACATATAATAATGACCAATTTGTTATTGTTGTAGATTTTCATCTTGGATGTGAAGTGAATTCCTGCCAAGAGCCATTAACAAAGAAAATATGCGATAAAATATTTAATGGTTGGGCGGCACCATTTTAAAGGACGGTCGGTTTTAATGCGCGCAACTGAAATTAAGTATTTCTGCTGCAATTCATTTCCATTTTTATTGTGGAGAAAATAGTGGAGAAAATTTTATAAATCGACTATAAATTATATTATTGCGCGAGAGGGGGGGAATACAACATTATTTTCAAGTGAAATACTTACAACAAATGAACAGTATTAAAATAATTTCAATTAATTTATTACAATTCAATGCACTTGAAGATCGAGTTAACTTTACTGTTTTTTTTTTCATATAATATATTTTTAATTTATTGCAATGAAAACTGTAAGTAATAACGTAAATGTCAACCTAAGGAAAATTTAACTTTGAAGCAAAAAGAAAAAGTTAAATTTTATTGTTTTTATTTTTGTCAAATGGAAAGAAGTAAGTGTTCAATACTAATTTCGAAATTTAATGATTTTTGTCAGTCTTGTCTTTTTTTTTATAATTACAAAAAAACACCAACTCATTCACTCATGTCTCATTTTTTTGCAATTATATCTTCATATTAGTGTTATTAATTTAAAAAACTGAATTATACTGAAATTCAAAGAAAATATCATATCGTCACTGTCATGCCAAAGGGGCGAATGTGCATTTTTAAAAATGTTGGGAAATCAAATATTGAAGTTTGAAATGCTTTAAAAATTAGAAAAATTTATTTTTTTTTCATTTTTTTTGTTATTTTGGTTTATTCATGAATTATTATAACGTATATAAAATATCTTTGGATTTGGACAACTTACTGAATTATAAATACGAATTTTGTGAGGCTATATACTGACCAAAACGCAAATATGTTTGTTTTTTATGCTATAACTTTTTATTAGCTCAAAATAAAATAGTGATGTAAAGGAATTAATTGTTTGTTTTTAAAGCACCTATCTATTGGCATCATTATTTAAAAATATTTTGCCAAACATTAATTTGCCATTTGTTATTTGAAGGAAATTTTTTTTTGGCAAATTTAAATAATGATGCCAATCGATAGGTGCTTTAAAAACAGACAATTAATACCTTTAAACTACTATTTTATCTTGCACGAATAAAAAGTTATAGCAAAAAAACGATGAAATTGGAAAAATTCAAAATCTTGTCATGCCAAAAGGGCGAATCTTTTCTTTTTCGCCATAACTTTTTATTGATACGAGATAAAATAGTAGTGTAAAGGCAATTATTGTTTGTTTTTAAAGCACCTATTGATCGGCATCATTATTTAAAAATATTTTAAATTTAACACAATCAAGGAATGATTCGCCCTTTTGGCATGACAAGATTTTCAATTTTTCAAATTCGCCCTTTTGGTTTTGACTTTTGTGGCTAGATATATCCAACAAAACGACACGCGATTTTAGCACAGTATACTTGAGGAAAAACTCATTCAAAAATGTAAAAAACGCAAATAGTGACGATATATTAACTGGTAAAAATTTTAAACACTGTTATAATTACTATGTCTTAGCAAAACTTCAGAATTCCTAGCAACTAAATTCATGACCGAAGAAAAATAAACAGGAACGACAAGTACCGAAATCGGAGCCCTTATTAAAAAATGTATAGAACCGGAACCCATATCATTAGGGTTTTAGTGCTTGCCAGGCACCGCATAGAACCAAAAACGGAACCGTTAAGATTTTTGAAACCGAAAACGTTATTATAAATAATATTTGGAACCGGAATCGGAACCCATGTATTTTTTTTTATTAAAACTGGAACCGCAATTTTCAAATTCTTGAAACAGGAACAGTCCCTGAAATCCTTTACAATTAGCCTCTATGAAAGACACAACAACAATTTGTCTAAAAATTCAATTTAATATGCGCTATTTTAAATAATTCATTTTGCCCTACTGTGCCTGCACGAAATGTCCTTGGTTGATTCATGAACTGTTCACAACAGGTCGTTGGCAAATTATCCTTTTGCAGTGGTTCCAACCTGTTTATTTATGTGCTGTTTGCTTCCTTCTGATTCTCATACTTTTGCTTCGACTATTTTTTCAACGTTCTCTTCATCTTCTTCGCTTTTCTACTTACTATATTTTCTGCTCCCTTTATTTTTGCTTACTTGATTGTATTAAATTTAATGTGTCAACGGAGCGCACACACGTCCTTATGAAAAATACAAAAAAAAAAACTGAGAATCTGTACAACAACAGCAGCAACATAAAATACACTCAAGCAACAACATTCACGCTCGCAAGAATCCTACGAATTGCGCACTCATATAAGTACATAAATTTAAATAATTCTCGCGGCTGAAATTTTCTTCATTTCGCTGTTTTTCGGTTAGTTTACTTTTAAATTCATTTTTATTTACATGCTTGCATGCTATGCCCATGGTGCCCAGTGGGAAATTAAATCGATGATGACAACTACGAAATTAACCCAGATCATTCTATCTTCAAGGATTTTAAAACCTCATGAATGAATAGAAACTGCCAGATTAAATGTTAAAAATTGAAAAATTAATTCATTTGGCACACAAGTTTATAAGCCATGAAATAAATCCAGAAAGAATTTACTTTTATTCGATTGTAAGGAATATTGTTACGAAAATTCAGTCTACGGAAAACTGTTCTACGAGTTTGTATCGCTGGATTGTGTACAAAGTAGAAACACTCTTATGTTTGGTTTAAATTATAACAATTAACTTTATTAATTCACTTTAATAAACAACTTTACTAATAACAAATTCTAACAACTGCTGCATGTCCCCAATTTTACTTTACATTGATCACACGAGATGCACTCGACCACTTTCCAATCACTACTGAAGTGAAGTACCTCAGATGCGGCTCCCTTATATACTTCGACTTGTTTCGAGAACCTTCTACTCGTTTCGTGAATGACGCATGCTATTGGCATCTCATTCGCACTCATGTGTTTTAATGCGCTGATCTTCCCTGTCTTTCTCGCACATTGCCCAGTACGCTGAATGATCTTCCGTCTCTTTCTAACACATTGCTTAGTGCGCTGAATTGTCTTGCGTCTCATTTATTATTGTTGAATGCTTGCACGGTGGGGCAAATTACCACTTTTCGTAACAATATAATAATTATTTTAGTGCGGTTACTTTTAAAAGTAATCTGGACTTGTTTCAAAACTGAACAAGAAAACTAACATTGCACAGAGATCCAATAATGTATGTATTTTATTGGTGTCTTGACATAATTCCCAACGAACATAATCAACAATTCAAATTTGGGGGTTATGACCGCCGATAATGCGGACATAACACCAACATTTTCAAAATACGAATTTGGAGTTTACATCGGCCAATGAAAACGGTCTTAACCCGATTGAGGGGTTGAAAAATTGGGAGTTATATCCGAAACAACGGCGGATTATGGGTTATTATTATGTCACGGCACCTAGGCGGACATAATCCCCAATTCGAAATGGGAGACTTTGTCCTACTAAACAACACACACACTCTTTGATTAAACTATAAATAAAAATAAAAGTAAAAATAGTTCCTATAAACAAAAATAAATATATCAATTTTTTTTTAATTTTTGTTGATAAATTTTTGAAAATATGTGTTTCATCAGTCGGAAATTAATTTTTACAACTCTAACTTGTATCAAAATAAAATATATCGTCGTTGTAGAAGAAGTAGCAAAATTCAGCAAATATTGTTTCGATAATACACGGCCATTTCCAGCAATATAAATGGAAAAAATGATTGCAACTTTTGTCGATTCATCTGCACATGATTCTAACTATGATTTTCCAACAAGATTTTAACAAATATTTTTGGTATAATATTTTAAAAATAGATATTGCAATGATTGTGTTCAAAAAGAATTCTGATTGTTTATTACCAATCAGTACGAATTGATGACAATGATTGTGTTTCATTCATTGTTAATATATTTTTGGGATTGAATATTGAAGAGAAAGAAACCAAAAATGAAAACTTTACCGCGATTTTAACTAAATTACCTATACCAATTTGTCCCATTGTGTAGCTACCAATTCAATCTGAAAGCATAAATCAAAAAACAACTCGAAATTGTTATAACAAAAGCCTCTTACACAGATTTACCATAAAGTCAGCTATTAGTCAACGATGTGTCGTCGACGATTAAACAAACAATTAAACATTTCCGACTGGGTGTCGACGTGTACGATGTGTGTGTGGTGTATACGATGTGTGTTTGTAAAATAGCGAATGTTCATGTGTGATTGTGACTTCCGCTTTGAGTGCATTTATGTACAGCTCAGAAGGCTCGTCTAGCTACTCTTCTGAAAGCTTGTAAACTGGGATTTGGCAGCTCATAAAATATTTAAATATATGTTTCACTCGTTGTTGCCGTTGTTCAGCTTCTTATATGATGTGTTCTTGTATGTGGTGTTGTTATATTCTGTTGTAAATTAATATGGGCAAAAGTAAACATAACCCAAGTACAAAGTCAAAATTGTGCAATGACTTATATGCGCCGCACCACCTCTTTAATCATTTTATACACATTTTATGTATGAATTTTTTATGCTCTTTCAGTTGCAGGTTTAGTTAGTGTTTCACAGACGCATAAGACCAGATTTACTAACGCAATGGTGGCTTCAAAAGAATATATAGTTCTTAATTCAAAAAGAAGATTAATGAATAAATAAATAAATAAATAAATAAATAAATAAATAAGAAAATGTGTCAAAAATCAAGAAAAAGAATGGGTATACTAAATTAAAAAATAGTTGGAGAAACAAAATCGGAAAGTCTCTCAGAAGGATTTACAATATCATATTTTCTGAAACATGCAATAATGACATAATACAGAAATAATAATAATAATAGTTTGACACTACAGCTCTATAAGAACTTAGGCCGAGCTCTCTCACCATTTTGAGCTGTGCGTGTTATATTTGTACTCAAAGTGGTGGGACCTACAGTTTATTGCCGAATCCGAACGGCGGGTGAGAGCTTTCATAGGCAATGTACTCTCGTAGGTTTGCCATTTACTGCCGAGAGGTAGCGCGGTATAGAAAAATGTTTCTATGAAAAGATGTTGTTAGCCCCAGTCCGGGCTTGAACCGGGGACCTTTCTGCTCTCAGTCCAACGCACTAACCACTGAGCTACCGCGGCTAATAAATAATTAAATAAATAAACAAGAAAAATTGTCAAAAATCAAGAAAAAGAATAAGTGTACTAAATTAAAAATTAGTTGGAGAAACAAAATCTGAAAGTTTCTCAGAAGGATTCACAATATCATATTTTCTGAAATATGCAATAATTACATAATACAGAAATACATTCTGCAGAATATACTATTGAATAATGAGAATGTACAATTTTGAAACATTGATGTGGAAATAAAAAATGAATTCTTTAAAATCAAAAACAATCTGATTGAAATATAAAAATCCAAAATAGATGTAGCGTTCTTAGTTCTGTGGTTATTGTGTTGAACTGCAAGGCGAAAGGTTGTAGGTTGGAATCCACGCAACTACGATAAAAAAATTATAAAATTTTTGTACAAAATGTAAAAATATATTTTTTAAATTTTCAACATTTTCTTAACTATTATATATATATAATAGTGAAGAAAATGTTGGAAAGACCCATAAATAATAACACTACACAACAGCCATTCTGCGCAGCAGTCAAGGTTATTTTTATACCCTACACTAAGAGTGAAAGGGTATATTCAGTTTGGTACGCCGTTTGTAACACCCAGAAGGAAGCATCTCCGGTATGGAAAAGTATATATATTCTTGATCAGCATGACCTCCTGAGTCGATTTAGCGATGTCCGTCTGTCCGTCTGTCTGTCCGTCCGTCTGTCTGTCTGTCTGTCTGTCTGTCTGTCCGTCTGTCTGTCTGTCTGTCCGTCTGTCTGTTGAAATCCCTAAGACTTTTAAAATTGAAGAGCTAGATAAATGAAACTTATAACTTAGATTACTAATATACTTACGCTGTATGTGCGAAAAAATTGGCGAGATCGGTCCATTGTGACCTATGATCCGACCACTTATGTTCAAATACCTCATTTAAAATTTACATATACAGATCAATTTTACTGTATACGTGCTTAGGTAAACTTTTTTGGTCAAATATATATTCACATCATGCTCAAATACATGATAATAATGTTTTCCGGCGAAAAGACTTGTGGTTCACCAAAAAAAGAAATCGAAATTCGGTACACCTACCCATTTGTAAATATGGGTATCAAATGAATGGAAATTCTTCAGCGATTGAATGTTTGTAGTTATTTTCAGGATTTGTATACCCTGGTGACCTATATATCACTTTGAATGGTAACCACACATATGTGTAGGGTATTTATAGTCGGCTTAGACCGACTATAATTTTGATAATCCGAACTATCATAATTACACCTACTTTAAAATTTCCCATGTGATCTAACCTTCCCAACTGGTTGTATTATGTAAAATGATGCCCTTATTCCGAAAATATGGTTTAATAACGTTTCTTTGGATAGGTTTACAAAATATGGGCCAATAACTTTTGGACCGAGGTTTGATAAAGGTGGTCACATATATTTGCAAATAGTTATCGTTCTAAATAACACATATGATCAAATGTTATATCGAACGAAAATTAATTGAATATCGTATTTTTTAGAACATTTTTAAATTGGTTCTTTGGTTTAAGAGAACACGAAAGGAGAACTTGAAAAAACATTTTTTTTTCAACAAAAATTTAAGAAAAAATTCATTTAAAAATATGGAAAAAAAACGAGAAAGTAAGATGATACACAAATTTTAATTTTTCAAAATTAGTTCACACTCTTTCAAAGAAATTGAGCTATAAATGACAAATATATGGGTAACATTTGAGGATAAAAAAAGTTATGTGAAAGCAATATAATTGAGTGCTATACAAATAGGCATACAAATAAAAAATAAAAAATGTGAGCGGATCACGATTATTTTTTGAGCAACTATTGATAGATGATTGCTTGTAATTAATTTTAAATTTTATAACTATCTTTAATACTTAACGAGATATGTGATCCTAAAAAGTAAACCCATATATCGTAGTGAATGTAGTAGATTACGTTGACTAAATCGACCCATTTTCGAACTTTGAATTACTATTCTACTAAAATATATTGAAAATAAATTTCACATCATTCAGAATAGCAGTTTAAAAGTTATCGTTCATATGCGGAAAGACAGACGGTCATATCTAAATCGACTCGGAAAGTGATGTTGACCAAGAAAATATATACTTTTTCATACCAGTCACGCCTAATAAGAGGCTCTAAAATATCCTCACATGTATTTTATAACTTGTAACCCATGGGTATAGGGAATAAACATATTATGCGATTTTTTTTAGTTAATATCCAATTGTAATGCTTTCACATAATTTTTTCTGTTCTCAAAATGTATCCATAGATTTCTTTTCTTTTTAAATCATTTTCTTTAAAAATGTACAGGCTAATTTTGCAATATTACAAACTGTGCATCATCTTGTGTTTTCAATTTTTCGCCATTTTTTAAATGCATTTTTTAATAAAATTTTGGTCGACAAAATTTACATTTTTCGAGTTCTTCTATAGAGTTCTCTTCAACCAGTAAACCAATTCCAAACTATGTTTATTGAATATTGAATTATCTTTCATTCGATATAACAATTGAGTTTATGGGTTTTATTAAACGCGAGATATTTACAAATTTATGTGACCACCTTTTTGAAAGCTCAGTACAAAAGTTATTGCACGAAATCTCGTAAACCTATCCGTAGAAAATTTTTTAATTCATATATTCAAATTCTGCGAGTCATTTAAAAAAATACAAAAATAATGGAATTTACTGCGCAAACTTTTTTTCTTATTTGGTTGTGTAGTGTAATCACAAAATTTGATATGGCATCAATAGTTTATGAGATATGAGTCTTCAAAGATAGCACTATTACATTTCATACATAAATTCACGAAACATTGATTGAATATGAACTACAAAAGTAATTCGCATGAACAATGACCGACTATTCGGCTAATAGTCATTAGCAAAAACCCGAACAACGACTATCGGCTATTTTGCAAAAACCGAACTAGGATTATCAGCTTTTGTGATTGACTGCCACAGTCATACACAAAAACCGAACATCGACTATCGTCGCACGGTGAACAAAATGATGAAATTTTTGAACAAAACGATACCTATATTTTTATACCTACACTAAGAGTGAAAGGGTATATTCAGTTTGGTACGCCGTTTGTAACACGCAGAAGGAAGCATCTCCGGTATGGAAAAGTATATATATTCTTGATCAGCATGACCTCCTGAGTCTATTTAGCGATGTTCACCTGTCCGTCTGTCTGTCCGTCTGTCTGTTGAAATCCCTACTACTTTTAAAAGAGCTAGATAAATTAAACTTATAACTTAGATTACTAATATACCTACGCTGTATGTGCGAGATCGGTCCATTGTGACCTATGATCCGACCACTTATGTTCAAATACCTCATATAAAATGTACATATAAAGATCAATTTTTATGTATACGTGCTTAGGTAAACTTTTTTGGTCAAATATATATTGATATCATGCTCAAATACATGATAATAATGTTTTCCGTCGAAAAGACTTGTGGTTCACAAAAAAAAAAAATTGAAATTCGGTACACCTACCCATTTGTAAATATGGGTATCAAATGAATGGAAATTCTTCAGCGATTGAAAGTTTGTAGTTATTTTCAGGATTCGTATACCCTGGTGACCTATATATCACTTTGAATGGTAACCACACATATGTGTAGGGTATTTATAGTCGGCTTAGACCGACTATAATTTTGATAATCCTATCATAATTACAACTACTTTAAAATTTCCCATGTGATCTAACCTTTCCAACTGGTTTTAATTTAATTTTTATTTTTACTATTACATAACTAAAATCTGTAACCATTTTTCTTATAACATCAATAGTTTAATATATATGAATCTTCAAAAATAGCACAAACATTACATTTCATACCTAAATAAATGAAAATACATATTAAAATATAACTACTTAAATTATCCTTGTTTAAACTGTCAAATCGTTAAAATGGTATTTAGTCTTTTACAAAATACATCTACTAAAGAAAACATAGGCTTCGGTTTACAAGAAAATCGTAGTTTACAGAAAAAATCATTGCGATATGCTACCATTTGCGTTCGAAATTTGATACCAGTTAAACCTTGCGATATTCTTTATTCGCACTAACTTATTTTTGATCACTAACAATGTGGTGAAAACCAAAAAAAAAAAATCATCCCGATAAGGGCTCCGGATTTTGAAAAATATGATGGCAATTATAAATGTTCTAAATTCAAATTTCGCACATTTCTTTGTACATTTTGTCTAAAGACTACTACTGAACAACATCACTGTGGTGAATCTTAAAAAAAAAATCATCCATATATTGACTCCGGATTTTGAGAAAAATTTAAATTCCCAATAGTTATGTAATACAAATTAAATTCTACTTCTGCTATGTAATATTTAAATTTGGATCGAAAGTAATCTTGAGCACTGTGAGATTATTGAATTCAACAAACAAATGCCGCAAGGAAATTTCATTCTAGCAACGAATGCTATATTCTTATTTCAAATGGAAATAAGTCATGCAAAGATATTAAAAATTAAAATTATTATATGAGCTAATGAAATTGGACTCCCGTTTCAAAATCTTACTTTCGAAATACTACCCAGTCTGCCATGTCTCGGAGGCCTTCAATGTCTCGAAGCTTTCTCGAATAACTTCGTTAAAAAAATACGATCTCGTTGTATTCTCGATTCTAATTTTTTAAAATTTTCGTACATTAAAATTTTTTGACAAGAACGATATTGAAACATTTATCAAATCGATATCACCATATTTTTCGCAGCAATCTCGAATTTTGATCATTTTTTTCTTCTATATTCGATTTCGAAAAATTTCTCGTATCGAGAAAACTCTGACAGAATGTTTTGAGATCTACATACCATCTAGGTCCAATTTGACGCGCGAATTCTTTACGAGAACGGGTCCGATATCGTGTGATATCTCCAATTACTCGCATTGATCTCGTAACGATGTCGATATGAATGGCATACTGGGTATGTATTATATTTAAATTTTAAATTTGTTTCTTACAAAATTATTTTTATACCCTACACCTATGAGGTACAGGGTATATTAACTTTGTGCATATATTGTAACGCCCCTTAGGAGGCGCGTACGGTATGGAAAAGCATATATATTCTTGATCAGCATCACTACCCGAGTCCGTTTAGCCATGTCCGTCTTGCTGTCATGCTGTTTTGATGTCCGAATACAGAATAACTTGAGAAATACTGATCAGAATGCGATGAAATTTCGTCTCAATATATTTTATCCAAAAGTAGGAACTGAGTTTGAAAATGAGCCAAATCGGTCAACGGACACGCCCACCTCCCATACAAGTCAGTTTTATATAACTCTTTCGGAACTAATAACTCGAAAAGTATTCAAGGTATAGTTATAAAATTTAAAACGTATTGTTAGAATTCACCTAAAAATATGTGATCCAAAAATGGGCGTGATCCGCTCACTTTTTTTCATTATTTCCCGGGATTTCATAGTGGAAATTTGATCCGTAAATTATTAAAATCAAATCTATGAAATATTAGCCTTTCAAAATTTTAAATATAGGCGTGGTCCACCCAATTACATTTTTCAAATTTTTTTTTTTAGTTTTTTATACTTTATATAATTTTTTTAATTTATGGGGATATAAGACGTAAATTTCTGATATATGAATAATATTCACCAAAGGTGTAGGGTATTCCATAGTCGGGCCCGACCGACTATAAAAATCCGCCCCATGTGACCGAACTTACCCATGTGACCTAACTTTCCCAACTCGTTTTTTTTTACATTCCTCCAGACAAATCGTTGGCTGGATCTAAGCATTGAAACATTTTAACAGAAGTTAATAAACCAACAAAACGGAGTTTGTATTAAAAGTTTTAAATTTTAAAAAATGTGTTTAGTTTCCAATTACTTTCATTTATTCGAAATATGAGAGAAATATTTCTGAAAAATGTGTGTCGGAACCACAGATAAAATGTTTAGAAGGCCTAGGATGTTAAGAAATATTTAATTGGAACATTTAAAACCGGAAAATTCTGAGTTTTTATCAAAAGTTGTCTATTTTATTTTCCTTCCCCAAAATATGCCGAAAATCTGACTTAAAATTCCGCAACTGCACGAGACAAAATTGTTGGCATTTTTAAGTAATATTTTGGGCATATTTCCGGCAAACACACAGATAAATAGAATATTTTGGGAAGAGTATAGCATGTTGTAGAAGTTTATGGAATTATAATGGCAGATTCACAGCATTTTTTGGTAACAGTCAGAAAACAGATAGCTTATGATGGAAACTCCGCCTTTGTCTGTTTAAAATATGACAAAAAAATGTTTCTAAGCTGCTTCGATCCGATCCTGTATTTGGATGTTGTAACTTACGCAGACAAAGTTTCTGGCATTTTTCAGGAATATTTTAGGCATATTTCCGGAAAACATAAAGATAAATGGAATATTTTGTTAAGTGTATAGCAGGTTGTAAATGTTTGTGGTATTTTAAAGGCAGATTAACGGCATATTTGGGGAACGAGCAGAAAATAGACAGACTGTGATACAAACTCCGCCTTTGTCTGTTTGAAATGTGTCGAAAAAAAATTTCAAAACTCTTCGATCAAAAATGTTCCAGGGGTTCGCAATCTGGTGACCTTCGATGCCTCGAAGGTACTACGAACAACTGCGATAAAAAAAAATCGATCTCGTTGCTTTATCGATAACAATTTTTGACAGGATACAATCTTTAAATATTTATCACATTGATATCGCAATAATTTTGGCAGCAATCTGGAACTTTGATCATTTCTTTCATAGAGATTATTCTGATTTCGAAAAATTTCTCGTACAAAGAAAACTCCGACAGAACGCGTCGATATCTACCTACCATGTAAGTTCAATTTCCACCTACTCGCATTGATCTCGTAACGATATAGAAATGAATGGCATACTTGGTCATGAAATAATATAATAAAAAGATTTTCTCTGTAAAAATTGTAATACAAAATTCTAACCGAAATATCGTTAATTGGGGCAAGCAAACAATAAAGCAGATCTACAATCAAATATGATAAACACATTTTACTACTTCTTTTTACAAATAATCTTTTTTTTTTTGTACTAATAAAGATAATAACTGGTAGTAATATTGGTCACAAAACTCCATCTAGACTGTAGACAAAGTAGTCAAATCGCAGCCGTGCTTGGCTACCAAAGCAATTACCGCAAAATAAAAAAAGTACTAAAACACTGCCTTTTTTCAAATACACACGCACACACATGACTAACTCCTTGGGCCACACACACACACTCATACAGACTCACCAAGCCCGTACGTAGTTGTAGACGCTATTTTATGATTATCTTTCTATTTTATGAAATTACTTTGCGTGCCTTGCATAAACTTATGCGACATTTTGCTTCGACATGTCCTTGTTACAGGACCAAATGCTAGAAGCAGACAGAGTAGGCAGAAGAAGGTGGAGAAAAGGAAGCGGGCGGTTTAAAGGGCAACTGGCGCGACATTCGGAGACAATGTACATCAGCAGCCAAGAGACCCACACAACGGCAGCAAACTTATGACATTTATTTCCGTAGCTCAGCCAAAATGAAACCCTTTTAATTTACTACAACAACAACAATAGAAAAAAATCAGGACACTTTTATATAAGTAAGTATAGTGTATAGTAAATATGTAGGTGCTTGTGCGCTCAAGGAAGTCGTGCTATACCCTAAATATCCTTTTAAGCCTGTCAGCAGACAAACATCCTGACACACACAAAAACCATAAAGTGGGAGCTGCTAAAAGACGCAGGAAAACCGCAATTCTACGTTTGCAAAAAATCCAACCAACAAAAAAAAAATCATTCATAGAAGCACAAAGAATAAGGATAATGGCAACAAAACTCTACCGTCTCTGACTACTACTTGCTATGCAGGCTACGCTCACAAGAACGCAAGGACGACTGAGCACACTGAGAACTGCTGTCAGACAGGCAGACAGAAACTGACGCACCGAACCGCACCGCACCGACTGACTGACAGCCACACAAAGGCAGCCAAATTGTTTTTATTGTCATCAGGTGAGCTGCTCGGACTATTCAATTTTCAAACTGAAATAAAGGCAACTGATAAAGAGGCTGCAGAGACCTACAAAAGACCGTCGACCGAAGCATACGTGAGCGTACGTATTAAATTAACCTTCAATATACAAAACTTATTTAATGTTCATCATGTGGGTGGTTTGTTTTCATCGGTGTTTTCCTTTTCTTTTTTTTTTTTTTTTTTTTTGCTATGTTGCTATTGTGCTGTATGATAATTAAATTTCCTTAAAAAGGACATATGGCTGCAAGACACGCAGTCATTACGTTTGAGAAGCGTCGCAAAATGACACAGTAGCCGAACAAATATAGAGCAATTTTAATACGGGTTGTTCTTCGGCAAAGTTGAGATATACCAACGAAGACAGTTACCTTCTTAATGTAATGATAAAATAAACAATACCATTTATTTGTACTATTTGGTTGAATGACCAAATTATAGTTTTTTATTATTATTTTGAGTTAAATTGACTACTTGGGTACAGTATGGTTAAGAACCTCAAACAAAATTTTTGGCAGAGTCGAGGCAGTTTAGAATAATTTTCCGTCATATATAAAACAAAAAAAAGTTTGTAGCACAAGCTGTTTGTTTTCGGCCCGTTTCCAAAATATGCCGTGAATCTGCCATTCAAATACCACAAAATTTTACAACTTGTTTTACACTTCCCAAAATATTCTATTTATCTGTGTGTTTGCCGGAAATATTTCTGAAAACAGCTAGAATTTTTTTTCTCAGGAAGCACTCAAACAAATGGTAAATTTGATTACAAAATATAAAGCAGTTAAAAAGCGGGCTACAGGCAGGCAGCATAGCATCTTTCAAGCTGGAAATCAACAGATTTTGAAAAGATTTACGGCAGGTTTCTGACAGACACATGCGGTGTTTGTAGCAAAACCTTCCTGTTGTCTGCCCTAGATCAAAACTACAGACGAAAGCTGTCATACCCAAAGGTACCCTAGGCAATTTTTGGCATTTTTCTGGAATTTCCGGCAAACAAATGGATAAAATGAATACTTTGGAAAGTGTATAGCAGAATAGAATAAAAAAAATGTATGTTATCTTTCTATTTTACTTCATATTTCAAATATTTTTCATATAAAATGATTGTCAGTCGTCGTCTGTGTAAAGCACACAGAAAAAAAATGTACATCATATTGATGAATTCCGTTCTTCAAACCATGATTCATTGTATTGAAGAACCATTCATAATACTAATGATTAACGCCATTATTTTATGAATGCTATCATAAATATGAAGAACGCTTGATAACTATCGAAAAAGTATTCTTCAATATGATGAACTGTATGTGAAGAATACGTTTCATCATATTAATGAACCAAAGCATTTTTCTGGAATTTCCGGCAAACAAACGGATAAAATGAATACTTTGGAAAGTGTATAGCAGAATAGAATAAAAAAATGTATGTTATCTTTCTCTTTTACTTCATATTTCAAATATTTATCATATAAAATGTTTGTCAGTCGTCGTCTGTGTAAAGCACACAGAAAAAAAATGTACATCATATTGGTGAATTCCGTTCTTCAAACCATGATTCATTGTATTGAAGAACCATTCATAATACTAATGATTAACGCCATTATTTTATGAATGCTATCATAAATATGAAGAACGCTTGGTAATTATCGAAAAAGTATTCTTCAATATGATGAACTGTATGTGAAGAATACGTTTCATCATATTAATGAACCAAAATATAAAATACAACATATATGTTCATCATATTGAAGTACGCTGTTCATTAAACCAAATTTCTATCAAAATATTTTTTTCGTAATTTTTTGCCGTACTTCTCAGTTCTCAAGTAGTTCTTGTGTGTTATTTCTTATATAATTCTTGCTAGACATGCATAAATTAGTAACATGTATTATAATATATTTATTATATCTACAACTTTTTTTAATAAAAAGTTATATTTATAAAAAATATATTCTTGAAAATGTAATTATTTCAAAAAAAAAAATTTTTCGATCATAATTTTTTTTTTCAAAAAAAAAATTTTTTTTCAACAATTTTTTATTTCGAACATATTTTTTTGTTCGAACAATTTTTTTTCGAAACAATTTTTTTTTTTTCAAAAAAGTTTTTTTCGGAATATTTTTTTTGTCCGAAAATTCTTTTTTCGGATAATTTTTTTGTTTTTAATTTTTTTACTGTTATTTTTTAAATAAAATTTGTATAACACTTTTTATTCGAATTATTTTATATATATATATTTTTTTTTTAATATTATGAAAAAATTTATCAATATGAAAATTCAAATTCATTGTATTGAATATTTTGTTCATATATATAATGAATACATTCATTAATATGTCATTTAATGAACGGTGGTATCAATATGAGGAATCTGGTAGTTGGTGAAAAAATTCATAATATTTATGAATAAATTCATCATATTGAAGAATTTTTTTTTCTGTGCAGACTGCCTTGCTATTCGTTAAAACTGCTGTAAGGTAGCAATTCTGGATATTAAAAAAATGCTTTTGTCCGCCGACAACTGTCTTCCAATATTCCACCTAAAACCAACTACAAGGCAGCCTATTTAATATATAATTCCAAGAAAATCTGTCATGGCATTTACACATTTTTAAACATGCCGATTCTCTACGTAAAATAAGCTTTGAACCCTTTCGAACTCGATAGCGCTGTATACTACATTTGTGACCCACTGACCATACACGGATAGAAAAGATTTGTTTGAATATGTTTGAATGTAATTAAAAAGTAATACGAAATTACCATACATGTATTAGGAATGAAGTGTAATTAAATTATAATCGAAATTGAATTTATTTTTGTTCACGTGTGAACATTATTATATTGTCCAGCATAATCTGTCAAATTTACCATAAATATGTTACAATACCAACATAAAATTTTAATTGCATTTGAATAAACTATTTCTTGGCAATTTACTTGGTTAAAACTATGTTTCGAAACACAGAAAATGTTAAGTAATCAAATCTAAATACAACGTATGTTCGCAACGCTCGTCTAAATTCGATATTTTATCGACTGACGAAGTAGGCAACATTGTGCAGCATTTTCTACCTACGCCATCTTTTGCCATAATTTGAACATATTGATTTTAAAAAACAAACAAAAAAGAAATTTGATTTAAATACACGTATTCTTCCAACATTCTTCTGGTATAAGAAATTGGCACTCGTTGTGCCAAGAGACCTACGTCTCTTTTGTCGTCGTTTGAAGTATGCATAGGGTCATTTCAAACATACTGATGTTTGAAAACAAAAAAAAATGAATTCAAATGTAAATAAAGGTATTCTTGCAGCTCTCTTCTTGTATACAAAGTTGACACACGGTGATCGGTATTTTCTGCGTACGTGTCTTTTGTTGTTCGTTGAGAAAACGTGTTCGCGTGTTCGCGTAATAATTTTGTTATTTGTAAATTAAATAAATATATAAATTGTGTTACAAAAAGTACAAATAGTAACAGAGTAATAATATTGTGCAGTATATAATGTCTGAAACTAATGTGAAAAAACTAAAAATAAAAATCTGTGTTTCGATTTTCAAACAGAATTTGGCATGTTTTTTTACAAAAGCCTCCGTGAATTCCTTGCCTACGCTATGTGCTGTACTGAGATCAACTGAAACTGTACCAAATATAAAGCGAGCCTGGATCGTCTGATTTAGCGTCTGCTGGTGCAATTGTGCATTCATTGATGCTGTCACTCAGTTTTAAACCAATTATTTATTTATGCATTTAAATATACAAATATACAAATTCAATTATTATAAATGTTTAAAGATTTTTAATAAAAAAACATTTTATTTTTATTTTATTTTATTTTCAGGATTTCTTTCCAAAAATATTTAAATTTGTTTCTATTTGTCTATTAGGGTCGTCTTGATCATGATGAACTCGTCAGGATATGATAATTGAAGAATTCAATTAAACGAATTAAAACCAAAAATTCAATTTAAACAGTTAATATTAGGATCAAGGTTTAAATTATCCATGTCTGATACTGCTAATAATAAAAATACAAGTAGAATGCAAAAAAAAAACAGGTTATACTTCAAAAATAAATATTTAATTATCAATGTAATTTCCCATGTGAAAATAAAACATCGTCAATTATTCAGTAATTTTTATGCAAAAATACGTGCAGTAATGGAAGAAAGCCAATTGAAATAATAAAATAAATTCTAGGAATCGCGATAAAATCTTTAGAGCCTTTTGGAGTTGAAGCTGAAATATTTTTTCTTATTTTTGTTTTTTTTTTATTTTTTTTTTTAAGTAGCTGCTTTGATATATTTTTATATTTTTTTGCCTTCAAATAGTACTACAGTTCTGTTGACATGACTAAAGAGACTCGTTTGTCGACAAAGAAGATGGCGCTGTTCTAGACGTCATTTGAATAACTGTTGAGACAAAATACCGTTCCATTCGTGACTTTATCGTCGAGTTCAGTTCAGTTCAGTTCAGTTCGGTCGACTAGAGTTGAGTCGAGTCGAGTCAAGTCAAAGTATAAATAAAAGACAACACAACGTTTATGTTTACGAAATACTTTTGCCGGAAAGTAGGTTCCGTAAATACGTTTTATGTATGCGCGGGAAAAAAAAAGGTTTATAATATCAATTTGTGCCATGCATGGCAAATACAGGGAGTATAAATTAAAATGTTTAGGAAATTTTACAAAAAATATATATAAATGTTTATTATAAATAAGACGAAGCTTAATCGGAATAGTACGTATTATATTAAAAATTGTTGCAAACGTGCGAGTTAATTGAAGTAATTATGTATATGTTTAGTTTCTAACAATTAAAAATAACATTAAGTAAATTTTAGAAATCATATTCTATATGTCATACCTTTTTATTTTTTAACTCAATCATTAAATATTCTAATCATAAAATTCAATTATAATATGATTTATGATTTAATATGATATGATATATGAAATTATTTTGACAATCAACTATCGCTTCATTACTCAATATGAAATTAATAATGCAATATTTAAAGATAGAATCATTCTACACAGAAAAAAAAAATTCGTAAAAATAGCCAAAAAGGTACATCAACACAATCAAATTATTGCTAAAACTGCGCCGACTAAATTATTAATTGTATTAGCGTACACATTAATCATATTAGCAATCGCATTTGCTGGCAACAGAAAGTGGTCGTTGTAGCAGTGCGTGGTCGCTATAACAGTGCGTGGTGTGTGTTCGTGTACTCGCTTACAGCGCTGGTGAATTTAGTGGAATTCGTGAAATTGGTGGAATTCGCTTAGAATAAGAATTTTTAGTTTGCGGTTGGCGCGCATATCAGTTCACATTTGGTTCATGTCAAAAGAATCGCTTATAGAGTTTGATCATACTCTATTGGTGTCGTTGAAAATGATGATGATGATGATGATGATGATGGCAATAGTTGCATATTTAATTATGCTTCATCATCAGAAAAGTATATTTGTTATATACTTTCACAAGAATTTATATTATTTTTTTTAATAAACTAAAAAAGAATTATAAGAATACCGTGAAAATTCAAAAATTGCTTTTAAAACGTCGACCATATCAATTAAATAATTTGCTACTTAAGCAAAATCATTTATTGGTATATTTTTGGACGCAAATAACATTTTTAGCGAATGTGTTTGCTCAATACATGAAAATGGCAAAAATGTCATTGCTAGACCAATAAATGGTGTACAATTTATTTTGATTGCTGTATTTACGTCGATTATTTTTTTCTGTGTATACATCTTATGAATACTTATTGTGTAGGACTTAATAAATGACGTACAATGTTTCCCCTATAAATTTCCTTCAGACAATTCCTTCCCGGAAAATTGTTTTCTTTTGACAAATATCCCCGGATAATTCTTTCTTGTGACACACTGTTCTGTCTCAGGGACAAAATATCTGGGTATTTCTTATGACAAACTATTCTGTCTCAGGGATAAATTATCTGGGTATTTCTCTGATTGGTCCGGGCATTGTGCCACATTTCCCGACTCTGCTAAATTATATCATAAAATTGTTTTCTTTTGACAAATATCCCCGGATAATTCTTGCTTGTGACACACTGTTCTGTCTCAGGGACCAATTATCTGGGTATTTCTTATGACAAACTATTCTGTCTCAGGGATAAATTATCTGGGTATTTCTCTGATTGGTCCGGGCATTGCGCCACATTTCCCGACTCTGCTAATTTATATCATATCTTTTATATTTTAAAATCCGAAACTACATCAACCAACTCATAGCGCGATCAACTTATTCGGTTCTCTCAATTGTTATGTCGGTTCTTATAGCTGAAACTAAAAGGAATTTAACTAAAAACCGTCAATCAAATAATGGGTGAGCTGATAGTTTTTCCAATTGTTATTTTTCAGCAGCTATCAAAATATTTAGAGGTTTGGCATTTCATCATGCATCATTAGGATGAATGCTGAACGGATATTTTAGCTAATCGAGTTCGTCGCTACAACTAACTTTGTCTTTCTTCCAACCATATGCAAAAAAAGAACAATTTTTCTACTTGTATACCTTACTAATTTTTAAATTAAACATTTCTCAATGAATTATACAACCTTTTTTTACAAAGAGACACAAAAATCTTTTGTATAACCTTGTAAAAAATATTAAACTTAAATTGCCTTTTATAAATCACACTGTTTAAGGAAGTCACACTGTAATATACGTCGTATGTATGTATTTAAAATCACACCCAACAGGAAGCCTATAAATCTAAACACATGTTTTGCGTCGTTTGCTGAAAAGCCCTCTAAGTGTTTTCAAACTAAAGTTTGTGCAATTTTTTACATATTTTTGTGAATTATTCAGTTTTGTACACTCTTAGTTATTTGCTTTAAGCGAGAATATAAACAGGGTTGTACACTCAAAGTAATGTTTAAGCCGATTTACGAAATATTTTTTCGTTATTTTTTATTTTGTACAAAACACGAATAATTCGAAGAATACACGAAATATTTGTAATTTGTATTTTTTATTCCAAATATATTTTACGAACTATACGTATATATATATATATATATATATATATATATATATAACGAATCAATATTCGTAAAATTAAAATGTCAACAATATTACAAATATTTGTTAATACAATTTTTTTACGAAAGAATAACATATTTTACGAAAGCTTCGTATAATTCCTACATAACTTACAAACATATTCAATAAATTTCGAATAAAAATAACAATCTTTCGTATAATTTACGAATGACTTTCGTAGATTAAATCTACGAATAGTGTCGCAAAATAAACAAATAATATTCTTAGTTTTATCATACATTTACGAAAGTTCTTTCGTGTTTTTAACGAAATATTTCGTTGATAAATTTTACGAAAATTTTTGTAAAATATACGAACGATTTCGTGTATTTTAAGCAGATTTTATTTTTAATATTTCTATATTTCCAAAAGTAAATTTTTTAAAACCGAAAATAGAAATTTTTGTTAGGTATTTGGTTAAAGTTCTCACAGAAAAAGACTGATGTTTTATAATGTTGAAGATATTGTGTGATTTGTTGCACAGAAAAAAAGAATAATCGACATAAATACAGCAACCGATATTAATTGCATTCGTTGATCAATGCAGCAATGCAATTCACTAATATAATGAAAAAATTTGCTATACTTCGTTAAATCAGCAATTCCGTTTGCTAATATGAATATTTGTACGTCAATACAGCAAATTAATTAGTCGACGCAGTTTCAGCAATTAAATTTGCTAAAACGGCGCCAACTGAATTATTGCACAGAAAAAAAGAATAATCGACATAAATACAGCAACCGATATTAATTGCATTCGTTCATCAATGCAGCAATGAAATTCACTAATATAATGAAAAAATTTGCTATACTTCGTTAAATCAGCAATCCGTTTGCTAATATGAATATTTGTACGTCAATACAGCAAATTAATTAGTCGACGCAGTTTCAGCAATTAAATTTGCTAAAACGGCGCCAACTAAATTATTTTCTACATTGACGTATTTATATTGGCAAACAGAATTGTTGATTTAACGAAGAAAAGCAAAGGTTTTCATTAAATTAGTGAATTTCATTGCTGGATAGATTAATGAATGCAATTAATATCGGTTGCTATATATACGTCGATTATTTTTGTTCTGTGTGTGATTATTAGTAATATAGAAAAGAATATTTATATTTCAATTTGAGCTTTAAACTACCATAAAAAATGTATTCTTTGAGTTAAAATTTAAATTTAATATCATGCTAAATTCCGTACGCATTTAATCCTGAACCTAAATCGATACTACTTTAAAGTGCATTGAACTCATTATGCGTATTATGCACTGGAACTCTATTTATTGCCCGGTGGTATGTAGGCCAAGGCAATTAAAATTAAGCCGTGCAACAAAGTGCAACAATTAAGATAACTAAGTAGGCTTAACTGGCAATCGTTTAAGTTTCCAATAAATTATGCATCAGTTAAAAAGGACCCCAATACTAAACGTGTCTCCAGACACATACACACACAGTATCCTTGGTAGAAAGAAGAAAAAAGAGAATAAAACACAACCCGCAAATATCTCAATTATCAGTGTAGAGCGCAGAACAGAATGACACATAAATTGCACTAACATCATGTAGACTCAATAATATTATAATTTATTACTATACCAGACAGAATTTAAGTTATCAGACAAACTCATAAACGGACGGACTAAAGGACGTAAGGACGAGCATTTGTGTCACTGCACTGAGTGCAGTTCTGGCAACCAACTGCAATGCTCTACGATGACGACGTCACTTTGCATAAAAAAATGTTTTATTACTTTTTCCGTTTTTATTTTATATATATTTTTTTTTTCATTTGAGCCCTTTATAATATCGTAACGAGGATATTGGTTGGCAATGAAATATATTGAAAGTTTTGTTTTTTTTTTTCATTCGTTTTTTTTTTTTTTGTTCAAAGTGCTTAAGTTTATCATCGATTTACCATCAGTGGCAATTAGTGTCTCTTGCTTAACTTGGTAGTGGTGCCGCCGGACAGACGAGAGTTGGAAAATTATGTATAAAGTGATTCACGGTGATGCGCTTCACAAATTGAAAGTCTGTGAGGTTAGTAATAAAATAAAAAAAAAAAAACAAAAAAATGGTTTATGATCTAATGGAGCTTCGAGACAAAAAATAAACAATTTCAAGATGACGATGATGATATTATTCATTTAATTCGCAGAAGAAAATCCTAGAATTTGAATTATTATTAGTGAATTCCTATCATACTTTGAGAAAAGTCGACAAACACAAAGAATATCGCTAAATGGCGAAGGTATTTGCAGCAGCATTTGGAAAGAAAAATGTAGCATCGAGGCAGCATTTAAAAAAGCAAAGACTGAGAGTTTTGGAATCGAAGCAGCATTTAAAGAGCAAATATCGAGTGTTTTGGAAAAACTCGAGCAATTTAAACCCTGTTTAATGCAAAATATCTACAAACTGGTTTGTAAAACTGCAATATCGAGACATTTAAGAACACCGACACATTCAAATATGTTTCCTAAAAAATAAGCATATGTTTATTTTTTCCACGAAAAGAAGCATTAAATTTGTTCAGCCACGAAAAGAATCTCTTTCTAATTTTCTCCACGAACAGAAGCATAACTTCATTTTTTCCACGAATAGAAATACATTTATAATTTGTCTATGAACAAAAGCACATTTTAAATTTCGCTACGAATAAAAGCATATCGACGATGGTGCTGCAATACTGCTCAACTACATGTAGAAATATCACACAAAAATGTGTCTTATAATCTAGTTTAAATTGATATTTTGATCAGATAAATAGTTAAATGACATTATTAACTATGACATACTTACTTTTGGATGAACTAAGTACATAATAGTAGCCGCGGTAGCTCAGTGGTTAGTGCGTTGGACTGCGAGCCGAAAGGTCCCCGGTTTAAGCCTATACCGCGCTACCTCTCGGCAGTAAATGGCAAACCTACGAGAGTACATTGCCTATGAAAAGCTCTCACCCGCCGTTCGTATTCGGCAATAAACTGTAGGTCCCACCACTTTGAGTACAAATATAACACGCACAGTTCAAATTGGTGAGAGAGCTCGGCCGAAGTTCTATACAGGACTGTAGCGCCAAACTATTATTATTAAGTACATAATAGAGACACAAAACATTTTTTTTCTTTTGTAAAATTTATTTTGTAGATAGTATTATAAATTGTAGTTAATCGGTATTGCAGTATCATCAATGGTATATGTACTTTCGAAACAGATATCTGAATAGAAAGTTTTTTTGAGTAAGATATCGGTGACAGTGAATTTGTTGATTTTTCATTGAAAAAATTGTATATCATGTGCGTCATTGGAATATTTATTTATGAAACTGTTCAAATGAGTATAGATTCACATCCAGGGAGTCATTGGAACATTTTTCGATAAAACTGGATTTTGAATTTTATTTTGTAAAGTGGGTTTTTTTGGGATTTGGCCAGAACCCAACCGAGTTATTATACATTTCTCTAATGCCAAGTGTGCTCTTGTGGATAAAAAAAAAGTCGTTTGGGATAGCTTTCTTGTAAAAACTGTATATGCTTTTTTTCGTGGCAATATTTAAAATGTGGTTTTTATCGTAGCTAAATACAATCGTGTTTCTTTTATTGGCGAAAATAAAATTATGTTTCATTTCGTGCCTAAAATAATAGTAAAAATGTAATTGTTTTCGTGGTGAAAATGAACTTATGCCTCTTTTTTTATAGTTACGAAAAATTACCTCTTTTTCATAAGAAAATTATCAATAAATGCACCAAATCGTTCAAAATTGGTTGAAGTTCAACTAAACAAAAAAAAAAAATGTTCATCATGTTGACGAATATCGTTCTTCAAACCAAGACTGATTGTATTGAAGAACGATTCAATATAATTGATAACTACAAAACATCAATGTTATGAATTCAATATAAATTTTATGAATTACCAAAAAAAAATGTCCTTAATATTATGAGGTGTATGTGAAGAATACGTTTCATCATATTAATGAACAAATACTTAAAATACAACATATATGTACAACATATTGAAGAATGCTATTCATCAAACGAAATTTCAATTTAAAACCCTGCAGTGAAATCTAAACTAGTAGCATAAATATGTAGTATTTATATTAGTAACCATGTTTCTAGATTAGTAACTAGTTAAAATGGATGCAGAGAAAACCAGTTAAAAAATTGTTTCGTAGAGGAACGTGTCAAAATTGTCAAAAACAAAATATATTTTGAAATACAAATTATATTTCATTTATTTATTTTGTAGGAAACATTTTTCTTTTTAATTTTGTGGTGGGTTCCATTGAGTGATTTGTTTTATTTCTTTCCGCCATAACATTTAACATAAAATTTAACAAATAACCTATTTGAAAGGCATTTCTTAAATATTCGAAAGGGCCTTACTACCGTGCATTGATAAAAAAACCGGACCAGTCTCTCTTCCTACGCAGTCCACCATCAAGTCTCATTTCAAGACATTTCTTGACTGGAGCAATTTCATCCATTCGCCCTACATGACTTAGACAGCAAAACTGTTAGATCTTGATGTTCGACTATATCAATTGTGCTCTAGTGTTCCAATTGGTAAATAGTAACCAGTTTAAAGTAGGATTAAAAGAACTAGTTTATTGACTGACTATAAAAAATTAGTCTATAGACTGGTTACAAGAAACTAGTTTAAAACCTAATTAAATGTAATGCAAGAGGGGACAATTGACACATCGTAGGACATGAGTATTGAAAAAATTACAGTTCATTGTATGAAAATGGGGTCGAATTCGGGCTAGCTGAGTGTCTACGGAGACTAGACCAATACTAGTATACAACTAGTCCTTTACACTGCAGGGAAATTTATTTTGAATCTGTTTTTCCCTTTTTTTTAAAAATTTTGATTTAGTTTATTTTTTATTTTTTTAATATTGTTTTTTTTGTAAAAAAAAATATTTTTTTCGAATAAATTTTTTTTTTTCGAAAAAAAAATAATTATTTTTTCGGACACATTTTTTTTGTGTAATTTTTTTTTTTGGAAAACATTTTTTTTTAGTTTTTTTATGGACATTTTTTAAGGACTTTTTTTAAGTCTTTTTTTTCGATTTTTTTTTAAGGACATTTTTTTTCTAATTTATTTTCGAAAACAATTTTTTTTGAAAAATTCGTAAAAAAAATTTCATTAATTAATTTACTTTGAAAAAAAGAATATTAGTTTTTTTTTAATAATATTTTGTAAATCAAGCAAGCAGTATTTAGCAATTGAATAACATAAACTCTATAAGATTCCTCATTTGTGAATTTCAGGAATATTGCAACCGAATGCACTCAATAAATTACACACTGAATTGTCCTCATTTCGCTTAAGGTTGAAGGAAATAAAAAGTTTGTTGCAACAACCAACTTCATTCGGTTAAAGCGAAATTTCTACAAATTGGTTTAAATACTGCCATAGTCATTTAGCATCATAAATATTATCATTTACATATCAAATTCGTTGTATTTCTAACTACAATCCTTGTAGTTTCGGCTAAAGGAACAGACATAACAGTTGAGATAACCTAAAATGTAGTTTGAGCAATAATTGGTTGGCGCAACAAATTTATATTATCTGTAAAGTGTTCAGATAACAGTTTTTCAGTTCTAGTTGAACTTCGTTTGTAGTTTAAACTTTGTTTAAAGACAGAATTGAATTTTTCAGTAAACTTCATTTGTCGTTTAAACATAGTTTAAACGTCCGATGTTGAAGGGTTAAACTTCGTTTAAACTTTCAAGAGGAAATAGAGGAAATTATCCCACAACACTTTCGTTATTTTCAGTTCCTCCGTCCGATCGCAATTTGTTCTTTATTTTTAGATTTTTGCACTTTTCTCTCACGTCCACTATAGTTTCTCATTATTTTGCTAATATTTTATATTATAATCTTAAAAGGTTTCTGAAACATTTATTTTATTTCTTTGTTGATTTAATTTTTCATTGTTTATTTAATTTTTGAATGACATACAAATCAAAATAGAAACAAATGTTTGTCATTAGCCAGCGGTGCCATATTTATTGACTTGATCTATGTACATTTTAAACTAACACTGAAAAACTACGAACAATATTAAACGACGTTTAATTAAAAGAGAAGATGAATTAAACAAAGTTTAAACTAGCACTGAGAAACTGGCCCTTAAATATTTAATTTGCCTTGGTAAAATATTTTTTACGTTCTAAAAAGAACTACACCCAGTAAAAAATACTATATAAATAATAGTTTTTACTATTAAAAATAGTCAATAGAATAAATTATTATTTTAATCGGAAAATACCATTAAATACTAGAAAATACTATGACATTGCCATTCATTTTATATGAAAAGATTTATTTTTTTTATACTATTAAATCAATAATTGTCCTATTGACCAATTTTAATGGTATTTGAGCGAATTTTTTTCTGGGTGTACTTTAAGAAAACACGCAAAGAAAACAACATAACATAACTATAACCTGAAGCAGATATAAGCATAAATTATTAAAATTATGGCTTGTTTGTCTGACTATACTCGTATTGTCTTCAAAAAGCAACAGATGCTCAATTGCAAAGACCATCGCTAGCTAGTATGGATGAGTGCGAATTCAAAATGAATAGGGTCTCGTATTTTATAACTCACCTTCCCCATCCCCATAGTCCTACCCAAGTGCTAGACAACAATTGAATACAACATCGATGTAATACCAACCCAAACCTTTACGCCTAGGATGCTATACCAAATAGAAATAGACAAAACACATTGTACCATTTTGCAATGTTAGCCATTGGACAACCGAGTCGCCACAATTTGTGCAATATTCGATATTGCGTATATTGTGTATTATATTGTAACGAAAAGCTATATGAAACAGACTAACTATAAAGGAAAAAATACATTCAAGACAACAAAGGATATCATGGTATGCAACTGCATTTGACAGGTATTTATGCGCTCATTAGTAGCAAAAATATAGACAACAAGGTACATGTTTCAATTGAGGTTTTACGGCAACATGAAATCTTTGAAATATAATTGTGTTTTTGAAATGCAATTGAAGGGGGTAGTAGTAAGTATACCCTTTTAGAATATTTTTAATGCATTCTCTTTAGCAGCGCTACTAATTTTAAGTGCCGAAAATTTCAACAGTTGTCAGTTGTCTTGCTGTTGTATCTCCTATACATACTGTAACTACTTATGTGGTACTCGAACCGCTGAACCCTCGGCATGCAAGTATACATTTAATTCAATTTGCGAGTCATGTTTGCACACAGTACCATCCGCAGGATATCGCTATATCGTCGCGATTACTTGCACTAATTTATTGCATTTATCAACGGACCCAAGAAGACCAACCGCAAAGTCAGCCACCACCGCAAAGACCACCATCAGGAGGGGGGGTTTCTACATATTATTTATTTTTTGCAAACATATGGGTTGTTGCCTTTGCTAAAGGTACCCGTACAATGAAACCTCAAGTCTGTACATACACTGAGAATAATATGTGACATTAAAATAGTTAATTTTATGAAAATATAACGCAAGAAATAAGTAAGGAAGAACTTCATAGATTAAGAAAAACATATATAAGCGAGAAGAACGTCAAAGTCATAATATACGCCTGATGTGGGACAAGGGGTAATTTGGGAAATTGCAATTTTGGGACGAATCTTAGCACTTATAAAAATAAAAACTATTATCAAGTGATTCTTAATATGGCATTCACTTTTTCACCCATGGTTATAATCAAATTAAAACTTTTTATTGCATTTTGAGAACAAGTGAAAAAAAAATGTTTTTGAAAAAGTTTTATTTCAGTGTTGGTGTTTGCTATTAAAAAGTGAGAATTTTATACATTTTAATTAAGACGGTATATTTATAATGATCAGATCTTTTAAAATACAAACGGGTTTTTCAAATAATTTAACATTGCTTAAATAGTGCTAAGTTATGTTCACATTGTGATATTGGGGTAAAGTAGAAAACATTTTCTGGGGTAAAGTGGGAAACGTAATTTAAGCAATGTTTTTTGTAATTTTAGTGAAAATATTTTTCAATAAGAATAATTTAATTGGTTAAGCTAAGAAAAAACACCACAACCCAATGAAAACCAACATTTTAACTTTACCTAAGATAAAATCTAAATTGCAGAAGAAAGCCGAATATCAAAATTTTCACAGGAGCAAAAAGAATACATCGATAAATATTCTTCAACTTCATCAGAAGAAGAAGAATTTTGTACAATTTGCATGAACAAAATACCCAGAAATAAAATTTAAACATTTCAATGAACTGCAATATCTGCAAACTGCCTGTATACAGCAACTAAACCTGTGTTCATTATCACTCAGAATATTTGGACAATGTGTAGGCTCCCCTACCAGTAAAAATGTACAGTGGCTGTATAACTGTGTAGTGGTTGTAAAACAGTGTAGTGCCTTTAAAACTGTGTAGGTTGTGAAGTCGGTTGTGGTATATGCTATACACCAAAACATAGTAAATACACCAACCCAGTAGGGATATGATTAAACAATTCGTATATTATATTAATAGAATTAACTATTGTTGTTGTCATTTACTTCAATATATTTTTTTCTATGTAGTAATGTAACTTTATGAGTATTTTTTATACGTTACCGATAAGTGAAATGAATTTTCATTTCTACTGGAATATCAAAGAATATCGGTCGAGCTTGACATATCTCTGAAAATGCCTATATTAAAAACGCATTCATATTTTTCTTTCTGTGTACTACCATAAGCTACCCTAACCACAGTGCGCTACTATATCATAGGCAACTCGCAAGCGCCTTTAGCCGAAGAAGAAGTGCATTTGGCTTGGTGTGGATTATGGAAAATTTGCGTGCATGTGGTTGCAACTGTTTGTATATCGCCGTCCCACTTCTCGTCCGCCTTCTCCATCCACGTAACCCTCGGCAGCCGGCGTTATATATGCCGGCAGCCTTTATGCAGCTCAATGTAAGCAGATCAAATGATAATGCACTCCCGGATATCTTTTTTGAATCCATGCGGCCATCCAAGCGACACACGGCGCGCTTTGGGCTCTTCTTCTATGTCGACCCTCGACCCAATGTTATCCTCCCTCAAGTCGACGACTCGACTCTGTTATGTTTTAATCACATAATAGAGTTGTTGTCGTCGTCGCACATGTAGCTGCATATGGTGCTGTTTAATGGGTTTTAGTTTAACGTGTATTTAATTTAATTAAGTAGAACACTGCGATTTATTAAATTTCTTTTTTACTACACTTTTTATATTAGGTTTGTGTTTAATTGTTATATTTTAGAGAGTTTTTTTTTTTCAATTATTGTAGATGAAAAAATATTTTTGAAAATTAATTATTGAATTTTTCAAAAACCCCATAGAAAGACATATAAAATATTATAAACATTTTTAATTTGTACTTACACTTTTAAGTTTTGCCTACCAAAAAAGATAAACTCCTGTTCTAAAAAATTAAAATATATAGAAAATCGAATCAATTTATTTTAAAACTCAAAAATCAAAAATCCAAACACAATTTTTTTTTGAAAAATATTACTAATTTGTGAATTTTTGCATTCAGAATTACGTAAAAGGAGGATTCATTAAAATGTAATTTTTTACCAAAGAACAATTCAAATTGCTACCAAATATTAATCTTTTTAACAAAAAAATCCTTACCGAAGCGTAGTAGAGTACCCGTAATAGTCTCATAATTGACAAATATAGTTTTCACATCCCTTACTTTATGCTGAGACCATAAATAAATTAATTAAAATATCAAATTACTTTGTGTAAAATAAAGGCGATTTATTCAAGGCCTAGTTGCAAATGCGCACACTATCCTAAATAACCTAAAACACCTTGGCAAAGAATTATGTCTTTTATCTGTCGATACCAGCAACTATTGCTGACCAAATATTGACATAAATGTCAAACTGCAATTACGATATAGGGTCAAGGTGGTGCGACGGGGTAGTAACTATGACAAAACAAAGACATTAAAACATAGGGTGATGCAATCGACAGCAGCAAAAATAAAAGGATAGGTATTGAAATGCAAGGGAACTAATCCTTAACATACAGACTCATATAGATTTACGTCCACTGACATTTTCTATGCATGTATAAAATTCGCCAAATGAAATAACAGGGGACGCATAAAAGGATCAACAGTCTAAGCATATTGATTGGCGGATGAGTGCATGTATAAAAGGTACACCAAAGACAGACAGACTGACAGACAGACAGTCGGCAAAACATTGACGGTCCATTGCACAAACAAAAGGTTGGACAAATAGTTAGAGGGAGAGACAGACAGACAGACAGTCAGTCGGTCAGAGAGACGGACTGACAAATGAACAACAAAATAAATAACTGCGGGCAAAAGGGCACCTTATGCAACCATAATCTGCACTCTAATCAAGGGCTCGTATATTTAGCCGGGTTCGGTTGGATTTATACCCCAGTACATCTGCTGAGCTGTCTATAGAGCGCGTCTCATTAGAGCATTGCATTTTTATTTCACATTGCATTGAAATTCCAAACTTAGCGCTTAATTGGAATTTATGTCTGCGACTTATGCGAAAAAAATAAATAAATTTGCAATGGATGAACATATTTTAATCCCAATAATAGTAGAATATAAAATTAAGACATAAGTGGTAAATCGTGTGGAGGATTTTAAAAAAAATATAGGGGCAATTTTTAACTTTTGATAAAATTTCGATTGAATTTGTTGCGAAAATTTTCATTTTATAGATTATGAAATCGTTTTTCAATAAAAAATAGCTTTTGAATTTATTTTTAAAAAATTGTATGTATTCAGAAAACAAAATCAGTATCTTTGTAATAGAGTTTTTTTAAAAAATATTTTGAATTTAATTTGGAAAAAGGAATATGCTCCATAATAAAACATTTTTTTTTATTTTCGTTTTTGTATAAAGTTTACATTTAAAAAACCATATTAGCCACACAATTTGTTATGTAAACCTATAAAATCTTGTTGTAAAAAAAAAACAGTTGATTTTAAACCATTTTGCGGCATAAAATTTAATTCAAAGAATATCAAAATATTCATAGCACCTACTTTCATCTATCTAAAAATCATATGAATTTTATTAAAATAGACATTTTATCTATAGGGATATGCACGCTGGAATTACAATCGAAAGGTCTCCGGTTCGAATCACCGCTCGGACATGAGCGATCGTGGTGATATTTACCACAATAATAATCGGGAATAGATTCAAGGTTCAATAAATATAATCCTTATGAATGATGTGGACCTTATTAAAAAAAAGTGGTATATATTCAGATTATGGAAAATTATTCTCCATGGAAACTCTTCCCCCTATATCTTCCCAAACAATTTATCTCCGAGACAATTTCTCCTCTTCCATATACAATTATTTTACCAACTACAAATTTAAAGATAAATCTATCCCAGGCAATTCTTTCCTGGAAAAGCAAATCAATACAAGTATTTGTTTCAAAACTAGAATTTGTTTACCAACGCTCAGTGGAATCCCCCCAAAACATTGAAATGCATAATGTTGGTCGTAAGATGAGATGATAGGTTAAAGGAACGGAGGAAACCTCGATTAGTGTCGGTGGATGTCGGTTTCGAATTTTCGAAAAATACAGAAGCAAGGAGATTGTTCCAAAAAGTATTGTGCGACTGAAAAATGAACTGTCTCTATAATGCGTGGTTCTGTTAAGAGCCGAGTGAACTACGAAAGTATGGACTTGATTCGATGCTGGTGGAATTATGAATATTTACTTCGAAAACTTACCATTGTAATACCTATAAAACATACACATCGAACGATCCCAACAGTGCACAATAGGAGCTAATAGAAGATGTAATATTTTCTTCCCCTATTAAAAATTACGCACGTTGTTGTATGGCTGTGGGAAAAATCGCCCAAAGAAAAATGGCCCAATAAAATTAATGAATAATGACCCAAATGAAATTTGGCCCAATAATAAATGAAAAATAACCCAAAAACTTAAAACGAAATTTTGCCCAACAAAAATTAAAAATGACCAAAAAAAAAAAGGAATATGACCCAAAAATAAAAAAAAAAACGAGTTGGGGAAGTTAGGTCACATGGGTAAGTTCGGTCACATAAAAATCTGGACCAAAAAAAAACAAAAATGAAAAAATAAAAAAAATAAAAACAAAAATGACCCTAAATTAAAAAAAATCGGGACAAAAAAAAACAAAAAAGATAATTCGGCCCAAAGAAAAGTTTAAAATTACCTCAAATTAGTATTCAAGTTCAATTGAATTAAATTTTTCATCTATTTTGTGTTCTTACAATTTATGCGAAGCCATAGGAAAGATGATAATTTCATTTGTAAGGAATATAAATGCGTATGTAAAATTTAAGTGAAGATGATAATTTCGTTTCGATTTTTGGTTAATTTTTTTATTTTTATACCCTAAACCTATGAGGTACAGGGTATATTAACTTTGTGCATATATTGTAACGCCCCTTAGGAGGCGTGTCCGGTATGGAGAAGTATATATATTCTTGATCAGCATCACTACCCGAGTCCGTTTAGCCATGTCCGTCTGTCCGTCTTGCTGTCTTGCTGTCTTGCTGTCCGAATACAGAATAACTTGAGAAATACTGATCAGAATGCGCTGAAATTTCGTCTCAATATATTTTAGCCAAAAGTAGGAACTGAGTTTGAAGATGAGCCAAATCGGTCAGCGGACACGCCCACCTCCCATACAAGTCACTTTTATATAACTCTTTCGGAACTAATAACTCGAAAAGTATTCAAGGTATAGTTATAAAATTTAAAAGGTATTGTTATAATTCACCGATAAATATGTGGTCCAAAAATGGGCGTAATCCGCCTACTTTTTTTTTCATTATTTCCCGGGTTTTCATAGTGGAAATTTGATCCGTAATTTATTAAAATCAAATCTATGAAATATTAGCCTTTCAAAATTTTAAATATAGGCGTGGTCCGTCCAATTATATTTTTTTTTAGTTGTTTATACTTTTATATAAATTTTTATACCCTACACTAAGAGTGAAAGGGTATATTCAGTTTGGTACGCCGTTTGTAACACCCAGAAGGAAGCATCTCCGGTATGGAAAAGTATATATATTCTTGATCAGCATGACCTCCTGAGTCGATTTAGCGATGTCCGTCTGTCCGTCTGTCTGTCTGTCCGTCTGTCTGTCCGTCTGTCTGTCTGTTGAAATCCCTACTACTTTTAAAATTGAAGAGCTAGATAAATGAAACTTATAACTTAGATTACTAATATACCTACGCTGTATGTGCGAAAAAATTGGCGAGATCGGTCCATTGTGACCTATGATCCGACCACTTCAGATACCTCATATAAAATGTACATATAAAGATCAATTTTTATGTATACGTGCTTAGGTAAACTTTTTTGGTCAAACATATATTGATATCATGCTCAAATACATGATAATAATGTTTTCCGGCGAAAAGACTTGTGGTTCACAAAAAAAAAATCGAAATTCGGTACACCTACCCATTTGTAAATATGGGTATCAAATGAATGGAAATTCTTCAGCGATTGAATGTTTGTAGTTATTTTCAGGATTCGTATACCCTGGTGACCTATATATCACTTTGAATGGTAACCACACATATGTGTAGGGTATTTATAGTCGGCTTTGACCGACTATAATTTTGATAATCCTAACTATCATAATTACACCTACTTTAAAATTTCCCATGTGATCTAACCTTCCCAACTGGTTTTATTTATGGGGATATAAGACGTAAATTTTTGATATATGAATAGTATTCTGAGGGTGGGGAGATTCAGCATAATTAAAAACTTTAAAATTGAGGTATGCAGTTAAATATCCCACATTAATATCCACAGTAAAGGTGTAGGGTATTCCATAGTCGGGCCCGACCGACTATAAAAATCTGCCCCATGTGACCTAACTTTCCCAACTCGTTTTTTCTTATAATTGTAAAAAATTATAAACTTATATGTGGAAAAATTACATGCAAATGTTTTATGAGAAAATAAAAAAATATTTTTGGGTAATTTTTCATATCATATTTTTTCATTACGAAAAATCACCCAATTCAAGAAAATGAAATTTCGCCGAAAAATATGGAAAAATTGCCAAAATATTTTGGGCTATTTTTCATATGAAAAATGGCACAAATTTGTATGAACAATTTTTGGGTCATTTTTCATTTTTCTTTTTGGGCCATTTTTCTTTGGGCGATTTTTCCCACAGTCTGTTGTATTCGTTCCAGAAACTCCATCAAGGAATTTGAAGCACCTCTCCAAATGAGCGAATTGTATTCTATGTTAGGCCAAATATAGGTAGACAGTGGAGCAGGTAGACAGTTGACGATGCAGTCCTGAAGAACTTAGACCGAGCTCTTTTACCGTTGGGCTGTGCGTCTTATATTTGTACTCAAAGTGGTGGATTCTACTGTTTATTGCCGAATCCGAATAGCGGGGGTGAGAGTTTTTCATAGGCAGTGTTGACTCTCGTAGATTTTCTCGTAGAACAAATTATTTATGCAATATTTATATCGTGGACATAATTTATGTATAACTTACTTAATTTTCCCATATATATCAAATCTATCAAATATATCTTTTAGAGACAAAAGTGTTTTCTTTGAAGAGGATTTTTGTGTTTTGTGTTTTGTGAATTTCGCGGTACTCCCTTTTTTAAAAAATCTGTTCGTTTATGAAACACACATTTTATAAATAAATTGCATTATCTGAATTCATTTGAGCTTTTCCGAAATTTTAGCATCTTTGAATTCCTTTTCGTTACAAAAATAATGCATGAGTACTTATAAAAATTATCATTTCGGTGATATATATGTTTTTAAAAAATTGCACTTTTTTTGATACAATTTTAGTTTGCAAATTATTTTAGTTATTTACAGGTAATTGATTTATCTGCAATCATGATGACTAAAGTACTTTCTATAATTCATTCACATAATTGCTATAAATCTCTTTATAAATAAACACAAAAATACAAAGGAAACAAAGGATCTATTGCAGAAATTCAGGACTAACTATAGCAAACAAAAAACCAGACTTTTATGCAATCTCATTCAAGTAGATATTTAATTTTTATCTGCAACACAACACCACACGCACACAATTCAATGTATACTTTGTTCCAGAGTGCAGAGGCGTCCTATTTAAGACCTTTTGAAATATTTATTATAATGAACTTGTTGCTAACTTTCACTTAAAACCCTACCTAAGAATATTAAAACGCCACTGATTTGCACTGTGCTTGTGTTACGAGTATTTTAGGCATAAGTAAATTATAGAGTAGAGCACGTCTGGTCATTAAGCTAAATAAGACCAAAAGAAGATTTATGATTCGCCTCACGAAGCTTAAAACAGCCAACGAAGGTTTCCCTTTGCCATTTTATTTTTCTACTTTCATTTTCCGCTTAAAACGCCAAAGTAAAAGCAGAAGAAGAAGACAAATATCGTTTGATATTTATTTGGTGGCATTTTTTCGATATGCGTTTTTGTTTTTGTCCAGGGCCAAAAAGTATTTGGTATGGTATGCAACGTAATCCGTTAATCTTGTTTTTGTTCATTTTTCTTGGCATAAATTAGTTTTACGCCTAATTTGAAAAAATATAGAATAATGTTGTATGAAATCGGTGACTTCCTTTTGTACCTCAGAGCTCAGCTGTGGTAGGTTAATTAGGGGCGCATTTTTTTTTTTTGCTTAATACAGGAATTAATACAGATTTTCATAATACATTTTTCATATACAAAATTTGCAAAAAAAAAAAAGCAAAATATATAGAATTTATTTCTCATATAAACATCTCTTATAAATTTCCATTTTTCGTTAAAAATTCAATTTTTCACTAGAAATTCAATTTTTACTTAAAATTAAAATTTTCACTAAAAATTAATTTTTTCACAAAAAAAACATTTTTTAATAAAAATTCAATTTTTTAATAAAAATTCAATTTTTACATAAAATTAAAATTTTCACTAAAAATTATATTTTTCCCTAAAAATTTCAATTTATCAATAAAAAATCAAAATTTTTCAATTTTTCACTAAAAATTCACTTTTTTACTAAAAATTCAATTTTCCACTGAAAATTCAAATTTTCACTAAAAAATTTAAATTTTCACTAAAAATTCAAATTTTCACTAAAAATTCAAATTTTCACTAAAAATGTTTATTATTCTAATTATCACTAAAAATTTAAATTTTCACTAAAAATTCAAATTTTCACTAAAAATTCAAATTTTCACTAAAAATTCAATTTTTCACTAAAAATTCAATTTTTCACTAAAAATTCAATTTTTCACTAAAAATTCAATTTTTCACTAAAAATTCAATTTTTCACTAAAAATTCAATTTTTCACTAAAAATTCAATTTTTCACTAAAAATTCAATTTTTCACTAAAAATTCAATTTTTCACTAAAAATTCAATTTTTCACTAAAAATTCAATTTTTCACTAAAAATTCAATTTTTCACTAAAAATTCATTTTTTCACTAAAAATTCAATTTTTCACTATAAATTCAAATTTTCACTAAAAATTCAATTTTTCACTAAAAATTCAATTTTTCACTAAAAATGCAATTTTTCACTAAAAATTCAATTTTTCACTAAAAATTCAATTTTTCACTAAAAAAATTCAATTTTTCACTAAAAATTTACAATGTTCATTTTATCCATAGAAATTCAAATTTCAACTAAAAATTAAATTTTCAACTAAAATTTAATTTTAGCGCTAAATCTCAAGTGAAAACCTACTCTTTATTTCTACAGCAAATATCTAAAATTTCCTCTGGAAAGAAGATTCATGCTATTAAAACCTGGATTAAGTTGTCTTTGACAGAATTATTATGGTTAAAGTTCTTGCACAAGAGCCTTAGTGCCATGCTGAGGATGTAACTTGGGGAAGCCCAACCAAAAAGTGAATAATAAATAAGTAAAAATGCAAAAAAACCTGAAACAATATAATTTTTAAGGCATTTAAGTGAAGTTTTCTAAGAGAAACTATTTTCAAATATGTTCATCATAAAGTTTATGTGTGTGTGTGTTGTGGTAAATGAAAAGAATTTCTTTATAAGAAACTGTCAAAGTTGGTGCTGCGTAAAAAAGATGCAAAAAAAAAAAAATATGAAAGTGCAACAATTCGAAAACAAACAATAATTATTTGCAGCAATGTTTTTAATTTTTATATATTTTTGGCGCATTTTTCCATAATGCGCTTTCGACAAATATTGCAGACATTTAGGAGTATTTTTTTCTTCTTTCAATTCGATGCAATTTGATTTTTATTTTTTGGTACTACTCCAATGGTATTTTGCAGCAATTGCTGCTCCACATTAGAAGTGGCACTGAACTCGCTGCTAAATGAACAAAACCCACGAAGATGGCAAAGACAAAACTTCGAAGCAAAGAAGAAACTCATCGGGAAATACAGCTCACAACACAGCGTCGACTTAAATAATTTCAACGAAATCATGGAACTTTCGCTGTGAAAGGACTTGCACAAGAAGTCAGCTTATATCCTGCCACAGCGAAACTTTGAAATGCTGCATTTTTCGATCTATGATAAAAAAAATCCACTGAGTGCTATTTAAGTTTTTTTTATTTAATGTTGAACCAAAATTTCATATCTTCATAACACACAGTGCTACTTACTGTTCATACACAAAAATATAAATATTTAATTTTCAATTATATCTCTGCAAAAATTTAATTTCATTCATTGCAAAATCATGGAAAATATAATAATAAAAAAAAATAATCGCATCCATATCTATCGTAATTATTTTACCCCAAAAACTGTGGCAGTGTTGCACAGTTTTATGAAATGCCTCGAGCGGATTATCATCAGTTTCCAAACTCTTTTATACTTAGCACCCACTCTAAGTGCTGCAAGCATCTTTAGTTTTTTATTTTATTAACGATTTGTTTGTAGTTCAGAATTTTCCCCCACTTTGCATAAGTTTTCTATTCAAAATATTTGTTCATGTGCGCATTTTATTAGGCATAATTAATAGTTTTAAATCATTTTTTAAATATTTCAAAAACTTTTTGCTTAAACATTTAACTTTTCACACGAGGTAGTGTTTTTATTTTTTTAGTTATTGTTTTCAGTTCTACGCAAAAGTGAAAAGTTTTTAATTTTTAGCTTTTATATTTTTACAAAGCAGTACTTATTAGTTCATTGTTGAATTAAACTTTATATTTTTATTATTCAGAGATCCTTAAGTTCGACCCTATTTTATATGGAGGCATACACGTCAGTTAAACACCACAACAAGCAAATTTAATCGCGTACTTAGTATGATTCCGATGGATTCAATTCTAATTTAAATAAAGACGTAATATTTAGTCTTTGTTATTGGTCATAAGATATATTCATCTCTTTCGCTCTTATGTGTAAGATTCTAGAAGTTTCCATAAACTTCTACACTTAAAGAGATTCGGTGATGCTGTCGCGTAATTTTCCTCTCTTTCTCAATTAAGTGGTTAATTGCGATGATCTTTATATTAAAGGTACCGCGTACTAAGTACCATATCCGATGTACTCAATTCTAATTTTTATCAAGACGTCATATTGAGTTTTTGGTATTGCTCATAAGATATATTCATCTCTTTTGCTCCTATGTACAGCATTCTAGAAGTTTCCATAAACTTCTACACTTAAAGAGATTCGGTGATGCTGTCGCGTAGTTTTTCTCTCTTTCACAACTAAGTGTTTTATTGCGATGATCTATATATTAAAGGTACCATTAAAAGGTCATATATCAAAGAAATGAAGAATCAGGAACTCTATATGTTAATGGTAACCGAAATCTTTCATTCTTTTGAGCACTTTAATTTAAAAAAAAATGATGCACCAACAAAAACAACATGAACTTTAAATTGTAGGCATAAAATCTCAACTTTTCTTTTCACTTATAAAATATGATGATTTCTGTTTTGATTTAACGGCAAACATTCAAAGCTTTAACTAAAACCGGAAGTATATTGCATACCTGGGGGAATACATAAATTATTAAAATTCACTATGAATGCGAGGAATTGCAATAGTATTAAAAAAATGAAAGAAAAAAAAAACTTAAATTTCAAATGGTGCAAATTCGAGGGTGAAGCATCAAATATAGAATAATTGTGAGCAAAACTTTCTACCTATCGTACCTTCTACTTCTATCCTCCACCGTACATATCAATTTTCAATGCAATATTATATGAAATCAAAAGATAAAAAAAGTGAAAAAATCAGTTATTTTTTTTTTACTTTTCAATCTTTCTCTTGCATTTCGAATTCAACAACCCAAACACGATGCGGATACCTTTGCCTCTGTCACAGGCAAGAGGTGCTAGAGTACTTTTCTTCATCATCTCGCACCTGTACCCTTAAAAACAGCACATCACGACCTAAAGACTTTTTTTTCGTTTTCGTTAGTTTTCTACTTTTGTATAAAAATCCTTTGTGTGCCATTCTTCGAAATTGAATTTGAGAATATTTCGCACATCGTTGAGGTGATTCAGTCCTCCCCTTTATGTTAAAGTCGCTCAAGAATTGTCTGACACTTGGCACACGTTTGCCCGAGACCAGAGTCCTGAGACATTTTAATCGCTTATTTATTAATTTTTTATTAGTTCTTTCAATTTTTGGCGTTGTACCACTTGTAGCAACATCAGTTGATTGTATAATATATATTCTATGGTGTAGGTCACATGGGAATGTAGTTCAAGAGTAGATGACGGCTTCCATGAATGCTAAATTAAATTATTCCGAGCGATTCGCATTTAAAGTGTATATAAAGATTGTTTTCATTTGTTTTGCATGAAAATGATGAGAGTGACACAATTTTTATAAGATATTTTGTTGTTTTGTTAAATGGTCTTTTGTAGTTCTCTTTTGGGGAAGTCTTAAAGAGGATTTTTCGAATATTTATATTAAATTATTTAAAATAAAATTATTTAGTTGGATTGGTTGACGTTTTAAAGTATTTTTTTATTTTTTCAGTTTATTTATAATTTTCTTTTAGTTTACTAAAAAAATAATATTACAAATTCTTGTGAAAGTTTTTAACAAATATACTTTTCTGATGATTATTATCATTTTTATCTAAACCAAAGGAGGATAACCACGCTTATTAGTTTTTCATTTGACATTAGCCAATTATGAATGATATGCACACCAACTAAAAATTGTAATTCAATGCGAATTCGCTACACCACAACTGTGATACCATAACTGTAATACACACAAACACGCTTTAAGCGAATACACACACCACGTGCTGTAAACGAATACACACAACACCTGCTCGTCGCAGCAACAGCTGTTTTCAATAAATACAATTGCTAATATGAAGATGTATAAGATAATACAATTAATAACGTAGTCGGCTCAGTTTCAGCCAAAATTTAATTGTATTAATGTAACTTTTTGATTATATTTACATTTTTTTTTTGGTGGTACATAAAAGAAATTTGTTTGAAACCACCATAGTCCAAACAATTAATTCAATTTCAGTAAACGTTAACTACGTTTTTCAGAGACAAAATGGAATAGGTTGTAGTATTAGCTATTTGAAATATGTAATAGTTTGGTGTGTGTGTCTATGATATTTTAGCTGTGGCAACCGAATAAGACAAATTGAATATTTTTTAACCCAATAACAATTAAAGAGTGCTGTATATATTTTTTTTATGTAATTTTGATCAGCTTGACCTCCTAAGCCAATTAAGAGACCGAAATGAGCTAACCTTTGTAATTTTGTATCATTTATATTTATTGATACAACAACGAACTCGGTTATGACAACAATTCCATAATATTAAATGCGAAAGGATGGAATGTGGTTAGTTTTCTTTACCTCAAATGCATGCTATAGTACGACTTTTGTGTTGTATTAACTAAGATTTCTCTTACTTTGTCCATGCTCTTTGATTAAATTATAACTCAACTAACAAATTTCTAACTTCGAAAAACCTTTACTAACATTCTAAAAACTTTAATTTACCGATAAGTAACTAAAATATGCATAGCATTTAAAAGCAATTAGAAGCCTAAAACTTTTGAAACCTAACCCAAAATCAACAATTTGCGGTGAAAGTTTTTTTTTGTGTGTTCCTAACCACGATTTAAACGTGCAAATTCACTAGCTTGACGCGGTCATGCAAGGCATATTAAAAGCATTTTGTAATTACAAAAAGTGCATTTTCAGGTAAGTAACAGTTCGAGTAATTGTTGGGCTGCTATGTTCTAAATTGAACGGGGCTGCTATAACAATCAACATGGTAGGTTCACATATCTAACCCACATATTTCATCCAAAAGGAAACCACGACTGAGTTAAACAACATTAACGATTGGCGTAGTTATGACTGCTTTTGAAAAAGTGGCTTTAAATTTGTACGTGACTCTGATTATGAGTCATGTATTAGGAATTTTTAAAATATAAAAAATGTAGTAGCTAATCGGTGAAAGAACACACAAATCAAATGTCATGTTTGTGTCAGGTTTGGTTTGTTGTTATATTAACTTTTGAAATGTCTGACAAACAAAGGCATAACATGCGGTAGGCCTTTTTATGACAGTTGCTTTGGCATGCTTTTTATTTTGTGTGCTATATTTAAATAGGTGTTTTAAATTTAAGATGGAGATTTTGAGGTTTAAATTTTAAAGTTTCGTTTATATTAAAGACAAATGGAAACTTAAAGAAATTAGAGCTAAAAAATTTACTAGGTGCTTAAATTGGAATTATATGTAAAGTACAGTTCAAAATTTCATAATATACAGGAAGATATTGGAATATTCCCAGACCATTTCCCTTCTTCTATGTTGAAATATCTCGGGAAAGATTTTTATCGGGGATGAATTGGCGCGGCAAAGAATTTTGTCGGGGAAGAAATATCCGTTGAATTGCTTATAGGAAAATAAATATATTGGAGATGTATTGACTGAAACACGGAGATACATTATCTTGAGGAAGAACTGTCTCGGGGAAGAAATGAATTGGCGATGATATATCTCGAAAACGAATTGTCTCCGGAAATTATTGTCGAAGGAATGAAAATCGCGAATAGCAGTAGAATAGAATTATCTCAGGACAGAATTGCCTCAGGAAGTAATGTCTCTGGGATTTATCTCTTAGAAGATCTGTGTCAATGTTGGATTGACACAGATCGTCTCGAGAATGTATTAACTCAGGAAAGAAATGTTCGGAAATGAATTGACTTTATGGATAATTGTCTCGAGGAAGAAATGGATTGGGGAAGAATTTTATCGGAAAATAATTGTTTTGTGAAACTATTGTCATACAGAAGAAATATCGCGGAGAAGAAATATCAGGAAAAAAATTATCTCGGAGAAATTGCTCCGTAGAAAAAATGTCTTTAGGGAGAAATAAGTCGGGTATGCATTGTCCAGGGGAAGAATCATCTCGAGAAATAATTGTCATGAGAAAGAATTGTCGCAGTGAAGAACTGTTTCGTAGACTAACTGTCTCGAGATAGAAATGTCTCGGCTAAAAATTGTGTCGGGGAAAACATTGTCATAGGGAAAATTCTCTCAGAAAAGAATGTCTCAGGCAGTAATATCTCTGGGAGTTGTCTTTTAGCAGATCTGTGTCAATGATTAATTGGCTCAAGAAAAAAACTGTCTCGGAAATGTATTAAATGTTCGAAAATGAATTAACTCTATTGATAATTATCTCGAGGAAGAAATAAATTGGGAAAGAATTTTATAGGAAATGAATTGTTTCGTGAAACTATTGTCAAAGTGAGCAAACATCGCGGAGAAGAATTATCTCAGGAAAAAAATTATCTCGAAGAAAATGTTTCGGAGAAGAAATATCTTTAGCGAGATATATGTCGGATATGCATTGTCCAGGGCAAGAATCATCTCGGAAAGAATTGTCATGGGAAAGAATTATCGCAGTGAAGAACTGTTTCGGGTACTAACTGTCTCGAGAAAGAAATGTCCCGGCAAAAAATTGTATCGGGAAAAACATTTTCTCTCAGAAAATAATGTCTCGGTTATCAATTTTCTCGGATAAGTATTCTTTTTGGAAAAAACTTACTAAGTATGTTTTGTCTCGGAAAATAATTGTCACGGAGAAGAACTGCCTCTAGGAAGAATTGTATCTAGGAAGAATTGTCCAAAGAAAGAGCTGTCTTGCGCAATAACTCTTGGGAAAGAACATATCTGGTAATGAATTTTACAGTATGGAAAATTCCATACTGTAAAAATTTGACGATAATTTTTAAATTCGATATAATAATGATAAATTTTAAAACTCAAAGTATTTGAAAATTTAATTGCATGTTCTTTATAATTTTTGTCAAAAAATAAAATTTTCCGAACAAATAAAATTTGTTTATCGAAAATAAATCCATTTATGATATCATCTCGATATCTATAACGACAAAAACAACGATATCGTTTTAGACAGGTTCGTTTTTATCGAAAATCCTATCGTTTTCGTATCATTATAGATAATCGAAAACGACAATTTGAGCCTATAAATGATATCGTTTTGATATCGTAAAATTTTCGTTTGGTTTTTATCATTCGTTCGTTTTTATCGAAAATCCTATCGTTTTCGTATCATTTTAGATTATCGAAAACGACAATTTGCGCCTATAAATGATATCGTTTTGATATCGTAAAATTTTCGTTTGGTTTTTATCATTCGTTCGTTTTTATCGAAAATCCTATCGTTTTCGTATCATTTTAGATTATCGAAAACGACAATTTGAGCCTATAACTGATATCGTTTCGATATCGTAAAATTATCGTTTGGTTTGCTGGGTAATTTTTCATAATCCAAAAAAGCAGAAACAAAAAAATTAATAAACGAATTCAAATTTACTATAAATAATTCATTATTATTATTAATTTATCATGATTATGATAAATTAGTAAATGGTTGAGTTAGTAAACAAATTAATCTATATGATGCAGTATTTTTTTCCTGTATACAAGACCTAATTGCCCTTTACCTGCAAAAAAGCACAACAAAAAATATTAATTTAAAATTGCAAGAATCTGCTAAAGTTTACAAGATTTTCTTTTCTCTTAGCTAAGTAGAAAAAAGTTTTAAATTTTCAAAATAAACAATAAAAAAAATGCACAACTTTTAAACCTTTCAAGCAATAACAAAAAAAATAGGAAAAATCAAACAACAACTACAGAAAAAGATTTTCTTTCAAAGATATATTTTTTTTATTGTTTACTATTTTCTTTTTTTCTTTTATTTATATCTTCTCAAATTAGTGAAACGCCAAACATAAAGGATAAAGTGCGACAGACAACGACGACGACGAGGAAGACTCCGTCGACGATTCTCAGAGCAGATCTCTTAATGGAATAAGAAGAACACTTGAGAGTCAAGTTCAAAAGTTAAGAGGTTGCATTTAGTTTTTATTAAATTCTATTTGTAGGGGGGGTGCTATCTGCTCATTGAAACCGTTTGTTAACAATCGTTCATTCGTTTGTGCCAGACAATTTTAGATTGTTTAGATTTGTTGGGATTTGTTATACCTATTTTTAATTTAATTATAATAGACAAGAATACTCATTTAAAACAGTTTTTCTTTAGAGTTTTAGACAATTATTGGCAGGCTATTTTTAACTTTTCTAAAAATAATTAAGTATCAAAGTTTAAAATTGTACTTACCAGCAAATTAAATATATTTCTGAAAATACAAAAAAAAAACAAAATTAGTTTAGATATTAATAAAAATTTAAAATTATAAAAAAAAAACAGAATATTTTGAAATTTTTTAAAATTTTAAATATAAGTTAGAATCACAAATTTTAAATATAATCATTTTTATTCTACATGAGTTTTATAACAATGTAGCTTGAACTGAAAACATAGAAGAGTTAATAAATTGTTCAGTTGTCCAACAAACAACTAAAAAAACCCCACGTTTATTACAGCAACGAGTTGAGTTGATAACAAAGATGAAGTTTGTGCATTTTTAATTATATATTTTTTTTTTTGTACTATGGTTATTCAAATTAATTTTATAATTTCACATTGTTGGGTGTTGCAAGCGTGTATACGATGCTTTTCATTAGTTAGAAAGGTTTATCATTAGTTAGCTTATTTGCTGAATACATTGCAAAACATAAAATGGAAAGAAAAAACATAAACAAATATGTGTTTTTGCTATAGCATAATTGGTGCTTTATATGAGAGTTGTTAAAGTTCTGACAATATATGTAAAAGTTGAGGTTATGTTGTAATTTAAAATATTTTACTTTTTAATTGTTATTATTAACAACTTTGTGGAGGATTCACAAAATCTTCAAATTTAAAAATTGCATTATTTCACGGTGCACACTGAGGCAGAACAACTCAAAAGCTGGCATACTCAAATTTTTAAATAGCATATAGAATTTTTTTTAATCCTCATCATATTCTCTAATATTCAACCTATTAAACGACGTTTTTTTTTTTATAATTCGATCAGAATTTAAGAATTATAAAAAAGTGGGCAGAGCAAAAATTTTAATAAAAATTGTCACGCCATGTGGAATGTTGTAATAATAATAGTTTGTCGCTACAGTCCTACAAGAACTCAGGTCGAGCTCTCTCACCACTTGAGCTGTGCGTGTTATATTTGTACTCAAAGTGGTGGGACCTACAGTTTAATGCCGAATCCGAACAACGAGGTTAGAGTTTTTTCATGGGCGGTGTTTACTCTCAGAGGTTTGCCATTGTTTTCCGACCAACCACACCAAATTCTTTAAACTCACCACACTGAAATTCACCACTCTGAAATTCACCACAAAAAATTCACCACACCGAAACTCACCTCACACTGAAACTCACCACACTGAAACTCACCACACTGAAATTCACCTCATTGAAACTCACCATAATAAAACTTACCACACATAAAATTTTACTGGACAAAGGGGGAGAATACTATCGGAAAAGCGTTCCACGGGAAGAATTCTACTGGGATGAATTCTAAGGGGAAATATTCTACGGAGAAGAACAGTCGGAGAAAGAATTCTCTTTGAAAAAAGTTGTTTTGGCGGAGAATTATTTTTGTTTTGGTTACTACAATTAAAAAACCAATAAAAAAACGTCCACAGCGAAGCACGGGTCCCAGCTAGTTTGCTAGTACATTGGATGTATGAATGAGTTCATGAAGCTAATGTACGAGTTCTTACAGGCAATCTATACGAATTTGCATGTTCGTAGTTGTAAAAGTATTTTTATTATTCTTACAGTCTTTATAATTCGCATTCATTTGATTTTGTAAAGGGTTAATTGTAATCGGTTAATGCACTGCGACCAATAGGATATATTGTGCCCCCTCAATTAATTAAAAAAGAATGTTATAAATCCTTGTGAGAATACATAACATAAACTTTTCTACTGATGAAGTTAGCATCATAACTAAATATGCAACTATTGTCATCATCACTATTTTTGAGGAAGCTGTTATATACCAAACAGGCATATACCAAATTAAAATAATATGCACACCATCAAACGTGCAAACTAAAAATTCCATTGACATTAGGTCAATGAATTCGTTCATATATTAAATGTCATTCGACCAGTGTATTAATTAATACAAATCAATGAACACATACATTGGATCAATGTACAAGTTTATTGAGCTTATCTATTTAATCATCAAAATCAATGAATTAATTCGTTAAGTCAATGATTTCGTTTATTAATTGATACAACGTATTGTTTCATTAAATTCAATGTATAAGTTCATTAAATTAATGGAAACGTTCATAAAATCAATGTATAAATATATTGGAACAATGTATGAATCATTCTTAAAGGAATACGTTCGTAGATTAATCAAAGAACAGTGTTCATTGTGCCAATGAACGCGTGCACTGGAACAATTTCAATGACAAAATTTATTGAATTTATGTATGTCGAGATCTCGAAGGTCTCCGAAACATAGCAGACTGGTGTATATTATGTGTGATGATATGATGCACGGATTTTCATTAAATTTGAATTATACATCATACAGATCACTATTTAATTTTTGTTGACCACCACCACTTTTACGTCAATTTTTATTTTTGGTCTATGTTTCATATTCACCGCTGAAGGAATTTTTCTGAAATTTTGCATTACTATAAATAAATCAGATTGAACAACGGGGAATGGCACCTCCCATAGAACCCAAAACGCTATATATCAGCCCTAGTGTTACCGATTTCAACTCAACTTCAAATTTTGATATTATTCATTTGACATTAACTCACCACACCAAAACACTCCAAATCAAAATGCACCACACCAAATCTAAATGTCCAACTGCTTCAACAGTTTTGTTAATATTAAAAATATATCCCACAGACCTTTAAAAAGGCATCGATTATCACACCCAATTTCACGCCCATTTTTTTAAAGATGATGTAAGTATCCGATTCAGTGCAAAACCGATGAACGTATTTTCCTGAATACTACTATACTATAAGGCCCAAGGAGTATCGAAGGGGAACCTCCAAAAAAAAAAACCCTAAAGTTCAAAAGTTTTTATCAAAGAACAAATTTAGCGATATCAATAATATTTCAAATTTTAATGTTTTTTACCCGATTTCAATGAACAAAATTATTGAAACAATGTTTGAATTTATTCATTGTTGGTATGAACGAAATTAAAACTTAACACACTCAGAATAAAAACAGAAATGTTCTTTACAGTTATAAAATCACTTCATAGCCACGCATTTAGAAAATATTTGCATGAGCTGTGCACGGGTTTAGCAAGTCTCCTATATTTTGTTAAAAAAAATCGAATTTAAACAATTTCATTAATTTGAGGATTCCATTTTTTATTTTATGTCGTAATAAAACCAACTTCTCTGAATTCGGATCTGATCCTCACTTAACATTGGGTCGTTTTGCAGCTCATTTAACGTTGACGTCGCGACACTTTCGACGCATTTTCTGCTTATTTATCAGCGGCAAAGAACGTGGCAACAACTGACTCTGTATCTGCTGCTGCATCTATTGTCGTTTGGCAGTTTTTTTTTTTTTTTTGTTTTTTTTTTTACTGTATCCGTTGGTCTGCGTGTTGATGGTGCTGGCACGCTTTCAATTTGTGTCACTATCACGCTTTCCACTTTTCACTTGTTGTTCCTGTTGCTGCTGTTGCTAGTTGTTGCTGTTGTGACTCCTTTGATCCGTTGCAAAATTATGGAAGCGTCAACTGACAGACAGACAGATAGACAGCGCGTTATGCCAACGTCATTTGTCACGGTTTCGTGACACGACGTGATGTCCGTCCATACTTGCGTCTTTACCGCAGCAATTCGGAATTATTTTGTGCCAGACGCAGATAAACTGACAACGACAGCGGCAACTATAAGGTGACAGTAACAACAAATACAACATAAAAATACAACAACAACAAATGTATAATAACAGGGACGGACTGGGTCTAAAAATATTACCGAATTTTGTGTTTTTTATCGAGCTATACAATTAAACCGCAAACTGATTTTCGATTATTTCATTTACAAATTTTTTAAATTCCTTTTATACTTAGTTCTTACTTAATTCAGATCCGTATATTGATATTCAATACAGAAAAAATTCCCTCAAATCCCATTAAAATTTTGTATATGAAAATATTTATTTTTTTGTATACGATTAAATCAATAATTGTCCTATTGACCAATTATTGATTTAAAAAAATCTTTCATATAAACGCAATGGCAATGTCATGGTATTTAATGGTATTTTTCGAAATTTTTAATAGTAAAAAACTATTATTTATATAGTATACAAAAAATAAATCTTTTCATATAAACGCAATGGCAATGTCATGGTATTTAATGATATTTTTCGAAATTTTTAATAGTAATAAAGTATTATTTATATAGTATTTTTTATGGGTGTAGATAAATCGGGCCTTCATATAAAACCAACATTCTTTGTTTTTATTCATATCAAGTATTGAAACCGTAACTAAATCCAAAACCAGTTTTAAACCGATATCCAAAACGATATAAATGGTTTCGGTCTTCATGTTTCTCCATCGGAAGAGGTCGTAGGAACTTGAACAACTATTTCTTTGTTTGGTTATTATTTCTTAAGTAATAATATAAGTCATCTGAAGTGACGAACGATGGAAATTCGAGACCAGTCCTCCCCTGTAAAACGACAAGCACAGCAAGTACACGGAAACTTCAAAGCCGAGCTGTTTGACGAAAATACAAAAGTGCAGCGAATAAAATATTTACGATTCTGCCTGAAAGCAGTCCATGGGAGGTCCATTTCGTCTGTCTGTCTGTGTATCTTTACTGCACACAATTCAGCAAAGAGAATCCTGCAAAATATCCTGCGACATATCCTGCGGGCCATCAGCTGCTACAGCACAAAATTTGCATTGCATCCTTTGCGCGTCACCAAAAGATACAAAAAAAAACAAAATACTGCCACAACTCAAATTAGGGAGAAAAAACGTAAAATGCCTCAACATGCAGAATGCATTTGGCACAAAACTGCATCATCTTTGTTGCGTTCGAAATTGTGACTGACATTTTTTGCACACTACTTAGCAATCATCGAGATTTTCGATTAATTAACTATGCAACGTTAACTCTTTAATGTCACACAGAAAAAAAAGTTCATAGTATTTATGAATATGTTCATCAATATTATGAATTTTTCATTACAACAGAACCAATCAACAAGTTCATTCCCATTTATAAAATCGTTTATAAAACCTTAATTAAGTTCATAACAATGATGTATGCATTCATAATATTGATGAAAAAATACATGGTATTTATTGACTTTTTAACTATTTAAAATTAAACCAGTAAAGAAAGGTAAAGTCTCAATGGAAATTTTGAAGTACGGAAATTGTCATAGTTGGTGTGATGAATATCTTATTAATGACTCCAATATGTCTATTATTTCAACACACAAAACGTTATCTTTAAAAGGTTCAAACTTTCGTTTTCGATATTTAATAATGAAGAATATTGTAGAACTAAGGACTGCGTCGAATAAAATTGTCCGTTACATATCTTCCCATAATGTGCTATTGCAAGATTCAAATTAAAAAAAATTTGATCATAGTAGCTCTGAATTAAATGGCAGAAAATAATTTGTGTCAGTTATAGTCAATACAAAATTTATTTAACGCGAAAATGGCAAACGAAGTGGAAGTGCGAGAAAATATAATTAAAATTTTTCAAAAACAACCTAGTTGGTCTTTTAAAAAAATTGCCAAGGAGGTAGGGGCTAACCCTAAGACCATTTCTCGCGTTATCAACCGCTTTAAGGAAGACCTGAGTATTGATCGGAAGAAAGGTTCTGGTAAAAAAAAGGCCCACATGATCGTGAAAAGTCGAAGAAGGTTGTGAATATTTTAAAGAAAGATCCAAGCATATCCGGAATGAAATTGGCGAGAAAGGCGGATTGCTCAGAATCTTTCGTGCGCAGGACTAAGAAAGAAGCTGGACTGAAAACGTACAAGGTACAAAAAGTTCGTGACAACGGGTACAATTAATAGCGAAATATATGTGAAGGAATGCTTGCAAAAGAGATTGCTTCCATTTTTACGCCAACATGATGTGTCCACATTTTTTTGGCCTGACCTCGCTTCATGTCACTACAGCAAAACGGCCTTAGAGTGGATCCAACAAAATGCAGTGATTTTGGTGCCTAGAGAAGCCAATCCACAAAACTGTCCAGAACTCAGGCCGATTGAGAGATACTGGGCTTTAGTAAAAAGGGAGATGAAGACAACAAAAAAAGTGGCCAAAGACCTTCAAGACTTTAAAAGAAAGTGGTCTTCAGCAGCTGTGAGGGTGTCGGACACTACCATTACAACATTAATGGAAGGGGTTCTGGAAAAATTAAAACATTATATTAAAAAATATTAATTTCTGGTTTTTTATATTTTTTTTTAAATCTGAAAATAATTTGCAAAATAAAATAGTAACATATTTAATTCTATACAAATTCGATTACTAGATTTCTAGATTTTTTCATTGTTGTAGCGGACAATTTTATTCGACGCAGTCCTTATTTAACTACATAAACGTTTTATAAATTTTACATATTTATATCGAGTATAACTTTAATATTTAATTTTTCGCTGTCTGCATATGTTTTATATTTGTTATCAAAGTAGTATTAAACTAGAAAGAGACTAGCCGTAAAGTTCTATTGATTAAGCACGTATTTCCCATCAGTATCTAACGAAATCAGCTTTACTAGTTTTGTTCCTTTTTCATTTTCCCTTTTTTTTGACTCTTCTTTATTAATCTCCACTTCTTTGACTATATTTTTTTCGTATTCCTATTAGAGTATTCTAATTAAAGTTTTCCACTTTGTGCGAATTGCGATAATTTGGTGGTTTTGAAGCGGAACTTTCCAGACGCACATCTTAAACACATAAAACGTTCGCAAAACGTCAAAATTCAGCTGTTTCACGAAGTGTAGTAAAGAAAATGGTTTTTCCTCATGGTCTCATGGATTATAGTTGCGAAAGAAATCATCTCTGTAGTTATTATGTGTTATGCGGTTAATTTGGTTTTTATAAATATAAATTTTGGTGTCAATTACCAACAGTTTTGACTCTTTCAAAGATTATAAAATTTTTGATTTTATTTTATTTTAGTTTGTAATATTAAAACCCCCCTTTCAAAGCAACCTCCAAAAATGTGCACCATAATTTACAAAGTGCCAATCAATGCGCATGGATTAAAATTCGTAAAGCCTAAATAAAAATGCCTCATGGCTTTTGCAGCACAACAAAAGCTTTGGCTTTTTACTCGTATCAAATGGTATATGTTATATATACACACACAGAAACACACACAGAAACACACCTGTTCACGTCACCACACAATGCATACAAACAAACACATAAATGTTTTCATGCACATAAACACGCACACAATTGCACTTGTAAGCGACGTTTTTCATGCAACGTTTAACGCTTTGCTCGAGCTTACTTTGAGCTTTCAGAAGTCTAATGCTTTGAGTACTTTATGCACAAGCGGTTAGACTTGTACTGATCCAAAGCACATTTTTATATATTTTTGCATAAGTTTGAAAATTATAACGGCACTTCTTAGGGTGGAGAATGGAAATAAATGTGCTAATATATTTTAAAATCATACATAGGAAAAAATGCTGTATAAAAAATAGAGAAAATGTGTTTTTTTTTATTAAATACATTTGTATTTAATTTGCGTAAAAAAGAAAAAGTATTTGATGTCGTTAATTTTATATGGAAAACAACTACATACATTTTTTTTAGCATTTAGTACGTTTGTAGTGATGACTAATAACCAGTTTTGTATATAATTTAATGATCTAGCAATATGTAGAAAAATACTACATCTGTATTTATTTTTACTACATTCTGTATTTATTTCATTTCTTATAAAAAGTGCTAAATATATTATTAAAATTTAATGTGCCATTGTCCATGTCGATTTCGTATAGTTGGATTTTATGGTGCTTCATTATTTCAGTTAAAGTTATCAACAATGGTTCTAAAATACATAAGGCTTTTAATAATGTCCTTTATACACATAACAAATGCTTCTGAAAAACTGAAGAACTCGTCATGGTTCTGGAGAACTCTTCAGGATTCTGAAGAACTCTTCAGGATTCTGAAGAACTCTTCAGGATTCTGAAGAACTCTTCAGGGTTCTGAAGAACTCTTCAGGGTTTTGAAGAACTCCTCATGTTTCTGAAGAACTCATCAATTCTTCGTGGATTCTAAAGAACTGTTCAGAATTCTGAAGAACTCTTCTAGTTTCTGGAGAACTACTGTTGGTTGTGAAAAACTGTTCTAAGGAACCATGAAGAACTCTTCGAATCCAACAACGTGCAATATATTTAATAGGGGATGAAAATATTTCATCCTCTATTGGTTCTCTTGAGCACCGAAGGACCGTAGGGTGTGTAAGCCTGTTTTATAGGTATTACAATGGTAAGTGTTCGAGGGAAATACATAGCCAGATTCCACCAGGTCGTGTATTCTCATTCTACTCGGGCATCGAACCAAGCCTACCCTTTCGTAGTCCACTCGGGCATCGAACCAAGCCCACCCCTTCGTAGTCCACTCGGTTCTCAACAGAACCACACATTACAGAGATAATTCGTTCTTCAGTCGCACGATACGTTTGTGGAACAATCTCCCTGCGTCTGTTTTTCCCGACATTTTTAATATTGGGAAATTTAAAGCAAACATCCACCGACACTACTCCATCTTTCCTCCTCCCTTTATCCTATAATCCTTTCTTACGATCAACACTGTGCATTGCACGAATAGGGGGCATCCCCTGAGCGTTGGTTAATTTGTAAAAAAAAAAAAAAAACTCTTCAGGGTTCTGAAGAACTCCTCATGTTTCTGGAGAACTTCTCATCGTTCTGAAGAACTCTTCATTCATAAATACATCAAATTTGGTAAAACATTTTTCATTAATATACTGTCGTTCATTATATTAAGTAAGCTTTTTGTTTCTGTGACAATAAAATATTTATTATTTTGTTTTTAATTCCTAAATTATATAAAGCGAAGGCATTCATAACTGATATATTTTTAGAGTGTTTAATTTTTTAATAAAAAAATAACTTTCCTACTAAATCGGTGTCCGATAAACTCGTACTGTACAATTCTAAACGTTTAAAAGGTATTTAAGATCATGAAAATTGATTTAATTTAAATTTATTTCTATTCACCATTTCTTTCATCTGTTATCCAACAGATATTGAGGTATTTTCAATCATTGCTCAATAAATCGAGTTGTCCCAAGGATAATCTTCTGTACCAAAACAATTCTCTTTTTATGCAGTTAAACCTAAATCCTTCATAAACAAAGGACCCCAAACAAAGAGAACAAACTTTGCGAATGAACTTTGAAAAGAAAGAAGCTTCTTGGTGTTCTTTGTTTTTTCTTCTGCTCAAAAGTGTGGCAAGTCGACGTTGCAAGTGGGTGAGGTTACAACTTTGAAACTAAATCAAAAAGCTTAAAATAAATGAAGACACTGAGTAGGGATAGTTTGAGTGAGTTGGCAAAAATTCGACCTATTAGAGCATTAATGACTTAATAGATATTTGCGTGAAAGCATATAGAAAAAAAAATAAATATAAAAAAGAACTAAAAACTTAATTTTTAATTCGCCTGCAAAGCTTTTCGTAAATGTGCAAAAAAAGTTCAATATTGTCAACTGTTTTCATAAACTTTGATACTGCACCATCAAATAAATTTATATATAATTTTTTTTGAACATTTAATTTGTTTTCCTTTTTTTGATCTTTATTGGCTCTATTACACTTTTAACTTTTGTCCCTTTTCAGTTTTTTTTTTTTGCCACACTTCAGTTGAATCATTTTGCACCCTTTTTCCATTCCATTTTATTGGTCGTGGATATCAGTGCATCGATAAAGTTTGGCTAACTTTTGGTCTGGCTTAAATGTTGGTTGAAATACTTTAACCAATTGATCCTTCTACCAATGTAGAGCAGACACAAACACATTTTTGTACAAACTGCCGGCTGACTGGCTCGTCGACGCGTAAAGAGCTCCTCTTCGTCGGGTTTATTGTAGCCATGAATGCGGCGCAGTGTTGCCTGATAAATGTGTTGTCTGGTTGGAGAGTGTGCTCGTTGAAAGCTGGGATTCCATATGCTGGCCAAAAGTGTCATATGCATGGATATGTTTGCCGGAGTTCAAATATGTTGGCCCTCAACTTTGTTGCTACTCAATTCTTATCATAAAAGTTTTCTTTTGATTTTTAAGGCCTATAGCTTTGCCATTTTAATTGGTTTTCGAGTGTGATGTGATGTGTTATGTGAAGCCTGCTGTTTATGGCAGACTTATAAAATAAGTATTAAATCACATTTTAGTTTTATTCAGTTTTACTACCAAGTCGAGAATTTTGTTTTCGCTTGACTTGAACTGAATCTTAGAAAATGAGTCTTAATTATTTTGCAAGTAAATAGTAAGAAGATAAAATAAAATATAATGTAAATGTAAACGTAAATGTAAATGTAAATGTAAATGTAAATGTAAATGTAAATGTAAATGTAAATGTAAATGTAAGTGTAAATGTAAATGTAAAATTAAATGTAAATGTATATGTATATGTAAATGTAAATGTAAATGTACGTGTAAATGTAAATGTAAAGTAAAATAAAACAAAATACAATAATTAAAATATTTTGTTTTCACTGAATTGTTGTTATTACCAATTTGTTATTTGAAACAGCTAAAAAGGGATCTGTGTTTGATTTCTTTGGTGCCAGTTATGTATCCGGTTAGGGACGCTTTCTGTTTCCGGTACCAGAACAGAATTTCGAAGATCTGTTCTATGATAGGTCTAAAGGTCGCAGGACCCCTCACTATAACGCAATGTTAAAAGTTGCCGGTTGGTTTTATATAAACGGTTAACCATCTCCGAGGAACCAGTCACGTGCCTAGTCTACAACCAGTTCGTTTCTCCGTAGGGTAATTAATAATACATTGTGTAGTAAAATAGACTAAAATAAGTAATAATGCACACAACAAGTAACTAAATGTTGAAGAACTATATTTTTCAAAACAAATACAGACTGTATTAAATTATAATACGTTAATTATCTCGGTGTATATACCGATTTTTTTATTTTGTTTATGCCTCGTCGGAGTCTGATTACCGCACAAAAATACTTAGTTATTTCATTTCGAAGCCTTTACTGGAAAAGATATATTTTATAGAAAACCATATGATTTTCGTATCATTACAAAATATTCGAAGCGATATTTTGAACTATAGCAGCGTACAAAATTCAACACGTGATTCGCAGTTTTGCTAGTTTAATATTTTAAAATGCATTAAAATATCTTAATAATATCACTCATACGACCAGTATTCCATATGATGAAATAAAGGGTTTTTCAACAGGGACGCTACAAAAGTAAAGCGACAGGGATAGCAAACGACGCCATATTTCTTGCCGGTCTTTTGACATTTCTCTTCAGTAAGGTTTGCCATTTCACGATGGAAAGATATACGAATTCGAATTTCGGTAGTAAATTTTAATAATTTAGACTTGTTGCTGGCTCGTATATCTTTCCATCATGAAATGGCAAACCTTACTGAAGAGAAATGTCAAATGAGCGGTCAGAAATATGGCGTCGTTTGCTGTCCCTATCGCTCTACTTGTGAAGCGTCCCTGTTGAAAAACCTTTGAAAAAATTTTTAAAATGATCAAAGCAGTAGTATTTACAAGGTAAATGTTATGAACTTGTAACAATTGATAACAAATGAAGGCTTATTTATTTTATTTATCCACAATTTATATAATATTTCGATGTATTCAAAATTTTACATAATGTAAAAATGTAATGATAATCAAAATTACTATATATCAGCTATATAACTCAGGTATGTTCTTTTAAAATATAAAATCATAATCAAAATATAAATATTTTTAATGGGATGTTCCTAGAAAACATTTTTCTACATTTTGTAAAGAAGTGCTTATGAATATTCGTTAAATAGTAAAATTAATGAATATATTTATGCATTACTATATCAAATACCATGATTTTAGTTTAAAAATATTTTTTTTTTTTAGTTAAAAAATATATTTCCACATTTAAAATAACTCTGTGCCCATTAAATAAACTAAAAGTGAATATAACATTAAAACTTCATTTAACATATGGTAAAACATAGCTAGCGTCTAATTTAACCAAAGCCTGCACAAAGTGTGAAATTTCATTAAAAACTATTTGTCCCATACGTGCACTAAGTTAATTAAGCTGCTCATTTGTCATGCAAATTATGCCCAAACTAACTTTAAACTACAAATTAAATAAACAAACAAAATAGAAAATTAAAACAAAAAAAAAAACAACACACATTCAGGGCGCGTGAAACACACTTCATTGGGGTTAATGAAGTCGACACATTTTGAGCATTAATGTGTTGTGCCTAGTTAAGCAGATGTATTTTTTTAGTTCGTTTTTTATTAAAGCATTAATCAAAAAAATTATAAATTATGTAAAAAACATATAATTTATGTTTTTTTATACCCTACACTAAGAGTGAAAGGGTATATTCAGTTTGGTACGCCGTTTGTAACACCCAGAAGAAAGCATCTCCGGTATGGAAAAGTATATATATTCTTGATCAGCATGACCTCCTGAGTCGATTTAGCGATGTCCGTCTGTCCGTCTGTCTGTCTGTCCGTCTGTCTGTCCGTCTGTCTGTCTGTCTGTCTGTTGAAATCCCTAAGACTTTTAAAATTGAAGAGCTAGATAAATGAAACTTATAACTTAGATTACTAATATACCTACGCTGTATGTGCGAAAAAATTGGCGAGATCGGTCCATGGTGACCTATGATCCGACCACTTATGTTCAAATACCTCATATAAAATGTACATATAAAGATCAATTTTTATGTATACGTGCTTAGGTAAACTTTGTTGGTCAAATATATATTGACATCATGCTCAAATACATGATAATAATGTTTTCCGGCGAAAAGACTTGTGGTTCACAAAAAAAAAAATCGAAATTCGGTACACCTACCCATTTGTAAATATGGGTATCAAATGAATGGAAATTCTTCAGCGATTGAATGTTTGTAGTTATTTTCAGGATTCGTATACCCTAGTGACCTATATATCACTTTGAATGGTAACCACACATATGTGTAGGGTATTTATAGTCGGCTTAGACCGACTATAATTTTGATAATCCTAACTATCATAATTACACCTACTTTAAAATTTCCCATGTGATCTAACCTTCCCAACTGGTTTTTATATGAGTCATTCTATATCGAATCAACCAAGTGAAGGTTTTAAACGACAAAGCCTTGAAATATAATTTTATAAGCAAAAGCTTTTTAAAAAATTGTTATAGGTAACACTTCAGAAAAATTAAAAAACACCAAAATTATGTTAAATAAAATAATATCTAACTCCTGTTGTATATCATCACTGTCATGAAAAGGGGCGAATGTGCATTTTTAAAAATATTGGGTAATTAAATTTTAAAGTTTGAAGTGCTTTATAATTTAGTAAAAATTATTTTTTTTTAAAGTTTTTTTCACTATTTTGGTTTATTTATCAATTATCATAACGTATATAAAATATCTTTTTTTTTTACAAATTAACCAACGCTCAGGGGATGCCCCCTATTCATGCAATGCACAGTGTTGATCGTAAGAAGGGATATTAGGTTAAATGGAGGGGGGAAAGATGGAGTAGTGTCGGTGAATGTTTGTTTTGAACTTGCCAATATCAAAAATGTCGGGAAAAACAGACGCAGGGAGATTGTTTCACAAACGTATCGTGCGACTGAAGAACGAATTCTCACGGTAATGCGTGGTTCTATTGAGAGCCGAGTGAACTACGAAGGAGTGGGCTTGGTTCGATGCCCGAGTAGAACGTGAGCACCTGGTGGAATCAGGCCATGTATTTCCCTCGAACACTTACCATTGTAATACCTATAGAACAGGCTTACACACCCTACGGTCTTTCGGTGCTCAAGAGAACCAATAGAGGATGAAATATTTTCATCCCCTATTAAATATATTGCACGTTGTTGTATTCGATCCAGGAATTCCAAAGAAGATTTTGAAGCCCCTGCCCATATGTGCGAATTGTATTCCATCTTAGGCCGAATAAAGGTGGTAGACAGTGCGCAAGTAAGCAGGAGTGAAGTATGTCTTACACCGTTTCAAAAAACCGAGGCACTTGGCCGCCTCTTTCGACACGTCAAATATGTGATCATTCTAACGGAGATCACATTGAATTGATATGCCCAGAACGTCAAGAGCAGCTGACTGTGCAATATCCACAGCACCCATATTAAGGGGAGGTAGGGTTGAATCCATTCTTTTGTGAGATAACAGACAACATTGGGTCTTGCGTGCATTAAAATCAACTCTATTTGCAAGACCCCACTCGGAGATTGTTTTAAGGTCATTATTGAGTGTGTCATTCATAGTGCGTCTTTTACTCTCAATCTCCAAAGAGGTTGGGCGCTTTTTGAACGAGTATGAATGACAAATGTTGCTATCATCTGCAAAGGAATAGATTGGGTTCTGGGTCAATGACAGAAGGTCATTGATAAATACCAGAAAACGGGACGGGGATAGGACGGAACCCTGCGGAACTCCAGAATTGATGAAATGTTGTTCCGAAAGAACACCATCCATCGCAACTCGTATTGAACGACCCTGGAGAAAACTCGATATCCATCGAGTAAAAGATTCACCGACACCATATCAATTAGTTTTGAAACGAGGGCTTTATGCCACACTCGATTAAAATCCTTGGAGATATCAAGAGCAACAGCCTTGCTCTCCCCGAAAAGGTGAACACAATTATTCCACTTTTCGGAGAGGACCGCCATCAAGTCACCTGTGGATCTGGTCCTACGGAAACCGTATTGTCTGTCACTGAGCAATTCGTTGTGCTCAAGATAGTTCACAAAGTGGAAGTTAATTATGCTCTCCATTACCTTGGAGAGTGCAGAGCATATTGCAATGGGTCGGTAATTGGCAGGGTTCGTGAGCTCGCCCTTTTTCGGAACTGGCTGGACATTGGCAACCTTCCAACAAGATGGAAAAACTCCTGTTGTGTAGGAGATGTTGAAAAGGTTACGCAACGGACAAGCCAGCGTTGACCCGCACTTCTTCAACACATGGGCGGATATGCCATCTGGCCCAGAGGCTTTGTTAATGTTGAGGTTTGCTAAAACCTTTTTAACTGACGGATTTGAAAATGTCTCTCCGGCATTGCAGAAGAAACAAAATCGACGACAGGCAGTTGTTGATTACTATCTGGGAGCGTTGAATTATTTGCAAATAATTATGCCAAGAGATTAGCTTTATCAACCGGGTCAGTGCAGGTCTGGCCATTCATACTAAGAGTTGGAGTAGACGATGTCGTCTGATTCTTCACCCTTTTTACAAATGACCAGAAATTTTTACTACCCCTGTGATAGAGTAGGACCTTTTTGCGCGCGTTTTGTTCGTGAAAAACTTTTCGCGCGAGATCACGGCATTACAGCGATTCCTAGCCTGTATACGAAGTTTTTCAGTATCAGCATTCTAGTTAGAACGCCAAGTCTTAAAGGCTTCCTCTTTCGAACTGACTGCAATCCTGCATTTTTGTTTTTTTGCTATAACTCTTTATTTGCACAAGATAAAATAATGCTGTAAGTCAAAAATTATTGGTTTTATAAGCACCTAGTGATTAGCAAATTATTTAAAAATAATTTGCCAATTATTAATTTGCCATTTGCAATTTTCAAAAAAAAAATTGTTTGGCAAAATATAAATATTGATGCTAATCGATAGGTGCTTTAAAACGAAACATTCAACACCTTGATACTTCTATTTTATCTTATATAAATAAAAAGTTATGGCAAAAAAACGAAAAGATTCGCCCTTTTGGCATGACAAGATTTTCAATTTTTGGAATTCGCCCTTTAGCTTTTTTCTTTGGCTTTTATGGCTAGAAATATCCAACAGAACCACACACGATTTTGGCATAGTATGTCATGCCCCTTTGGCATGATAGTGACGATAAGACCTTTTCAACAAATTTAGATATTTAAATTTACAGAAAGAAGCCCCTACAAAGATTTTTTTTATAAGGATAACATATTTTATTTTTAAAGCTTTTCAGGAAGCAAATATATAATTTAATAAAGCTTTAAATAAAATATAGAGAAGCTTTAAAATTTATTTTATTATAAAGCTTTCAAACGTATTTTTGTTTTATTAAAGGCTCTTAATTAAAGCTTTAAAATGTTTTTACTTTATTATTGTTTTTTTTTTTAAAAGCTCTGTATAAAAGTTGTTAAAGGATTAAAGCACTTTTAGAAGCACTAAAAAAAAGCTCTTTATTTCATAAAAAAGGTAAATATTATGTATTTTCAATTTCCAAAAGATCAAAATATGTAATATTTTTCAAAAATGTTGGGTGCACTTTATAAAATTAGAATTTAAAAAAACTCGTTAAAATATTTAAAAGAATTGTTTAAAAGTTCTCAGAAAATCTTTTAAAAATAGTACATACTTTTTATATAAATAAAAACGGTAATTTTAAAAATTGTGTATTTTTAAATTTTAATAATTTGAAAATTTTATGATAACATAATAAAATGCTTTAAAAGCACTTTATAAAACTAGCAAAGGTTTAAAAACTTTTTTTATAGAAACTCTTAAAAGCTTTTCTTAACAAAAAGCTAAAAGTTCTTAACAAAAGCTTTTTCATAATAGCTTTCAAAAACTTTTCGTATAATTATTTAAAATTAAAAAAAAAAAACTAATTCTAAAAAAAACTAATTCTTCAACTTCCATAAAAGGTCAAACGAAGTAATGCCGCCTCAAGTGGCTGTCAAAATTCCATGTGTCCGCTAATACAACGCCTTTGGAACTTATTTGCATAAAAGCACAAACTTCTTGAAAACTACTTTTCGCGCAACACTGTCAAGCATAATTTAAGTAAGTTTTTTTGAATTTCATTTTACGTTCGCAAAGTAGTTTTACTGAGTAAACATTTAATGGAGCGTCGCGTCACTTTGTAGCTATTTTCCGCACTTGGACACAGGACACAATAACACCAGCCGGTATCACACAACTGCGACAACAACAAGAACGAGGGAAAAAAGTGAAATTGAAATAAATTTGAATATTTTACACATAATTCACTTTTTGAGAGGTTCAAAGCAACAACCACACCAACAAAAAAAAAGTCAAAACAACCGACCAACAAACAAACAGACGTCGACATATTTTTTGTTTGTCTGTTGCTGAGGGTCTAAAAGTATCCGCCATATAAATACTACAACATGATAAAATGCAAAAAGTAAAAAAAACTTAAAAACTAAAAAAATAATAAAAAGAAACTCTGCAAAAAAAATGCACAAAACGACAAAAAACTGCAGGGGGTAAAAAACGTGCTTTGACTAAAAATGTTGCTTATTGAAATAAATTCGTGTAGTCGCAGAGCCGTAACCGACATTTATTGCAAGTAAACTGGGCCAGACCAGGCCAGGCCAACAGCAAAGCGCACAACATCATCAACAATGTGGAGGACAGAAAACAGCAATGAGAGTTCTAAACAAAAAAAAAAACAGAATAAAATAAATAAAAATAGAAAATTGAAATTGAAATAAAAAAAAAATGTCAAAGTATATTGAAGTGTACGGGGTGTCAGTTTTGGATGTGACAAAGTGTAGCTTCAAATGAAATATGTTCCGGAGAGACGACTCGACGCACTTACTACCACTGGTCACAAAAATGTGTGCAAATAATTTCACGCATTGTAATCAGCAAAATGCTACATAAATGAAAATCGTGCGTCAAATTTTAAATATACCAAAAATGGTAAATATCAAATAACAACGTTTGTGATAACGAGAAAATTTGTTTATAATTGAAGTAAATGTTTGTTAATTCTTTGGTGTAAGTTAAAAATTTTCATTTATATTATCAGTTACTAATTCCAGCAGCTGTGCTCGCTTTCTATAGTAAAACTTTACTTTCATACAGTTTGCCGGAATAAGCCACGAAAAAATAAGAAAAATTTAAATGTGTTGGAATAAAACTTAGCAGATAAATGCACCATCATTTGGTGATACCACCTCCGTCACGGACGAGAACTGGCGAACTGAACCAGCAGCTTATCAATGACAGCAGTCAGTGTTTTAGCAAAAGTTTTTCGCGCACAATTCGTGGGTGAAAAAGTTAAGTTTTCATCAACTGGCTGCCAACTTTTGCGATATACTGAAGAGTCTTACTATGCGGTTGAGACAAAAACATGCACGATATTTGCAATCGGTAAAAGTTGACTTTAAAGAAATCATAATTGAAGAAATTTTTTGTAATAACTTAGTTTTTAGTTTTTTTTTTTTTGTTTTGGAGAGTGAAACTACAAACTCACACTGAAATTATGTCCGTAATTGAAAAATATTTTTCTCATTTTTGTCACAAAGTAATACAATTATTCCACAAATAATCCGAATCAGAAAATAAAAAGGTCTAAGATATATTTTCCAAATTCAAAAAAACAACTATTTTTAAGTCCTCTGTATAAACACTGCAGTTGAATTATTTATGTATTTTAAATCAATATTTTTTGTAACTTTGTAATTTTTTTGAAATTTTATTTTTAATGCAAAAATGCAATATTATTCAAAACTTTTTTTTTTACAAAAAATTGAACTTTTAAAGAACATTTGAATTTTTAGTGAAAATTGAATTTATAGTGAAAATGTGAATTTATAGTGAAAATTCAATTTTGTTTTTAGTGAAAATTTAAATTTTAAGTAAAAATCAAAATTTTTAGTAAAAAAACTGAATTTTTAGTGAAAACTTAATTTTTACTTAAAATTGAATTTTTAGTGAAAAAATGAATTTTTAGTGAACAATTTATATTTTTAGTGAAAATTTGAATTTTTAGTGAAAAATTGAATTTTTTAGTGAAAATTTAAATTTTTTGGAGAAAAAATTAATTTTTAGTGAAAAATTTAATTTTTAGTGTAAATTAAATTTTGAGTAAGAATTGAATTTGCGTTCAAAATTTAATTTTTAGTGAAAAATTGATTTTTTTTTTTAATTGAATTTTTTTGAAAAATTTAATTTTTTAGTGAAAAATTAAATTTTTAAAGAAAAATTGAATTTATGAATAAAAATTGAATTTTTAATGAAAAAGTTAATATATGATCAAAAAGTGTTTTTTTTTTAAATTGGATTTTTTTGAAAAATTGAATTTTTAGTGAAAAATTGAATTTAGAGTGAAAAATTGAATTTAGAGTGAAAAATTGAACTTTTGGTGAAAAATTGAATTTAGAGTGAAAAATTGAACTTTTGGTGAAAAATTGAATTTTTAGTGAAAAATTGAATTTTTAGTGCAAAACTTAATTTTTGGGATCATTGAATTTGTAGTGAAAAATTGAATTTTTAATGAAAAATTGAATTTTTAGTGAAAAATTTAATTTTTAGTGAAAAATTTAATTTTTAGTGAAAAATTTAATTTTTAGTGAAAAATTTAATTTTTAGTGAAAAATTTAATTTTTAATGAAAATTTTAATTTTTAGTGAAAAATTTAATTTTTAGTGAAAAATTGAATTTTTAGTGAAAAATTTAATTTTTAGTGAAAAGTTGAATTTTTAGTGAAAAATTGAATTTTTAGTGAAAAATTGAATTTTTAGTGAAAAATTGAATTTTTATTGTAAAATTGAATTTTTAGTGAAAAATTGAATTTTTAGTGAAAAATTGAATTTTTAGTGAAAAATTGAATTTTTAGTGAAAAATTGAATTTTTAGTGAAAAATTGAATTTTTAGTGAAAAATTGAATTTTTAGTGAAAATTTGAATTTTTAGTGAAAATTTGAATTTTTAGTGAAAAATTGAATTTTTAGTGAAAATTTGAATTTTCAGTGAAAAATTGAATTTTTATTGAAAAGTGGAATTTTTAGTGAAAAATTGACTTTTTGGTGAAAATTGAATTTTTTTCAATAAAATTAATTTTTTCTATAAAATTTATCCATTTCAACAATTTTCTCTCATATGTGTAAGGTATCAAAATGTAAAACTTTGTGCATTTTTTTTTTTAATAAAACAAAATAATCTTAAATAAAATAAAAAATGTAAAAAACAAAAAAAAAGACACAGTGCCATCAACACTCAAATCTTTGAGTGAATTTATTTTATGTTGTTTTTGTTTCATTCGCTATAGTGTGTGCGTCCACCATATTCAAGGTGTGTGTTATTATGTGAGACTGCCCAGCGGGAAAAATTACGCTTTAAAATTACTTTATCATGAGCTAAATAAATACAACCTATCTCTCTTACAGTTTCGGGTTTCGATCCATGGATATTCGCCTCGCAGCGCAACATACTGAACTACCAACGCAAAACGTTACGGAAATCTAACATAATAGAAGAGAATTCATGTTGTTACTTAGTGTCATAACGAAGAGTAAGAGCTAAGCTGTCATAAAGAACAAACTTAACAGAAGAAGAAAAGAATAGAGCAAAAAAATAATTTCGCTTAAAGTAATACTAAGTAAATGTAGACAGATTATCACAAGCATAGAACACATTTTTGTGACAAAACTTACGAATAATTTTATATTATAAAAAAGAGAATTAAAACTGAATTAATATAAAAAAAAAACAACCTGGCCGTTCTCGGCACGTTGGGTATGTATCGCCATGTGCATGTGTTATGAGGTGGGAGTACCAGGTGGCTAATGCCATTTGACGCCAACATGAAAGTTTAGACCCTCCGGATATCGCACGTTCTACAGAATTTAGCACTGATTGTGAAAAAAAAGAGCTGCTTGGTAGTTTGAACTCGAAAACTATTAAGACATGAAGAACGAGCGCATTTGATATTATACAATAGTTATGTAAAATAAATATTTTAGTTTTAACTAAATTAGATGGCAATGTTTTACTTTCGTAGTTTTGCCATTGTCTGCCGAGAGAGATCGTGATATATAAAAAAAAAATGTTTTTTATATAAAGATGTTGTTAGCCCAAGTCCAGCTTTGAACATGGGACCTTTCTGGTCGCATTCCAGCACACTAACCTCTGAGTTACCATCGATACGTAATACCCACTATTTACATTTTTCTTTGTTCATTTTAAATAAACAAAGATAAAATTAAACATTATTAATTACGCCTGCACAGATTTCGATATCCCTTATGAATTTCTAATGAATTTCATAAAAACATAATCTATTATTATAATATGCCACTTCCTAACAATGTAGATGAATATATTGCGTATGCAAAAATATTGTTGTTAGCATAAAAATTATTCGTAAGTTCTGTCGCAACAATGTGTTCTTTGCTTGTGATAATCTGTCAACATTTACTTAGTATTACTTTAAGCAAAATTATTTTTGTGCTCTATTCTTTTCTTCTTCCGTTAAGTTTGTTATTCTTGGCAGCTTAGCTCTTACTCCTCGTTATGACACTAAGTAACAACATGGATTCTGTTCTTTTCTTTATTGTATATTCTATGAAACCAATAATATCGTATAAAATATATTTCTTTTTAATTCGTGATAGTTTATTTTTTAAGTAAAAAAATATGAGTTTAATAGTAAAGCATGATTTTAATATTATTATTGCATTAATTTAGTGCGATACGATATCTCCTGATGCACAGAAACAAATATTGAACGTAAATGTAGCAACTTAGATTAATTGTTACAAAATAATAAATTCTATTAATATAAATAATTAGATAAACAAATTATTTCATGTTAAAAATAAACCTTTCCTGGGTTGGTGTATATGCTTAAGTATATACATATATAGAATATACACCAACCGACAGTTTTACAACCACTACAATGTTGTATATTCACTAAACAGGTACATTTGTACCGATCTTATTTTACATTGGTTCATCTCAGCGCGTGCTTGCCTATTCGGTTCGTCGGTTCGTTTTTCCTTACATCGTGCGTATACCATGACTTTGATATTTGTGTTTAACATTTCCCTAACATTTTATATAGCTCTATTTGTGACGTGAACATGGATCAAACTTCGAACAATTAGTAATAAGTAAAGTAGTAGAACAAAGAAAAAATATAATTAAAAAAACGAGTTGGGAAAGTTAGGTCACATGGGTAAGTTCGGTCACATGGGGCGGATTTTTATAGTCGGTCGGGCCCGACTATGGAATACCCTACACCTTTGGTGGTGATATTAATGAGGAATATTTAATTGTATACCTTAATTTAAAATTTTTAATTATGCTGAATCTCCCCACCCTCAGAATATTATTCATATATCAGAAATTTACGTCTTATATCCCCATAAATTAAAAACTTTATATAAAGTATAAAAAACTAAAAAAAAAAATTGAAAAATATAATAGGGCGGACCACGCCTTTATTTAAAATTTTGAAAGGCTAATATTTCATAGATTTGATTTTAATAATTTACGGATCAAATTTCCAATATGAAAACCCGGGAAATAATGAAAAAAAAAGTGGGCGGATCACGCCCATTTTTGAACCACATATTTTTAGGTAAATTCTAACAATACGTTTTATTCGAAATATTAGTTTCGAAAGAATTATATAAAAGTGACTTGTATGGGAGGTGGGCGTGTCCGTTGACCGATTTTGCTCATTTTCAAACTTAGTTCCTACTTTTGGATAAAATATATTGAGACGAAATTTCATCGCATTCTGATCAGTATTTCTCAAGTTATTCTGTATTCGGACAGCAAGACAGCAAGACGGACAGACAGACAGACAGACGGACATGGCTAAACGGACTCGGGTAGTGATGCTGATCAAGAATATATATTCTTTTCCATACCGGACACGCCTCCTAAGGGGCGTTACAATATATGCACAAAGTTAATATACCCTGTACCTCATAGGTGTAGGGTATAAAAAACATTTTTTACATCGAGTGTGTTAATTTCCTTTAATTTTTGTTCAATTAATATATTAGTTAGTATAATTAAATATTTAATGAATACAATTAAATGTCGCATCGGCGATGAAATACTTAAAAAGTAATTGTATTGAATAATTTCTATGCTATTTTTACTATAGAAAAAAATCATAATTTTAAATGCATATTTTAGGGCAAAAACACTGGTAAAAGATAGCTATTGAATACGTATACCAATAGATATCTACTTGTTAAAATTGCGGGCTTATCATCTATGTGAAATTTAAATTTATGTATATTATAAATATTTAATTATTTTTTTCAAAAATCATACATTTTAAATCGATGAGACCAATATTGATATCAATTGATGGGAATATAAATCATAGAGGGTTGTTAATTAAGTCCCTAAAAATGTTAACAAGGAATACTATTCGGGAAAAAATATATTTATCAATGAAACAGTTTATTTTACCAACTAACTTCATTCGATCAAATCGAATTGTCTACAAAATTTGTTAGCGGAACTGCCATATTTGGTTGGCGCTTGAATTATTAGCCTATACACACACCCAATGATTTTAAATCTGTACTAAAACAGTTCAAATCGGTTGTTGTCCAAACTACACCTCTCTCAATTTTACCAATATCAATCGACTAAGCGAAACAAATGATGTACCATCAAAATGTCTTGTGAAGACACCACATGTCTTTCCTGAAAATTTAAATAAGGAACACTCAATTCGTGAAAAAAAGTTTTTTTTTTCAATGAAAAAGTTAGCTGTACCAACTAACTGCATTCGATTAAATCAATATGTCTAAAAATTTGTTCGCGGAACTGCCATATTCGCTTGGCTCTTATTAGCCTATACACACACCCAATGGTTTTAAATCTGTATTAAGTTGTTCTAAAACAGTTCTAAATTGGTTGTAGTACAAACTACACCTATTTTAGTTTTGAAAATAACAATCGAATAAGCGGTTGAGAGAACTACATAAGTTGGTTAGTCGAATATTATATTATGGCTGAAATATCGGTATAAAGTGTGCCTTGACTTTGACGTTCGGAATAAATTAAAATCAAAATATTTACTTTAAAATTTCCATTTCATCAATTTTTAGTTTCAAATAGTGTATCAATCATTTATTTAAAAACAATTGCAGTGCAAATATTAGTGATCCAGTGTGGCGCGACTGCAAAACAAAAGTTTTTCAATAAAATGTTGCACCATAATTGGAGCATATCAGTTTTATCGACACGAACATAAAATATGTCTGTCATAAAGATTGCCAAGAGATATGGCTAGTGAAAACACAGTGTATATACACACAGAAAAATCCTCTTTTGGCCTGAGGTTGGAAGAATGAAAATGTAAGTTGTACCAACTAACTTCATTCGGTTAAATCGAATGGTTTAAACATTTGCTTGGGGAACTGCAATATTAACCTGTACACACTCCTAATAGTTCTAAATCTGTAATAAATTGTACTAAAACATTTCGAAATTGGTTGCAGTACAAACTACAACTCTTCTTATTTTGAGAATAACAAACGTCTAAGCGGTCGAGAGAACCGAATAAGTTGGTTGGGCAAAGAGTTGGTTGGCGCAACAAATATCGATTCTGTGTGTACAGTTTTTTTTTTTTTCGATTACGTAGCATTTTTGAGAAAAATTCGGGTAAATACTAGTATTTTTCAGTAATTTATATTTAAAATATTCAAGCATTTTAAACTATTATAATTTAATCATGACACACATGAAGAACGACATGAATAATATATTTTAAAAATTAGAATGGCTGATAAAAAGTTAGTATAGCTTATAATCTGGATAACTATAAATAAATTTTTTATTTATCAATAGATCCGAAATACTAAAATGATTATCCAAAAATAGCAACCGCGTTTTTTATATAGAATTGTTGTATGGGAAGCCCATGGCAAACATTTTTTCTTTTTATGTTGAGTAGTGTTATTCTTTTTTAATGTAGGAATTATATAAAACTATGTAATGATTTTGATTTGAAATCATATTATTTAAAACCAAAGCCGTCCATTTTCAAGATATTTGAAACAACTTTCTAAATGCGACCACGAAAAAACACAAAAGTGTTAAACGAATCAATTTTATAGGACATTGTGATAAGATTTTCCAATTAAATCAAAGCTAATTAAGCAATTACATGTACTAAAGCAGTTCTAAAATTGTTCTATATATAATTTTAATACATAAATGCTTTATTTATACTGCATTCAAAGGACATTTATAACATATACGTAATACTTATGTATTAGGCAAAGGATTTGTTCACAGACCACAGCAACCAACAATTAATACCAACCTTTATTTGTTCAAATTGAAATTTATGAATTTAATTAAATAACTGGAATATGTAGCAACAGCAACAGCAGCAGCAACAAAACAATCCTTGATAGAGCTCGATATAAAAACAAGGCTAATAAAGAAAATTAAGTGGATTTGAATGGCGTTAATCTCAACAGCAAATAAATTCATTTCATTTGAGTTCAGTTCAGTTGGAGTGCAAAGTGGGGCTTAGTGGGTGGCATTGGGTTCGAGTATCTGTGTTTGTTCAAGTGTTGACAAAGGATTTAGTGAGCGGGTAACAAAAATATAAACAACAACAGCAATAATAATAATAAAAACACAAACAAATTAAGTCATTTATTATAATGAGTATTGGACGCTATTTGTCCATGTTGTGCGTGCGTTATGCTTTCGTTTTTGTGGTCAGGCAACATGTCACACAACAATAGCAACACCAACATCAACCTCCACACAGTGCGTAATAATTACGATCCACCTTTTCCGGTTGTCCGTATTGGAGGAGTTACCTACGCTATACGCATTTAATACAAATTTGTATAGTGTGTAATTTCCATTAAACTCTGTGATTGTCGTAATTGTCTGAATTATAATAATTTGGAAAATGTTTAAATTTTATTATTATTTTTGAGGCGCGTGTGCGCTCGCACTTTTTGTGTGTTTTATTTGAATTTTCACAAAATATGAAATTTATTTAAGAATATTTACACAAAAATTACTTGTACTTGGCAACAGCTGGAATAACGACAGCAAAACGGATAGGAGAAGCATCAGCGCAACAGTCTACAATTTTCAGGCTATTGTTTAAAAACACTGAAAATATTTGGAAAATGTTTATGATATTGGCGTAAACTATTTTATTGCAGCAGATACAAATAGTTAAACATATTATGCTTGTACGAACAGAAATATAAAAAGACTAGCTGGACCCGTGCACGACTCGTGCTAAGATTTTGTGAATTAAAAGATATGGAGCGATTTTATTAATATAAAAAACATTTTTATTATATATATCAGGGGCCCGTGCTTGGCTGTGAAAGTTTTTTTATTGGTTTTATAAATGTAGTAGCCAAATAATAATTCTCCGCCAAAACAACTTTTCTCAAAAAATTTTTTTCTCAGACTACCCCGTAAAATTCTTCCCCATAGAACGCTTTCCCGTAGAATTCTTCCCGATAGAAATATTCCCGTAGAACTCATCCCGGTAGAAATCTTCCCGGAAGAAAACTTCCCGTAGAACTCATCCCGGTAGAATTGTTACCGGTAGATTTCTTTCCCGTAGAATTCTTCCCCGTAGAGTTTTTCACAGTAGAAATTTTAGTGTGGTGAGTTTTAATGTGGTGAGTTTCAGTGTGGTGAGTTTAGGTGAGGTGAATTTTGGTGTGGTGAGTTTTAGTGTGGTAAGTTTTAGTGTGGTGAGTTTTAGTGTGATGAGTTTTAGTGTGGTGAATTTCATTGTGGTGAGTTTCAATGTGGTGAATTTTATTGTGGTGAGTTTTAGTGTGATAAGTTTTAGTGTGGTCAGTTTTAGAGTGGGGAATTTTAGTGTGGTGAATTTTAGTGTGGTGAATTTTAGTGTGGTGAGTTTCATTGTGGTGGGTTTTAATGTGGTGTGGTTTCTTTTGTATTTTTTTATTGTATTTGTGTTTTTTGTTTCATCTTCTTAGCTTGTGTATGTGCTGAGTTATGTCGTTTTGAAAGTTTAGGTTGTATGGGAGGTACCACGCCCATTTGTCCAATCCCATATATAGCCTATGACACCCTCCGGACTCCTTAGTATCCTGTGGCAAAATATTATCAAAGAGAACAACCCCAGACAACATTCGAAGCAGTTTAGAAATATTTTTTTGAACGATTTCAAACATACGAAGTCGGAGTTTGTATACCAGCTGTTTGTTTTCTACCCATTCCCAAAATATGTCGTGAATCTGCCATTCAAATTCAACAAAATTTTACAACCTGCTATACGCTATCGAAAATATTCCGTTTACCTGTGTGTTTGCCGGAAATATGCCCGAAATATTGCTGAATAATGCAAGAAATGTCTCGAGAGACATCGTTATTTCAAATTATGTATTTGTTATAATCATATTTAGACCTATCGTGAAATTCCCACGAATATATATTCTACATTCCCACTGCTCCTATCATGAATGCGAACTAGCACGAAATACGATAAAAAATAATCCTATCGAAACTTATGAAATAAATCTAGGAGAAAAATCTACTCGGCGAAGTATTGGTAAAAAAATGTTAATTCTAAACAACATTTCACAAAAAATTTACGAGCACATCTTAGCGCTTTTGATTATAAGCTTATAGGCCCTTATATAATATAAATCTGTTCGCTTGCTGCACTTTTAATGAAAGCTGTCAAAGATGGACGTTGGTAACGTTTTATTGGTTCAAAATTATAAAGAAATGGGTATTTACAAAATATTTATTAAATAAGTGAAATTGTTTTTTTATGACATAATATTTCAGTATATATCAGTTTAATATCACATAATTAAGTAAAGGGGTTTTCAATATGAGCGCTACAAAAGTTTTTTTTCAAGGGTTTTTCAACAGGGACGCTACATACGACGATACAAGCCAACAAAGAATCGAAATTATTAAAATTTACTACAAAAACTCGAATTCGTATATCATTCCATCATGAAATGGCAAACCTTACTGAAGAGAAATGTCAAAGGAGCGGCCAGAAATATAGCGTCGTTTGCTGTCCCGTCGCTCTACTTTTGTAACGTTCCTGTTGAAAAACCCTTTATATAACGAAACAATTATTTTGAAGAAATTCAGATTTTTTGAACATTTTAGACAAAATTTCAAATTTAAAGTTCTCTTGGATTTTTGATACGTTCAAGTGACATAACTTAAAATCATTGCTATTACATTATGTTGTCATAAAAATAGCCGATCCACACACGTTGGATGTTAGGTGCAAAATTGTATTTTTTTTTTGGATTTTCATTGCACATACCACGGAATAGATTTTGTTGTTGTTTAAATTATGATAAATTATTTTTTGATCAAATTTTAATAATATCTAAAAAGTTATTTTTAGGAAATGGTGTTTTTTGTACAATTAAGCTCAAATTAACATATAACGTGCTCCTGTATTTTTAATTCGTGGGACATATTCATGTAACATACTTTAAAATCTTTAAGCTTGTATTATCAGTTCACAAAAATAATTCCTTGAAAGCCGCGCTTGACACAGTCGATAATATATCAGAAAACATGGTTCTTTCATATGTTCAAAATTTTGTTTTCTCAATAAAAAATGATTGATCAATAATACTGAAGCTGCATTGTATTTTTAGATTGGCATAAATTTCCGATTACACCTATGTCTAGGCAAATTCAGGTGGACTTGTAGATGTGCTTTAGAAAAAAAATGCTATTTCGGGTCAAACACGTTTTTTTTTCGAATGTTCTTCCGTGTCGTTTTTTGTTGGTGTTAGAGGTACATTCACAAGTCATATCTTAAAATCTTTATATTTACCTTATCTTAGATACAGACAGATACATTAGATACAAGCCGTGGCTTACACGTTGAAAAGAAGGCGAAATTTTCATTCCAAAAATTGTACCATACCTCTACCTCTGTTCAAATTTCGTTTGGGATATGGCACACTTATGCGACATATATTTTTATTTGAATTCGTGTAATCGCTATCGATTGTATTCAAATTGTAGTGATGTTTTTCAAGCCGTAGCAATAGTGAGTGAATAGTGAGTAGCCGCGGTAGCTCAGTGGTTAGTGCGTTGGACTGCGAGCCGAAAGGTCCCGGTTCAAGACTGGACTGGGGCTAACAACATCTTTTCATAGAAACATTTTTCTATACCGCGCTACCTCTCGTCAGTACATGGCAAACCCACGAGAGTAAAACATTGCCTATGAAAAGCTCTCACCCGCCGTTCGGATTCGGCAATAAATTATAGGTCCCACCACTTTGAGTACAAATATAACACGCACAGCTCAAAATGGTGAGAGAGCTCGGCCTAAGTTCTTATAGGACTGTAGTGCCAAACTATTATTATTATTAATAGTGATGATTAGAACGACACAAAACGTGCGCGTATTAACGGTATTTTTGATATGCTTCTTACTTTGGCCACATGTAGCAAATATACAGAGCTACATATGAACTCAAAAATGGTTGGAATTTATTAATTCAAGTATTCCTATAAATATTAAATTAAAATGTAAAATATAAATAACAACAAATCCTTTTTATTCATTGCTTTATGTCAATATCATGAAGGTTAAAATTTTCTGGAGTTGCTCTTATAATAGATAGCACAAAAAGCATATATTTTTAGTTTTGCTGAAATCATATATGTACTTTTATTCATTTTCGCGAATATATTCGTTAAATCGCTGGTATTGTTCTTGTACTACAGCAAAAATCAGGATCTGACAATTGAACATTTTCCTTATCACAACCCGACAAGTTGCATAAAAAATGTGATCTGGCCGTGATTATTATTACATTAATGTATAATCTAATAGGGAAAAATTCTACAAGGGATACATTAACAATTCCTTGTATCTAATGTATGTTTTATTTCGAGTGTGATAAACATGTTCAGCGGTCCAATCATTAGGACAATGGACTTCAATGTCTAGGTTTTTCATATATTTACAAAAACCGATTTTTATAAAATGTATTTCAACAATTAAATTTATATAAATATCAGTTCCAATTGATGTGCAACATTTCCGAAGTCCTGATATTTTATCTAATTTTAAAAGTAATATAATTTTGAATTTCAAATCTCGTCTTGAATTTCAAATCTCGTCTCGAATTTCGGCTTCCGATTGATCGAGATTTTCGTCTTCAATTTTCATCAATTTTTTAATATATTTAACTAGATAAAAATTTCTGAGGTGTATTCTGCCTGTATACATGTACCCCTCTACAGGTTAGGAAATATTCATTCAAATGGCTGACGTTTAGCCATAGATTAAAGTCATGTTAAGGCATTTAATCCGCTTTAACGCAAGCAACGTTATATGCCATTTATCCTCCAGTTTACCCTCTGCACGCTCACACAAAACCACATCAGATGCTACCGCTGCCGCTGCCGCTGTAATTTATAATAGAATAACTCGCGCTATTTGCGGTTTTAAGTAAAATTTTGTTATTCTATTTTTGCCACTATTTAATCAGCTTTTATTTTGGGGCCACTAAGTGGGTCAATTACAATAAAACAGTTATTCAAAAATTCTTTGTCTCTATCTCTATGGATTTCATTCGCACTCAAGCTCTCTGTGGAATATTTTAATTATGACACTTGGACATTTTCAAGTTTGCCACTTGATGGAGTACGAGTAAAAGTGGCGCATGATTGTTTTGCAGTTCAAGTGTGAACAAAGCTTCGTATATTTCTACGAAAATAACTAAGCCAAGGTAATTGGCAAAAATGAAAAAAAAAAGTGCCACCATAAATTTCAATAAGGTTTTATTTATAAGTTTTTGCTATTGAGTAACACTTTACTACATAGAGATTCTTTGATGTGTTAGTGTGTTTAATTTTTATTTTTATTGTGGTTTAAAAAATATTTAACAAACACACATAAAGTGTTTTAAAGGTATTATATTATAACTCAATACCTAAAACCTCACCACACTAAACCCCAACTCAAAAAACTCAACACACAAAATAGAGCGCATGATAACTCACCAGAAGAAATCACACTACATCAAAACCCACAACACTAAAACTCACCCGAAAACTCACCACTCAAAACTCACCACTCAATACTCACCACTCAAAACTCACCACTCAAAAGTCACAAAACAAAACTCACCACATAAAACTCACTAAACAAAACTCACCACAGACTATTTTACCACATCTAAAACAATAATATTGGTATCAGTACTTCAATTATGTATATGTAACCTTATCTAACCCATATCTTACCAGAAACTTAGCCATACTCAAAACCATTCGTTTCAAAACTTATTACAAAATAAAAATTTTCAACTGTAAAATGAATAATCATTCGTTATTTATACGAATAACTTAATAGCTATTTGCCAACACTCTTTTCAACCCATTCTCTACTAAATTCACCTGATGAGTCCAGTATCCAGGTTCACTGAACCATGTTTGTTAGTAAATTTTGCGCTTGTTTTGTATATTTTATTTGTAATATTTATGTGCCAATAATTCTATATGTTTCGACAAATTTTTTCACCTGTCTATGACCCCCCCACATTAATCTCACAACTTACTGTCTCCCATTTTGCATTCATTTGGCAACTCAATTGCATTGTAATAACAGCAGCAGCCGCAATTCCACAACCCACTTAGTTTTAGGTTAACTGTGACTCTCCAATGACACCCCCAATGATATGTGAATTTTCGGTCACGTCGCAATTTATTTGATTGTCGACGCTTTAGTGTCGACGAACGAACGAACGAATATTTTTGGCATGGCGGCAACTTTTTGAATAGTCGCCAAAGCCAACACTTAACATGGAAATTGCCCGGAAACGTTGCACTTATTATGGACGGTCGGATCGACCAAACGATGGGTTTGCCTTTTGTTTGGTTTGGGCTTTCGTATGAGGTTGCCCAGAAGGGCAGACAGCCAAACAGCTGCTGCTACTGCTGCGGCAGGCAGGTATTTGTCCTATAGTCCTTTGCTGCCAACTGAGTTATCGTGCAGACAGCGTAGTAGACGTGTTATTTGCTATTGTCTGGAGCATATTTTTACACGAATTCTGAGGACACGTTCTTGCGAGTTGCAGCAAAATTTTATAGGAAATATTTTTGGTGTTTTTTTTTGTGTTATACTCCAAATGCATAGTTGTTGCGGGTTAAATTATTGACTTTGAATATTTGATTTTTCGACAGCCGACTGACTGTCAGAGACATATTTTTGTGTGTTTCTTTTGTTTTCTCTTATTTTTGGCAATGAAATGCGTGACAAAGGTTCATAAATTTGACGTCTCGAGCAGTGGCATAGTATGTTTGACTGACAGTGAAATTGCTGCCAATTCAATTTGTGGCTGTCGCCGCGAGTCAAAACATATGAGGTTTGCTTTATATAGAAATATTTGCATAAAATTTGAATTTAGACAAAACATCTAAATAAAAGTGATACATTTTAAGTTCTATTCACTTAGTATAATTCTATAAGTTATGCCCAAAGGCTGCAATCCCGTTTATCCGGCAAGTTTGTATAACAAACATCAAAATTAGTTTTAATTTATTCCGCTCTCATGCTGCTGACGTATTTAAGTAGTTGTTAAAGAAATATTGTTTTTACCCCCAGCTGATGATGATTCGCATATCAACAAAATATGTTGGCAATCATAATATTTGCTTATTCGGTTATAATATGCTATATTGTTGTGGCGTCAGCAACAATCACTGCGCCGACAATAACAACTACAATAAGTCACATAAAATTCGTGAATGCCAATTAAAAGTTAAATTATTTCCATGACTTGGCCGAAAATTAACTTTTGACACGCAAATCCTTTACGACTCACGTTCCACCTACTATCGTTTGCGTGATTTGATCACTGAGAATGGCGAATGTTTGAAATGCGTACACATAGAAAATAAATTTGTTGCGACAACCAACAGATATTTTACAAACAACTTATTCGGTTGTGCTGACATTCAAAGAAGTATGTTCAACAAGGCTTTAATGCCCAATGGTAGACTTGGAGTTGTGGTAATGTCTAATTTTCGTTTTAAAACAACCGACTTTCTAAGTTTTTGTTCTTTTTCTTGTAGAATATATAAATAAATAGAGCTCTTGAACGGGTCTGAACGGGACTTCCAATAAAATATTTTATATTGTATGTTTGTTCGTTTTCTTTAACATCAACACATTTCTGGGAATACTGCGATCAATAATATACTGCGAGAACAACAGTTTAATACCAGAAAAGAACTATGGTTGGGACTAGCAAAAGAATTGAGTAAAGAAACATTTTAGAAACTACGATAGAAAAAATTCAAGAAATACATTAACCTACTATATAACAGCATAATATTTCAGAAAGGATTTCTCAAAGGGTACAACAGATTTGGAGAACACATAATAAGAACACATAACAACCGTCCAGTACATTTAGATTCGGTCTGGAAGAGATAAAAATAAATTGCAGAGCATATTCTTAAAAAAAACGTTCAGCTCTAAAGCGCACAATAAAAGAAAAACTGGTATTCACAGAAAAATGAAACTCAACCAATTAAAAATATATAGAAACCCCAACCAGAAAAAGCAACGGAACAATTGGTTATCTCTAATAACTAAATCATGATATCACTGACTATAATAGGGAGGTGCCAGAGCTGAGTGCTTTATCAGCTATGACAACAAACGGCGTCGCAATACATTAACCTATAACAAATATTAATAATATAATTTCTTACCGACCCACTGACCAATGCTGTCTCGATTACGCCCCTTATAGTAAAAAGATTAACAAAATATTGCCAGACAATACGGTTATAGTAACAAAACAATAATTTTAATGAAAGTAGGTTACAACAAAGGTAGTTTGGTTACAACAACAAAACTTTAAACGTTTAACCTCATGCTAAAAGCGAATTTTCTATGTGTAGCTCTGGGTCAAAATACGCATTGTTTACGATGGCATGCGTTGGATGGGTGGGTACCATGGAGAGTTGGCCACCCATAAATGTCATTTGACAAATTGAGCGTGGAAAAGTTTATTCGTTTCGTTTGTCTTAATCTTATGCGTCAGGATCAATTAATTAAACGGAAATGATTGTTCTACTTTATGACACAAAATGTCAACAACTATATGAATAAAATGAAGGTAGCAAACAAAGTTGTTATTTAGTTGTAATGATACCATGCGATATCAAGCTAATAATAAATACCTATACAAAAAAAAATGGAATTAAAAAAAACAAATTTAAATTTTTTACCAAAAATTCAATTTTCAGTAACAAAATAAAAATGTACACTAAAAATTCAATAATTAATCAAATACTAAATACTAATTTTTCACTAAAATTAAATTTTTTCTTTAACTTTAAATTACACTAAAAATTCAATTTTTTAATAAAAAAATTCAATTTTTCACTAAAAATTAAATTTTTCATTAAAAATTAAATGCATCACTAAAAATTAAAATTTTCATTAAAATTTTCACTAAAAAATTAAATTTTTCACTAAAAATTCAATTTTTCACTAAAAAACTCAATAAATTCAATTTTCCACTAAAAACTCAATAAATTCAATTTTTCACTAAAAAATTCAATTTTTCACTAAAAATTCAATTTATCACTAAAAATTCAATTTTTCACTAAAAATTCAATTTTTCACTAAAAATTCAATTTTTCACTAAAAATTCAATTTTTCACTAAAAATTCAATTTTTCACTAAAAATTCAATTTTTCACTAAAAATACAATTTTTCACTCAAAAATCCAATTTTTCACTAAAAATTCAATTTATCACTAAAAATTCAATTTATCACTAAAAATTCAATTTTTCACTAAAAATTCAATTTTTCACTAAAAATTCAATTTTTCACTAAAAATTAAAATTTTGACCAAAAATTCAACTTATCACCAAAAAATCAATCAATTTTTCACTAAAAATTCAATTTTTCACTAAAAAACTCAATAAATTCAATTTTTCACTAAAAACTCAATAAATTCAATTTTTCACTAAAAATTAAATTTTTCACTAAAAATTCAATTTTTCACTAAAAATTCAATTTTTCACTAAAAATTAAATTTTTCACTCAAAAATCCAATTTTTCACTAAAAATTCAATTTATCACTAAAAATTCAATTTATCACTAAAAATTCAATTTTTCACTAAAAATTCAATTTTTCACTAAAAATTAAATTGTTCACTAAAAATTAAATTTTTCACTAAAAATTCAATTTTTCACTAAAAATTCAATTTTTCACTAAAAATTCAATTTTTCACTAAAAATTCAATTTTTCACTAAAAATTCAATTTTTCACTAAAAATTCAATTTTTCACTAAAAATTTAATTTTTCACTAAAAATTCAATTTTTCACCAAAAATTCAATTTTTCACTAAAAATTCAATTGTTCACTAAAAATTAAATTTTTCATCATTAAAAATTAAATTTTTTCACTAAAACTCAACTTTTCACTAAAAATTTAATATTTCACTAAAATTTAATATTTCCCTAAAAATTAAATTTTTCACTAAAAAATTCAATTTTTCACTAAAAAATTCAATTTTTCACTAAAAAATTCAATTTTTCACTAAAAATTAATATTTTCACTAATTAAATTTTTCACTAAAAAAAAAAAAAACATTTTTCACTACAAATTGATTAGTTTTTTTACTTTAAATTTCACTAAAAATTCAATTTATCACTAAAAATTGAATTGTTCACTAAAAATTCAACTTTTCACTAAAAAAATCAAATTTTCACATAAAATTCAGTTTTTCATTAAAAATTCAATTTTTCACAAAAATTTCAATTTATCACTAAAAATTCAATTTTTTACTACAGATTCAATTTTTCACTAAAAATTCAATTTTTCACTAAAAATTCAAATTTTTCACTAAAAATTCAATTTTTCACCAAAAATTCAATTTTTCACTAAAAAATTCAATTTTTCACTAAAAATTCAATTTTTCACAAAAAATTCAATTTTTCAATAAAAATTCAATTTTTCACTAAAAATTCAAATTTTCACTAAAAATTCAATTTTTCACCAAAAATTCAATTTTTCACTAAAAAAAATCAATTGTTCACTAAAAATTCAATTTTGCACCATAAATTAAATTTTTCACTAAAAATTAAATTTGTTCACTAAAAACTTAACTTTTCACTAAAATTTAATATATCCCTAAAAATTAAATTTTGAACTAAAAATTCAACTTTTCACTAAAACTCAATTTTTTACTAAAAATTCAATTTCACACTAAAAATTAAAATTTTCAATATAAGTTTAATTTTTAACTAATAATTCTATTTTTCAATAAAAAAAAATTAATTAATCTGAAAATTCAATTTTTAATTAACTTCTATTCTATATAGAAAATAACTGATTAATTTCACTGTTAATTTCAACTTAATGATATTTAGATGGTTTAATATGCCACCAAACAGCTTAATTCCAAAAATCAAAATGAAGTCGTCGAATAACCACCGACTACAAAAATGTTTTGCGATAAAAATCGTAAATGAAAACATTACTTTTATTCTTGTTTTACAAGCAACAAGCGTCAATTGTAAATGTTTACAAGCAATAAATAAAGTATGGAGTGTAGGAAAACCTCTAAGTATAAAAACAGACAGACTCTACGAAACAAAAAAAGAAAAGACCAGCGCACTTAAATGTGTTCAATATTGTTCCTTTGGCAACATCTAATTGTTTTCCTAATGGCCAAGAACAAATAAAATGGCAACAACAAAAGTCTTGTTAACTGTGAAAGAACAACAAAAAATTGGAAAATAAAATACAAAACACGCTAGAAAAACCAACATCAATTCTCAGTCATTAACTGCGTATATTGTATGTACTTTGGGTATATATAACATGCCATTCTATTATATATATCAGTGAAAGTGTAATGTTGACTGTTAACAGCACAGAATAAAGTTATAAGACTTGTAACAACAATCAATAAACAAAAATAAAAATAAAAATAAAAACAGCAGAACTTAATCCAAGGAGTTGTAGAACGCACCGTTTAATTGTTTGCCTGCTGAAGGCTGTTTCGAATGCATTAGCGTATCCGCTGATTAACGATATTGGGAGGTAGACAATTTTATTGCGTCATTAAATGGGCTAAATGGTATTGAGTATTGACAATGACTAAAACTGTCTATAAGCATGACATTTGGTAAACAATATTTAGTATGTTCTTTATGAAATATTCAAGATACCAAGGCCAACAATTTATAAATAAATTATTTGGAATAATATGTTTTTTGGACTTAGTATTAGATTATATCAGATAAAAATATATCTAATTTTGGTATACAAATTAGATTTCAATTAGAATAACACGCAAATTATAAACATTTGTATAAAGGGCATTGCTTGTGAGAACGGCCACTTATACTTTCAGCACATCAATAAAATCAGTTTTTTAAAGATTTTCCATTTATTTTTTAGTTTAGAACAATTTAGAGTATTAGTAGAGCTTTTGTTAAGATTTCAAATAAAAATGTATGCAATTTCCAATGCAATTATCTCATAAATGATATAAAGTTGGATACTGACCACAGGACAGTCAAAATTGTTATCAAATATACGTCATAATTTTAGACTGTATCATCTACTTGCCGTTTACCGCATCATGAGACATCCAGCTGTTTCTAAATAAGAGCCTCCTGTTGGCTCTTCATTAATTTCATAAATAAAATCTACTGAAAGCTCTTACGACTGCAGTGTAATAAGGCCTACGATTCGGTAATCAGCTTTTAAATTATTTATTAAAGAATATTGAAAAAATGTATAAGAATTATGAAAATAATAGGCGGTCTAAGCAGACTATGAATACCCTACACCCAGAAAAAAATACCCTCAAATCCCATTAAAATTAGTCAATAGGACGATTATTGATTTAATAGTATACAAAAAATAAATCTTTCATGTAAACTCAATGGCCATGTCATGGTATTTTCTAGAATTTAATGGTATTTTCCGATTAAAATAATAATTTATCCTATTGACTATTTTTAATAGTAAAAACTATTATTTATATAGTATTTTTTTCTGGGTGTATACATATGTGATAATGTATGCGGTTACCATTTAAAGTAGTGCATAGGTCACCAGGGTACACGAATGCGGAAAATAACTACAAACTTACAATCATTGCAGAATTCACTGAAACAGCAAACTGTCATATGCTGTTTCAGCAGAATCCGGCGCTTTCCTCTTTTCAGCAAACATTTTTGCTATATTGGCAACCTTTTTTGCTACTGTTACAGACTTTTTATTTTGAATGTAGCTTTTCTAGTTTTTCTGTCATCGTAATTTCAACAGACAGACAGTAGGACTTCACTAAACGCCTCAGGAGGTCATGCTGATCAAGAATATATGTATATATATATATATATATATATATATATATATATATATATATATATATATATATATATATATATATATATATATATATATATATATATATATATATATATATATATATATATATATATATATACATTTCCATACTGGAGATGCTTCCTTCTGTGTGTTACACACGGCGTACCAAACTGAATATACCCTTTCACTCTTAGAGTATGGTATAAAAATAAAAAAATACTATACGACTCTTATTCAATTCTAGAAAACATGCGAAAGTAAAAACACCGCCCCAGAAAAGACTCTAAAATGAACCAAACATTTCCAATAAAAGGTACTTCATAACATCGAAATCAACACTCTCAAAATAAATAGCCACATATTGTATTATGCCTTCATATAGTCAATAATACTGTTCATTTTTATATGACTTCAAAGTATTAACAATGTTTACAAGCAAAAATGTTATCAATAAAATTAATTTCAATTCCAAATGTGCGCAAACTTCAACAATATCAATAAAAATATTATTTCATTTCCTGCCAGTTTTATAGGTAACGAGTTGGGAAAGTTAGGTCACATGGGTAAGTTCGGTCACATGGGGCGGATTTTTATAGTCGGTCACGCCCGACTATGGAATACCCTACACCTTTGGTGGAGATATTAATGAGGAATATTTAATTGTATACCTTAATTTTAAATTTTTAATTATGCTGAACCTCAGAATAAATTAAAAAAATTATATAAAGTATAAAAAACTAAATAAAAAAATTGAAAAATATAATTCGGCGGACCACGCCTATATTTAAAATTTTGAAAGGCTAATATTTCATAGATTTGATTTTAATAATTTACGGATGAAATTTTTACTATGAAAACCCGGGATATAATGAAAAAAAAAGTGGGCGGATCACGCCCATTTTTGGACCACATATTTTTAGGTAAATTCTAACAATACGTTTTAAATTTTATAACTATACCTTGAATACTTTTCGAAATATTAGTTTCGAAAGAGTTATATAAAAGTGACTTGTATGGGAGGTGGGCGTGTCCGTTGACCGATTTTACTCATTTTCAAACTCAGTTCCTACTTTTGGCTAAAATATATTGAGACGAAATTTCATCGCATTCTGATCAGTATTTCTCAAGTTATTCTGTATTCGGACAGCAAGACAGCAAGACAGCAAGACAGCAAGACAGCAAGACAGCAAGACGGACAGACAGACAGACGGACATAGCTAAACGGACTCGGGTAGTGATGCTGATCAAGAATATATATACTTTTCCATACCGGACACGCCTCCTAAGGGGCGTTACAATATATGCACAAAGTTAATATACCCTGTACCTCATAGGTGTAGGGTATAATAAACATAAAGCTGAGAAGTTAATTAAATTAGCCTAGAAGTACGCAAACTTATAGCATGAAATAGATTGTAGTGCGGAATGGATCAGTGCTTAGAATTACATCCTTTATAATAATAAATATGTAGGGTAAAGTGGGACACGTTTTGATTTTCTTTCAAAAAAAAAGTACAACTGAATAATTTTTTTAAAATTCTTTTGAAAGGTCCTTTCTATATACTGGTTCATGATTTAACTTTTTGCATTAACAGAATATCATTTATATACCTTTTAATTATTTTGTGAGCGATTTTTCACAACAGCTCAATTTCGTAAATGTTGAAAAATATTCGGGTAAAGTGGGAAACTCCCATACTTGGCTAAACCAATTAAATTATTCATATAATATATTATTTTCACTAAAATTACAAAAAAAAATTCCTAAATTACGTTTCCCACTTTACCTCAAAAAGCGTTTCCCACTTTACGCTAATATCGTAATTTGGACATCACATAAACTATGTTAAATTATGTACAAAACCTTTTTTATTTTAAAAGAAATAAAATGTGCGATAATTTTAAACATACTTAATTAAAATCGACAAAAATTCACTTTTTTGATAGTAAACAATAGCACTTTAAAAACATGCTAAAACATTTTCATAACCATGGATGAAAAAGTTGATGCCAAATTAAGAAGCACTTGACAATTATATTTATTTTAGTCCAAAAATTACAATTTCCCACATTACCCCATGTCCCACTTTACCACAGGTTCACCTAATTGTAATAAGAATATTATGTGTTTTAATATAAATGAAAATAAAACAACAAAAAAAAAAAGTAAAAAGCAAAAAATAACAAAAATCTATAAATTTAAGTACCTATATATTTTACCATCTCTAATTGTAACCCAAACGGTGCGTGAGTTAAAACGCAAAAATCTCTGACTCATAGGCATTACTTTAATAAGGGTTACAATAATTACTGTATTTACCTTTTTTATGTTTATAGTAACATGAATTTTAGATTTTTATTAGGCAAGCATGTCTTTGGGGTCGTGGTTCTATTTCTGTAGTCTCTTAATTGCGTTTATTGCAGTTTATGTCTTATCTGATTTGTAATTTGCCGCCGTATACGTACAAAAGTGAGTTAGTAATAATTATTTATGACTATACTTTATATATTGTGTAATAAAAGTTTATTAACTGCGACTTATTGAAATAGTTTTTCCGTGGCGACACAATCAAAATAACTCGCTGAAAGTACTATTTTGCCATGTAATTGCATTTAATTGATTTTATGATAAGTGCCGCTTTGTCTACAACACATCAAATAATGCTATTTTCGTTTTTATGGAACTTTTCACATTTTGAGGCATTTTCTAAATTCCAAACATATACAAATATAGGAAAATATAAGAAATTATATGAAAATCTATGGAAATATATGAAAATATATGAAAATGTAAGAAAATATATGAAAATATATGAAAATATATGAAAATATATGAAAATATATGAAAATATATAAAAATATATGAATATATATGAACATATATGAAAATATATGAACATATATGAAAATATATGAACATATATGAAAATATATGAAAATATATGAAAATATATGAAAATATATGAAAATATATGAAAATATATGAAAATTTATGAAAATATATGAAAATATATGAAAATATATGAAAATATATGAAAATATATGAAAATATATGAAAATATATGAAAATATATAAAAATATATGAAAATATATAAAAATATATAAAAATATATGAAAAAATATGAAAATATATGAAATAATATGAAAATATATGAAAATTTTTGAAAATATATGAAAATATATGAAAATATATGAAAATGTCTGAAAATATATGAAAATATATGAAAATATATGAAAATATATGAAAATATATGAAAATATATGAAAATATATGAAAATACATGAAAATATATGAAAATATATGAAAATATATGAAAATATATGAAAATATATGAAAATATATGAAAATATATGAAAATATATGAAAATATATGAAAATATAAGAAAATAAAGAAAATATAAGAAAATATATGAAAATATATGAAAATATATGAAAATATATGAAAATAAATGAAAATAAATGAAAATATATGAAATTATATGAAAATATATGAAAATATATGAAAATATATGAAAATATATGAAAATATATAAAAATATATGAAAATATATGAAAATATATGAAAATATATGAAAATATATGAAAATATATGAAAATTATATTAAAATATTTTAACTTCACGAAAATAAAAAAAAACATCTATTATTTAATTTTAATATTATAATTAGGTGTTCTACAAATATTTCTACAAAATGTGTATTAGTGTTTTGAATAAATAAAGCTATATACAATTTTGTATTAATTTAAAACAAGGACACGTATTTTTATGTGAATGGAAATTCTGGAAATTAAATTTCTGTCTAGCGGTTTTGTACGCCATGCATTGACGCGCATTGCTATCCATGCGAGGCCATTCAAACGCATAACTACAAATTGGAATGCGTCGAGTACAAATTGAGTGACGTGCGTCGAAAATTATTATTAATATGCAGCATATGAAATTCTTCGTTGTATCAGAGACACAAACTTGTATAAAACTCACACACACGCACACACATCGCAGGCATCGACAGCAACATCAATGCTGTCGCAACACAATACATGCAAAGAATGTCAGCATCATATGGAACGCAAAACGCATTTTATGTGTTTCTCGACACAACTACAGACACATCATTTATGGCTTGGTCTAAAACCACGTATTTGGTTCAATGAACCAATGTCTATGGATCAGAGGGCAACAATGAATGGCTCTGCAGCAATAGCGACAACGTTAATATTAACAAAACGCAAAGCCGGGCATCAATTCCTTGCCACACACACACAAACAACAATAAGTACTACAACAAATACTACTACTATTCTACTACTACAATTGCATACCGCAAACACAAACTCAGCTGCAATGCGCGCTGCTCTGTGTTCTGAATGACGAACTAATTAAGTCAAAAGCTTACTTAGTTTTGGCATTGAAAGAAGGACTCCACACCACCCAACTGCTCTCAACTGAATCAGCGGAATACCTCAAACATGTCCAATGCATGCAGACGGTTTGCGAATTGGTTTCATGCTGAATTTTCGGTTTGGTTGGATATTCTGTGGAATTTTGTTCAATGACACATATTAGAAGTCTGTCTGTACGTCTGTCTTTCTGCTGTTTGTGTTTGAGTTTTGGTTAAACTGATTAGTAAAATCTACATACATCATTTACCACGAATACAAAAAAAAGTGATACAGTGAAAAATGAAAGTGTTTCTTTCATTTTATAACAAGACATTACTTAATCGAGATTAGTATCTATGCCACTACATATTACAAAAACGTTGAATTCTCTAACTTCAAATATTAAAAAATTATGTTCAGTGCAAAGTACTTAAGTCCACAATAAACACCTCAAAAAGTTCGTTCACACAGTTTGGATTTTAACAACAGAAGATATCCAACAGGGACATGGATCGGCATCCATACAAAAAAAAATATAACATTTCAAAGGCCGCTAAAATAAAAGCCTACCTAGTAAAAGTGCCAAAAATCACCAAATTAAATCAAAGGGAGAAATGTTTTAACTACCGAGACCTCTAAAATCTTCTTCTATATATGGGTGTATTTCCACATCAAATCGACAAGGTTTAAAGTTTTTTTCTTTGATTTTCATGAATTTTTGTTTACACCTTTGAATAGATAAAAAAAATGTAAATTGATTTTTTTTCGAAATTCGAAATTTTCACATAATTATGGTGCTTCAAAAAATCACAATTTTTCTTTATAGAGGTATCTTCGATAGCCGTTATATAGGTCAATAACGTCACAAAATGCATATTTTTGGTATCTATTATTCTAACAATTGAACGTAGTTTTTGATTCTGGTTTACAATATTTTTTCTAATTCGGTTTATAGTTATTATGTTATTGTTAAATTTTCGAACTTGAATTTCGGCAAAAACAGCTATTTTGATTTGGCTCAAAATTAGTTCTTTTATTTATTAATTTATTTTCTAAAATTTGGAAGGGTGTTTTTCGATATAAGGGAGAAATATTTTTTTGTATATAACCTTTTTATCAATTACAAAATTTTAAAAGTTCAATTAATATGAAGACGTTTTGTAAATCAAATTTTGTAAATAAATTTGTAAATCAAATCATTTGCCGAAATTCGAGTTAGAAAATTTTACAATAACTTAATAATTTATAAACCGAATTAGAAAAAATATTGTAAACCAGAATCAAAAACTACATTCAATTCTTAGAATAATATATACCAGAAGTATCCATTTTGTGACGTTATTGACCTATATAACGGCCTTCGAAGTTACCTCCATAAAGAAAAGTTGTGATTTTTTGAAGCATCATAATTTTGTGAAATTTTTGAATTTGGAAAAAAAATCAACTTATATTTTATTTCATCTATTCAAAGGTGTAAACTAAATTTCATGAAAATCGAAGAAAAAATTTAAAACCCTGACGATTTGATGTGGAATTGATGTGTGGATTTGACTGACTGACTGATCCATCCACGCCTAGCCCAAACCCTTAGACCTAGGAATATGAAATTTTGATAGGGTGTTTATCTCCTGACGTTGGTGCGCACTAAGCCTGGATTCTTTGAAATTAGCCCCCTAAGGTACAAAACTGGGCGTGGCAAGTCTGATTTTTTAATTGCAAATATCTGTGTACCCCCATATAACCAAAACATTAAAAATTAAAATTGCTACAACTCCTGATCTACTAAGAGCAGAGTTTTAAAAATCGAAGCAAAGGATTATACTGAACATTCTAATCTTCACGTAGAATGTGAACGGGATTGGACAAAGGGAATGGCACGTGAGCGACGTAGGAATGCACTAAAAAGGGCAAAAGGTCAAAAGGGCCGCAATTTAAAAAGATATATTTTTGCTTTTACAAAAACTTAGCACGGGCAACGCTGTGAACGGGTCCAGCTAGTAATATATAAAACTTCATGATCGAATATCGAGTAAAAATTACTGTAGTTATTTACATTTATTTCTTTGTTTTTAAAAATGTAGGTCTTTATTTGACTTAATTTAACTACACCATATATTGGAAATTCGGTCTCTACATATTGCAGAAAATGTATTATGATTATAATTTAATTATTAGTTTAAATTTGTGTACACACACGATATTGAAAACGACGATTTGTTGCTGTTTTAATGTTTGCTCTCTCATTTTTCGTTCGCAGCCTGCATTCTGTTTAGGTAGTAAGAGTAAAAAATAAAATACAAAAAAAAATATTTGAAAAAAGACTTTCTCTCAGTCAATATGCCACCTTTATGATTTTTTCATGGTCGGGCATAACATCAATGTTGTGAAAACTAATATATATGCTTTTGGACATTATTCAAATACATACGTATTTATTTTAAAGACATTTTTATTTATGTGTAACTAGCTGGACCCGTGCACGTCTCGTGCCCGTAAATTTCTTCCCGGTATAATTCTTCCTCGTACAATTCTTCCCGGAGTGTTTTTCCAGTAGAAATTTTAGTGTGGTTAGTTTCAGTGTGATTAATTTAGTGTGGTAAGTTTTGGTGTGGTGAGTTTAGGTGTGGTGAGTTTAGGTGTGGTGAGTTTATGTGTGGTGAGTTTTGGTGTGGTGATATTTAGTAACATGAGAACCATCCAATTTTAAAGTTTAGTTGAAATCGATATCATTAGGGCTGAAATATAGCGTACTGAATTGTTGGGTTCTTTTCGGTGTATGACAAAAACTATTTTGGCGATTTTTAACAGGTTCTTATCCTTTTTTGTTTTTTTTTATTTTTGTTTTATACTGACACTTTTACGCGGCCTATGTAATATTCTGTTCATCTCATGCATTACTTTATGAGCTCAGATCTTTTTCAAATTTAAGAGACATCTTCTGTGCCAAAAAATATTTGATACGTATTCTTTTTTTTATGAAAATAATATTTTTTTCGGAATGTTCTAAATTGAAACATTTCGTCGATATTCAACATTTTGCATTTAGTTAAACTACTGTAGCATGTGAACCATAAGATCATTATTGAACAATTTTATTTCATTTTAAAGAAATTTACATCATATTGATGAATTCCGTTCTTCAAACCATGATTCATTGTATTGAAGAGCCTTTCATAATATAAATGACTAACGCCATCAATGTTATGAATACTATCATAAATATGAAGAACGTTTGGTAACTGTCGAAAAAGTGTTCTTCAATATGATGAACTGTATGTGAAGAATACGTTTCATCATATTAATGAACCAAAATATAAAATACAACATATATGTTCATCATATTGAAGAACTCTGTTCATTAAAACAAATTTCTATCAAAATGTTTTTTTTTCGTTCATTGTTTGCCGTACTTCTTAGTTCTCAAGTAGTTCTTGTTTGTTATTTCTTATATAATGCTTGCGACATGCATAAATTAGTAAAATGTTTTATAATATATTTATTATAATTACAACTTTTTATTAATAAAAAGTTATATTTACAAAAAATATATTTTTGAAAAAAATGTTTTTTCGAACAAATTTTTTTTTGGATTTTTTTTTTCGAATAATTTTTTTTTTCGAACAAATTTTTTTTCGAAAAATTAAATTTTTCAAAAACATTATTTTTTCGAATTTTTTTTTTCGGAACAATTTTGATGTCCAAATTTTTTATTCGGATAATATTTTTAACATTTTTTTTACTTTTATTTTTTAAATAAAAATTTTACAACAATTTTTTTTTGAATTATTTTATAATTTTTTTTTTTAATTATTATGAACAAATTCATCAATATGACAATTCAAATCATTGTATTGAATATTTTGTTCATATATATAATGAATACATTCATTAATATGTCATTTAATGAACGGTGGTATCAATATGATGAATCTGGTAGTTGGTGAAAAAATTCATAATATTTATGAATAAATTCATCATATTGGAGAATTTTTTTTCTGTGTGGTTTTAAAAAACATATTGAAAATTTATTTTGCTTTATAATGATTTAGAATTAAGTGTGTCGATATGGCATTTCATTTAAAATATATTAAATCGCAAAATTCATTGAGCACAATAAAAAAAGAAGTTGGCTGGGGTATTTCATATATTACTCCATGAATATTTGATATTTAAAAATAATGGTCATTTTTGTTACAAATTTATAGATGGATTTATGTTTAATATTTATAATGAATATGTTTCTGATTAAATGTTACAGAAACAGTTTTGGTGCAATTAGTAAATGTTAAAAATAAAATCCATGTGATGATTAAGTTATTATTTATGCAGTTTGTCAATTTTTATTTAACATAACAACATTTTGATTGAATTCATTAATTAAATATTTGGGTATTTCTATAGAAATTGATTGAAATAAATATAAGTTGATTAAAATAAATTGAGATTCATTTAATATTACATATAAAAAATCTAAATTTCTAATTTAGTTTTATCAAAAAAAAATCTAATTTTATTAGGAACAACTCATATTTTAACAAAATCTTAAATTTATAACAATATTTTTTCGCAAAAATGTTTGCAACGTTTTTTTGCAAATCTTTTTATGAATTGAAATGCTCAAGGCAATGCATTGTTACCCGAAATATTTCGAACTTATGTTTGATATTTAGTACACACTGAACGCAGTTTTGTGGACAATTTGCGACTTTTAAACGTGTTTTTCAGAATAAACAATTTTTTTTCTCAGTGCTTCAATTAGTTAAAACTGCATACAACGGTCAAAAGGCAAATTGTTTAGTATTGTTTCGACTGTTTTACGCATTATGAATCCTTGAACCATTTAAAATTGTTTTTTTTTATATTTAACAAAAATCCACGCCAAGTTTACAAACCTATAAAACTTCGATGAAGTTTTAAATTGAAGGTCACCTATGTCAGTGTTTGAATACTACAACATAAAAAAAATAAAGCATTAAAAAAAAATGAACACCTTCACTTTAATATTCAGTCGCCCGTTCGTTCAGTCTTTGTCCCAGACCCAGTCAGAAACACAAAGAAACCTCACATTTTCCAGCATGAATTTTCATTCAGTGAATATCATCAGCCCATTCATTCATCTATCCAGGCGCCAGCACTCTGGCACTCAAAAGCCATGCGAAAAAAAAAACGACGTAAGCCAAAGTTTCGCATAAACTTCACTCAAAGGCTAAATATGTTGGAACCAGTTTTTCACGCTTCACTCCCCTCGCTTTGTCACTCATCACTTGGAGCCCATCATATACCCAATGCCCCAGCCACTATCAGTGCCCACACTGCTCCAGTGAATGCGCCCCAAATGCGCATCCACGTCGCTTTGATATTCAAATTCTTGCCGACAAGTTCAACTTAAGTATCCTGCAGAGAGTCTCACGCGCTCAATTGTTGCAAGTAATGGAAATTGTGTGGCGTGGTATAGCATGGCATGGTATAGCGTGACGTGACGTAATGTAACGGGAAGGCAGACGAAAGGAAACGAACCGCAGCTGCACGCTGTTGCGCCTTTGATGCGCGCCAAAGAATGACTTGAAAGCGCCTTTATTTTGTATAAACGCATGCAGAACATGCGGGCATTTATATGCTTGCATGCATATACAAACATATATGCATTTATATATATAGTTTCATATGAAAATATGATGATGATGTGTATGCGTGAATATCCGGCGGAAGACCGCACAACACATCGTGGAGTCTAAGCCTTTTTAGAATTTGGTCTGGTCTGCACTCGGTCGGCACTCTAAAGTTGTTTAGTGCACTCGCTACACCCCAGAGACACGTACAATGCACTATTAATCCAAGCAAGTTTTAAACTGTAGTGATGCGCATTAGACGAAAAAAGTCGTGATTTGACAATCAATAAGATGTTCATGAGATTACAAAGAGTTTAATTTAGTGTATACATGACAAAGGCTGCCACGTAAAATATTTATTTCAAATAATGAATTTTTAATTTCGAAATCCATCCCTGCGAAAAAGTTAGTTCTTACAACCAACCAACGTCGAATTTTCCAAATCGTTGCCAGCGGAACTGTCATATTTGTAAATAAATTTTACAAATTTTAATAATTTGAATGCAGTTATCACTTGAAGAATATGTAATTCTAATGCATTGATTCATTATACCCTACACCTATGAGGTACAGGGTATATTAACTTTGTGCATATATTGTAACGCCCCTTAGGAGGCGTGTCCGGTATGGAAAAGTATATATATTCTTGATCAGCATCACTACCCGAGTCCGTTTAGCCATGTCCGTCTGTCTGTCCGTCTTGCTGTCCGAATACAGAATAACTTGAGAAATACTGATCAGAATACGATGAAATTTCGTCTCAATATATCTTAGCCAAAAGTAGGAACTGAGTTTGAAAATGAGCCAAATCGGTCAACGGACACGCCCACCACCCATACAAGTCACTTTTATATAACTCTTTCGGAACTAATAACTCGAAAAGTATTCAAGGTATAGTTATAAAATTTAAAACATATTGTTAGAATTCACCTAAAAATATGTGGTCCAAAAATGGGCGTGATCCGCCCACATTTTTTTTTCATTATTTCCCGGGTTTTCATAGTCGAAAATTGATCCGTAAATTATTAAAATCAAATCTATGAAATATTAGCCTTTCAAAATTTTAAATATAGGCGTGGTCCGCCCAATTATATTTTTCAATTTTTTTTTTAAGTTTTTTATACTTTATATAAATTTTTAATTTATGGGGATATAAGACATTAATTTCTGATATATGAATAATTTTCTGAGGGTAAGCATTCCCACCAAAGTTGTAGGGTATTCCATAGTCGGGCCCGACCGACTATAAAAATCCGTCCCATGTGACCGAACTTACCCATGTGACCTAACTTTCCCAACTCGTTTTTATGTAAATTTTATCAAGCAGTCACTTGGAAATATCATGTATGTGGTACCTTCTTAACGAATCAACCTCTAGATTACGGTATTTGACCCAAATTAATTTATTTTCGTCTCCTTAATTTTATTTTGTTTTTTAACTTATGTAAAAAAACGCTTTCAATAAAAAAAAAAAAAAAAAATTTTATAAGAAAAAAAAATAATACAAAAAAAAAAAAAAAAAAATGTGCGCTATAAATTTTATGATGTAAAAATATATTTATTATTCAAAATTATTAAAGGAAGAGCATCTTAGAACATCCGTTCAGGAAAAAGTGTCAATTGCTCTAAAATTACCTATCACGTGACTGGTGAAAAGTGGTCATTGTTCTAGTCACTGTCCAGTCCAAAGAGAATGCATAAAGAAGACCGGTACACATAATAATAATATTTTGGCACTACAGTCCTATAAGAACTTAGGCCGAGCTCTCTCACCATTGTGAGCCGTGCGTGTTATATTTGTACTCAAAGTGGTGGGACCTACAGTTTATTGCCGAATCCGAATGGCTGGTGAGAGCTTTTGTTTTACTCTCGTAGGTTTGTCATTTACTGTCGAGAGGCGGCATAGAAAAATGTTTCTATGAAAAGATTTTGCTAGCCCTAGTCCAGGCTTGAACCGGGGACCTTTCGGCTCGCAGTCTAACGTACTAACCACTGAGCTACCTCGGCTACTGATCGGTACACATTGGGTACCGAATAAGAACAGGATTTTGTAGACCAGTAATGTGATAGGTCTGCATGAGGTGTTATTGCAACCCTTCCTAGGACAACGATATGTAGAATTTCCCGGTTGGTTTTATATATAAATGGCATAACTAAACACAAAATAAAAAGTCTGCTATTATTAGCAAACTCCGAATTCTAAATTTTAGCAAACTTTAAATTGCATTTACAGCATACTTTTATCTGCAATAGCGAACTGTTTGCTGGGTATCTTAGTTCAGCTAGTGATCAAGATCGTGCTAGTGTCACTGGTGTGCATATTGCTAGTGTAGCTAACCTGCAATAGATGGCGCCATAGTCACGAGACGCTGCAGCTTATTGTGTCTTTAATTCGTAGACTCTTATTCGACAACATGTTTATTTAAAAGAGATATTTCCTCTACGTAATAATAATGCATGCATGCAAAGGTGAAAAAGTAAAATAAAGATAGTAATATAAAAATAAAAAAAGTAAAAAGTACATCAGAAAAAAAACAAAAATATGAATATAGAAAAAAACTTATTTTTTACGAATTGCAGTTACCAGCAAAAAAATTAGTTAAAACAGCTAAAATTGTCTGCTCTAATAGCATTTGCTGTTTCAGCAAAATCCGGCGCTTTCCTCTTTTCAGCAAACATGTTTGCTATATTAGCAACATTTTTTGCTACTGTTACAGACTTTTTATTTTGAGTATAGTATGGGTTAATAATCTTCAAAGAATCAGTAGGTGGCCAGTCTAAGTCCACGTTGTGTCCCTATAGGAATATTTTAAATAAGGCAACCGTACGAATTGTCGAAACCAAAAAATATCAAAATTTAAAATCCTTAAAATGCTGAAACAATATTTGGCCCAATCAAAAAATGTCGAAAAACATTTTAAAGCAGAAAATGTCGAAAACACTTTCAAACTACGATCAAAAAATGACGAAAATACCGAAATATCAAAATGCTGAAATCCAAACATCAAATTGTATTTGAGCCATTTCACATTAACTCAAGCAAGGGTTGCTACTCACGCTCTTTGATTTTAATAAAAAATTTGGCAACTGATAAAGGCAATCGAGACCTTTTTTTATATTTTTCCGATTACTATTTTCACTGTTTTCTGAGATACAGTTCAAAGTTTAAAAAAATGGTTCAAAGACTATTGTATGATAGTTGAAATTAAAATATTTCTTGATGACAGAAACTTCGTTAAGGTAAGGTATGAAAAAAAATATTTTAGAAAATAAAAAAAATAAAAATATTATAAATTTTTGAGCCATATTTAAAAATATCCGCACGAAGAGTAGCTAAAAATTCGAATTCGTAATGAAGAATTCGTACTTTCGCTAAGACCGGACTTAGAATTGGAGTGTCTATATTTGGAATATGTTTTTATACCCTACACTAAGAGCCGCGGTAGCTCAGTGGTTAGTGCGTTGGACTGCGAGCCGAAAGGTCCCCGGTTCAAGCCTGGACTGGGGCTAACAACATCTTTTCATAGAAACATTTTTCTATACCGCTACCTCTCGGCAGTAAATGGCAAACCTACGAGAGTAAAACATTGCCTATGAAAAGCTCTCACCCGCCGTTCGGATTCGGCAATAAACTGTAGGTCCCACCACTTGAGTACAAATATAACACGCACAGCTCAAAATGGTGAGAGAGCTCGGCCGAAGTTCTATACAGGACTGTAGAGCCAAACTATTATTATTATAAGAGTGAAAGGGTATATTCAGTTTGGTACGCCGTTTGTAACACCCAGAAGGAAGCATCTCCGGTATGGAAAAGTATATATATTCTTGATTAGCATGACCTCCTGAGTCTGTCCGTCTTTCTGTCCGTCTTTATGTCTGTCTGTTGAAATCCCTACTACTTAAACAATTGAAGAGTTAGATAAATGAAACTCTTAATTTAGATTACTTATCCTACCTACGCTTTATGTGCGAAAAAATTGGGCATATCGGTCCATTGTGACCTGTGATCTGATCATTTATATTCAAATACCTCATATTAAACTTACATCTACAGATCAAGTTTACTGTATACGTGCTTAGTTAACCTTTTTTTGTCAAATATATATTGAAGTCATGCTCAAATACATGAAAATAATATTTTCTGCCGATACGACTTGTGGTTCCCAAAAAAAATATTGAAATTCGGTACACCTACCTATTTGTAAATATGGGTGTCAAATGAATGGACATTCTTCAGCGATTGAAGTTTTGTAATTATTTTGAGGATTCGTATACCCTGGTGTCCAATATACCACTTTGAATGGTAACCACACAAATGTGTAGGGTATTTATAGTCGGCTTAGACCGACTATAATTTTGATAATTCTAACTATCCAAATTTAAAATTTTCCATGTAATCTTACCTACCCAACTGTTTTTTTTTTTATATTTTTATCATTTATTTGTAAATCTTGTGCGTACCTTAAAATTAAATGCAGTTTTTTTTTCAATATTTCTACCATTTTTAAACATTAAGTTATTCCGCCATATTATATTTCGACATTTTTAGTTTTCGACATTTTTTTTTCGACATGTTTCACCAATTTTATTTTCTACATTTTTGTCTACGGTATTTTTAATTTCAATATTTTAAATTTCGACTTAACGTATCAGACAATTTTAATAAACCTTCTAGTAATGCCGATGATATTCTGAAGTAATTCTATATGTTTAATTTGAAAATGTAAAATATTAGATCCATTTTTTTAGTGCAAATTTAAACTAAGTTTAAACAATTCCACACTTTTAAAACTTCGGTAGTTTGTAATCAAAACAGCCGAATGTCATTAAATTTTACAGACAGAAAGACAATTAGTAATTCTAAAATATGATATTTGAAATATATCTGATATGTTGACAAAAAACGAAATGGCATCTACTTTAAACTAAGTTTAATATTAAAATATGACTAAAAAAAAACTAAACCTTAAAATTTTTAATCTCTTCTCGAAACGTCCATTAAAAAACCATTTAAAAGTACACAAATCCAGATTTTAGCAAAAAATTAAATTCAAGTCAAACAAACTAGACCAGACCAGACCTAAACTAATGACAAAGCAATTTTACTTTGGTAGAGTTTTATTTTAACTTTATAAACGTGAAAAAAATAAAATGAAAAAGAAAAAATATACTAACATTTTATTGAAACATAAAAACGAAATCCTTATGTCTAAGTAACGCGTAGAAAATGTGCAACTTCAACGAACGAATTCCCAATGCAACCGAAAGCAACGCAATGCAACAGCAACCTCAGCAACACCAGCAACAAAACCTCACTCCAATGCTAAACCAAAGCGCACAAATCTTACAAAGTTCGGGTTGACTGGACTCCGCAACACAGTGACCCAGTTGCATGCTGGATGCGTGGATGCGAAGCGAACTAGCGACCGAACAAACCGACGAACGAATGAAAGTGGCTAAAAAGCAGATGAAGTCTTGCATTTGTTAGCAGCAACAAATAAAAGCTGCAACACAGCAGCACCAGTCAACAAATGATGGCAAGTTGTAAATAATGATTGGGCGGTTCAGAGTGTTTTTTTTTTCGTTGCAATATTTAGTAGAAAAATAAAATTAGAAAAAAAGTACTAAATATTACAAAATATTAATAAAAAAATAACTGTCAATTTTTTGTTTTATATTTCTAGAATTATTTCAATGTATGCGGGGAAAAATGAAAAGGAAACCCAAAATTAGAAAAAAGGTTTAATAAATGAGTAGTGAATTTATAAAGTAATAAAATGTTTAAAAAGTAGTAGAAAATTTCAAAAAAGTTAGAAATTTCAAAATTTTAGCACCTTGAAAAAATACCTTTAATTATTGTATTTTATTTTTTTTGTCGTTTGTTAAAATTTTTACTATCAAATTTAAAGACGATTTCATTAAATCGATTTAATTAAAATGTAGATTTTACTGATAAAATACATAGTTCTTGATAAAACAAAAAGCAATTTAAGCTTCAAATATCCCAATTATGTAGATATTTATGCAGTTCAATTATAGTAAAATAATAAAACCCCATACACCAAAACTTTTAGCCACAAATAGTGGTTACCACATATATTGGGCGCATAGAAAAAAAAATAATAATCGCGCGACAGCAACGCAAACACTTGGACTTTAAGGACTTTGCAACTTGGCAGCGTTCTAATTTCGCATCACTTGCTTTTTTCTAGGCAAAAAATATATAAAAAAATATATAAAAAAAAACAAAAGAAAAAAATAAAAAAAATAAAAAATTAGAAAATGAAAAAAAGAGTGAAACATATAAAAAATACGAATGAAATACAAAATCTAAAAAAAAATAAAAAAAAAATCTAGAGAAATCTTTCCCTTCAAATCCCCAACATTACCACAGGAAACATATTACGCGCGTTCGCAACTAGCACAACAACAAGTACCCATACACCCAACGGGAAACGAACAAAGCGCACATTTTTTTAATTCATTTTTCTCATAAGTCGTTTTGAGCGCTTTTAAAATGTTTATAAATTATGGAAAAAATGTTTCAAAAATGATTTTTGAAAACAGCAACTATTTCAAAACAGCCGCTACAATTTTATTCTCAACTTTTTTAATTTATCCACTTTTTCTGCTTTTCATTCCAGATATGAACCATACATTTCTCTAATTTTCAAACTGTATTTTGTCAAAAAAAAATCAAATTTGTTCGTTGAAAAACAAAAACAAATCATACATTTTGAAATTAATTTTAATTTTGACAGTTAGTTGGATATTTTTCAATATTCAAAATTTTACAACAACGGAGCAGTTCGAAATTTTTAGTTCAAGCTAAAATTTAAATTTTAGACTGGTCATAACGTATAAATATAAAAAATAACCAGATATGTTTTGATAAACTACAGCATATAAGGACTGCGTCGAATAAAATTGTCCGTTACATATCTTCCCATAATGTGCTATTGCAAGATTCAAATTAAAAAAATTTGATCATAGTAGCTCTGAATTAAATGGCAGAAAATAATTTGTGTCAGTTATAGTCAATACAAAATTTATTTAACGCGAAAATGGCAAACGAAGTGGAAGTGCGAGAAAATATAATTAAAATTTTTCAAATACAACCTAGTAACCTTAAGACCATTTCTCGCGTTATCAACCGCTTTAAGGTAGACCTGAGTATTGATCGGAAGAAAGGTTCTGGTAAAAAAAAGGCCCACATGATCGTGAAAAGTCGAAGAAGGTTGTGAATATTTTAAAGAAAGATCCAAGCATATCCGGAAGGAAATTGGCGAGAAAGGCGGATTGCTCAGAATCTTTCGTGGCAGGACTAAGAAAGAAGCTGGGCTGAAGACGTACAAGATCCAAAAAGTTCCGGATAGAAATGCCGTCAAGAATAAAACCGCAAAACAACGAGCTAAAAAGCTGAACCAAGATTTTTTTAAAAAATTCGATTGCTGCATAATGGACGACGAAACTTATGTTTTAGCGGACTTTTCTCAGCTACCTGGGCAGGAATTTTATACAGCCGATTCTCGAGGAAATGTCGCTGACAAATTTAAATAAAAAAAATGACAAAATTCCCAAAGAAATTCCTTGCTTGGCAGGCAATTTGCAGTTGTGGAAAAAGGAGCAGCTCATTCGTGACATCGGGTACAATTAATAGCGAAATATATGTGAAGGAATGCTTGCAAAAGAGATTGCTTCCATTTTTACGCCAACATGAAGTGTCCACATTTTTTTGGCCTGACCTCGCTTCATGTCACTACAGCAAAACGGCCTTAGAGTGGATCCAACAAAATGCAGTGATTTTGGTGCCTAGAGAAGCCAATCCACCAAACTGTCCAGAACTCAGGCCGATTGAGAAATACTGGGCTTTAGTAAAAAGGGTGAAGAAGACAACAAAAAAAATGGCCAAAGACCTTCAAGACTTTAAAAGAAAGTGGTCTTCAGCAGCTGTGAGGGTGTCGGACACTACCATTACAACATTAATGGAAGGGGTTCCGGAAAAATTAAAACTTTTTATTAAAAAATATTAATTTCAGGTTTTTTATATATTTTTTTAAATCTAAAAATAATTTGCAAAATAAAATATTTTATTCTATAAAAATTCGATTACTAGATTTCTAGATTTTTTCATTTTTGTAGCGGACAATTTTATTCGACGCAGTCCTTATGTTAAATATTAGCTGCGTTCCCGTGGCACTTAAAGCCGATCTGTTTCACGGGAACGCCATCGGTTCTACTTTAATAAATTTGACAGTACTGCGCTGTGGGACAGAAGTCAATTCTAGCTCGCCGTAAATACAGTTTTGCGCCAATTTTAACGAAACTTCACACTAAGCATACATGGACTATGAATAGATGTCAATTTGAAAATGAACAAGATTGGTCCATTGCCACGCCCACCTGACAAATAATTGAAATTGTAAAATGACTACAACTTTTGTTTCGAATGAGATATTTTGTTTATAATTGGTATTTAGATACATACTATAATTGCACATGACCATTCTTAATATGGGCGTGATTGGCCATCTGCCACGCCTAAAATTCTTCTTAAACTATATAACTTGACCATCGTAAGAGATATACTGATAATATTAGGTAATATGGTACATATCACAATTCTAAACTACCATACCAAATATGGGGCACTTTTTTCAATATAACGACAGAAAAGGCAAAACTGACATATTAAAATAACAAAATTTAGTTAAATTACTTTATGATTTTCGTATATTTCTCATCTCTTAAACTCATTTTAAATGACGTAGAAAGAAGACATTTCAGACATTATGTCTGTAAAAAGATTTATGGGAGCATTTGGAAGCTTTTGTTTTATGTTTTTGCCAAATAATCAGGAAAAATACGAATATCAATTTGGAAATTTTGATTCACATGATGAGAACTATCATCATGTGTATCAAAAATTCAATTCCCAATTATATAAAACTAACACTCTGCATGTGGAGTTTATATTGAAAGAGTTATGACAGTTTTAATGTAACCCATTTGTGTACCCTACACCTATAAGGTACAGGGTATATTAACTTTGTGCATATATTGTAACGCCCCTTAGGAGGGGTGTCCGGTATGGAAAATATATATATTCTTGATCAGCATCACTACCCGAGTCCGTTTAGCCGTGTCCGTCTGTCTGTCTGCCCGTCTGTCTGTCTTGCTGTCTTGATGTCTGACCGGATACAAGATAACTTGAAAAATAATAGTCAGAATGTAATGAAATTTGGTTTCAATACGTTATAGCATAAAAATGGTTCGGAGTTTGGATTTGAGCAAAATCGGTCAACGGACACGCCCACCTCCCATACAACTCATTTATATATTACTATTTAGGAACGAATAACTCGAAAAGTACTACATACATATTTATAAAATTTAAAAAATATTGTTAAAATTCGCTTCAAAATATATTTTTCAAAAATGGGCGTGATCCGCCCACATTTGAATTTTTTTCATTTTTTGCCGATTTTTTGTAGTGGAAATTTTAGTCGTAAATTGTTAAAAATTATCCCACCAAATTATAGCACTAATATATTCACCAAGAGTGTAGGGTATTCCATAGTCGGCCGACTGTAAAAGTCCGCCCCCATGTGACCGAACTTACCCATGTGATCTAACTTTCCCAACTCGTTATTTGTTAAAAAGCACTTGTTTTAATTTTTTGACTTTAAGCAAGCCTACAGAAGGTTTATTTCACTAGGGTGTATCATTTTTTTTGTTTATTCTCTAGGTTCTCATAAAATATTAATATAATGACATATTTTTAAACTTTCTGCAACAAACTTTAATTTCCGCTTTTTGGCAAGCTAGACTAAGCTTCTGTCCCATAGTACACTGTTGTCTTCTGTCAACACAAATTCTTCTTATTAAGTGTTATTTACAATAGCTTCACCACAAACAAATTTTCTTTCGATACGTACAGTACCAGATCAGAAAATGATCCATAAACGAATCTGGTTTATTTTCATATACAAAACAAAAATAAAGTTTTGTATATGAAAATGATCTACGGATAAGGATCAAAAACCACGGGAACGCAGCTAATATATTTTTTGAATATTAGAGACTGATCAAATATATGAACAAATCCAGAAAATCTTTTACAAACTTAAGCATATATAACTTTATATAATATTATTAAAATTAATATCTCGAAGCTCTTTGATGCCTTCAATAGTTATCGAATACACTACGAAAAAAAAATTACTTAATCGTTGTTATATCGGTTCTGATTGATTATATCGTGGTTTTACCATACTGTGGAGTTTAATACGTATTGAGGTTCTCTAGCGGTTCGTTTTAGAAATAATTTTCGTACCAAGAAAACTTCACTATCTCGTTAAGATATCTGTGTACATCTTCGAACGAATTGATGTAAGGACTGCGTCGAATAAAATTGTCCGCAACAAAAATGAAAAAATCTATAAATCTAGTAATCGAATTTTTATAGAATAAAATATTTTATTTTGCAAATTATTTTTAGATTTTAAAAAAAATATAAAAAACCAGAAATTAATATTTTTTTAAAAAAAGTTTTAATTTTTCCGGAACCCCTTCCATTAATGTTGTAATGGTAGTGTCCGACACCCTCACAGCTGCTGAAGACCACTTTCTTTTAAAGTCTTGAAGGTCTTTGGCCACTTTTTTTGTTGTCTTCATCTCCCTTTTTACTAAAGTCCAGTATCTCTCAATCGGCCTGAGTTCTGGACAGTTTGGTGGATTGGCTTCTCAAGGCACCAAAATCACTGCATTTTGTTGGACCCTCTCTAAGGCCGTTTTGCTGTAGTGACATGAAGCATAAAAATGGAAGCAATCTCTTTTGCAAGCATTCCTTCACATATATTTCGCTATTAATTGTACCCGATGTCACGAATGAGCTGCTCCTTTTTGCACAACTGCAAATTGCCTGCCAAACAAGGATTTTTTTGGGAATTTTGTCATTTTTTTTGTATTTGAATTTTTCAGCGACATTTCCTCGAGAATCGGCTGTATAAAATTCCTGCCCAGGTAGCTGAGAAAAGTCCGCTAAAACATAAGTTTCGTCGTCCATTATGCAGCAATCGAATTTTTTAAAAAAATCTTGGTTCAGCTTTTTAGCTCGTTGTTTTGCGGTTTCATTCTTGACGGCATTTCTATACGGAACTTTTTGGACCTTGTACGTCTTCAGCCCAGCTTCTTTCTTAGTCCTGCGCACGAAAGATTCTGAGCAATCATCCTTTCTTTCATAACAATTTTTTTATTTGGTAATTCCTTGAATGCAGTAATTTTAAAATATGTTAATATGTTAAATTTTTGTTTACTTAGTAAACATGTTTTGATCCATAATATTGAAACTACTTTGTATTTTTAAATTAACGCAACGTATAAGGTTGCCATCACAGCTATTTACAACCAAATTGAGAAGGATTTGTGGATGTGAGACTCACATATTTTTCTAATTATATGGTTTGTGTACGATCTACTTTACTTATAATTAATCTACTTTACTTATAGTTATTGTACTCATGTTGTGCGCAACATGAGTACAGCTGAATACACACAGAAAAAGCGGTGTTCGACAGGGAGAAATCAGAAAAAAGAGGTAAGCAATAACCAGTTAACTTATAAAAGATGTGCATTAGAAAAATGTGCTTTTTCGGACCAAATTCCTTAACTTTTATGCCAAAATTGATTTGTAACTTGATTAGTACAGTTTGAACGAGAAAGTTTTATTCGGTTATGTAAGTTAACATTATCAATTCTCACTTCTCTAATTTATTTCTTCTTTTCGATGCACTTATTTTAGATACGGATACGACCGACTCAAAAAATGTCTTGATATAAGAGCGATACAATAAAAGTTAAAAGAGAATCGATTTAAAATCGAATTTGATTTGACATATTTGTTTTTTTTTCTAAATTTTTTTATTTGTGGTAGGGAATTGTAGGGACCAAGTTGTGGAAGGGACCAAGTGTTAGCTAATTAACTTAGATATATTCAAAATTGTCTAAATTCATTTATTTGTGATTTGATTTTTAATTTATACGAATCCTCTTATTAATATATTTCAAGCTCGAATGTCACTAAAGGACCTAAATAAATTGTGCTTTTCTCCCGTTGGGCATATACATCACACACTCACACACAAATATGCAGCTGAATACACACAGACACACCCACAGTTTAGTGACTATCCCAAGCGTCGTCTGACTGAGAATGGAAAAAGTCTTGGCTGCTGCAAATAAATTGAAATCTTAACAAGAAAAAATGCCAACAACAGTAGCACAAACAACAACAGCAGCGGCAGCAGCAATAACTGCAAAAATTGCAAAAACTTAAAGTTAAATGCTTGAGCTTCGGGCGAGTGCAGTCTCAGTCGCAGGAGCAGAAGCAGTAGCAGCCCCAGATGAAGAACATGAAGCAGAATAAGATTGTATTTCCGACATTTTTACAACAACTGCAACGACCGCAATAACAACGGCAGTAGCAGCAGCAACATCGAGTCATACAATTGCAACAACAGCAACAGGAACCACAACTCGAAATCAGACAAGCATAAAGGATATGCAAGGATATGGCTGTTATTGTTGTTGCTCTTGTTGTTTATGTTGTTGCTATTGCTGTTATGGTGTTTGTTGCTGCATGGCGCTTACTTTGTTTTGGTGTTGCTGCTGCTGTTTGTTGGTTCTAGTTGATGTTGCTTGAATTATTTCGTTATCTTGCAATGGCTCGCATGCAATATGTATCTTTGTATGTCCATCAATTTGTCCGTCTTTGTTCTTATTGCGAGACCCAGCATCGTATCGCATTGCATCTGATAGCATTTCATGCGTTAGTGTTAGATACGTGTTCAGCATGTAGTCGAAACAACGTTGCCGCAAATCACTGTGTCAAAGCGTGAGGGCGGCATGATCAGCAGACAGATAGACAGACAGACTGACATAGACAGAAGATATTCGGGAAGACAGACCAAGCAGAAGGACACAGTGGTAGACATATATGAAGTCAGACATATGTAGTCAGTCTATTGTTAGAAATTTGACATTAATAATGAAAACTAGAAATAAATATTTTGATATTTTCAGAAAGATAATAATGACACTCACTTTCGTTCGAAATTCAAAATATTTATAAAAACCATCGAATTAAATTCATTCCACAGCAATTTAAGGAACTGAAGTCGATTAAAATACGTTTATTTGTTTTAATGTAAAGTCGATTGTTGTGACAATAAAACATAAATTCAATTAAATTTGAATTTTAAAACGATTTCGATTGGCAATTGAATTATGACGAATAATAGTTAATACGTTTTTGAAATATTTACCACAAAAACAGTGGTAAAAAAGTCAAATATTTATCCCGGAAAATATTCAGAATTTTTGTTTTTTTTTATATGTTACAATTTATATTACCAAAAATTACTTATCAAATACTTTTCCGAAACAAAAGTAATTTTTTAGATTTGAACAAGTGCTACAGGACCTTTCGGCTCACAGTCCAGAGCAGTGATTAAGTCACCAACGCTACATTTAAATTAAGACTCTGTACCATGAGCAAAACTTACCCAGCAGGAAATGTCACCAATGATTCCTCAATGATTCCCCTATGTCAAGTCAGAAACATCGATGACCGAGAGCATTTTCGCCCTGCAAAGCATTGATGACATTTTCAAACAAATGTCCACAGATTCCTGCATGATGTAGCATTTACGATGTCATGCACGTCATTCATCAATGACGTCACAAATGATTGTCATTCATATTTTTATTTATTTTTTTTTTTTTTTTGTAAAAAAATATATATTTTTGATTATTTTATTTATTTTTTAATTTATATTTTTTTTTTTCATTTATCTTATTTTATTTATTATTTCAATTCTATTATTTTCTTCTGTTCTCGGTTGGAATGGTATTAGTACTTGCTAATGTCAATAACGAACATCTATCATCATTACGACTGCTTATTATCTCGCTTTTATACAAAACGGCCCCTCAATTGTTGTTCATATGAATTATATGGCAGGATGACATCGAAAGTAAATGTTCAGTTTTACGCGTAAATGCTGCTCCTAGACGTATGTTGTATGCATTTCACATTGAATTTCACAACGTAAATGCTGCATACCTTTGGGTTGAATGGTAATTTTCATCAATGACGTCAACAATAACATTTTATCAATGCCGGATTTTAACAATGTCATTGATATATGTATATATGACATATGACGTCTTCAATGCAATGTCATTTATGAAAATGTTGTAGACATATTCATCAATGACAAATTTTCGAATGCCCTCGATTCATCATTGATGACCTTGTCGTCAATGAGGCCATTTCCTGCTGGGTTATAATAATAATAATAGTTTCGCGCTACAGTCCTGTATAGAACTTCGGCCGAGCACTCTCACCATTTTGAGCTGTGCGTGTTATATTTGTACTCAAAGTGGTGGGACCTACAGTTTATTGCCGAATCCGAACGGCGTGTGAGAGCTTTTTCATAGGCAATGGTTTTACTCTCGTAGGTTTGCCATTTACTGACGAGAGGTAGCGCGGTATAGAAAAATGTTTCTATGAAAAGATGTTGTTAGCCCCAGTCCAGACTTGAACCGGGGACCTTTCGGCTCGCAGTCCAACGCACTAACCACTGAGCTACCGCGGCTACACGCGGCTGGGTTAATAAATAAAATATTCCGAAAAGATTTCCAACTATTAAAAAGTTAGGAAAGTAACATGGAAAATTTTGAAGTAGGTATATTTTAATTGTAGATGTAATGAGAAATATGTGGAACGTCAGTAGCTCGATTAATTAGTGTTTACTCGTAGTCCAAGAGCCAACAAGTCGCTAGTGCGTTTGACTACGATCCGAGAGATGCCGGGTTCGATACCGGCGACTACCAACATCTTTTTATAAAAAAATATTTTCTACCTCTCCGCAGTCAATGGCAAACCTACGAGAGTAAAACATTGGCTATTTAAAGATCTCAACCCGCCGTGCGGATTCGGGATTTAACTGTAGGTCCCACCACTTTGAGTACACATATAACACGCACAACTCAAATTATGAGAGAGCTCAGCTTAAGTTCTTCGCAGGACTGTAGCGCTAAACTATTAAAGATGTAATGATAACTTAACTTATCAGTGTAGCTTCAGACCTGGTAAGTCCACCATAGACCAGATTTTCACACTAAATCATGGAAAAGACCAAAGAAAGGCGGATCGACACTAACCATCTTCTCGTCGAAAACAAATCTGCCTTTGAAAGCCCGATAAGGAGTACGCCACCATGTCTGATTTCGGATATCTGCGAAACTTATAAGACCTTGCAATATGACCCTGACCGACATACGTTGCACAGTGAGAATTGAGAATAACCTCTCCGATACGTTCAATACTGAACGAGGTTTTAAACAAGGTGTCTCCTGTGTGACGTCTTCAACCTGATAATGAAGTATATTATTTGACCCATCACAATGGCACTTTCAAGAGTGTCATTCTGGTCGGATATGCTGATGATATCGACATTATTGGCCATATCAAAGTTTAGAGAAACAATCGCGTCGAATGAGTCTTAAGGGGTACGAGGACAAGACGAAGTACATGGTGTCAATGAACAAAGAGTTCGGGCGTCTTGGACAGTACGTCACTATTGACAACCATAACTTCAAAGACGTGAAGTACTTCGTCTACTTAGGAACCAGCATCTACAAGGACACCAATGTCAGTCTTGAGATTAGCCGAAAAATAACTTTTGCTAACAGGGGCTACTTTGGGTTCAGTAGGCAATTTAGGAGCAGAGCATTCTCTCGACTGACCAAAATTATTCTCTATAAATGACTCATTATGCCAGTCCTTTTCTATGGCGCTGAGGTATGTTCGAGAGAAAGATTCTTCAAAAAATCTTTGGCCCGAAATGCGTTGCAAACGGGTACAGTTTTAGTTGGAACGATGAACACAGAAAAAAATAATCGATGTAAATATAGCAACCCATATTAATTGCATTCATTAATCCATCCAGCAATTAAATTCACTAATTTAATGAAAACTTTTGCTATTCTTCGTTATAGAAGTAATTGCGTTCGCTAATATTATTTGTACGTCAATGCAGCAAATAATTTAGTCGGTGCAGTTTTAACTAATATAATTGCTGAAACTGCTCCGACGAATTAATTTGCTGCATTGACGTACAACTATTCATATTAACAAACGGAATTGCTGATTTGACGAATAATAGCAATTAAATTAGTGAATTTAATTGCTCGATTGATTAATGAATGCAATTAATATCGGTTGCTATATTTACGTCGATTATTTTTTTCGGTGTATGAGCTCGACGCGGACATTGATTTAGACAGGCGCATTAAGATCCAGCGCCTCCACTAGCTTGTCATGTCGATCGCTTGGACATGGCGCTCCAACAAAATAGGGCTTAAATTGGTCAACGTAGGAAAGGGTAGGAATTGCCAGTAGAGCGACCAAATGTCGATACCCAGCATGGCTTGTAATGGTCAAATAAGTAAGTAATGATAACTTCAATAAATATTAATGTTATAATCGCTCTAAGTCGAATATAAATATGCTACAAATATTTCATATTGGTGAAGGAAAGAAAATACCGTTTCCGTTTAAATTGTTTCAGATGTCACTCAAAGCTCACCTGAAAATTGTTGTCGTGAAAGAATTTCCTTTCATTTGAGTACCAATATGTACTTATAAAAAGGTGTACCGAATTTATAAAAAAAGTTGGCCAGTAGAGTAATAGATATTAGTTCTGTATAATGTATATATTTCATAAAGTGTGCGGATCGAAGGTTTACGATTACGCCCATTTCCAATATAATATATAACCTTTAACTTTAAGATATAAAGACTATAAGACATACAAATACTGAAGTGATGTTAAAAAAGTCTCAAAAATTATTCGACTTTACGCCTATCCCTATGTGATAAGATATTAAATTTCAAAATCAATACATACGAAAGAATGTACAAATAACAGAATATAACAAAAATATTGTCAACTAAATTCCTATTGTCGTTGTTCGAAACGATTGTTGTGCTGTACCAATATTATTGCTGATATTGTTGTTGACAAAACTTTCAATTGCATCGAACCCAAAAACAAAATAAAAACTACTAAATTAGAAGCCTTGGTGCCTAGCGTAACAAGTGGCAATAAAACTGGCACAAACTGGCAACAATAGCAACATCAACACCCACAACAACGACGTACCATATATATAACATTATTATTACTATTATTAATGCTGTGCCAAAGTGTGGAGTTTAGAAAATATCATGTTGGCAAGACTGACCTAACCGGGCAGCAGAAACAGCAACCATTCAGTGTGTAGTATGTGCGGCACATTGTCACATGAGTGCGAACGATTACAAACTGAAATTGGAGACACGCATAGGAGAAGTAAGGATAGTACGTGCGGCAACCCTTTAGAGAAGTGGCTACGTCGCAAAAGTATGTGGAGATCGGTATAAAATATAGAACAGCCTTAATAACACTCACGTACCACGCATATAAAATACGTATGGGACGACAGAAAGACATACCGAGAGATGAACGAACAGATGGGACAAAAATCCACACTTTGCTGCATGTAACAAGGATGCAAATAAAATATGTTGCAGTAAATTTAATAATGCGGCTTTTAGGAGGAAAAAGCGAACATTAAAATGGTGCAGCAACACTGCAAGAAAAAATTTAAAATATTTTTAATATATTTTAATACATATATTAAGTTAAGGTTTTTTAAATATATGCCTGAACCTAATTCCGTCACTCTGTCATTTCGACATTTTTGCTTTGAGTTACGGATGATTTAAAATTTCATTTTTACTCAAAGTGTTGTTTTTTTTTTACTGTTAGTAGTTCTTTGGGATCAAAGTTAAACATTCCTAAGGGTGACGGCATTAGGCACATTTACATTAGTTAGATAAAGAAAAGTAATAAATTAAGCACAAATTTGTCTCCAATAATACTATGTTAATTTTTTTCATTAAATGTTGATATTTTTTTTGTGTCGTAAAAAAATGTTTATCGTTTTATTACATTTTTGCTAATGCACTTGGTAACAAATTTCGAAATTAAAATTTTGCGCAACAGTCGTCCCGCTTCGTGTCCTTTGTATTATCCTGCTGCCGTACGCTTTGCAAAATTCGCACACAATTGCTACGCGTTTTAAATTACGTACCCACAGCAACAAACAAGGCAACATGATTGCATGTTCTCTCCTCCGGTTAGGTTCGGTTTGGTCTGGTCTCGTACAGTTTGGTTCGGTCGCAGGTGTCCCTAATGGCTGGTGGCGATGGTGCTGCCACTATTATAGTTGGTATTATTAATGTTCACGACGGACGGACGGTTGTTGCCTTCAACGATTTGTATTTATTTTAAAATTATGGTTGGCACAATTTCTAGCAATTGCACATAAAATAAAATCAAAGTTTGTGTTGTTGTGGTCTAATGTTTAAAACCCATATTAGTGAGTAATAACATTTCCCGTAACATTATTGCTAACTTTTGTATAATCATAATAAATGTACTGTATATGTAGTTACATAATCTGATAGGGATATTAATTGTAATTTCTTTGAAATAGTTTCTATTGTCGGATAAATAGTGACTACCTTTTCAATTATATTCAATTTTGATTTTCAGTTTATGTTGATTTTATCCCTCACTATTAAACATAGAATATGAAACTACGAAAACAGATTATTGACATAACAGTATATTTTGTAACAAAAAGTCATGTATTTCGAAAGAGTTGGAATTAAATTTGATTGAAAATTTAATTTTGTAAGAAATAATTAAAATTATTTTATCAAGTATCATCAAATTTTTATTTAACTAATTTTAATTTATTTTTAAAATATCTCATAGAAGCATTTCAAATGGGAATAAAACTTTTAAATGAATTGATATTGGAAAACCGTTTTCATATCCATACTCAGAGAGTCTCAGCTACAAAATAGCAGCAATTTTTTTTATTATTAAAATGAGATATGCATTGAAGGATTATAAGTAAATAAGATATGAATAAGTAGGCGTGACATTTATTTTTCAAAATTTGTTCACTATTATATTTTTTTTTTAATATCAATTTTTTTAAATTATTGGAATATACGTCGTAAATTTCTGATATGTAAATAATATTCAGAGTGTATAAATGTTCAACATAATTAAGAACTTTAAAAGGTAGGTATGCAATTAAATTCCCCACATTAATATCCCCACCAAAGTGTAGGGTATTCTATAGTCGGTCTCGACCTACTATAAAAGTCCGTCCCATGTGACCGAACTTACGCATGTGACCTAACTTTCCCAAACACGTTTTATTATGAAAATAAGATATGCATTGTACTTCCAATGGAAATAAAAACCGTAAACGAATTGATCTAAAAAAAACTGGGTTCACATAAATTCTTAGAATGATCGCTATTTTCACTCACATGTCGATTTTTTCATGTGTGCAAAATGCTGTCGGACGGTGTAATATAAGACTTTCAGTACTCCTATGACTATACAAAAATAAACAGTGGTTGCATCAATTACATTGCCCTACATTAATTTTTTTTATAGATGCAGGTAATATAGTATACATTTGCGGCGCTGATTTTGAAAATGCCACCAATTTTATTAAATTGGCTCTAGTTTTTGGGATATAGTTAATTTTTTCCATTTCCAATTATTTGTCTTCTTTTATTTTTGAAATGCAATAATACTTTTCGATATTAGACACAAAATACCTTCCGAAACAATACAAACGAGTTGGGAAAGTTAAGTCACATGGGTAAGTTCGGTCACATATAACGGGGTTTTATAGTCGGTCGGGCCCTACTAAGGAATACCCTACACCTTTGGTGGGGATATTCAGTTGTATAACTTAATTTTAAAGTTCTTACCCAATATGCCACAGGGTAATCGTTTGAAAACATAATCATAATTGCCTTTAAGGTCTAGTGTATTTTTCAAATCAGTTTTAAATATAAAATAAGTGCTATTTTTAGCGCTTACTCTGAATTTGAAAATGATTTGATAATAACATTACCAAAAAGGGCAGTGAAAATTACGAGCAAAAATGTAGTGACGCTAAAAACAGTATGTTTTATATGATTGCAATAGAAACCCTGACAAAAAAATATAACATAACAACGCGCGTCCAAATCTAATAGCTTACCGAAATCTATTAGTGTTTGGACTTCTGTGAATATTTAAAACAATATGCCGACCGCCCCCGCAAACCGTGAATAGGCTCCAGAATTATATTTGAGAGCTTAAAACATACCAGCTTAAAAAAAAACATGTCTACCACATTTTGGATGCTGGCATCGATTTTCTGGAGTGGTCTTGACGCTCAGACTTGAAGTCTACGATATTGGTTGGATGACATATAATGGGATAATTAATTGAAAAATGCCCATTTTGTTGTCCCATATGAATATCCCCTTTTTTTACTTATTTTGCAGGATTAAGTCAATATTTAAAAGTAAAAACTAAATGTAGGTTAATTTGATATCGAGTTGAAAAGAAGGCTAAATCTTGATTTGAAGTAAACGTTGAAATCAATTTAAGAATTAGTGTTAATATTGATTTTAAAATAAGGGAACTTTCAAGTTGAGGTTAAGCTACCAGTTTTTATTGAAAAAGCTATGATTCTTAAATTTAGGTTAAAGGTGTAAACGTTAACCTCAAATTTACGATTTGAAAGTAATGATTGATTTCAAAGCATTCGCAAGTTAATATTAAGTGCAATGGCATATTGGGTAATTATGCTGAACACCCACACACTCAGAATATTACTTACGTCTATATCCCTATTATTTTAAAAATTGATATAAAAGCGAATATAAAAAATTTAGAAAAATAAAAGTGAGCGGACCACGCCTATATCTAAAATTTTGTAAAGTTAGTATTTCTAGATTTGATTTTAATAATTAACGGCTAAAATGTCCTCTATGAAAACCAGTAAAATAAAAAATGTGGGCGGATCACGCCCATTTTTGGTCCACATATTTTAGGTGAATTCTGACAATACGTTTCAAAGTTAAGGTATTAGTTCCTGAATAAATATATAAAAGTGACTAGTATGGGAGGTGGGCGTGTCCGTTGACCGATTTGGCTCATTTCCAAACCCAGTGCCTACTTTTGGCTTAAATATATTGTGACCAAATTTGATCGCATTCTGATAAGTATATTTCAATTTTGCTTGTATACGGACAGCAAGACATACAGACGGACGGATAAACAGACAGACGGACAGACAGACAGACAGACAGACAGACAGACAGACAGACAGACGGACATGGCTAAACGGACTCGGGTAGTAATGCTGATCAAGAATATATCGTCACTGTCATGCCAAAGGGGCGAATGTGCATTTTTAAAAATGTTGGGAAATCAAATTTTAAAGTTTGAAGTGCTTTAAAAATTAGAAAATTTTAGTTCTTTTTCAATTTTTTTTGTTATTTTGGTTTATACATGAATTATTATAACGTATATAAAATATCTTTGGATTCGGACAATTTTCTGAATTATAAATACGAATTTTGTGAGGCTATATCCTGACCAAAACGCAAATATTTTTGTTTTTTATGCTATAACTTTTTATTAGCTCAAAATAAAATAGTGATGTAAAGGAATTAATTGTTTGTTTTTAAAGCACCTATCTATTGGCATCATTATTTAAAAATATTTTGCCAAACATTAATTTGCCATTTGTTATTTGAAGGAACATTTTTTTTGGCAAATTTATATAATGATGCCAATCGATAGGTGCTTTAAAAACAGACAACTAATACTTTTAAACTACTATTTCATCTTGCACGAATAAAAAGCTATAGCAAAAAAAACGAAGAAATTGGAAAAATTGAAAATCTTGTCATGCCAAAAGGGCGAATCTTTCCTTTTTCGCCATAATTATTTATTGGTACGAGATAAAATAGTAGTGTGAAGGCATTTATTGTTTGTTTTTAAAGCACCTATCGATCTGCATCATTACTTAGAAATATTTTCTTGCAAATAACAAAAATTCGAAAAATTGAAAATCTTGTCATGCCAAAAGGGCGAATCTTTCCTTTTTCGCCATAACTATTTATTGGTACGAGATAAAATAGTAGTGTGAAGGCATTTATTGTTTGTTTTTAAAGCACCTATCGATCTGCATCATTACTTAAAAATATGTTCTTGCAAATAACAAAAATTCGAAAAATTGAAAATTTTGTCATGCCAAAAGGGCGAATCTTTCCTTTTTCGCCATAATTATTTATTGGTACGAGATAAAATAGTAGTGTGAAGGCATTTATTGTTTGTTTTTAAAGCACCTATCGATCTGCATCATTACTTAAAAATATGTTCTTGCAAATAACAAAAATTCGAAAAATTGAAAATCTTGTCATGCCAAAAGGGCGAATCATTCCTTTTTCGCCATAACTATTTATTGGTACGAGATAAAATAGTAGTGTGAAGGCATTTATTGTTTGTTTTTAAAGCACCTATCGATATGCATCATTACTTAAAAATATTTTCTTGCAAATAACAAAAATTCGAAAAATTGAAAATCTTGTCATGCCATGTTATTTGTTATTTGCAGGAAAAATGTTTGGCAAAATATTTTATGCTTATTCCAATAAAAAGTTATGGCGAAAAAACGAAAAGATTCGCCCTTTTGGCATGACAAGATTTTCAATTTTTCAAATTCGCCCTTTGGGTTTTGCCTTTTGTGGCTAGAAATATCCAACAAAACGACACGCGATTTTAGCACAGTATACTTGAGGAAAAACTACATTCAAAAATGTAAAAAAACGCAAATGTCAAAAATTGCACATTCGCCCCTTTGGCATGATAGTGACGATATATACTTTTTTAAATTACGACTCTTGGTTAAAAAGTTATATGACTACATTAAAGAAGGGAACATTTTTTTTGGATGTTAAATATTAATTTAAAAATAAGAAAATTTAAATTTAACAAGTAACAGTCGGAATCAACGCCACAAATATTTCCAATATTTGCGGAACCTTTGCACCATGTCTAAGTTAGAATTTTGTCGGGCAGTGTTCCAGGTCAACCCTTTCTGAGTTAAATGGATGATTTGTGTAAGGTCATGGGGATACTGATGATTATATTTGTTTGTATTTGGCCGCATCCAACCATACATATGGGCGCGTGGTACATTGATATTTAATTTTGTATATGTATACCATTATTTGGAAGATAGGATTTTTTTTGTCTGTTGTCCAGGAATTTGCTGGAAAATTATGTTTAAACGTATTCACCAAATCCACTGGAAATCCCCGTTTATAGAGCAAGTGGCAAAATTTGATTAAACTTTAAATTTTTTTGTCTTTGTTTTTGAAATCTGGACATTTTTTTATTTGGTGAGGTGACCGATAAACTTCAATTCAGCCAAAACGAAATGAATTAAGTGAAAATTTGAATTATAATAATTATATAATTTGAATTGATTCAAAAAAATTATTTTTTTTATGTTTATATCAGCAATTTAATGTTTTTGTATCTATTTGTAATTATTTCGCAAAAAAATTCATTCATATTTTCATTTTTCTGTAAAATCCAATATGTTAATTAAAAACTTAAAATTTTGAAATTTTTCAGAATGTAAAAATTCAAATATTTGCATTTAATTGATGTTTGACCAGGCTGTTATGATATTTTACATTATTATACGAATATGAAACATGAAACAACATGAATAAATTAAAAGAATAAACTTACCAACATTTAATAATATTAGACACGATACGCAATTAAATTCAAAACAGATTAATTGTCAATTTTCTTGCATTTTCTATGTAATTCAACATTTTCTTAATAAAATTGTCCATAGCAATTCACATATGTTGTTTTTTCAATTGAAAGTTTTGCTTCTACACTTCAAAGTCATTTTTAACTTTTCACTTCTACATTTATACATATTCACTGAAAAACACAAATGCATTCACATTATGTTCACTACAGCATTTTGCTTTATTTCAATTTCTAATAGAATTGCCAATTATTATAATATTTAAAACAATTTCAACGCATCACAATTAATTTTTCTTCTTTAGCACAGACTTAACATAACAGCAGCAACAAAAGAACTGACTGAGATTAGAGACAAGTGTTAGGCAAATTAAAACACAACAACAACACAACGCGTGCATATATAACGTTGTAAATTCTGAGAGAGGGAATTTGCATAAAAGTGCAAGGCAATTGTTGTGTGGAGAGTGAGAGAGTGTCACTGAGAGTGTGTACAATGAAATCGCGTCAGAGATCTAAAGAGTGTACTTAGCGATGGATATCGTTACAAAAACAAACCATATGAATGAGAGTGTCAACAAAGAGTGATGCCGATCAAGGCTGTGTTGATCGATTTAAATTTGTTTTAAAATTTTCAAATTTTCTACAGTTGAATTTAAAAAATATTAATATATAATTATAATATAAAAATATTAATATATAAGGACTGCGTCGAATAAAATTGTCCGCTACAAAAATGAAAAAATCTAGAAATCTAGTAATCGAATTTTTATAGAATAAAATATTTTATTTTGCAAATTATTTTTAGATTTAAAAAAATATAAAAAACCAGAAATTAATATTTTTTAATAAAAAGTTTTAATTTTTCCGGAACCCCTTCCATTAATGTTGTAATGGTAGTGTCCGACACCCTCACAGCTGCTGAAGACCACTTTCTTTTAAAGTCTTGAAGGTCTTTGCCACTTTTTTTGTTGTCTTTATCTCCCTTTTTACTAAAGCCCAGTATCTCTCAATCGGCCTGAGTTCTGGACAGTTTGGTGGATTGGCTTCTCTAGGCACCAAAATCACTGCATTTTGTTGGATCCACTCTAAGGCCGTTTTGCTGTAGTGACAGGAAGCGAGGTCAGGCCAAAAAAATGGGGACACTTCATGTTGGCGTAAAAATGGAAGCAATCTCTTTTGCAAGCATTCCTTCACATATATTTCGCTATTAATTGTACCCGATGTCACGAATGAGCTGCTCCTTTTTCCACAACTGCAAATTGCCTGCCAAACACGGAATTTATTTGGGAATTTTGTCATTTTTTTTTTATTTGAATTTTTCAGCGACATTTCCTCGAGAATCGGCTGTATAAAATTCCTGCCCAGGTAGCTGAGAAAAGTCCGCTAAAACATAAGTTTCGTCGTCCATTATGCAGCAATCGAATTTAAAAAAAAAAATCTTGGTTCAGCTTTTTAGCTCGTTGTTTTGCGGTTTCGTTCTTGACGGCATTTCTATCCGGAACTTTTTGGACCTTGTACGTCTTCAGCCCAGCTTCTTTCTTAGTCCTGCGCACGAAAGATTCTGAGCAATCCGCCTTTCTCGCCAATTTCCTTCCGGACATGCTTGGATCTTTCTTTAAAATATTCACAACCTTTTCTTCGACTTTTCATGTGGGCCTTTTTTTACCAGAACCTTTCTTCCGATCAATACTCAGGTCTTCCTTAAAGCGGTTGATAACGCGAGAAATGGTCTTAAGGTTAGCACCTACCTTCTTTGCAATTTTTTAAAAAGACCAACTAGGTTGTTTTTGAAAAATTTTAATTATATTTTCTCGCACTTCCACTTCGTTTGCCGTTTTCGCGTTAAATAAATTTTGTATTGACTATAACTGACACAAATTATTTTCTGCCATTTAATTCAGAGCTACTATGATCAAATTTTTTTAATTTGAATCTTGCAATAGCACATTATGGGAAGATATGTAACGGACAATTTTATTCGACGCAGTCCTTAATTAATTTTTCAGGGTTAAGGTCCAGCTTAGTTTTTAAATATCTTGAACAAATAAGAAATGTTATAAAACATATTGACCGAAAAATAAAATATAGGGTAAAACACCATAATTCCAATTCCACCATATTCTTCTTAAATCTTAAAAACAAAAACATTAATGGAAAAATATGTATTTATGGATATCAATCATAGTTTTTATTTCATTTTCATTTGAATATATATTTTTAAATTAAGTATTTTTTATTTAATAGGATCAAGTTTAATTTATTAATAATATCAACACAATTTCACTTTGAGAATTAACTACAAAATACTAATAAGAGATATGTGTTAAGTAATCATATAAGTCAATCAAAATTAGTTCAGTTTAAGCTTAGGATTTGCTAAAATCGTTTAAGATATGAACACTACTAATGATGACTGTTTAAAGCCCTTCAACTTCGTGTTAAATCCTTGAAATGCAAGACCATTTAATATGAAAGCCATGAAACCACCTGAAGCACGTTATCCGCTCTATTAAGGACATCATTTGTAGCACACACACATACACAGAGAGACACATAAGTCTGCACAAAAACACAAACACATTAACACCCAAATAACAAATGTCATCCTTGAGGCATCCTGAAGCCGTTTGGTAAATAAACAATGATTAATGCGTTGACAATAAATGTATTTGTGGGTCTATGCCAGTGACATTGTGGTGTTGGTGATAATATTGGCGATGGTGATGTTGCTGATGGCATCCTTTAGTCAGCTATAGTCTGACGGTTAATCACATTAAATACGAAAAAAATATATCGATGCTAAAATACAAGACAAGCGCTATAAATTACAATGACATCAATGCACAATAAGTTGGACTAAAGTTGAAAAGGATCAATGTGCACAAAATAAAAAAATAATACAAATTTTCTGACCGGAAGTTACCGGAAGCATTCATGCACAAGGCAACTCTACTCAATGCAACTCGTAATACATATGATGTCAATGTGCGTCCGAATAAAATGAAAGGTTTATATGGGATACACTGAATACTAATGAAAAAAAAAAATAAAAATAAAAAAAACCAAAAGTTTGTGCATAAAATTTTCCATATCAAATGTATATTACATTATGCAACACAGTACAAATAAGAGCAACAACACCAAAAACGAAAACAAAAAACACTGAATATAAAACCAAAGTCTTTAGAAATCATGTGGCACTCATATCATTTTCATATGTCACACAGGCGGCAGCCAGTCATGTGTCATGAGCTACCGAAATTCATATTCTGGAATTTATTTGGCAGTAGCAGGTTTTGTGACTATTAACCGTTATGTGGCGGCATAAATACATAAAATGCAAATTTTAATGGTTTGGGGACAACAATTTTCACAGTTTTGGAATTCTGCAATACAGATTACTTTGAAGCTTTATTTTATAATTAAATTATATATAATCTTAGTTGAAATTTTTCCTACTATGGAATATATGATCTAGTCCAGATGATTTTAATCAAATTATTCATTGGATTATGACATGATAACAATGCCCACATGCACGGCATCATTTAATGATTGGAATTACTATTTTTGTAATCATGATTTTCGAAGTGAACCTATTTTGGAAATCATTAAATGATTATTGCATGTATTTACTAAGTTTACTATATTAAATGATTATGACAAATTTAATATAATCATTTTTTAAATATTATATGTTTCATTGCAATTATAATAAACTTGTTTAAAGATATAACTTGTTGCTTAGAACTTTCGCTATCCCATTGTTCTGATTGATACATAATTAGCAATTGATCCAAATGAGTGAATGCTTATGAACTTAAACTATTAATTTCAATTAAGTTTACAATTGTCCCAATCATAATTACGATGACGATACTATAAACGGTTTTCTCAGATAGTTTTAAAGAAATTAATACCAATATAGTAATTTCAATCAAGTTTATGATTTTCCCAAGCATTAAAACGACAACTATTTTATTTGAATTATATTTATGATTATCCGAACCATAATAATGACGACGAATGTATAATCTCCGAATGTTATAAACAAAGGAATGTGCATTACATATACAAAGTGCCTATTACCTATTTCGGAAATCATTGAATGATTGTGCATGTATTTACTAAGTTTACCATAATAAATTATTATGACAAATTTTAATAATAATTTTTAAAATATTATATGTTTCATTACAATTATAATAATCATGTTAAAGATATAACATGTTTCTCAAAACTTTTGCTCTCCCAATTGTTCTGATTGATACATAATTAGCAATTGATCCAAACGAATGGATGCTTAAACTTAAACTATTAATTTCAATTAAGTTTATAATTATCCCAATTATTACTGCGATGAAGATATTATAAACGGTTCTTTCAGATAGTTCTAAAAAAATTAATACCAATTTAGTAATTTCAATCAAGTTTATGATTTTTCCAACCATCAAAACGACAATTATTTTATTTCAATTATATTTATGATTGTCCGAAACATAATAATGACGACGAATGTATTATCTCCGAATGTTATAAACAAGCGAATGAGCATTACATATGCAAAGTGCTCTATTACAAATTAACAAGTCAATGCTTATTAACCTTAAATATTAATTTCAATCAAGTTTATGATTTTCCCAATCATTAAAATGACAATTATTTTATTTCAATCATATTTGTGAATGTCCCAACTACAATTCTGACTACAAATGTTTTATATAGGCTTATCTCTGACAGTTTTAAACAAACGAATGTTTTTTACATATTAAAAGTGCTGTATTACAAGCATGCTTATAACCTAAAATATTAATTTCAAACACGTTTATGATTGTCTTGAACATAATCACGTGTACGTAAATATTATATACATTCATCTCTAATAGTTTTTAACAACTGAATGCTATATTATTATTTAGAATAATAATGACACAACCATAAAAAATAACGACTATATAATTTCAAACATATGTCTGATTGTTCCAACTATAATAACGATGATGAATATTTTAATAGGATCACGATCCATTTCAATCCAACGATACTAACGTTGAATATAAAATTTGTGTGATTATGCCAACCATAATAACGATGATTGTAATCTTATGTAGGATAATCTCAGATAGTTTTAAATATATTAATATTTATAATGAAATTACTATTTTCAATTAAGCTTATGATTCTAACCATCGTAATAAACACGACGAATATGCAATCCTTGTGTGTCAACCATTAAACCGACAACAAATATCAATGTCAAATATGTTTATGCTAATGTGAAACATACTGTGAACCAATTTTATAATTATTTATGCAAATCTACTAGATGTGTTAATGAAATTTAAACATGTTGATATTGTCTAAAAACATAAATATGTTGGCCACATAAGGGTTGACATAGTCACACAATCACGCAACACAGTAAATGGGGGAGGGGGTCTATAGTTACCTGAGTTTCGGATTCAGATACTGTTTGGCTTGTGTTTTAATATGAGATGAGCTAACGTGATATAATTGAATTTAAATTAAATCCGAGCTGAATTTATGATTTCTTCGTTTTTGGGGTGGAAACTTAATTCGCATATCAGCGACTAACAACGAGCATTCATAACGACGATTTGACCCATAAACTCGACAGGACGGCAACAGGAGCGGCACCACCAGGCACCAAAGGACTACTTGGACTAGAAGGATATGTTGCTGACAAAATTTGCAGCACATACAGTGTAGTTGTTGTGGGTGGTATTTTTGTTGTTGCTGATGTTGATGTTGTGTGTATGTCACATTATCAAGTTAAACAGTATCCAGGCAGGGTCAGACTACTGCAGTGTGTGAGGTCTTGTGTGTGTCTATGAATTACGACATTAAATATGAGGCAACGAACGAACACAAACCGGCACGGCAGGCACGGTACAATGATGATGATGACAACAACGACGCAACACTGCTGATGGCATCGAGGACGACAACGTGCAGACTCCGTCGGCGGCGTTGGCGGCGGCGGCTGAGAACTGAAACACTTGGCACTCTAACCGCATCATTGCTGCCGTCGCCAATGCCGCCGCGACTGGCAGTCGGGTTTGCAAGGAGCTGCACGGCGTTGCCACTCGAGCGACATGTCTAAATAACTAAACGTAGACATAATTCATGGCGGCCCAATGGCGGCTGGGTGGCCACATACACAATGAACCAGTGTTGGGAAAATATATGAATTTCTAAAATTGCGACATATTTGTGTAGACATATAGTAAAACTTTAGTTTCATTTGTTTAAACTTGAGTTTTTAGTGAAAACTTGAGTTTTTAGTGAAAACCTGAGTTTTTAGTGAAAATTTGAGTTTTTAGGGAAAACTTCAGTTTTTTGTGAAAACTTGAGTTTTTATGAAAACTATTTTTAGTGAAAACTTGAGTTTTTAGTGAACACTTGAGTTTTTGGTGTAAACTTGAGGTTTTAGTGAAAACTTGAGTTTTTAGTGAAAACTTGAGTTTTTAGTGAAAACTTGAGTTTTTAGTGAAAACTTGAGTTTTTAGTGAAAACTTGATTTTTTTAGTAAAAACTTGAGTTTTTAGTGAAGACTTGAGTTTTTAGTGAAAACTTGAGTTTAAGAGTAAAATTGAGTTGGAGATAACTTGAGTTTAAAGTTAAAACTTTATTTAAAACTTGATTTTTTTTAAAGAAAAGTTGAGTTTTTAGTGAAAACCTTAGTTTTTAGTGAAAACTTTAGTTTCTAGTAAAAACTTGAGTTTAAGAAAAAACTTGAGTTTAAAGCGAAAACTTGAGTTTAATGTGACTATTGCAGCTATTCAGTTAAAATTTTGATTTTTGTTAACATCTCTTATTAAAAATCTAATTATTTTGAAATTAATTATGGGTTCTCGTCGACATGTAGACAATTTCGCCCAACACTGCAGCATATAACACCACACAACACCGAAGCCAAGAATCATTTCCATAGGATAAAATATTAAATAAGCGTCAAGTGTGGCTATGGTTGAGGGGCGTTGCTACGTGGCTTGACTTTAATGGACTCGCTTGTAGCACCATAGCCCATAAACATCACACCTCACCCCCCGTTCCACCTATTTTGTGCCAACACTTCGTTTGCGCAGATATAAGCGCAAAATTTATGAGACAGCGAGCGGCTTGAAACGTTTTCTGTGCTTCTTCACAGCGCATAAACATACGATTAAAATAATATTTTCAACGTGGTGGCAATTAATTAAGCACCAAACATGTCAAACAAAAATTATCACACCCGAGATAAACGCGGTCAGCGCCATTTTACTTCATATCCTATGTTTATGTGTGTGTGCTGTACCCAGTGTCTGTCTGTTTGTGTGTGTGTCACTCGTGTGTACGTGCGGCGCCATTTTCTTAAGCGCCGAACTGTTTATTGATCATTTCTCAATTGCCCAGAGTTATAAATCGTGTCGCCGTCGCAGACCCAAAAGTGCTCGGAAATTAATAAATACAGCTATCGGCAGTTGCTGATCGCAGAAAGTATTCAAATTAAGGGAACATGAATAATGAGTGAAAGATGTGGAATAAGAATATCTGATCAAATTTTATAAAAGTTATACACTGCGTATGAGTATCATTTTTTATAAAGATCTACTTTTCAATTATATGGATTTCTTGGTAAAAATCGATACTTTAAAAGAAAAAAAAGTTATTTGGTAAAAAAAAAAATAATAAAATGCAATTTATAGTGAAATTTTGTATTTTAGGTGAAAAATTGAATTCTTAGTGAAAAATTGAATTTTAAGTGAAAACTTGAATTTTTAGTGAAAAATTGAATTTTTAGTGAAAAAAAATAATTTTTAGTGAAAAGTTGAATTTTTTTAGTGAAAAATAAAATTTTAGTGAAAATTTGATTTTTTAGTGAAAATTTGAATTTTTAGTGAAAATTTGAATTTTTAGTGAAAATTTGAATTTTTAGTGAAAATTTGAATTTTTAGTGAAAATTTGAATTTTTAGTGAAAATATGAATTTTTAGTGAAAATTTGAATTTTTAGTGAAAATTTGAATTTTTAGTGAAAATTTGAATTTTTAGTGAAAATTTGAATTTTTAGTGAAAATTTGAATTTTTAGTGAAAATTTGAATTTTTAGTGAAAATTTGAATTTTTAGTGAAAATATGAATTTTTAGTGAAAATTTGAATTTTTAGTGAAAATTTGAATTTTTTGTGAAAATTTGAATTTTTTAGTGAAAATTTAAATTTTTAGTGAAAATTTAAATTTTTAGTGAAAATTTAAATTTTTAGTGAAAATTTAAATTTTTAGTGAAAATTTAAATTTTTAGTGAAAATTTGAATTTTTAGTGAAAAAGTGAATTTTTAGTGAAAAATTGAAGTTCTTTCCAGTGAAAAATTGAATTTTTAGTGAAAAATTGAATTTTTAGTGAAAAATTGAATTTTAAGTGAAAAATTGAATTTTTAGTGAAAAATTGAATTTTTAGTGAAAAATTGAATTTTTAGTGAAAAATTGAATTTTTAGTGAAAAATTGAATTTTTAGTGAAAAATTGAATTTTTAGTGAAAAATTGAATTTTTAGTGAAAAATTGAATTTTTAGTGAAAAATTGAATTTTTAGTGAAAAATTGAATTTTTAGTGAAAAATTGAATTTTTAGTGAAAAATTGAATTTTAGTGAAAAATTGAATTTTAAGTGAAAAATTGAATTTTTAGTGAAAAATTGAATTTTTAGTGAAAAATTGAATTTTTAGTGAAAAATTGAATTTTTAGTGAAAAATTGAATTTTTAGTGAAAAATTGAATTTTTAGTGAAAAATTGAATTTTTAGTGAAAAATTGAATTTTTAGTGAAAAATTGAATTTTTAGTGAAAAATTGAATTTTTAGTGAAAAATTGAATTTTTAGTGAAAAATTGAATTTTTAGTGAAAAATTGAATTTTTAGTGAAAAATTGAATTTTTAGTGAAAAATTGAATTTTTAGTGAAAAATTGAATTTTTAGTGAAAAATTGAATTTTTAGTGAAAAATTGAATTTTTAGTGAAAAATTGAATTTTTAGTGAAAAATTGAATTTTTAGTGAAAAATTGAATTTTTAGTGAAAAATTGAATTTTTAGTGAAAAATTGAATTTTTAGTGAAAAATTGAATTTTTAGTGAAAAATTGAATTTTTAGTGAAAAATTGAATTTTTAGTGAAAAATTGAATTTTTAGTGAAAAATTGAATTTTTAGTGAAAAATTGAATTTTTAGTGAAAAATTGAATTTTTAGTGAAAAATTGAATTTTTAGTGAAAAATTGAATTTTTAGTGAAAAATTGAATTTTTAGTGAAAAATTGAATTTTTAGTGAAAAATTGAATTTTTAGTGAAAAATTGAATTTTTAGTGAAAAATTGAATTTTTAGTGAAAAATTGAATTTTTAGTGAAAAATTGAATTTTTAGTGAAAAATTGAATTTTTAGTGAAAAATTGAATTTTTAGTGAAAAATTGAATTTTTTAGTGAAAAATTGAATTTTTAGTGAAAAATTAAATTTTTAGTGAAAAATTGAATTTTTAGTGAAAAATTGAATTTTTAGTGAAAAATTTAATTTTTAGTGAAAAATTTAATTTTTAGTGAAAAATTTAATTTTTAGTGAAAAATTTAATTTTTAGTGAAAAATTTAATTTTTAGTGAAAAATTTAATTTTTGGAGAAAAATTGGATTTGTATGAGTGAATTTAAGTGAAAAAAAAAATAATTTTTAACGAAAAATTGAATTTTTAGTGAAAAATTGAATTTTTACTGAAGAATTGAATTTTTAGTGAACATAAATTTAATAATTAGAAACACACCGTTAGTTTAATAAAACCTTTAACTAAACTCAAATATTTACAGAAACTCAATTTGTATTCTATACCACAACAAAACTAAACCAAAAACAAATTATAAAATAGAAATATGAATAGAAAGTTAGTTTGAAGCAATAAGAGATAAGGAAAGCCTTATAATATAAAGTTACACCTTCCAGTTATACGCCATGCAACGCACAGATTAAATCATGAAAACAATTTTCCAAAATATACAAATATTTGCCTTTAGCCAGTTGTGGGTAGTAGAAACACACATGTCCAAATTGTGTAGTACCTATTAAACATTCTACAACTAAATTCCAGGCAGTACCCGTGTCTATTGCCATGCCAACGATAGGACGTTGAACGTACTGACCTGCATGAGGAACTACTCTATGAGTTGCTAGTATAAATTGTTGTGTCGTCTGCCGGGCAAAGGTTATCAGAAGCACAGTCAATTTAAGGGTAACAGCACCAGGCGATTACCTGGCGACAGCGCTACAAAGGTAGGTTTTGCATTTTTTTAAATACATGTTTGCAAATATTTTCATATAATATTTAATAACACAAAAACGTTATTACAAAACAACCTTAGGTTCCCCGCATTTAAGTAATTTAACCGCATAAGAGCAGACTTATGGGTTGGTCACAGCTGTAGAAGGAGCCACGTGTAAGGTGTTTTCTTTTATTTTGTAGGACTATTTTTGTTTATTTTGTACTCTAAGCTGGTACCTTTATAAGAGGCTTTATTTAGTTCGAAGCCCTCGAGCAGAACACAATTTGAGGCTAGCCGCTGAACTCGGTTAACAGTTGGTTATTACATTTAATTGTGAAAATAGGATTACACAAGCGTTGTACGTACCGGGTAAAGAAAATGAAGGTGAGTGGTAGAAAATCATTAAAATTGTTAATTAGTTTTTTTGACTATTTATAGTACAAACAATTATAGTACAAAATCTAGGCATTATTTCAATTAATAAAACTACAAATGCCTAGAAGGGTTTAGACAAATATTTCTATATAGTATATAGCCCAAAATGGAATTTTTACCCTTTGCCAAAAGGCAGCCACAAATCACAAAGCCTGCCAATTTATGGCTGGAACATAGTGTTGCTCATTGTTAAAACTATTAGCATTTTGCAAAAATATTTGCTGAAAATTTTGTTCAACAAAATAATGTAAATTACAGCAACAATTTATTAAAACAAACACGCCAAAGTTATATTAGATTAGCAGCGAAAGTTTTAGAAGATGTAGCAGCTATACGAATCACTCGAAGGTATCGGCTTTAAGAGGGATATTGGCAGAAATACTGCTGCCAACTGGAATAATGGGACATGAGCTACTTATGTTAACAAAAATAAACATCATCAAGTCGCAAATGTACTTCGACGACGACAACGACAAGAAAACTTTGTTAACGACTTAATTTACATTTTATTTGATGTTGCAGGTGCGGCAGACTGTATAACTTTATTGGTTCTGTTTAATTTATAATAATCATTTTGTATTTCAACATGTTTTCGGGCATTTAAATGCTTTATATATGTATATTTATATTTTCAGATACGTCACGATTTTTCTTTATATTCTAATTGATTTCAAATATTATTTAATTACATGAAATTTTAACGAAAAATAAATATTTTTATTGAAATGTGGTTAGATGACCAACATTATTTAATATGATGTACATATATGTTGTATTTTATGTATTTGTTCATTAATATGATGAAAAGTATTATTCATATAATCTTTATCATATTGAAGAACCCTTTTTCGGTCATTCATCAAATTGATAATGAATTCATAACATTGATGATTTGTAGTTATAAGTATTATGGATCGTTCTTCAATACAATGAATCATGGTTTGAAGAACGAAATTCATCACTATGACGATTATTTTATGTATTTGTTCATTAATATGATGAAACGTATTCTCCACATAAACTTTATCATATTGAAGAACCCTTTTTCGGTCATTCATCAAATTGATAATGAATACATAACATTGATGTTTTGTAGTTATCAATATTAAGAATCGTTCCTCAATACAATGAATCATGGTTTGAAGAACGAAATTCATCACTATGATGATTATTTTTTTTTCTGTGTAGGAAGATATCGCGGAGTATGTTGCAAAAATGAATAATAAAAGTTCGAAATCTAGTCAAAAAATATCGTTAAATATCGTATATCTTTAAAAAATTTGATTATACGAGTCATTTCTATAATTAGAATCGATAAAGCAACGAGATCGAACTTTTTGTTATCGAAGTTCGAAAAATCTTCGAGGCAACGAAGTGCCCGAGACAACGATTATCTGTGTTTAAATATTAAGATATTCAGCCCTTTCGATTAAAAACTTGAGACATTTTATAAACATTGTAAAATTTAAACTAAGTTTAAATTGCACTGAAAAATAGAACCTAAGTCGTTCAGTAGCAAAATTACTTTTTTCAGTATTTTGATTCGCAAAACGAGGCACGACATTTTCAAACCACAAAGTTTCGTAGAAATTATCCAATTAACATACAAACATTTTTTTCCTATAAATTATACAAAAAAATGTTTAAAAATTTTGCATATTTTAATTAATTGCAAAATATTTTGCTGCAAATTCACAAAAAAATCGACTATAAACAAAAATAAACGTCGCATTTAAAAGCTTGCTAATATTTTAAAATGCAATTAACACAAGTCCGATTATTTAGCAACTCATTATGAAATAATTATACGAATTAATTAGCTTTTAAATTACGCAAACATACAAAATAAAAAATAAATAAAAAAAAAACAATAAATAAATCATATAAAAAAATGAAAAACAAAGCATTAAATAGTATTCCAATCAAAGTGTTTTGCAACTGCGAAAATTGAGAGAACTTCGTATGAGATAAATGGAAATTAAAAATATGTGGCAAAAACTAATTTAATGCTTGATTTAGGTTTTCTTTTTTGCGTAGCATTCCAGAAGAAGCGCGTGTTATTTTATGGCTTTTAAAGGTTTTTTAACTTGGATTTGTTTTTTTTTTTATTTTAAAAGATGTGAAAAAAAATCAGCTAAACTGCTTAAAAATGTAACCATTAAAAATATAAATATAATAAATATAAAATTAATGCAATTTAAATTAAATTAAATATATTTAGGATGTGTGCGAATTCGGCTAAATTACTGACTAAACTAAATTGAACGGATTTTCATTCGATCTCCACTCGGTAACCGATAATTGTTAAAGTTCATAATCAATTGGTTATCATATGTCTATTTGCTGTCATCAAATTTAGTTCAATTTAGTCTGCTCGAAAATTAGCTAAATTGACCAAATTTAGTTTAGTCAGCAATTTAGTCGAATTCGAACTCACACTTAGTTTCGTTCAAAATCTGGTATATGCCGGAATATGTATAAATTAAGTGTGTTCAAAATAAAATACCAGACACATTTTTGCTTATTTCGAATGGAAAAATGCATTATTTCAAAATAAAATACTTCCAAATAAAAGACGCATGAAATATTTTTTAAATTTAAAAAAGAAATCATCTAAATAAATATAAATTATAAATGGTGGGTGGTAAAAAATTGAAAAATAAATACAAATAAAATTAAACTCATTTTTTCATTGGAATAAACAGATTTTCAATATTAAAATTTAAAAAAAAACACTAAAAATTGTATTATTTATGAAAATAGAGATATTTCATTTACCCCAAAGCATAAAATCTTCCACATTGTTAAAACATCAACAGTTACTTAATAAAAACGTCAGAATATCTTGAAATTTTACAGACAGATAAACAACTAGTGTACTAAGTTAACATGAGATATTTGACATAAATTGACTATTGACGAAATTGCATCTAAACTATTTTTAATTTGAGATTGAATAAAATCACTATACCTTAATTGTTTAAACTACTCTTAAATACACACAGAAAAAAACATTGTAAAATAATAGTATTTCAATAGATTAACAATTATTTATACTACTAAAATTAGTCAATAGGATACGTACTATTATTTTAATAATATTCAAACTGTTAATACAATATGTTGTTATACCATAAATTTTACTCTTTTAATTACTCTTTTATGACCTTTGATTATTTAATGATACGTATTATTAATTTTATGGTATAATCGAATTACATAAATGGTTCTCTGCCACATAATTTCTGGTAGGAAATTATAACATGCAAAATATGAAATTAAAGCAATGAGGAAAATCCAAATTTCGTATTAGGAAAAATCGGCAATTGAACTTAAAAACTTGATAGTTGAGAAACTATCGGAGAATACATCGAAATTATTTTTTGCATCGATGGGGAAAACTCCAGTGTTTCAAAAAAAAAAAGTTTTAGATTTTTAAAAGAGTTGGGCGTATACGTTATAGTGATTTTAAAAATATATTTAACTTTTTCTTGGATAAAAGTATTTTATTTTTTAAACTGTTATTTTCATTTGAATGTGTGTTCATAAAGCTTATATAAACCTACAGCTCCATTAAAATATGTTAATTAATTACAGAGATATAAATAATTATCTAATATAGTACTTTGATGTTTCAATGCTTATAACTTTTTTGGAGTTGAAAAATAAAAAAAAAAACTAAGTACACAATTATTTTTTATTTCTTGATCACTATCTATCTACAAAGTTTCATCAAAAGCGGATAACATTGTGCCAAGATTGATATTTCTTAATATTAAATTGATATTCTAAATAAAAAAAAAAATATTAAAAATTAATTATAGTTATTTTATTCTATAATTACTTTTATTTAAATTTCGAAATTGAAACTAATTTTTAAAAAATCACACAAAAAACGACACTTCTCTTTGCAAAAGGTTTTATCTTCGCTATAGTTTCCAATAATTTATTGAATTACTTGAATCTGCATTTATTTTTGAGTCCGTTGCCACAATAGAAGTTCGATATATTAATATAATAATGACAAACATGTTTTAATTCGTGTTTTTGTTTTTTATGGCTCATTTATATTTATAGGAGGAAAGTATTTATATTATTAAAAATATATATTATTAATATTTAAATATTTTAATAAATTGTACTGAAATTTTTAAATACTATCAAATAAATTAGAAAACTTTTCAATTAATATGAAAAACTATTAATAAATGAACCATAAAATAAATGGACCTACCATTAAGTACTTAATGGGAAATTTTTTTCTGAGCGTACTTATATAAAAAATTTTCAGATTTATTTGATTCCTAAAATAAATAAATCGAATTTAAAAACGTTAGTACATAAAATTTTTGTTTAATAAGAAAAGTAGTATGATTTATACAAGAAAAAGTTATTGGACAATATATCGCTCATTTACGACAAGAGTGTCATAACTCAAAAAATAGATTTGGCAGAAATGTATAGGGATATTCACTTCTCAAGCGGCGAGAATACAAGATATGAATATGAATTTTTGACACAAGATGACACATGATATAACGGATAAATCTGCATCATTATCTCAAAATTTTCGTTTTTTGAGTTATGACACTCTTGTAGTAAATGATATGATATTTTTAATTTTCGGAAAAAGACAAATTTTAAAAAGGATTTGTAATGCAATTACTTAAAATTGCACGTAGTTTGGAGGTTTTAGCCAATTTTTTCATTTTATATATAAATTGCATATACTTAATATATTCCCCTCAATAATCTATTAAATACATCAGATCAATAACTATAAAAATATAAAACACTGGAACTTGAATCTCTCTTGAATTTTCATAATGATTTTCTAATGGATTTAAATTGTTCGAAGTGAAACGAAAACAACTTAATTTATGTAATACAATATCGGTACTGGTTTCAAGGGGTATCGGACAATTCATTCCTTTATACTTCTTCTTTGAGATAATTCTAGATATTTATTGTAGGACTTTATATTCAGATCAATACCAATAACTCTATTATAGATGTGATATTCTAGAGGTTTATAATTGAAATTATACGAACAGTATCATGAATAGCCGGAACATATATATCGAACAATACGTTTGAACTACAGTTTAAGTTTAATATTAGATACACGTAGAAATCACATAAGGACTGCGTCGAATAAAATTGTCCGTTACATATCTTCCCATAATGTGCTATTGCAAGATTCAAATTAAAAAAATTTGATCATAGTAGCTCTGAATTAAATGGCAGAAAATAATTTGTGTCAGTTATAGTCAATACAAAATTTATTTAACGCGAAAATGGCAAACGAAGTGGAAGTGCGAGAAAATATAAATAAAATTTTTCAAAAACAACCTAGTTGGTCTTTTAAAAAAATTGCTAAGGAGACCATTTCTCGCGTTATCAACCGCTTCAAGGAGGACCTGAGTATTGATCGGAAGAAAGGTTCTGATAAAAAAAAGGCCCACATGATCGTGAAAGGTTGTGAATATTTTAAAGAAAGATCCAAGCATGTCCGGAAGGAAATTGGCGAGAAAGGCGGATTGCTCAGAATCTTTCGTGCGCAGTATTAAAAAAGAAGCTGAGCTGAAGACGTACAAGGTCCAAAAAGTTCCGGATAGAAATGCCGTCAAGAATGAAACCGCAAAACAACGAGCTAGAAAGCTGAACCAAGATTTTTTTAAAAAATTCGATTGCTGCATAATGGACGACGAAACTTAAGTTTTAGCGGACTTTTCTCAGCTACCTGGGCAGGAATTTTATACAGCCGATTCTCTAGGAAATGTCGCTGAAAAATTCAAATCGAAAAAAATGACAAAATTCCCAATGAAATTCATTGTTTGGCAGGTAATTTGCAGTTGTGGAAAAGGATGTCACGAATGACATCGAGTACAATTAATAGCGAAATATATGTGAAGGAATGCTTGCAAAAGAGATTGCTTCCATTTTTACGCCAACATGAAGTGTCCACATTTTTTTGGCCTGACCTCGCTTCATGTCACTACAGCAAAACGGCCTTAGAGTGGATCCAACAAAATGCAGTGATTTTGGTGCCTAGAGAAGCCAATCCACCAAACTGTCCAGAACTCAGGCCGATTGAGAGGTACTGGGCTTAGTAAAAAGGGAGATGAAGACAACAAAAAAAGTGGCCAAAGACCTTCAAGACTTTAAAAGAAAGTGGTCTTCAGCAGCTGTGAGGGTGTCGGACACTACCATTACAACATTAATGGAAGGGGTTCCGGAAAAATTAAAACTTTTTATTAAAAAATATTAATTTCTGGTTTTTTATATTTTTTTTTAAATCTAAAAATAATTTGAAAATAAAATATTTTTTTCTATAAAAATTCGATTACTAGATTTCTAGATTTTTTCATTTTTGTAGCGCACAATTTTATTCGACGCAGTCCTTATGCTACAAAATTCCAAATTATGAAAATCCATATTTATAAAATTCACCTTTAAGTTTTAATAACTTGTCCATGTATAAAACCAATATTATTCTATTTCGGAATTATTTTATATGGGCCACTCCACACCAAATCGACCAAACAAAGTAAATTTTGTGATTTTAACTTTTCGATTTCAATGAAATCCTAGCACTTCAAAATTGATGTCCTTAAAAAGAACCCTTTTTAAAATCCTGAAAAATATCACATATTTTGATTGATTCAATACAAATGTTCATGGCAAATTTCAAGTTGGTATTTTGATGGAATCATATTTTAAAAAATAATTTTCTAAATTTTTATATATCTTTTGTATTGAAAAAAAAAATTTTTTCGACTGTAAAAGGTGCAATAATTCTTGAATGTATTTCTAACTCTCATTTCTAAAATGGCATTAGTTTTATCATATTGACTCTAGTTTTTGAGAATTTGATTTTGGGATATAGTTTTAACATTTTTCGAAAAATGGTATATATCTCAAAAACTAGGGACAATTTGATGAAACTGACGCCAATTTCGAAATCAGAGTTACAAATACATTAAAAAATTATTGCAAATTTTGCATTTGAATAAAATATATATTTTTTCAATACAAAAAATTTGGAAAAATTTTGAAAATTAGTTTTTAAAATATGATGCTATCAAAATACAATCTTGAATTTTCGCATGAACATTTATATTAAATCAATCAAATTACACGATTTTTTTCAGAATTTTAAAAAGGGTCCTTTTAAAGGACATCAATTTTGAAGATTCACCGGCCCATGTTAAAGTTTAGAACTTAATTTTTCTAAATGCATGTTCTATTATCTTTACCGAATAGCATTTCTACTTTAAGAGCTATTGAAATATAAACCACAATACAAATGTGATTTTTGGCCCATTTTTTGTAACTTTGAAGCACTGTATCTCTGAAAGTAGAGATCGAAAAAAAATGTCAATGCATTTCTCGATACCCTTTATCAGTTGCACAAATTTTATTGAAATCTAAGAAGGTGTGTTCCAACCGCTGGTCGATTTGGTGTGGAACGGCACGTATATGTCTTTTTTCACCAAATACTGAAATTAATATTTACATTAATTCGATGTAGAGTAAAATGTTCGCAATTATGAACACATGAATTTTGAGTGTATGAATTTGATATTTGTTGGACTTTTTACCGATGAATTTTATTATGTTGTACACTACGGTGTAGTACAAAGACTTTATTTTCTTTAGATTCGAATAAAATACTTTTAAAAAAATTAATAAAACCATTTATATAGTATTTATTTATTATATTAATTATATATTTACTATTTTTCTGTTTAAAACGAATTATTCGAATTTTGAATAATATTAATCGAATTTCTTTTTTAAATTCGAATAATTTTAAATTACAGATTATAATTACACATTCAATTAACTGCTAGCCCCACAATCGAAAAAGTTAAAAATAATATATAAAACTTGTTCCTCGAAGCTGAAAGCAGACAGGTTCCATCCAAATGGATGCTACAACGACATAAATATAAATCACATTGAATAAAGAAATTATATTGCTTTAAGCAACTCTCGGAAAACAACAAAAACTACAACAAAAATCACATCAATATAAAAGAAATTCAACCTGCAAAGTCTTTTCAAGCAAAAATCGGACTCAATGGAAATGAATGAGCGAATAAATGAAAATCACTACACAATCACATTGAAAGAGGAAAATTATATAAAAAAAATTTTATAAGTATTAAACAAAAAATAAAATGCAAGAAACAAATACAAAAATATGGACAGACAGTATATCGAAATTATAAAGGGAAAAAAGCGTTCACAGAACCTGGTACAACAGCAACTGGAATTTCGAAATGCTTAAAGGGAAATCTACATTGATTAAACTATAAAATGAATAAAAGAAATAAAAGAACCGAAAAAATACCTCTCAAAAAAGTGCAAATCAATTGAATAAAAATTTCTTATAATTTTCACAGGTTGCTCTGCCTAGAGCAGCAGCTCTGGATATTGCTTAATGAGGTATGGCCTTTAGTATGTGTTTGGTATTGGTATTAAGGTATTGTATAATACAATAGTAGTACTTCTAAATTGGGGTCAAGCTTTCGTAAAGCAATTACTAATATTGAGCAACAGCATAAAGACTGTAAAATTGTATTGTTTTATTTGTTTGCAAAAATATTCAAAAATTGAATTGAACATCTCTGTGGTATAATGAGGCTTTGTGGTTTTTCAATGGTTTTTAATAATAATAATCTTTGTTTTATGATATTCCGATAGTTTACTCGATCGCCTAATTGGTTTAAATTGGGAAATTTTAATTTACACTAAACAATGCTTTACTTTATTACAGCGTACTAAGCCAGTTTTAAATTAAAATCAATTCCCATATTTTGTTTTGTTATAAAAACATAAAATATATGAAAATATATGAAAATATATGAAAATATATGAAAATATATGAAAATATATGAAAATATATGAAAATATATGAAAATATATGAAAATATATGAAATATATGAAAATATATGAAAATATATGAAATATATGAAAATATATGAAAATATATGAAAATATATGAAAATATATGAAAATATATGAAAATATATGAAAATATATGAAAATATATGAAATATAAGAAAATATATGAAAATATATGAAAATATATGAAAATATATGAAAATATATGAAAATATATGAAAATATATGAAAATATATGAAAATATATGAAAATATATGAAAATATATGAAAATATATGAAAATATATGAAAATGTATGAAAATATATGAAAATATATGAAAATATATGAAAATATATGAAAATAGGTGAAAATAAATGAAAATATATGAAAATATGTAGTTTTTTTAGCTTCGTGTATGAAGAATTAAAGACGAATTAAATTAATAAAAAAATGATAAATGCAAAATAATGATGCATCAATAATGTTTTTAGTAAAATTGATATGTCTTATCTATACCCTAGTGAAAATTTACTCTATTATGGAAGGTAAGATATGACCATGGCCAGATCATGTTTGTCAAGTATCCCGTCATGTAAAGGTAAAAATACTAGAATCAGTCCGGATTGTGATCCTAGTACAATTGCTACTAGAGTAATAGCAATGCCCTAGTATTAATTTCAATAATGCTAAAAATTATGAAAAGATTTTTAATCTCAACACAAATTCTTTCATTACACAAAGTACATATTTTTTTCTCATTAATCTACAAACAAAAAACACTGTTTCACTTAATTAATTTAGAGCCACACCATGCTGCTATTTAGCACATGCAATAAAAGCTAATTTTAAAAATGTAACAAAGTAACGCATTTTCTGCACTCATTCTGCCCTGCTGGCATAATAAATAAAAGATTCACAAAAACAAAATTATTTGCAGAAAAACGAAACCCCGGAAGCTGCCTTTAGAAATCCGTAGCTAAGCATGTGTCTCAATACTATACATAAAACAAGTAAAATAACCAGAACACCTCTTACAAACCGACCAAAGAATAATGTGGCCAGAAGTCGACAAAATACAAAAAAAAAAAGAAATAAAAACCAGAAATAAATAAAATCGAGCTTCTACGGCAACACTCTGCTTGCTGCCTTTAATAAAATACAACAAAAAACAACTTGATTTAGTGCTGAATGCGCGTTGATAAAAAAATGAAACACATTTTCTGAAATAAATATTTTCTATGCGAAATAAACAAATGAAAAAAAAATATTTGTACTCATTTAAAGATGTAAAGAAAAACAAAAAAACAACAAAACGGTAACTACTTTTGCTACAACAACACAATATTTAAAAAGAAAGTACTAAAATTATTCCAACAACAACAAGAACAACCGGCATAATAAAAGCTGCATAAAAACATTTTTACTGAAAACCGTATAGACGCGGAAAACCATTTAATAGAAGGAGGCAGGTGGTACTCTTGTAACGACACTGAAATCTGAGTTATAAAATATAGCAAAAAAAATCAAAAACTTTCAATTGATTTTCAAATGCTTAAAACTTTAATAAAAACAACAAAAACATTTATTGATTTAGCAAATTTTAATTGAATTAACAAAAATGTTAGTTGCATTAGCAAATTCAGCAATTCGCTTACGCAATAAAAAAAAATGTTGAGCAACATTTTTAATTTATTATTCGTTTTCAATAAAACGAGACTTTAATCAATTTAAGTACATCTTATTTTAAAAAATTTAAATTTTTTATTCAAATAATGAGCTTTAACAGATGTTAACCATTATTGATTCAACATTTATAGATTATGCATTAAAAATATCCAAAATAAAGAAAAATAACACTACTGATTTAGAGTTTAATCAAATTAATAAAAACATTTGTTGTTATAGCAAATTAACGACAGAATTTGAGGTTTAAAATTTACATAAAAAATTATTGAATTTAAATAGTTAGGTGAAATTATTATATATGAGGGATTTTGAAATTTTTAATATATTTTGAAAACAGTTTGTTATATTAATTAATGAAATTATTAGTATAATCATTAAATTGAAGTATTAAATTAGTTCTTAATACATTTAGTCAAAAAAATTAAAATAATAGTATAAACGAAATTGTTAATGAATGAATTTATTTGTTGCATCAATTATTTTTTATATCGACAACTGACATAGTAAATGATGTATTTACATGTTTACAAATTAATTTGTTGTTTCAATTAACATTTAAGCTTTATCATAAAACAAATGTATAAACAAATAAATATTACCAACATGCGCATTTAAATTTGTAAATTTAACAAACTACTTGTCAAATTAATTAATAATTTAAAAACTATAACAAATAGCTACTATACTTTATGCACAATTTTTTATAAGTAAATGAAATTTTAATTGACTTATTGAATAAAGTTTTAATAAATTTAGCAAAATATTTTGTTAATTTACTGAATTAAATAATTCAAAGTATTATTATGTGCTATCACAAGAAGAATATTTTATTCCTATACGAATTAATTCACTCTTTATAAATTTAACAAAACAGTTTAATGTATTAAATAAATTTGCTGCATTAATTAATTATATTTGCCACATTTACAAAGTTTACTTTAGCAGTGTAGATACAGTTTTTATCCAACTCTTTTCTTTTGCTGCACAACTTGTAGCCTTCAGGTGAACCTTGTTTTTTTATTTCACTAACCTTTCGTTAGCAAATTGCAATATTCTCTGGCTCAAATTCGTGCTGAATACAGTTGGGATTTGGTACTCGGATGTTAACTGAGCATGGTTTCTGGATGCTGAGGAGCAAGTTTATATAATTTTTTCACTTCTAGTTTGTTGCATTTACTACGAAAAAGTTTAGTTTTTGTAACATTGTTGCCCACGTTATTTGCGCCTTTGATACGTTGTTGTTTTTGTTGTTGAAGAGTCCTGTTTTAGCAGGACTTCTTTGGCTTTCAACGAGACATCAGTTAGATTAGACAGTCAGTCGGGTTGTTGGTCGGTTGGTCCTATGGTCTGTTTTTTTTGTTTTATTAGTACTACTGTCGTTAGGTTGGTCGCTAGGTGCTGTTAGTTGGTGTTGCTAAAATCCGTTGATTTGTAGTCAACGCTTGCATTTTAATGAGCCATACCATGATACATACCGTCACCTACCATGAAATAATCCGTTGATATGCTCCTCCTCATCCCGCCCATTACCACCGAATGATAGTATTTTTGTTGCGGCATTACCATGGTTGTAATTTTCATTCAACAGTTTGTTCTTGTGGACTGAGTTTTTTTTTGTTTTTCCGTACTTCCTTTTCTATATTCGTATCCTGCCATAGAGAGCTACAGACACAGACGCGTAGCAAAATTGTTGAAAAGAAGGATTTGTTTAGATTTTGACACTTAATTAAAACTACATAATTATGGAAGAACGTAGGACACATTCAAACAGTTGGCTTTCATTAAAAGCAAACGAAAAGTATCAACTTGTATAATTTGCACCTTCAAAGTGTTGTCCTGCCATCATCAGGACTATGCGAAGGAACAGCATAAACCTTGCGCTCATGTTGAATGTAGTGCTATGAAACGTTCGTGTTCAAATAAGTTGTATAAAATTCACAGAAATATGTAGCTGAATAAATAAATTGCAAAGCAGAAAATTTGCAAAATGAAAATATAGACGTAAAACTTAATATTTCTTGTTAGGATGGCAGGCAAAAGGTTTGGATTCATTTAAAATTGGATTATTTATTATATTTTAGTGCACTTAAATTAATATTTTTGGCAGTTTCAAAAGCTTTAGCTGGCAATTGCAATTTATTGAAGAGTTTTACAAAGACAATATAAATTAAAATTGGAGAAAAATATTATTGTTTCGTTTTATTTAAACTCCAAATATTTTTAATACAACTTTTACAAGAGTAATTTGGAATAACTAATTAGATTAGTTGGTATTTTCGATAGTTAGATTGTAAAATTGCTCTGCTTAACAATAAATTATTTTCTTAATTATTTTTAGTTTCAAAATGTTAAAAAAAAAGTCTAAAAAAGCAAGAATATCCGAGGTAAGATTCAAATATCATAAAAAATAAATCTGAATTGAAATATTTATTGATATAATTGGTTTTAAAATTAAAAGAAAAGTAGCGTTTCCTTTTTTTTCGAACCTACACACAGAAAATTGGTCTTGGTAAGAGGTTGGAAGAATAAATAAGTTAGTTGTAACAACCAACTTCATTCCGTTAAAATTGTGATGACTACGAACTACTACGGTTTGAAGTACAAAAAATGTTTGTTGTAACAACAAAATTCACTCGGTTACGAATTAAGATTACGAACTACTGTAGAAATTTTTTATAACAATGTGGTGTGTGTGTCTATGATACTATTTGTTGTGACAACCGCATTAGGCAGTTCCGTCATGCAAAATTGGTTATATTGGAAACATCTTAAAAACACGAATACAAATTGCAAAGTACTACTTTCATATTAACATTTTCCTAATTTAAATTATTAAATAAATACTTAATATTTTAGATATTTATTTAATCTGTTTCAACAAACATTCGATTGAGAAAAATTAGTTTAATAGCCCTATTCTGGCACGAGTCACAATCTCAAATCGGTCACAGTAGTGCGCTTTGTCACAATTTCGTATTCTGTCAATTTTATTTTCTATGTTTATTGACGTAAAAGTCTGAATCAATTATAATTTGTATCAATTGTTATTAAAACAATTGTCATTGCTCGCTAGAACAGGGCTATAAATAATAAATAACAGTTTTGCATTAAAGCTCTGAGAACCTAGGCCGAACTCTCCCACCATTTGGGCTGAGCGTGTAATATTTAAACTCAAATGATTTACGGTTTACAGTTTAATGCTGAAACGAAGGGCGTGATGAGAATTTTTAGATAGGCGGTTTTTACTTTCGAAAAATGTACATTGTCTTCCAGAAGGTAGCATGGTATATAATATATAATAGTTTGGCGCTACAGTTCTGTATAGAACTTCGGCCGAGCTCTCTCACCATTTTGAGCTGTGCGTGTTATATTTGTACTCAAAGTGGTGGGACCTACAGTTTATTGCCGAATCCGAACGGCGGGTGAGAGCTTTTTCATAGGCAATGGTTTTACTCTCGTAGGTTTGCCATTTACTGACGAGAGGTAGCGCGGTATAGAAAAATGTTTCTATGAAAAGATGTTGTTAGCCCCAGTCCAGACTTGAACCGGGGACCTATCGGCTCGCAGTCCAACGCACTAACCACTGAGCTACCGCGGCTACATGGTATAGCATGGTATAGAAAAACAAATTTTTAGTATTCTAGTGTTTCTTGAATGTCTCAGCCCAGATTTGTACCTGTGACTATGGGGCCTATCGTCTCGAAGTTCAGCGCACTAACCACTTGAGCCACTGATGCTACAATATGAATTTGGTTGTCATTTCCTTATTGTTCATCTTAAACAATAAGAGATTTTCTTCCCTGTGTATCGAATGCAACAATTATATCCAACTTTCGATTCAATTTCTAATTTCTAATTCTATTTTTTCTAACAAGTTCAAGTCAAAAAAACGTTTGTCTCTGTATAGTACATAAATCTGATGTTCTGTTCAATCTATATACAAATGAAATGATCTGTGTATGCCAGAGCATCGCGATAGAACGAACCAACGGATTTTCCGGATTATTTTTGTATTTTCTTCGTGTCAATTTAAGAGAGGTTTAGGCAAAAAGAAAAGTCGGAAAACCCGAATGGAAAATCCGAAAAATGGAATAAATCTAAATTTGGATCTCCCTGTCCAAATTTAGCATCGGTACCTCGTCTGGTTAGTGCGTTGGACTACAAGCCGAAAGGTCCGCGAAATTCGCCTCCTAAGGTATAAAAATGGGCGTGGGAAAATTGAATCTTTAATTCAAAATATCGGTGTATTAAGATAGCTAAAGATTCAGTGATGTATATTGTTGTTGTTTATCTTTTAGCTAAATGTGGCCGGACGTAACACGTCTCATATAACCATAACTTTAAAAATTCTATAACTTCTGACCTCCTAAGATCAGAGTTATAAAAATGAAAACCAAGCTTTATATTAAAAACTCGAATGTGTGCGGAATTGGGTAAAGGGACGCAAGGGATCATATTAAACATTGTAATTGTCACGTAGAATGTAGGAGGGATTGTACAAATAGACGTCACCACTATTTGAAGATTTCAGTAGACTGGAATATTTCCCAATATATATTCGATTTCATACATTATCTCAATATAATAACGATTTTAATTATTAAAAAATTTCAAAATCGAAGTGATCTCTAAGGTTTTAAGGTAGGCTTCAAACAATTCTTGCTTCAATTAGTCCTTTTCAAAAATCTGTCGACTGTTTTTATAGAATTTTGCACCACTGTGACAACTGACACCGATTCTGGTATATAAGTTCTACGAAACTATCAATATAATTAAAAGAAAGTTATTAAACTCACCTTGATATTACACAAAAATGTCAAAATCTGAAAGTAAAAGAAATGTAAAAACGATTAGTTCAAAAATATTCAGTATATTTAAAAAGTCCTGTATTTAAATGTTCATGATGTTAATGAAAATGTTATTGAAGAATAATTTTATGATATATTTATTAAGAGTTATTAGTTTTCATATTCTGCTCGCTAGTGTATGACTCATGCACATCAATGATACAATGTCCCAAAACACAACTTTGCTCAAGTAATAAAAACAAACCCATCAAATATTTTTGCAGATAGTCGACCGTGTCCGCCATATTTTGACATATTTATAGTCTCTAGTGCAATGTACAAAACAAAATGTACTGTTGTCCCTCCCCAAAATAGTTGAATACACTCCACCCTAAATGACATTGATAGGCCACAAATAAAGAAATGAATAACATGGAAAAATAAAATGAATTCATGTGAAGAACCGCATTTGGTACTACAGACAACGAAAAAAAATATGAATTTACTTCACCAGGACACATTGGGATACAAGTGACACTAAGGAAATGTGGGAAACATGAGTTGCAACCAAAATAAATATAATATGCAATATGTTTTTTCCAATTGGTTTGTTTATTGCAATCAAAATATTATGTGTAATCTATAGTAATCTATAGTCTATATAATAGAAAATAACAAGAATTAATATAGAATATATTCAGAAGCTATTTTCTTAATATTAAGAATATGTCAGTTGAACTAGCGTCAAGATTAATTTAAGTTATTTCACGAAAATTATATTCTTAACGTAAAAAAAATATTCTCTAAAATTAGGTAAATGTTCATATTAATATTAAACTTTCTACTTAACGATAGTTAAACTTAATTGTTCCTTATTATTAAGAAACTATATTCTGAGAGTAATGATTTAATTTTACACATACAGAAATGTATGTAAAATAATATATGACTACATTCAGGATTAAATATCATAAAATTAATAATTTTTTTACTATTGAAATTAGTAAATTCGATAAATTTTTATTTAAATCGGTAAACACAACCAAATGCTACAAAATACTATGTAATTTTCATAGAGTTTATAATACAATTTTACAGATTTTTTTCAAATAAAAATATAAAAATATAAAAATATAAAAATATAAAAATATAAAAATAGAAAAATATAAAAATATAAAAATATAAAAATATAAAAATATAAAAATATAAAAATATAAAAATATAAAAATATAAAAATATAAAAATATAAAAATATAAAAATATAAAAATATAAAAATATAAAAATATAAAAATATAAAAATATAAAAATATAAAAATATAAAAATATAAAAATATAAAAATATAAAAATATAAAAATATAAAAATATAAAAATATAAAAATATAAAAATATAAAAATATAAAAATATAAAAATATAAAAATATAAAAATATAAAAATATAAAAACATAAAAATATAAAAATATAAAAATATAAAAATATAAAAATATAAAAATATAAAAATATAAAAATATAAAAATATAAAAATATAAAAATATAAAAATATAAAAATATAAAAATATAAAAATATAAAAATATAAAAATATAAAAATATAAAAATATAAAAATATAAAAATATAAAAATATAAAAATATAAAAATATAAAAATATAAAAATATAAAAATATAAAAATATAAAAATATAAAAATATAAAAATATAAAAATATAAAAATATAAAAATATAAAAATATAAAAATATAAAAATATAAAAATATAAAAATATAAAAATATAAAAATATAAAAATATAAAAATATAAAAATATAAAAATATAAAAATATAAAAATATAAAAATATAAAAATATAAAAATATAAAAATATAAAAATATAAAAATATAAAAATATAAAAATATAAAAATATAAAAATATAAAAATATAAAAATATAAAAATATAAAAATATAAAAATATAAAAATATAAAATTATAAAAATATAAAAATATAAAAATATAAAAATATAAAAATATAAAAATATAAAAATATAAAAATATAAAAATATAAAAATATAAAAATATAAAAATATAAAAATATAAAAATATAAAAATATAAAAATATAAAAATATAAAAATATAAAAATATAAAAATATAAAAATATAAAAATATAAAAATATAAAAATATAAAAATATAAAAATATAAAAATATAAAAATATAAAAATATAAAAATATAAAAATATAAAAATATAAAAATATAAAAATATAAAAATATAAAAATATAAAAATATAAAAATATAAAAATATAAAAATATAAAAATATAAAATTATAAGGATTAAAAATGTGTAAACTGAAGATTTTAACGAATTTGATTGTTCTTAAAAATATACATCATAAAAAATGTATGAATATATTCCACCCAGCTTTATTGTTCACACGTGAAACACAAAAGATTGACACCCTTTGGAAACTCAATGAATTTAAAATTGTTGTGGATCTAATCCATGAAATATACAAAATTCAAAGTACTAAAAAAACCATGACAAAAATAACTAAGCTTTTGAATATCAAAGCGCAATAGAAACCTTGGTAACACCATCACAATTTCAGCTCTTTGCCACCAACACCGACAGCAGCATCACCTTCATCAGCAACAGCAAGAGCAAAAAAAAAACCAAAAACATTGAGTTATCCACACCAAACTGTGAAAACAACAACAATAACGAAAATTACAAAAAATGGAAAACAACATAAACAGCAAAAATGCGAGCAAAAGTTTTTCCATTAAATTCAAGTAGAATGGTATGAAATCCATGTATTAGAAATGACAAACAACACGTAGTAGCTGCAGCAGCAACAGCAACATGGCATAAAGTGACAGCAGGAACGACAGAAGGACGATACCACTAACCAGAGGAAGTAACAACATCAGCTTCGAGATGTCTATTAAAAAAAAATAAAAATAAACAGCTGTCGCTGCAAATATTCCGTGAAATGTATACAAATTGTACTAAACAAAATTAAGACTATTTAAAAAGCTATTACTTAATATGTGACAAACAATTTTGACAAAATCAAAACGTTTATTTCGAAGGTTTAAACAATTTAGTTTGTAAACATATTTATATATTATACCCAGTCTGCCATGTCTCGGAACTCTTTGATGATCGAAGTTTTCTCTATAAAAAAGTTCGATCTCGTTGCTTTATCACTATTTTTTTTCGTGCCATAAAATTTAAGGAAAAGATACGATACTTAAATGTTTATGACATCGATATCGAAATGTTTTTTGATTCAATCTCTATATTCGATGCGATATCGATTCAGAATCGTTATTTTTTTCATTTCGATTAAACTTTATTATCTCGATACGATAACTGCGTATATCATAGAATGAATTGTAGTATAATATATATACGAAATCGAATTCGAGATATCTCGAAACAGTCCCGAAGCGATATCGAAACGAATGGCAGACTGGGTATCGTCACTATCATGCTAAAGAGGAGAATGTGTAATTTTTGAATGAAGTTTTTCCTCAAGTATACTGTGCTAAAATCATGTGTTTTTTTGTTGGAAATTTCTAGCCACAAAAGACAAAACCAAAAGAGCGAATGTGATTTGATACTAATTTCAGTCATGCCAAAAGGGCAAATATGTTTGTTTTTTTTTATAACTCATAATTGGTACAAGATCAAATAGTGACTTAAAGACATTAACTGTTTATTTTTAAAGTACCTATCGATTGTCATCATTATTTAAAAGAACATTGCATATATCAAATGCGATATGTGAACATAATTTGCTTTAATCGGGGATTTATATGAATTTACTATTATAATGTTTCTTCAGATATTACTATATTTATGTTTCTTATTTATTCTTTTTAAAACATACAACGTAAAAAAAGGTTCTTTGAATTATATGAGTTTGGTTATTCGTGATTTTAACTGGGTGACAACGAATTTAAAAATAAAAGCATAAGTTTTATATAATTATATTATTACAAAAAGATGTAATTTTCCTCTCTGTGCAAGAGTAAATGAGACGCAAGACAATTCAGCGCACTAAGCAATGTGTTAGAAAGCGACGGAAGATCATTCAGCGCACTGAGACAATGTGCGAGAAAGGGATAGAAGATCAGCGCATTAGAAACACATAAATGTATGATATGTCAATAGCAACGAGTAGAGGTTCTCGAAACGTGCCGAACTGATGCTTGCAGTATATAAGGGCGCCGCAATTGAGGCACAGCACATCAGTAGTAATTGGAAAGTGGTCGAGTACGTCTCATGTGGGAACAATGTCAAGTTAAATAAAGTTATTTGTTATAATTTGAAGCAAACAAAAGAGTGTTTTTATTTTATACACAATCCTGAAATATGAACTTGTAGAACAGTTTTCCGTAGACTGAATTTTCGTAACAATTTGTATTTTTGGCATAACAATTAAATAGCAACGCACTCATAACAATCACGTCATTATTTGAGGTGATCGGGATATGACGAGGCCCATAATGTCATTGTAACGCAGTGTCCTGATCATGTATTCACCTCAGGCCATGATCATGTACTGATCGGGCAATTCCCCATTTTAATATTTACCAGACAATTGCCTTCTCTGAGCCCGAGCATAATAGGGTTTCTCTCATTAATCTCGATCATTGCCTGATACTAATTTCTTTATGAGGAACAAATAATGTAGCTATGATCGGGAGAATTGACTGTTTAGATAATGTAAACCCTGCTATGGTAAGCATGATAAGGGCATGCAAAGGCAATGATCATATTTTCTCTAATAGGACTTACCCAACGAAAACCTGATCATTTCCCGATGGCGCATCGGGCAAATTTCTACTAGGGATATGGGCCATTCCACACCAAATCGAACAGCGGTTGGAACTCACCTACTGCGATTTCATTTAAATTTGGGCAACTGATAAAGGGTATCAAAATATGCATTGACCAATTTTTTTTTATTTTTATCGTCCTTTACTTCCATAGATACAGTGGATCAAAGTTTTAAAAAATCAGCCAAAAATGTACATATTTCAATATCTCTTAAAGGGTTTTTCAACAGGGACGCTACAAAAGTAGAGCGACAGGGACAGCTAGAAAGTCCGTAGATAGCTCGTTTTAAAGCTAAACTTGAACATGTGACCAGTGGTCATTATCCTTGCATTTCAAAATTGATGTCTTTAAAAAGCACCATTTTTAAAATACTGAAAAAAATCAATAAGTGATTTTTGGCCAATTTTTTGTAACTTAGAACTACTGTATCTCTGGAAGTAGTGGCCAAAAAATAAAAATAAGGTCAATAATCTTTATCAGTTACCCATATACCATTGAAATCGAAAAGGTAAAATCTCAAATTTTACTTTTTTATGTCGATTTGTTGTGGAATGGACCATACATATTTGTAAGAACGCCGAAATTGATTCATTATGAACATAAATATGTTTAATCTACAAACAAAAATATTTGTGGCTGTCATTATAATAATGTTTTGCAATGCAATAATACTATTGTTTGCATAAAACTCCAAATATATATGTAATGCCTGAAAAATTATTTTTGGGTGAAGCCCTTTTTTCCAGCGCATGTTTAGATAATGTCGAAAGTTAGGGAAAGTAGGATAGTTATAAAAAAAACTGAACTTACTATGACAAGAAAAACAATTAACGATATATTCTCGATCATGTCTCTAAAATCATTTCTAATAGGGTAAGGGTATGGCAATATTAATATTTAGTCAGGTAATATTCAGTCTAATGGGGTTTAAATAATAATGTTTCGGACAAATATGTATATGTCCTAGAAAAAAGTTACTCTATTATGGACATGATTATAATCTAATTATGTTTATTTTTTAATTGATTGGTTTCAGACAAGGAATTTAAGAATCTCTTTCCATATATGGCCATGGAATAAATACTACCAAGGAGGGTGGAATATCAAATGGAAATTTAAAATTTGAATTAGAATTACAATTGATATTTTTTTAATTTCAAAAGGAATTTCTAAATTTCAGTAGGTGCTTCAGGAATTGAACTTTTCTGAAATTGGTGAATTGTAAATGATGCAGTTAAAACTAGTTTAAAAACGAGTTGGGAAAGTTAGGTCACATGGGTAAGTTCGGTCACATGGGGCGGATTTTTATAGTCGGTCGGGCCCGACTATGGAATACCCTACACCTTTGGTGGAGATATTAATGAGGAATATTTAATTGTATACCTTAATTTTAAATTTTTAATTATGCTGAACCTCCCCACCCTCAGAATATTATTCATATATCAGAAATTTACGTCTTATATCCCCATAAATTAAAAAATTTATATAAAGTATAAAAAACTAAAAAAAAAAATGAAAAATATAATTGGGCGGACCACGCCTATATTTAAAATTTTGAAAGGCTAATATTTCATAGATTTGATTTTAATAATTTACGGATCAAATTTTCACTATGAAAACCCGGGAAATAATGAAAAAAAAAAGTGGGCGGATCACGCCCATTTTTGGACCACATATTTTTAGGTGAATTCTAACAATATTTTTTAAATTTTATAAATATACCTTGAATACTTTTCGAGTTATTAGTTCCGAAAGAGTTATATAAAAGTGACTTGTATGGGAGGTGGGCGTGTCCGTTGACCGATTTGGCTCATTTTCAAACTCAGTTCCTACTTTTGGCTAAAATATATTGAGACAAAGTTTCATCGCATTCTGATCAGTATTTCTCAAGTTATTCTGTATTCGGACAGCAAGACAGCAAGACGGACAGACAGACAGACAGACAGACAGACAGACAGACAGACAGACAGACAGACAGACAAACAGACAGACAGACGGACATGGCTAAACGGACTCGGGTAGTGATGCTGATCAAGAACATATATACTTTTCTATACCGGACACGCCTCCTAAGGGGCGTTACAATATATGCACAAAGTTAATATACCCTGTACCTCATTGGTGTAGGGTATAACTATATAATTACAGTATTGTTCAATTAAATGGATCTTTCAAAATGCCTATTCAGTTTATTGATTGAATATGTCAAATATTATTCTACCATTCATGAATTTTCGAGAACAAATAAAAATAATCGAAATTTAAAGCTAATATTGATATTTCCGATATAATATTAGCTACATATGTATTTCTCAAAAACTGTTGAATAATTTCAGCGAAAGCATCAGCTACCAACAAAACTAACCGAATTTCAATAAAAATTAAAAATAACAAATAAAACTTTTGTAATATCATTCGTTGTTGTAGTTCTAGAAGTGGTAAAGGTAAAGGTAGAACTAGTTATTTGAAGTCGTCGCCGTTATTGTTGTTAAAATAGTTTTCCATTTGCAAACCGAATTAAAAAAAACAAAACACCCAAGCCATTTACAAAAAATAAAAAAAACCAAATCCAATACTCAGCGAAAATGCATTTCTAACTCTAGATGGAACAAATATTTTTTAACGGTTTTATATGGGGTTTTTTTATTATTTTTTCCAGCAAATAAACGCGATGTAGTATGTCTGACTGCCAGCAGCCAGATACTTAGTTTCTGTAGCGCCCGTTATTTGTTGTTGTGTGTTCTTTTATAAGTTTTTGTTTTCACTATTTCATTTTTTTTTTATTTTTCGATCGTTCTGAACGTGAACTAAAATAACGATTGGGTCGTAAAAATGTTTTATGACTATTTTCTGTGGGATTTTTATGGCGGCCTGACGTTCATGAAGTGGATAGAAATGGAACCGAACCGAACCGTACGGAACGGCACAGAGCGAGGCTAAACCGTGCTGAGCTCAGCGAAAGCTACAGGTGTAACCAGGGCATAGAAACATGGGTCCCACGTTTGAGCATTCAGTTGGTCGTTCGTTGAATTATGAGGCGCACAAGGATAACGATAGTAGGTCCGTGTTTGTGTGTGTTTGTGTGTTGTAAGTACATATAAATAAAATCATTTGGCTAAAAGTCAATGAAGTTATTTAGTTTAATGTTTATCTAAAGGATCTTGTAACTACAACAATCTAACCGACCGACCAACCACTAGTTGTGCAATTTGTTGAATGCAGCCATAGTTGACATTATTTTATTACAGTTTTATTTGTTGGGGTTTTATCATTGTGTAGTACTAGTTACTGGTTACTCTGACAGTGCGCATAGTAGATACATTTGGTGCTAAAGTTTACGACTTTGATGTTGTCAATGCGTTGTCAATATTTGATGCATTCTATGGCTGTTGGTTTTGACTTTGGCCAACAAAACCTATATATTGCATATATTTAAATTTGTTGTTGTCATTATATTGTTGTTGTTGTCAACAATGTTTGTTATTTTTGTTATTATTGTTGCATCACGTGTTGTACTAATATGTATGAATTGAAATTTATGTGACACCAAAAACAAATGGCTAAGTAATAAAAATGACAACATCAATAGTACAAATGTTTATGCATTTTGTAAGTGCTGCTATTAGAGGATTTGTAGTTTTCTACATTTTCGATTTTATATAGCTTTGTACATTGTAGTATATTTAAATTAATTCTATATTTCAATACACAAATGGCATAACAATTGTTTTACCATTTTTCACTAAGTATTATTGTTTTTTATTCATAAAATTTTAAATTTATTGTAAAGTTATGAATTATTACCCTTGGCTTTATTACGCCGGCATTTGGACATTTCTTGGGGTTCCGGGACAATGGTATGCTTAAAACTTTAATATATCGAAGGAAAATTTATGAGTTTTTTGTTTTGTTCAAATAGTATTTAAATAGGACTTAACAATTACAAAAAACTAGAGAATTCTATACAGTAGATCAAAAGGTATAAATTAAATAGTGGTCGTTCCGGACGGGACCAATACGGGATCAATTTAGAGTACATTTTTTTTTCTTTTATTATTTTAAAAATAGCGAAAAGCATGTGCTTTCTTTTTATTTTTACATTTTGTTCCTAAAATTTATAGTTTTTTCATAATAAATCATAGAAAAATACCGGACATTTCTGTATATAAATTATCAGTACGATTTTTTTTTCTAAAAATACGTTTTGAGTACAATGTGTTATTTCGAATTATCTCAAAACATAGCTGAGTCAATTTACTATATTTTTGTATAAGGACTGCGTCGAATAAAATTGTCCGTTACATTTCTTCCCATAATGTGCTATTGCAAGATTCAAATTAAAAAAATTTGATCATAGTAGCTCTGAATTAAATGGCAGAAAATAATTTGTGTCAGTTATAGTCAATACAAAATTTATTTAACGCGAAAATGGCAAACGAAGTGGAAGTGCGAGAAAATATAATTAAAATTTTTCAACATCAACCTAGTTGGTCTTTTAAAAAAATTGCCAAGGAGGTAGGGGCTAACCCTAAGACCATTTCTCGCGTTATCAACCGCTTTAAGGAAGACCTGAGTATTGATCGGAAGAAATGTTCTGGTAAAAAAAAGCCCACATGATCGTGAAAGGTTGTGAATATTTAAAAGAAAGATCCAAGCATATCCGGAAGGAAATTGGCGAGAAAGACGGATTGCTCAGAATCTTTCGTGCTCAGGACTAAGAAAGAAGCTGGGCTGAAGACGTACAAGTTCCAAAAAGTTCCGGATAGAAATGCCGTCAAGAATGAAACCGCAAAACAACGAGCTAAAAAACTGAAGCAAGATTTTTAAAAAATTCGATTGCTGCATAATGGACGACGAAACTTATGTTTTAGCGGACTTTTCTCAGCTACCTGGGCAGGAATTTTATACAGCCGATTCTCGAGGAAATGTCGCTGAAAAATTCAAATCAAAAAAAATGACAAAATTCCCAAAGAAATTCCTTGTTTGGCAGGCAATTTGCAGTTGTGTAAAAAGGAGCAGCTCATTCGTGACATCGGGTACAATTAATAGCGAAATATATGTGAAGGAATGCTTGCAAAAGAGATTGCTTCCATTTTTACGCCAACATGAAGTGTCGACATTTTTTGACTGACCTCGCTTCATGTCACTACAGCAAAACGGCCTTAGAGTGGATCCAACAAAATGCAGTGATTATGGTGCCTAGAGAAGCCAATCCACCAAACTGTCCAGAACTCAGGCCGATTGAGAAATACTGGGCTTTAGTAAAAAGGGAGAAGAAGACAACAAAAAAAGTGGCCAAAGACCTTCAAGACTTTAAAAGAAAGTGGTCTTCAGCAGCTGTGAGGGTGTCGGACACTACCATTACAACATTAATGGAAGGGGTTCCGGAAAAATTAAAACTTTTTATTAAAAAATATTAAGTTCTGGTTTTTTATATATTTTTTTTTTAAATCTAAAAATAATTTGCAATATAAAATATTTTATTATATAAAAATTCGATTACTAGATTTCTAGATTTTTAATTTTTGTAGCGGACAATTTTATTCGACGCAGTTCTTATGTACACTTTGTTCCTAAAGTTTACAGTTATTTCGTAATAAATCGCAGAATTTTTGCTAAAAAATATTATTGTATATGACAATATTAATAATCATTATTACGAAATAAAAAGTTATGTGGGGCATTCCATTAAGACGGGCGTTACATTCGTACGATTAAAAACCTTCTCATTTGATAAATAAAAAGGAATAGATATATTTTTAAGATGCAGAGGATAGATTTTATGGTCCTCTATACATACACGCTGCAAAAAAAAAAAGACTCTCTCAAACTTAATTTTGCAGGCATTACATATATCTTTGGAGCTTTATGCAAACAAAAGTATTATTTCATTTTCAAACATTACTATAATGACAGCCAAACATATTTTTGTTTTCGTTCAAACATATTTATGTTCATAATGAATAATTTTCGGCGTACTTGCAAACATATATATGTTTGAATGTGAAAAACATTTTATTTACATGTAAACATATTTATGTTTACATTTAATTTTAATGTAAAAATAGTAAATTTAGTGCTAATATCTTCTTTATACAATATTCGTTTTTTCTCTTTTTTTAAATTACATTTTTTTTTATTTATATATTCTCTATTTATAAACTTAAACTTTTTTTTTTTTTTATTACACTTTTTTTATTTATACTTAATAATTGCTCCTATTTTGAGTTCAGTGATTTACGGATAAATTGGATATTTCACAAGCAGCCACTATCTGGTATTAACAGTAATAGGCGGTACTTAAACAAATGCAACCACCAAAAAGAATTTTTGAACTATATGAAAAGTATTAATGTGAGTGTTACTGAGTGCTAAAAGTAGGCAGCGTTGTTATTTAATTGTGATATCGTAATGCGAAACATACATATAATCAAAATAATGCTATTATTTTTAAATTCGTTGTCACTCAGTAACAATCACGAATAACCAAATACATATAATTCAAACAACCATGTATTGACGTTGGGTGTGTTAAATAGCGGAAATATCAAACATACATATATTAATATCTGATGAAAACTATATATTTCTACAGAAACATTAATATATTAAATTCATGTAAATCAGCGATTAAAGCAATTTATGTTTATATGCCGTATAATAATATTTCAATCTGAACAAAATAAAAATACAATTCAATTATAATGTAATTAGATATTACTCCCAATATTTATATGGTGATTTCGAATTGCGTTATAATTACATTCGAGCATATTCAAACAAATCTTTTCTATCCGTGTATATAAAAAAAACTTTTGCAATAGGTTTTATGTCTTTCTACAAATTTGAAGTTAAATGCTGTGACGGGCGTTACAGGTACTTTTTCAAAAAACAGAGTTTACTCTACAAATTATTAAATTTTAGCTATGAAGATGAAATATATCTCAAATACTTCCTTAATAATTGGAGTTCTTTCGTCTATAACAAAATTCTGCAATGGTTACTTTGATCACTGACTTATAAAGTATCAAAACTTGTGACGGCTGTTACACATTTTGTGACGGGAGTTACCTGTACGAATTCTATACAAATATACATGAAAATTCAAATTATGAAATGTAATTTTTCGATGAAAAAGAGCAAATTTTTGTGGTTGGAATGGTAAACCGTTATTTTAAGGCATATAATATATAACATATAATTTATGTGAAAAACTATACATTTCGATAATATAATTGATTATTGATGCATATATTAACAAATATATAATTTTTCAGTTTTTTATGTTTTGCGACGATTGTAAATTGTGACTGGCGTTACAATATTTTGAATGGATATAGCAACCATCTGGAATATCTATGAGACCAAAGACTATAATAAATGAATAGATACGACAAAAATCTTTACTTTTACAAAGTTTCCCAGTTGTAGGTTTGCTAAATAGTTCGCAAAATAACTTAAACTATTTTTTTTGTGACGGGCGTTACAACTAAAAAAAGTAAAACTATTTGGTTAATTGTCAGTACTTTGAACCACTTATCACCAATGCAATGTGTGGCATACTTTCGCAAACAAATTGCCTTTCAAAATGTACTATTCAATTTTCTTTCGGATTTAAAATAAAGAAACTACAGTGTTTCATATATTGCCTCAATTTTCTACTATAATAAATTTCAAAAAAATATTTGACTTTAATTCAGAAAAAAAAAACACATTTGCCATGAATTTTGGTAAGTTTTGATCACAGAATATGAAATAAGAAGTATTTCTTATCCTAATAATCATTAAACGGAATCAATAGGTTTTACTTTAATATATCACACCTTGGTAACGTTTTCTGTGGAATACCCCATGTACTATTCAAATTTCCAGATTTTTTAAAGTAAAAAAAAAATGTTTTTTCCTTTTTTTAAAATTTTTTTTTTATATTTTTAAACTTTTGGTACCCAAAGTTCCGGACGGGACAGATTTCAATGACAAGGAAATTCAGATTTATAAACAGAGAATATGAAAAATGTATATATTAACAAGTTGTATACACGCAGAGTTCTCTTCACTAGGAAAAGAATAATGACAGGATTATCTCTACCAGTACTTAAGGGTGTCACTATTCCTCTGTCTAACGAAGTAAAATATCTGGGCTTAACTCTAGATAGTAAACTACTTTGGACAAAACATGTTGAAAATAAAATTTCGCGAGCATTGAATGCCTTCTGGCAATGCAGAGGAATTTTTAGGAAGACATGGGGACTATCGCCGTGCAAAACCTTATGGATTTACACGGCAATGATAAGACCAATGATATCATATGCATCGGTAGTCTGGTGGAACAAGCTGTCGCGAAAATGCGTGACAACTAGTCTTGCCAAGATTCAGAGAACCGTGTGTCTGGGTGTTACGGGTGCCTTTCCCACTACACCTGGTGCAGCACTGAATGCAATCTTAAACCTAGCACCACTTGACATCTTCATCAGAGGCGAAGCCATGAAAAGCTGCTGGAGACTAAAACGAGGTGGTTTCTGGTTTAATGTTCCCTGGAATATCTCTGACATTGCACTTGACACTCCATTAGACACCTGTCTACTGGAGATGCCCTCTGATGCAATGATAACAGAAATATTACCAAGACGAAATTTTGAGGTCTGCCAACCTGACATTCAAGACTGGCTAACGCCTGACTGTGAGCCAGGTAGAGGGTCACACCGCATTTTCACAGACGGCTCCAGAACCGATCAGGAATCTCTGCACACAAGAGCAGATGGCTGAATGAGACGAAATGCAGATTCTCCAAGCTCATGACACCGACGATAACCAAAAGATCGGCCTCGTTTCTACTTTCCTTAAGTAGAAAGGAGTGCAGAAAACTGACGGGTTTTCTAACGGGACACAACGCATGTGAAAAACACATGAACGCAATCGGCCTGGCCGAAAGCGCCTTATGTTCTGCCTGCTACGAAGAAACTGGAACCACAGAGCACTATCTCTGTGACTGTCCAGCATTTTCTAGAATTAGAAGGCAGATCTTTGGCACAGACGTGATGAGAGAGGATCAGCTTCACTCTCTATCACACAATAGCCTTCTTAGATTCAATAATGAATCTAAGAAGTATCATTACAAACCAGGGAACTGGGTTACAGCACAATGGATATAACCCTGTCTGAGTGCTGTGGCTCTATTTTTTTATCCCACATAAAAAAAAAATACACGCAGAGAAAAAATGTGTTTGCGGCAAACATAATATATTTGCAATCAAAAATTTTATGACTTTAATTGAATTTTACTTTTAAGATTTGAGCATTTTGAATTTTTTGTTTTACTGGAAATGCCCATATGTTTAGAGCTTCATGCAAACAAAATTATTATTGCATTGTAAAATATTATTATAATTACAGACAAATATATTTTTGCTTTCGTTCCAAAACATTTATGTTTAGAATGAATAATGTTTGATGTTCTTGCTAAATGTGCCCATGGAGATTATGTCTCTTTTTCTATAGTGAAATAAATTAATTTAAATAAGTTCAATATCTTCAGTTTATTGAAATAGAATATATATATAAAAGAAAAAATATGAAATTTTTAAAAGAATAAAATTCAAATTTTCCTTGTTTAAAATTTTTTATTTCTCCTGTTTGTTATGCTCTGCAAAAATGTCTTCAAAGTAATTCTTTTTCAATTCAATTACATTGTCATATGCAATATGAAAGAAACTTTTTTTTATTTTCATAATTTTTACAAACTAAGAATTAAATGCAAAATTTTTACAAAAAATCACGCATTTTCTTCTCACTAGAGCACTAATTTCGAATTTTGAAAAAGTTTGAATTATATCCGAGGAGGTTATGTCATGGCATAATATTTTCTAATTGCTTTTATCATGGCTTAAATTCTTTCTAAAGTTAGAAGCTACATAAAATTGTACAATAATTTATATAAATACCGCAAATTAAACCAATTGACCACAAAATGACATCTTTATGTGCATTTCTAACAGAAAAATCTCTCAAAAATATGCCATTTGTCTAATGACTCATCTAATGACCCTGACGTCAAAAGAGACTACTTGACATTTATGACATTTTAAACATTATATTTGTTTGTTTCCTATATATTTTCAGTTTTCTTTTTGTGGTGCAAACATAAAAATAATGAAATGATACTCTAGCGAGTACAGTTTACAAACGGTATCATTTTGTAAATGCAAAATGGTTCCAATTCTATGCAAAACTGGCAGCAGTGGCAGCAGCACAAGTTTGCAGACACTTGAACCCATGAAGAGAGCTCAAGTACCAAGGAAGATACATGTTCAAGTGGTGGTTTTTGTTGTTGCAACTGTTGTCATTGCAACTTGTATGGGCCACTTTGGTCCTGCTTAAACCAACCATCCGAACAACCAACGAACTCAACCAACCAACCAAACAAGCAGCTCACGACTTGTCCTACTTAGCCCGAGAAATCTCAGAAAATGAAAAAAAAAATTCCGTCCACTTGGCAGCCACTCGCCCAGCGAAGTGGTCAAGCAGTGGCAAGCGTTTAGCTACGAATTATTTTTATATTTTTTATTTGCTTGATTCACCCACTATGTGTTCCTCACATTGCGTTTCATAGTTTTTCATTTTATTTTTTCTTTTTCAGGTACCTATGCTCACCGGTGTGTGTGGCCCTAATGAAATGCAAATAATGCTGTTGCTCCGTAGTATTTACATGAATGTGGCACGAGGTCCGTGCTCCATACATGGCTTGTGAACTTAATGATGTGCTGCTCCAGTTCCAAGAGGAAATTACATGAAACACACACGTACACTCAGAGAAAAATAATATTTATAAAACAAAAATTGTATTTTTAGTGTAAAAATTAATTTTATCTAAAAAAATTGTATTTCTAGTAAAAAAATTGAATTTTTAGTAAAAAATTGAATTTTTAGTAAAAAATTGAATTTTTAGTAAAAAATTGAATTTTTTAGTAAAAATTGAATTTCTAGTAAAAAATTGAATTTTTAGTTTAAAATTGAATTTTTTAGTAAAAATTGAATTTCTAGTAAAAAATTGAATTTTTAGTGAAAAATTGAATTTTTAGTGAAAATTGAATTTTTAGTGAAAATTGAATTTTTAGTGAAAATTGAATTTTTAATGAAAAATTGAATTTTTAGTGAAAATTGAATTTTTAGTGAAAAATTGAATTTTTAGTGAAAAATTGAATTTTTAGTGAAAAATTGAATTTTTAGTGAAAAATTGAATTTTTAGTGAAAAATTGAATTTTTAGTGAAAAATTGAATTTTTTTGGTGAAAAATTGAATTTTTAGTTAAAATTTTAATTTTTAGTGAAAAATTGAACTTTTAGTGAGAAATTGAATTTTTAGTGAAAAATTTAATTTTCAGTGAAAAATTTAATTTTTAGTGAAAAATTTAATTTTTAGTGAAAATTTTAATTTTTAGTGAAAATTTTAATTTTTAGTGAAAATTTTAATTTTTAGTGAAAAATTGAATTTTTAGTGAAAAATTGAATTTTTAGTGAAAAATTTAATTTTTAGTGAAAAATTGAATTTTTAGTAATAAATTGAATTTTTAGTAAAAAATTGAATTTTTAGTAAAAAATTGAATTTTTTAGTAAAAATTGAATTTCTAGTAAAAAATTGAATTTTTAGTTTAAAATTGAATTTTTTTAGTAAAAATTGAATTTCTAGTAAAAAATTGAATTTTTAGTGAAAAATTGAATTTCTAGTGAAAATTGAATTTTTAGTGAAAATTGAATTTTTAGTGAAAATTGAATTTTTAATGAAAAATTGAATTTTTAGTGAAAATTGAATTTTTAGTGAAAAATTGAATTTTTAGTGAAAAATTGAATTTTTAGTGAAAAATTGAATTTTTAGTGAAAAATTGAATTTTTAGTGAAAAATTGAATTTTTAGTGAAAAATTGAATTTTTAGTGAAAAATTGAATTTTTAGTGAAAAATTGAATTTTTAGTGAAAAATTGAATTTTTAGTGAAAAATTGAATTTTTTTGGTGAAAAATTGAATTTTTAGTTAAAATTTTAATTTTTAGTGAAAATTGAATTTTTAGTGAAAAATTGAATTTTTAGTGAAAAATTGAATTTTTAGTGAAAAATTGAATTTTTAGTGAAAAATTGAATTTTTAGTGAAAAATTGAATTTTTAGTGAAAAATTGAATTTTTAGTGAAAAATTGAATTTTTAGTGAAAAATTGAATTTTTAGTGAAAAATTGAATTTTTAGTGAAAAATTGAATTTTTAGGGAAAAATTGAATTTTTAGTGAAAAATTGAATTTTTAGGGAAAAATTGAATTTTTAGTGAAAAATTGATTTTTTTTGGTGAAAAATTGAATTTTTAGTTAAAATTTTAATTTTTAGTGAAAAATTTAACTTTTAGTGAGAAATTGAATTTTTAGTGAAAAATTTAATTTTCAGTGAAAAATTTAATTTTTAGTGAAAAATTTAATTTTTAGTGAAAAATTTAATTTTTAGTGAAAATTTTAATTTTTAGTGAAAAATTGAATTTTTAGTGAAAAATTGAATTTTTAGTGAAAAATTGAATTTTTAGTGAAAAATTTAATTTTTAGTGAAAAATTTAATTTTTAGTGAAAAATTTAAGTTTTAGTGAAAAATTTAATTTTTAGTGAAAAATTGAATTTTTAGTGATAAATTGTATTTTTAGTGAAAAATTGAATTTTTAGTTAAAAATTGCATTTTTTGTGAAAAATTTAATTTTTAGTGATAAAATGAATTTTTTAGTGAAAAATTTAATTTTTAGTGAAAAATTTAATTTTTAGTGAAAATTTTAATTTTTAGTGAAAAATTTAATTTTAAATAAAAATTGAATTTTTAGTGAAAAATTTAAATTTAATGAAAAATGGAATTTTAAGTGAAAAATTGAATTTTTAGTGAAAAATTGAATTTTTAGTGAAAAATTGAATTTATAGTGAAAATTTGAATTTTTAGCGAAAATTTGAATTTTTAGTGAAAAATTTAATTTTTAGTGAAAAATTGAATTTTTAGTGAAAAATCGAATTTATGATGAAAATTTGAATTTTTAACGAAAAATTAAATTTTTAGTGAAAAATTGAATTTTTAGTGAAAAATTGAATTTTTAGTGAAAAATTGAATTTTTACTGAAAAATTGAATTTTTTAGTGAAAAATTGAATTTTTAGTGAAAAATTGAATTTTTAGTGAAAAATTGAATTTATAGTGAAAAATTGAATTTATAGTGAAAAATTGAATTTATAGTGAAAAATTGAATTTTTAGTGAAAAAATTAATTTATGTGGATAATTTGAAATCTTAACGAAGAATTAATTTTTAATGAATATTTATATAAAGTAAAAAATAGAATATTTATTATAAAATTCCATTTTTAATTTAATTTTCGCTTTTGATGTCCATTAGTTCTGACTCATGTGGAACCTTGTGGTAACCAATTCAAGGTATATTGTGTTTGCAAATAGTTGTAATTTCCAGAATTAAGTTCGAATTAGTTTAGTCCTTTTAATCTAAAGAATTAAATTTAATTTATAATTAAATTTAAATTTAAGAATTATTGTATCTAGAATACTTTTTAGTTTTAATTACCGAATTATTATTACTTTGGGTTTTATAAATTGCACAATTTTCCAAATTGTTGTGCTCTAAAATCAGTACAATATTTTTGCTCTGCTGACATTTAAGTGATCTATAAAGATACTATGTACTATAATAGCTTTTGAACACCTGACTTTTAAACACACATAAACTACCTGTATCTTTTGCCATAAACTACATACTACGTCCTATTACCATAAATAAGGCTTTTAAAAGCATTGTAAAAAAAAATATTGACAGTTAGTTATGCAGCGTTGTGTGCGACAAGTGCGTCAGTTCCCATCACAATTCAAAATATGCACTGTGTGGCCTGGCCTGTAGGACATTGAACACATGTCAGTCCTGGAATAGTTAATAATTTTAAAAGCCAACAATAACAAAACTAAAGCAGATCAGACAAAAACAAAATAGAATAAACACCTGATATATTGCAAAACTATCAAAGCATCGATTATGAAGCTAGTAAAAAAAAAGTGATTTACCACACATATGCAACTCATCTGTGTGGACCCCCAATGGATTTAATAAAAATATGGTTAAGAGACAAAAAAATCTGCCCCGGGGTTCCAAAAGAATAAAACAAAGTGCTACGCAACAGGAAAAACACCAGTGATATATGCGAATATATGATGCTCTTCGAACTGCATGGATGCGAAGAACTGAGTGATGGGAATGAAATGCAGATTTCAGCGAAAATTTCATATATAAAAAAAAATATTACAAAACAGAAAAAAAAATTCCATCATCATCAACATAAAATAACGCGCTGCATGTTGCATGTACTGAAAATTGATAAAACGTGTAAATTTGAATATGTTTTTGATTTATTTTTCAGTTTATTTTTTTTGTTTTTTTTTTTATTTTTGTATTTTAAGCGCACTTTCAGGCGAATTGAATTATAAAAAGTCAGCCCAAAAAGAAGACAGTATAAATATTTGAATAAAAATAAAGAACACAACTGACAAACAGAAAAATAAAATGGGAAAAAATCAACAAAAAGCGTCATAAATTCAATATATGATGCAGTTGCAGAAGTTGAAAATATTGGTGAATATTGGGGAATATTGATAATATTTATGTCCTGCAAGCGGTATAAATATATTTATATTTTTCGTCTTGTACTCGAACGTAGGTGTGTTTGTATGATGCGCATGCAATAAATCACTACATAATCGATTTTGCAGTGTCATGTTTACCTCCTGAATTGGCATATGGCAGGACACCACACAGCCCCATACCTAAACAAGCACTTCAACGCCCACACCCATAACCAGAGTAAACACCACAAAATGCACACAGCGAAATACTAAGTTATGAATTTAAAACAAAGAAAAGTAATTGAATTCAATATTTATAGTCATATTCTTTTGTAGTCAATTCTTATCAAAATTAGAGAATAATAATGTATAATGCTTTTTAGGTTGTGTCAACCGAATTCACAAAATATTTAATTTCATTCAAATAAAATTAGGTAATGTTTAATTAAAATATAATACCTATTTGAGATGTTACTACAACCGATATTTGCATTAACTTATCACAACCGAATTTTATGACTGTTAATGTTCTAAAGTTTTCGTGACCCTGAATTCTCGTAATATTGCATATCATTTAAACATAATGATGGTATAAACTCAAACCTTCAAATGAATTTAGTTGCCAATACAGACAGAAAAATATTTATTTTTTTGGCATGAGTGTTAGTTGTAACAACCAACTTTATTCGATAAAAATAAATGTCTACAAATTTGTTGACGTTAGTACCGTATATAGTTTGAAATTGTTCTATAACTGTTCGAAATTTATTAGTTAGAATTTTAGTTTCGACAATAAGAACCAACTAAGCGATTGAGAGAACCGAATGAATTGGTTGGCGCAACAAATCTCTCTGTGTGTGGACACAACATTAGGATTAGTTAACTTGTTCACGTAAATAATGACTCCACCGCCATCTGTATTTTTGGAAGTCAAATGAATGTTTCTAATATAATAATAGTTTGGACTGTAGCGCCAGAACTTAAGCCGAGAACTTAGGCCGAGATCTCTCACCATTTTAGCTGTGCGTGTTATATTTGTAGTCAAAGTAATGGAACCGGACCTACAGTTTAATGCCGAATCGGAACGGCGGGTTGATAGTTTTTCATGGGCAATGGTTCATAATTCGTAGGTTCGCCATTGACTACCAAGAGGTAGCGTCGCTTTGAAAAAACATATTTACAGTTGGAATCAAACGCGGGACCTTTCGACTCATAGTCTAACGCACCAGCGACTTGTTGGTTCTTAGTTCAACGCACTAACCAATCGAGCCACCGATGCTTGTTTCTGCTTTATTTTAATATTTTCACAATCAAATTATATTATTGTAGATGCTCTAAAAACAGTGGTACCATACCTTTTTGGTGTCATCACCAAATGAACATAGTGAGACGTTTTTTATTGAAGGCGAAAAAACATTAACACAAAAGTATTTATACCTTCGTTTGCAATAATATTGAAATTGTTAAATTAATATTACTACATTTTGCAAATGCTATGAAATTCAACAGAAAACTTTTGAACGAAAATAAAAAATGATTAAAACATGATTAATAAAACTAATGGTTCATAATTCTGTTGCCATAACTGAGTTTATTTTTTCAATACACCAAATTTACTGCAAAAAAAAATAAAGCACAATTTTGTGGTAGTCTCAAAATGATGTAATTATACTGCATTTTCAACACACTTCTTTTTACTAAAAAATGTATTTAAAAATATGTTACTACAAAATACACAATTAGTTTTTTTTTTAAATTTTTTGACGTACCGAAATTCGATAAATTTACGTATTTCTTTTTATAAATACATATATAAAAAATCAATCGAAACAAGAGCAATGTCTGTGGAAGTAAAACTATTACAAATGTAATCATTTTCAAGATATTTTTTCGATGTACACTGTATACACGAAGGGAAATAAGCTTCTAAAACTGGCTCGAATAAAAAATAGTAGATTTTCACTAATATCTAAAGCGTTTTTCAATAAGAGCGTTACAAAAGTTTTTTTCAAGGGTTTTTCAACAGGAACGCTACAAAAGTAGAGCGACAGGGACAGCAAACGATGCCATATTTCTTGCCGCTCTTTTGACATTTCTCATCAGTAAGGTTTGCCATTTCATGATGGAAAGATATACGAGCCAACAACGAGTCGAAATTATTAAAATTTACTACCGAAATTCGAATTCGTATATCTTTCCATCATGAAATGGCAAACCTGTTGAAAAACCTTCATATAATGCTATTAAAATTCTACAATTAACAAAAAAAACTAACAAAATTTTTGCTGCTTTCTTCGCAAAAAGAGCACGTGTTCTTGTATCAGTTGTTGTTTTCATCGATTTTGTTTTATCTGTAATATTCGATAGAATGCATTGTTTTGCATTCTATCATCGCCATGTGTTTGTTATGTGCCTTTCTGTCAATATGTTAAAAATAACTAAGAGTAATTATTCTAGATTCGCAGAGATTATGTTCTTAGATATCAAAAAAATAACTAAGAGCAATTATTCTTGATATGCAGATTTTGTTCTGGGGTTCGAAATTAACCACTGCGTATAAGAATAATTTTTTTAGCCGGCCTCAGCAGTCCAGAGGTAGCGCGCTGGACTTGCATTCTGAAGGTCTCGGGTTCGAATCCCGGCTTGGGCATGGGCATGGGCGCTCGTGGTGATATTAACCACAAAATCGTAGGGAATAGATTTCACAGTACAATGGATATAATCTGTCTGAGTGCTGTGGATCTTAGTAGATATTCCAAAAAAAAAAAAAAAAAAAATAAGAATAATTTATCTTAATTACTTTTTTGATACCTAAGAACATAATCTTTGCATTTCAAGAATATTTGCTCTTAGTTACTTTCAACATATTGCCAGACAGTTATACTAATATACAGATAACGATGACAGACATACAACGTAAAACAAAACATAATAGCAAATATTACAGGCAAAGTAAGATCGAAAAAACATCACTTATACGAACACTTGTTCTTTAAATTTTGGGAAAAAAAAACATTAAGCACATTTTTGATACCTAAGACATTAACATCTGCATTATCAAGAATATTTGTTCTTATTTACTTTTTTGATAACTAAGTGAAATTGTTTCTTAAAATTCAGACTGTTTTTGTTAAATTGTATATCACTCCGTATACTTCTTGATTGCTTCGGGATTTTAGAATGTTTTTCTCTCCCTGTATGCATCTATATAAATTCACATACATACTTCCACACAGAAACACACATCCTTTGCACACGCATAATGCAACTTTTATACCGGAAGTACCGCAAAATGTAAGAGAAAAAATTTAATTTTTCGTATAACCGGAAACGCAGACCATGAACCCGTTGGTGCAATGTTAATTGAAACTGTCTGCGTCTGCTATATTCGTGGTGGTGGCAGCAGCTGCTGTTGATTGGTAGCACAAAGCATAAGAAATCAGGGGAGCTTGGTTAAATGAAAAAGACAATTGAATTGTTATGTGTTATTTTCATGGAAATATTTTTGAAAATACGATTTTTATACGCAGTTTTATTTAAAATACCGAAGAAAATTGTACTTAAATCCTTCAAACAGTATTTAATAAATATAAATATATTTATATTTTAGAATTCGAAAGATTGTGTGTGACATTTAAAATGTATTTAATTAATACTTATATTTTAGGTTTCCACGAATTGTGTATATTTAATATCAATGCGAATTTTAATACTTTTCTAATATATTTCACATTTTGAAAATTATTTAAATTAAGTCTTATATATCTGCTGAATGTCACATTTGAATACATTCATATTACATATAAAGTTAATGCCAATATTTTAATAGAATTTGAATGGTTTCCATACATTTTTTGAATTCCATTTTAATTTGATAGCCACAACTCATTGAATAGCCTTTAAAATGGTTGAAAGTTTGCAATTGAATCAAATAATTGAATTAAATTCAGGGATTAGTGAAGTTACAATATGCGTCCTTCAACCGAAACAACACTCAGTAAAAAAAAGTTTTAAAATAAATTTAAAATAGTTATAAATATAAAAAGTCAAAAACAATAACTACTCCCTCATTTTATATTTGTTAAATATTTTATAACAATAAATATCGTATTCAATACGATTAGCACTATTGAAACCATATGAATTCAATTGAAAATTTTACATTTTGTATGAAAACTTGCATTTTGGAACAGGAAAAATTATATTTAAAATAAAGCAATGAAAAAATAAGTGAATTTTATTAATACCTTTTAAATTGTATAACTATATTTTGACTATTTTAAGAGTTTTGATTTTTAAAAAGTTTGATTTTTAATAAGTTATATATTGAAGCTAGGCGTGTTCGTTAACTGATTCAGCTTTTATCCAAACATAGATTTTTCATTTGGCTAATACATATTTAAACAAATATCATCGCGTTCGAATCAGTAGTTTTCGAGTTATCGTGTATACGGGCGACGGGCAGGCAGACAAACACACAGATATTGTTAAATTGAATCTGGAAGTTATGCTGATCTACACCCAGAAAAAATACTATATAAATAATAGTTTTTTACTATTAAAAATAGTCAATAGGATAAATTATTATTTTAATCAGAAAATACCATTAAATACTAGAAAATACCATGACATTGCCAATGAGTTTATGTGAAAAATGTATTTTATGTATACTATTAAATCTATAATTGTCCTATTGACCAATTTTAAGGGTATTGGAGGGAATTTTTTCTGGGTGTAGAATATATAATTCTTCATCTTCGCCGCGCACCCTTAAGGAACGATAGAATATCCGCGTAAACTTCGTGACACTATAATTAAGCCAACCAACCAATCCTTATTCTCCTAAAAATTTCCAACAAATAAAAATTGTCTTTCTTTTTTTTTTAATTATCTTTGTTTTACTAAATTGGTTCATTTTAACTTATTGCAGATCCTCCTATAGTCGAAATAAGTCCCTAGTTAAGTTCAGGATTCCGATGAAAATAGTGTATTCAACTGCCTATAAAGTGATAAGACAATCTTTCTTATCCTAGTTTTTTTATTTTTACGCAGCAACCCTGTTTTTGAGATTCTATTTACGGTTGTCTCTTTTTTAAAACCGACTTCTTTTTGGACGACAAAAATGCAATGGTCGAAATCACCATTTTCCAAAATAAAAAAAAAATTATTCGACAAAAACAACAATATTCGAAAATTTTCGAAAAAAAATTGTAAAAAAAAATGCGGCGAAACAACGCAATAATCGAAATCACCATATTCCAAAAAAAATATTTTCGAAATATTTGAAAAAAAAAAAATTTGGACGACAAAAACAACGCAATGGTCGAAGTCAAAATTTAAAAAAAAAATATTCGACAAAAGCAAAAAAGGTTGAAAATTTTCGAAAAAAAAAGTTTTATAAAAAAAAAATTGCCACGACAAAACAACGCATTGATCGAAATCAGCATTTTCCAAAAAAAAAAATATATATATATATATAAATATATTATATATATATATATATATATATATATATATATATATATATATATATATATATATATATATATATATATATATATTCGACAAAAACAATAATTTTCGAAAATGTTTAAATATGTTCGAAAAAAAATACGGCGAAACAACGCAATAATCGAAATTACCATATTCCAAAAAATATATTTTCGAAAAATATGGAAAAAAAAATTTGGACGACAAAAACAACGCAATGGTCGAAATCAACATTTTAAAAAAATACTCGCAAAAGCAACAAAGTTTGAAAATTTTCGAAAGAAAAAAGTTTTATATAAAAAAATTGCGACGACAAAACAACGCATTGATCATCATCACTATTTTCTATGGCGATAAAAAGAATCAGAGATTGAAAAAAAACCGTACGCTACACGTACCGTACGTCAAGAGAACACAAACACTATGTTGCAGGGTAGCTTTTGGGTTTGTGAACACAAACTCTAACGCTACAAGAAGAACACTAACAGAATGAATAGAACACAATGATAACGAATTCCGATGCGTACACACACTCCTTTTCAATTTATAGTGTTTTTTCATAGAACACAAACCGAACACAGAATACACGAGGTTTTAGGGTTCTTTTAGAGTTTTTTTTAGTGTGTTTTTTAGTGTTTTTTTAGAGTTTGTTTAGTGTTTTGTGGCTACATTAATTTCTCGACCCCCTTTATTTCCGCAGTACGTTAGTGTTTTTTTTTTGATATCTGAAAAGAACGCAATAGTCGAAATCACTATTTCAAAATATTCGACAAAAACTACAATGTTCAAAAATTTTTGAAAAAAAAAAAATTAAAAAAATGTTTGGGCGACAAATGGTTAAAATCACCATTTTCAAAAAAAAATATAGACAAAAACAACAATGTTCGAAAATTTTCGAAAAAAAACACTATTACAAACATTTTTGGCCAAGAAAAACAATCCAACATTTCGAAAAAATAATTTTCTAAAAAAAAAAAATGTAATATTTACCAGTTGGGATCACATGGGAAATTTTAAAGTATCAAAATTATAGTCGGTCTAAGCCGACTATAAATACCCTACACATATGTGTGGTTACCATTCAAAGTGATATATAGGTCACCAGGGTATACGAATCCTCAAAATAACTACAAAGATTCAATCGCTGAAGAATTTCCATTCATTTGATACCCATATTTACAAATGGGTAGGTGTACCGTATTTCGATTTTTTTTTTTGTGAAGTCTTTTCGCCGGAAAACATTATTATCATGTATTTGAGCATGATGTCAATATATATTTGACCAAAAAAGTTTACCTAAGCACGTATACATAAAAATTGATCTTTATATGTACATTTTATATGAGGTATTTGAACATAAGTGGTCGGATCATAGGTCACAATGGACCGATCTCGCCACATACAGTGTAGGTGTATTAGTAATCTAAGTTCATTTATCTTTCATTTATCTAGCTCTTCAATTTTAAAAGTAGTAGGGATTTCAACAGACGGACAGACAGACAGACAGACAGACAGACAGACAGACGGACAGACGGACATCGACTCAGGAGGTCATGCTGATCAAGAATATATATACTTTTCCATACCGGAGATGCTTCCTTCTGGGTGTTACAAACGGCGTACCAAACTGAATACACCCTTTCACACTTAGTGTAGGGTATAAAAATGGGTTTTGCCTGATAAATTGGAGATAATTAAAAAAAATTCTAATAACGCACACGGGTGCTTCTGTAATCCCAATGGAACAAATTCACCCGAAAAATTCCAATGATGCACTTAAGAGCATCTGTAATCCCACTGGAACAGATTCACCCAAAAAGTTCCAATGACGAACTTGTATTTTGCAATGTAGTAATTTAAATTGTTAGTTTTTAGTTGTGAAATAAATTTTTATTCTGCCCATCTCTTCTCTATATGTCCAATAATCCAATTGAATTTTCGGCCTACTAAAAACCATTAACGGAAGACCTTTAAAATAAATATATTCATATAACTCTCAAACAAAGACCTTTATGTTTTAAAATAAAAGTTATCTCTTAACCAAAGACCTTTATAATTTCTGAAAAATAATATCTCTCGTTTAGAATATAAAATACTGAGGCACGGTTAAACTAACTTAGAGTCACTTTTTCAGTGCTAGTTTAAACGCAGTTTAAACTCCGTTTAATTAATCTTCTCTTTAAAGAAAACGACGTTTAATTTTGTTATCAATTTTTCAGTGATAATTTAAATAGTGAAAAGTGTTGTTAGAAAATTTCATGTGCAATTTCAGTTTAAACGTAGTTGAACCCTTCAGCATCGGTAGTTTAAACTAAGTTTAAACGACGGTTGAAGTTCACTGTAAAAATCGAGTCTGATTTTAAACAAAGTTTAAACCATAAACTAAGTTTAACTAGCACTGAAAAACCGCACTGAAAAACTGCCCTTAGGCGGTGTGTTTATATTTAAAGTCTAAAGTTTTACAAATTTTGATATGCTTCCAAAAATTTCGATATTGACGAAAAATGTTATAAATTGTAATTAAAAATTAATTTTTTTTATATCTTGCGGTCAGGAAAATCGTATAATATAAGAGAACGATTTAGTTCAAAGAAACTTAGCAAACCATGGTAGAAATACCATTAACAACGCTTTTCTGACTACGTATTTGAACAATTTTTGTTGGATTCAAAGACAGATATAACAAAAACATTTCGAATTCTCAGTGACATGCCGCTTGTTTGCAGCTCTGTTTCTGAATGTTTTCAATTCGTTGCTCAATTTTTCGTCCTTTTATTTGCTTCTTTTGCACTCAAGCACTGAACCATTTCGACAAGCATTTTCATGTTTGTTCAAACAATTAATTAATTCATGCATGTGCTCGTTGAGGAGGTGTATTTGCTACTAGAGAAGATGGTGGTCCGAGTATTAAAAAAAAAAATTGATTATACAGCAACATGAAGACCGCCCACTAGGGAAACAACTTGAGGTAGCAAAAACGGCTAGTTGTCGTCATCGTCGTATATGTTGGCCAAAATTGCTTTTTATATGCGAAGCATGGTTGTTTGACTCTGTTGGAATTTTGGTACCTTTTTTTGTTTTTTTGCTTTTTTAACTTGCATTTAATCCTTGCATTATCCTTGCAATGAAGGTAATTCTTTTTTTTTTTAGCTTGTTAAACCAAATTGTTGCGATGTTTTAATTCCACTTAGTTTGCACTATTTTCCAATGTTTCCTTATCGTTGTCCGCCGTTTCGTAGCACATTTAATGCATTCCGCAGTGTGTTCTTAATTTTGGTTTTTTCTCTTTACTTGTTTTTTATATAATTTATAAAAACACAGGAATGCAGCTTCATGGCCGCGACAGCACTTTTCAGCACAAAGATGTCGATGGTTCTGTTACTGGTTACTGGTTTTGGTTCTGCTTCTGTTACTGATTTCAGTGCTGCTCTGTTCGTTCCACAGTTCTTGTTCAGTTCTTGCTCAGCTCTTGCAGAGTCCTTGGTACTTCGTTTGGTTGGTTTGTGAGTCAGTCAGTCGTCTGTCTGCCTTTCCTTTCCATGCTGCAATTTGTAACTTGGCACCCAATAAATTGCATTTCAACCATTTCAACATACACTCGCCTCGCCGACATACACAGCGCTATGTAGCACTCGACACTTCAACAAATTGGAAATTAATTTAAAAGTGGCTGCCACATCCTTTTTACTTAATATTTTTTTTACACTTTTTCCTCTTTTTATTCCCATGTTATGCCTTCGACTACTTCCATCAGTTGGTTTGTAATGCGGCTTCTTTGTCGATTTCTTTTGGCAATTTCGTGTTTGCCTAGTGTAACAAACGTCGTTGCTTCGTGTTGCTGAAAGAGTGCAACATCGACAAATTCGACATTCAATGGTTATTTGTATTGAAGCAACATCCTTCGCAAATGCCTCTGCAGCAAAGGATGCCAAGGATGCTTCAGCAAGTAATTAGGTGTCATCGTTAGTGTGGAAACAAAAGGTGTTTCAATGACATAGTTCTTTGGTTTATAGGTCTGCAAAGTGTCGAAATTCTAATGGACAATACAAATTCGAAATTTTTACCAAAAAAAAAATATTTTTTGTTTCTCACAAATTAAACCAAAATTTTCATACAGAATTTTATTCATTTAAAAATTCAATTTTGAAGTATAAAAAATGTTTTGAACTAAAAATCAGTTTTTATTAAAAATTAAACTAAACAAAAATTATTTTATTTTAAAATCAAATAAATCACTTAAATTCAAATTTAAAAAAAATTGTAAGTACTAATTAAAATTTTCATAAAAATTAATTTTTCTTAAAAATTAAAACTTTGACTAAATACTAAATGTTCACAAAAATTAAATTAATCTTTAAAAATTAAATTTTTATACTTAAAATTTAAGTTTTCATTAAAAATTCAATTGTTCACTTAAAACTCAATGTTTATTCAAAATTCAATTTTCCACCAAAAATTAAATTTTCCACTAAAAAAATTAAACTATTATTTATAAATTCCAAAAAATTAATTGTTCACTAAAAATTCAAATTTTCATAAAAAATTCAATTTTTCACAAGAAATTAAATTTTTCACTAAAAATTCAATTTTTCACTAAAAATTCAATTTTTCACTAAAATTCAATTTTTCACTAAAAAATTCAATTTTTCACTAAAATTCAATTTTTTACTAAAAATTCAAATTTTCACAAAAAATTAAATTTTTCACTAAAATTCAATTTTTCACTAAAAATTAAATTTTACACTAAAAATTCAATTTTTCACTAATAATTCAATTTTTCACTAAAATTCAATTTTTTACTAAAAATTAAAATTTTCACAAAAAATTCAATTTTTCACAAAAAATTCAATTTTTTACAAAAAATTCAATTTTTCACAAAAAATTCAATTTTTCACAAAAAATTCAATTTTTCACAAAAAATTCAATTTTTCACAAAAAATTCAATTTTTCACAAAAAATTCAATTTTTCACTAAAAATTCAATTTTTCACTAAAAATTCAATTTTACACTAAAAATTCAATTTTTCACTAAAAATTCAATTTTTCACTAAAATTTAAATTTTCACTAAAAATTCAATTTTTCACTAAATTCAATTTTTCACTAAAATTCAATTTTTCACTAAAAATTCAAATTTTTACTAAAAAAAATTCAATTAATTCACTTTTTCACTACTAATTCAATTTTTCACTAAAAATTAAATTTTTCATTAAAAATTAAATTTTTCATTAAAAATTCTATTTTTCACTAAAAATTCAATTTTTCACTAAAATTCAATTTTTCACTAAAAATTCAATTTTTCACTAAAAATTAAAATTTTCTCTAAAAATTCAAATTTTTACTACAAATTCAAATTTACACTAAAATTTCAATTTTTCAATAAAAATTCAATTTTTCATTAAAAATTCAATTTATAACTAAAAATTCTATTTTTCACAAAAAATTAAATTTTTCACTACAAATTCAATTTTTCACTAAAATTCAAATTTTCACTAAAAATTCAAATTTTTACTAAACAAATTCAATTTTTTACTAAAAATTCAAATTTTCACTAAAAATTAAATTTTTCACTAAAATTCAATTTTTCATTAAAAATTCAAATTTTTACTAAAAAAAATTCAATTAATTCACTTTTTCACTACTAATTCAATTTTTCACTAAAAATTAAATTTTTCATTAAAAATTCAATTTTTCATTAAAAATTCTATTTTTCACTAAAAATTCAATTTTTCACTAAAATGCAATTTTTCACTAAAAATTCAATTTCACACAAAAAATTCAATTTTTCTAAAAATTCAATTTTTCATTAAAAATTCTATATTTCACTAAAAATTCAATTTTTCACTGCAAATTCCATTTTTCACTGCAAATTCAATTTTACGTTGAAAATTAAATTTTTCACTTAAAATCCAGTTTTTCACTACATATTCCATTTTCCACTATAAATTCAATTTTCCACTAAATATTCAAATTTTCACTAAAAATTCAATTTTTTCTAAATATTCAATTGTTTATTAAAATATGAAATTTTCACTATATATTAAATTTTTTTACTTGAAATTAAAAAATCTAAATAAATTTTTAAACCACTTTTTTTCTTCAATAAAACCGTTACAAAATTCCAAAAACCTTCCATAGTCTAACAAACATTGTAATCTTCTTATCCTTCAATATTGACTATCAACTCAAAATTTGTCTAAACTGCAGCTCTGGCTGTCTAAAGTAGAAGAAAAACGCAAATATTAGCATAATTTGCCTTCTCTTCGTACGACTAATTATCACAAAATGTTACCGTTTATGAGCAGTGATTTTTTGCACCTGCAACTGCAGCCAGCAGTGCTGCCATCTATCTGTACCATGTACCATGTATGTGTTTCTTGTTTTTGAAGTGCCGAACACTTAAAGCTTTTGACTTGCCAGTCAGCATTGGCAGCTGCTGCTGCTTACGAGCAGTAGCAACATCAACCAAAATCAGCAGCAGCATAAACATCAAACATCAGACATCAAAACCGGCAACATTTTGCCAACTCAACACACATTGCATAGGTGCCACGTATCTCACAGATGCCTTGCCAAACACTAGACGGGGTTTTGTCCGTCATGCTTAGCATGCCTCAGCAACACAGGGCACAAATGTAAATGACGTAAAGTAAAATGAGCGAAAATGCAATGCAAAATATGAAAAAAAACGACGCTCGCAAAATACTTGAAGTTCTTCAGTGAAAGACAGAAAACATTAGAATGAAAAAAAATAAAATACTTCAAAATAAGTAGGGAAAATGAGGCAAAATGGAAAAAACAAAAATACCAACACAAAAAAATAATATTACACAATTTAAAAACAAATGTATAAAAACGGAAGAAGACTTAAAAAAAGGACTTACAAAAAATAAATAGTGCATGTTTATTTGAACATTTGCAAAATGCCAAAGCTTATACGAGAATGTGAAGTGAACGCACGTACATTGTAAAAAAAGTATGCATAATTATTAAAAATAGTGTTATTCAATGTTGTTTTATGCAAGACGAAATTACATAATATATAAAATTAAAAAAATGAACATTGTATAAAACAAATGCTGGAACCTTAAAGAATTTGTATTTTCAGTGCCAAAATTTTACATAATATATCGTCGTTGTAGAACGAAAAGTCACCAAATACATTTTTATGACAAACTTAAATTTCGAGTTTATTGATTTATATTATAAAAAATAATTGATGCCATTTTAAAGTTGAAATATACATTGATAGGTTTACATTTTCTTATCATGTGGTAAAAAAATTGAGATCATCGATTAAAAATTGACAGATACATAAAGATTTTTGTAAATGAATATTCGGAATTTTGAAAATGTATTTGGGACTTTTCGTTCTACAACGACGATATATTTTAGTTAGATATAATGAAAATGATTAACAGGTGAAACATATTTTATTAGCACCAATTATTTAAAACATACAGGGGGATAAACATCTTTGCGTTTTAAAATATAGGTCATTATGTAAACTCCCATATATTAACTCCCATATTTTGTTAAACGAAACGAAAAGTGATACGGAGTTTTTGGAATTTTGACGACTCACTTTCGTTTCGTTTTACAAAATAAGGTGGTAAATTAGGCAGTAGTAACGTTTTTATTTATATTCAATATATTAAGTTTGACTTAAATCATTAGCGCAAAACCGTTACGAAATCGGAAATGAGATAACTAAGTTGAATATTTTTTTCCAAGGTATAACACTACTCAACAAAACGAGAAAAAATGTTTGCCATGGACATCCCATACATCAATTCTATATAATTTGCGGTTTCTGATTTTGACTACATACTCTAGCTCTAGCTCTAGAATTTTCAGGCCAATTTTTATAATTCAAAAAATACAGTCCCTTTCACAACCAGTTTTCCAAAAAACTGTAAACTCAATTTCTCTGAATTGTCAAGACTAATTACAATATACCGATAAATACTATTATTGTGATAGGTTTTTAAGATATTTGAATGTAAACTAGAACCAGTTGGGAAGGTTAGATCACATGGGAAATTTTAAAGTGGCGACATTTTATAGTATGCGTTATTATTATAGTTAGGATTATCAAAATTATAGTCGGTCTAACTATAAATACCCTACACTATAAATACCCTACACACATGTGTGGTTACCATTCAAAGTTGTATACAGGTCACCAGAGTATACTAATCCCGAAAATAACTACAAACTTTCATTCGCTGAAGAATTTCCATTTATTTGATACCCATATTTACAAATGGGTAGGTGTACCGAATTTCGATTTTTTTTTTGTGAACCACAAGTCTTTTCGCCGGAAAACATTATTATCATGTATTTGAGCATGACATCAATATATATTTGTCCAAAAAAGTTTACATATGCACGTATACAGTAAAATTCACCAGTAGATGTATGTTTTATATGAGGTATTTGAACTTAAGTTGTCGGTTCACAGGTCACAATAGACAGATCATGCCCATTTTCACCGACAGACAGCGTAGATATATTAGTAATCTAAATTAGGAGTTTCATTTATTTAGCTTTGTTAGTTTTTCTGTAATCAAGATTTCAACAGACAGACAGACGGACATCGCTAAATCGACTCAAGAGGTCATGCTGATCAAGAATATATATATACTTTTCCATACCGGAGATGCTTCCTTCTGGGTGTTACAAACGGCGTACCAAACTGAATATACCCTTTCACTCTTAGTGTAGGGTATAAAAATATTGATAATTTTAGACTATTTTTGGACGATTTTTTAAATATTGTGAATCTAATGGTATATAAGAAAATGATTAATGGTTATACAGACAATAGTTCAAACTAACGACGATAAAAATAACTTTTTCGAATCGGTTTTCATTTTTAAAATATGCTCTATCAACACAGTTTTTGTCAAAAACGGTTAACATTTAAAATGCGAATTACTGAGCAAATGACTGAAAAATAGCCGTATTTACCCGAATTTTTCTCAAAAGCGCTACGTAATAGGAAAAACCTGAGTATGCAATAAGAATAAGCATACTTTAGATATAAAGTGGTGATATTTTCAGTTCAGGAACAGTATTATTTGTACTGAAAATTGATTATATAAAAGAGTACCGAAAATAAAATCTCAGGGAATATATAAAAAAGTTTATCAATTAGAAAAATTTTAGTAATTTTGATAGTTAGTTTGGACTATGCTCTAGATACCCATACATCATTTTTTTGTTTATCATTAAATCCTAACCGTACGGGGAAACGTACTGGCCCTAGACTACGCACGTGACTGGTTACTTGGAGATAATTAACCGATTCTAGTCCTGGCTCTTTTATATGAAACCAACCAGCAATTTTAACATGGCGTTGTCCTAGGTAAGGGTCAATTAAAACCTCCTGCATATATTTAGACCTATCACAGGACTGGTCTTCAAAATCGTGTTCTGTTATCAGTAACATTAGGCTTATCACAGAACTTGTCCTCAAAATACTGTTCTGTGACCGATATCAATCGTACATTCAGTAAAAAAAATATACATATTTTTTTAAAGATTGTTTTCATTTCTTTTTTATTTTTACTTTTTTATATATTTTCAATTTTAGTTAATTTAGTTAATTTATTTTATTTTACTTTACATTTTCATTATATTTTATTTTAACTTCTCCTTCATGCATTCATATTTCACTAATGATGCCAACCTTGCATGCGTGCATTTTAATTACTTGGAAGATATACTCTATTTAAATCAATATAGTATCGAAAAATAGTCTACGAATTATAGACGCATTCGTTGCAGTGTGTAAATAAATCTCGTAACTATGGCGCCATCTAGTGCCTTTTCGCTTCACTAGCGACTGTTTAGTATGTACACGATCCATTTCGTCATGCAGACATTAGACCTATCACAGAACTGGTCTTCAAGATCTGTTCTTAGTCGTTACCAATTGTACCGGTCACGTGAAATGTAGTTTTAGCGAAATTGACACCTTTTTCCCGAAGAAAAATGATACAAAAAAAATATCTCTAAATAAATGAAAAATTTCCGAGTTGAAATCCAATTACCTTAAAAGCGTATTGGAATATTAGCATTCATTAGTATATTAAAATTAGTCTAGATAATTAAAGAAATTTTTTTTTGTTAAACTATTTTTCCACAGAACTATATTTTGTTATTCTAAGTTGTACGAGAGAACGGATTAAAAGTACTATTGCAATTTTCTCAAAAACATAACGTAATAGAAAACCAGTTGGGAAGGTTAGATCACATGGGAAATTTTAAAGTAGGTGTAATTATGATAGTTAGGATTATCAAAATTATAGTCGGTCTAAGCCGACTATAAATACCCTACACATATGTGTGGTTACCATTCAAAGTGGTATATATATCACCAGGGTATACGAATCCTGAAAATAACTACAAACTTTCAATCGCTGAAGAATTTCCATTCATTTGATACCCATATTTACAAATGGGTAGGTGTACCGAATTTCGATTTTTTTTTGTGAACCACAAGTCTTTTCGCGGAAAAACATTATTATCATGTATTTGAGCATGATATCAATATATTTGACCAAAAAAGTTTACATAAGCACGTATACAGTATAATTCACCAGTAGATGTATGTTTTATATGAGGTATTTGAACATAAGTGGTCAGTTCACAGTCACAAAAAACTGATCATGCCCCTTTTCACTGACAGACAGCATAGATATATAAGTAATCTAAATTAGGAGTTTCATTTATTTAGCTGTTCTTGTTTTTCTGTAATCAAGATTTCAACAAACAGACAGACTGACGACAGACGGACATAGCTAAATCGACTCAGGAGGTCATGCTGATCAAGAATATATATACTTCCATATATACTTCCATACCGGAGATGCTTCCTTCTGAGTGTTACAAACGGCGTACCAAATTGAATATACCCTTTCACTCTTAGTGTAGGGTATAAAAATTATGGAAAAATGTTTGGATTCGATAGAATTTGATGTATTTGGCAGTTGTGTTTCCAATGCGTGAACTTGTGACGGACATAAGGATATTCGTTATTCCCTAAACAACAAAAATAAAAATATGGAAAAAAAATACCCCACGGCGTAGGCAACCCTATTGTCATTGTCTTAACACAAATTAGTTGTCTTCGGGACAAACAGCAAAATAAACAAAACAACAGTGATATAACAACAACAATAACAAAAACAACTATTATAACAACAACAGCAACAATAGGAAAATGTACAACAACGAGCGGAAAATGTTAAAGGACATCATGACAAGTTGCTCGTTTCCGTTACATTATTTTTCACATTTTCTCCCAACTGATTGTTGTTGCTTGCTACCGCTGTTGTTTCTGCTATTCTGGTTGCTAGTTGTTTGTTCATTTGCTGTCTCTTTTGTCTGTCATCTGGCTGTCTGTCTGTCCGTTTGTCTGTCTTTGTACTGTATATCTGTCCTTCTGTCTGTCTGTCCCGCTGTCGCTCTGTGTTTGTTCTTGTGTGTAAACTATCCGCTTGATTTTTATGCGAGTATGAAAAAGTTGATATAAAAATATACAATATACTACTGTTCAAGTTACATTTACATGACAAGATGACAAGGATAACAACAAAATAAACAAACACAACAAAACTAACACAAAATTTTCATAATGAATGTCTTTTTAATGAGACACAAACAAACAACCAAATAAAATAACACAAATTGTTGTTACTATAGGTATATATATAAATCTATATTTGTATAAGGACTAACAGCAATCATATACAGTATGTAATGGTAACGTTTTTAATTATTTAATTACTGATTGTTTTCATATACTTTTTTTTCTTGAAAATGTAATACAGGATCAATATATGTAACTCTGTGTCATTGGGATTGTCCCAGAAGTATTCGCATTGAGTTTTTGGAACGATATTGTTTTTATTTATTTTTGATAAATAATTGATTTAATGGGCAAAAAAAATATGAATGTAATATCATCCAAAGCTATAAAAACCATAGGATGGTCACTCCTATTTTTAAAACATATGATTATAAAATACATTTTAAGAATTTATATAGAAAATTGTATGCTTCATAAACAATCAAACCTATATTCATAATACAGGAAATGACCGTGCATATACCAACAAAGAGTTCTGTCCAAATAGATCCCGTACTTTAAGAGTTATAGCTAAAAATATGCAAATGAAACCCCCTCATAAAACCTCTATTTAATTGAAAATGTCGACGAAAGATAAACCATTCTCATTTATATTTAAAAATTACTGTCTCTTCCATATATAAAACTCTTGGTCCGTCTGTAAGTCTGTCGGTATGTCGGTCTGTCTGTTTGTTCCAGCATCACGTCTAAACCACTGAACCGATTTAACTGATTCCAGTAACATTCAAGTATGCCATTCGTATATCGTTACGACATCAATGTGGATAGATGGAGAAATCACACGATATCGAGCCCGTTCTCATAACGATATCGAGCGTTAAATTGGACATAGATGGTAGGAAGATATCGAAACGTTCTGTCGGAGTTTTCTCGATACGAGAAATTTTTCGAAATCGGAACGATATCGAAGAAAAAAATTATCAAAGTTCGAAAAATATTACGATATCGATTTGATATATTTTCAAATATCGTATCTTGTCAAAGAATTTGAATGTACGAAAATTTTTAAAAATTAGAATCGAGAATGCAACGAGATCGAACTTTTTCATTGAAGTTTTTCGAGAAAACTTCGAGGCATCGAAGGTCTCTGAGATATGACAGGCTGGGATAAGCTATATGTGGGCGGGATTTGACAAAGGGGCGTGGCACCTCCCATACTACCTAAACTTTCAGTAAGACATAACTCAGCACTATTAACACCTAAGAAGGTGAAACAAAAATCTCAAAAACAAAAAAATATACAAATTCAAAACAAAAAAACAAAAATAAAAGCAAAAGCACTAAACAAAAGCAAACACACACAAAAATAACAGCAAACTAATAAAAACAAAAAACAAAAGTAAAACAAATACATAAATCAAATACATAAGAACAAAAGCAAAATAACAAACAAATAAAAGCAAAAACAAACTCAAAATAAAATACAAAACACAAAAAGAGAAACAGAAATCAAAAACACAAATAAAAGCAAAACATAAAGTTAAAACACAAAAACAAAATCGAAAGCATAAAAACAAAAGCAAAATTAATATCAAAAACAAAAGCATAATAAAAAAACAAAAGCACATAATTAAAAACGCAAAACCACAAAAACCAAAAACGCAGAAACAAAAGCATAAGCAAACACAAAACCAAAATAAACCAGTTGGGAAGGTTAGATCACATGGGAAATTTTAAAGTAGGTGTTATTATGATAGTTAGGATTATCAATAATATAAACCGGTCTAAGCCGACTATAAATACCCTACACATATGTCTGGTTACTATTCAAAGTGGTATATAGGTCACCAGGGTATACGAATCCTGAAAATAACTACAAACTTTCCATCCCTGAAGAATTTTCTTTCATTTGATACCCATATTTACAAATGGGTAGGTGTACCGAATTTCAATTTTTTTTTTTTTGGGAACCACAAGTTGTTTCGTGGGAAAATATTATTTTCATGTATTTGAGCATAATGCCAATATATATTTGACCAAAAAAGTTTACCTAAGCACGTATGCAGTAAAATTGATTTGTTGATGTAAATTTTATATGAGGTATTTGAACATAAGTGGTCGGTTCTCAGGTCACAATAGACCGATCATGCCAATGTTCAGACAGCTTAGATATAGAACTAATCTAAATCTAAAGTTTCATTGCTCTAGCGAAATTGTCTTTTGGCTTTAGTTTTTTTATTCAAATACCCCAATGTGTGATATTCAAAATAGGCATGATCGACTGACAGAGCCGTCTTTAGTAAATTGGAGGCACTGGGTACTGTACGGTATGGGGAACCATCAATTCTTATAATTCAATAATGCTGCTTTTGACTGGATGCATTTAAGAAAATGAGCATTCGTATTTTGAAGGCGTTCTCACCCACTACTTTGAATCACTACACTATACTACACTATTGTGAAAAAATAGTTCAAAAAAATAACGCAATATTAATAATATTCCAATAGGTTTTTAAGAAAATTTGATTTACGTGTCGATCATGTATTTCCCGGTGACAACGATATCGGCTACAATTCGTTTGAATATCGGTTGAATATCGTGTGACTGCAATTTTTGATTCATGTATCAAACGAAACGTTGAGCGTTTTTTTTGTTGCCAGCATATAAATCAGACGACAAAGTAAAAAAAAAAAAAATAAAATTTTTGTTTATGAAAAATAGTTGGCAAAACAAACATTTTGAACAAACGTTCGATTCAAAGAGCGAAGCGAACGAATCGTTTGAAATACGTTATACAAATTTTAGATGAAGGGGACTGGAAACGAATCGTAGTCACACGATTTGTGGGTAAAACTCGAAAAATTTTGAATTTTCAGAATTTTTATGTATTTTTTTTATTTAGGATTTAATGGTAAACAAAAAAAATAATTATGGTTATCCAGAGCATACTCCAAACTAAATATCAAAAATACAAATGTACTTTTTAAAATATGCTCTGTGAACATAATTTTGGTATGCTTTGATACAATAAATGTTTAATAAAAATAGTTATGCTTGTAACCTGAAAATATCATTACTATATATTTAAAATATGATTAAATTCAACTAAAAACGGCTATTTTTAAGTATGGTATATGTAAAATATATAAGAATTTCAAATTGAAAGATTTTTGGAGGAAACTGTGTTGATAGGACATATTTTAAAAATAAGAATTTGTAATTTTCATCGTTAGTTTGAATCAGCATAACCGTAAATCAATTTCATATTTATTGTTAGATCTAAAATTCTAAAAAAAATCGTTCGAAAATAATCTAAAACCAGTCCGGAAGATAAGGTCACATTGGTAATTTTGAAGTAGGCAAATTGTGATAGTTGGTTTGATGAAGGTTGTAATAATTATGAATTATGATCTAAGCTGAATATAAATACCCTACACATATGGGGTTACCATTAAAATGATCCAAAGATTACCAATTTGCAATCTTGAAAGAATTTCCTTTCATTTGAGTACCCATTTGTACAAATGGGTAGGTGTACCGAATTTCGATTTTGCTTTAGGAATCAAGAGTTATTTCGTTGAAAAAGCATTATTTTTATATATTTGAGCATAATGTCAATGGGCCATTCCACTCCAAATCGAACAAAAAAAGTCAAATTTGAGATTTTAACTTTTAGATTTCAATAAAATTTGGGCAACTGGGTACCTATATATGTACTGACCAATTTTCGTCCACTACTTCCAGAGATACAGTGGCTCAAAGTTACTAAAAATGAGCCAAAAATCACTTTTGTATATCTCTTAAACTAGAAATGCTAAATATTCCGCTGATGACTCGTTTTACAGCTAATAGAACAAGCTTTTAGAAAAATTCAGTTGTAAGTTCTGAACGAGAACAAGTGGCCCGTGGTCATTATCCTTGCACTTCAAAATTGATGTCCTTAAAAATGATCCTTTTAAAATTCTGAAAAAAAATTTAAATTTTCGTCAATTTATTATAAATGTTTTTGCAAACTTTCAAGATAGTATATTGATGGCATGATATTTTAAAAAATTATTTTCTAAATTTTTATTTATATATTGTATGAAAAAAAAAATATTTTTCTCAATACAAAAAATATGTAAAAATTTAGAAAATTAATTTTTAAAATATGATGCGATTAAAATTCCATCTTAAAAATTGGCATGAACATTTATATTAAATGAACCAATGTGATTTTTTTCAAAATTTGAAAAAGAATCCTTTTTAAGGACATCAATTTTGAAGTGCAAAGATAATTACCACGGGCCACATGTTCAAGTTTAGAAGTTACAATATATATATGGTATAAAAGCTTGTTTTATTAGCCGTCAACGGAGTTTATACCATTTCTACTTTAAGAGATATTGAAATATGAACAACCATAGAAAAGTGATTTTTGGCCCATAGTTACAAAACTTTGAACCACTATATCTCTGAAAGTAGTGGGCGAAAAAAAAATTGATTAATGCATATCTCAATACCCTTTATCAGTTGTCCAAATTTCATTGAAATCGAAGATGGTGAGTTCCAACCGCTGGTTGATTTGTTGTGGAATGACCCCAATATATTTTTTTAGCAAAAAAATTTATTTCGGGACGTATAACGGAAAATTCACCTGTAGATGTCAGTGTTATATGAGGTATTTAAACATAATTGGTCGGTTCATAGGTCACAATGGACCGATCTTTCTCATTTTCACTGACAGCGGAGGTATATAAGTAATTAATATTAGAAGTTTTATTGATCTGACTCTTTAATTTTTTCAGTAGTAGTACCAACCACATATGTTCAAATATCTATTATAACACTAAATATCTACGTCTGTTTTTTACTATATACCGGACGAAGTTATTTTATTTTTTATAATTTATTTCATTTTTTATAATTTATTTCATTTTGTATAATTTATAATCAAATATATCATGTGGTGCCCTATCAATTCGTACATATGGACACTCAAATGAGAGGAATTTCCTGAGCTATTGAAAATGTTCATTAATTTTCTGGATTCATAAACCCTTGGAATATCTGCATAACTTAAAGCGGTCGTCTTAGATCGACTACAACTTTCATAATTCTTACTAAATTGTCAACACCACCTCTTAAACTTTCCCATGTGATCCCTATATTCACTTAAGGACTGCGTCGAATAAAATTGTCTGTTACATATCTTCCCATAATGTGCTATTGCAATACAAAATTTATTTAACGCGCAAATGGCAAACGAAGTGGAAGTGCGAGAAAATATAATTAAAATTTTTCAAAAACAACCTAGTTGGTCTTTTAAAAAAATTGTCAAGGAGGTAGGGGGCTAACGCTAAGACCATTTCTCGCGTTATCAACCGCTTTAAGGAATACCTGAGTATTGATCGGAAGAAAGGTTCTGGTAAAAAAAAGGCTCACATGACATGATCGTGAAAAGTCGAAGAAGGTTGTGAATATTTTAAAGAAAGATCCAAGCATATCCGGAAGGAAATTGGCGAGAAAGGCGGATTGCTCAGAATCTTTAGTGCGCAGGACTAAGAAAGAAGCTGGGCTGAAGACGTACAAGGTCCAAAAAGTTCCGGATAGAAATGCCGTCAAGAATGAAACCGCAAAATAACGATTGCTGCATAATGGAATTCGATTGCTGCATAATGGACGACGAAACTTATGTTTTAGCGGACTTTTCTCAGCTACCTGGGCAGGAATTTTATACAGCCGATTCTCGAGGAAATGTCGCTGAAAAATTCAAATAAAAAAAAATGACAAAATTCCCAAAAAATTCCTTGTTTGGCAGGCAATTTGCAGTTGTGGAAAAAGGAGCAGCTCATTCGTGACATCGGGAACAATTAATAGCGAAATATATGTTAAGGAATGCTTGCAAAAGCGATTGCTTCCATTTTTACGCCAACATGAAGTGTCCACATTTTTTTGGCCTGACCTCGCTTCATGTCACTACAGCAAAACGGCCTTAGAGTGGATCCAACAAAATGCAGTGATTTTGGTGCCTAGAGAAGCCAATCCACCAAACTGTCCAGAACTCAGGCCGATTGAGAGATACTGGGCTTTAGTAAAAAGGGAGATGAAGACAACAAAAAAAGTGGCCAAAGACCTTCAAGACTTTAAAAGAAAGTGGTCTTCAGCAGCTGTGAGGGTGTCGGACACTACCATTACAACATTAATGGAAGGGGTTCCGGAAAAATTAAAACTTTTTATTAAAAAATATTAATTTCTGGTTTTTTTATATTTTTTTTAAATCTAAAAATAATTTGCAAAATAAAATATTTTATTCTATAAAAATTCTATTACTAGATTTCTAGATTTCTTCATTTTTATAGCGGACAATTTTATTCGACGCAGTCCTTTTATATTCTCTTAAATATTCTGCCTGTAGTCAGATGTTTTTCCACTAATGAATTTTGATTGATATGGTTGTTATTTTCTATATAATTAAAATAAAAATGAAGTAATTAATATTTGAAGTTCAAAGTTTTGCACTTTTCTCCAAAGACAACATTTTTGATACGGACATGGAAATAAAATGTTCTGTTGATACTATGACTAGGACAATTACCACAATGTTCGACAACATATTATAGAGTTTCCGAAAACTTCAAAAATGTTTGCATAAAATGAAACATAAAAAGGAAAACTTTGTGAGTGAAGCAAAATATTGGCCTTGATTTGTTATTAAAATTATTATTAGATATTCGCGAAAAAAACCAAACATAATCTACCAACTGACAACGTTTTCATTTTTGTTTTTGTTTTGTTATATTCCACTGATGAAATCTAATTATTTTATTGATGCATATTTTCAGACTTATTCGCATGCTCCAAAATGTTTAGAAACAATTACGTGCTTGAGGCAAATAAAAGAAAAACAACAAATTGGGAAAATTCGCTTTTATTTCATTTGCGTGTGCGTGAAAGGAGCCAACATTGTGAATGTGTGTGAGTGAATAGATGTATGTGTGTGTGGTGTATTGCCATGACTTTCTAGAGTGAGTGTGTGTTGATGTATGTAGTATGTGTTGTGTCTACTTTAAATGTAAATTTAATTTTTGAAGTGCTTTGAAAACAGATTTTGCACAATGTTGTATTTTTTTATTCGTTTTTTTTATTTTGTGTATATTTGTATGTAACGCTTCCTTTTATAAATATTTTATATTATATTAAGTTTTTTAAAAATGATGTTTTATAAATGCGTAAATGTGCGCAAAGTGTGTTAACAGCAACATTATGGCAAATATTACTTAGCATCTGTATGATGTTAGTACAGACTGTTTTGATGATATAAAATAAAACAAAAAATTAAATTAAATAAACTTTTAAATGTTATTTTTAATAAATAAGGCTAGCGTAAATATAAAGCTTTGGTACCAAAATGTGGCTTAAATATAACAAAAATAATGAATAACAAAAAAATTCAGTACATACATTGCAAACTTAAACAAGTTAGATCACATGGGAAATTTTAAAGTAGTTGTAATTATGATAGGATTATCAAAATTATAGTCGGTCTAAGCCGACTATAAATACCCTACACATATGTGTGGTTACCATACAAAGTGATATATAGGTCACCAGGGTATACGAATCCTGAAAATAACTACAAACATTCAATCGCTGAAGAATTTTCTTTCATTTGATACCCATATTTACAAATGGGTAGGTGTACCGAATTTCGATTTTTTTTTTTTGAGAACCACAAGTCGTTTCGTGGGAAAACATTATTTTTATGTATTTGAGCATGATGTCAATATATATTTGACCAAAAAAGTTGACCTAAGCACGTATACATAAAAATTGATCTTTATATGTACATTTTATATGAGGTATTTGAACATAAATGGTCGGATTATAGGTAACAAAAAAGTTTCATTTATCTAGCTCTTCAATTTTAAGTAGTAGTAGGAATTTCAACAGACAGACAGACAGACAGACAGACAGACAGACAGGCAGGCAGGCAGGCAGACGGACTCAGGAGGTCATGCTGATCAAGAATATATATACTTTTCCATACCGGAGATGCTTCCTTCTGGGTGTTACAAACGGCGCACCAAACTGAATATACCCTTTCACTCTTAGTGTAGGGTATAAAAAAGCAATAATAACCAGTAAGGAAAATTTCATAAAATGAGATAATTTTGTAGTTGAAATGTTTTGCAAGTTTTAGTTAGCATGCTTTAAAATAATAATCTTACCCTTTAACGTGGTCCAGAGGTCACCAGAATTTTTGGATCCTGAAAATAAAATGCGAAATATTTTGGTAAAGACGAAATGTTATGGAAATCATCATATAAAGTGCTTAAATTGAAATATTGAAAATATTTTGAACTATATATTCATTTTTCTATATATTCAATCTATACGATACGATATTATACGAAAAGATGTAATTTGTACCATTGGTCAAGCAATGAGTAAGTGTAAATGAGACATAAGACGATACAACGTACTGAATGAAGCAATGTGTTAGAAAAAGACGGAAGAACATTCAGCACATTAAAGCATTATAAGAGAAAGAAAAAAAAAACAAATCAAAAGACAAAATAAAAACACAGATACAAAAACAAAAATAGCAAAATCAAAAAAGCGAAAATATAATCAAAAGCAAAAACAGAAATAAAAGCTAAACACAAAATCTTAAATTCGAAAAAAAAACAAAATCTTAAACATAAAACAAAAGCAAAACGAGTTGGGAAAGTTAGGTCACATGGGTAAGTCGGTCACATGGGGCGGATTTTTATAGTCGGTCGGGCCCGACTATGGAATACCCTACACCTTTGGTGGGGATATTAATGTGGGATATTTAATTGCATACCTTAATTTTAAAGTTTTTAATTATGCTGAACCTCCCCACTCTCAGAATATTATTCATATATCAGAAATTTACGTCTTATATCCCCATAAATTAAATAAAAAATTTATATAAAGTATAAAAAACTAAAAAAAAATTGAAAAATATAATTGGGCGAACCACGCCTATATTTAAAATTTTGAAAGGCTAATATTTCATAGATTTGATTTTAATAATTTACGGATCAAATGTTTACTATGAAAACCCGGGATATAATGAAAAAAAAAAGTGGGCCGATCACGCCCATTTTTGGACCACATATTTTTAGGTAAATTCTAACAATATGTTTTAAATTTTATAACTATACCTTGAATACTTTTCGAAATATTAGTTTCGAAAGAGTTATATAAAAGTGACTTGTATGGGAGGTGGGCGTGTCCGTTGACCGATTTGGCTCATTTTCAAACTCAGTTCCTACTTTTGGCTAAAATATATTGAGACGAAATTTCATCGCATTCTGATTAGTATTTCTCAAGTTATTCTGTATTTGGACAGCAAGACAGCAAGACGGACAGACAGACAGACGGACATGGCTAAACGGACTCGGGTAGTGATGCTGATCAAGAATATATATACTTTTCCATACCGGACACGCCTCCTAAGGGGCGTTACAATATATGCACAAAGTTAATATACCCTGTACCTCATAGGTGTAGGGTATAACAAAGCTAAAACGCAAAAACAGAAAAATGAAAACCAAAAGCAAAAAACACAAAACAAAAAATCAAAGGCATAAAACAAAACAAACGCAAAAACAAAAGTAAAAGTAAAATTAAATGCAAAAAAAACAAAACACAAAACAGCAAAAATAAACAAAAATAAATGCAAAAACATAAAAATAAATATCAAAAAGCATTTGTTTTAATTTTCTATTTCTATAATTCACAAAATATTTTTTTATTACACAATTCTTTTGTTCAGTATATATAATGAATATATAAGATTTAAGAAAAATTACACAGAAAAGCCCCGAAGCGCAATCCGGGTGCAAAATTCTAGTACTATATAATTCACTGGTACATACACTGGCCTTTTTTTTAAACGTTACGTAATGTAAGAGGTTTGCAAGTTTAGTTTAGATATATTTCAAAAATTATTTTATTTAAAAAATCTACAATTAAGATACTTAAAATTTAAATTAAACTCAAATGAAATACATATATTTTTTAAAAATAAAAAGATTATATTGAATTATAACAAGGTTCGACTGACTTAGTAGCGAACATCATGTAAATTCCCGCATTCTACTCTCATGAGGTTTTTTTTTATTTATTTTTCTTTTTACTTTTTGGTAATTTCCACCCACACCTGTTTGCTGGCGCAAAAAGTCCCCAAAGTAATATAAAATTTAATTTGTTCTAAATTAGTTTTTTCTACACATCGTCAATTTTTCTTTTTTTTCCGTTATCATATACAATATGTTGTATTTTCTCTACTACGCGAAATTGTTGTAACTGAATTTTTATTTTTCATTTCTATGTCATCAAAGACCGTCATGCGTTAATATTATTTATAAATATGGTATTTTGAGTAAAAGTAAAATGTAATAAAAATTGAGATCATCTATTTAAAAAAAATTGAAAGGTTTTTGAAAATTTTTAAATTCAATTGAATTTGTGTGTAAAGAAAATGAGTTCAAAATGAATCAGTTGGCTTATATGGAAAACATTTAGCCAAACCAATGCCAAAATAATATTATAAATAAATAATAAATATTAATATTATATAATAAATAATAATATTATAAACAAAATAATATTATAAACCAATATTTCATTTTTACTATCACCTCTAGTCAAATTTTTACCGTGTCAAAAATTTATAAATATCAAACTTTGTCTTAAAAAAGCAAAATACTCTGTCTTGTTCGATTTCGAATTATTTTCATTTGGCATTAATTCGAACAGAAATAATTATTTTAACACGGAATTTATTTAAATGTATAAAAACTTTCAAAAAAGTCGTAATTAATTTAAGCTTCAAGTTATTTTTGACTATATTTTGAAATATTTTTCATATTTCGTGTGTCTCCAATATAATAATATGGTATAAAAAATAGTATATTTTTCTGGACAATTGGAAGGTTTAGCACAGATAACATTTTACGCAGTCAAATGGAAGGATACAGAAAAAACAAGAACGCTGCAATAAAAAGGGCTCTCCCAAACATAATTATACAGGCATTACATATATCTTTGGAGCTTTATGCAAACAAAAGTATTATTTCATTGCCCAACATTATTATTATAACAGCCAAACATATTTTTGTTTTCGTTCAAACATATTTATATTCAGAATGAATAATTTTCGGTGGTCTTGCAAACATATATATGTTTGAATGTGAAAAACATTTTGTTTACATGTAAACATATTTAGGTTTACATTTAATTTTAATATACAAAAGTAAATTTAGTGGTAATAATACTTCTTTACACAATATTAATTTTTCTCCTTTTTTAAATTACATTTTTTATCTATATTATATAATTATAAACATAATTTTTTTTTTTATTACACATCTTTTATTTATAAAGGGGTTTTCAATAAGAGCGCTACACAAGTTTTTTTCATAAATTGCTTTAATCGCTGATTTACATGAATTTAATATATTAATGTTTCTGTAGAAATATATATTTTTCATCAGATATTAATACATCTATGTTGGATATTTCCGCTATTTAACACACCCAACGACAAGAAAAGGTTCTTTGAATTATATGTATTTGGTTATTCGTGATTGTTACTGGGTGAAGACGAATTTAAAAATAATAGTTAAATAATAATTAAATTAAAAAATAATCATATAAATTATATATATGATTGCCATTACGATATCACAATTAAATAACAACGCTGCCTACTTTTAGCACTCAGTAACACTGTGACGGACAAATTTATGGGGTAAATTTGTCCCACACATTGCTCGCCTCCAGCAGTTAAAGGGGGGCCACCGAGGGAACAATTGATGAGAAGAGGGCAACACTGGTGCCTGTAGCCAAAGTAACGAGTAAAAGCTACGATCATGGAACAAATGGCGTCGTGGTGAGAATGGTGTAAAACCGGTCTAAGCACCATGCAGGTGCGTGAAAGAGACGAATACAGTGCACCGCATTTACGACGAAACATAGTAGCCGACGGTGATGAAGAAGCCGAGAACCGAAGCATCGGTCAGTTCGTCGGCGACCGTGATACAGTGCAGACACACATTAGATTGTTCTGAGTTGTTGTAGTAAGTTTCTCCTGGGAGGAAAAGCGGGCTACAACAAGGAACCAAACCCATACCAACGCAAAGATAATCGAAGCTGAAAAGAAAGGTATAAGTTTCAAGCAGGCGGAGAATTATCCTTTGGTTGGTACGGCGTTGACGAGCGCTGCTGGGAACGGCAGTAGAAAGGTCAAGTTTCTCTGCCCAACACACAGGCTGAATCGGTGGTGGTTGAACCTGTCATAGTGGTTGAGCCAAGCGACACAAAGTGAATGTAAAATCGTTTTATTTAATGCAGCAGAACCCAAACACCGAACAAAGGCGAACAACAACTTCAGTTTATTTAAATGCAGCAGAGCCAAAGTGCCCAGGGAAGACGAGTCAACCTAACCTACAAAAGTGCGCCACGAGGATCGTGGTGGCAAAGCAGCGATACAGGCGCAGGGGACCGAACGACCATAACCTCGAAAGTGGCCACAAGAGGCTTGGCGGTAAGTTGTGTAATTTTATCCGACCACGCGGTGCGAACGTCCATTTCGTGCGCGTCACCACCAAGCCGAACCAAGCCGAACCAAGCGAGCCGAGTAGGCACGAACAGTGGCAGAGCACGAGAAAAGAGCCGTAGCAGTGAGCCGAGCAGTAGCAGCGTACGAGAACCGAACAGTAGCAGAGTATGAGTGCCGAGCAGTAACAGCGCACGAGAACCGAGCAGTAGCAGAGCACGAGAACCGAGCAGTAGCAGTGAGCCGAGTAGTAACAGCGTACTAGAACCGAACCGTAGCAGAGTATGAGCACAGAGCAGTAGCAGCGTACGAGAACCGAACAGTAGCAGCGTACGAGAACCGAGCAGTAGCAGAGCACGAGAACCGAGCAGGAACAGTGAGCCGAGTAGTAACAGCGTACGAGAACCGAACCGTAGCAGAGTATGAGCACAGAGCCGTAGCAGCGTACGAGAACCGAACAGTAGCAGAGCACGAGAACCGAGCAGTAGCAGTGAGCCGAGCAGTAGCAGCGTACGAGAACCGAACAGTAGCAGAGTATGAGTGCCGAGCAGTAACAGCGCACGAGAACCGAGCAGTAGCAGAGCACGAGAACCGAGCGGTAGCAGAGCACGAGAACCGATCAGTAGCAGTGAGCCGAGTAGTAACAGCGCACGAGAACCGAGCAGTAGCAGAGCACGAGAACCGAGCAGTAGCAGTGAGCCGAGCAGTAACAGCGTACGAGAACCGAGCATTAGCAGAGTACGAGAACCGAGCAGTAACAGTGAAGCGAGTAGACAACAGCGCACGAGAACCGAGCAGTAGCAGAGCACGAGAACCGAGCAGTAGCAGTGAGCCGAGCAGTAACAGCGTACGAGAACCAAGCATTAGCAGAGTACGAGAACCGAGCACTAGCAGAGCACGAGAACCGAGCAGTAGCAGTGAGCCGAGTAGTAACAGCGTACTAGAACCGAACCGTAGCAGAGTATGAGCACAGAGCAGTAGCAGCGTACGAGAACCGAACAGTAGCAGCGTACGAGAACCGAGCAGTAGCAGAGCACGAGAACCGAGCAGGAACAGTGAGCCGAGTAGTAACAGCGTACGAGAACCGAACCGTAGCAGAGTATGAGCACAGAGCCGTAGCAGCGTACGAGAACCGAACAGTAGCAGAGCACGAGAACCGAGCAGTAGCAGTGAGCCGAGCAGTAGCAGCGTACGAGAACCGAACAGTAGCAGAGTATGAGTGCCGAGCAGTAACAGCGCACGAGAACCGAGCAGTAGCAGAGCACGAGAACCGAGCGGTAGCAGAGCACGAGAACCGATCAGTAGCAGTGAGCCGAGTAGTAACAGCGCACGAGAACCGAGCAGTAGCAGAGCACGAGAACCGAGCAGTAGCAGTGAGCCGAGCAGTAACAGCGTACGAGAACCGAGCATTAGCAGAGTACGAGAACCGAGCAGTAACAGTGAAGCGAGTAGACACGAGCGCACGAGAGCCGAGCAGTAACAGAGTACGAGAACCGAGCAGTAGCAGTGAAACGAGTAGACACGAGCACCTGACAGCTGAACGCGTGAGCACGCGAAAACCGAGGAGCAACAGCAGCACATTTGAGAATAACCGAGCCGACCCGAGCGCTAAGGCAGCCGATCGAGGGGTAGCAGCGAGCCGAAGGGCTGAATCAGGGGCAACTACGAGGGATTTCACAACGACCACCCGGACAAAACAAAGTGAGCCGGCATCGGAGCCGGGGTCAGAGGAGGGGTCCCGGGTGGTACGCACAATAGCATAGGGAGCCGCGACGCGACGAGCGGCGTAATACGACATAGCAACCGGTCGCGTCAGAAAGGGGCGCAGACCGAGGAACCAGATTTACATATCCGAGGGCTCAGCGTTGGAGACGCCTCCGACGGGAACCCGCCATTTCTAAGCAATCCAGTAGCGGCAGCGGAGCGCTGCCTTTAATTATAATTTACTATCCTATCACACTTATTATTACTATTATTAAAGAAGTTATTTATGAATTAAAACAAGGGCGTTATCATTTACCAGGGGCTACAGTTGAGTTGAACTAAAAAGGTACCCCTGACATAAATAAATTATTTGTCGACCTACCCCTGGACCGCCGCTGAGGAGTACCTCAGCCTTTGACCACCAGGTAGTTCGTTACAACACTCACATTAATACTTTTGATATAGTTGAAAAGTTTTTTTTGGTGGAAGAATATTTTTAAGTACCGCCAATTACTGTTAATACCAAATAGTGGATGTTTGTGAAATATCCAATTAATCCGCATTTAACTGAACTCAAAACGGGAACAATAGATGGAAATAGAATTATTAAGTAAAGGGTTTTTCAACAGGGACGCTACAAAAGTAGAGCAACAGGGACAGCAAACGACGCCATATAATTTTAAATTCGTGTTCACCCAGCAACAATCACGAATAACCAAATACATATAATTCAAAGAACCTTTTCTTGACGTTGGGTGTGTTCAATAGCGGAAATATCAAACATAGATAAATTAATATCTGATGAAAAATATATATTTCTACAGAAACATTAATATATTAAATTCATGTAAATCAGCGATTAAAGCAAACATACTTAAACAAATCTTTTCTATCCGTGTATAGAAATCATAATTTTCGGAAGCTTTTAGGTAGCCAAAGATGAAAATATTGGCAAAAGTGAGAAATGGTACAATATGGCAATAAAAGTGGAAGCGCAAAACAATAGACAGAGACAGGGTATGGTAGGCAATACGCTGGAAGCAAAATATTACAGAAAAATACTGATTTTTCCGGAATAATTCCGGAGTTTTTGAAAAAAACTCAGATAAATAGAATGTTGTTGGTAAGAGTATAAAACTACATGGTATTTTAAGGGCAAATACCAGGTTTCGGGATCAGACAGAAAATATATAACATAAATTATATTTTAAAACTGCCTTGAACCTGATAACACATTAGTTTTCGGGTCCCGAGACATATTTTCGGCAAACTCACATATGAATGGAAATTTGTGGGACGTCTCCAGGCAGGGTCGATGTAGTTTTGAAACCTTTTTTTGAAATATTTCAAACAGCCAAAAGCGGAGTTTGAATCACAAGTTGTTTATTTTCTACCCGTTCCACAAATATGCCGTGAATCTGCCATTAAAATTACACAAAATTTTACAGCATGCTATATAAAATTTCCAAAATGTTCCATTTATCAGTGTGTTTGCTGGAAATATGCCAGAAATGTGCCAGAAAAATTACAAAAAGTTTGAAATATTTTGAAACATTTTTTCAAAATATTTCAAACAGGAAAAGGCGGCTTTTGTACACAGAAAAAAAAATTCTTCAATATGATGAATTTATTCATAAATATTATGAATTTTTTCGCCAACTACCAGATTCATCATATTAATACCACTGTTCATTAAATGACATATTAATGAATGAATTCGTTATATATATGAACAAAATATTCAATACAATGAATTTGAATTGTCATAATGATGAATTTGTTCATTATATTTTTAAAAAAAAAAAAAAAAGTTATAAAATAATTTGAAAAAAAAGTGTAAAAATTTTATTTAAAAAATAACAGCAAAAAAATTTAAAAAAAAATGTGGTCAAAAAAAATGTAAAAAAAAAAAAAAATCGAAAAAAAAAATACAAAAAACAAATTTTTTTTCGAAAAAAAAAATTGATCAAACAAAAAATTGTTCGAAAATGTTTTTATTAACAAAAATTTGTAATTATAATAAATATATTATAAAACATTTTACTGATTTATGCATGTCGAGCAATCATTATATAAGAAATAACACACAAGAACTTCTTGAGAATTGAGAAGTACGGCAAAACATGAACGAAAAAAAAATATGTTGATAGAAATTTGGTTTAATGAACAGCATTCGTCAATATGAAGAACATATATGATGTATTTTATATTTTGGTTCATTAATGAAATGATGAAACGTATTCTTCACATACAGTTCATCATATTGAAGAACACTTTTTCGACAGTTACCAAGCGTTCTTCATATTTATATAGTTTCTAAATAGCACTTCGATTTATCAATATGCATTACAATAATTTGATTAATCCAATATGTCCGAAATATTCCAGATAAATCCAAAAAAGGACTGTAGGACTGGAAAAAGGACTGTAGTGCCAACTATTATTATAGAATGTGTTTGCCTTGTACAGTTCCATTGAATTTTCCATATTATTATTAGTTTTCTTTCTACATTCCCTTCAATTTTCTTGATATCAATTTTTTATATCGTTCAATTTCCTATCTTAAGAATAATTAAAAATTTAATGAATTTTATGGTTTTTTGAAACTTTAGTAGAATATTTAATATATTCCATTCTTCATAAAACTATTATTATTGCAAATTAATTTTCATTTAATTTTCCCAGTATCCCATAAATACTTTTTAATTAATATGTAAAAATAACAATTCGTACAGTAAAATGTAAATGATTCAAAAATAAAACAGTCACTTTGAATTCATTAACAAAACTGATTTTCCTAATAATGGACTGCTCAACAAAGGGCGTAACGTAAAATCAAATCAGAGCAAAACACAAAACGTAGCTCGTAAAAAACTCATTTACAAATTTTCACCTCGAATAAACATAAAAACAACAGGCAAGAGAAAGAGACAGAGCCAGATAGATAGAGAGAGAGAGTGCGATGATTGTGAAGAATATGTAAAAATACCTTTTTGTTAATTTAATACACAATGGCAGTAGATAAAAGCGTAATAAGTACAAATAAAAGAATATGGCAACGCTGTAAACTATATAAAGAATACAAAAAAAAAACAATTGACTCTCTCACTCTGACACAATTAAAAACCACGTAGAGCTTGCTTTGATTTTGTCCTCGTCTCTCAATAATTAGTCCAGATAAGCGACGCCATATTTGCAACGACCGCGGTACACAAAAAGAGAAAAAAAAAAACGATTGTTGCCAGAGTGTTTATAATTTATTCCGTCAGGTTTTTGCAAATTATGTTCATTTCTTCAGTTGTTGCTGCTGTTCCTGCTTTTCCTGCTGGTCGAGTTAAAAAACAGAAAGTACTACGTAAAGTACGCGGAATAAATTTGTGAAATTGCAAACAATCGTAAATGCGACAACGACAGGTGTGACTGACTATAGATGGCAGCACTAACCGCGCGTCGAATGCACAGTCACGCTTCTCAATGGCGAGTAATTAAACCCCAGAGAAAAAAATACCTTTTTTTAATTTTTTTGATATCGTGGGTTTTATGCAAAACTCGCAGCGACCCAACTCGACCCAATATTGCCTGGACAGCCGGTACACGGGTCATTGTGCGCCCATAAAATCCGCGCATTCACGCGCTTCACAAGGCATCCGTTTCCGGCGAAAATGCAGCCAATTCCAATAAAAAAAAGAGTAAAAAAAACACACACAAAAACGACGAGACACAAAATAGCGAAAAATAAAATTGATGCTAATTCGCAATGACCTCATTTAAGGCGCGCACTTTAAGTCGGGGTTTGCCGTGAATGCCTGTAATTGTTCGCGTTGCAATAACCTCATGAATTTTAATTAAATCGCACAGAGCGCCCTCATAGGATGACAACGTGCCGACTGCCAATTGCTGCAGGTGGCAGTTGGGGGCAGAGAATTGGCAGACTTTTTGGAATACTTGTCAGAGAGTAAGAGAAAATGTACCATAAAAAATCATCATTACATTTAAAAAAAAAACATAATCGAACAGGTTCAAATTATTAAATATAACAATTTGATTTGTTAAATGTATTATTAATGTTTACGTTGTTGTTAATTCAACAAATTTTGTTGCTAATACAACAAAATATTGATTCAAATAATTATTGTTATTACATAAATCACAGACAATCATTAGATACTACATATCGACGCCTCTTTTTTTTGGAATAAGAGTTACAAGAATCATTCAGTAATTTGCAAAATAGTTTAATTAATATTTCTACAAGAAACGTTTGTCAGATATATTAATATTGTTGTTAATCTATTAAAATTAAATATGTTTATTTAAATAGTAAATGTTTTTGCTCATACAGCAAAATGATTAATTTATATTCATTGCAAAAACAACGATCCGCATATGAATTAATTAATATTACCAAAGTTTTTGTTAAATGAATTACAAAATAATAACTTTACAGCTAAAAATGTTTAACTATATAAAGCTGTTTTATGCCATAGATTTAATTCAATAGATTTTTAATTTAATGCTAAATGAACACTTTTTATTTACTAAAAAAAAATAATTATAAGTATTCATAAATATAACAAACTTTTTTGCTAAATATATCAAATCATTTTAAAAACTTTTACATTAAATTAACAATGCTAATTTAGCAAATATTGTTTCTGATTAGCGAAAATGTTTAATTGAGCATAATTTAATATATTTTTGCAAACAATACATTTATTAATATAGCAAAGTATTTTGTAAATATTACAAAAACTATTAACTAGCTATTACAGTAAACTTAAATTTATTAAAACTTAAACGTATTAACTAGCTATTATAGTAAACTTAAATGTATTAAAATGATCTATGATCTAATCAAATTATTTCGTTACTTAATACATACAACATAATAATTTGTTACATTGACAAATAACTTAATATAACAAAAAATTATTAATAAACACAATAAATGCTTAAATATAAAAATCAAACAGTTATTCATAAATAAAAAATTATTTTGTATTGATTTCAATTTTCTGCTTTCATCGTTTAATTTTTTTTTATATACAATTTCCTTTCTCAGTGTAAAGAGTTCAGTTCAACATCTACTACTATAGCAGGCGTAGATTTTATCGAGTTACAATTGCTTTGGCGCACATTACGAAGTGGCTGTTGCTACTACTTACAGGTTGATTGTTTAATTATCGGCATCGTTATTAATCGCCGCAATCGATCAGCTATCATAGCGAGCGAACATTATAATCATTATCAACAACATCATCATTCACATCGTCATCAACTTTAACTTCTCATTGCATTGCCTAGTTATAGGCTGTGCTGTTTATTGGGTGTTGGTTTGTATAATGGGCACTGCGTTGTGTAATAATTCAAATTGCTGTTAAAAGGTTCATTAGCGAAAATGAATACTTCTATTGAAACATTAAACTAACTAAAGAATATAAAGTTACCAGCAAATTCATGTTTTTATTTTGTCATACAATTTAGAAATCGGTTAAAAGATGTAAATGATTTTAGGGATTGTCAATTTGTGAACCATAAATACTTCCCCGAAAAGTATTTCCCCGGATATACTGCGCCGTGACAAATCTTCTAACAGAGAAATCAATACGTCGAGACAATTCGTTCTCAACAGAGACAATTCTTACACCGAATAATTATTCCACACTCAATTCTTTCTAAGTGTATTCATTCCTCAGACAATTCCTTCCAATTAAATTTCTTCCGCAGACAATACCTGCTAAAGACAATTCTTCCGAATGGAAATTCTTTTACAGAATAATGTTTCTAAGGACAATTCATTATTAAGACAATTTTAATCCTTCATAATTCTTCACTAGATAATTCTTGTTCAGCTAATTCTGCGCCAGACAAATCTTCATAAGGAAAATTCTCTTCAAAGAAGACAATACGAACCAATTGATATTTTCCTGGACAATTAAAATGGAAAAAAAGAACATGTTAAAGCAAGAAAACGGAAAAAACCAAACGACCTCGCAAGAACAAGACAATGGAATCGTGAACTTGATCACTATGTAAACATCTAACTCAGAATTTTTTTTTTCACAAAGACATTTTTCCCAAAGACACGGTTTCCCATAAATTGTTATCCAGAATAATGGCAATTCTTTCCCGAATTTTTATTGCGCAAATAAAAAATGTCCCGATAATTGTTTCATCTGAATGAACTTTTTCTAGACATTTATTTCTTGAGAAAATTCTTATTCCCTGATATAGTTTCTCCCCGGGCAATTCATTCCAGAAAAAAAAATATTTCCGAGAAAATGTTTCTCCAGTCAATACGTTTCCGTTCTCCTTGACATTTTAGGTACTTTTACCCCCAAGCAATTCTTTCTCAGATAATTCCACCCCGTACCATTTATCCCTAAAAGACTTTTTCTCAGAGAATTAATTCCCGAAACAATTTTACCTCAACAATAATAAATTCTTTAATAAATAAATTCTTTACGAGAATAAATTCTTTATGAGACAATTTATTCCCGAGTTAATAAAGGGTTTTTCAACAGGGACGCTACAAAAGTAGAGCGATAGGGACAGCAAACGACGCAATATTTCTTGCCGCTCTTTTACATTTCTCTTCAGTAAGGTTTGCCATTTCATGATGGCAAGATATAAAAAGATGAAAAGAGCGGCAAGAAATATGGCGTCGTTTGCAGTCCCTGTCAATCTACTTTTGTAGCGTCCCTGTTGAAAAACCCGTAAAAAAACTTTTGTAGCGCTCTTATTGAAAAACCCTTTATTTACTCAACAACTTTTCTCCGAGATATTTCCTTCCCCAGATATTGCTTACCCGGTAAAATCTTCCCCAGTATTGTATAGAAAACTGTGAAAATGATATTAAAACCGGAATATGATATAAAAAACAAATCTGAAAAAAATCTCACAAAAATTAAATTATAAAATGACAGACTTTGTTTTTGGCACATTAAATATAGTGAGTTTGAATTTTTTTTGTTCGCCGATTATCTTAAATACTTAATTAACAAAATGTATAAAAGTTTCCATTTTGTTTGTTATTCTAAACAATGCACTAATATACAAACAAAATAAACTGCTGTTTATCCAGTCTTTTTTGTTGTTTGTTTTTTGTTTCCTGTTCAAAATAGCCAAACAAAAAATAATATGCGATAAGCACAAAATTTCAGTTCGACAACATTATACGCATTAACATCAGATTTGTGCCACCGCCCCACAGGTACTTTGACATGCTGATCACGAATCTGATTGGAAAAGATTGTTGTGCCCCATACCCACCTCCCCCTAATGCCTAACGCTAATTTTCACTTGACATGTTAATAATGTCTTTTTTCAAGGGTGAAGTGGGAGTGGGTGTTTTTTTTTTTGTGACACGGCGGATATTGTAAGACACGTAGCTGTTTTTATTTTTTTATTTTTTTATAATGAGGTATATTTGATAAATATGCAGGAAAACTCAATATTTAAATAGGCCATCATTGTCAGGATTGGAAAATAATACGTAATAAATTAAAGAATTTTTAGAGTTCATGGCAGTGATATTTAAAAATTCAATTTTTATTTTTTTTAATTTTAAATTATCACTAAAAATTTTAAATTTCGCTAAAAATTTAAAAATTTAAAAATTCAATCAATATTTAAATTTTAACTAGAATGGGTTAAAAAAGTGATTTTCAAAAAATAAAAAAAACCCAATTTAGAAAAAAGGCAAATTTAACTAAAAATTCATAATTTTATTCGAATGTTATATTTTCATCAAAAGTCTAATTTTCATTCAAACCCCTATTTTTGATACAAAAGACAATTTTTTTTTTCAAAAATAACAAATAAAAATTTCAAAAGTTAAATTTTGTCTTTAAAGTAAAATTTTGAATCAAAAATAAAAATTTAACTTAAAAGACATATATTGATTAAGAAGTAAAATCTTAACTAAGAATTTTTACTCAAAAATCAAATTATTGCACAAGAGTAAAAAGTTTAATCAAAAGTAGAATTTTTACTTAAAAGTAAAATTATTACTAAAAAGTAAGTTTTTACTTAAATATCAAATTTATAATTATAATATAATTAATACCAAATGTAACATTTTTACTCCAAAGTTAAATTTTACACAAAAGTCAAATTTTTAATCAAAAGTACAATTTTTGATCAAAAGACAAATTTTTTAACTCAAAATTAAATTTTTTTAATCATAATTCAAATTTTTACCCCCAAAGTTAAATTTTTACTCAAACTTAATTTTTAGTCAAAGGTAAAATTTTTACTCCGAAGTCAATTTTTTTACTCAGTAGTAAAATTTATACTCAAAAGTCATATTTTTATGCAAAGTCAAATTTTTACTCCAAAGTCAAATTTTCACTCCAAAGTCAAATTTTTACTCAAAAGTCAAATTTTAACTCAAAAGTCAAATTTTTACTCAGTAGTCAAATTTTTACTCCGAAGTCAAATTTTTACTTAGTAGTAAAATTTGTACTCAAAAGTCAAATTTTTACGCAAAAGTCAAATTTTTAATCCAAAGTCAAATTTTTACTCCAAAGTCAAATTTTTACTCAAAAGTCAAATTTTAACTCAAAAGTCAAATTTTGACTCCAAAGTCAAATTTTTACTCAAAAGTCAAATTTTAACTGAAAAGTCAAATTTTGACTCCAAAGTCAAATTTTTACTCAAAAGTCAAATTTTTACTCAAAAGTAAAATTTTTACTCAAAGTAAAATTTTTATGCAAAAGTCAAATTTTTACTCCAATGTCAAATTTTGACTCCAAAGTCAAATTTTACTCAAAAGTCAAATATTTACTCAAAAGTAAAATTTAAACTTAAAAGTCAAATTTTTATTCAGTAGTAAAATTTTGACTCCAAAGTCAAATTTTTACTCAAAAGTCAAATTTTTACTCAAAAGTCAAATTTTAACTCAAAAGTCAAATTTTTATTCAGTAGTAAAATCTTTACTCCGAAGTCAAATTTTTACTCAGTAGTAAAATTTGTACTCAAAAGTCAAATTTTGACTCCAAAGTCAAATTTTTACTCAAAAGTCAAATTTTTACTCAAAAATCAAATTTTCACACAAAAGTTAAATTTTTACTCAAAAATCAAATTTTCACTCAAAAGTCAATTTTTTACTCACAATCTAATTTTGACTAAATAATAAAATGTTTACTCAAAAGTGTAATTTTTACTCTAATTAAAATATTTACTCAAAAATAATATTTATATTCAAAAGTCAAATTTTTAGTCAAAAGTCAAATCAAAAAAATCAAATTTTTAATCAAAAGTCAAATTTTTACTCAAAAGACAAATTTTTAACCAATGTAAAATAACTCAATAACTCAAATTTTTACTCAAAATTAAAATGTTTAATTTGAATCAAAAATAGTCAAATGTTAATCAAAAGTACCAAAGTAAAATTTTTACAAAAAGGCCAAAATCCGATTTGTTTTTCAAAAAATTAAATAAAGTTAAATATTATTTTTATTATTAAATTAAAATTGCATTAAACAATTTAATTTCAATTAAAAGTAAAAATTTCCCTTAAAAATTTGAATTTCAATTGAAAGTTAAAATTTCCTTAAATATCATATATTAATTAAAATTTCACTTATTCAATTATTTTCACTAACAATAAAAATATATAAAAATATATATTAGATAATTTAGCTGGTATCTTAAATAATTCAAAAACAATTACATAATAAACATTGAAAGCTTCGATATTAGAAATATTTAATATGAATAATGTTACTCATACGTCACGCTATGTTCATAATTTTGTATTTCTTTCTATCAAAAAAATGTTCTACAATAATTTCAAAAAATTCTAACTGAGTAAATTCTCTGAAAATGCGTGCTTTGCATGCAAAATAGTAGCATAGCTGACGAAAACTTTTCAGCAGCGTACCATATAATTTGTCGCGATAAGAGGCCCTCGGCATCAGATCCAGCACTAGAGCCAGCACCAGCACCATCGCCTGTCACTGTCAAACAATTCTTTCTGTCAGCTGTAATTTATTCTAGCATTGCTTCCGATTTGGTTTTTGTTCTTTAATTTTGTGGTGCTGCAACGTTTCGAATTTTAAATTATTATATTCGAAAAACCGAAATTAGCGTAGATTCTGCGGGTCGCATAGAACCGGAAACAATGCATACATAGTATAACAAAAACAAAACTAAAACGTATTGCACATGAAGGACATAAAGAGTTTTAATATTTTGTTATTTTTTTATTTTTTATTATTATTATTCTAATCACGATCTGACATTGCGTTCAATATGACGACAGCGCCGGACACTCGTTACACGCCACTGAATTGCATTTCGAAACCCGGTGCTCATGGCGCACTTCCGTTTCCGTTCAACGGGTGCAAACTATGGCAGCTGCTGTTGACAGCGTATGGTGTGTAGTTGTGTGGTGTAGTGTGGTGAGATATCATAAATGAAGTAGAACTATAATTGACGTTGATGAAATCTCGCCTTCGTTTTTTTTTGCGGAAGTTGTGATGCAACCATAATACCGCGAGTTTTAATCAATATTAAAACGTTTCGAGTAGTTGTGAGTAGGAAAAGTGGCACAAATGAAAAACTTTGGAAAATGTATAATATATGCATCTATAAAATAAATTGTCCATTAACATTTTAAAGTATTCCAAAATTATAAATAAAAAAAAAAACAAAAGGAGAATTGCTTGTGAAAATAATTAAAATGCCAATGTATCATAGAACATAATATTATGTTTATGTTCATTAATTTTATGTATTAGTCATAAATATGTAGAATTCGATTATTTTATATAATAACTCAGATTATTTTTGTTTAAATTATAAATTATCTCTCGAAATTTATCATTTTAGTTAATTTTTCTTATAACTCAAGCAGTAAACAAATGAAAAATTCATAATATTGACAAATAAGTAAAAAGTATTTATTCTATTATAAAAGTTCAAAATAATCAATTAAAATGATTTTTAAAACATGACAACAAAATCTTATTGATGAACGAATTAAAATACTGAATAAATTCATTATGCATCAACACTATGATTATATCATTGAATATCATAATATTGAAAACCATTTTCCATCTCAATATTGATGAAACTGCATTGAAAACAATGCTTGATATAAATATTCATGCTATTTCTAATTCATACAAATTATAAATTTGTTCATCACAACCATGAACTATTTATAAATATGATGAATGCGAAAGTTGTACTTATAGACATTTTATGAATTGAGTTAAAATCAAAGCTGAATGATTGAATATATGAATGATAAAATATTTGTGAAACCACTGAGACCACAGCCAAATTCCTCATATTGATGTCAAAATTCATAACATTAATGAAGCAAGGCAATATTTGATTCATATAAAAAAAAAGTCTTCATCACAACTATTAAATATTCGTAATTATAATGAATGCGAAGACTTTTCACTTAAATATTGACTTAAAAAGAAAGTCGAACAACTAATAAATGGTATTAATGATAAAATATGTTTAAGTCACACTACCTAATTCATTATAAGGATGACAAAATTTGTACTTTGTTATACTTTGTTGTATACTGTATTGTACTATATTGTACTATATTGTACGGTATTGTAATTTTATTGTACTATATTGTACTGTATTGTAATGTATTTTACTTTATTTTACTTTATTGTACTTTATTGTACGGTGCTGTTTTGTACTGTTTTGTCATTTTTGTACAGTATTTCACTGTATTGTACTGTATTGTATCGTATTGTATTGTACTGTGTTGTACTGTATTGTATTGCATTGTACTGTATTGTATTGTACTCTATTGTATTTTACTGTATTGTACTGCGTTGTACTGTATTGTACTGTATTTTACTGTATTATACTGCATTGTACTGTATTGCACTGTATTGTACCGTATTGTAATGTATCGTACTGTATTGTACTGCGTTGTACTGTATTGTACTGTATTGTACTGTAATGTACTGTATTGTACTGTATTGTACTGTATTGTACTGCATTGTACTGTATTGTACTGTATTTTACTGTATTGTACTATATTGTACTGTAATGTATTGTACTGTATTAACTGTATTGTACTGCATTGTACTGCATTTTACTGTATTGTACTGTATTGTACCGTATTGTACTGTATTGTATTGTTTTGTACTGTACTGTACTGTACTGTATTGTACTGTTTTGTATTGTTTTGTACTGTATTGTACTGTATTTTACTGTATTGTACTGTATTGTACTGTATTGTATTGTACTGTATTGTACTGTATTGTACTGTATTGTACTGTATTGCACTGTATTGTACTGTATTGTACTGTATTGTACTTTATTGTACTGTATTGTACTGTATTGTACTGTATTGTACTGTATTTTACTCTATTGTACTATATTGTACTCTATTTTACTCTATTATACTATATTGTACTCTATTGTACTCTATTGTACTCTATTTTACTCTATTGTACTATATACTGTAGTGTACTGTTTTGTACTGTATTGTACTGTGTTATACTGCATTGTGTTGTATAGTATTATACTATATTGTACTATATTGTACTATATTGTACTATATTGTACTATATTGTAATATATTGTACTGTATTGTATTGTACTATATTGTACTGTATTGTACTGTATTGTACTGGATTGTACTGGTTTGTACTGTATTGTACTGTATTACAATGCAGTGTATTGTATTGTACTGTATTGTATTGTACTGTATTATACTGATTTGTACGGTATTGTACTGTACTATTATAAATAATTCATTGTACTCTATTGTACTGAATTGTACTGCATTGTAATTTAATGAATGAACTACATCCAAAACCAATTTACCTATTTCAAGTAATTATGGGAATGATTTAGCCTTATAGAATATATTTTTTTAAATTAAGACCATTTTTCTTGTAAACAAACAAAATTTTCTTTAAATAAATGATTTTTTCTTCAAATAAAAGAAATGTTTTCGTGAAAGAATAATTTTCTACGGAGCCATTTTATTTCAACTGGGTAAATTTTTCAGTCTAAATTTATAAAATTTTTGAATTGTGTAGTATGTCGAGTTTTTATAACCAATTGAAACTTGATGTATTATAATTAAAAATTATATTAATTATAATTTAAAATTAATAACTCAAATAGTAATTTAAGTTGATTGAATTGTTATTTATTTAAAATTCTATAATATTAAAATTCTATTAATATTTCCATCAAACAAATATTGATAAAACATTCATCAAGTCTCTCAAAATAAATCCAGCTTGATGTTCTATTAATAAATATGCTGATTTTGACAGTTTGTTGAATTTTAATTTCATGGCATCATCTATGTTGCCCCATTTTAATCTGCACCAAAATACAAACCATTCAAATAATATATTCAATTCAATAACATATTTAGAAAAAATCTTTTTATCACGTTCAATGCACAAACAGTTGATTCATTAAATCAATTTTCAATTAAAATGTCAAATATCCAGTTAGTCAACATTGCAAAAATCCTTTCAAATCATTTGCGTTCTCATCACAATATAAGTGTAAAATAAAAAATAAATTCGCATCAAACAAAAAAAAAATAATAATAAAAAAAAAAAAGAATTTTAATTTTCAATCGCATGTGTTTGGTGACAATGTCACAAAAATCAATAAATGCTCCATTTATGCTCATAGATATTTTTGTATATATGTGGTAACGGGTAGGGTATAAGTTATATTTATGAGGAGCAACATCAAATGTATGTCAGTCACAATATGATAAATTGTGCATCAGTTCAGATCAGATACGATGTGCAAATCATGAGCATCACGAGTTAAATACGATTACATCGATTTCGATGACAACGACTTTGTTTTTATACTAACTGTGAATATACATATGTGTTTTATATATATTTACCAACTTTTTTGTTCTGTCGGAAATATTTTTACTATTTTTACTGCATACAAAATGCAGAAATAAAACAGAGACCCGGAAAACGTTTTTACCAAATATTTATGTGTATCGTGCACTACCTACTACTGACTGACTGCGCTAAATCAAATAGTGGAAAAATGTGCAAAATATATACGTAGTATGTATTTTTGTATAGAAACGTGTGTGAATCTGTGAAATACATCTATTCAACTGCAATGCCAAAGTTAAGTCTTCGAGAGTATGTGGAGAAATAGAGCAAAAAAAAGAAGAAGAAGAGAGTGCTAAAGTATGTCTAAAAGAAAGGACGAGTTGTGACTTATTTTTGAAAGTGATGCGACACTTGAAACTACTATGTTATTGTTTTAAATTGAAAAATCTTGAATTGTTGAGAAATTTTTATTAAATTTTGATTATTAAAAATTTATTCAATGTGCTTAAATTCTAAATAATATCGATAAGGATGGTGTATACTTTGTATATTCAGTGCACGAAATTAGTAAAAAATTATGAAAGTTTTAGTCAGGCTACCTCGACTGTATGTACCATACGATTCGTTCGAATTCGACATTAATCTGTAGATACCACCACTTTGATACCAAGTCCACTTTAACTTCAAACATGGACTTGTGAGACAAGTGCTACGAATGATATTTTCTATTGGGTCAACATTAGGATAAAACACACGAAGCATTAGGAAATGTATGTCAGAGATGTCTGCATGTACAAAAGTTTTATATAAATATGTGTTTTTTGTATTTGCATTATATAGCCACATATTATCGCATAGAAGTGCAATGAATGACACACAATTCTTCTGAGTATTTAAAAATAAAATAATGTAATAGTAAAAGAAAGTAAAATTAAAGTACAAATAAAATAGAAATAAAATATTGACAAAATAAAAAACTAAAAATAAAATATGGTACAACAAAAGCAAAAAGATATTTTATAATAACTGACATTTGTTTCAAATCGTTTGCGGTTTTGCACAAACTCAAGGGATTTATTTAATTGTATGTCATCGCAGACAATGCAATGAAAGCATTGAAATTTAAGATTTTTTTTTCAAGAAAGTTAAATGTACCAATAAAATTCAAAATCAGTCTAGATGTCATAAACTTTTTGCAAACACTTAGAATTCCATTAAATATTTAGATTATATTTATGTATTAAAATTGACATTCAAAAAAATTTAAATACTGCGATTTTTTTTGTGAAATGAAATTTGAAAAAAAAAATAGATTATTTTTTATTGAATTCGAACATTAAAAAACTTAAATCGTAACGCAATATGCATGAACGGTTAGGTGCACTGAATGATCATATTCATTTTGTTCATTATTCATCTGTTAGCATAAAAATATATTATCATAACACAAAGTAAGTATATCAGTAAAAGTGTTCTGTAGACTTTGGTTCTATATAAGGATTTTGCACAAAATAGGTCGAAACATAGATCAAAGGTCCATCGATTACGCCAATTTTGAAAATAAGGCAGCGTAGGTAAATACACACAGAATACTGATTTGTTGCGCCAACCAACTTATTCGGTTCTCTCAACCCATTTCGAACTGTTTTAGAACAAACAACAGACAGACAACAGACAGACAACAGACAGACAACAGACAGACAACAGACAGACAACAGACAGACAACAGACAGACAACAGACAGACAACAGACAGACAACAGACAGACAACAGACAGACAACAGACAGACAACAGACAGACAACAGACAGACAACAGACAGACAACAGACAGACAACAGACAGACAACAGACAGACAACAGACAGACAACAGACAGACAACAGACAGACAACAGACAGACAACAGACAGACAACAGACAGACAACAGACAGACAACAGACAGACAACAGACAGACAACAGACAGACAACAGACAGACAACAGACAGACAACAGACAGACAACAGACAGACAACAGACAGACAACAGACAGACAACAGACAGACAACAGACAGACAACAGACAGACAACAGACAGACAACAGACAGACAACAGACAGACAACAGACAGACAACAGACAGACAACAGACAGACAACAGACAGACAACAGACAGACAACAGACAGACAACAGACAGACAACAGACAGACAACAGACAGACAACAGACAGACAACAGACAGACAACAGACAGACAACAGACAGACAACAGACAGACAACAGACAGACAACAGACAGACAACAGACAGACAACAGACAGACAACAGACAGACAACAGACAGACAACAGACAGACAACAGACAGACAACAGACAGACAACAGACAGACAACAGACAGACAACAGACAGACAACAGACAGACAACAGACAGACAACAGACAGACAACAGACAGACAACAGACAGACAACAGACAGACAACAGACAGACAACAGACAGACAACAGACAGACAACAGACAGACAACAGACAGACAACAGACAGACAACAGACAGACAACAGACAGACAACAGACAGACAACAGACAGACAACAGACAGACAACAGACAGACAACAGACAGACAACAGACAGACAACAGACAGACAACAGACAGACAACAGACAGACAACAGACAGACAACAGACAGACAACAGACAGACAACAGACAGACAGACAACAGACAGACAACAGACAGACAACAGACAGACAACAGACAGACAACAGACAGACAACAGACAGACAACAGACAGACAACAGACAGACAACAGACAGACAACAGACAGACAACAGACAGACAACAGACAGACAACAGACAGACAACAGACAGACAACAGACAGACAACAGACAGACAACAGACAGACAACAGACAGACAACAGACAGACAACAGACAGACAACAGACAGACAACAGACAGACAACAGACAGACAACAGACAGACAACAGACAGACAACAGACAGACAACAGACAGACAACAGACAGACAACAGACAGACAACAGACAGACAACAGACAGACAACAGACAGACAACAGACAGACAACAGACAGACAACAGACAGACAACAGACAGACAACAGACAGACAACAGACAGACAACAGACAGACAACAGACAGACAACAGACAGACAACAGACAGACAACAGACAGACAACAGACAGACAACAGACAGACAACAGACAGACAACAGACAGACAACAGACAGACAACAGACAGACAACAGACAGACAACAGACAGACAACAGACAGACAACAGACAGACAACAGACAGACAACAGACAGACAACAGACAGACAACAGACAGACAACAGACAGACAACAGACAGACAACAGACAGACAACAGACAGACAACAGACAGACAACAGACAGACAACAGACAGACAACAGACAGACAACAGACAGACAACAGACAGACAACAGACAGACAACAGACAGACAACAGACAGACAACAGACAGACAACAGACAGACAACAGACAGACAACAGACAGACAACAGACAGACAACAGACAGACAACAGACAGACAACAGACAGACAACAGACAGACAACAGACAGACAACAGACAGACAACAGACAGACAACAGACAGACAACAGACAGACAACAGACAGACAACAGACAGACAACAGACAGACAACAGACAGACAACAGACAGACAACAGACAGACAACAGACAGACAACACACAGAAAGAAAGAACATTCTCATTTAGTGTAGGATATCATAAAATTACAAATTCGCCCTTTTAATCTATAAAATTTGAGTCGATCTACAATTTTCAAAGAAAGATATTTTGAAATTAAAACAATCCGCCGGAAACAAAATTAATAAAAAATTTTAAGAATATATCGCGCATATGTCCGCAAAACATACACATAATGCGAAACGTATAACGGATCCAGACAAAATTTTAGACAGGATTACAGCAGTTTAGAAACACTTTTCGATTTTAAACAGACAAAAGAAGTGTTTATATCTTTTTCCGAGTAATTATATACTTTCACAGATAAAAAATTCATAAAATTTATTAAACTCCCATACGCTTCCACAAATTTCCACTTATATCCCGAAATATACTTAAAAAAATGTCACACATTGTGTGGAAGCAACTTTTTAACATTTTTTAGGTACTGGATACACCGTTCGACAAAATTCAACTTTTGGCTGCACACATGAGACCAATTCGTTAAAGGATTTTATATGCATTTTAAAAGCAAGTGCATATCAAATATTTCTTCAAACATTTGAAAAAGTTTGATGTAGTTACTTAATAGTTGTGATGTCACTGAATATGAATATAAAAATGATTGTCCGATATCAATTAAATTACAGCATTTATTTGCATTTAATCAAATAAAATTGATTTTTAAAATATCTCAGAGTACCATTTCAAATGGGAATAGAACCATTTAATGAATTGATATTGGAAAAGGGTTTTCATATCCATATTCAGAGAGTTCGCAGCTACAAAATATGTTCCATAAAAAAAAATATGAATCTTCTTATGAAAATATGATATGGATTTGCAATTCAAATGCAAATAAAAACCCAAAATCTGCTTACATCTCTAGTTTTTTCTACCTCAGATGCAAAACTAAAACCGGACGAGACAAAATTTCTGGTATTATTCTGTAATATTTCGGATATAATTCTGACAATCAGGCAAAAACAAAATATTTGACAGCGATCAAAGCAGTTTAGAAACATATTTCAATCAAAAAAAAATCGAAGTTTATATCAAACGATGTCGGTTTTCTGCCCGTATGCAAAATATGTCGGGAATATGCATTTAAGATACCATGAAATCTGATAAACTGCCAATCGCTGCCCACAAACTTCCATTTTTCTGTGTATTTGCCGGAGATATGACGGAAATATTCCTAAAAAATGCCAGAAAATTTTACTCAGGCATATAGCATCTGCAGTTTAGAAACATATTTTTGAAAGATTTTAAGAGAACCAAGGCGATCTTTGTATTAAAATCTCTCTACTTTTTTAATAATAATAATAGTTTGGCGCTACAGTCCTGTACAGAACTTCGGCCGAGCTCTCTCACCATTTTGAGCTGTGCGTGTTATATTTGTACTCAAAGTGGTGGGACCTACAGTTTATTGCCGAATCCGAACGGCGGGTGAGAGCTTTTCATAGGCAATGTTTTACTCTCGTAGGTTTGCCATTTACTGACGAGAGGTAGCGCGGTATAGAAAAATGTTTCTATGAAAAGATGTTGTTAGCCCCAGTCCAGGCATGAACCGGGGACCTTTCGACTCGCAGTCCAACGCACTAACCACTGAGCTACCGCGGCTACTTTTTTACTGCCTTTAATATTCCATAATATTTGATAATCTGCAATACGCTTCACACAAACTTCCGCTTTGTCTGCTTTAACTTTTTCAAAAAAATGTTTCTGAACTACTTATAGCCTGCCAAAAATACTCGGGTTGGATAGATAAAAATAATAATAAGCACTAAAATTCATAAAACATTTTAACGATGATCATTTAAAAATATCATAATAAAAATAATTCTGGTACCATGATCCGTTTACGGATGAGTTACATGACCAAATTATAGTCATATTTTAAGGATGAAAGTGAAGTTTTATTAAGTATGTTTTAGAATCAATTCCCGATCTTAAACCAATCAAAATCTGATAAAAATTGTTCTATGGTCTTAATCAAAAACTGATCATTGAATATTATTCATTATAGCACGATGCCCATGTCTAACCTAATGTGGAAAATTTCTATTGACTTTAAAGTATTACTATGCACTATCAATAAAAACTCAACTAATTCAATTAATTTTATAAAATAATTCATAGAGATATATACATAAAAATATTTTCCCAAAAATATATTTCACTCATTTATTTTACTGACTACACCCAACAAAATACTGATTAAAATTTCACAAACAAACAACAAATATTTTAAACAAAGTGCTAATAACAAAAACTAAGTCCCACAGATCCCATGCTGCCATAATTCGCATAGAATCTTTTGACCTGTCGCTTAATAAAAATGCAACTTTATAGAGAACTGTGTAGCAACAGCAGTAGCAAAAGTCAAATTTTGTGAGTGCAAAATAATACATAAAATAGTTCAACTGCATGCCAAAGTTGAGCATAGTCTGCATTTAAAATTATTTTAGACTTCGTTTAAATTTTATAACCACCTCGATTTATTCCCTTTGAGCATGGGTAACACTAGAAGTTGGTGTGATGTTGTGAGTTGGTTGGAGGTTTTAGTAGCAGCAGCAATAGCAACAGCAGCAGTGCAACTAACGTTTTGCAGCTCATTTGAAGAAGTTAATTTAATTGAATATTCCGCACTTATGGCGCAAGCAAAAGCACAAGAGGAAGTTATTAAATGCAGTACAATGTTGCCTGACTAACTGGCTAGGCTACTTGGCTGCCTGAATACCGGAATGCCTGACTGCCGCACAGCAACGTTTGACGTTTAATTGCATTTGGTGTAGATGGCGAAATGGATGGGAATTGTTTAGAAATTACTAGCGATTTAGTGCTGAAGATATGCAAAAGATATAGAGGGTTATATAGTTTGATATTGTTTACTAAGGTTCGAAACGACGTTACATAGTAATAAAGGTTACAGGGAAAATGTATAAAGTTTAAATTGCTTAATAGATTGAACTCAATTTCAGTAGAAAATTAACTATTTTCATTTGAAATATTTCATTTTTATTATATGTTTTTATAACAGTTGGTTACTATTTCCAATGAAACTGTTTTAAATGTTATAAATCAAAGGGAACCAGAATACATCTTACCAAATAGCGCTACGAAATAGCTTCCAATGGAATAACTCCCAATAAAATAAAGCCCAATGAATATAGACATAGGATTATATCGTCACTGTCATGCCAAAGGCGCGAATGTGCATTTTTAAAAATGTTGGGAAATCAAATTTTAAAGTTTGAAGTGCTTTAAAAATTAGACAAATTTATATTTTCTTTAATTTTTTCTATTATTTTAGTTTATTCGTCAATTATTATAACGTACATAAAATATCTTTAAATTTGGACTACCTACTGAATTATAAATACGGATTTTGTGAGGCTATATCCTGATCAAAACGCAAATATTTTTGTTTTTTATTATGTAACTTTTTATTAGCACAAGATAAAATAGTAATGTAGAGGCATTAATTGTTTGTTTTTAAAGCACCTATCGAACTGCATCATTAATTAAAAATATTTTGTCAAACATTAATTTGCCATTTGTTATTTGCAGGAAAAAATGTTTGGCAAAATATTTTTAAATAATGATGCAGTTCGATAGGTGCTTTAAAAAAAAAACAATTAACACCACTATTATTTCTTGCACCAATAAAAAATTATAGCAAAAAACGAAGAAATTGTAAAAATTGAAAATCTTGTCATGCCAAAAGGGCGAATCTTTTAATTTTTTTGATATAACTCTTTAATGGTACAAGATAAAATAATCATGTAAAGGCATTTATTGATTGTTTTTAAAGCACCTATCAATCTGCATCATTAATTAAAAATATTTTGTCAAACATTAATTTGTCATTTGTTTATAATTCTGGCAGGAAAAAATGTTTGGCAAAATAATTTTTAAATAATGATGCAGATTAATAGGTGCTTTGAAAACAAATAATAAAATCCTTTGCACCACTATTTTATCTTATACCAATAAAAAGTTATGGCGAAAAAACGAAAAAATTCGCCCTTTTGGCATGGCAAGATTTACAATTTTTCAAACTCGCCCTTTTGGTGTGGTCTTTTGTGGCTAGAAATACCCAACAAAATGACACGCGATTTTGGCACAGCATACTTGAGGATAAACTACATTCAAAAATGTAAAAAAAATGCAAATGTCAAAAATCGCACATTCGGCCCTTTGGCATGATAGTGACGATATGCTAAACAGTGCAAAATTAATAATTTATTTTAGACATATTCGTCTTCTACAAAATACTTGAAAAAAATAATCTATTCGTATTACAAATAGAATATTTTTCATTCAAAATAACATTATATCTGATTTTTTTTATATTATATGAAATTATTATGATCGTGTCATTCGTAAAAGGCACATATTTTACATAAAATAATGCAATATAATTAAATTATAAATGTATTTTCCACATATTGAATGTGTTCACCGTTTTATCAGACTCAAACACAAACAAAAATTGAGTTTATAATAAATGAAATATCCAACAAATAATAGAAAATTATCTTCAAACATTATGAAATAACCCCCCAAATATAAGTGAAATAAACTCCGACAAAATTGTCGTTGAGTTTTATTTCTTTTTTTTTTTTTTTTTTGGAATATCTACTAAGATCGACAGCACTCAGACATACTATATCCATTGTACTGTGAAGAAATCCATTCCCTACGATTTTGTGGTTAATATCACCACGAGCGACCATGCCCAAGCCGGGATTCGAACCCGAGACCTTCAGAATGCAAGTCCAGCGCGCTACCTCCGGACTGCTGAGGCCGGCATTTGGGGTTATTTCATTATGAAATAACACCTTAAAAGAAAATAAAAATAATAACATATATAACAAACAAAAAGAAATGTGTGTGTTTTTCATATGAAATACCACCCAAAATCATATGAAAAATGTTGGGGGTTATTTCATTTACTAAGTATTTCATTTACTAAGTATAAAAAAATTCTTTAATGTAAAAATATATTTTTTAAATTTAAATAGGGGAGCCTGGGGTAAAGTGGGACTCGTTTTGATTTTCTTCCAAATAATATATTTTTAATTCTTTTCCCAAGTAACCACTTTGTGGCAAATTAAGTGGTAGTCACACAATTGCCATTAAAGTATTGCGAAAATGAAAATGCCAACATGTTGACATTTTTTTAATTCTTTGTAATGTCGAAAAACAAAAAATTTGAGAAATTTTCGAACATAAAACAGACAGAAAATGACATAGTGAAAACCAGGCATTACGCAGTGCCATTGAATATTGTCGTGTAATAAAATAGCACATAATGTCAAAAATATGCTATGGCATAATACAAGTCTTTACGAACAGAATTTCATTCTAGCAAATTATACAAAATTCTTCTTCTTCTTTCCAATTTAACAAACAGTTCAAGTTTTTGGGTTAAAGCTTATATTCTACCCCTTCTAATTTTAACGCGCACCGAAAAAAAATGAAATTTGTGAAAATTTGTTAAAATAGTGATTTTTGTTATTTCTAAAATTATACATTCCGACTGTCTATTACAACCCAACGTTTTATGAACATATGTAGTGTATATAATAAATATTTTCTGTATAATAATATACTTTTGTTCCATCTTAAAGTTAAGGTTCTTCATTATATAAGGTTCTTCATTATATACATGCAACATATATGGAACATAATACATTTTATAATTTGCCACTATTTTGCCGCATCATAACAACAAAGTTAACTCCGCCCATTAACGTATATGTTCCATTATCGGAATGTATGACTTATATATCACAGCATTGTGACATATTATTGCGTATGTTTCATACATGTTCTTAGCCACCGCTTTGCAACTAAAAATTACTAGTTTGCAACACTGGTGTTAGAGGTAACTTAAAAGCTACACATTTGCCACAAAAGTTTGTGGCAATTGTCGAGCCGTAGTTACTTGGGTTTAAGGGTCTATTCTACAGACTGCTTCATGATCCAACTTATTGCATTAACAGAATATCGTTAATACGCGTTTTAATTATTATTTTAACGATTTTTTAAAACAGCTCTATTTCGGACTTGTTGAACAATGTTGTGGTAAAGTGTGAAAAATGGAAATTTTCACCAAAATGCTATTTAAGTCTTTCTTTTTCATGTTTTGTTTTTTTTTCATAACAAAGTCAAATATATTAAGGATAAAAAAATTATAATACGGTAATAAAAAAAGTGGTAATGCAAGAAAAATTAAGAAGACAAAAAGTTTAAATTCATAGACATCTCAGAAGTTATATAAAGAAAATCAAAAATAAAATGGTACATTGAATCCTAGTCAGAATACGCTGAGTGGCAATGGGCACATAACATGTATAGTTCCTGGTCGTCTAGCATTTCAAGATGAATACATTCCGTTTGCAGATATTGCAGTTCACTAAATTGTTAAAATCTAAATTCTTCGGAATTTCATTCAAGCAAATTGTACAAAATTCGTCTTCTTCTTTTAATTTATTTGAAGAATCTTTACTGACTTTAGCTTTTGTTAAAAGTTTGCTTCTCGACTTTTTTCGGCAATTTAGATATTATGTTGCTTTTTATCGGTTTGTGACCACGATTAAAGTTCTTTCTTGGTTAAACCAATTAAATAATTCATAAAACAAAATATTATTACAAAAATTACAACAAACATTGTTCAATTTTCGTGTCCCACTTTACCCAAGAATGTGTTCCCCACTTTACCCCAATATTGCAATTTGAATATAACTTAACACCAATTTATTTAACGCGAAAATGGCAAACGAAGTGGAAGTGTGAGAAAATATAATTAAAATTTTTCAAAAACAACCTAGTTGGTCCTTTAAAATAATTGCCAAGGAGGTAGGGGCTAACCCTAAGACCATTTCTCGCGTTATCAACCGCTTTAAGGAAGACCTGAGTATTGATGGGAGGAAAGGTTCTGGTAAACAAAAAGGCCCACATGATCGTGAAAAGTCGAAGAAGGTTGTGAATATTTTAAAGAAAGATCCAAGCATATCCGGAAGGAAATTGGCGAGAAAGGCGGATTGCTCAGAATCTTTCGTGCGCAGGACTAAGAAAGAAGCTGGGCTGAAGACGTATCAGGTCCAAAATGTTCCGGATAGAAATGCCGTCAAGAATGAAACCGCAAAACAACGAGCTAAAAAGCTGAACAAAGATTTTTTATTTAAATTCAATTGCTGCATAATGGACGACGAAACTTATGATTTAGCGGACTTTTCTCAGCTACCTGGGCAGGAATTTTATACAGCCGATTCTCGAGGAAATGTCGTTGAAAAATTCAAATAAAAAAAACGACAAAATTCCCAAAGAAATTCCTTGTTTGGCAGGCAATTTGCAGTTGTTGAAAAAGGAGCAGCTTATTCGTGACATCGGGTACAATTAATAGCGAAATATATGTGAAGGAATGCTTGCCAAAGAGATTGCTTCCATTTTTACGCTAAAATGAAGTGTCCACATTTTTTGGGCCTGACCTTGCTTCATGTCACTACAGCAAAACGGCCTTAGAGTGAATCCAACAAAATGCAGTGATCCAATCCACCAAACTGTCCAGAACTCAGGCGGATTGAGAGATACTGGGCTTTAATAAAAAGGGACATGAAGACAACAAAAAAAGTGGACAAAGACCTTCAAGACTTTAAAAGAAAGTGGTCTTCAGCAGCTGTGAGGGTGTCGGACACTACCATTACAACATTAATGGAAGGGGTTCCGGAAATATTAAAACTTTTTATTAAAAAATATTAATTTCTGATTTTTTATATTTTTTTTTAAATCTAAAAATAATTTGCAAAATAAAATATTTTATTCTATAAAAATTCGATTACTAGATTTCTAGATTTTTTCATTTTTGTATCGGACAATTTTATTCGACGCAGTCCTTAAACATACCTCCTAATTATATACGACAAAAATTCACAATTTTTGATAGCAAACAAGAGTCCTCTAAAAAAAAATTTAAAAACTTTTTTTTTTATTTGTTCTCGAAATACAATAAAAAGGTATACATTTGATTATAACCATTGATGAGAAAGTCAATGCCATTAGTAATAGTTTTTATTTGTTAAAGTGCAAAAACATATCCAAAAATTACATTTTCCCACATTACCACATGCCCCACTTCACCCCAGGTTTCCCTATATATTTTTATACTCTTCTCTAAACTCCAGTTTTTCAGTCACATTGTTACATTAGACGTAGTATGCAATTTCTTTTAGAGTGAACATATCACTAAATTTTAAAATGTCATATTATCTGGTTAGTAATTGCCTTCTCTTCATAAAATTTAAACACGTTCGTCAGATTTGATTTAAAGATGTTTTAAAAATATGACAAAGTTTAAACATACACTGGAAAACTGGACCTGAAAGAATGAAAGGGTATATTCAGTTTGGTACGCGTTTTGTAATATCGTCGTTTATAATATTATCGTTATTTATGTTCATATCAAATTTGGTATATGGATGGTGTGACACCTTCCATATAACCTCTCATATAACCTCCCATATAACCAAAATTCTGATCTTCGGTGGTACAAGCAGAAATGAACCTATTTACCATTATTATTTGTAAAAATAACAATAATATCTAAATTTCCCATACATTGTCCTATAACATGTTGTTGTATTGTAGCATCTGTAATAATATTTTGCGCATATTTTGTTATTTGTACCTTGTACCTGGCTTCCTACTTAGAAAAACTTAACGCCTAAAGCGCTTTAATAATTGTTGTTGCTATTGCCTTTCATCTAGTACGTACATGCTACGTGCAGCTTCTTCGCGCATTCTGCGCAGAAAGCACAAAAGCTTAATATTAATTAAAGTTTGCAAACTTACGCGCTTTAATGCTTCCTTTGAGCTTTTATTTGCAGTCGTCGTACAGTTATATTTAAGCTTATATTTTTTCTTTTTATTTATTTTTTTTTCTTTTATTTTTTGTTATTCTTGTGATTATTGTTTTGTTGTCTGTTTGAAGCACTTTATGTGTGAAGCACTTTATGTGAGTTTACTTTGTTGCTTGTTTTTGTCAGTTGGTTGGTGTAATGGTTTTTTTTTCGGAACGATGTAATGGCTGCCACACGGTATCTGTACTTTGGCGCCAAATGAAAACGCTAATAAAGCGAACAGTGAAGCTGTGCAAATTGAAATCTTTATTGTTGTTTTTTCCGTTGCAGTTATTGTATATTTTTTTTCTGGTTCAAATGGTTTTTTTTTCTTTCGTTTTTCTTATGGTTTTATACTCTTTTTTAATATTACCTATGTTTGCTTTTAATTTGTTTTACAATTGTTTACTTTTCACTTTTAATTGTTTTCGTTCTCTTAAAATTTATTTTATATATTAGTCTAATTTTTTGTTTTGTTTTTGTTTTTTGAACACTTTGTATGTGTTACAATTTTAATGAAGGCGCTCTTGTTCTTTCCGCATTTTCAGTTCTTGTGCTTGCTTTAGTTCATGTTCTTGCTCTTGATATTACCTGTTTAGCACAGTGCAAGTTTCCGCAGTTAATTGCAAAGTTTATTCAAAAGTTTTATCAATTGTACAACAAGTCGAAGTTTTTAAATGAATTTGACTTTTGCGCTCTGGACAAAGTTTTGTTTTGTCACTATCTGATAATTAGTGAAATGACAAATATTTTACAAATTTGATTTATTTGTAAAGAATTAAAAGCAGAGTTATTCGTTAAATAGAAATGTTGATGAAATTTGAATTTTTTTTTTGAATTTTTTTTAATCGAAGTTTTTTAAATATATTTGTTATACTTTTTATATATTTTATTTTTAATGTATCTTTTGAACCTTTTATTACATATATATTATTATAAATATTATTATATATTTATATATTTTCGATATATTATTTTTTTATAATTTTTTTAATATATATATATTTTTTATTTTTTTTTATTTATCTTTTTTATTCAATGAAATGGGGAGTTTACGTTAAATATACGATTTTTATTAAATAATGTTTTTATATCACATTACCATTTATATTTATTTATTTATTTTTATATTTATATAATTTAAGTATTATTTTTATAACATTTTTCTATTTTTTATTATAGATTTTTTATTATTTTCCTAATACATTTTTTTTATTAATTTGAAATATTTTTATTTAATAAGATTATTTTTATATATTTTTTTTTAATTATTTTGTTTATTTATTTTATTATTTATATATCTATTTATTTATTTATTTATTTATTTATTTATTTATTTATTTAAATATGTATTTAATTATTTATTTATGTATGTATTTATTTATTTATTTATTTATTTATTTATTTATTTATTTATTTATTTATTTATTTATTTATTAATTTATTTATTTATTTATTTATTTATTTATTTATTTATTTATTTATTTATTTATTTATTTAATTATTTATTATTTCTTAATTTAATTTTTTAAATTTTATTATTTATTTTATTTTTTTATTTAAACATTATTTTTTCAATTTTAAATTAATTTAAAATATTTTATTGAATAATTTTTTAAAAGTTTATTTCAATATTTTTAAATAATTTTTATATATTTTTTTCCTTTTTACGACGCGCACATTTTAATCATCAACACAGCAAATTTAGTTTGTTGATTACAAAATTGTTTTTTTTTTTTGTATCTTCGACAAATTATCTTTTATTTCTAGAAAGAAAACTAATTTTTAAAGTACCTCTTTACAAAAAGTCTCCACAACAAAGTGCTCTTTAATTTAGAGAATAAAATAATCAAAAACTTAATTTTTGTTTTCGATTTTAAAACCCTTAATACATTAAGCACAGTTTTTGGTAACTTGTTCCAACCTTTGCAACAGCCAAACTTCTTCAGCTCTCGATTGACACAATTATTTTTTAATCACTTCAATTCCCACATCAGCGATTAGTGCCAAATTGTGACCAAAACTTTGCGACCCTACTAAAAGTAGAAAACAATTTGCACTACTTTTCGCAGCGTAGTATCCAACACTATTTAAAAAAAATATTGCACACACACACACACTTTTCAAATACTTTGAAATTCGACCAACCAATTCCGTTTAAGACGTTTTCACGACTGAACTTTAGAGTCTGCATCAGAGTTCACATCTAATTATATGACGACGACTACGACTAGAACGACAGTCGTTGCCTAAAAGTATAAACGAGCCTGACTGAGCCGAGAACCGACAACCGAAGTGTGCCGAATATGGCGTATGCAGTAGGGCGCAAAGAGCCAAATTTTCCAGCACTAGGCGACAAGTGCGACCCATATAACGGATAACAAAAAAGCACCTACATTATATGTGCTCTCTTTTCTCTCACTCTCTCTCTCTGGTACACTCTCTACTAATCACGCTCTATACGAAAAATTGTTGCATTCTTTAGGCGCCGCACATCTCTGTAATGTTCCATATTTCATTTTCATTTTGTTTCCTAAGTGTTGAGCTGCTGCTGGTGCTCGCTTAGCTCTTGAATTTAGTTTTGAATTTTGCAAAATTGCATCTTTAGCCACTTCCCCACCTGGATAATGGAAATGTGGAGCAGCATTTAACTGGTCCATTGGAATGTTAAACAAAAAGTGCCGCGTATTGTAATTTGTTCGGTTATTATTGCTCATTTTATCCTAGGTAACACTGTATTGAGTTATGCCACGAACACTTGATGGGTTTTATATTCGAGTAGATGTTGTATAGAATTTGTATAGCATTGATTTTCACCAAAAACCTCTTAGACGAAACTAATGCAGGTGGTGACAATTATTACAAATATCAATTATTAACGTTCGCTTTGACTTGAAAATATTACTAAATACACCAAACTTCATAAACTAATGAAGAACTTAATTTTATTTTTATTTGAATTTTTGTGTACTTTTTGTTGAAGACATCAATAGAAATTGGTATAGATTTCACTAGAAATACAATTCTGAAATTCCCTTTCATCCGAAATTCAAAGATTTAACAGAAAAAAAAATTGAATTCATTCCACACAACTAGAATTATTTGAAAAAAAGTCAAATGAATGCAAATCCGTTGGAATTTCAACAAGAATTTGGAACAGGCCGAATATTTACAATCAGAATCGATGAAAATCAAGATGTACGGTCATTTTTCGACATTCGATCGAATTCCAAATATGTAAACAAACGGTTTTGAATTCGTTGTCTCAGTACAGAAATTTGTACTTCAACGATTTGAATTTGTTTGAAAAATAAATTTTTTGTATTGTGACATCGAATTCAAAACCGCGTATTTACAAATATTATATGAAATTCAAATGCAATGAAAAATACCAAAATCATAAAATGCGTTTTTCTCAAAAACGTTACGTATAGGGACAAAAATAAAAACGCAGTTCGAATCAGCGCATTCAAATTATATAGAAATGATATAAATGAAGACAGGGAGAATTTTGTGCCGAACTGTGTTATTTATTTGTATATGAGAATCTGGAGTAAAGTGAGAATCTGGAGTAAATGTGGGAAATGCAATTATTTAACATGTTTTTGAACTTAAAAAAATAAAAATAATTGTGAAGTGTTTCTTAAGACGGTGTGTTTAAAATTATCACATATTCTTTTGCAATACAAACGGGTTTTGCAGATAATTTGACTTTGCATAAATGGCACAAGTTATGTTCAAATTGGGATAGTGGTGTAAAGTGGGAAACATTTTCTGTTGTAAAGTAAGAAACGAAATATTTGTTATAATAATTATCATTCTTTTTTTATTAGTTTATAAAATTTTTTTATACTTAATATATTTGACTTTGTTATGAAAAAAAAAACATGAAAAAGAAATACTAAAATAGCATTTGGTGAAAATTTTGAAGTTTCCCACATTACCCCAACATTTTTCAACAAGTCCGAAATTGGGCTTTTTTTGAAAAATCACTCAAACATCAATTGAAAGGCATGGAACCTTTCAAAATAATTTAAAAAATATTCAAATGTACTCTTTGGAGTAAAATCAAAACGTGTCCCACTTTACTTCTGGGTCCTATTTGTGAACGGTCTAATAAGTTAAACTTAATTGAGCTAAACTTGAGAAAATCGCAAATTTACATATTCAAGTTTGTCTTCATTTACGTCTTCATTTCAAGAATACAAAAAATAGTGATTTTCCAGAAAAATTGGGCAATTTGGATCAAATTGGGTTAAATTTCCCAACAAAAAAACAAAAAAAGGCGTGGACAAATTTAAAGTTATGGTTGATATATTTGGATTGCACATTATTACATTTTTGTTCCTATTTCTCCTGTTTCTTGCATACCATAGATTCAAAATTAGACAAAAATTAATAACACCTGACATTCTGTTTCAGGGATATGGAAAAACCGTGTTTTTCGGTATAATTTTGATTGATGTTGTAACATCAATCCGCTACAATGTTACCCAGTATGTATAATACTGGACCGCCACTGTAACGTCAATCTGTTACAATGTTACCCATACTACACAACACTGCAACTACTGGGCTTTTTGATCTTTTTGATCTTTTTGCTCTTTTTGATCTTTTTGATCTTTTTGATCTTTTTGATCTTTTTGATCTTTTTGATCTTTTTGATCTTTTTGATCTTTTTGATCTTTTTGATCTTTTTGATCTTTTTGATCTTTTTGATCTTTTTGATCTTTTTGATCTTTTTGATCTTTTTGATCTTTTTGATCTTTTTGATCTTTTTGGTCTTTTTGATCTTTTTGATCTTTTTGATATTTTTGATCTTTTTGATCTTTTTGATCTTTTTGATCTTTTTGATCTTTTTGATCTTTTTGATCTTTTTGATCTTTTTGATCTTTTTGATCTTTTTGATCTTTTTGATCTTTTTGATCTTTTTGATCTTTTTGCTCTTTTTGATCTTTTTGATCTTTTTAATCTTTTTGATCTTTTTGATCTTTTTGATCTTTTTGATCTTTTTGGTCTTTTTGATCTTTTTGATCTTATAATATTCATTGCATTAGTCATACGCACATAATTCTTACATGGTTTATGCATGAACCTTCGTAAGTAGGCCTTGCCAATTTGCACTCGGCAGCATTCTTCTTGCTCTCGTTGTGCTTCCGAACGGAAACAACGAATACCCCGAACTAATCTTCGGACATATATTTTTGAAGGCCGTAAGTTTAATATCTTACTCTGATTACCCCGAAGCTTACCGTCGGTCACTAAATACATAGGGGCTTTCTTTCGGACCCGAATTATATCGAAGTTTGCTACCGAAACCAATTTACATCGAAACTTGCATTCGAACCCGATTTACACCGAAGATTGTTATCGAACCCAATTTATTCCGAAGCTTATCTTCGTTCCCGATTTACATCGAGACTTGCATTCGGACCCGATTTACACCGAAGCTTGTGATCGAACCCAATTTATACTTTGATGAAAGTTTATTTTATCAACTTCAAATCTAATTTATTCAACTAATTTATAAAAGACCTCATTGATGTTCTTAAATACCATTAATGGGTTAAACGAATAAAAATCTTACATTTCCTATAGTTTTGCCTATGGAATAATGTTTCTGATTTTTTTTTTGTACTCTTAAATGTACAGACTCTTAAAAACCGCAGGAGCACAAAAACATCCACCCACTTCACAAACCACCTACACTTGGCCACAACAGCGCAGAGACTCTCTTGTTCAATTACAACACTCTCCTGCATATCTTAAACTCACGCGCTCTTCTTAAACACCCTCTCTCTTTCTCGCCATGTAATGTTCTTGCTTTGCAGCGCTGCAAACTGTTGCTTTTCATGCAGACAGACAGCGTGATGGACGGACAGACAACAACTGCTTCAACTGTTGCACACTTGGTGGCGCTTTTTGCAAATTTAACGTATTATGCAAACATAAAATGCGGGCGCCACTCCACCGTTGCGTCGTGAGGAGAACCGTATTCGGTGGGCTACCGCCAAAAAAGAAATCATTGCGGCAGGGTGCGCGGTTGCGGCAGCCTATGCTGCCAAAACAAAAATACGGCACAGATGCCGCCACCGCCGGCGTTAATATTGCCCTTGCGTTGCATCCCGCGTCAATATGTTTTGTTGCTGTATGGCAATGCGATGCATTTGTTTATTTTTCATTTTGCTGAAATTTCAGTCATTTCCGCCTCCAGGGAAGGCGCAGTGGCAACAGCAACAAACAAATGCAGATGCGTTAATATTAGGCCGGAGTGTGTTTGTTTCTATATATGTGTATGTGTGTGTGTTATTGCATACACTGAAGAAAAAACTAATTATAATCTAAAACATATCAAAATATAACTGGCTTAAGAAAAACTTTCTTGCTAACAAGAAACAAGAATAGCAAGGAGCAAGAATATTCTTTCTTCGTGAAGTATTTTTCTAGTAAAATCTTCTGTTGAAATCAGGTTGGAAGAACGAAAAAGTTAGTTGTAACAACCAACTTCATTTTCTTAAAGCGAATTTTCTACTAATTTGTTGTTGAAACTGTCATATTCAGTTGGCGCTTGAAATTTTATCATATACACAGTAACTATTGTTCTACAACTGTCAGAAATTGTTCTAAAACTGCTGGAAATTCTTGTAGTTTTGACTATACGAATCGAACAGGCGGTTGAGAGAACCGAATAAGTTAGTTGGGCAAAGACGTGTATGGCGCAACAATTCTCTATGTTTACATTTCAGCATAGTTTATTCACTGTTAAGTAGTATTATTCTCGATTCAAGAAAAATTATTTGACGTAATGTCATGTAATATATTAAGTTTTGCATTCCACAAAAATATTTGCCCAATATCATAAACTAATTGGTCAATATAGAATTGATTTTAAACAAGTGAAGTAAAATTATTCTTGATGCAAGAAATCTTATTTATCACGCAAAACATGTAATATCACCGTATTATTATTTTTACGCTTATTATTTTATAACATTAAAGAAATTTCCAATCATAATTAAAATTACATATCAAAATACATTCTTTAAAGCGTTCGATGTAGTGGGATGCTTTGGTAATATCAGTTGTGATATCCGAATAAATATTAAAAAAAAGCATTAAAATTTATAACTGAAATTAAGACAAGCGGTAGACGAAAACTTTAGAACATTAAAGAGAGATCATAATTTGTTAATGATAATATTGAAGCAGTTATACTAAACATAAATTTGGTTCTTACAAACAACTATTTTTTTATTAAGAACATATGTTAAAAATGTGATATTCTGTAATTTTATTGTATTCAGTAAACTGTTATTCATTTATATACCAGAAGAATTAAAGAATTTATTAATGCTAATCTTATTATTACACATTATTATAGCACACAATTTCACATATGAAAAAATCGCCGTATACGTGAAACTACGCACAGAAAACTGATTTGTTGAGGCAAATTGCTCTACCGAATTATTCAGTAGGGGGCAACAACTGATAAGATATTTGAAATCACCTATTATTCGTTTGGCAACCTTCTAGTTTGCGAACATGAGTTTGTGATAACCTCCAACTCAGTAAGCTTGCGGTTGTTGCAACCTCCAAGTCGGTGAGGATGAGGTTATCTCAAACTCCAATTTAAATTTTATTTTAAGTAAGTTTTTTATATATTTAAAAATGATTTACGTAAATTTTTGATTGATTTTTAAAATAATAGTGGAATTTCAAATGGGAATAAAACAGAGCTACAGGCTTTTGAACTGATGTGTTAAAAAATTAAATAAAATAAAATTAAAACTCTTTTTTTCATTTTTTTTTTATTTGCCACAAAAAATTAAATACATTTTTTTAAATATGAAAATATGATATGCACTTGCATTTCAAATCAAAATATAAACTGTAAACGAATTGTTTAAAAAACGTACATAGTTCCAAGATTCCAGTTCCAATCAACAAAAAATAATTTCATAACTAAATCCTTTTAAATGTACGTCGAATTCTTCTTAAATGTATCAAGAAATGAACATTCTTGATATTAAGAAAAATGTATCCTATATCCTAGACATATAATAAATCTCTTTGTTTTTCCGTTTGTTGGTTTGTTCCGCTTCTCCGTCTAAACGGCTGATCCGATTTTCTTGAAATTTTTACCACAGATGTGATATGGTCTGGAAGGAATGGGCGGAATTGGACAAAGAGGCGTGGAACCTCCCATACAACCTAAACTTTCAATATGATATAACTCCGCACTTTCACCAACTACGAACATGAAACAAAAAACTCAAATACAAAAAAAAAATTAAATGCAAAAACACAAAAGCAAAATCACAAAACAAAAGCAAAAATACAAAAACAAAAGCAATAACATAAAACTAAAATTCAAACTAAAGGAAAAACAATAAAAGGAAAGGTAAAGAAAAACAAACTCACCACACTAAAACTCACCACAATAAAATTCACCACCCTATAATTCACCACACTAAAACTCACTATACTAAAACTCACCACACTACAAAAAATTCACCACACTAAAATTCAACACACTAAAATTCACCACACTAAATCTCACCACAAAAAATTCACCACATTAAAACTCAAAACAATAAAATTCATCACATAAAAATTCACCACAATAAAATTCACCACACTAAAACTCAAAACAATAAAATTCACCACATAAAAATTCACCACACTAAAACTCAAAACAATAAAATTCAACACATAAAAATTCACCACATAAAAAATCACCACAATAAAACTCACCACACTGCAATTCACTAAACTGATACTTACCACAGTAAAATTCACTACACTTACCATACTAAAAATTCACCACACTAAAACTCACCACACTAAAACTCCCCACTAAAATTCAGCACACCTAAACTCACACTAAAACTTCTAATAGGAAAAACTCTACGGGGAGAATTCTACGGGAAAGCATTCTATGGAGAAGAATTTTACGGAGAAGATTTCTACTGGGAAGAATTCTACGGGGATGCGCAGTCTGAGAAAGAATTGTCTTAAATAAAATAATATTATTTTAAAATGCAGTCGAATACTTCTAGAATTTTGTATTGAATAATACAGTTATTACAAAAATACATGTTCTAACTGGATCTTTCTTGTTGTTAGTGAAATTCATCTTGAATTGTAGTAGTTTACTGTTCATGTACAATATGTAAAATATGTCAAGAAATATGTTTTCTTGATATTACGAAAATAAATATTAATAATGTAAGTTAAGAATAAACTTTTCCCATTTTTATTCTATTTAATAAAATTGAATTAAAAAATATATTTAAACATTTTTCTAAATTGTAATAGTCCTTTTTTCTCATTTTCTCACATTACAGACGTATTCTTCTTGAATTTAAAAATATATTAAAACATTTTTCTTAAATTGTAATAGTCCCGTTTTTCTAACTGTGTATTTAAGTGTATGTGTGTGTGTAATTGTATGGTTTTATATGTGTCTGTTTGCATTTGTTGTTGTGCAAATTGCACGCAAATTCACTTAATTACGCATGTGTGGCATGTTGCTGCTGCAGTGCTGCCGAAATTGTTATTGCCGTCGTCACAGTTGTTGCTGCTACTGTTATTTGGCTAATGTTGCAATGAATGGCACAAAAATACATGAATGTATACAACAAAAACAACAACAGCAACAAGAAGAACAGAATCCATTGCTTGTTCTTCTTTTGTTGTTACTATCTTTGTGTTCTGTTGTTGCACATATGCAACACATGTTGTTGCTGCAACTGTTGCTGATTGCTCAGCATCATTGGCCACAATGCAAATTGTGTTTGAAATGCATACGTTGCTGTTGCTATTGATGTTTTTGTTGCTTTTGCTGTTACTGCTACTGTTGCTGATGCTGTTGCTGTTGCTGCAGGCGCAACACATGTTGCTGCTGCATCTGCATCGGCCTGATGCTCTCGTGCATAGCAAATGCTTAAAAATGCGTTAATCATGCAACATAATTACTACGTTGGTTCGCTGCAAAAGCCGCAACGTTGCAAGTAGTTGATGTTGTTGATGATGCAGCAGCAGCCAACAACCAGCCAAACCAACCAACCAACCATCCAACCATCTGCTAATAATTGCGGCGCCACAGACACAAATCACCCTCTATTGCTGAATGGACGAGTGAGTGGGTGCGTCAACATGAAATTCTTTCACGGCTCATAGAGTAGTATTTGTCAGCATTAAGAACAAGTTAAATGTGTTTGTTAAATATAGACGACAATATGACAGAGATGACACCAGGATATATGTAAATCAGGGATGTCGTTTTTAACCTAAACAAAAATATCACGGTATAAATGGTTCCGAGAATGGGTTTTATACCCTAGTCCACTTAGTAGGCGTAGCTAGGATATAAAGTGTTGTCTTTTTTAACCTGAACAAAAAAATCAAAGCCAAGGTTGGACTTTCAATCGGTTTTTATACCCTACACCTAGTAGGCGTTGCAGGTATATTTTGATCAGCATTACTTCTTGACTCGATGTTCGTTTCTTCACTTGTCCTTCTTTATACAAGATAACTCACTGACCCAAATATGGGGCTAAATTCGAAAAACTCACAAAACCGTATCCCGAACATCCACGACAAATCTACCAAAAAAATTAGGAGCTACAGAATTACTAGGGATTTCACCTATGAATCCATGATATTCAGTGAATCGAATGGTATCATTACATTTGCTGTAAAAATCACGGTACTTTTTTTATGAAGAAAAAACCAATCCAATGTGACCCATTTTTGAAAATTGAATTGTGATCTTGAAAAACCGCTCGGTTTAGGAGCTACAGAATGACCAGCGATACAGAAATTTCACCTATGAATACCTGATATTCAGTGAATCGAATGGCATCATTACATTTTCTGTAAAAAAAATCCCAGTATTTTTGTATGAAGAAAAAACCAATCCAAGTGTGACCCATTTTTCAAAATTTTGAATTGTAACCTTGAAAAAACATTTGGTTTAGGAGCTACAGAATTACCGGTGATACACGTATGAATCCCTGATATTCAGTGAATCGAATGGCATCATTACATTTTCTGTAAAAAATCCCAGTATTTTTTTATGAAGAAAAAATAAAATCAAGTGTGACCCATTCTTTAAAATGTTGAATTGTGACCTTGAAAAACGATCGGTTTAGGAGCTACAAAATTACCAGAATACAGAATTTGAATCCTATGAATCCTTGATATTCAGTGAATCGAATGGCATCATTACATTTTCTGTAAAAAAATCCAGTATTATTTATGAAGTAAAAACCAATCCAAGTGTGATCCATTTTTCAAAATTTTGAATTGTGACCTTGAAAAAACGCTCGGTTTAGGAGCTACAGAATTACCGGAGATACACGTATGAATCCCTGATATTCAGTGAATCGAATGGCATCATTACATTTTCTGTTAAAAATCACAGTATTTTTTTAAGAAGAAAAAACAAATCCCAGTGTGACCAATTCTTCAACATTTTGAATTGTGACCTTGAAAAAACGCTCGGTTTGGGAGCTACAGAATTACCAGGGATACACCTAAGAATCCCTGATATTCAGTGAATCGAATGGCATCATTACATTTGCTGTAAAAACCCCCAGTATTTTTTAATGAAGAAAAAATAAATCCAAGTGTGACCCATTCTTCAACATTTTGAATTGTGACCTTGAAAAAACGCTCGGTTTAGGAGCTACAGAATTACCAGGGATACACCTATGAATTTCTGATATCCAGTGAATCGAATGGCATCATTACATTTTCTGTAAAAAAATCCCAGTATTTTTTTAAGAAGAAAAAACAAATCCCAGTGTGACCAATTTTTCAAAATTTTGAATTGTGACCTTGAAAAAACGCTCGGTTTACGAACTACAGAATTACCAGGGATACACCAATGAATCCCTGATATTAAATGAATCGCATGGCATCAACACATTTTCTATAAAAAAACACTATTTTTTTATAAAGAAAAAACCATTTCAAGTGTGACCAATTTTTCAAAATTTTGAATTGTGACCTTGAAAAAACGCTCGGTTTAGGAGCTACAGAATTACCAGGGATACACCTAAGAATCCCTGATATTCAGTGAATCGAATGGCATCATTACATTTTCTGTAAAAAAACCCCAGTATTTTTTTATGAAGAAAAAATAAATCCAAGTGTGACCCATTCTTCAAAATTTTGATTTGTGACCTTGAAAAAACGCTCGGTTTAGAAGCTACATAATTACCAGGGATACACCAATGAATCCCTGATATTAAATGCATTCGATTCCATCATCACATTTTCTATAAAAAAAACCCAGTATTTTTTTATAAAGAAAAAACCAATTCAAGTGTGACCCATTTTTAAAAATTTTGAATTGTGACCTTGATAAAAAGGGTCGGGTTAGAAGCTACATAATTACCAAGGATACACCTATGAATCCCTGATATTCAGTGAATCGAATGGCATCATTACATTTTCTGTAAAAAAAATCCTAGTATTTTTTATGCAGAAAAAACCAATAAAAATCCTAAAAAAGGGAAAAAAACACAATTTTTCATATGTATAATTTAATTTTGTTCAGAATTCTCCCCCATATATTTTAATAATTTTGTGCAGAATTCTACCCCATAAAATTTGCATTGATCATTTTTTTTCCGACCACAACTTCTAGAGATACAGTGGTTCAAAGTTGCAAAAAATTAGCCAACAATCACATTTGTTTGGTTGTGGGTTATGAAAATTAATACTACACCCTTTTAAATTGAAATTGTTTAGTACAAATATGAATTTTAGTGGAATGTTTTAATTTAAATAAAATTAAATTTAAAAAAAAAATCCAAAATATGTTTGATGATGAGGTTAAAGTTATTGCCCCCCGCTAAAACTTAACTATATTTTTTTGGTGTTAATTGTTTTTTTTTATAATTGTTTTATTATTTTGTATTGCATTTCTTCACCCTGCAGTTAGTCTTCCTAGTTTTGTTGACTTTTTCTAGTTTCTTCAATTCAATCACGCAAATTGACCCAAATTCTGACCTATTTTCTGCTTGGTAGCCTTTGTGCGAATCAACTCAGTTTGTTGGAGTGTCGGTGGGTAGGTCTGTCGGAGCCGTCCATCCATCCGTTCGTCTCAAAAATAAACAGACGCCGTTGGCTTGTTTTCCCAGTGGCACTTGTTGCGGTTGAGCGACTTTCTGTTAAAACAACAAACACTCTGCTACACTAACAACAAATTCAAACAACAATCCAAAAAAAAAAAAACATACAAAACGCAGAGTCGAATTGAATGCTAGAAAATTGCATTCGGGCGCTAAATTTATGTAGAACTGTTTTTTGTTGTTGTTAGTGGTGTTTTATTTTTTTAAAATGCTGTTACATGCAGCATTATTATTTAAATATACACTCAGAATAAAAAGTGTGTAAAAGTAGCAAAAGCCATAGTCACGAGACGCTGCAGCTAAATGTGTCTATAATGCGTAGACTCTTATTCGATAACATGTTTATTTAAAAGAGATATTTCTTCCACGTAGTTATAATACACGCATGCAAGAGTGAAATAGTGAAATAAAGGAAAAATACATTAATATTATAAATAAAATAAATATAATAAAAAAATAATAATATTAAAAAAAAATAATAATATAAAAATAAAAAAAAAATTTAATACAAAAAAAAAATATTTTTTATTTTCTTTTTTTATGAATTGGAGTTAACAGCAAAAAAATTTGTTAAAACAGCTAAAATTGTCTGCTCTAATAGCATAAAAAAAGTTCACTGAAACAGCAAACTGTCATTTGCTGTTTCAGCAGAATCCGGCGCTTTCCTCTTTTCAGCAAACATTTTTGCTATATTGGCAACCTTTTTTGCTACTGTTACAGACTTTTTTATTTTGAGTGTAGAGTAGAAAGAATAACGTTTAAATCTTGCTTTGTTGAAAAAAAAGGGATAACGATCTATAAAGACATTGTTAAAAGTGTGCTAGTAAATTCATAGCAAATGGTTTGCTATTATAAATAAAATCATACTGTAATTTCTATTAAAGTTTGCTGAAATTTTACAATTTTCTAATTGTAAAAAATTAATTTTTTAGTGTAAATGTAATTTTTTGATTTTCCAATAGTACCTAATGTATGTGCGTCTGCTGACCAACATTAAGCTGAGTTTATTTTGCAAATATTTTCAGTATTTGGTTAACCACAAAATTTCTCTAAATTAGAAATGTTGTGTTTTGTTCTGATTGTAATTTTAATTTCACTGGCTTAAATAATTGAATAGTTCAAATGGCTAAATTGAATAGATTCAGCTAAACATATTTTTGTGGAATTATTTAAAATTTTTTGTGTAATTTGGAGAATTATTTTAAATATGCTTAAAGTTTAAATATATATTACATGTTTTCTGCATTTATTTGACAGCAAAAATAGTTTCTATTTAGTTTTATTGTATATAGAACAAAATTTGAAATACAAATTTACGTCCGAAAGTTATAGTAAATTACATTTTTAGAATATTGATCTTTTTTTATTTGTTAAAATACATGAATCATATGTAAGAATGAACTCATAACATTGTTGTTTAGTATTCATCATCATTAGAAATATTACATCAATAAAATGTATCATGTGTTGAACAACGGAATCAATTCATGTATTGAAAATCATTTTTCAGCGTAGTCAAAATTGTTAAATTAATAAAAATACAATTAAATTAATATTAATTTCATTAAATTAACAGAGATTTCGTTAAATTTACAAACATTTTGTTAAATTAACGAACATTTTGTTAATCTAACAAACATTTTGTTTAATTTTTCATTATTTTTCATCAAGCAAAGTTTGAATATATTTATGAAATCAAATTTAGCAATAATTAACGAGAACAATTGTTATTTTATAAAATATAGTACTAATAAAGGGTTTTTCAACAGGGACGCTACAAAAGTAAAGCGACAGAGACAGCAAACGACCATATATTTCTTGCCGTTCTTTTGATATTTCTCTTCAGTAAAGTTTGCCATTTTATGATGGAAAGATATACGAGCCAACAACGAGTCAAAATTATTAAAATTTACTACCGAAATTCGGTAGTAAAAATTCGAAAAATCATCTTCAGCGATGAGGCTCATTTCTGGCTGAAAAGCTTCGTCAATAAACAAAATATGCGTTATTGGTCAGACAGCAATCCACACGTACTCCATGAGTCATCATTGCATCCCGAAAAAATTACGGTTTGGTGCGGTTAATGGGCCGGCGGCGTCATTGGGCCGTACTTCTTCCGTGATGATCAATAGCGGCACGGTACTGTGAATGGGAATCGCTACCGTTCAATGATAACCGAATATTTTTGGCCCCAATTGGATGATATGGACTTGGAGGACATGTGGTTCCAACAGGACGGCGCCGCAAGCCACACAGTGAATGCCACTATCAATTTATTGGAAACCAAGTTTGGAAATGGTCCAGTCGATTGGCCGCCTCTGTCGTGCGATTTGACGCCGTTAGACTATTTCCTGTGGGGCTACGTCAAGTCTATGGTCTATGCCAACAAGCCAGCGACGATTGATGAACTTCGTACGAATATCGAACGTGAAATTGCAGCAATATCGGCCGATTTATGCTTGAAAACCGTCGAAAATTGGGTTCAACGTCTGGACTTATGCAAGCGTGCCCGTGGTGGCCATGCAAAAGAAATCGAGTTCCATACATAATGGCATCGAACGTACTTTTACAGGAATAAAGAATTTCATTGATATCCAAAACCGTTTTTGTTTTATTTAACTTTTGTAGCGCTCTTATTGAAAAACTCTTTATGAGATTCTTGATAACATTTTTCTTTTTTTTTAAATCGTGGACATTATTGTTGTATTTATATTTACCAAATTTATTTGAAGTTACTACTTACTATAAAAGGCTTGATATTAATAAATTTAAATTAAAAAATTTTACATTTTTTGACACAATTACTCGGACTAATCCACTCAAGAATATATAATATTGTTACGAAAAGAGGTAATTTGCCCCACTGTGCAAGCATTCAACAATAATAAATGAGACGCACGACAATTCAGCGCACTAAGCAATGTGTTAGAAAGAGACGGAAGATTATTCAACGTACTGAGCAATGTGCGAGAAAGAGATGGAAGATCTGCACATTAAAACACATGAGTGCGAATGAGATGCCAATAGCATGCGTCATTCACGAAACGAGTAGAAGGTTCTCGAAACAAGTCGAAACTTGTCGAAACGTGTCGAACTGATGCATGCAGTATTTATTTTGTACACAATCCAGAGATACGAACTCGTAGAACAGTTTTCCGTAGACTGAATTTTCGTAACAATATTTTTATTTCCAGCTTTACAAATCTTTTTGAAAAATAAAAATAAATTACACTAAAAATTTAAATTGCTCCCAATATTTCACTAAAAAAATTTTAAATGGGCGCAGTAAATGCAATTTTTGTTTAAAGAAAATTAAAACTCACAAAAAAAAATAATTTTTACTTTAGCATTATAATTTTCACAAAAATTCTAATAAAAATATATTTTTAGAATTTTATTTCTTTTGAGCATTGAAACCATTCACAATTCTCGCATGTCCTGCTCCCACAATGAGGTCATTGCTCTAAAATTGTTGTTGTACTCTGCATCGTAGTATTTGCATGTGAGGCATTTCAATCGACATGCAATAAATACAAACTCAAACACACACACACACACACTAATGCGCGAGTTATGCTTCACGGAGCATGTTGCAGGCAAACAAGGATATTGCTGCGACGTTCTTGTAAAAACATCTATTGACACATTGCAGTCAAAGGATGACAGACAGCAGTATGCATTGCACTATGTCCTTAGGGTCATTTAATAAAACGTTTTAATAATTCTTTTGATTTCAATTTTTCTTTTATATGTTCCAAATAATTTCATATAGTTTTTATTTAAAAGTTTTTATTTGTATATTTAAACACAAAATTATTCAGCTCAATTCTAAATAAATAATTTCATACATTTTTTTTTTGCAAAAATTATGTATTGTAAAAAAATGTATTTCAATACAGACAGTTTGTATTCCAAATATAATTAATTTGTTGTAAAGTTTACTTGGAATTGCAGTCTTCACTATTTCTAGTAGAATTTTATCCTATTAGGGCAGATATTAGTTGGAATTTTTGTAGATCACTAAACGCCTCACGGAGAAAATTTTAAATAAAATTGTAATTTTTCGATTTGAAATTGAGAAAATTCCAAATGTTATTCTAATTTTACATTTAAAATTGATAAAATTCCAAATAAAATTGAGATTTTTCACTCGATATTTAGAAAATTCCATTTGAATATGAGATTTTTTATTTGAAATTGACAAATTGCAAAATACTAATTGTATTTTGTTATTTTCAATTGTTATTGCTAAAATAGCACCCAGAGAATAAATCGATTGATGTTTTTTGCCAACCGTTTTATTTAGTTCTGTCAGCATTCGACTAAATCAGTTGTTCCAACACCACGTATCAATTCACTCAACCAGTGCAAACAATTGACATTTGACACAACCAAATATTCGATGATTGTTTAGTTGTGATTGCCAGCTCAAGTACAGGAAGTAAGTCATTTACTCGCTAATTTACGATCTGTACATACCTCATCGGACTTTGGCACTATCATGCCAAAGGAGTGAATGTGCAATTTTTGACATTTGCGTTTTTTTACATTTTTGAATGTAGTTTATCCTCAAGTATGCTGTTCCAAAATCGCGTGTCATTTTGTTGGATATTTCTAGCCACAAAAGACAAAACCAAAAGGACGTATTTAAAAAATTGAAAATCTTGTCATGCCAAAAGGGCGAATCTTTTCGTTTTTTCGCCATAACTTTTTATTGGTATAAGATAAAATAGTGGTGTAAAGACATTTATTGTTTGTTTTCAAAGCTCCTATCGATCTGCATCAATTTTGCCAAACATTAATTTGCCATTTGTTATTTGCGGGAACATTTTTTTGTCAAAATATTTGTAATTAATAATGCTGATCGATAGGTGCTTTGAAAACCAACAATAAGTGCCTTTTCAAAACCATTTTATCTTGTACTATTAAAGGTTAAGCAAAAAAAAACGAAAAGATTCGCCCTTTTGGCGTGACAAGATTTTCAAATTTTCTAATTTCTTCGTTTTTTATTTGCTATAACTCTTTAATGGTACAAGATAAAAAAGTTATTAATTATTTGTTTTTAAAGCACCTATCGATTGGCATCATTATTTAAAAATATTTTTCCAAACATTTTTGCCTTTACATTACTATTTTATCTTGCGCTAATAAAATTTATAGCATAAAAAACAAAAATATTTAGGTTTTCATCAGGATATAGTCTCACAAAATCCGTATTTATAATTCAGTAGGTTGTCCAAATCTAAAGATATTTTACATACGTTGTAATAATTGACAAATAAACCAAAATAACAGAAAAAATCGAAAAAAATATAAATTTTTCTAATTTTTAAAACACTTCAAACTTTAAATTTGATTTCCGAACATTTTTAAAAATGCACATTCGCCCCTTTGGCATGACAGTGACGATATAAAAATACAACAGAAGGAAACAAAAGCACAAAAACTCTGAAATATTTATTTTTTTTAAAGAAATGTTTCATGTGATTACTGTAATTTTAAATTTTGCGATTTTTTTAAACTTTAGTAACTTTAGATTTTATGATTTATTGATACCACAAAAATTAAAATTTGTTAATTGCAACACAAAAACCGAATGAAAAATCAGAAACTTGAGTGACTGATGTTGTTCTGATTTGGCATCTTTTTTTTAACTGCATATTTTGCAGTTGAAAAAAAAAATAAAAAATACCTATGTTATAACATTTTGTCAAGATAACCAACTATCGGTTGAAGCAACTAAATATTGGTTATGTTTCATTTTAAATTTAGTTGTCTTAAATAAAAAATGCAAATAAAATAAAAGTTTGTTGTCCCCAATCAATGTTACAGTTGCTTCAACTAAGAGTTAGTTACCCTCTATACTATAGTTCATACAAATGAATTTCAATTAAGGCAAACTACATTTGGTTGATGAAAAAGAATATTCGCTGACACAACTGCATGCCAAATAATTATGTCTGTGAATGTACGATTGAAATAGAATTATCAACATTATATTTGGAACATGATCAAACAAAATAATTTTATGTGAAATATGTTTAATGATTTTTATTTTATAATTTAAATGTTAAGTCGAAAAAAAAATATTTATTTTCAATAAAATGTTCGGATTTTTTTTTTTTTCGAATAACTTTTTTTGGAAAAAAAATGTATTCGAGGTTTTTTTTCGAACAAAATTTGTGTAGGTGTATGCCAAATGAAACCCTTGTTAGTGATGAAAATCCTGACCACCGGAGCTATTAAATGTTTTTTTTTTTGTTTTAACCTTCAAACATAGTTCATAGAATATTTAGCATAAATGCACAATTTATCCATATTGAATTTACGGCCGTTTTCACCATCTTCGGTTAAGCAGTAACTGCTACTTTAACTTAAAGTTACTCATAGAATATATGGAATTGAAACACTTAACTGAATATTATGAAAACGGCTATTTGTAAATTTGGAATATACTTTCCTAAGTAGATAAACCTATTTTTGATTTTTTAATAAGGAACGGTCGACATCACTCTTGTATTTGTAGAAAAAAAACATTTTATTTTCATTTTAGTTTTTCGTAAAAAAATGGAAAGACATTGTTTTCGGCCAGGAAAATCAATTTATGATTTAAAATATATATAGCATAAAAATTAATTTGTATTTTCTGGAACTCTCCCTCTTAAAAATTAATATATTTTTCAAAACCTCCCCCCGAACGAAATCCTGCTACGATCCTGGGAGGCTTACAGGTAGATTTTGTATGGTGAATTTCATATTCCACCCATTATTACAACATAAACTATTTTTACTACAAGATAAACTCTTTTTTTAATTTATTAAAAACTTACTTACTAAATCTAATTTAAATATAAAATAAAAACCACTTACATATTATGCATATTTATTAAATATAAAAATTTCAAAATTTCAAAAAACATAATTCACCCCAAATAAAGAACAATAGAGTCCATTTCATTTGATGACATTGTTAACTTGGAATTTCACTTGTAGTCAGTTTCAATTAGTGAATATGCCAAGAAAAATGCCTTTTAAATTCTAAATCATTTTCTAAAGCATTTAATGTGTTCCAATTATGTGAATTTCATTTGAATTTTTTGAACACCAACCAAAATTAAATATAATAAAAAATAAAATTGCTTGTCTAATGGACAGCATGCCATCAACAAAACGCCCTGAATAAGTTGTAAAAGCACCCATTGGTGCCTGCGATGGCAGCAGCGCCACAACGTCATCGACTAAGTGTTTCGAAATCCCGCACGTTGCTGTTTGGAACACTAACTAATTGCATATTTTCCACATTTCAATTTGAAGCCATTTGTTTGCGTTTACTTCATTCCATTTGCCGGACGCTCAAGTATGAAACGGTTTCTACTTCTTCTTCCTTTTCTTCTATTTATTTCACTCAGACGCATCATCAAAAATGGCAGCCAACCAGCCAGCCAACCAGCCAGCCATCCAGCCACATTATGACATCTTCCGAACGAGAAAAAGAAGATAATAATGATGATGATTATGATGAAGAAACAATAATAATGCCAACAACATCGGCTTCATCAGCCATGACGCGAACGCACATCATATTCTTCAACGTCATCGTGACCGTAATCATAAATGAAAATTCATTCGCGTAATTTTGCCAGTTCATACATTGAAAAAAATTGATATTTTTTAATATTTCACATTATAAAATATAATTGTTTGGTCATATTTTAATTTCTACATCATTTACAAAAATATAATTCAGAAAATATCAATTGAAATTCAGAAATTCCAACTGAAATTCAAAAGCCATCAATAATAATTCAGAAATTCCAATTGATTTTCTGAAAACATTAATTGATATTCAAAACTTTCCATTTAGACATTAGAAATTATCAATTGAAATTCATAATTTTCGCTTTGAAAATCAGAATTATTTCAGTTATAAATATCTAAATTCCAAATGGAATTTATATTTTCTGAATTACACATAGAAATTCTGTATAATTATTGAAATGTTTGGAATTTAAAACGAAATTTCCGAATTACAATTGATTTCTTTTAAACTACAAATAGAATTTCTGAATTACAATTTATGTCCTTTCAATTTCAAATAAAATTTCTGAATTATAATTGATGACTTTTAAAATATAAATGGAATTTCTGAATTAAAATTCATGTCTTTCTTATATCTGATTTGAATTGTCGACTTATCCCATATTGGAAACGTGCGTCGCACAAACAATCATGTCGTGCGGGCTCACATCGTGCGTGCTATATGCGAAGAAAATTAACACACAGCGTGCGGACGCACGACATGAGTGCGTAGTGAGAGCTGTGTGCGAGCACAAAAATATCACAAAAGTCGCATTAATGCGGGCTCACGACATGATTGCAAGATGAGAGCAGTGTGCGAGCACAAACAAATGACAAAACTCGCATTCGTGCGGGCGCACGACGTGATTGCGTAGTGAGATCATAGTGGGAGCATTCAAAAATAAAACAATTTTGTAGAACATCAGGCGCACGACATGCGTGTGTAGTGCGAGCATAGTGCGAGCACACAAAAATCACAAAACTCGCATTCGTGCGAGTTCTTTACTATAAATTTGAAAGGTAGATTTTTCAAATTGTCATTTATTTTTCGAACAATAAAATAAATAATAAGTCAGATATAGGATGAGCGATTTTTTTATTGTTCTTATATCAACATTAACTATTATTTTTTTCAGGTAAGCGCTGCGCTCTGCCGACGAACACATTTATTCGTAAACCCAGCTCTCGGCAGCTGGAGTGTATGCGGAGAGATCGCTGTCCTTGAGCCACAGACCGATTTTCTTGTGGGCGGAATCGACGGCGTCTGAGGCATGGATGCTGTTGAGGACAACTTGGATGCAGTAGTCACCGCGGATGGTGACGAGCTTTGAGTCGGTAGGTTGGTCTCGCCCAACACAACACGTCCAGACTTCACAACGTTCAAAACTTCCCACACCATTGGAACCACTGGGCCGGATGCCATGTAATAAACCAAACCGGGGAAGAAGGGACGAGCTGACAAATCGGCGTAGTGCTGCTCCAACAATTACTTCGAAGCCCACATGAATTTCATGGCGACCAATTTGAAGCCCTTCTTTTCGAAGCGCTGGATGATTTTTCCAACGAGTCCACGTTGGACGCCATCAGGCGTAATCATGATGAAGGTGCGCTCCTTGTTTCCAGCCATTTTGTACGCAAACTTGTTGCGAATGTTTAAATTTAAATGACATCAAAATGCATTTACATTTTTGTTAATATTAAAGACAATGTCAAACCATTGTATGTTTTTGTTATTTTGTTTTGGTCGCACACGTGCGAGCTATATGAGACTATTATGAGTCTCATTTTATTGTGTCACAAATACGGCTTACTATTTTTTCAGCATGCGTGCGAGCTATATGAGTGTCATATGTGCCTCACACAATTTTCTCGCACTCGTCTCAAATGCGACGCACACTATTTTTTTCAGCACTCGTGCGAGCTACTTATATGAGGCTCATATGTGCTTCACACATTTTGCTCACACTCGTGCGACTATATTGAGGCGCATATGCGTCTCATGCTTCGGTTTTTTAAAATTTTGTACGCACTCGTGCGACTATATTGATGATCAAATGCGACTCAGGAATGCCTCGCACTAGTGCGAGCGTATTGAGTCTCAGTTGCGGACACACGATTGCTACTCTGTGCGCGCACGCGTGCGACTTATTTTATCAGGAGTGCGCTCACTGTGCGGGCACAATGCGAGCATTTTGCTATCTGGGTTAGCTCCGGTCTTCTTAATTAAAATTTGAAAATGAACGAATTCTATTGACTGGTCTAGAATTTATATTTTTAATAGAAATAGTCTGTAGAACGAATTAAGTTTAAGTTTTTCATTTAAAATTTATGAATTTCAATCAATCAATGAACTTCAGAATATACCCGATAGTTACAATTTAATTTTTTAATTGAAAATTTATATTTATTACGAATTTTTATGAAAAATTAAAACTTTTATTGAAAAATGAAAATATAAAATTTCATTGAAAAATTATTTTTTTTTTCAGTGTCCATCCTACACATTTAACTGTCCTTCATTTTATTGCCCGCAAATGAATTTAATAGCGTTCGTCCTACATCTTTTCGTCTGATTCAAACGTCATTAAAATTTTAAAAATTCTCCATTTGTTCATTTCGTACTGCATGAGCACTTCATATAATATATATTTTTTTTTTATTATCATCAATTAAGAAGAGTCTGCGTTTGTTTTTCTTAGTTTTTTTTTATGTTGAGTTGGGTTTAATTTTTATTACTCTTATAATGAAGATTTTATTAGCGCTACGAAAAGAACATGACTTTTATTTGGACAAAAACAATTTCACTTGTCATACATCAACCAGTGGTTTAAGCATCTTGTAATGTAAATGAATTTATAATTTTACATAATTCCATCATTATACGTAAAAACAATACAATTCTCAAATGAAGTAATTAAATCAGTTCTAAGTGTGAAATCTTAATGTGATTTATTGGGTATGAAATGTCACAGCAATTATAATATAATTGGTAGTTTCCAATAACTGCTGATACTTCTAATATTTTACCGCAAAAAAATTTCCAAAATTTTCCAAAATATTCCATTTATCAGTGTGTTTGCCGGAAATATGCCCTAAGAATGCCTGAAAATGCCAAAATTTTCCTCTCGGGATGATTTTTAAATTTTGAATGATTTTGATGATGATTTGATGATTTTGATTGTCCACTGCCTACAGGTAATCCCATTTCTTTTTGGTATTTTGGGGGTAATTTTATTTCTCTTGCGGGATTTTTCATTGAAAACAATTGGAGGTGATCAATTAGATGATCATTAATTTTAGGGGTTGGCAACATTTCATATCTAGACACTCCATACCAAGACATTTCATACAAATAGACATATCACAATGCATACAAATGGACATCTCATATCAATACAACTTATAAAAGGGTTTTTCAACAGGGACGCTACAAAAGTAGAGCGACAGGGACAGCAAACGACACCATATATCTTGCCGCTCTTTTGACATTTCTCTTCAGTAAGGTTTGCCATTTCATAATGGAAAGATATACGAATTCGAATTTCGGAAGTAAATTTTAATAATTTCGACTTGTTGTTGGCCAAAGGACGAACACCTATTACACTACACAACAAAATAAGAAAAAAAGTTTGCGCAGAAAATTCCATTATTTTTGTATTATTCAAAAGGAATCGCAGAATTTGAATATATGAATTAAAAAAAATTCTATAGATAGATTTACGAGATTTCTGATAATAACTTTTGTACTGAGCTTTCAAAAAGGTGATCACATATATTTGTATGTTTCATATGCTCAATTGTTATATCGAATGAAAGGTAATTAAATATCCAATAAACATTTCTTAAAACACTTTGGAATAGGTTCACTGGTTTAAGAGAACTCTATAGAAGAACTCGAAAAATTTTAATTTTTTCGACCAAAATTTTATTCAATTATGCATTTAAAAAATGGCGAAAAATTGATAACGCAAGATGATGAACAGTTTGTAATATTACAGTAATTCAAAGTTCGAAAATGAGTCGAATTAGTCAACGTAATCTACCACATCCACTACGAGATATGGGTTTACTTTTTAGGATCACATATCTCGTTAAGTATTAAAGATAAAGTTATAAAATTTAAAATTAATTATAAGCATTCATCTATCAAGAGGTGCTCAAAAAATGAGCATGATCCGCTTACATTTTTATTTTTATGCCTATTTTCTATAGCACTCAATTATATTGCATAACTTTTTTATCCTCAAATGTTACCCATATATTTTTGTCATTGATAGTTCAATTTCTTCGAAATAGTGTGAACTAATTTTGGAAAATTAAAATTTGTGTATCATCTTACTCGATTTTTTTTCCATTTTTTTTAAATTAATTTTTCTTACATTTTTCTTGAAAAAAAAATGCTTTTTTCAAGTTCTCCTAAATTTCTGTTTTGAAATTTTTAAAGCTTGATCAACAAGTTGTCGACAGAAAATTTTGTTTACAAAATTTTTGTTTTGAAGTTTTAAATGATTGATCAACAAGTGGTCGTCTGAAATTTTTGTTTACAAATATCAAATTTTCCTTAAAAAAATGTCAGTATGGAAAATGTTTGTCATTTGTAAACATCGGTGTTTACTTTCGTCGGTTTGCAACGCGAATTGTTTCAAATAAAACGTGAAATGTGCCGTATTGTCGCGGATTTGCTGATAAAGGGTTTTTTAACAGGGACGCTACAAAAGTAGAGCGACAGGGACAGCAAACGACGCCATATTTCTTGCCGCTCTTTTGATATTTCTCTTCAGTAATGATGGAAAGATATACAAATTCGAATTTCGGTAGTAAATTTTAATAATTTCGACTCAATGTTTGCTCGTATATCTTTCCATCATGAAATGGCAAACCTCCCTATTAAGATATATAAGAAATGTCAAAAGAGCGGAAGAAATCTTGCGTCGTTTGCTGTCCCTGTCGACCCTTGAAAAAAACTTTTGTAGCGCTCTTATTGAAAAACCCTTTATCAATATCAGGGGTACTCAGAATGGTCCATTCAGCCGTTATCGTCTACCATAAAAACTTATTATTGTACACAAACAAAAAATTATTATTTTATGTAATTAGCACTTGTTTTTTTATTGATTTCTTCGATCTTATGCATAGCATATCTAACACAATAAACATGAATTTCTTTTGCAAATGCAAAAACAATTATATATTGTTACGAAAATTCAGTCTACGGAAAACTGTTCTACGAGTTCGTATCTCTGGATTGTGTACAAAATAAAAACACACTTATGTTTGGTTTAAATTATAACAATTAACTTTATTAATTCACTTTAATAAACAACTTTACTAATAACAAATTCTAACAACTGCTGCATGTCCACAATTTAACTTGACATTTATCACACGAGATGCACTCGACCACTTTACAATCACAACTGAAGTGCTGTACCTCAGATGCGGCTCCCTTATATACTGCATGCATCAGTTCGACACGTTTCGACAAGCTTCGACTTGTTTCGAGAACCTTCTACTCGTTTCGTGAATGACGCATGCTATTGGCATCTCATTCGCACTCATGTGTTTTAATGAGTAGATCTTCCCTCTCTTTCTCGCACATTGCTTAGTACGCTGAATGATCTTCCCTCTCTTTCTAACACATTGCTTAGTGCGCTGAATTGTCTTGCGTCTCATTTATTATTGTTGAATGCTTGCACAGTGGGGCAAATTACCTCTTTTCGTAACAATATGTTTATTGTAGGATTCGCATATAGAACCGATAGTGTTTTTCGCGAATATACTACAAACAAAATTCGTCTATGTTTTTGTACAATAAGAAGTTTTTGGTAGGGCAGAATGATTGGGCAAACATGATGTAAATTTTATGTTTATGCTCCCTACCAATTTGCTTCCAGCATATAACCCTGCTTGTGCCTACCATTTTGCTTACACCTGTTTGGCTATCATACTACCTGCTATTTTCCTACCAATTTTGTTTTCATGCTATAGCTGGGAACTAGCAGCTTTTGTCCACATTCCCACCATTGCCTACCTAAAAGATTCATATAAAATGTGATTTCAATGCGTATAGGTACACCGAAAAAGATAATGTATTAAAAATAACTAAAAATAACTTTAAAATAAATACATATGTATTTGATTTACGTCCAAAAGCATATGTATTTATTTTTACTAAACTGATGTAGATGTAGATTTTCTACATAAAATTTCAATACATATGTATTACAAAACCTACATTTTGTCTTTATTTATACGTCCAGAAATATGTAGAGAAATTACTACATATGCCTTTAATTTTACAATAATATGTAGTTATTTTACTTTTTTATGATAATTTAAATAACATATTTATTTTTATTAATTCGAAAAATTATATGAATGAATATTAATATAATTTTTTAATACCAAAAATAAGATACAAGAATTATAAATCTGAAAACTATTAAGTTGTATAGTACAAATATAACTAAAAAAACAACAACAACAAAACCAGTTTCTGCAATATGAAACCAAAGAATTCATTTATAACTGCACGAAGGACGACCTTTCGTAATTCGTTCGTCAGTGATCCCACACGAATTCAAATGAAAGCAAAAAACAAAAAATCAATACAGTTTGTGCAATATGTAGAGAACGATTTTTCAATACATGATGTAGTAAAAAATAAGACAAATAAAGGCACATGTATTTAAAAACCAACAAAATGTTGTAAAACTAATTTTTTTCAAAACAAAGACATAAAATGTATATAATTTGCTACATTTTTTCGGTGTACAGCTTTAACAAATTGGTGGCTTTTTGACAAGTCATACATTCGAATATTATTTTAAATTGGATATTATTTTTTTATTATTGGAAATGCTAAACATTTGGTTATAAAAATTTAAACAAAACTTAGCTTAAAAGTTAATTATGTTTTCATATTTAGAGACATTTTAATATGGCTGTTAATTTTAAGATTTTGTATAATAAATTCAATTTTAATCAAATTTTTATAAAAACAATTAACTTGTGATACATATTTTTGTATACATATATAGTAAATTTATAGAATATATTTTATAGAAGAATTTATAATAATATGTAAATAATTTATAATTTAATTTTTAAACAATAATACACAAAATAATTGCATAATACATTTTATGTATTATGTAGTACACGTATTTCAAAAATAAAAACTACAGAAAACAAATACATACTACATATTCTGCAATATGTAGAAAACGAATTTCTAATACATTGTGTACTAAAATCCAGACAAATTAATACAAATGTATTAAAAAACGATCAAAATGTATAGAACTGCACTACAGTAATTTTTTCGGTGTAGCTTGTTTGCCTGCGTGTTTCCAACCATTTTCCTGCTTAAAAGTTTCTCTGGGTTATCCAAAGAAACGTTATTAAACCATATTTTTGGAATCAGGGCGTCATTTTAAATAATACAAAAATAACCTTGACAGCTGCGCAGAATGGCTGTTGTGTAGTGTTATCAAGACATCTGATGCCAATGGATTTTAGATGTCCGTTGGTATAACTTTTCTTGATAAGAGATGTATTCACAATTTATTTTATTATGAGTAAAAACGTTCCATAGAACCTCTTTTTATCGATTACGGGTCCGGTTACAACCAATAAATATTCCTATTCCACACATTCTCATGTTCAAAAATTCAAAAGATGTCAGACCAGAACGTAATGGGTTTGGATTTCGATGTTTACTTAATGCAATTTTTATGTATATATTTTCTGTATTTATATCTTAATTATAAACTTAATTATTTCACTAGCACAACAGATCGGCCTAAGCTATAGTCAGCCCATTATATTATTATTATTTTCTTAAGACACATTTTTTAAAAATGTATTTTTATAATTTATTAAATTGTAAAATAAATTGAAAATTTCTCATTCGAAGTAATACAAAAACTAGCACGAGTTCATAATGTTGTTTTATACTTATGGAAGAGACTACGAAAAGCTGTGCAAACATTATTTGCAATTAAATTTCTTCGATTTAATGCCATGAAAATAATACCAACAGTTATGACTTTAAGAAAGGCACCAGAAACAGAGGGCAATATTTGCTGACTAGAAACGACATCAACCATGTGTGGCTGGCATTTTTATTATGGCTACTAAGATGACCACCACGAAACGAAAGTACGTACCACATAGAGGCGTGCGACCCATCAACAGTTCTACATCCTTATAGAGAAATAGCCAAAATAGTTACACACCACAGCAATTACCAAAGTACCAACGTTGCCACTAATCCCAGCTTAAATAGCTCAAAAGGACGACGACGACGGCGACGAGGAGGATGAGACGTTTGTCGCAACTTTTCTACACGTTGACTAATGACGCGATGTCAGAAGGAGCTGCCACTGCATTAGGTCGAAGGATACACTTGGCGACGAAGCGAAAAGGAATAATAGAGCAGCATGTTAGAGCAAGAGTTAAATGTAGACAGAGTGAAAGCAAGTAGAATAGGTAGAGGTTGAGGTTGAGACACTAGGAAAGGAAGAGCAAAATTCCAAATTAATTATTACAAACACCAAAATTAATCAACTCTCTGCCCAAAGGCCAATCATTAATCATGTTCCGCTGGTACAAATTGTCTAGGTAATGGTAGGTATTGTGCCGAAACTGTTGGATATGGTAGATCCAGAGTTGGTAGACATAGCTAAGGATGTCGGTGGTATGTCACCGTGTTCGGTTGTTTTTTTTTTTTTTTTTTGGAAAACCATGCTAAATTTGTCATTTTGTTTAAATGAGTCACACGAGTGCATCATCCATAGTTGATTGAAAAATATTGCACTCCTGGGACAACTTAATTTCAAATGTGCGCAATTGTTTTATTTTTGCACTTTACTTTGAACATTCCATGGGACTGTGCATTGAAAGAACGGCTTTTGTGTGTTGTTAACTTGGTTTATTGCAATTTCCTCTATGAATAGAGACAATAAAAAAGCAAACTGTGGGTGGTCATATAGCGCATATGGTTTCGTATCGTTTGTGCTATTAAACAATTTACAGAATCTTAAAATTGATGTATTATTATTGCTTACATTCGAGCAGACAACGACATGGCATCTGTAAATTAGAACCATACATATTTTATAAATATGACAATAAATTTAAAATAAATTGCCTAAGTTGTAAAGAAACAAAGAATACACGTCCTGCGGTTTTAATTATGTCCATTTGACTAACCACATATTTAGGACAAACTTTAATTACATTTAGTCCTATAAAATATTCGTTTAATATTTTAAATGTTAAAGAGTTTTTCAACAAAAAAAAAAAATTAAGCATGTCTGGTTTACGCAATTATGAGACGAAACTTGAAGCAGGCACATTGAATTTAATTATTTGAGAAATACAACAATTTTGACAGGCTCAGGACAGTCTTGAAACGTTTTATAAAAAAAAAAGATTTCATGCAGACAAAGGTAGTGTTTTTATCAAAATCTGCATATTTCCTTCCCTAACCCTGAAATCTGTCTTTAAAATTCCACAATATACAATAAGCTGCTATACCCTTCTCAAAATCTTCCAATTACCCATGTGATGCTGAAAATATGCTCGAAATACTCCCAAAAAAATTTCAGAAATTTTGTCTTGTGTAACTTATTTGAAAACCTAATTTAAACCAGACGGGAAGGTTAGATCACATGGGAAATTTTAAAGTAGGTGTTATTATGATAGTTAGGATTATCAAAAATATAGTCGGTCTAAGCCGACTATACATACCCTACACATATGTGTGGTTACCATTCAAAGTGGTATACCAGGGAATACGGATCTTACAAATAACTACAAACTTTCAATCGCTGAAGAATTTCCATTCATTTGATACCCATATTTACAAATGGGTAGGTGTACCGAATTTCGATTTTTTTTGTTGGGAACCACAAGTCGTTTCGAGGGAAAACATTATCTTCATGTATTTGTGCATGAAGTCAATATATATTTGACCAAAGAAAGTTTGCCTAAGCACGTTAACAGTAAAATTGAGCTGTAGATGTAAATTTTATAAAAGGTATGTGAATATAAATGGTCAGATCACAGGTCACAATGAACAGATCTATCCAATTTTTTCGCACATACAGCGTAAGTATATAAGTAATCAAAGTTATCAGTTTTTAACTCTTCAATTTTTTAAGTAGTAGGGATTTCAACAGACAGACGGACAGACAGACGGTCAGACGGACAGACGGACATCGCTAAATCGACTCAGGAGATCATGCTTATCATGAATATATATACTTTTCCATACCAGAGGTGCTTCCTTCTGGATGTTACAAACGTCGTACCAAATTGAATATACCCCTTCACTCTTAGTGTAGGGTATAAAAATCAGAAAGCATATTTTTCTTACATTCATTATGGGAACTGTTTTTAAAATAGAATTATTATTTTTTTTTTTAAATTCTACTTTTGCAGCTCCGAAAATTTATATATATCAATGTAAAAAATATTTTAAAAACCAAATTGGCTTATAAATTCAGTTATAGGTTACTGAAGGATCAAGTAATCTAGAACTTCCCTAGTAGAAATTTGCCCGATGCGCCATCGGGAAATGATCGGGTTTTCGTTGGGTAAGCCCTCTTAGAGAAAATATGATCATTGCCTTTGCATGTCCTTATCATGCTTACCATACCAGGGTTTACATTATCTAAGTAGTCAATTTTCCCGATCATAGGTATATTATTTGCTCCTCATAACGAAATTAGCATCAGGCAATGATCTAGATTTAATGAGAGAAACCCTATTATGATCGGGCGCTCTGACAAGCAATTGTTGGGTAAATAATAAAATGGGGAATTGCCCGATCAGTACATGATCATGGCCTGAGGTCAGCACATGATCAGGACACTGCGTTACAAGGACATTATGTGCCTAGTCATATCCCTATAATCTCAAATAATGACATGATCACTTCATGACCATGGCCTTACCAAAATTTCTACTAGGGTTATACAGAGGGTTTATTGGCCTAAATTCTTATCACAGCCCCATGGTACAACAGAAACGAAAACATTCATAAATACCATAGAGACCAAGAAAAATATTATCAAAATCTGCTCAATCTTCCAAATTCTTCCAAAATCTACCACGATCGTTTATAAATACTACTTGATAAGATTTTGTAGTAATACTAACCACACAAACATTATCACAAAGCAATATATACAGGATTTCCTAAACATGGGGAAACCATTCGGGGAAACCACTCAAGACATTCAACATATTGGGGTAATAGTAAACTTAGAACCAGTAATCATACACCCAGAAAAAAATTCCCTCAAATCCCATTAAAATTGGTCAATAGGACAATTATTTATTTAATAGTATACAAAAAATAAATCTGTTCATATAAACCCGATTAAAAAAATAATTTATCCTATTGACTATTTTTAATAGTAAAAAACTATTATTTATATAGTCTTTTTTTCTGGGTGTAATCATCAGGCGGGGATAAGGAAGAGCTTTAATCCAATTCGACTTTATCCACAAATTTAAAGCAAAATTTATATTTTTCGTTCACATTTTGCTATGTTTAGAGTTTTTGTTCATTATTTCTTATAAAAAGCTTATAAAATTGAAAAAAGTTTAAAAAAATCGGATAGGATAGTTGTTTCGAAAATCAAATTTTTTTCGGACAATTTTTTTTTTGTTGACAAACATTTTTTTTTACATTTTATTTTTGTTTTTTTTTTTCGAAAAAATATTTTCAAATTCTTTCGTTATATTGAAAAATTCGAAAAAATTGCATATAGAGAAAAGGTTTACAATTAAATATACTCTATTGGGCCATCGAATCCGAACATAGGAAATTGGCTTGCTGGACCTCAAAGTTCACGTTTTGATAACATTTCAATAAGCCAACAACGAGCGAAATCAGATAAAAAATACAGAACAGATGACACACTGTTTTATATTATTTCGTTTGTGAGATGTCATTTCAATTCCATTCTTCAATTGTTGATTTGGATACCAAAACGCGTTCTTTGAGATCATGACTGCTTCATATTACATATTCTCATTTCACTGAAAACGGTTTCCACATTTCCAATAGATCATTTGGAAGGGTTGACCTTTTCAAAATTACATTGACAGTTTAGGGAGCATTAATCTCACCCGTTTGTAACTCTAAACTCCTCTTTATTCCTGTGTTCAACAACGAAATTACTATAGGATCATTCCACGTCAGAAATATCAATATTGGCACGATGTCTTCCGATTTTGATAAAATTTAGTCATCGAAAAGTAAAGAATAACTGTGTACTTAGTTTTTTTTATTTCTCAACTCCAATAAAGTTATGCGAATCGAAACATCAAAGTACATGAACACGTGTTCTTTTTGCGAAGAATACTGCAGTAATTTTGGTTTTTAATAATCAATAAATTAACTTCTGAAAATCCAGTTGAATAAAGTTTGTTTACTTTTTTGACAACTAAGTAATTTGCTTTCTTGATATCCAGATGACAAATTCTTGAATTTTAGTAGTATTTTATTGATATTAGTCAAATTCTACTATTTTTCTTTCTAACCGAATTCTTCTCGAGTTTTAGAATTTAATTTCCGTCCGTGTATGTATTACAAAAAGGCATCTTTCTCGGAACATTTCGAACAAATTTCGGACATCTGTAACATTTAAAAGATAACTTAAAGACATCTTCCAGACATAATTTGTCTAGTTGGGTACTCAAAAGAACTATCGAAAGTTTTTTATTCAACTTGACAATTTTGTGTGCAACTGCATCACATTAAAAATATATAGCGTTCTGATGTTTATAAAATTATAAAATAGATACACTCAGAAGAAATTGTCCCATTAAATACTTAATGGTACGACTATTGATCTTATGGTTCATGTATTAATAGTAATAAATTATACAATAAATTAACTAAAATACATTTTTATTTTAATAAAGTATTATAAAAATGTAGTTCGACTATACCATAAAATTAATAATACGTACCATTAAATTTGTATAGGTCTTTCTTATTGTAATTAAAATATCACATTATAAAATTTATGGTACAACCACACATTGTATTAACAGTTTCAATATTACTCAACTATTGAAATACTATTAATTTACCAGGTTTAGTTTTATTTCAAATTCAGTATACGGAAAACTGTTCCACAAGTTCGATCTCTGGATTGTGTATAAAATAAAAACGCTCTAATGTTTGGTTTAATTTACATCAATTAACTTTATTAATTCACATTAACTAACAACTTTACTAATTATAAATTCTATCAATTGCTGCATGTCCACAATTTAAGTTGACATTGATCACACACGAGATGCACTCGACAATTTTCTAATCACTACTGAAGTGCTGTGCCTCAGATGCGGCGCCCTAATATACTACATGCATCAGTTCGACACGATTCGACAAACTTCAACATGTTTCAAGAACCTTCTACTCGTTTCGTGAATGACGCATGCTATTGGCATATCATTCGCACTTATGTGTTTCTAATGCGCTGATCTTCTATCTCTTTCTCGCACATTGCTTAGTGCGATAAATTGTCTTGCGTCTCATTTATTCATGTTGATTTCTTGCACTATGGGTCAAATTTCCTCTTTTCATAACGAGGAAATTTGACGCATAGTGATTTTCATAATGATTTATATCTCTGTAACTAATTAACATATTTTAATGATAATAATGGTTTATATAACCTTTATAATCATGCATTCCAATAAAAATAATAATTTAAAATAATAAAGTACATTTAACTTAGAAAAAGTTAAAAATATTTTTCAAATCACTGTTACGTATACGCCCCACTATTTTAAAAATTAAAATCATTTTTGTTTGGAAACCTTGGAGTTTTTCCCGTCGATTAAAAAATTAATTTCGATGGAGTCTCCCACAGTTTCTGAACTATCAAAATTTAAAGTTCAATTGCCGATTTTTCTCCATACGAAATTGCTTTTGCCTCATTTCATCAAAATTGGAAGACCTCGTGTCAAGATTGATATTTCTGACGTGGAATGAACCTACAGTAAAACTAATCATTAAATAAATATGACATCAATTAATTAAAACCGAGTTTAGAGTATCTTGGGGGTATTTTGTATATTGTTTTTCAATTTTAGGACTATTAAAGGTTTCTAGATCTATATTTTATACCAAAATTATAATTTAAAATTTATTTTTATTTTTTATAAAATTTTGATGACCAAAAAAACAAAATAAAAATTAGGTTTAGCATTTAATTAAAACAGTTTCAGTAGTAATTAATATTTAAACAAATAATGCATGTTTAAATATTTTTAATATGTTTATACATTTTATGCAAATGACAGCACAATATTTTAATTTGTATTTTGGCGGAAAAGTTATTAAATAATAAACACATAAAAAAATTAATAAAATGGACCGTGAGCACAATAAAAGAAAACAGCATAAATTTGTTTATTTATTCATATTTGACTCTTCAGTCGATGTGAATTTATGCTACGTCAGGCGTACTTAAAAGCAAAAGGGGAGTAAATGAGAAGAGGAAAAGAAAAAAAAGTGGCGTATTTTTTATGGTTATGCACTGAGTGGAAGACAATTATTTTGAAGACCCTTATTTTTTAAGTAAGTAGAAACACTTTACTTATTAATTTCTCGCCTGCAATGTACACAAAACAATTGAGACCTTGCGCGGGGGGGTGCTAAAATGTTGGCGTTGGGGGTTGACAAAAGGTAAAATACTTGTAGCGCCCTCTGGGGAAAATATATTGAAATTTTATGAAAATGTCTGTTTAAGCATAAAAGTTGTAGAAGCAGAATAAGAAAGCAAACAAACAGACAGACAGACAGACAGACAGACAGACAGACAGACAGACAGACAGACTCAAAGAAAATTCCGCCAACTGACAAACAAAGGATGCTAATATTCAATTTTATTGAGATCCAAAAAAAATACAGTATTTTATTATTTATTCTGCAAGTAATAATGAAATGCGCAACAGGCAGTAAAAGGTAAAACAATCGAAGGGTTGTTTTTTTTTCGTGTTTTATTTTATAATGTTTTATTGAAGATGATTTTCGAGTTCTTGTTTGTTTTTTCAGCCTTCATCATCAATATCAAATAAAACAGGTGGCAGGCACCGAACAGAAAATGCACAAATACAAAAAAATAAACAAAAATAAAGATATCAAAAGAACATTTACGCAAAAGTAGGCGTGAGCTAATTTCCCAACCCAAACACACAAAAATGCAAACAGCAAAATTCTGCGAAACCCTACTCAAGACAACAGACAGAGGAGAGACTTATGGCGTGCCAACGAAAAAAAATAAATGAAAAATTAATACGATATTTTATTGATAATTTCCTGCGAATTGGATTTTATTGAAATTCGAGCTGAAAATTCGAATGGGGCCACAAAGTAAGGCAATTGTTTTATTTACGTACGTACTACATACACATCAATAAATGTGCCCCCAAAACATTTGAGGAATTCATTCTTTTTTTTCTATATTATATTTCAGCAAGTTTTTCATTTTTTTTTTATAGAAATATATTTTTCTAATTTCACGCATTTTGCACAAAATCTTAATATCCTAATAGATCAAAGTTAGTTTTTATGATAAATTTAAAAAGCAATAACTTTGTAGCATTGACTCTTTAATGTCCGCCATTTGAAGTAATTCATATTGTAGCTGAAATTTATTGCACCAACCAACGAATATAAAAACCTAAAAGATTCTTCGACGTTAACTGCCAAAGCAAAGCACGCCAAGTATTTGCCACTTGCGCGCCCTTATCTGTCGTCAATACGAACCAAAATAAAAGAACAAACGTAACCGCCCCATTTTCAAACTGAAAATCATCCAAAAATCCCCAGCACCGGTATTTTTAATCCACACAATTTGGTTCTTATTAAGATTAATGTGCGCGCTTTCTCTTTGACTTGGCCGCAGCTGTAGTCTGGCAAAAATCGAATACTTTACCATCACAGCACAGTGGCTGAAGGTGCCCCACAAAATCTATAACTTGCCAAGGCATGAGTATATTTTGATGTGGTTGCTATCTTTGTATAATTAATGCATATACCTTTAATTTGCAATGTCATTTATCAAAATTTAATAAGGGGAACAAAAGTTAGCTGAGGTTTTTTGTGATTTTTTTCGTTGACAAAAACTCAGTTAATTAAATACTAAATTCTATAATTTGTTTGTAATCGAAAAATACAACATTAATTCTATAATTTATTTGTAAACATTATCTACATTATGATGAACAAAAAATCAAAAAAAAAAAACCTTAGCTAACTTTAGTTCCCGTTATTAAATTTTTAAAAACAGTATTGCAAATTAAAGCTAGAAACTTCAACTATTCAAAAATAGCGACTACATTAAAATATATTAATGCCTTGTCCAGTTATAGAATTTTTGGGGCACTTTTTACACTTGAAAAACTTCACCACTGTACAGCATTTAGTGCCGTAGCAACGCCACGACAATCATGATCTGATAACAAACTCCCACTACAACTTTAGCCCAGCTCCATATCGAATCAAAGATAGAATAAAAAGTATAAAAAATGCATTGAATTCCAGAGAATCACACCTGCCACTAGCACCTCGCCGCCTAGTCCTATGACTGACTTTTTTTTCTCTAGTTCTTTTTGATTCTGCCCATGACCAAGATGTTTATCAGGTCGTCGTGGCTTGAGTTTGCTTTAGCCTGTTGGAGTTTGCGAATTGGATTATTGGTGATTTAGTTGCTGGTTACGCCAAAGTAAGCTTGTCGGTAAACTACAAGAGACCGTTTGTTACTTTGTGTTATTTGACGGTAAAATTCAACAAGTTAACATCGAGTGACTAAAGTGTAAAAGAAAATGTCAGATTTTTTGTGGTATTCCAAAAAATTCTTAATGTTTTTAAAAATGCCTGCTAATTTCTTATAGCTTTGCATTTGCATCGACCTCAACAGTTGTAACCACAAAACAAGCAATTTGCAAAAAGCCACATTACAAACATTGGTTGGCAATTGTTGTAGTCCCGAGCGATGCATGACATCAAATTCAACTACTCAACTTATCTATGATTTCAAATCAAATTTGCATATCAATCTACCTTTGTGCGTTGTACGTCCTGAATTGCAGTCCATCAAACTATCTACTGTAAAACTGAAAATATTTGTAATTTCATTGTAATCCATGGTTTAGTCAGGCAAATTAAATAATTCGATTTGTGGATAAATTAGAAATATTTTGCATCAATGCAGTAGGTTAATGCATAGATTTTGAGTTTAAATTTATTACTTTTATTTTAATTGTTGTACAATATTATTTGAAATAACTTGTAGTTGAACTTAAGACTGTGTGAAGTTGTGTAAATAATAAATTTATATTTTAATAAATTCAATTGATACCTATTACAATAAATAGAGTTATTTAAAATTGATATGGGTATTGATGTTAAAAATGTAAAAACAGTTGAAAATGTCTTAGAACATTTTATAAAATATCTAATAATAAAATAATATTTCTATCAATTACCAAAATATTTTTTTAATTAATATAACAAAAAGACAAAGAAATACCATTTCATGTATCCCAATAAATAAATAAATAAATATCAAGCAAATTCACACAAAACAAAATTAAATGAATTGTCAAATATGAAGAAGACATTAAAAATTACGCAATCAAATTTATCTCTTATATAGAGTTCTATCTTAAATATTTGTAATAATAAAAATACTCTCAAAAAAATAGTTTTGAGTTTTTGTTGATTTTTTAAATTAGTATTTATAAATAATGCTTTCAATCGATCATGAATGATATTATGGAACTTAGTGAGATCAATTAATTCCTTCTTGTGGGTCGAAATTCTCATAATTTCGAAATATTTCGAAAATAAAGCCACTATTTCTACCAGGAAAGTATATGAAGAGTTAAAATGTTTTAAATAATATTATCGTGATGTTTGACTATTTCTCTCTGAAAACAAAAACTAGCTCAGTTCTATCAACAGAAAGTAAGCTGTCTTATTTATACCCTACTCTAAGAGTGAAAGGGTATATTCATTCTTTTATGTTTTATATAAACACCATTTTTAATTTGATTTGCGACTACATCCAGCTAAATCATTAAATTATTTGGTTCTACATAAAGACATATGGGCATTTCCAGAAAAAAGTCAACCGAAAAATTTCAAAATGTTGAAATCATTGAAATAATGGTGGTTTTGGAATCTTAAATATGTGAGTCTTAACATCTGAAAAGAAAATTCTATTCCGTAAATGATAACATATAAAACCAGTTGGGAAGGTTAGATCACATGAAAAAATTTTAAAGTAGGTGTAATTATGATAGTTAGGATTATCAAAATTATAGTCGATCTAAGCCGACTATAAATACCCTACACTTATGTGTGGTTACCATTAAAAGTGGTATATAGGTCAACAGGGTATACGAATCCTGAAAATAACTACAAACATTCAATCGCTTATCTACATATATGTACATTTTATATGAGGTATTTAAACATAAGTGGTCGGATCATAGGTCACAATGGACCGATCTCAATTTTTTCGCACATACAGCGTAGGTATATTAGTAATCTAAGTTATAAGTTTCATTTATCTAGCTCTTCAATTTTAAAAGTAGTAGGGATTTCAACAGACGGACAGACAGACAGACAGACAGACAGACAGACGGACAGACAGACGGACAGGCAGACGGACAGGCAGACGGACAGACGGACATCTCTAAATCGACTCAGGAGGTCATGCTAATCAAGAATATATATACTTTTCCATATCGGAGATGCTTCCTTCTGGGTGTTTCAAACGGCGTACCAAACTGAATATACCCTTTCACTCTTAGTGTAGTGTATAAAAATACTTATAAAATTACGTTACTATACAACTTGTAAATATATTAATTTTACATGTACTCTGAGTAAAAAAAATTAAATAATTTGAAAGACATACAGATACAAAATATTATTTTCTGTTTTTTCAGACAACCTTAATTAATATTTCTTAAGCTTAAAAATAAGCATTAAAATTAAAAAAAAAGGAATAATTTTTGTTTTTTTTGGTATTGTCACGTGCGGAACCAAAAAGAAGATTTTATTATTATATTAATCTAACAATATCTTTAAGAATTGAATCCTCTGTTTCTAAAACCTGAATTTCCTCGGCATTTTCAAAAATGTAAACATTGATATGCTACACACAAAAAAATATCTTGTTTGGTGCAAACAATAATGCAAACAAATATTTGAAGTGTTAGAAATATTATTTGCAAGAATCAATTTAAATGATTTGTAGCAAATACTTAAATTATTAATCGCAACCAACTGTAATATTTGTACCAAACTATATAAATTTTCATCTCTTTTGCTGGAAACACTTTTGATTACACAAAAATGTTTTCCATAAATACTTCTATTGCCTCCAAACTGAATCCACATTCCACACAGACACATGCATGCATTGAACATATTTTGTTGTTACTCATTTAGCCATGGAGTGGAATTAATTATTAAAAGTCTTAAATAAAATCGAATCACAGAAATAAATAATCGACGTAAATATAGCACCAGATAATAATTGCATTCATTAATCAATCCAGCAATGAAATACACAAATTTAATGAAAATATTTGCTATTCTTCGTTTAATCAGCAATTCCTTTTGCTAATATGAATATTTGTACGTCAATGCAGCAAATGAATTAGTCGGCGCAGTTTCAGCAATTATATTTGTTAATACTTCGCCGACTAAATTATTTGCTGCATTGACGTACAGAAATTCATATTAGCGAACGAAATTGCTTATAAAACGAAGAATAGCTAATGTTTTCATTAAATTAGTGAATTTCATTGCTGGATTGAATAATGAATGCAATTAATATCGGTTGCTATATTTACGTCGATTATTTTTTTCTCTGCATGAGTATTACACAAAATTTGTTAATTTGTCTGAGTCGAATGTGAGTTCTGGCGATAAACGTTGCACGTTGCGTGAGGTTCAGCACAGCACTAAAAACGACATCATTGCTTTCGAAAATACTAGGGCAAATAATTACTCTTAAACAAGTATTTTGAGCAGACACTTTAAATAATTTTTATTTGAGGCAAATGACAAGTGTTTATTCCATTTAGCATTTAAGACAAATAGATGCAGTATTTAACAGACGTATTGAATTGAACACTGACAAAGTGTTTAATGTAAACAATTAAAGTGTTTACGATAAATAAATTACTAAATGTTACAAATACTAATAATTTGAAGTTTTTTCAGGAAACAGTCATTATTTATGGCAAATTAAATAAAATTATAAGCCTTAGGTGGAAATAATAGGTTCTCACTACAAATATTTGATTGTTTACGGCAAATAATTCTTAAACAATCCTTTTTTTTTTGTGTAGTAATTCAAAGACATTTAAACAGCTAATTGAAATCTATCACGTTCGGAACTTTTAGTACCAAAGGGTGAAAAAAAAATATCAAAAAAAAAAATGTATTTCATGAAATGGCAAACCTTACTGAAGAGAAATGTCAAAAGAGCGGCAAGAAATATGGCGTCGTTTGCTGTCCCTGTCACTCCACTTTTGTAGCATCCCTGTTGAAAAAACCCTTTATCAGAACTAATAGAACTTTGGCACTACTATTATTATATTATTATCTATATAATTCCCAATAATGTATTGGAAAATACTACTGAAAAATGTAATGGACTGAACAAAATGTTTCTAAAAAAAAAGTTACATAATAGGAAAAAACAGAGTATGCCATAAGAATTAGCATGATTAAGTTATGTCGTAATTATGTTTTCAAATTATAGGCATAAGTATTTTGGTTGAATTTTGAGTATAAAGTAAACGATCGAAAATAGTGTTTAAAATGGATATTTAAAAAAACAGAACAGATAGAAAAAATTAATTGCATTTTTCTCAAATTGGTTACTTATTACGAAAATACTGAGTATGCAGTTAGAATCAGCACCTTCTAATTATATAGAAATGTTATATCGGATACCCATGGCAAGAATTTTTTCTTGGTTTCTTGAGTAGTATAATTAGAAAAAGCTAAATAATAAATTTTTAATTTATTTCAAATCAGTGATTAAAGCTGAATTTAATAAATCCCCCAACTACTTGACCTAAATGCTGTCATTAAATGTCAAGTAAATTTGGCACAGACTTTAAAACCAACAACCTGCACACGATGTAGGAGCAGGAAGGACATCAACTTCACAGCATGTTATTTGTACGCCAATCGACAAATTTACATGTCTGCACAAATACATGATACGCACACAGGCAGGCAGACAGACAGACAGACAGACAGACAGACAGACAGACAGACAGACAGCCATAAACACGCACATGTGAAGACTTAAACACAAGCACATTTGTGTTTAGTTAAGTCATCTATTTTTATCTACGAACAACATTTTGTGAAAATCCTTTTCAAGATGTGGCAAATTTTTCAATATACTTGAGGCTCCTGCGGCTCGACTCGACACGAGTCGGCTGCTGCGACTTCACACCAACTTTGCGCCAAAAGACAGGCGGCAACATGGTGCAAAATTGGTTGCGATTATTTGCATAACCACTTCGTAGAGTAACAACGGGGAGAAAATGAAGGAAATTTGGATAAACGTTTAAGGAAAACAACGATGAGGACAAGGACGACGACGACGATAACCACAACAGATACTAACGAGAAGAAATGCAAAGTATCGCGCACAGCATGTAGCAGCTCCGGCTGGCAAGAGCTTGGCAAATAAAGAAACGATTGCCTAATTTTAGGCGCCTCAACGAATATACAACAGGCAACAACAACAAAAACAATGAACCCATTCTGGTAGATAGATGCTTTTGGAACCACGAATGGGATGCCGGCAGGAAGCAACTTGTTGATTTGTTTCATTTTGCCATTCCGTTGTGTGTCAGGCAGGAGGACAGGAGGTCGGGCGGGTGGTTCGTACCGGCAAAAAGTATTGGGTAGCATTTGCGAGGTAGGACACGTAGGAAGAACGCGCAGGTTGGCATATTGTGAATATGCAGAAAAAGAGAGTAAAGTGTAAAAAGAGAGTAAATACTAGAATCACAGAGAGAGAGTATAGAATTAGAGAAACTGCGCAGAATCCCTTTGGGTCGTACAACCACTTAGGTTCTAAAACAACAACAACAAGTACTTCTTGGGTTCAACACCAAACTCAGACCATTGTCACACACAACTTACTTTCGTGATTTCTTGTTGTGCCTTCTGTGTGTGTGTGTTGTCTTATACTATGGAATATGAACCATGACCCTAGATAACATAAATTTTATTGTCGTTCAACTTTTTCCCCAGGTAACACGATATTAAATTAGTTAATTGCAGAAAAGTAGCATCTGCTATGTGGAACATTCTTATTTATAGGGTTTACTGGATGTTGGTCTGGTTGGCATTTATTTTTAGTAGCTACCGTTGCCGTCGCTCTTGTTAATAGTGAAATATTTATGGGCAGTTTATAAAGTTTTTACTATAAAGTTTTTATAGAAAAAATTCTTGTGGCTTTAAGTTAGTTCTGGGAATAAATAAAATAAAAAATTATTATTTTGTATACTCCAATATATTAATTAAGCAATAATATAACTTATACGCCCCAGTGCTTCTAGAAAACTGAGAGAATAATTTCATACTTTATTTTAATAAATAGATAATAATATTTAAAAAATAGATAAATGATAAGAAGAATAAAAAATTGTGCCTTGAAATGCTAAAAATGATCATGTAACTTAATGTCACGAATAAACGGTCCAGCAGGAGCATGAGCCTAAACATACGGCCGAGGTGGCAACTGCCTGTTTTATAGGTATTACTATGATAAGTGTTCTAGGGAAATACATGAACTGATCCCACCAGATCGTGTATTCTCTCGTTCTACTCGGGCATCGAACCAAGCCCACCCCTTCGTAATTCACTCGGCTCTCAATACAACCACGCATTACAGAGAGAATTCGTTCTTTAGTCGCACCCTGCGTCTGTTTTTCCCGACATTTTTCATATTGGCAAGTTCAAAACAAACATCCATCGACACTACTCCATCTTCCCTCCCTCCCAATAACCTATAATCCTTTCTTCGATCAACACTGTGCATTGCATGAATAGGGGGCATCCCCTGAGCGTTGGTTAATATGTAAAAAAAAAAAACTGCGGCGGACCATCGGCCCCATCAATGTTCGCCTCATATAAAATAATCTCTCGCTACGTTTAATCCAAACGATCGCACGTAAACCCAACCGTCTCCGTGACATCATCTTTGAAAATTCAACGTGTTAATCAAACACAACAACCACAGGAATTCTACTGCTCAAGGAAAGGAATCTCAACATAATCAAAACACACAAAACACTTCACACAACCCACTGAAAATAAGGTAAAATCTTTGTATTTTGCCACATAAATCGCGACACCACCCGACCCATTATATTGAAATTCATAATTTCAATCGTGTATTCTGAATCCGCTATAGCCAAAACTTCGTTCGCCAGTCGAACAAATATTATAGAAAAACTTAGAGATACATGCTCTGAAATAAAAAGTGCAACCAAAAACGTTATATGGCATAAAATAAAATATGGCGTAGAATTGCTAAGATTCTCCTTTTTCAATTGACATTAAATGAGGCATTGTTTAACATATATAAGCAGGGCTTGCTTTTATATGTATTTACATATTCATTTAAATACATATTATAATAAATAGTCGCCGTAGCTCAGTGGTTAGTGCGTTGGACTGCGAGCCGAAAGGTCCCCGGTTCAAGCCTGGACTGGGGCTATACCCAGAAAAAAATACTATATAAATAATAGTTTTTTACTATTAAAAATAGTCAATAGGATAAATTATTATTTTAATCGAAAAATACCATTAAATACTAAAAAATACCATGACATTGCCATTGAGTTTACATGAACGTATTTATTTTTGGTATACTATTAAATCAATAATTGTCCTATTGACCAATTTTAATGGGATTTGAGGAATTTTTTTTTTGGATGTAATAACATCTTTTCATAGAAACATTTTTCTATACCGCGCTACCTCTCGGCAGTAAATGGCAAACCTACGAGAGTAAACCTTTGCCTATGAAAAGCTCTCATCCGCCGTTCGGATTCGGCAATAAACTGTAGGTCCCACCACTTTGAGTACAAATATAACACGCACAGCTCAAAATTGTGAGAGAGCTCGGCCTAAGTTCTTATAGGACTGTAGTGCCAAACTATTATTATTATATATAATAAATTTTGAAATCCGTATATTTGAATTAATCCATTTAAATCCAATTTTTTGATAAAAACTGACTCATATGTCACAATTTCGGCACTACAATTTTGACATTTTGACAAACATATTTTAAGTGAATCTTATCTGAAACTATCTGGATATCAGTACAGGATACAATTGATTGTGATTTGTGGCAAATTTGGTTGGGTGTAAAAATTTGGTTTGAAAAATATTGTTGTTTCAGTACAATTTATTTTTTATGAAAAATTTTATGAGATTGCTGAGTAATTCATAATTTTCTGATCCATATTTATCTAGTTTTTTAGTCTATAATCCATAGACATTTTCCTTGTTTTCCTTTCATATAATTGTTAGCCCTGTACATAGTATTTAAATAAATTTTTAGAAAATTATTATCCTTTGAAAGTTTGAAGTCCTTTTAAAAGAAAACGAGTTTAAATCTATTTGGTCCCTAGTTTTATACCTATATCATTTAATATGTGAGACGAAATTTTTCACTTCTTGTCGGACGGTGTAAAAATAGTTTTTTAAAAACCACTGATCTTTTTATGAATATAAATTATGTTTTTTTTTCAAATACCACAGATAAGAATTTTTATCATAACTTTCTTGATCGTCTGTGATCGTTCTGTCAGAGATCTTTCCGTCAGAAAAAGAACCTCTCTAAAAAAAACTACTCTATATTTTTAAGAAATTATATTTTCCTATAAAAAAGACATATCAAACAAATTTGATATTTTGATTTGCGTATGAATCTATTTTTTATACCCTACACATATGAGGTACAGGGTAGAGATGGGCGCGTGCCGTGCTTTTTTCGTGTCACGCCCGAAAATCTGAGTTCGTGCGTGCTAGTTGCTGTCGTGCCCGTGCGTGTCCGTGCCTCCAAAATCAGGCACGCGCCCATTAAACACTTTTTTTTATTGTTTTACACAATTTTAAAAACCTTCAGAAAAGCTTCAGAAAATTAAAATTTCGTGGTATTTTAACCTTTTCTTAAAAATCTGTAGTTTTAGTTTTCTTTGTGGATTTAAGAGAACAAAACAGTATCAAACTTAATTTTTGAATTATTTATTAAAGGGACTAAAACCCTTTGGAATATCTGTTCGGGTTCCAAGATTTTTAAAATTGTGGTTCCCGCTCTGAGTTCGGTTCCAACAGTAAAATTAAACAGTAAAATTAAATAAAAGGGGTTTCGATTCCGGTTCCATACATTTTTTAATAACGGTTCCGATGCCGGTTCTTTGCGTTCCCTGACAGGGATTTTTAAAATAGCGGTTCCGATTCCAACCAGAAACAAATAAATGGTTTCCGATTCCAGTTCCACATATTTTTAATAACGATCCCGTTTCCAAAATCTAAACGGTTCCGATATTATTTTTCACGTTTCGCCTGCTTTTTCATGTTTTCGTGTTTTTTCGTGTTTTTCCTTGTTTCTTCGTGTCCTTATCGTGCTTCTCGAGCGTGCCTGTCGGCGTGCCCGTGCGTATCCGTGCCATCAAAAAGAGGCACGCGCCCATCTCTAGTACAGAGTATATTAAGTTTGTGCACATATTGTAACTCACCTTAGAAGACGTGGTCGATATGGAAAAGTATATACATTCTTGATCAGTATTAGAACCCGAGTCCGTGTAGCCATGTCCGTTTGTCTGTCAGTCTCTCTGTCTGTCCGATAACATTGGAACTTGAACAATACTGGTCAGAATACGATGAAATTTGGTTTCAATAAGTATTAACCAAAAGTAGTACCTGAGTATGGAAATGAGCCAAATCGGCCTACTGATACGCCCACCACCAATACAAATTACCAATACCGCGAACAGTTATAACATTTAAAACGTATTGTTCGAATTCAGATAAAATCATGTGTTCCAAAAATGGGCGTGAGCCGCCCTAATTTGCTTACGTTATTTCCCGGTTTTTCAAATGGAAAGTTTAGTCGTAAATGATTGAAAACAAATCTATAACATATTAATTAAATATTTTAAAAATTAAAAAAATATCCCACATTAATATCACGTAGGTGGAGAATATTCCATAGTCAGGCCCGTCTGACTTTAATTCCTGCCCATATGACTTAACTTTTCCCACTCGTTTTATTTTTATTTTTGACTTTTTAAATGAACTTGGAAAATCAGTTTTACCTCTTCTCATTTTTGATTTTAAGGAATTTCAGGGTTATAACAGAAAATTATAGTTTATTTAAATATTTAAATTCCGAAAAAATGGACCAAGAATAATCATGAATTTTAAGTCAACCAAAACAAAAGAGAACAAAAAAAAATCAGATCTATTTGTCTTTTTGATCATTTTCGATTTAAAACTCTGGTTAACACACATACCAACCAAAAATATTAAGATCTGAACGTCATTAATTTTGCAGCATTAAAATTGGATTTAATTATTTAAAATAATAAACTAAATAATAAATAACAAAATTCTAACCAGAAAACTACAACAAAGTTACCTGTAAACAGCATGTTGTTGTTGTTGTGAGAGCAGCAGCCTCTCTGCTCTGCCCATCTTCGCTGCTCAGCCAATCTTCGCTGCTCTGTCCATCTACGCTGTTTTGCATGGCAAACTCTTGCAATTGAAAACACTATAAATTCGTTTCACATATCACTTATTTATTAGTTTATTAATTACTTATTAACTTTATTAGCTTTATTCACTGTTCACTTAATTATTTATTTGCAAATATTAGCACAAAATATCACTTAAAAATATCACTTTTCACTAAACAGCACATCAATCAACTGCCAGCTGTCAAACGCAACGTAACACAGCAAACCGAATGTGGATTACAGCAACCCAACAGACAGTCCTTAACATAAATTAAGCTGATATTATGAGTTATTAAGGGTAGCCAAGGATATATTAGAATATAATATATTAAATTCTTTACGTATTATCGATAATTTTTGTATATTATTTCTTAGTACGTATTTCTAATTTAATAATTTCTAATATTTAATTTTTTGAAACATCAGATAAATACATTTTTTAAAATTTGTTTTTTGAATACCTGTATTTTAAATAACTTTATTCAAATAATAAATAAGTTCTATCGTTTTAAATAACTACTTTTGATACTTGGATTAAATAGAACGTAAATATGAAACATTTTCTAATGTTTAATAATTAATTTAGTTTCTCGTCTATTTCTAGTATAAATGTATGTATCCAATAAAATACTGAAGAATTGAATAATTGAAAACAGAAATTTGAACATATTCATAGTAACTTTGAAGTATACCCAGAATCAAATTTTCTTCAAGCCATCATTTGCTACATTTGGCTCTATTTTAGATCTGACTTTTGAGAACATTAATAAATAAATAAATCAGATGTTGATATTGTAATTTTTTCATTTCACAAACAACAACAAAAAATCATTCATATTTTGTAAATCGTAATAATTTTCCACGATATCGAAATATTTTAATTTTGTGCTTCCATTTTATGTTTTTCGTATTTCGTGTTAAGTTACAATTTTTGATAATTTCAAATTACTAGTACATTCTTACTTCTCTACACTAAGAAAATAAGATATTTATGAAAGTCGTGTTGCAACTATCTGTTTATATTTACGCCTTGTAAGTTACGAGATGTTTGCCATAACAGCCATGAAAATTGAGATATTTACAGTTGACTGATAGCAAACATCCTGAGTTGTTGGACATTTGAATCAAAACTGTTGGCTTATTTGACATTTCACTACTATAAAAAGTAAATTGGCGTACTTTTTTTTACGATCGATTTATCCACAACAATTAAGTACGTCTAATGATTTAAAGAACTGTCAAGTCAAATATTACATTTTAATGGTTAGAGTGAAAATAAAATTTCCTGGGATTGAAATTATCAACCCGTGATGGAAAATATGACTTTTCAGAGTTTACTTTGATGATAGCATCGCCGGACGGACTTGGTTCTTCCGCGAAGAAATCTCAGGTCGTTGTCAATTTAACCTCCAACGGATTTATAAAGACGATGGCGATGCGATAACCAGGATACTGATTTAATTCCAGAATAAATAAAAATTCATTTCGTTTCAATCATTTTCTTTCAATTCAATAAAAATTACACCGCGAATTCTAATGGAGTACCTTTTCCAAATATTCATCAACTATCTTCCTATTTGAAAGATGTTTAATTTATGGTTATCGTAAGTTTGTTTGAAGTAAGATGAAGTTTGAAAGATGCACAGAAGTTTGAAAGATGCACACAAAAAACTGATTTGTTGCGGCAACCAACTAAATTGCCCTACCGAATTATTCGGACGCGGAAACTTTCTGATTAGGAGGTTGTACCAACCTCCTAGTCAGTACGAATGATATTGTACCTCCTAGTCAGCAAGCATGAGGTTGTGCCAACCTCCTATTCAGCAAGCATGAGGTTGTTTAAACCTCCAAGTCAGCAAGCATGCCGAAACCTCCAATAGAAATTTTATTTTGAGAATATTTTTTTTTTATATAGAAAACTTATTTAGTTTTCTATATGTATTTTTGATGCGTAAATATGTCACGCACACATTTTCAAAAAATATATCTATTATTTCCTGTTCCCTGAAAAATAAAAACAGTACGAAGACACATTTAATATTTTATTTCATCATAATTAAACAAAATAAAAAAAAAACTATTTATAATGCCACATGTGGTCACATATTTTTATTATATTTCACTAGCTAAACAGTAATTTGTATTGAATTCATTCATTATTTTATTAATATTCATGTATTTATTTCGCATTTTTACTTAATTAATAAATTTCCTATTGTTTGCCACTTGTGAAAATTTTTGACATTTATTTATTTCTGCATGTATCCATAATTTTTGGCAAGAAACTGGCAACCGAACTGCTGATAGACATGATGTTGTCGTTTGTCATTATTTTGTTGATACAATAACGTACTCAGTTGCCGTGACAAATGCACAAACTACAAATTTTGGCATAATGAAAAATGCACTCATGAGGTTAGGACAACCGATCGTACAGTTGCGCGAGTAAGAAATTCGGAAAGAGTAAGAAATGGTACGTTCATTTTAATGACAAATGTATTTCGGTTGCTACACTGAAACGTTGGTTCAATTAACCTCATGCCAAAAAAAGGATATTTATGTGTGTGGTTGCTAGCAATATTTATCGTATTTGTCGGATGTTTGAGAGATGGTTGTCTCAAAGACGATTTAAATAATTTGTAAATTACTTGATATTTAGGGCTGTGATATTTCTGGTAATCATCTTCGTTTTCTTAGTGTACACTACAATTGATTAGATAGTGGAATGGTGATTGATGTGTATTGATCAGCACAAGGTACTGCGATTTAATGATATCCGTCTGATTGTCTACTATAATCACGGTTATAGAAAAACAGAGATTACAAATTAAACGAACAATTTTAATTTCTATTATACTAACGATATGAATTCCGGTCGATGAATTCCGGTGATTCGCCCATTGTTTTACTTATAACATTTAAAACTGTGGAATCTACGGGAATCTTTTTTTAATATCTACTTAGAATCACAGCACTCAGTCATCCCATATCCATTGTACGACCATGCCCAAGGCGGGATTCGAACCCGAGACATTTAGATTGCAAACCGGTACCTGAAACTTTTACTTCACACACCGAAATGAACATATTTTTAAATCACTTCCCAAAAACTAAACTAATGTATATCAGTTCATTAAATTGTCTCAAGATTGTGACCTAACCCTCCTTACAGGTTTATTTATCCAATGACTAGTTAAATCTTTACATGTGAATGAAAATAATTCCCAGGTACCTGATATTTTGAAAATTTCGTCAGCGAACACCGAACTAATATAAAACTAAGATATACTATATTCTTTTATTTGATTATTCTTTTATTTTTTAGTTCTTCAGTTTAAAATTTTGCTATAGCTTTGTAATGGAATTTCTGGACAACAAAATTTTTAATAAATATTGCAAACTGCAAACAAAGGTCAGAATAAACAAGAGACAAAACTGTCAGCGACAATCAACAAACAAACACACCGAATACCCAAACAATGTTTGTCGAATCATGCAAGTGTCAGACGAAAAAAACATAGACCTATTGAAAAAATAAAAATAAAACATACAGTTCGAAAACAAACAGAAACCTTTTCAAATTATTCGCGATTTTCTGTTATGTTTTATTTTTTTAGTAGTTTGTAGGCTTGCTGAACGCGAAAAAAATCGAATCCAATTCAAAAACTCATTGCATTTGATTGATGCAACTCGAGCAAATCCAATTGCAGCGAAATTCATCACTTGTGGCATGCGATGCACTTGTGGAGTCCGACGATGTACAGTGGACGAAAGTGATACCGTTCGCGAACTGCAATACAATCGAAGTTCGTTTATGTGGTGTCAACATTTGGTTAAAAATTCCTTTTTTTAATTTCAATTTTTTTGTTTTGTGGGAGATATGTGGTATGAGAAGAGGTATGGGGAAACAATATAGAATGTTGAAAATATTTTTTGCTGACATGAAAAATAAAAACAACAAAAAAACAGAATCTGAATACGTAAAAAACTAAAGCTCTTCAATGTGTGGGATGGGGTTAGTGGTAGGATTGTGGGGTTGTTATGGTAGAATCATGAGGGCGTTACAAACATCTAAATCAAAATGATAAAGTTGCATACTTGTGCAAAGTTATTTGCACAACTAAAAACAACAACATACAATTTACACCAAAACATTCAAATGCAACAAAAAAAATTAGAAAAAATACAATAGTCTCTCCCTTGAACAATGAGTTCTGCGCTGGTAACAAAACAAGCGAAAAATAATGGCTACTTTTTGCATTTTATGTTGCTTTGTTTTGTATTGTACTAGTTGCAGTTTTTCTTTTTTTTTTTTGTTTGTATTTCAAAACATAAATTTAAATCATGACATTTAGGCAGACAACACCAGCAGCAGCAGTTGGACTGCAGTGCTTTCTTTCATGCTATCATTCATTCATTCGTTCGTTCGTTCACTTGATATATGATGAAACTGACAGCTGTCAAGTGTGTGGCCAAAGTTCTCATAGAGTACTTTGCGCGCCATCATCAATTGCCGTTTAATTATGCATCGGTTAATATTGTTGCTTCGCATAATGTACCGACGGCGTTTAATAATATGTAGAGTATGGAAAGAACCTGCCAAACTTTAGGCGCAAATTATTCAAATTAATGCAAGTCGGTATGCAGAAAACAGCACACTTGTGCGTCACAACATTCAGCACCCCCGGTGTGGTGGCACCGCCAGCACCGTCATCGGAACCGCGTGCCGCTCGAGGTATGCAAACAGTTTTTCTTCCACGAATCCGCTTAACTATTCGCAAAAAGTTTCTCGCTTGCTATAAACAACACCCCGATAAAAGCAAAATTTCTGAAGTTGATCCAATTCAGCAAACTTTTTAGCAAAACAATTCTGCATCCAATATGATTTAGAGCTTAACAAGTGCTCGTCCTGTTAGTCACTGGGGGGTGGGGCAGTTCCCTTTAGGATTGCCAGATGTATGAATTTTGTCATTATATCAAAATACTCTGAAAGCTTACTACAAATGTTGATATCTACTGATTAGTTATAAATTATTTAATTAAAAAAAAAACCTATGAAGGTCTAGTCAATACCAGGACAGTACCTCGTCTCTGTAACAATCTTAGGTTATAAGAAAAAAGTGTTTGAGTATCAAATAAAATATCTCTGGCATGGCCAATGTCCATTTTTGGTCTAATTGGGATAACGCACACGTAGCCGCGGTAGCTCAGTGGTTAGTACGTTAAACTGCGAGCCGAAAGGTCCCCGTTTCAAGCCTGGACTGGGGCTAATAGCATTTTTTCATAGAAACATTTTCCTATATCGCGCTACCTCTCGGCAGTAAATGGCCAACCTATGAGAGTAAAACATTGCCTATTAAAAGCTCTCACCCGCCGTTCGGATTCGGCAAAAAACTGTAGGTCCTACTTTGAGTACAAATATAACACGCACAGCTCAAAATGGTGAGAGAGCTCGGCCTAAGTTCTTATAGGACTGTAGTGCCAAACTATTATTATTATTTATGGGATAACCCACAGAAACCTCGATTTTTCTTGACGGAGAATTGGCTGAGGGAGAATTTTTCTCGCATTTCTCGGCGGAAAATGTTCTTGTGGAAGACTTGTCTCAGGAAATACATGTCTCAAGAAAAATTACATCGGGAAAGATTTGTTTTACAGAACATTTTTCTATACAGAGCATTGTGCGTGGAAGAATCGACTTGGGAATTGTCTAGTGGATAAATTTTCACGTTGATTAATTTGATGGAAATTATTTTGGAAGAATTCTTTTGAATATCACTTTTCTCGACAGATAGGATTGTCTCGGTAATGAATTGTCTCGGGAAAGAATTGTCTCGGGGAAAAATTATATCGTGGAAGAATTGTATCATAGATGAATTCTCGAGGAAGAATTATGTCGGGAATAAAATTGTCTTTGGGCAGAATTGTTTTGTCGAACATTTTTCGCGACGGAGAATTTTCTTGGGTCTGAATTTTCTCAAAGAAGAATTATGTCGGGATGAGATATCTCGTGGAAAAATTGTCTTTGCGTGTAATTGTTTTGGGGAACATTTTTCGCCACGGACCATTGTGCGGGAAATAATTATCTTGGGGAAGAATTGTCTCGTAAAGATTTGCCTCAAGAATAATGTCGGGAAAGAATTGTGTTTGGGAAACATTTTTCTCGACTGAGATCTGTCTCGTGGAAGAATTGTCTTAGGGAAAACTAGACTCGAGACGGAATTATGTCGTGGAAGAACTGTCTTTGGGTATATTTATTTTGGGGACCATTTTTCTCCACGAAGCATGGTGTAGGGAATAATTTAATGGGGAAAGAATTTCCACATAATTAATTACATCGAGAAATAATCGAGAAATAATCGAGAAATAATCGGGGAAGAATGGATTTGAGGAACATTTTGCACGACGGAGTATTGTATCGGAGTAGAATTATCTCGTCGAATAATTGTCTCGGAAAAAACATATTTCAAGGAAGAAGTATAGCAAAAAAGAATTGTTTGTGGGAAGAATTCTTTTGAAGAATTTTTTTTTATGATGGATAAGTTTTGAATTGTTCATTTCCCGTGTAAATTAAAATAACGTAAATTAATTTTTTGAAATCTGGCAACCCTAACCCCATTTCAGTTCGCCTACGCATCATCATCGTAGTGCTTATCACACAAGTCGGTGCTTATCAACACCAGCGTTGATGTCCCTCCACATCATCATCGTTGCCAGCATCAACATCAAGTACGTCATCATCATCATCGGCGTGTCGTCTGTCCACAGGCAGCCATCCAGCAGTCTGCCTGCCTGCTGCAATTTATCCTCATGTTGAGTGCCACCGAGAGTGATGCCGTCACCCTGTCGTACCCCTCTGCGCCTCTCCGACACATTTACGCGCGTATCTCAAAATTTTGAAGTGCTTGCAACTGGAGTTGTTGCTGCTACTTCTGATGCGGCTGCTGCTACTGCTGTTGCTGTAGATACTGCGGCCGGAGCAGCTGCTTTGCCTGATGAGTCCCCTTGGGTCAACAGTTTTGTTTATTTTTGACACTCGCACAATGCAAAAGTTGCGCAAACTACGGCCACGACTACGCACATCACGCCCTCTGGCGGCATTTACCTACGCTGCAGCGGCGTAAAAGGTTTTAACAGCAACAGCAATTGCAACAAAAGGAAGCAGCAACAACAACATTATATTATTATGCAACCGAAACAACGGCCAACAAAAATTAAAACAACTTTTGTTCCGAAAACTGTTGCCAAAGAATGTTGTGTCCGGAAATTATTTCACAACATTTCGCATTCATTGTAGTCGCCGCATAGCTTCGCCGCCGCACCACACCGCATCACGACGCGTCGTTTCGCTTTTCGGAAACATATTGTGATACAAGTGGTTGGTTAGTTCCACTATGGTGTTGGGTAGGGTCTTCTGCTGTATAACAAAAGATGTCACTGTCCTCTCAATATAAATATGAAATATTTATTGTCGTAGCAGGGGAATCTATTCTGGTTATATACAAAGCACTGGGTTCAACGACGTATTTTCCCGATATCTGTTCTCGATGGTGCAATAATGCTGTGTAGCAAAAATTAATTAATAAGAAATAAAAATACATAAAGTGTATTAAGGAATACTTAAGAAAAGTCGTAGGGTTTCCGAATTTAGCTCATTTTAAATTGTTCAATATTTTGTGATTCAAACTTTATTTAAATTATGAAGTATATAACTTGTTTTTTTTTATATATTTTCTTTAGAGTAAAACAAACTTTATTCAACATTGCAAATCATTATTTAAACAGTAATAAAAAAATAACTTTATACTCAGCATCGTGTTTAAAAATATATAGTATTGTTAAAAAATAGTTTTAAACGTAATTTTTACCCTATACTCTAAAAGTGAAAGGGTTTATTCAATTTGGTATGCTGTTTGTAGCACCCAGAAGGAAGCATATACGGTATGAAAAAGTGTATATGATTCATTCCATATCAAATCAACCGAAAAAATTTAAATTTTGGCAGCACCATCTCAGACTTGATTAGTGGTCAATTTTGAACAATTTATTTTTCAAACGGACATATCTCAAAAACTATTTTTTAAAATATTTTAAAATAATATTTATTAAAGGTAGATATTTCATTAATCACATTGAAAAAATATATATATAATATATTAATTTTCAAGAGAGAGTTCCAAAAAATACGACCGCGCATAAAAATTCATTCGGATTAATTTTTTTTTTAATATTCCCGGCCTAAAATAATGATTCCATATTTTCACGAAAATCTAAAATGGAAAAAAAAAACGTTTTCCTTTAAATTTATGAATGATATCGACACTCCCATATTAAAAAAACAAAAATTGGTAACTCTACTTAGAAAATTATAAAATTCAAAAACTGCCAAGTAAGTCTACTGAATTTAATAAGGATTGTTCGTTTACAAAATTCATTTATGCTCAGAATATTTTTGGTTATAATTTGGGATAGGATCGACCGATCCACACCAAAATATGACAGGATATAAAGAATCCAAAAATGGAATTAAAAATAGTTTTAATCGAATAGTTTATTTCCATGGGTAGTTTATTTCCATGCATTTAAAATTTAGATAATATTAATTAATATTTTTAATATATAACTTTTATGGAGGGAAAAGAAAATTATTGAGCAGATTGGTCACTTTAAAATTCAACTAGAATCAGCGTCATTAGTTACTTTTTTGTCAAATTGGATCCTTTTGAAACTTTTCGAAAATTCAACTATAAAAAAGTCAAATAACGTACTTAGTTGTGTTCAAGAAACATTTAAAAAAAGTCTCATTCTACGAAATCGAGGTTCATAAAAAATTGAAAGTTATTAAAAAAAAATGCACATAATTCTTAATGTGTTTATTGGAGATGGAAAAATAAGCGACTTGAAATGCAGAATCTGCACAGAAAGATCGCTGATGAAGGGGCTTGGCTGCCTCTAAAACAGCTGTACGATCTGCCACTCAATGCATTTTGCCAATTGTTTGTTGTTTTATTTGTCGGTACAAAACACCCAATTTGTACCGACTGGACCTTGAGCACGTTAAGACAATATCTCAAGTTAATTAAAAACTTGAAAAAAAAATCCTGATTTAGGATTTTGTAAAAATTTGATAGAAGCAGGTAACGCAAAAAACCAGAATCGGATTTTTAGAACCGGAATCGTTGTTAAAAAAATGAACAGGAATCGGAACCCATTTAATTTGCTTGGTTGGAACCGGAATCAGAACCGCTATTAAAAATCTTGAGTCCAGATCCGGAACCGATAATCCAAAGAGTTTTTCTATGCTTAGATAAAAAATATTTTTTGATAACGTACCGATTTCATTTTTTCTTGTATATCTTACAAATTTTTGTCGAGATTTACGATTTCATATTATATGCCTAAAATATAAAAAAAATCCAATGATAGTTAGACAACTCCCAAAGTAAGAAATCAGATATATAAGATGCAAGTAATATTTGTTTTAAATCGGATATTATTAACCAGACCTTTAATCCTATTTTTTATAATTGAGGGAATACTAAATTTACAAAATTTCACTAATGAAAAAAAAATTTAAAAACCCCATGTAATATTCATTGATGAAAATTTTTGTTAATATTCTACGAACTAAGTTTGAACGTTAAAATATGTTTTAAGCAAATTGAATAACTTCAGTGTTCAGAATTTCCTCACTAAATAGGGTTTCGTTTGAATATTGGAATAATGTATGACTCATACAAAACCCATTTTTATCGAGTTACATGTTTTATATATTTTAATTTGTCAAAATTATTAGTGCTCTAGTAGAAATTTGCCCGATGCGCCATAGGGAAATGATCGGGTTTTCGTTGGGTAAGTCCTATTATAGAAAATATGATCATTGCCTTTACATGCCCTTATAATGCTTACCATACTAGGGTTTACGTTATCTATATAGTCACTGTTCCCGATCATAGTTACATTATCTGTTCCTCATAACGAAATTAGCAATGATCGAGATTTAATGAGAGAAACCCTATTATGCTCGGGCTCTGACAAGGCATTTGTCGGGTAAATATAAAAATGGGGAATTGCCCGATCAGTACATGATCATGGTCTGAGGTCAGTACATGATCAGGACACTGCGTCACAAGGACATTATGGGCCTCTTGATATCCCGATCATCTCAAATAATGGCATGATCACTTGGGTGTTTGTATTACGTATTGTTCAATTTATAAACATATTTAACTATTTTAAAAAATGTATACTAGAACTTTCAGAATTTCGGATCTAGTTATGCAGAGCATAGTTCAAACTAACGATGAAAATAACTAACTTTGTTTTGTCTGTTCTCATTTTTCAAAAATATGCGCCATCAAACAGTTTTCGTCCAAAACTGTTTAAATTAAAAATGCTTGTATATTTTTCTCATTAACACTACGTAATAGGAAAAAATACTGTGTATGTAGTCAAAATCAGCGCCCACGAATTAAATCGACTTGATGTCCACTGGAAAATTGTTTTTCTCATTTTGTTGAGTAGTGCAATTTTCAAAAGCAGATTTCAGCTTAGACCGACTATAAATTTCACAAATCTTTAAGTAATCATTACACATACTATTAAAATTACCATACTTAAAAATTTCCGATGTGATCTAAACTGGTTTTCTTTGACATTATACATATCACCGTTACTTAAATTAATAATATCACTTTTTAATAGATTTCCAGAGTTTCAAAATTTTCATTTACCATTTGATACAATTCGAGTAATTCATTTTAAAACACTTTACCAAATTGAATGTCAATTTGAACGCATACATGTGTCTCTAAATGTACACACAGACGACATTGCAATTAAGTCATCACTTATAGCAATCTAGAACTAAAATGCACCTAATGCCCCACTCACACATATAGCACACATCCGCACACAACCGACTGACTATATGTCCTACATTGATTTCCAATTAAATACATTGCATAGGTACCAGAAAGAAGCCTTTTAGTCAAACGCATCCTACCGGCAGCCGTCTCCGCCGACGACGACGACATCGCCAACGGGCAATAACAACACTCTAAGTGTAGATCTACTATCTTGGTGTCATTATTAGGCATCACCCCTACAATCAGCCGGATGCTGCCGTGTCACTCCGTTCGTTGCGCCGTTAATTGCCCTGAAAAGCGTAGCTATTATGGCAGAAATATTGGCAGATTGTTCTGTTTCCTCCACCTTCGTCGTTGTCGTCGGCGTCAAGTATTTACTTTTAGTGCCACGCTTGAGCGGCACTGGCGGTACTGTTGCAGCCACATTTACTGATGCCACTTGAGCCAGTCAGCGTGCGAGCGCCGCGCCCTCTGCCGTTGGCACACGTCGCCCATACGATTTCCATTTGCCGAGTGGCACATAATTCATTTGTTGCAATCACTTTGTAAATGAAGCTATGGTTGTAGTAGTTGCTGCAACATCCATGGCTGTTTCAAAGCAACAGCTGATGCTGTTACTGCTGCCATCGCTGAGTAAATTGTTGCTCTTTGTGTTGAGTTGTTCTTGCTGTTATTGTTGATAGAATAGTTGTTGTTGTACACAGAGAAAAAAATACTGTATTTAAGTATGAAAAGACTTAGAATAGCACCATCCCAAATTGGACTTATATTAAGTCCGCACAGACTTATATTAAGTCCGTACGGGATGGTGCTATTCTAAGTCTTTTTGATACTTAAATACAGTATTTTGTTTTTTTCTGTGTAGTTGTTACTATTGCAATATTTCCAAGATATTTGTTGTTTGTGTAAAGTATTAAAAGAAAACGTGTTTTTGTTGTACACTGCGAAAAATATGCGACCATTATTATATGCAATTAAAATTTTACAAAAAATTTACAAAAAAATTTACAAAATATTTTAAAAACTTAATTGGTGAGTTAGCAAATATCTTAAAACAACTTTGTTTTTATTGTAAACTATGTTAGTACAAGGTGCTCTAGAAGCAATCATAAGTAAGACAAAAATGGATATAAAAAGTACAAATAGGGTTAGATTCATCATCATTTCTAGTTTGGAAATCCGTTTGATCCAAAATCGTACCGTTTCCTTTTCTCAAGTTATCGTCATTTACATTCAATTTTAACGATTTTTTTCAATGTATCTGTATTTCTTATTAAAAAAAAATCACAGTGCGGAATAATGGCAACTTTTTTAATTGATCTACGATTTTTTTAATTTTGTGCTTCTATATGGTATACTGGGTTAGGCGATATGGGCTCCGAAAGGGTTCAAATGATAACAATAATAGGATAAAATAAAGTATTGTGGACTTGTCATAAAATAGGTTATGAATACTAGCAAAATATTTATGTTACTCAGATGTTTCGGTTCTGTATTTATTCAACAAAACTTCAATTTAAATTTTAACCAGTTGGGAAGGTTAGATCACATGGGAAATTTTTAAGTAGGGGTTATTATGATAGTTAGGATTATCAAAATTATAGTCGGTTAAAGCCGACTATAAATACCCTACACATATGTGTGGTTACCATCCAAAGCGGTATATAGGTCACCATGATATACGAATCCTGAAAATAAATACAAGTAATATGAAAATAAATACAAAATAAATACAAACTTTCGCTGAAGAATTTTCATTCAATTGATACCCATATTTACAAATGGGTAGGTGTACCGAATTTCGATTTTTTTTTGGGAACCACAAGATGTTTCGTGGGAAAACATTTTTTTCATGTATTTGAGCATAATGTCAATATATATTTCACCAAAAAAGTTTACCTAAGCACGTATACAGTAAAATTGATTTGTAGATGTAAATTGTATATGAGGTATTTGAACATAAGTGGTCGGTTCTCAGCTTATATATATAAGTAATCTAAATCTAAAATTTCATTGCTCTAGCTCTTCTACTTTTTGTGTAATCGTGATTTCAACAGACAGATAGACAGACAGACAGATAGACGGACAGATAGACATACATCCCTAAATCGACTCAGAAGGGCATGCTGATCAAGAATATATATATACTTTTCCATACCGGAGATGCTTCCTTCTGGGTGTTACAAACGGCGTACCAAACTGAATATACCCTTCCACTCTTAGTGTAGGGTATACAAACCAATGACATATTCGGAATCATCGACATAATTTTAACTAAGAATAGCTGCAATTTTCACTGAACCAAAATTATTGTAATAAAATATATTAAGACTTTCAATTTTCACTGAACCAAAATTATTGTAATAAAATATATTAAGACTTTATTCAAATTCAAGTTGGAACTATTGTTCGTTATTAGTGGGATTATATTTCAGAAATAGTACGTGTTGGAGAATTTAGTTGTTTGGAGACCCTAGCTCATTTTTAAAGATGAATATTTGCCCCAAAGACATTATGATAGTTTTATGACTTTTTCCACAAGTAATAACTCCTTAACGAAATTGTTAAAAGCAAACCATTAAAAATAGTGGTTAATCGTTAAGATGCAAACTTTAAGTGTTCAGTGTAAAACATCCTTAGGATGTTCCCTATAATCGTTTCTTAGACAATAGAAACGTACTATGAACCATTTCGCTACAAAATGACGAACTATATTTCTTATCCTTTGGACCCTTTCGGAGCCCAGACGTGTAGGGGTATAAGAATATACTACAATTTTTATCAGTAGACAAAATATAAAAGTTCAATTAAAAAAGTTTCAATTAAAAAATGAACAATGTTCGAAAAAAACGCAGCAGTCAAAATCACAATTTTCCAATAAATAATTTATATGTTTCTCCAAGCAATAACACAAAATTTCCTTTAAATGAGACCAACTAAATATGCTCTCTACTAAAAACCATTAAGCAAAAACCTTAGTTTTTTTAAATAAAGAGTATCTCTTAACCAAAGACGTTATTTTTTTTAAATTAAAAATATTTATCTGAAAAATAATATCTCTCAGTGAAAAACCATATGGAAATAAAGGTTAATGTTATTTCTGATCTCTGCAATTATTGATTAAATTAAATTTTTCTTTATGAAAAAAATGGTTGTCAAAATAAAAAAAATACATAAATGTTCGACAGAGGATTTGAATGGGGTTTTTTTTCTAAGTGTATAGTTATTGGTGTCGCTGTTGTAATGTTGGTTGTTGTTGCCGCTAATGTTGCAGTTGAATGCACCGGAAGTAGTTGATTTTCTTAAAACCGGAAATGCTATAACAATCTTCTATCTGCAACCGAAGTCATTAAAGTCAGTGTCTGTTCTGGTATCATAGCAACATTTTCACATACATCTTTAAAAACAAAAACACATAGACATCCTTGTAACATATATTGTTGCACTTTGCATAGGATCCTTTCCGGAAAATTTGTTACAGTGACTATTAGCAAACCATTGAATGAAATGAGCTATTACAATCAGGGTTGATTTCATATGAAATAAGTGAAAATCTTAAAATGCAAGTTGACAAGTTTTTCGATATTTTTTCGGTCTTTACATTTAGAAATTTTTTGGTTTCGACTTTTTTATTTTTTTCGACATATCGTACAAATTTTATAAATTTGTATATATTAAGAAATCCTACAAAATACTATTTTTATATTGTAAAGAAATGTTTTATAAATAACAAAAGAAAATGTTATTTTTCTATTAATTTAGAATTTTTCGCGATTGACATCAATACCTCAATTTTTCAGCTTTAATTTTAACACTTGGGATACAATGGAAAATTATGTACTATATATTGAAAAATGGAAATCTGTAAGAGCAAATCTTTCGTTCTTTTCGAAATATACAGAAATAGCACCCGGACATTTTTCGGAAATTCGGCATATTATGATTTTTTTTTGACAATTTTTTTAACAGTTCGAATTTTGATTCATGGTTATCCAGAATATAGTTCAAATTAACTATCAAAATAATTAAATTTTTTTATATGCTGTACTTTTTAAACAACATTCCACCAATTCTGGAGTTCCGCAGGTTTCCGTCCTATCCCTGTCCCTATTAGTGGTATTTATCAATGACCTTCTGTCATTGACCCAGAACCCAATTCATTGCTCTGCAGATGAGAGTAACATTTGTCATTCATACTCGTTTAACAAGTAGCCGCGGTAGCTCAGTGGTTAGTGCTTTGGACTGCGAGCCAAAAAAATCCCCGGTTCAAGTCTAAACTGGGGCTAACAACATCTTTTCATAGAAACATTTTTCTATACCGCGCTACCTCTCGTCAGTAAATGGCAAACCTACGAGAGTAAAACCATTGAAAAGCTCTCACCCGCCGTTCGGATTCGGCAATAAACTGTAGGTCCCACCACTTTGAGTGCAAATATAACACGCACAGCTCAAAATGGTGAGAGAGCTCGGCCGAAGTTCTATATAGGACTGTAGCGCCAAACTATTATTATTATTATTACTCGTTTAACAAGCGCCCAAACTCTTTGGAGATTGAGAGTAAAAGATGCACTATGAATGACACGCTCAATAATGACCTTAAATCAATCTCCGAGTGGGGTGTTGCAAATAGAGTAGATTTTAATGCCAGCAAGACCCAATGTTATCTGTTATCCCACAATGGATTCACCCCTCCTACCCCTTAATATGGGTGATGTGGACGCTCTTGACGTTCTGGGCATATCAATTCAATGTGATCTCCCTTGGAATGATCACATATTTAATGTGTCGACAGAAGCGGCCAAGTGCCTCGGTTTTTAAAACGGTGTAAAACATACTTCACTCCTGCTGACCTCCGCACTGTCTACACTACCTATATACGGCCTAAAATAGAATTCAATTCGCACATTTGGACAGGAGCTTCAAAATCCTCCTTGTAGTTCCTGGACTGAATTCAACAACGTGCGTTATATTTGATAGGTGATTAAAATATCTCATCGTCTATTGGTTCTCTTGAGCACCGAAGGACCTTTGGGTGTGTAAGCCTGTTTTATAGGTATTACAATGGTAAGTTCGAGTGAAATACGTGGTCTGATTCCACCAGGGGAGGGCTTCTTCAAACCAAGCTCAACAGGACCACGCATTATAGAGAGAATTCGTTCTTCAGTCGCTCGACATGTTTGTGGAACAATCTCCCTGAGTCCGTTTTTCCCGACATTTTTGATATTGGCAAGTTCAAAACAAACATTCACCGACACCACTCCATCTTTTTCCCCTCCATTTAACCTATCATCCCTTCTTACGATCAACACTGTGCATTGCATGAATAGGGGGCATCGCCTGAGCGTTGGTTAAATTGTAAAAAAAAAGACTCTATTTTTTTTCATATTATGTAGAATTTTTGAGAAACTGCTATTTTGCAGTTCAAATTGACAAGTATATCGTGTTAACAGGGCATATTTTAAAAATTAGAACCAATGAAAAGAAATTAGTAGTTTGGGATATGCTCTGTATAATCATAAATCTCTTTCTTATTCATTTGATCCGAAATGATGAAAAAAACATCATAAAATAGTCTAAAAAAATCAAAATTATTCGAGTTGAAATTAAAATATCGGTATGTTAGCATTTCTTGATATATTATAATTAATCTTGACAATTAAAAAAAAAATTGTATTTAAATTTTTTTAAAACTAATTCCGTAAGAGACTGGAATTTTTTTGTGATTCTAAAAAGTGGCTGAGAAGGCCTTAAAATGTCTATAGTAATTTTCTTAAAAACGATATAAAATTGATGAAGTATGTGATGAAATATTTTTCTCGTTTTGTAGTATTTCAATATTGTTGGTTGAATAAAGTAATGAATGTAAAAACTTACAAGTGAACAATATATTCATTCATCAAATGAAAACCATAAATAGTAAAATGATTTATTATAGTAATAAATAATTTCTTATTGCATGACTTGACTTTATTAATTTTTGTCACAGATATCTCCATCTGGCAGCTAAAGCAATTTTACAAAGACTCAGCTAAATGACCAGCAATTAAAATGTTTTCTTTTTAGTTTTTTTTTTACATTTCTTTTAAAATTTTCTCATCTTAAAGAATGTCGTCATAAGCCGGAACAGGCCATAAGTCAAGTTTATGTTCGCATTTTATCATGTGCGGCCATGAGATGAGATCTGCAACAATTGCAGCAACAAATTAAGACATTCGTCATTTAAGCGCAACAATCTGCAGCGTTAAGTTACGAAGCTAATAGGGGGGCACAGCGTAAGGCAGAACAGTTTTATAAGGGGAAAAATTGAGGCAGGCTGGGTGGCAGAATGAGACAGAACTCAGAACACTGACGTTGCCGTTCGACGTATATAGTCCTTTGCTCGTTGATCAAATATATTCAGACCACACAATTCTAATTTAATTTTGTTTAAATTTTTATTTTGTGGTAAAAAAAGCGATGGAAACCGCGTTGAAACCTTGAACTATGTTGGGAAGACAGGCGAGCTGGCACGGTTCATAGTGTCGCCGTTAGACAGGAAGTGTTGGTCAGAGAGTGATGAACAATGGCAGCACCATTTTTAGAGCAAAAGCATAAAAAATAACTGCACATTTGACATTAAAAAATCATTTGTCCGAAACAGAGTTGCCAACGGAATGATGAACGACGACGCACAGTGGGTGAAACTTTTAATTTTGTAGTACAAATTTGAATTTTTAGGGAAAAATTTAATTTTTAGTTTAAAATTGAATTTTTGGTGAAAAATTAATTTTTAGTGAAAAATTTAGTTTTTAGGTAAAATATGAATTTTTAGTGAATTTTAGGTGAAAATTTAAATTTTTATTAAAATTTATTTAATAAGAATAATAATTTAGTTAATGAAAAAGTAAGTTTTGTGAAAAAATGATTATTTTTTTACTTCAAACTGAATTTTTTTAGTGTATAATTGAATTTTTAGAAAATAATTGAATTTTTAGTGAAAAATTGAATTTTTAGTGAAAAATTGAATTTTTAGTGAAAAATTGAATTTTTAGTGAAAAATTGAATTTTTAGTGAAAAATTGAATTTTTAGTGAAAAATTGAATTTTTAGTGAAAAATTGAATTTTTAGTGAAAAATTGAATTTTTAGTGAAAAATTGAATTTATAGTGAAATTTTTAGTGAAAAATTGAATTTTTAGTGAAAAATTGAATTTTTAGTGAAAAATTGAATTTTTAGTGAAAAATTGAATTTTTAGTGAAAAATTGAATTTTTAGTGAAAAATTTAATTTTAGAGAAAAATTGAATTTTTAGTGAAAAAGTGAATTTTTTAGTGAAAAATTGAATTTTTAGTGAAAAATTGAATTTTTAGTGAAAAATTGAATTTTTAGTGAAAAATTGAATTTTTAGTGAAAAATTGAATTTTGAATGAAAAATTGAATTTTTAATGAAAAATTGAATTTTTAGTTAAAAATTGAATTTTTAGTAAAAAAATTGAATTTTTAGTAAAAAATTAATTTTTAGTAAAAAATTTGACTTTTTAGTGAAAATTTGAATTTTCAGTGAAAATTGGAATTTCTAGTGAAAAATTGAATTTTCAGTGAAAAATTGAATTTTCAGTGGCAAATTGAATTTTTAGTGAAAAATTGAATTTTTTAGTGAAAATTGAATTTTCAGTGAAAAATTGAATTTTTAGTGAAAAATTTAATTTATAGTGTTTAATTGAATTTTTAGTGAAAAATTGAATTTTTAGTGAAAAATTGAATTTTTAGTGAAAAATTGAATTTTTAGTGAAAAATTGAATTTTTAGTGAAAAATTAAATTTTTAGTGAAAAATTGAATTTCTAGTGAAAAATTGAATTTTCAGTGAAAAATTGAATTCTTAGTGAAAAATTGAATTTTTAGTGAAAAATTGAATTTTTAGTGTTTAATTGAATTTTTAGTGAATAATTGAATTTTTAGTGAAAAATTGAATTTTTAGTGAAAAATTGAATTTCTAGTGAAAAATTGAATTTTCAGTGAAAAATTGAATTCTTAGTGAAAAATTGAATTTTTAGTGAAAATTGAATTTTTAGTGTTTAATTGAATTTTTAATGAATAATTGAATTTTTAGTTCTTAATTGAATTTTTAGTGTTTAATTGAATTTTTAATAAACAATTGATTTTTTAATGAAAAATTTAATTTAAAATGAAAAATTGAAAATAAAGTAAAGTGAAGAATTTTTAGTGAAAATTTAAAGATTGGCAAAAGTCTTGATTTTTTTTTTTGTGAAAATTATATTTTTTAAAGCTCTGGCGGCGACTGTCCAGCTGTCACAGCAACGCATTCAATGTGAGAGAATGTGTAATTGTTATTTTTTCATTTTTCAAAGTTTCTTCGCTTTTTTTTTTGATACTTTTTTGTGGTTTATTGCTTGCGGTCAAGTTTTCTAAAGTTTTCCTCACAACTGCGGTCAATGCAAGAAATGCGCCGGCTGTTGTTGGTCGAATGCAGTGACGCAGTGCGTCTGGCCAACGCACGACAACGACGACGACAGTTCAACAGTTGTTCGCTTGAGCTTCCAATCGCTCATGCGAAATCGCTGCGGAACAAACTAAAAAAATGAAAAATAAATAAACTTAAAAAAAAAGCACAGAAAATGCAACGCGAAACTTGGAAAAGCTCGTTGGGCGCCACATTCAATTTACTGCGCTGTCATGCAAGAAGACAAATGTGAATGAGTGAGTGGTTGCATACGCGTGTGTGTGTTTTGTGTGAGTGTGAATTATATATACACCGAAAAAAAGAATTTTGCAGATTCCAGAAAAAATATGTTTACATATATTACAACAAATATAAAATTGTTGATTTTTCTTTCTATTATACTACCATGAATTAATACAAAATACTATTGAGAAATACTGAATACTATTAATTTATTATTCAATATATTGTTTTGAAATGCTCAAGTGACATTCAGTAGACAGAAAAAAATAATCGACGTAAATATAGCAACTGATATTAATTGCATTCATTAATCAATCCAGCAATGAAATTCACTAACCTAATGAAAACATTTGCTATTCTTCGTTATATAAGCAATTGCGTTCGCTAATATGATTATTTGTACATCAATGTAGCAAATAATTTAGCAAATATAATTGCTGAATCTGCGTCGACTAATTAATTTGCTGCATTGACGTACAAAAATTCATATTAGCAAAAGGAATTGCTGATTTAACGAAGAATTGCAAATATTTTCATTAAATTATTGAATTCCATTGCTGGATTGATTAATGAATGCTGAATCAATATCAGTTGCTATATTTACTTCGATTATATTTTTCTGTGTAGGTACAATTGGGTTGTTTTGTAATTCAAAAAAATATATTTGGAATTTCTCAACCGAGAACGTAAAACAAAAACAAAACAATGATTTCTTTTTTTGTAATTAGAAGATATTAATTCTGACCAGAATTATCAACTAAAAGTGTTGCAAAAATATAGGATTTATTTGTAAAGAAACGTTTAAGAACTAGTTCTGAAGCTGAAAATTTGAATCAATTCTTACACACAGAAAAATCGTCATTTTGCGTGAGGTTGGAGAACGAAACGAAGTTTTAACAACCAACATCATTAGGTCAAAACGCATTTTCTAGAAATTTGTTGGCAGAACTGCCATATTCGGTTAGTGTTTGAAAAATTAGCCTATACACACTCCAAATTATTCTAAAACTGTTAGAAATTGGTTATTGTCCAAACTACAACTATTTTAGTTTTAACTATAACAACCGACTAAGGTTCAGTTTTTGAGTCAAATTTTTAAGTTAAACTAAGCTTAAACCAGATGTAATTTCGTCTATAGTCAACGTATCACAAATATTTAAAAAATCAAATTAATTGATTACTAATTTCTTATATGTCTGTAAAATTTAAAGACATTCGGTAAATTTGTTTAGGAACTTTGAGCACAGTTTAAACTAAGTTTAAACTAGAACTAAAAAATTGAATCTAAGTGGTTGAGAGAATCGAATAAATTGGTGGGGCAAAGAGTTGGTTGGCGCAACAAATCTCTATTCTGTGTGTTTAAAAATTAACACCTGAAAACTCAGATGTATTTTTTAAAAGATTAGTATTAAATTTCATGCATAAATAGCGTACATTTGTATAGTAATTAAAACAAGAATTTAGTTGTATTTCAAATATAGCCTATGGACTCTCAAATATAATTAAATGTTTAAATTATTACATTGTAGATTCGAGTAAATTTTCAAAAATATACACAAATAAAACGATTTTAAATGGATAACTTCAGTTAAAAAAAAAATAATTAATAAAAATAGTTTAGTTCTACAGTCCTGTATATAACTTCGGCCGAGCTCCATCACCATTTGATCTGTGCGTGTTATATTTGTACTCAAATTGTTGAGACCTACAGTTTATTGCTGAATCCGAACGGCGGGTGAAAGATTTTCATAGACAATGTTTTACTCTCGTAGGTTTGCCATTTACTGCAGAGAGGTAGCGTCGCATAGAAAAATGTTTTCTATGAAAAAGATGTTGGCAGTCGTTGGGGATCGAACCGCGGAACTTTCGACGCTACACCATTAAATGTATTCACGGTTAAATTCAGTTCTTAATATGCTGGCCTAAAATCCAGAATTCATTCCTGAAAGTTGTGTGAAATTCAGGCTAAATTTAGTAATGAATTATTGAATTTATTCGGACCAAGGCCAGAAAGAATTAAAATAAGTATAAAAGTATAATTATAATTCTGAAATTATATCTGGTTGAAATTATAGATGGTTACAGGAAATGGTTACAGGAAAATTTGAATGTACCTAAAGAAATTTTAATCTAGACTTAGGAACATGAAATTTGGACAGTGTGTTCATCTCCAAAAGTAGGTGCGCAGTAATACGGAAGTTTTGAAGTTATAAAAATGGGTGTAGCAAAACTGATTTTTAATTTCAAAATATGTCTGTATTTAAGATATCCACTATTTAAAATTGTATTTAAGATTGTCCCAGTGATGTATATTGTAGTTTTTCATATTTTTGCCAAATGAGGACTAGATTGGACAGTTCCTCATATACAACAACAACTTAAAATGCTATAACTCCTGACCGACGAAGAACAGAATTCTAAAAATCGAAACAAAAGATCTCCAAATACTCGCACAACAAATTTTGGAATTTTAACACAAATGTTTTTTTCCAACCAAAAATTTGTAGGAATATTTATGTAGAATTGGCCAGAATATGTTTATTTCTATTAATGCGTTTAAATAATAAAATTCGTCGCTATATAAAAAAAACTGTTTATTTATGTGGAATTGTAAAATAGTTGCACTTAAAATTCCAAAAACGTTTAAATTAAATGTGAAAACTTAAAACTATTTATGGTGTACCTTTTATTTTACTGTGTATGTACTGTATGTGTGTTATATATATGAACATTTGATGTGTATGTGTGTATGCGTTGATGTCGAGTGCAATGCGCAACTAACCCGACCTAAAATACGTGACCCAGGGATATAGCATTTGCAGCAGATCCAGCTCCAGCAACAGCACCGTCACCATCACCACCACCAGCAACAGCGGTAGTAGTAGCAGTAGCATCAGCAACAAGCAGCATCATCCTTTGAACTCAGCCACAATTGCTGCCACAGCAACTGAACAGCGCAAAAAAAGCACAAGACGAAGAAGTTGCAAAAACTGTGATTATAAAGTGGTCCCTCGGGTTACTTGACTACAACTACTATAACAATGCATATGCTGCTGCTGTTGCTACTGCTGATGTTGCTACTGCAGTAGTTGCTGCCGTTGCCTTAGTACTTGCTGCAGCTGCCCATCGCTTCCTGGCTTTGCCTGGCATGAAATGGAAATTTCAAATCAAAACATTTCATTTGGTCTCAACTCGATGCTCGGTGGTACAACGTAGTGGCATTTGTTATTTGCTTGGTTGGGATGAAGGAATTTTACGTTTAACTTGTTGGAACCACCAACTACAACGAGCAACAGCAATAATAACTACAACAACACCAGCGACTGACGGCACAAAACTAACCTAGTATTGTGCCGTAGGTTACGCGGTTTAGTTATTTATTCTTATCATTAAAAACGCGTTAGAAACGATCGTAGTTTTCGTTCTTTGAAGAGCTACTGTTTTTAGTTTTCATTAATTCACAAAGTCTAATAATAAGAATTTCGCGGTATGTGCTTTAAAAATTTAAAATATGTCTGAAAAATATGGAACTCGGCCACTGGATTTCAGCACAAAGAATTGATTTTTGTTGTGTCAACCAATTCAGCTAATTTGGTTCTCTCAACTGCTAAGTCGGTTATATTACCCAAAACTACAAGTGATATATTTTATACTACAATAAGTTAAATACAGTTTTAGAACAATTTATTGTGTTTATATAAAATTTTTTTAAAGTTCCCACCAATTATTGTAGTTCCAACAACTACTTTTTAAATATTTCATTTTAGACGGATGAAGTCTGTTTTTCAAGCTCAAACCAAGTGTGTGTATTATTCGGAAAATTTATGTGTGGAGGTTGTACTTAGATCTGAGATAGTTTTTGTGTTCCGAAAGTTATTGTTAAATTTACTAGTAGCATTTTTAAACTTTTGATAATCCTTGGGAATAGTTTTTTCATAATATATTTATTTTTGAGAAAATTCGGAAAATGATCAAATAAGAGTCAAATAAATTAACATTAGCTATCTTTAATATTTCGATAAAGGGTGATTAACACTCAAAGGAATGAATTATGATGTTCTACAAAAAGATTGTCGTTGGTCGTTAAATACAAAACAACCTCATATCGATAAAAATATTTAATCTACAATATATTTGTGAAAGTTTGTATGTATGTTCCCAATAGACGTCAAAACAGCTGAACCGAATTGAATAACATTTTGACACAATATGTATGTTGGGTCCGGGCAGAGTATAGGCTATATCTCGGTGAGATTGGTGAACTGGACGTGGCACATCCCATATAAGCCAAAAATTAAAAACACAATTGGAATTGCAAATTTAATGAAATATTGGTCCGCGTTATATATAACCATTCTAAACAGTCTCGCCGAAACTGGGCGGGATTGGACTACTGGACTGGCAACCCCCATAGAATGTACATTTTCAAGATGGTGTAAGTATACAGTTATTATAGTAATATCAATATATTTCACACCAGAGTTTCAACCACCCCAAATTCTTTAAACTCACCATAACGAAATTCAACACACCAAAATTCACCACACCGAAACTCACCACATCGAAACTCACCACACCGAAACTCACCACACCAAAACTCACCATACCGAAACTTACCACACTAAAACTCACCACACTATAACTCACCACACTAAAACTTCTACTGGTAAAAACGCTGAAATTTACCACACCAAAATTCACCACACTAAAAATTACCACACTAAAAAAATCTACGGGGGAAAAATTCTACGGGAAAGCATTCTACGGAGAAGAATTTACGGGGAAGAATTCTACGGTGAAATATTCTACGGGGAAGAATTCTACAGGGAAGCACAGTCTGAGGAAGAATTGTCTTTGAGAAATTTTGTTTTGGCGGAGATTTATTTTTATTTTGATTACTACATTTGTAACATCAATAAAAACGTAAAGCACGGGTACCTGCTATAAATAATAAAAATGTTCTTTATATTAATAAAATCGCTCCATATCCTTGCATTCACAAAATCTTTGCACGAGTCGTGCACGGATCCAGCTAATAATAATATAATAGTTTGACGCTGCAGCCCTGAGGAACTTAGGCCGAGCTCTGTGCGTGTTATATTTGTACTCAAAGTGGTGGAACCTACAGTTTAATAAATCCGAAAGGCGGGATGAGATCCTTGTCTAGGGCGGTGTTTACTCTCGGAGGTTTGCCATTGCCTGCCGAGTGTAGCGAGTGTTGGCAGTTGCTGGAATCGAACCCGGAACCTTTCGGCTCGTACTCTTACGTACCAGCAACTTTTCGCTCATAGTCCAATGCACTAACCAATCGAACTATCGACGCTACTAAAATTATGAATATTTATGTCTTATAACAAATTCCCTTTTTTGTAATTACCAAAAAAAAAAACTTGTCTGAGTTAATTTTGAAAAACGATTTCTGTTATTTTTTTTTCGTTTAAAAAAATATAGTATTATTAATTTTGATATAATATAATAATAGTTTGGCGCTACAGTCCTGTATAGAACTTCGGCCGAGCTCTCTCACCAGTTTGAGCTGTGCGTGTTATATTTGTACTCAAAGTGATGGGACCTACAGTTTATTGCCGAATCCGAACGGCGGGGGAGACCTTTTCATAGGCAATGGTTTTACTCTCGTAGGTTTCCCATTTAGCGCGGTATAGAAAAATGTTTCTATGAAAAGATGTTGTTAGCCCCAGTCCAGGCTTGAACCGGGGACCTTTCGGCTCGCAGTCCAACGCACTAACCACTGAGCTACCGCGGCTACACAATACTATAATCTAAACTAAATTGACGATTTTGAGTCTGTAGTCCGTAATTTCAAATTTGTTTGGTTATTAAAAATGATGGTAAAACGTAAAAATATAAACTTAAATTATAAGTTTATATCGGTCTTCAGATGTCAGAAACGTATAATGCACCATTTCGTTACAAAATAAGGAAATATATTGTTAATCCTCTGAACCTTTTCGGAGTCATTAACGCTTAACACAGACGAGTAGGGGTATAAGTTTATATTACACAAATATATATTTGATTAAACGAAAACAATAATATGTTAGAAACATTATAAATTTATCATACACTCAGAAATCTCACAAAATCTCTTTAAAGTTGTCGATTTAATAGTATACAAAAAATAAAATATTTTGTAGTATTTATTGGGATTTATCGATATTAATAGTTTATCTTATTGACCAATTTCAATAGTAAAAACTATTAATTTTATGATATCTTTTTTCTGAGTATATAATAATATTTTGCTAATATTTGAAACCATATATTGTCAAACAAGCAAATTTCGTTTGGGATATTTTTATAATAATCGCTTTTCTATTATTTTGATTTTATGAAAATCGGTCTCTGAGTTCTAGAAAAACTAATAAATGTTTGTGGAATTTAATGTTCTTAAATCATAATATGTTTACTCTAAACAAATTGCGCAAGGATTTAATAATATCGGGATATATTAAAACTGTATTTAGTATAAGATCGGTAAGTTAAAGTCACCAACTACATTTTTCATGATCATATATAGGTCTTTATATCATTAATGTTGGATCAGTCCAATATTTATATCAATTGATGAGAATATATTGATCTATCATATGGCATTTGATCTCCTAAACTTTATCCACTAGTTTTTACAATATTGATCATTAAACTTAAGTATTTGAAAAAAGTATTTAGTTCCTTTTACTTTCAAAACGTCGAAATGAACATTCTCAGCAATATAGCTTTAGCTATTTTCGTTTAAACTTAATACATTTTCTAAGAAAATTCAAATAAAAGAAAAGGTACGACCTAAATCATGCCACAACAACTGCATTTTTATAATTAAATACTTTTTAAGTAGCTTCATAATTTCGTAACCTATTTTTTCATAAAACTAAAAACTTTTTAGATCATATACATATGTACTATAAATGTATGAAGAAATAAATAATAAAACAAAAAAAAATGAAGTAACGAAAACTACAAAGTTTTGGTAATAATTTTGTTGGGTCTCTCGACCAGGTGGTTGAGCGATGGCTGATGACTTCACTGGGGCCTGACAGACGCGGCAAATAGTTGGGTTTAAAAGGAGAAAAAGGAGGTGGGGCAGAGACAAAGTTGTCAGGCCTTAAAATGCTTTGCATGCTTTTGAACAAAACCAGCTTTTCTGTTTCTTTTCTGTTGTTGTTGTGTTGATGCTTCACAGGCTTCTGCTTCTCTATAGAATTTTCTGATTTTTATTTTTTTTCGACTTGTTTAGTTTCTTGTGCTGCTGCTGCTGCTGCACCTTACAATTTTTATTTTGGAGCCCTACGAATTCTTATTCTTTTTATTTTCTTCTTCGTGATGACTTCATTTGTCTTTTGTTGGCAACAATGGTGGGTGCATTGCAGGCGCAATGCCGGCAGCATTAACGAAAAATTCCTGAAGGTAACTTAAAGAAAGTTGTTGCCGTATGGGTTGTTGCTATTGTTGTCTGCCTTTCAACTTTGCTGGCATGGCAGTCCAAACAAAGCACGCAGAGAATGGAACCATTTCATCCGGGCAGACATTCTAGCCGAAATACAGTGGGTACATTAAAAATTAAATTTTTCATTAAAAATTCAAGTTTCCACTAAAATTCAATTTTTTAGAAAAATTCAATTTTTCATTACTAATTCAATTTTTCACTATAAATTCAATTTTTCACTATAAATTCAATTTTTCACTAAAAATACAATTTTTCACTATAAAATAAAATTTTTCACTAAAAATTCAATTTTTCACTAAAAATTAAAATTTTCACTAAAAACTCAATTTTTCACTACAAATTCAATTTTTCACTAAAAATTCAATTTTTCACTATAAAATTAAATTTTTCTCTAAAAATTCAATTTTTCACTAAAAATTCAATTTTTCACTAAAAATTCAATTTTTCACTAAAAATTCAATTTTTCACTAAAAATTCAATTTTTCACTAGAAATTCAATTTTTCACTAGAAATTCAAATTTTCACTAAAAATTCAATTTTTCACTAAAAATTCAATTTTTCACTAAAAATTCAATTTTTCACTAAAAATTCAATTTTTCACTAAAAATTCAATTTTTCACTAAAAATTCAATTTTTCACTAAAAATTCAATTTTTCACTAAAAATTCAAATTTTCACTAAAAATTCAATTTTTCACTAAAAATTCAATTTTTCACTAAAAATTCAATTTTTCACTAAAAATTCAATTTTTCACTAAAAATTCAATTTTTCACTAAAAATTCAATTTTTCACTAAAAATTCAATTTTTCACTAAAAATTCAATTTTTCACTAAAAATTCAATTTTTCACTAAAAATTCAATTTTTCACTAAAAATTCAATTTTCACTACTAATTAAAATTTTAATTCAAATTGTCCTTCACTATAAAATAAATTTTTTTCACTAAAAATTCAATTTTTCACAAAAAATTAAATTTTTCACTAAAAATTAAAATTTTCACTAAAAATTAAATTTTTTACTGAAAATTAAATTTTTCAATATAAATTCAATTTGTCACTAAAAATTCAATTTGTGACTAAAATTTCAATTTTTCACTAAAATTTCAATTTTTCAATGAAAATTCAATTTTTCACTTAAAATTCAAATTTTCACGAAAAAATCCAATTTTTCAATAAAAATTCAATTTTTCATTAAAAATTAAATTGTTCACTAAAAATTCAAAAATCTAATATTTGTCCCACTGCGTAAAGCAATGCGGTGCAGCGTGCCAGCAGGACGCGCTGCTTATAAAGTTGATTTACTGCGTCCGTCCTTATGTCTGTCCGTTCGTTGTGGAAGCGCGAGCGCGCGCGAAAGGTTGTTAAATTTTTAAGCTGCTCATAATTAAGGTGAATTGTTGCTGGCTGCCTGCTGTTTTTGTTGGAACATTAGACTGACTGAATGCCGGTCGATCTGTCTGTCTGCCTGCCTGCCTACTTGCCACTCCTCCAAACATCCCGCCCTCTAACTATAGCCCGGCACAAACAAAGCCCCTTAGAGCGCAGCACCTGCAACACTGCAGACGGTGTGAATAAGAATCAGACTAAAGAAGAAAATTCTCAAATAATAATAAAGAATTAGAAATAATGAAAAACAAACTAAACAATAAAAAATATAATATAACCATAAACAAAAACTACTGCAACGCGGGTGCACGACCAGCCGCCAATGGTTAATATTGGGTTGAGACCCTATTTGTTTGCTTCTTCTTGTAATATTTTTGTTTCTTTTTCTTTTTCTTCTCCTTGTTCTTCTCATTATTCTACTTTTTCTTCTTCTTTGTTCTGTATTGTATTTGGTGGTTTTGTGTGATTCGCAATTTTACGTTTATGAATTATGAAGCTGCAAATCTTGTTTCGCGCTCCATGAAATGCGACGGCACCTCTTCCAATTCCCATTTTCTATCTACCATGCCCACTACTATTTTCTTCTTTATACGCAGCCAATTTTAGTACCTTGCACAACCGCTGGGTGGCATTGTTAGAATTTGTTGATTTGCCTATTGTTTGTTGGTTGCCTTGCCTGACGGCACCGTGAAAGAACCTCGTATAATTGCGCAAATAATGACATTAATGTGACCCAGAAATATTCTAAATAAGAAACACCTGAGCTGCAATGAATTTTATGAAAGGAAATAAATATGTGGCCAGGCATTTAAATAATTATTTAAAATAATAACTCGGTTCAAAGTACTTTTGTTGATTAATGTTGTTACTAACTTTGTGTGTCGTTTTTTAAAACAGTACGTGTGGTCATTTAAAATTAAAATATTTATTATAAACTCATGAAAAATATTGAAATTTTTACATAAAATATACATTACCCAGTATACCATTCGTATCGATATCGTAACAAGATCAATGCAAGTAGAAGGAGAAATCACACGATATCGGACCCATTTTTCGTAACGATATCGAGCGTCAAATTGGACCTAGATGGTAGGTAGATATCGAAACGTTCTGTCGAAGTTTTCTCGATACGAGAAATTTTACGAAATCGCAACGATATCGAAAAAAAAAATGATCAAAGTTCGAGATTGCTGCGAAAAATAATGCGATATCGATTTGATAAATGTTTAAATATCGTATCTTGTCAAGAAATTTGAATGTACAAAATTTTATAAAAATTAGAATCGAGAATACAACGAGATCAAAGTTATACGAGAAGGCTTCGATGCATCAAAGGTCTCCGAGACATTGCAGACTGGGTATTGGTTTATAGGATATGCTGTATTATATCCTTTATGCGGTGTGTTATATAATGCAATACGAAATTTGAGGTTGGAACCACGAATTAAAAATAATACTACTTAACAAAAAAATGTCTGGTGGACACCTCTGATTATTGCATACTCTGTTTTTTTCTATTACAGTCCATTACACAGCCAGTTTCCAAAATAACTGTAATCCCAAATATATTTGAATTTTAACTCGAAAAATTTTAAATCGAAATTATGATATTTTTGGATGATTTTTTAGCATTTCGGATCTAATGGTAAATAAGCAAATAATTTATGTTCATGCAAACCATAGTCCAAACAAACGATCAAAATTACTTTTACACATATTTTCTAATTTTTATAATATGCACTATCGAAACATGACGACATTGTTACGAGATCAATGCGAATAAATGGAATAATCACACGTTCTCGTAACGATATCAAGCTTTTAATTGGACCTACATGGTAGTTAGATATCGATGTATATTGTTGGAGTTTTCTAGGTTTGATAAAATTTTCGAAATCAGATCTATATCGAAGAAAAAATAATCAAAGTTTGAGATTTCTTCGAAAAATATTGCGATATCATGTGATATATATTTAAATATTGTATCTTCCTAGCAAACCAAACGATATCGAAACGATATCGAAACGATATCATTTATAGGCCCAAATTATCATTTTCGATTATCGAAAATAATACGAGAATGATAGGGTTTTCGATAAAAACGAACCTATCTATAACGATATCATTATTTTTGTCGCTAAAGATATCGATGGGTATGGAAAAAGGGTTCATTTTAGATAAAAAAAAATTATTTGTTCAGAAATTTTTATTTTTTGACCATAATTTTCAATATAATTTGAGTTTTATATCGTAAATTAATCATAATTTTATCGAACTCAAATATTGTCGTCAAATGGTTTGCAGGGTTGTCGTAAAATTTTAATATACGAGAAATTTTAAAAATTATTAGCTACGAAATCGAACTTTTTTTATCGAGATTAGTTCGAGAATGTTTCGAGGCATCGAAAATCTCAGTGACATGACAGAAGTGGGTAAGAATGTCTTAAAATTGCCATTTTCAATATTCTTAAAAAAGTTACATAGCAGGAAAAAACTTAAATCAAAATTATATAAAATTGATGTATAAGATGTCTTTTGGAGAATTCACATATCAGATTTTTATTATTTTTTCATAATCTTGGAAGATTACACTACACAACAGCCATTCTGTGCATTAGTCAAGACTATTTTTGTATTATGTAAAATACTCCTTGATTCCGAAAATATGAATTAAAATTTTTTCTTTGGATAGATTCACGAGATATTGGCCAATAACTTTTGAACCGAAATTTTATAAAGATGGTCACATATATTTGTAAATATCTCTCTTTCTATATAAGATATATGATCAGGTAATATATAAAATGAAAAATAATTAAACATTCAATAAACATTTCTCACAAGAAAACTTGATAGGAGAACTAGAAAAATAAATATTCCAAAATTAGTCCACACTCTTTCGAAGAAAAAGAAAAATATATGGCTATCATAAGAGGATAAAAAAATAAGTGAAAGCATTATAATTGAGTGCTATACTAATAGGCATAAAAATAACAAATAAAAATTTAGGAAGTTCACGACCATTTTTGGAACACTTATTGGTAGATGATTGTTTCTAAATAATTTTAAATTTTATAACTTTATCTTGAATACTTTACGAGATCTGACATCTTAAAAAGTAAACCTATATCTGGTATAGCATGTGGTTAAGTACACAGACAAAAAAATTCTTCAATATGATAAAAAAATTCATTAATATTATGAATATTTTCACTCACTATCAGATTCATCATATTGATACCACCGTTCATTAAATGACATATTGATGAATTATTTCATATATATAATGTATGAAATTATTCGTAACATCGAACATCATAGTGAAGAACGAAATAATCTATACAATGAATTTGAATCGTCATATTGATGAATTTGTTCATAATATTTATGAATAAAATATTTTTTACGAATTTTTCAAAAAAAAAATGTTTAGACAATAATTGGAAAAAAAAGTGTTGTTGTAAAAATTTGATTTAAAAAATAACAGAAAAACGTATACGTTAAGAGATTTGACACATTTTGGAACTTAGAATTACTTTTCCATTAAAATAGTATTTTTAAAGATATCGTGTATACGCAGACAGACAGAAGGAGATATCTAAATCGACCCGGAAGGCGACGCTGATCAAGAAAATATATACTTTTTATACCGGTCAGGCCTGCGCCTAGTATAACCTGTAACCCATGGTAATAGGGTATAAACGAAAACGGAATTTTTTAGTTTATTCTCAATTCTAATTTCATGATTTCTTCTGTTCTCAAAATGTATCAATAGATTTCTTTAATATTTACCAAGTTCGGAAATACTCACTCACGTTCACTCATGCTCATGAACGTGAATACAAATTTCATATCGTTGCTCACAGTTCATGAACACTCGATGAGTACGATCAAATGAGTACGACTCAGATGAGTACGATCAAAAGTGAATACTCGTTATAGATTTGAAACACGTTGCTCGTGATCAAGAGTCATGATTTTCTTCTGTTTACTCTTTATTCACGAAGGTGAAGCAACTCAAATTTTCTATGTTATTCATATTCATAAGCGATAAAGATCAAATTTAGCAAAACTTTTTATTCACGCTGTGTTGTAGTTAAGTGTTGCATTTTGTGGTCATGACCACACAAAAGTGGGTAAAAAAAAACAATTTTTTACCAATTTTTTTCATTGGTGGTCATTGACCACTCCAAAAGGTACCATTAGGCATCCCATGAAGTCCGCAATCGATTTCCGCAATAAAAGTTTTGTGGTCAAAAATTGGTTATTGGTGGTCATTGACCACTCCATATGGTAACATTAGACATCCCATGATGTCCGCAATCAATTTCCGCTATAAAATGTGTGGGTCAAAGTTGGTCATTGGTGATCATTGACCACTCCAAATGGTACCATTAGACATCCCATGATGTCCGCAATCGATTTCCGCAATACAAAAAGATTGGATTAATCGGTTTTCCGACTCACCTTTGGTGGTCATTGACCACTCCAAATCCAAAGCACTCCAACCATTAGGCATTCCATAATGTCCGAAATCGATTTCCACAATAAAAATTTTCGGGTCAAAAATTGCTTTTTTACCCACTTTTTGGGATATGTTATATTTCACATGTTGTGAAGCCACAACATGTGAAAAAAAAAGATTTGCCAATTTGATTTTGAACACTTTTGAATATGAACAAAAGAAAAAATAATTTGTTGCTCATCTCTTATGAGGAGTAAAAATGTTGCGAATGTGAGTACTCGTGAGCAGCCAAATTCTGTTCGATAACGAGTGTTCACTTTAGAATAACGAGTAAGTCGGATTTTTCTTACTTACTTGCTCGTGAATTGTGATGAACAATAATGAACTTTCGTATTCATTTATGAAGGTTTATCGTGAGTGAATAATATTGAATATTCATTTATGAGTATTGCCGAACCCTGATATTTACGTCGTTTTCTTTAAAAAGGTGCAGACTAATTTTGGAATATTAAAAACTGTGTTTTTTAAAAAAATTTCAAATGAATCTTTGATTTAAATTTTTGTCGAAAAACAATTTTTTTTTTTCAAGTTCTTTTATTAAATTCTTTGAAACCAATTTCAAAATGTTGTGAAAAATTTTAATTGAATATTTAATTACCTTACAATTGGTATAAAACTTGATGAAAGCAGTTATTAAAAACGCGAAATATTTGCAAATATATGTGACAACCTTTTTTTAAAGCTCGGTTGAAAAGTTATTGACTGATATCTCATAAACCTATTCATAGAATTCTTTTTAATTGATATATTCGAATTCTGCGGATCATTCCCTATAATACAAAAATAGTGAAATTTACTGCGAAAACTTTTTTCTCATTTTGTTGTGTAGTATTACAAGCGTACTTTTTACAAATTGATATCGGTTTCGTTTACTGAGAAAAAAGGTATTTTTCTTTTAACTACACAAAATAATTCGAATTTATACAGTTTATTCGTTATTTCAACTTATCTGGTTAATCGGTATTGCAGTATTGTCGACGATATTCTAATTTATAAAATCCCTGACAATTTTTCCATCACACAATACATCTTGTCTTAAAGTAGTTTTTACCATTTACACAATTTTAATGTGTTTTTTTCAAAATTATTTAGTTTTTTGTCCTCGATCTTTGACTATGTTATTATTTTAATGCCTAAAGTAAGTAGTACGCAATAAGTTAATACTGTACAAAGACAATTAATCTGCGCATAAAATTTGGCGACAATATTCAAGTTCAACAACGTCTTAAAGCAGCAGCAGCAGCAGATACACGTGCTGCGCATGCAAAAAAAAGCGGCCGGAAAGTTACCGTAAAGCAGCCGAAAAACAGTCGAAAAGCAGACAAAAAGCCGCACAAACAACCACATCAAAACAAAGTGGCCGCAAACAATCAATTGCCGCTTAAATGAGGTTTAATCACAACGACCACAAACATTCGGTTAGATGCCTATCAACGACACCCATAGACCGACCTATTACTGATACATCAAATGCATATCACAAAGCGGAGGATGGGCAAAAGTGTCGCACATGTCATGCCGCAACTTGGAAACTAAGACAGAGACTGACGTGTGCTGATTGCTGTCAAACGTGTTAATTTATTATTTTTATTATTAGTTGATTTTTGTGGAGCTGGTTATGTGATTTTATTGTTCTGCCTGTTACTCTGACAGCCTTGATCACAGATGCACGTTGGATGCTTTTTTACAATTATTCCAACAAAAAAAATATGAAAACTAAATAAAAAAAAAGAAGACAACAATATATAAAAATAAAAGCAATATGCGTAAAGCATCAATAAACCTGTTGCCCTTCATGCGATTGCCAAACTTTTATTACAAAAATAAAATAAAAAATAAAATAAATAAACAAAAATTTTGTAAAATTAAATTTTTCTCACGATTCGAAAAGACTTTAGTTTTTTTATTATATTTTTTTTGGCAGCGAATTTGTTCACAAGTGTCGTAGTAAATATAAAACTGCTCAAAATATTAAACATTTCCGTAGAAACGACGTCAAACAAAATCATGCGTTTAATATTTACAAAATGCACCCGGTTTATAACAAATTTAAACGTGCGACGCGTCGCAAGTGAAAGTGTTGCAACCGCACTGCAATGAGTAACCTGTAACCACAACCTATAATTTATTGTTATTGTTATTGTTTTTTATTTTTATTTTTTTTTTGCTGCATTTTGTTGTCTTTTTTATAAACTGCACTTGCCTCAATGTCAGGCAGTTTTTCGATGGTTCCTCAATATTGTGACCGACTTTTGTGTTTGTGATTGCAACTGATTGGAGTCTGCATTTTATCGATTTTAGTAACTTACACTGAAAAATATCATATGTATTCATATCATATGTATTCATATCAATCAAAAGAATTGGGAAGTCCTTCAAAAATGTTCAATTCATATAAAAAAGAAGACAGGAGATCATTTAGTCGGGAAGGGGCTCTAACTACTTGAGAATCTGTGCTAGCATAGCTTCTTACGCCTGAAATTTACTGCTGGGTCATTTCTATATAATTCTAGTGTTTTGATTTTAAGAAAATTTCTATTTATATTTTAGACACAACCATTTTAACAAAAAAAAATTCCGGTTTCAATCATTGATGTTAATGTTAGTTTTGATCCAACTTTTTAATACATGGTTCAAGAAAAAGATTATTCTATCAAAAAAGTAAATACAAAACAATTATCTAAATATTTGGTTTTTCTTTAACTTTTTTTTAAGCCTATTTTTTTTTTCAACAATACAAAATTTTAAATACCATTTTTAATTTTGTAAAAATGTTAACATATTTTAATTTTAAGTGAACAAAATTTTACAAATATTTGAATTGTTAGTGATTTTTCTTAATTTTAGTGAACATTTTTATAATTAGTGAACATTTGACCTTTTACAGAACATTTGAATTTTTAGTGAATATTTGAATTTTGATGAACATTTGGATTTTTAGAGCACATTTAACTTTAGTGAACATTTGAAATGTTAGTAAACTTTTGAATCTTGAGTGAACATTTAAAATTTTAGTGAATGGTTAAATTTTTAGTGAACGTTTGAATTTTGAGCTAATTTTTTAATATGTATTTTTATTGAACATTTTCATAGAAAATTGTTCTAGGGCATTCCACAGAAAACGTTATCAAGGTGTGATATATTAAAGTTAAACCTATTGATTCCGTATAATGATTTTTAGGATAAGAAACACTTCTAATTTCATATTCTGTGATCAGAATTTACCAAAATTCATAGCAAATGTGTTTTTTTCTCAATTAAAGTCAAATATTTTAAAATAATGGTAATATAATAAATATTTTTTTCAAAACGAAATGTTTAGTTTTGCACATAAATTATATGTCGACGGCATTCCTTAAAATAACGATTTACCATTCCTACCACTAAAATTTGCTCTTTTCAATAAAAAAAATTGCAATTCATAATTTGAATTTTCATGTATATTTGTATAAAATTCGTACAGGTAACGCCCGTCACAAAATATGTAACACCCGTCACAAGTTTTGATACTTTATAAATCAGTGATCAATGTAAACATTTCAGAATTTTATTATAGGGGGGAGAACTGAAGTAATTGAGATATACTTATTCTCCATAGTCCGATTAGTTTAGCTAAAATTTATACTTTGTGGAGTAAACTCTGTATTTGGAAAAAGTACGTGTAACGCCCGTCACAGCATTTAACTTCAAATTTGTAGAAAGAATAGGACCTATTGCAAAAGTTTTTCTATACATGCATAAAGGACCTTAATATCTATGGTCTGCATCTTAAAAATATATCTATTATTTTTATTTATTAAATGAGAAATTTTTTAATCGTACGAGTGTAACGCCCGTCACAAAGGAATGCCCCTTCTCTGAATATTTTCATTTTTAGTGAACATTTGAATTTTCAGTTAATTTTTAAATTTTCATTTCTAGTGTAAAATTTAAATTTTTAGTGACTATTTGTATTTTTAACAAAAATTTGTAAAATGTTATGAAATTATTTTTGATAATTATAATCAAGGATTGAAACCGTAACCGATATCCTTTTAAAACCGATTCATTTTTAAAACCGAAACCGTAACCGAAAGCGTTATACGAAAATCAGAAATAAACCGATATCCAAAACCGATATAAACGGTTTCGGTTTTATACCGGTTTCAAACGGTTTTAAAAAAGGATAAAAACAGACCAATTATTTTATAAAGAAGCTCTAAAATACAAGGCGGATTTGAATATTATTTAATAAGACCTGAGGTTCCCAAAATTAAAATTTCTTGTTCTACAAAACACGTTATTTTTTTCGAACAAACATTTCCAGAAGGAAGCATATCCGGAAATATATATATATTCATGATCAGCATGACCTCCTGACTCGATTTAGCGATGTCCGCCTGTTGAAATCACGAACTAGGAGATCTAGACCAATAAAACTCCTTATTTAGATTACTTATATATTTACGCTGTCTTAACAAAAAAAAATTATAATGAGCGGTCAATTGTGACCTGTGAACCGACCACTTATTTTCAAATACCTCATATAAAATTTACATTTACAGATGAATTCTACTTTATGCGGGCTTAAGTGGACTTTTTTAGTCAAATAAATATTGAATTTATGCTCAAATATATGAAAATAATGTTTCCCGCTTATGATTTAAAAAAAAAAATCAAAATTCGGTACACCTACCCATTTGTAAATATGGGTATCAAATGAATGGAAATTTTTAAGCGATTGCAAGTTTGTTGTTATTTTCATGATTCGTAAACCCTGGTGATCTATGCATCACTTAAAATGATAACCGCACATATTATCACATATGTGTAGGGTATTTATAGTCGGCTTAGACCGACTATAACTTTCATAATTCTTACTAACTTCGTTACACCAACTATCACAATATCCCTACTTCAAAATTTCCCATGTGACCTAACCTTCCTAACTGTTTTTTCAAATAGGATTGAAATTGTTATGTTATTGATTCTTGTGTTAGTAAAATTTATTTTGTAGTTGAAGACATTGAATACAAAAAAAAAATAATACAAAAACTGAAATCAAAACCGAAACCGTAACTTGGAACCGGTATACCGAAACCGTTTCGTTATAAAAACTCAAAACCGACATCGAACCGAAACCGAAGCGAGGAAGAAAACCGAAACAGAAATCGAATCCGTTATTCGTTTAATCCTTGATTATAATTAAAGGGTAGAAAATAGATGAACATTTTTAGTAAAAATGTAAAATTTAATGAACATTTGAATTTTTAGCGAAGATATGAATTTTTAACAAAAAATTATAAAAATTTGAAATTTATCCAAATTTCATATTTGTGAAAAATATCGTCGTTGTAGTACGACAAGTCACCAAATACATTTTCAAAATGACAAATATTCATTTACAAAAATATATATATATCTGTCAATTTTTAATCGATGATTTCAAGTTTTTTACCACATGATAAGAAAATGTAAATCTATCTATTGATATTTCAACTTTCAAAATGCATTAATAACTTTTTATAATATTAATCAACAAACTCGAAATTTAAGTTTTTCATAAAAATGTATTTAGTGACTTCTCGTTCTACAACGACGATATTATTCAGAGAAAACAAATAAAATTTAAAAAAATATAATTTTAGTGAATATTATTATTTTTTAATTGATTTAATATAATTTTAAAGTTCCTTTAACCAACGTATTTTAACTAAATTATTTTTTAAATCAAGAAATAATTAAAATTTAAAAAATACAAACATAAATTATTCCAAATCAGTAGACCTAAACAAATCGATATAAATATGACAAAAAATATAATAATTATGCTATAAAAACTATTTTGGGTATTTCACAAAACTTTAACCAATAAATTGTCACCTTATTATTTATGTAAATAACAAATGGAATTTTAAATTCACACTGCAAAGCTGACTCTAAATCAACAATGCATATGTTAAAATATGCTCCATGAACCCATTCATCGTGTACCGAACAAATTAGGACTACACAAAGCATATTTTACGGTTTATTTATTTTTTTATGCAATGACTAAACATTTTTAATGTACATTTTTTATTACTTATAGATGGACTTTGTAATATAAAATAAAATATCTAGCCTAAACGAGACCGGAAGTAACTTTGCAAAAATCATAAAAAAAATAATTTGAATTTTTATTAATGTGATAAAGGTGTTCCCAATGTGATAAAGCACTGTGAAATCATGAGATGTGTAGGCTGGCCATTCGTACCTTGAGACAGTTATTTGATTTCTATGGTATAACTATGCAAAATGTGATAATTAAATTTAAGATAAAATGCAAAAATAAAATCAATTAGCACATTTCGAGTAATTAACATACGAACGCATTGATGAATAGCATTGCAATTCAGCCATTCAGCAAATGTTCGGATTTTTCATTCTTTTTCAGTTAGAAAAGGCACAGCTGTTTTGCTTAAAAAATTCAAAATAAATTTTGTAAAATTCCGTTAGATGCTTTAGACTTTGTTGTGCATATTTTAAAAAAGTCGAATTTTAATTAACAATATTTGTTTTACTAATTTATTGTAAATTTGAAACCAGTTTTTTGTAAAATTGCTTTATCAACTTGTGTTACTAATTAAAAGTTTTTCATATATTATTTATGAATCAAATACAGATTAAGCTTGACTAAATATGCAATATTTACATATACACTCAAAAAAAAATAGTCTGCAAAAATTCCAAAAAATAAGTTGCAAAAATGGAACAAAAAATTTGCTAAGATGTGGAAACTTTTGCTGAAACAACAAACAATCGAATGTTTTTTTGAATATCTGATATTCAAATGGATATCTGGTATTTTTATCTAATATATTATCTTTTAACGAATATTTTTCTTTTGTTCCATCTGTAAAAGTAACAAAAAAGGTTGCTAAAATGGTACGAAATATTTGTTAAATTGAAAGAAAGTTTTGCTGGAACAACAAACAATCGAATGTTGTTTTGAATAACAGATAATCAGTTTTAACTTATATTTTGCTATTTAGTTATACACTCATAATAAAAAAAAGTCTGTAAAATTAACAAAAAAAAAAGTTTACTAAAATCGCACAAAAGATTTGTTAATTAAAGAAAAGTTTTGCTGAAACAACAAAATTTCGAATGTTTTTTTGAATAACTGCTATTGAACAGGAAATCTAGTATTTTATCTAATATATTATCTTTTGACGATTATATTGGTTTTTATTTTATACCCTACACCTATGAGGTACAGGGTATATTAACTTTGTGCATATATTGTAACGCCCCTTAGGAGGCGTGTCCGGTATGGAAAAGTATATATATTCTTGATCAGCATCGCTACCCGAGTCCGTTTAGCTATGTCCGTCTGTCTGTCTGTCCGTCTTGCTGTCTTGCTGTCCGAATACAGAATAACTTGAGAAATACTGATCAGAATGCGATGAAATTTCGTCTGAATGTATTTTAGCCAAAAGTAGGAACTGAGTTTGAAAATGAGCAAAATCGGTCAACGGCCACGCCCAACTCCCATACAAGTCACTTTTACATAACTCTTTCGAAACTAATAACTCGAAAAGTATTCAAGGTATAGTTATAAAATTGAAAATGTATTGTTATAATTCACCTAAAAATATGTGGTCCAAAAATGGGCGTGATCCGCCCACTTTTTTTTTTCATTATTTCCCGGGTTTTCATAGTGGAAAATTGATCCGTAAATTATTAAAATCAAATCTATGAAATATTAGCCTTTCAAAATTATAAATATAGGCGTGGTCCGCCCAAATATATTTTTAATTTTTTTTTTTTTTAGTTTTTTATACTTTATATAAATTTTTTAATTTATGGGGATATTAGACGTAAATTTCTAATATATGAATAATATTCTGAGGGTGGGGAGGTTCAGCATAATTAATAATTTAAATTTAATGTATACAATTAAATATTCCTCATTAATATCTCCACCAAAGGTGTAGGGTATTCCATAGTCGGGCCCGACCGACTATAAAAATCCGCCCCATGTGACCGAACTTACCCATGTGACCTAACTTTCCCAACTCGTTCTATCTGTAAAAGTAACAAAAAAAGTTGCTTAAATGGTACAACATGTTTGTTAAATTGAAAGAAAGTTTGGTTGAAACAGCAAACGATGGAATGTTGTTTTACATAACAGATAATCAGTTTTAACTAATATTTTACTATTTAGTCATACACTCTTAATAAAAAAAAGTCTGTAAAATTAACAAAAAAAAAAGAATTACTAAAATCGCACAAAATATTTGTAAATTAAAGGAAAGTTTTGCTGAAACAACAAACAATCGAATGTTTAATGAAAACATTTGTGATTCTTAGTTAATGCAACTATTCTGTTTGCTAATATGAATATTTGTACGTCAATGCAGCAAATTAATTCGTGGGCGCAGTTTCAGCAATTACATTTGCTGAATTAGCAAATGTTTACATTAAATTAGTGAATTTCATTGCTGGATTGATTAATGAATGCAATTAATGTCGGTTGTTATATTAACATCAATTATTTTTTTCTGTGCAATAGAGTCAAATGAAGAGCATCTACTAAATGTTCATACTTTTAAAATTAAATAAAATATGTTCCTGCTTATGATCGAACTAAAAAAGGTACATTTTTAATCGAATTTGTGAATTTAACTTTAAGACAGGACTTACAGGGTGATTTGCAAAAACGAAGTAAGCGGAAGATCAAGTCTGATATATTTATTTAATTATGAAAATCATAGATTTTATGCAATAAATAATAGGTACACCATCAAATTTATATTTATGTGTTTGACTTGTCATAACTTTGGTCAGATCAATCCGAATTTCAAAATAAAGTATTCTCAATGGAATATAAAAGAAATGTGATTGAATACTCAAATCTGTTAAAAGTTGACGAGAATATCATATTTTTGTCATTTATTTGATAATTTGTAATAACTCAAAATCTTGAGGAAATTTTAAAAAACTGAGTAGGATGTAGATCGCGGGAAATTTCTTTTGTTGTGCTGTGTTATACCATTGAATACTATACAATATTATTAAATGAGTTTATATGAAAATATATATTTATGTATTCTATTAAATCAATAACATTCCCATTGACCAACGTAAAGCAAATGTTTTCTAGGTGTACTGTTTAATACAAAATTGTCTTAATACTTCTATTGTAGGGTACCTCATGTCTGAACTATACTGACTATAGTTGAATTATTTGCTTACACATGTTAGCAATTCAAGGGTGTGTTAAGTAAAGGGCATTTTAAGTCACATCATTAAATACAAGAACCACTTTTGTAAATACTGTCAAAAGATTTTGTCTTTTTTTGGTTTTGTGTAAAATTTAATTTATGCCCAAACAAATGTTGACAAATAAACGTGGATAGTTCACATTAGAAATCGATTCGAACCCAGAAATTTGCATAAATGTAAAGGTTCGAAATTAGTTCCAAACAAATATTGGCATATATATTTTATTATTGCTTTGTTAATGTTCAAAATACATATTTAAATTTGAATTTTATTGCTGACTGAATCTGAGAACATTACTCGTGTCAATAGTTTTCCTTGAGCATGATTATTATTTACATTTTAAAATTTATCTGGAAATTTCCTATACAATATCTCCAGCTACATTATTATAAATGCTTGTTTCGCATAAGTAGTTAATATAACGAGTATATTTTATTAAAGATTCAACTATTTAAAACTATTATAAATACAAAATTGAAATTTTGTAAATGTTTATTCTTCTTCCTCCTCCTCAGATTTTTCGTATAAACATTTCGCTTTAACATTGATCAATTTAATGACTTCGTCGAACACCTGCACCAGTTCCAATTGCACCCAATACCAGCCGGCATCGAAATAGGACGGCACCACTTCATCATCCATCGAGCCATTAGCAATATAAAAGAAACCACTGGAAAGCGGGCAGGAGGTTATAAATGTTGTCTGCATGAAAAAATTCGGATTCATCGTTTCCAACGTATAGTTTTTGATTAATTCGATGGTTTTACAAAAATCCAGATTCTTATATTTCAGCATCGTTTGCGATTTTTCCGTTGGTGTGCTGGACAATTTACGCACAAAAATGCTGAAGAGCAGTTTTCCCGGAAATGATGTAAACGCGGTAACATTGTAGTCGACGCTCAGATGGTTTCTCAGATGATGGGTAATTTGCAAAGAGTCGGGTACAAATGAATGCGAGTAGAATTCATCGATGTGCAAAAGTTTCTATATGATAGAAGAGGTTTTGTTGTTTTTTTTTTTCACTGATTTTTTGTATTGCACAAATCTTTTTCTTACGCATTTATTAACTCGCACTAATATCACTGTAACCACGATCGCATAGTATAACCAGTGTGTGCCGCGATACGATTTATGTCCGTTGACCATTTGGTTTGCAATTCGAATGCCATTTGATTTCCCTCTAGTTAAAAATGCATTTGTCACGCAGTCTGTTGGTTAAATGGTCATGATGGTCATAATGATTATAATGGCGTTTGCGTTAATGGTGTTGCGATCAGATAATGTCCGGCTTATAGGGTTTAATTGTTTAGCGGCAACTATGTGCTCTAGGTCGGTGACACGATTTTGATTATCAACGTATTGTGATGTAAGTGTATAATTCGTGGGCAATTGTTTAATGTTTTATTGTTTAACAAGTGGAGATAATATTTAATAATATTCACTTTTATTTCTATATGTAGGCGTATATTACTATGCAATAGTTAAAACACTACAACACTGTTTTAGTAATTTAAGGTCCAAATAAGGTAAAACACCATAATTCCGCCCTAGTTTCCAATTCTGCCCTATTTTTTTTAAGTTTAACAATGAGAACATATTTGTATAAAAGAAATATTTATGAGTATTAAAAAAATGAATCATAATTTTCTATTATTTTAAATTAAAATTTCATTTGACTCTTAAAACAGACTTCAAAAGAAATTTCAACAAATTGGTGGATGGAATTGACATTTTCGGTTGGTACTTGAAATAGTTCTAAAACTGTTCTGAATTGTTTGTAATTCAAACTACAACACTTTATGTTTTATACATAAGAACTGCCTAAACAGTTGAGTATACCAAATACATTGGTTGTGCTTATTATTCAGTATTTCGAAGCAGTGAACAAGAAAGAGATGGAAGATCAGTGCAATAAAGAATTACGCATTCTCGTTACGTGCAGAAGTTTGTGGAAACTTCGAGAATCCTGATATGCGCTTTTCATGAGTGTAAATGAAAGATGGAAATATCGGATGAAAACTACGGATTTGGGTAAAATGTGTAGTTAAACTTCTAGTATCCGGCTCTGCAGTATATAAAAGCAGTGTACATAGAAATAAAATCTTCTTGATATTAATGAATTTCGTTCTTTGAAAATATTTGCAAAAAATATATATTTATAAATACCAACAAATGCATCATAGTTTTCTTTTCTTTAAAATTAAAATTTCATTTCAAAAATTCTCGCTATTTTTCTTTTTTAAGTTTTAAATCAAATATGGCGGATTTGGGAACTAGTACGGAATTAGGGTTTTTTACCTTATTGATTTTTTGTCTGTGTTTGTATAAGGGTTTCCAATCCCGGGACCCCGTAGACAATCAGTACCGAAAATTCAGAAATAAAATCCCGGAATTTGACATTTAAAATATCGTGCAGATAAAATTAAAATTACTAAATTCTAAATTTGCAATATTTTAATTATTTTTTAACATATCTTGATATTAAATATATGTTATCATGTAAGAACGCCACTTTTATTCCCGAGTGGAAATTGGTTAAGGTTAGCCTTATTTCGCATCCGTCCCAGATCAGAGTACAATAAGGCATACTTTACAAAAACAAACTGAAATTATCCGGATCAGGATCGATTAGAGTAATTCTAATTTCAAATCTTCGTAAGGCAACTCTTAAGGCTTGAATACACGATAGAGAAATTAGCTAGAGATAGAGAAAAAAAATCTACAGTAGAGCTCCCTACTGTGGAGCTCTATGTAGTGTTTACACAACTCTATGAGATTTTTTTGCTCTATCTCTAGCTATTTTCTCTATCGTGTAAACTCGCCCTTACAAAAAATCCTGATCTAAAGCATACTTAATGGAACCTGATCTGACACTTATGATTCGAAATTGTATTATAATATAATCGAGATGTTTTTAAAAATCTTTTATATAACATAATAATAATAATAATAATAATAGTTTGGCACTATTAAGTCTTGAAGAACTTAGGCCGAGCTCTCTCACCATTTTGAGCTGTGCGTGTTATATTTGTACTCAAAGTGGTGGGACATACAGTTTTTTGCCAAATCCGAACGGCGGGTGAGAGCTTTTCATAGCCAATATTTTGCCCTCGTAGGTTTGCCATTGACTACCGAGAGGTAGCGCAGAGTAGAGAAATGTTTCCTATGAAAAGATGTTGTTGTTAGCCCTAGTCCAGGCTTGACATGGGAACTTTCGGCTCGCAGTCCCACGCACTTACCACTGAGCTACTGAGACTACACTTCTATATAACATAGTGTAAAATCTAATAAAAAAAAATGGTAAACACAAATACAAAATAACAGATAAAGTTTTAAATAAGAATACTTTCAATTTCTTTGCAATCTCAGTTTCTTTGGGGTCTTTAAAATAAAAGATAAATAATGATTATTTAAATATTTAAGCGTGATAACTAAACTTCCCTGTGTAGAAAAAATCTATTTGGTGTTATGTTTATAGTACAAACAGCAAAATATATTTTCATAAAAACCTTGCAGTAACACTTGAAGATGTCGCTTTACCCTCAGAATAATAATTTGTTAATTATACAGACTGCATACGGATGGTATTTGTCAATGCATAAATATCAATATATTTGAAAAATGACACAACTGAATATACAGAAAATTAAAAGCGATATATATTTTTATAACTAATATTTTTATAATTTAATGATTTTTAAACAAACTAAAGTAAAATATGTATTTTTGAATAAATCATTATTTCCGCGTTTTATTTTTTCATCCAGTATCTTTTTTTCCATCCAGTTGTGACACTTAAAAATTAAAAAACTTCGCTGCAAATGCTTAAATGACTATGCAGAATGTAATTTATTCGTTTGTCATCAATTAAAAAATGTGCAGAGTAAATAATATTTTTTAGAGGCCAAATGAAACTTTAACACGTTAACTCATTTAGATATTATTGTCAATTTGACATAGAACATTATTATAAACATTACCGAGAAAAAAAACAAATTTTAGATTTAGTACAAAAATTTTATAATTTTATAAAGTGTGCAAAATCACGCTTTCGATTATCAAATTTATGATTGCAGTTAATCAAATTTGTGGTTGTGAACTATGTGTCGTTGGTATGAACACTCAGAAAAAAATACTATAAAATCAATAGTTTTTTGTTATAAATATTAGTCAATAGGATAAACTATTATTTTAATAGGTAAATCCCATTAAATACTCCAAAATACTATTAAATACTATTAAATTGATTATGTGTTTGTATGAAAGTATTTATTTTTTGTATACTATTGAATCAGTAACTGTTTTATTGACCAATTTTAATAGGATTATTTTCTGAGTGAACATAAATATCTTAAATGAGAGCAAGTAAGTTTAAAAAATTGAAATATCAAATGTTGAAATTCAAAAAATGAACTATAATATTTAAATGCACCTTTTTTCTGGTGTATTAATAAAATTGGATTCTTATTCAATATTCAAATTTTAAAAATACTAAAAATACAAAATGTCGTTTAAATATTTCACCTATAAACATTTTGTCAATGCATCACAAAATGAGTTATAACCATTGTACAAATCATTGTCAACAAACCAAATGCAGCACGTACCGCACCCCATTGATGTGATCGAAAACTCACTAAATACCATGACGAATCGTACCAGAAAACAAAATGAAATCGAATTAAAGAGTCAACGCATCAGTGGAATAAATAATGACAGCTGCTGATCGAAGAGATGACGATGACGATGTAGTTATTGATTGAGATGGAGATGAAGATGTATCTAGAGATTAGGACAGGTTGACAATTCGACTGAGTGACGAGGTATCGACCGATTGAAATATTTCACGATTATTTATCTTTGTTTTTGGAAGTAGTTTGTATGTTTTTTGTATAAATATTGTTTTTATAGAAAAAAAAATACTGAAGAAGCCACTTCAGTGAGCAATGACTATAGATGTTCGACCCATCAATGAAATTAAAAGTAGTCGATTGGATTAAGTAAGAAAAGTAGATGAAACAGATGACGTTCATGTGGACACAAGAAAATAAATATAGATTGCTCAGAGCAATAAATAAATAAATAAATAGTAGACACAAATAAGAGAAGGTTTTTTTTGTTTAAATATAATACAGACAGACAATATTCTTTTCGTATGAGTTCCATTTTGGTAACTGCAAGACATTTGTAATAATCTTTATCAATCTAGTAAAAGCGTTTTTTATTACTCAAAATTATGCTTGACAAGAGGCTGGAGTTTATTTAAACATAAATATGTTTCAAATTAAATATAAAATTAAATTTAAATATAATTATGCTTTTTTAAAATCGTCTTGCGTTTGATAAAGAAGTTGACACTCGTTGACCGGCTTACGTCTATTTTTAAAGTATTCGTCTTCTTTTTTTTTAACATAATGTTAATCAGTTTCACAAAACATCTGAAAGAAATGCGTTGACATCTAAATAATTGTCTTCGAGCTGATATCATTCATATGTAGTATAAGTGAAAAGAAGCATTTTAATGCTTGTTGTCTCTTTGAGTAGTCAGCGTATTTATATATTCTTCCAGTTTTATCAACAGGAAAATATATTTGTCATACACTGTTACAAGTATTTATAATAATGTGCTTTGAGAGAATACAAGAGAGTACGGTAAAGTACTCTCTTAAAATTACAATACATGATTGTAGTCAAAATTTGCCATTCTATGTGTTCGACCACTCTTACTACAGAGTGAGAAATTAATGTAACGATCTAATATGTTTGGTTGTGCTATTTTTTTTTGTCCATGGCTGTATATAGTACAGCTATCTAGTTGGCAACAAGTATTTATAATAAAGTGCTTTGAAAGAATACAAAATGTGTCTTGATTTTAAATATATTTATGTTTAATCCATTTGAAAAGTTATAAGTTCATAGTATAAGTGTAAAGCAACTCTTTAATGATTGTTATCTCTTTGAGTAATCAGCATATTTGTATATTCTTCCAGTTTTATCATCAGGAAAATATATTTGTCATACACTGTTACAAGTATTTATAATAATGTGCTTTGAGAGAATACAAAATTTTCCTTGATTTTAAATATATTTATGTTTAATCGATTTAAATAGTCATATGTTCATATGCAAACATACTTATACTTGAACTGAAATAGCAATATTTTTCTCTGGCAACATTTTTATATTCAAGTAGTTCTGAAACATGATAGCTTTAGCATATATCAACGTTCCGTATTTGAATGAAATAATAATTATTTTTCTATATGAACATAAATCATTTAAGGGAAAACATCAAAAGGTTTCTTGCTCATTGTTATATTCTTGCTCATTGTTATATTTTGCAAGAACAAAAAGTCAGCAAATACATTTTCAAAATTCAAAACATTCATTTACAAAATTCTTTATATATCTGTTTACCACATGATAAGAAAATATAAATCTATCAATTGATATTTTCACTTTAAAAATACATCAAATACTTTTTATAATATTAATCAACAAACTCGAAATTTTACTTTTTCATAAAAATGTATTTGGTGACTTTTTGTTCTACAACGACGATAAAAGATTTATCCGACAATTATAATTATGTTTACATCAAGCTCCACAAATATATGTTATGACTGAAATTATGTTTCGGTGACCCTTTTTTACAGAGTATACTTAAATTTTATCTATTAATACAAAATTTTACAAATATTTTATAAACACCTTCTTCCGCACAGTGTATATTCGACGGCGTATAAATTTAATACAGCGCGGCTCCTAATCATTGATAACTGATCTGTTTGTCTTGTTCATAAATCAGTTAAAACAACAATTTTCCATGCACCTTTATTGAAGTTGTAACCCAAAAAAAAAATACACAACATAAAAAAAATTAAAATTTTGAAAGACCACTCAAGTGGTCGGACATTTGTCGTGCGAATTGACTACTGGACATGCACACAAATGCAGGCTAATATATGCCAATACAGACGAGTTATTGCCCCTGTGGTAAGTTTCCGATACCTGCCGACTTTACAATATCAATAGGTCTTGTACGCAATATTTTATGTTGGTTTTTTGTTTTTATTTATTTTCTTTTATTTTATTTTTCTTTTGTTTTTTCATTTTTTTTTTTAAGTTTTTTAATTTTTGTTTTCTTTCTTAACTTTTGGGCGTCCCATCATCATTACGAAAAACCAAAGTGTACGCAGGCAACACCATCCATATCGTATATAAAGACACTGAGGTTCAGACAATCAACGCAGTTCAATTTTGGATTACGAACCGGACCATCAAACAATTAAAAAGTTTTTAAACTACAGCAAACTTGTACAACATGAAATTCTTAGCTTTGGTAGGTTAACAATAGGACATATACATTTTTTATAGTTAAATATTTAAAATTTTGTATTTAAAAATATATTATTTTTTTATTACAGACTTTATTCGTGTGCCTCATCATCGTGGCTTTAGTGTCTGCAGTGCCAGCTGATGAATCTATACCCGGCGATGTATACGATCACGATGAATACAGCCCACAGAATCCTCAATCGTTCTTCAAGTTGAAGAAGATCAAGAAATTATTGCTCGGTTAAGCGATTATTTTAATTATTATCTTATTATCTAATTGACTCATATTTTCATACAAATTATCACTACGCAGTTTTTTTCACATAGCTTAATTTGTTTAAGTAAAATTTTAGTTCTGAATATCATATTTTTTGTTCGGCGATTTATTTCTGTTCTACATACATTATTTTATTTTGTTACATCATGTGTTACAAATGAACAGTACTATAATAAACATTGTTGAAATTTATATAAATTCTGTTGGTTTTGGTTTTTATCAGGGATTAAATTCGTAACCGACAACGAAATCGGTAATACAAAAATTACAAAATTAACCGATCGTACTACTATTTTACCGTATTTGGGAAGACATGATCATGGCCAGATCATGTTGATCATGTAACTGAACGAGTTAGGTAAAGAAACAATCTTCAGTTCCCGGTCATTCCCATTGTTTTATGTCTACTAGGGATTTGGTTTAATATCACAACGAAAATGTTGTGAAATGCTCAAGAATTCTTTTGATTTCGAATATTATGTAAAAAGGTCTATCAAAATGGTCGTCAGATATCAAAGAGACCAATTTAAGTTAAAATATGTAAATTCAATATAAGAATGAGATCGAATCTTTATATCGAAAACACTTCGAGTATTGTTCGAGTCATTTAAATTTTAAAATACACAGAAATATGATGAATTTTATCAATATGATGAATTTATTCATAAATATAATGAATTTTTTCATCATATTGATACCACCGTACATTAATTGCCATATTGATAAATACATTCATTATATATATGATATATGAAAAACTATCGAACATCATAGTAAAGAAAGAAATATTCAATACAATGAATTTGAATCGTCATATTGATGCATTTTTTCATAATATTTAAGAATATAATAATTTTTTCGAATTAAAAAAATATATATTAATAATAATTAATTATATTATAAAACATTTTACTAATTTATGTATTTCGAGCAAGAAGAAATAACATACAAGAACTACTTGGAAACTGAGAAGTACGGCAAAAATATAACGAAAAATAAATATTTTGATTGAAATTTGGTTTAAAGAACAGCATTCTTCAATATGAAGAAAAATATGTTGTATTTTATGTTCTTGTTCATTAATATGATGAAACGTATTCTTCACATACAATTCATCATATTGAACAATACTTTTTCGACAGTTACCAAACGTTCATCATATTTATTATCGCATTTAAAACATTGATGTCGTTAGTCATTAATATTATGAATGGTTCTTCAATACAATGAATCCTGGTTTGCAGAACGAAATTCATCAATATGATGTACATTTTCTTTCTGTGTAGTAAGCAAAACTAACGGAATAAATCCAATTTTAGTAAATAAAATTGTATTGGTATTGATCTTTTAAATAATTTTAAAAAAGCATATTAAATTAAAAATATCGAATATAATTCATTCGCATCATAGAGTCTTTCGTAAATGCCGTGATTATTTAGCGAACATAAATTAATTAAAAATACCAAAATCATTCTATAGTTGCAAGTTAAATAATAACTTTAAATGTTTTGACGATGTTTCAGTAATATCGAGAAGGAAAATTTAATCGAAAACTGGAATTTGTAAAATAGTTTTGTGAAATTTGCTGGGATTTTTAAATTTAAAAATTTTTGTAATCAGAAAATTTAAATTTATAAGTAAAATAAATTGTGACATTTTTCATTAAATTAGCCAACATTTCTAATTAATTTTCTAAAGTGTAGTTTTGAAGATATTTTTAAATCTTTTTTTTTTGTTTATATCTCATAAACGAAATTTTGTCCCCAAATATTTAGAGATATCTGAACGATATAGCGTGTTTTATCGTAGCATTATCGATGTGTAGATTCGATTTGTCCGTGGAGTTTATTACATATTGAGATTCTCCAACGTTACGATATAGAAATAATTCTCGTGACGAAAAGACTTAATTATTTCGTTAAGATATCTGTGTACATTAGACTGACAATGGAAAATCATGATTTCGAATCGAGAGGAGGTCACCCCCTAGAAATGCTCTATTGGATGAGTAAATCGATGAGAAGAATTCCGAATATCAGCGAAATCCGAATATGGGCAATGGAGCCGCCGGGACCCCAAAGTAATCGTTATCGTACCTTAAAACGAATTTTAATATGATATAGATTCGAGAATTGTAATCGAGAAAGAATGAATTCCCCGACATCTCAGAACAGTTTCGAAGCGATATTGAATCGCGTGACTGCTTATGATGGCAAGGACACGCACGGTTACGCCAATAGGTGACACGCACAAGCCCGACGACTTAATTTACAGGCACGCACGATAAAGCACGGGATTTAAAAACACTGAAAAACACGAAAAAAGCACGGAAAAACATGAAAAAGGAGGCTAAACGTGAAAAATAATACTCCGTTTAGATTTATAAAAATGTGTGGAACTGGAATCAGAACCCATATATTTTTTATCTGGTTGGAATCGGAACCGCTATTTTAAAAATCTCGGAAACAGAACCGGAACAGATATTATAGTCCCTGTCAGAGAACACAAAGAACAGGAATCGGAACCGTTATTAAAAATGTATGGAACCGGAAGCGAAACCCATATAATTTTTTGGTTGAAACCGGAATCGGAACCACAATTTTAAAAATCTTGGAACCCGAACCGGAACCGATATTCCAAAGGATTTTAGCCCATGTAATAAAAAATTCAAAAATTAAGTTTAATACTGTTTTATGCTCTTAAATCCATAAGTAAATTAAATCAACAGATTTTTATTAAATGGATAAAAAAACAAATTAATTACGAAGTTTTTATTTGCTAAAGCTGGAAGTACGAACTCAGATTTTCGGGCGTGACACGAGAAATGCTGTGAGATTGAAAATTTTGATCAATGTTATTTCGAAAAAGCTTCGATTGCATGTGAATTACCGAAATATTGACATCATTAGCAGAATTTTGTGAAACGTTTTGAACCATAGTTGAGTTTTTGGGTTTCGTATAAATGCCTGTTTCCATCCCTGAAAGATTGCTAGTCGATGCAGTTTACATTGGTAAAAAATGAGCAAAAAATATGAATTTATTAAATGGCATTTCAACGTTTTAAATTTTAACATTGCCATATTGACAAATTTATACAGTTTTAATTAATAGGATATATAAAAACTAGAATTCATTCGGTTATTCGGTAAATTAAAAAAATCTTTTTAATATCGTAATTGTAGGACTATATATAATATTTCATTATTCTGAAACAGTTGATATATGTTTTTTAACGATGCATGAGAACTGTACCTTTTTTAAAGGCTCTATGAACTTTTTGAAGAAGTCACACTTGAAATAATTTCAAGACAATACAAAACAACAAGTAGAATTTAATGTTTTAATTGCATATTTTTATTTGTTTTTCGTATTTTCATAAAAATTAAATTATACTTATAGAACATTTATGACAGATTGTTAATTGTTCACACACAAAATAAGTAATTTAATTAAAATTGATGAATATTCTGAGGTAGGCGGCTTAATTTAATACTTAATTATAAATCTAAAGAACTAGTTAAATTTGACGGCACTGCATTGTTTAACCCAGGAACAAGAGTTTCTTCAGCAACTTCAGTTTCAGGAAGATCTGATTATCATCGGCGGGATTCACGGTCTCACTGGCAACACCTTCAATTCCCTCGGGAATGGATTCATCAAAGGGTGCAGCGCTGACAGCCATGAAGAGGGCAAAGCAGACCAACAGAGTCTAACAAAAAAAAATATACATTGTATCCATAGTTAGTAACAATTAATCCAATTGTAGTTGCAATTTTTTTTTATACAAATTTTATAATTTTTAATAGATCAAATTTTATATAATTCACACTTTTCACAAAACACATTTTTTTTGGTACCTACCAAAAGCAAGAATTTCATTTTGATTGTTTTTTGGGTTTAAACTCAACGATATTCGCAGATGCAAAGACAAATTTTAACTGACGCTGAGTTCAAATTTAGTTCGTCTATTTATACTGATGAATGGCGCGTATTTTGTTAAACTATTAGCTAAACTAATGCTGATAACTGAGCATATTTGTTTAGACTTCTTTTTTTTTATTAACTGATCGTCGTTTATGGTTGTTATGGCGTTTGAGATTCTCAGTGATTTTTTGTTTTTTTGTTTGAGCATTGAATATTTTAACGCCCAGTTTGTTTGTTTTCTATATTAGACATGTTTTCTGGATGGATTTTGCAATAATTATAGATATATTCTAACTACACATGCGTAATAATATTTAACCAAAATGTATTTATTATTTATGTATGCTTATGCTGTTTGAATAATACTTTTAATTTTGGAAATTAGTTAAGTTTTTCGAAAAATTAGTGTGTGTCTTTATGCTGATTATTTACTAATTAAATATTTATTTTTTTCTATCTTTTGTTATGATGAGTATATTAAATCGGATTTAAATAGTTTAAATATTTTGAATTTTTCGCATTTTACAATAATATTGTTTTTCAATTATAATCAAATAAAAAATAATTTATGTATATAGCAAGAATGTTATGTAATTTTAAAATATTTTATAATCACTTCACAATATACCGTTGATATTGTTTCATTCTGAAATTTTTTAGAGTGCTCTATAAGTCGGTCCTCAAATTATTAGAATCAGTCCTCAGGACCCTGACAAATCAAGTTCCTTTCTTAAAATAGCTCTATCTTCGCTAGAGTCCTAGATATTCGGTCTTTAAATTACTAGAATTATTCCACAGGGACCTGAGATAACAATTTTCTGACTTTAAATAGTTCTATCATCCATAATATGCGACGTAAAGGCCTCAAACTTTGCACAATTTATCGCAATAGCTCCTTAAGTTATAGTTATTAGTATTCAAATGAAAAATAAATTATTAGAATCAGTCCTCAGGACCCTGACAAATCAAGTTCCATTTTTAAAATAGCTCTATCTTCGCTAGAATCCTAGGTATTCGGTCTTTAAATTACTAGAATTATTCCACAGGGACTTTAAATAATTCTATCATCCATAATATGCGACGTAAAGGCCTCAAACTTTGCACAATTTATCGCGATAGAATGATGTAAAGTCGGTCCTTAAATTATTAGTTTCAAATGAAAATAGCTCTATCTTCTCTAATATACATCGTAGAAGCCTCAAACTTCAAGTCGGTCTTTAAATTATAAGAATCAGTCTACGGGGAAAGAAAAAAAAGCTTTTGAATGCTACATAAAGAAACTATTTATATCGGATTTATATCTTAATTTACTTCTAATTTTTGTATAATGATTTCTGTTACAATTTTGGTTTTATAAATTTAAAAATTTAATATGAATATTGCTTACTGTTGCCAAATCAGAACCAAGACGATAGACTAAACTGAATTCAAAATCTAAAACATTAGCTGTGTTTTTAGCTAGCTCAAATTCAATTTCAAATTTCAATACATCATATGATATTTAAAAAATTGTCATAAATAAGTAAACATTACGAAAATGTATTTTATTTATTAACCTAAGATAACTATTTTCTATCATATGCCATCGATAAAGATATCAAGGTTTTTTTTAATTATATCACATTTTACAGTTTAAAAAAGGCTTGTGTCTTGTTTTTTATATTTAAAAAAGTTTTATTTATTTTATTGTGATGTGCATTTTAATTAAGTTACATCTAAAATTTCAACCACTTAATGCAGATAATTTACGATTATATGTAGATTTGGTTAATTTATTTGCTTATTTTAAATTGCATCGGACACACAGAAAAAAAAGTGTGTAAATATAACTAAAATGTTAATCAATCCAATTAATGTTTAATTGAAACTTAGCCGATGTAACTTTTAGTAGCATTGAATTCCATATTCGTAATAATGAGAATATGTTAAATTGAGAAACTTTGATCAATTAAATATTTTGTTAAATTATATAAAATATTTGTCGAATAGAAACATATGAAAATAAAAATAATTTTATACAATATATAACATAAAATAAATATTAAATAAGTATTTATACTGTTTGATATGCTTTGTAAAATTCTTTCAACCTAACGAATGTTTTACCGAAGTCAATTTTCACAACTTCTACAGGTGGGCAAATTAATTGAGTCAAACATAAAATTTGATATTCGCTTTTTAATGATTCAATATGCAATAAAATCAGTATTATAAGCTGTTTGTTCAAATTCTTGACAGCAAAAATAAATTGAGCCATTTAATGATTTAATAACATAACATACACTAAATAATGCAATATCCTGTTTTAAAATAGCAACGTAGAAGAAAATAATGTTAGAAGAAACTGAACGATGCCGCCGACGCACGAGACGCACAAACAAAATGAAATTCAGAAGAAAAAAACAGTGTTGCAATTTAAGATAATGAATAAATCAAAAGTAATAAATAAAAGTAGTTAATACTATTAAAGATTTAGTTGTATTGAAATTATATTAAATTAATTCCTATGTGAAAAGTCACTTAGTCCAATAATTTAGTATTGAGATAAATGATTTTAAAGATATAAATTACCGTAACAAACCAAAATATTTTTGAATTTAAATAGTGCTAAGCTTGTAGTATAGACAACACATTCCGCTACAAAATGCAAAAAATCACTTATTCCCGTATAAACAGTTTATTCAAATAGTTGTATCGGATTTCAGTTTGTATTGGAGATGAAAGAACTGCATAATATCAATTATTTAATAAAAAAATAGTTGGAATCCGATCATTTTTGTAGACTCGGCACTGTTTTAATCATATTTCGACGATTTCCGTTCAATGAAAACTACTAAGTCCCATATAAACAGTAAAACTATTAAGTCCCAAATAATTTTATCGGATTTCAGTTTGCATTGGAAATTAAAGAACTACAGAATATTTATTATTTAATCCAAAAATCGTTGCGTCCATTTTTGTGGACTCGGCACCGTTTTATTCAGATTTCGACGATTGCGTTCAGTGAACAATAACTAAGTCCTTTATAAATTTTACTTATTTTTTACGCCGCTATTATGGTAATATTATATTATTTTTTGATAAGGAATGTCCATGTAGATCTTCTTGTATAGTTTAAGTCTAAAATAGATTTAATCAGTCCCTTTTTAAGGACTAATTGAGGACTTGAGTACTTTTCACTGAACTGAATTTTTAAATATTTGGAGTTAGTGATTTTTCATTTTTAATATCTTCGGTTTAGTAAGATGTAAGACTCCGAGGACTTTTGCAACGTAAAAAAATTAATTCATTTTTATGATAGTGACATACTTATATCGATATTTTCGAAAAATGGTCTTAACGACTTTTCACTGAACGATGACAATATGTAAAGATCGACAAGAGAACAGTTAGATCAGTTTTGCATGAACAAAATGATAATTATTTTTTTATTGTGTGATTCCATACCTTAGTAGATATTTGCCCTAATATGGAGTACATGGTTAGATCATGTGTTTTATGTAACTGGTCAGGTTAAAAGTTAAAGTTAAAAATATAATGATCAGTTTCTGATCATGACCTTAGTCAAATTTCTACTATCACAGCGAAGTCAAAATTGAGGAGAACCTTTGATGAAGAAGATTGATCGTTTAATTTGAATGCCTGGGTTACTTGCAACTTTTGAGTTAAATATGATAAATTTTAAAGAACAATGCAAATAATAATTAACTTTTAAAAGATTCAAATTTGTTGTCTTAAGTAAAATTGTATACGGAGAAATGACCCACAGTGTGCCCAAACACTTTTAAATCGAGTGAAATCGATTTTAAAAATCTAAAAAGTATTGTATAGAGAATTCTTGGGATAACTTAAGTTTTTGTATTGGATATTGTGTCTTTAATGGTTAATAAGATAAAATTCAGTAAAGTTGAGATTTTTTTCATGAAAAATCTTTAAAAAATTGTGAAGAATCCAAAAGTTATCTGATTTTGAAAATTATCTAAAGATCTAAAATGTATTCAGTTAAGAAAATATCTTGTTTAGTTTTAATGATATAAACATGAACATGATTTTTTTTTTGAAGACTTAACTTTACATATTTACACATACATATATTGTACATTTTTCATATTTATATTTATAAACGATTAACACATAAAGCATAAACTGAAAACCGTTTTTAAATATCTCCAGTAGTTTAGTATGTATAAAATTATAAAGTTTGAACATCCTTTTTTGCTAATTTTAAATCCTAATAAATATAAATTTTGAACACTTGAGAAAAATACCATACTTTCTTTAAACAAAATGTAAAAAAAAGATGGAGTCCTTAAATAACATAATCGGCTCACATTCACTCAGTATCATAATAATAAAAAAATAAAAATAATTTTAAAAAATCGGTATCAACGACCGCGTGTTATCCTAAAGACGTTATTAAATCGAACGATGCATTTTATTTTTGCACTGTGTAGCCTGAAAACTGTGTACATTCAAAAAAATTTAAATCGGTCAGCGGATTTCGGTATTAAATTATGAAAAAAAAAAAACAAGAAAAAGAAAAAGAAAGACTGTAAATTTTGTAGAATATTTCAACCTTCCTTGGACTTTTGCAACCTTTGATGTGGGTAAGGTTTATTTACGAAAATGGTTCCTAAGGATTGAAATAATATGTATGTAATTTTTCAACGAAATGTTACTATTAATCTTAGAACACATGAAAAGTTTCTTATTGAACACGCCTGATAAATCTGTGGCAATATGAAATAAAAGCATAAGTCTATTTTTTGAACTTTTCAGGAGAGCATTTTTAAGCTTTACAACTGATTCCGAAAATTATTTTTAAACATATTTTAAAAATTATATTTGCAAATTTATGAAAAACTTAAATAAAATATATGTCTGCAAAATGTTTTTGTTAGAATTTTTTCGAAAGTTTTTTTTTAATAAAAATAAATATTTAATAATAAGTAGATATGCTTTTAGGTATTTTGCTTGTATCTCAGCAACGATAAGAAGGATCAGTATCAAAATTTGACTCAAAATGAATTCGTATATCAGGATTATGATGGTATTAATAACTCAATTTCAACATATCTCTAGTAATGCTGTTAATTCATATTTCCACTGAAATATTCAAGCCATTTGAATTGAATCCATAATTGCAGATTTCTGCTGATTATTTCAACAATAATACATATGTAGATATGTCAAAGAAATGTTATATAAAAATATTACACAAAATATTTACAATATTAATTACCTTTTTTTAAACCATGTTTATTCTTTTTCTAATTAATATTTAATTTATGTATTTATCACTTACATTAAGATCTTTTTTCACTTTTAAACTTTTTTTCACATTCAACACCATTTTATTTAAATATATTAACACTTAAATATTACACCTTTTCTTTGCTATGGTTATGCATATAAACAATTTTCTTTGTGGATTAAACACACTAACACTAATACACTTAAACACATTTGCAGCACCCGAAGGAGCACCTTCGATCTTGCTTGTTTTTCATGAGCATTTTTTAGCTATTAAATGCTTATTTTCATTCTTTAAACACGCACCGCACTTTATAATAAATAGATAATCAATTTAGTTGTAAATTCAAAGCACATTTAACGCTATTTTAACCGATATTTAATGTTTTATTTGACATCGAAAATTTACTTTAACACCGCCGTCCGGAAGTAAACATAAAGAAATGCAGGGATGTAAACGAGGTTGCCACTTATTATTTATTTCAAATACTTGAAACAATTAACAATTAACGAATTTGTAATCTTTAACATAATTATTGCATATAACACATTTTCACTGCAGGGTGTTTTGGATATTCACCAAACAGATACATTTAATATCAATTTCAATAATAATAATAATAATAATATTTTGATTTTTTATTATTCAAATGCTTATTAAATTAATTTCATTATAAAAATTTGTATTCAAATACCCCCAGTCGGCAGCATATACATTTTTTATGATTATCATATATTAAGACTGTTTGACGATTTAAAATAATCATAACGTAAAAAACCGTTGAACAAGTGTATAAGTGTTTATATCATAAAAAAATCAAAATTTATTATTGTTGAGGGTGCTGCTTGAGTTGACAAGCGTCATTATTAAAAACGAAAATTTAATCAAAGACACAAACCGCAACTACTTCGAAAATACGAAGTTACGATTCGAGACTCGAATTGACCATTGTTGAAACATTTCAAATATTTGTCCATTTGAATCCATAATTGCAGATTTCTGCTGATTATTTCAAAAATAATACATATGCTAAATAAAAATACTAAGCACATTTTACAATATTACTTACCCTTTTTTATTTCATGTTTATTCTTTTTTCTAATTAATATTTAATTTATGCATTATTTATCACTCACATTAAAAACTTTTTTCACTTTGGAACTTTTTTCACATTTAAAACCATTTTATTTAAATATATTAACACTTAATTATGCCACCTTTTCTTTGGTATGCATATAACAAAACAATTCTTTGTGTTTTAAACACACTAATACACTTAAACACATTTGCAGCACCCGGAGGAGCACCTTCGATCTTCCTTGTTTTTCAAGAGCATTTGTTTAGCTTATTGAATGCTTAATTTCAATCTTTAAACACGCACCGCACTTTATAATAAATAGATAATCAATTTAGTTGTAAATTTAAAGCACATTTAACGCTATTTGAACCGATATTTAATGTTTTATTTGTTAACGAAAATTTTCTTGAACATTTGCGACCGACCGGAAGGAATGCAGAGATGTTAACGAGGTTGCCACTTATTATTTATTTCATAATTTTTGAAATACTTGAAACAAATAAGAAACGTATTTGAATTATTTAACATAATTATTGCATATAACTCATTTTTACTGAAGGGTTGTTTGAATATTCACCAAACAGATACATTTAATATCTATTTCAATAAGAATAATAATAATATATTATTTTTTTTATTATTCAAATACTAATTAAATTAATTTCATTGTAAAAATTTGTATTCAAATACCCCCAGTCGGCAGCATATACATTTTTTTATGATTATCATATATTAAGACTATTTGATTTTTTGCACATAATTTTCACTATTTTATTCAAATTTCACTGCACATATTAACTATTTTACATTCTAAATACACGATGGTTCATTTTGAAGTCCTGGAGATCTTAAAACTGTTTTAAATGTTGTGTTTTGTTGATGTTCACATTTTGAGTTTTTGTTAATTTTGTGAAATTGTGAATTTTTCGTAAACAAATGTTGAAACTTTCAAACATTTTTCAAAAAAAAAAGTAAATGGCGACTGAATTTTGAAAGATGACTGAACTTGTATATACTTCAACCATGGATCTAATGTATTTAGTTAAAATTCCTGTGATTTCAAAGAGACAAATGTAATTCAAATATGCCGACCGTGCCAAATAAATTGCAAAAATATTGAGAGTAACGAATAATGATCTACTTTAAAACAAATATTGAGTAATCGACACCCATTTACTCGTTACTTTAATACTTTACATAGCTAACGAAAGAGGCCAAAGAGGAATAACATAAATCCTAAAGGTCATTCAAAAAGCAAAAGCGAACAAATTTTTTTCATTTATTGCTGTCAAAATTTCACTTTTTACGACACAAAAAACACTCGATAAAAATTAAATAAACCATATTTGCAAAACAAATTAAACACAACTCAAAATTCATAAAAACTAAATAAAATGACAGGCTCCTCCTTCAGTGTAAAATTAAAATCGGAACGAGGACAATTCGTAGTGAAAGACCTGAGTCAGACCACAACGATCGGCGATCTGAAAACGAAAATCGCGCAGGTTACGCAAATTAAGGAGCCACATCTGCACGTACTGATTGGATTTCCGCCACGACCGCTGGATCTGTCGCATAACGCATTGAATCTCTCGACCACAGGCATCACGAGCGGCGAGACCCTCATAGTGGTGGAGAAACCAAACAAAAGTGCAACAACGGGAACAGCAGCTTCTGCAGCTGGAGACGCGAAAACAATGCAACAGTCAATCGAAGATGATGAAGCACTAGCACGTCGCCTGCAGGCCGAGGAAGAGGAGGAGCAGTTGCGTCAAGTGGTAGCAGAAGCAGAGGCTGCAGCCACAACCAATTCCTATGCTGATGTTGCAACAGCAGCATCAGTTGCTGACATTAACCCAGCAGATATGCCAAGCGGTTCTGCTGGAGATTTCAATGGCATTCTACTGAAGAAAGTGGTGCCCGCCGACAATTCGTGTCTGTTTACCAGCGTCCGTTTTGTGCTAAACGGCAAGGTGGACAACGAGGGCAGCGAAATGATGCGTCACATAATTGCGCAGGAGGTGGCCGCCGACCCCCAGCAATACAACGATGCTGTGTTGGGAAAATCGAATTCTGAGTATTGCGCCTGGATTCAGCGACCCGAATCGTGGGGTGGCGCCATTGAAGTAGCGATACTTTCCAATTACTATGGCATCGAGATTGATGTGGTCGATATACAGAATGCAATTATCAATCGTTTTGGTGAAGATAAAAACTATGGACTGCGTGTGTTTTTACTCTTTGATGGCATACACTATGATCCGCTGTACATGGAAACAGTAGGGGTGAGTTGGGACTATTTATTTAGAAATGTTATGAGCCACAGTCATTTCTATCTTTAGAATATTTATTAAAAATTGAACAGACACAATTTTTGACATACTCAAAGCAGAGACATTTTTTTCTGGACATTTTCAAACAGACAAAGGCGGAGTTTGTACCAATTGCTGTTTGTTTTCTACCCGTTCCCAAAATATGCTTGGAGTTCCATAAAATTTGATAAGCTACCATACGTTTTCCACAAACTTCAATTTATATCTGAAAAATGCCATAAATTTGAAAGCTCATCTGTTTTTAAACCCCATAACGAAGCTTCGCAGTTATGCATAATTTTATATATATTCGTCACCTTAAGAGCCAATTTGGTTGTCCGTCTTTCTGTTGAAATCATAATTACACTAAAGCGAAAAGAGCCAGGTCAATGAAACGCAGTATTTAGATTACGTACAACTACGCAGTATGAGTCTGAAAATTTGCGTTATCGGTCAACTTTTATACATATACAACAATTTTGGTGCATTCTGTGTATAAGAAAGTGAACACAAAATATCATATTTTAAAAAGTACAATAAATAGAAAAAAATAATAATTTTAATCATTCGTTTGGATTTTTATTAAATTATTATTAGATCTAAAAACTAAAAAAATATACAAAAATATTCTAAAAAATCTGCATTTTTCCTATGACGTAACGTTTTCGAGTAAAATAGTAATTTGCAGATCGAAAACTCAAATCTGTTGAAGTGCAAAGTATGTAGAAAAACAGGAGAATTGACATGTATTTGTTTTACGTAAAAAAAATTTAGAAAATCTGAAAAATATGACTATGCCTTAAAAAAAAAAGGCCGCAGTGTTATTATTAACTCATTATCAATATGTCCTACATCCAATTGTGAGGGTAACCTTTACTACTTTCTCTTTAAATAGAAATATGAAAAAAAAAAAGATTTATATCTCTTCTAAATTGAATGCATAAATTATAACGATTTTTATTCTATTCTTAGGCCATTACACCGGCAACGATTTTTCCCATCGAAGAGCTGGGCGTCTACCATCAGGCCGAACAGCTGGCCAACGAAGCAAAATCATCACGTCAATTCACCAATGTCGATAAATTCTCGCTGCGCTGCATGCAATGCGATGTCATGCTAGTCGGACAACTGCAGGCCACACAACACGCCAAGACTACCGGCCATACAAATTTTGGCGAGATTTAATACATAGTGATATTGAGCAGCATCTATTTGTTGATATTCCTTGCCTTTGCCTACTACCTACTCATCTCATAGCGATCAAACTGCCAGCGCTGCGCTGCGTTAGCTCATCAACTCATTACCTCTGTCTCTTGATCTTCCCACTGTCCAGCTCTGTCTTCACGTAACGGCGCTCACTACCACTCCTCATTTCGTTGCAGTTAAAATTATTTATATTTATATTATCTTTTTGCAATTGTATTTCATATTAAATTTTAAACATGTTGTTATATTTGCTGTTAGTTTAGGATCAATCAACATTTTATTTTGAAATTAATCAAAATTTATTATTGGAACAAACCACGAGTACTTGATAGCAGCTTCCGCATGTAACGGCTACACTTGAATTAACAAACAAAAAAAATCAAATAAACACAACAAAAACAAAAATTATATTAATACAAAGTTGTTTTAATTCACAGACACTCAATAAGTATACTGCAAAATTTTCAAATAATCGTGCAAGCTATCGACATAATTTATAACAAAAAACAAACGTTTTTGAAGTCAATATATCTGTACTATTTGCTTTTTCAAATGGTTGCTTTAACTTGCTTTCAACATTTCAATACATAAATGACAATTGTTCCCCGACCAATTCTTTCTCAAAATAGTTCTTTCCCGGACAATGTTCACACCCGAACAAATGTCTCCAAATCAATTCTTCTAAGGCAAATCTTTACCGAGACTCCGAGGAATTGTCTTAGCTACAGTAATTGTATCGAGGCAGTATTCCAAAAGCAAAGAGCGAGAATTTTGTAATCGGAGAGCATTGAAAAGGCAAAGAGTGAAAGTATTTGAATTGAAGCAGCATTTAAAAGGCAAACAGCGAGAGTTTTGGAATTAGAGAAGCATTTAAAAAGCAACGAGCGAGTTTTGGAATTAGAGAAACATTTAAAAAGCAAAGAGCGAGAGTTCTGGAATCGAAGCAGCATTTAAAAAGCAAAGAGCTAGAGTTTTGGAATTGAAGCTACATTTAAAAAGCACAGAGCGACAGTTTTGGAATTGCTCGAGCAATTTAAACCCTGGTCTCAGGCATGAAGATTTGCCTTAGGGCAAGATTTGATCCCAAATAAAATTGGAAAACGTTTGTTCTAGATGTTAAAAATAAAGACAACAAGTTGTATTAATAAAATAAATCTAAATGAGAGACAAATCCAAAACCATCATTCATTTGATTTCCTTTTAACGAAGCTTGGCTGAAAGATAAAACAAACGTTTTTATCGTATGGTTTTAGTAATAACATTAATTGTTCTCAATTTTACAATAACTTGAATCAAAAAGCCAGCGTTTTCTTAGACATGATCAATTCGTATCAAAGAAATTTAATTCAATTGCAATGTTTATTTTGTTTTGGTACTTCGAATTCTCAATTGAAACATCGAATTCAATTAAATTGAAATGTTAATACGTAAGTTGGAACTTTGCCGGTGTTTATCTCTTATCTGATATCGATGTATATCCAATTTTATTATTACGTTTTAGTTTCGTGTATAAAATAGATTTGTATTACGATTTTAATTCGGGTTTCCATTAAAACTATATTATACTGAAATTATTAATATTTCAAATGTAAAAAGAATCCAAAAGCAGTTTTCATTAGGGCTATGGATTAAAGCATTGAACTATTAGAAAATACGACATGATTAAATTTTCGAAAATTGAAAAAAGTTTATAATTTAATTACTATTCAAAAGACATACAAATTAGCAATTTATTTTAAATTAATTTAAATGTAATATATATTGCGAAAATATAAAATTATGTCCGTGTCATCATCACTGCGTCGAAACCCATGGAGGTGTCATGGGCGCAGGATTCTGCAGGTACGACATAACCACCGCACTCACACTCAACATAAACGACGAGAGGACCTGTTCGAGATTAGATACAGTTAAATTTTATTCATGGACACTTCATACTAAGACTGTACTAACCTGCTTGGCATCATCACTAACACGCGAACTGGCGAAACTAATGCAGGAACAATATAGAGCAAACCATGCGCACCACTTGAGTTTCATCATCAAGCCGCACATTGAGAAAATCATGCCTAATTGGAGTTGGAGTGTATTAGTTTAGAATGAGTATATTCATATTAATATATTCCATTTATCTATTCGTACCTAGAATATTCATATAGTCTGGAATTAGATCCTCATTGCCACCCGCTTGTCCACCTGCTTGTGGTGCCTTGTAGCGATTGACTTTGTCCTTGCGACGTGGATCCACAATTGAATTCATTTTATTTTTATAATAATTAATTTATAAATTGCTGTAAATGTTAATTTACAAGAAATAGGTCGAACTTTATATTGCGGATGAAAAAAGAATGGAAAAATTGATTAGCGGACGTCAAATTTTCGTGACAGCAGTGACGTTTGCATTAAAACTAGTGTTGTATAATATTTTGGATTATTTTGAATTCGGTATTTCAAGACAACATTTTTTAAAACACCCGAGAATTGGTTTGCTCCAATTCTTCTTGGCTTTGAAAAAATTAAAATGATCAGTTCAATTGTATTGGTACGACACTTACAGCGATAGCAATAATCAAAAAATAATGTACAGCTTTAAGAAATGTTCGGTTTTTGGCATATCTGCCATGCAAATTTATGTCAAAAGTCGACTACTATCTTAAGTTGGACATTATTATTTGATAATTGGTAACGGTATTATCATCATGTTTCGTCAAATAAATGCAGTTGATGGTACGAAACCATACTAAAATACGACGAACTGTGAGTAAAATACGAAACGGACATTCGTAATCATTTCATGTACCTTTTACGACAACATTCGTATATCGTCAAATTTTAAAAGATTTAACTTCCTTAATATATCCTTTAGGAACGATCAATAACCACACCTATAGGATACCTCCCATACAACAAGAACTTCAAATATGACTTTTTTTTGATGGAATTTAAGTTGTAGTGTTGAAATTTTGTTCGTAAAATCGTATTAATATATTCTTTACTTTTATTAGACAGCATTTTTATTAAACAGTATAGTTTATATTAATTAAAATAAGAATTCGACTCAATTGCAATCATTTTGAAAAATTTCTAGTGAAAGTCAATTGCACTGCAAGTTGGAGGTTGCTGGAGGTAAACACTTGACCGCTTCTAATGATTTAACAGAAGTCTGCAATTTAATCAAACTTGTCCCTAAATCAAAAGTTTATGATCTATGGAACCAAAAGATCTCCATATAAATAGAGATAGCCTCAAATTTATTTTCAAAAATATGTTTTAAAATTTTTTAAATATTTTAATAGAAAAACACACAATTTCTATAGCCGTTTTTTTGTAATATATCAAATGCAATTAATAAATATATTATATATATTATATTACTATTACAAAAATAATTTTCTTATGAGAATTAAACATTTTTTTTTTTAATTATTTTTCTATAAACTTTGAAAATTTCTTTCTGTTAAACTGATGATGTAGTTTCGGAGTCTGGTTTGTGTATTGGATAAGCGAAAAACTCAAAAATAACAACTTGGCAGTACTGTCTCGTCAGTTTTCACTTTTCGTTGTCCGAGAAAATTTGTCAAATTATTTCCATCGGATGTTACGATAATTTAGCGGAAGTCGTGAAAATTCAGCGGAAGTAGTCTTTGGTAATTTGTTAAAAGCTTATTATAACTGCAATTCTGTGAAAATAACAAATTTTAATAAACTATTAATTATTTTTTGACAAATATTTCAGTTTTTCTTTTTGCTACATCATTCCTATATAATGGAGGCTCAAAGTTTTTTCAATTTGAATCAAAATACAACAGCGGCCGACGTTGACAGTGCAATTGCACCGATTGAAGCGTTGTTATATGGAAAAATTGTAAATACAAATATTAGTAATTAAATGCAATTCAATGAATTAAGAAAATTTATTAATTTCAGACTAAAGTAATTTTCCGTGATCTACTCAGAGGTTTCAAAATACTATTGAATGATATACAAAAATCAAATGCCATGGCATATGAAATACTTGTGAAATGGCTTAATTTGTACTTGGTAAAAATGCATATCGAACAAAAAAAAAAAACATAATTTTGAAGTATAAAAATGTTTTAACATTTGTTTTATTAAAGTGCATAGAAAATGCTCTGGATCCAGATGATGGAAAACTACGTGAACAATTCGAAAAATACATTCCAGCAACAATGTCTTATATTGTTGCAGCATTGCAATATTTGCCAAACAACGTTGTACAGTATCATTATCAACTACTTGATGCTTCGATAAAATTGCTGGAAACTGTTAAAGAATCGACTTTAGAAGCTGTTGCTAATTTAGACACTGGATTAATGTAAGATATAAAATTTTTACTATGCTTACCAAAAATGTAAATGTTTTTTTAACTATAAGCGCTTGTCTTTGGTTCCCCATTGATTTTGTGGGTGACTTCAACACTCAAATGGTCGCCTTTCGTTTAATGATTATGCTGCTCAAATGCGTTGATGCCACCAAGCAACACGATGAGCTTGAGAAAATTTGCACTGCCCAAAAAAGAGCACTGAAAGACAACATTTGCAACGCCATAAAAGTATCTAACTATCAGACAGACAAATTTGAAAATGTAAAAAAATATAACTTCCATCAATGGACCATTTAATTAACAGACATTTTATTCTTATAGACAGCAAGAAATTTACTCAATAATTACAACATGAATCTGTCCAAAAATGTTTTGGTTTATTCAATGCGCTGCAAATCGGTGAATTTTGGCAAGGATATTGTTTTTAAAAAAGCTTTAGTGAGTATTTTTCATACACCTAAGTCAAAATTTATATAATTGTTATCTTCTTCTTTTAGAATACACAATATTTATGGATCGATTTAAATTACTGTCCACGTACTATAACATTCAATGCACGCTATCGGTCGAGTATAAAAGAGAAATTTGTCAATTTAGGTGTTTGTCTGCAAATATCCAAGCTTTCATTGTAAGTTAACTATTTTAACCAGGAAAAAACCGAAACCGTAATAGCATGAATAATTTTAATTCAATGAAATTGGGTTTTCGCTGTTCAAGAATTCGATTTGTCAATACAAAATAACTTTAACAATCATTTCAATTATTCCTGTCAAATATTTTACTTTTCAACGAACAGTAATATCAGAATATACCCTAAATATGATATTTACGGCATCTGTTGTTATTTGTCATTTTTCAAAATCGTTTTAAAAACTTAATTCAATCGAATTTATTTTAACTGTCCCAGAATTCGATTTTCAATACAAAATAAAAGTATTTTCAGCGTATTCTGGAATCGATAATTCCAGAACGTATTTTTATATATTTTTTTAAATTTGTTATTTACATTTTATATTTTTTTTAAGAAATATCTTTTGGAGTCTTGGGTTTATAATATTTTTTTTTCCGTTAATTTCCTTTATAAAAATTTAAATGTAATCTGTAACCGAAACCGATAAGTAGAAGAAAACTGAATTAATTATCAGTTTCAGTTGTGGTACCTGGTTTCAACATTTTTTAAACTATTTAAAGTCATTAATTTTCTTTTAATTCTCATAGATGTGAAAGAACATTGAGTATAGATTTGGACACGCCTCCAAAATTGTCAATCAACTTTTCGCAGCCGTGCATAAATGATATACGTCATATAAAAATAGAACTACTGCTGGAAGAAGCTTTGCGTCTAAAAGAAAATCATTTAGTCCTTGAATATTATAATAAAGCGAGTGCTCGAACTGAAGCAGCATCCGTTGAACATACAACTGATAACGTAGACATTGATAACGCTGATATAGTTGAACATCCATCCAATGGCGGTTTGGGAATAGTAAAAACATATTTGCATATTTTATTGTAATTTTTCTAGTTTCAGTATTGAATACTACTCCAACTGAATTTAATGTTCAAAATGCAGCCCATAATAGTTTTCAGAAAAGCTATAGTTTTCTGATTGGTCACTCAGGTGAAAGAGTAACTTCCAATAATCAAGAAATATTAAACAATGGTGATAGTTTTAAAATACCATCACTGCATACATTTAAAAAAGCATTACACACCTCTAAACAAGTCGAACCTACTGAAGCAACGCAAACTTGTTTTAATGTTGAAGAAGATACTAACTCAGCGTTCAACATTATGGATGAATCTCCAAAAACATCACGAGCTGCAGTTGACAAGCAAAATACATCACAAGATATTCATCCAATAGCAAAACTTTCCAAATCGAAAAATATTAAACGTCGATATCTCCGATCGGCAAATGAGAATTCATCAGACATTGAGGAATATCAACTGAGCTTGAATACAAAATTAACCAGAACTAGGTACGTCAATAAAAAAAATTTATATATCGTCGTTGTACGGGTAAAACTAGCAAATATTCCAAAAAAATATTTTTTGAGTTTATAAACTCGGGTATACCCGAGACAAGAAAATATATTTCTGTCAGATTTACGCAGGATACAGCATGTAGTTGTTCCTACAGCAGATTTCACGCCGGCAATCAGCATGTTTAAAAATGTGTACGTACCACGGCAGTTTTGTGGAAATTTTGCGGAATTATATTTTAAATAGGCTGCCGTGTAGCAAGTTTTGCGCAGATTATTAGGCAGTTGTCGGCAGACAATTTAATTTTTATTTAAATATTCAGAATGCCTGCCTTAAGACATATTTCCAGAAAATATTCTTTCATTTAAATCGGTTGCTTTAGACAAGAAATCTATGAAAATTATTTTTCGATCTGAACATTTTTGGTAGTCAATATATTTAGCTGCCATGATCTGCTTTTAGATTTCTGTATTGCTTGACCTTTCTATAATCTGCCGTTTTATTCAAGAGCAGACAACAGGCAGGTTTTGCTACAAACTCTTTTATCTACCGGCACGTGCCGAAAATCTGTTTATTTCCTGATTGAACGCTGCTGTGTTAGCCTGCCTGTTATCTGTAGGGTATTGATTATTGATATTATATAAACCAGTTCATTATTATTAAAAGTTGAAATTACTTTTTAAAGATTGATATGTTCGTATCAATTGGGTATACAAATATTACCTTTATTGATCATTTGTCGGACATAATATGCTTTTTGTAAACCTTATTTTATGATCTTTATTATGTAGTTCGTGGCTGGACGTGTAGACAGAACGGTTTTTGAAATTGTGAATTTTAAAGCCATTGTTTCAGATTAAACTTATATTTTTCAAATAATTTAAGAATTATATATTTTATAAAAAAACACTCATAAATATATTTCATTTTATATTCAGTGCTAAAAAGAGTGTAGACAATTGTTCGAAATTATTAACATCGCCTCCAAAAATTAAAAAAGTTAACGAAGTCAAGCCCATGAATCATTCAGCAAAAAATGACGATGCTCCCAATGAAACAATTGTTGCTACTGGAGGGGGCATCGTAAATATAACGAACTTTTTATGTGACGGCAATGAAAGTGCTGCTGTTTATAACGAAGCTCAACGACGAACAATACTGCATAATGTAGAACGTATAGATGAAAGTCTCAAGGAGCATAAAGCATATAATGCTATCGACAATACTAAAAATGTTACGTCGAACGTGGACAGCTCTGCAGTGGTGGACGATATTTATGATAATCCTAATGTAAGCGATGCTGAGCCTTGTCAATCGTATCGTAATTTTAAAGTACGACGTCCAAAAAAGGTGGACAACCAACTAAAAAGCGCAAAACCTAAAAGAATTCGAAAAGCTGTGACAAAAAAGACAAACGGTAAGAAACAAACACACGATGATGCTTGTGAACCAAGTACTTCCAAGGCTGCCGAATGTGTTGGTCGAAGAACTCGTAAAAGAACAGCGCGCTCTACAGTAATCGAAAACATATTACCAAAAAATACAGTAATTAAAAAATAATTCTATATATAATGTATAATTTTTTGAAATCATATTTTCCTTACAGCACGTTATTGAATCAGAGATTGTATTAAAGAAACCCAGAAAAACAGCTTACTCTCAAAAGAAATCTGTCGTTCCTGATATAGAAATTGATCTGACAGATGGGGAAAATCATTCAGTGCAAAGCTGGCATCCGAACAACAATAGTAATAGAAAAGCTACTGGAATCAATTTTAAAAATCCAACTCTAAATGCAACAATTAAAAGAACTACGACGCCCAAACTTTTAACAGAATCGAACGGAATTTATATTATTACTTCGTCATTATCGGAAAATAGTGATGATGATAGGAACATTGCAACAGCTGGTATTTCAAAGTGCCGCCAGGATGCTGCTGTTTTTAAAGATGATGAAATTTCACTAAGCTCTGATAAATGTGTTTCTAAAGAAATTAATACTCCGAATGTGTCGGATGGTATGAATATATCTGATACTGATGATGAGTCGCCAATAATATCGAAATATATCCGAAGCTTAGATACTGAATTGCATAATAAAGTTAATAGTGGCATAATCGAAGATATATCTATGAATACAAGTGTACAAACTGCAACAAATCCTTGTAATGGAACTCGTGATGTTACTTTAAACGAATGTATTCTATTTCATGCAAGATCTGATAGTGAACTAACTGATGAATCGGATGAAGAATCAGTATCAAATGGTATGCCTGCTGAAAATTTGTACATTACACCTATAAATGCTGTTTCCATACGAAATCTTCCTACCACATCCGTTACCAATTCAACAATTCAAACCATGCCTATATCTCAACCAACTGTTCAGTCTTGTAAATTGACCACTTCAATAACAACTCACCAGACAATTAGTCAAGATCTCTTTTTGATGCCAAGTACATCCACCGCCGCATCAATAAGTAATAATAAAACATTTAACGCAAGAACCATTCAAAGCGAAACAAGCCTTTTATTGGCCAAGTTTACGGATATAAATAATACAACTACTTGCCTGACGCCATTGTCTCAGAGACACAATCCAATTGATGCTGTTTATAGTCCGCTCAAGAATGGTGATTATTTAATATAGATTTTAACATATTTATCAGTATCTATATATACATAAATATTACATACGCAGATATTTCCCTAACTGCAGTTAATTTTAAAGAAACAATGAAATTAGAATTAAACAAAGTACACAAAGATTCGAAACAATCGATGCATTTAAATTCATTAATACGCAAAGTTGAAGAAATTAGTGAACGTCTTCTTTTAGAAGCACAAAGGCAACGTTCCGATGTTAAGGAATCAGAAAAGCAAATTGAAAAACTAATGCGTCAGTTGAGCTGGCAATGGGATATGTTTAAGACGAAGACAGAACGTTTTAATTGGTATTTCCTAATATATTTATAATTATATGTAAAAGCATAATATGTAATTGTTGCAGTTTCAAAAAGAATATGGAACTCTTTTTCGATGCGTTAGGCAATATTGATTTAAGTACCGACATCAATGACGAATTTAATAATACATTGACAACATTGCGGCAGGTTGGAAATCATATTCGTTCAACTCAGTGGCAAGAATACATAGAGGAAACTAAAATGAATTTTGTTAAAAATATTTTTACTATTTCTGAATTATAAATTTTTTATTGTTTCGAACGATGACTTATTTTTTTAGTTTTCGTTTATAATTTCATTTAACCAATTTTTTAAAATTATTTTTCTTTAAATTTTGTTAAATAAAAATGTAAAATTTAAATATTATATTATTTTAAAATAGTTTGAACTTAGTGCTAATCGAAGAAGCGAAACAAACTGTTTCGTAATTAACGTTTTTAAATAGGGTTTTCGAATTGTACGAAAACTCTACATTTTTAAACTTTCACACAAAAACTTGGCAACTCTAATTACTGTGCAACCAGAAATCAGCTTTGACACTTTGACATAACCCACAATATCCAATATCGTAAAGCAACATGCAGAGCGCAGTTTAAGATTTACTTTGTTTGAAATTAAATAAAAAATATAAACCTGCAATTCTATAATGGGTTCACGTTTTCTTTGCAAATCTTTGCTTCAACTGAATAAAACTGTACAGGTGCTAAGGCGAACACAACACGTTGCATTACAACGTAATCAGTGGCCAAGTGCCGTCTATGGATTTGGGCTTCGAACGCAGAAACTGCACGTAAAAGTCTTCGACAAAGATGCCGGTTTGGATGAGCAACGTGAATTCAACAAACAGTCGAAAGATTTTGCATCAGGAGCACACGAAATAGTTCAAACTGAAGATGAGCCGAAGAAATTGAAAACAGTTCATAAAAGCAAAATCGAAGTAACAAAAGAAGTCTATGGTAATCCAGATGTTTTTGGCGATGCTAAAATAGACGAGGAGCCAGAACTTGATCCAGGTAATTAATTTTTTTATATTTATGAAAACTAAAATAGAATATTGTAGTTCATTATGTATTGTTTAATTTCAATTAATCAAAAAGTAATCAAGGTTCTTATTAATCGTTTAATCAATTAATCAAGATTCTCATTAATCTTGATTTTGATTAATCGCACAACCCTATTATAAATACAAATTAAAAAAGGAAATCCTTTATATAATTTTTCAAATGATCTTGAGATCATTTTTATATACGACTATATAGAGTACACTATTAAAACAGTGTGATCTGAGTCGATTTAGCGATGTTCGTATCTCAGTCTGTCAATTGAAATCGCTATTACAGAAAAACGAAAAAAGGTTTAAAAGATTCTAGTTAAATAAGTGTTTTTCATATTCAAAGTTCATTTAAAAACTTTAAAATATACAATTTTTTAACATCCATAATATCGAATAGTCATAATTTTCACATATAATATGACAAAACCTCATTTCTCTTCAAGGTGACATCGCCGAGGATGAGTACATAAGCAATCCCACCAGACGCACAAAAAAACTACGCACCAAGGAGTACGCGCATCTAATCAAAGAACACTTAAATGCCAAACGTCTTAAGCAGGCCATCGATGTGTTGGAGCAACGCATGATCAAGGAGGACCGCGTTAAACCAGAGAATTATATATATAATCTGTTGATAAGTGGTTGTGCCAAGGCTGGTTATACACGCAAAGCATTCAGTTTATTTACTAAAATGCGACAACGCGGTTTGAAGGTGACCGGCGGCACATATACATCGCTGTTTAGTGCCTGTGCGAATGCACCATCCGCTGCAGATGGTCTAAGTCGTGCAAATCATTTGCGTGAGATTATGCTCGAGAAGGGTTACGAACCGAATGTGGTCAATTATAATGCAATGATTAAAGCATACGGACGTTGTGGCGATGTAAAGACCGCCTATCTGCTGGCGGATGAAATGCTGGAGCGTAATTTGGAAGTAAATGCAAGCACTTTTAATTTTCTGCTGCAAGCATGCGCTAGCGATACAGAGTATGGTTTTAGGTAATGTTTTTTGGAAATACAATTTTCATTTCAATATATAAAATGTAAATGTTTTTTTTTCTGTAGACATTGCCTGCTGACCTGGCACAAAATGCTGCAGAGCGGCATACAGCCGGATTATTACTCTTTTAGCACAGTGTTGCGCTGTGTGCGCGACTGCAACTATGGTGATCTTAAGTCAATGGAAGAGGTGCTGCAGCAAATACTGCATGAAAGGCAGTCGTCGGTGCGCATTGCAGCGAAGTCACAAATACAATTGGAGACAGCAAGTGCAAATGTTACACCAAACGATGCACAGTTAGTTACACAGTCTGGCGTCGGTGACTCGCTACAAATTTCCACAACATGCATTGATTTGGAAATTCCAAATTTACTAGCACCACAACCACATTTGGGCAGCTTGATCTCAATTGCAGACATTCAACTACCACATGATCGTTTTTTGCTTCTCGGTGGGTTAAGTGGTTTCTTGGAGCAGATGAAACAACAGAAAATCACGCCAGGCATTGAAATGTTCACCGCCATGCTGGAGGTTATACCACCCACAAATGCAGCGGAGAAACAATTGATATCATTTATACGCAAGATTGGCTTAAAGTCTGATATTGATTTTTTCAATGTGCTGATCAAGAAGCGTTCAATGCGTTATGATTATGAGGGCGCCAAAGAAGTATTATCGATGCTGCGCACAGCAGGATTGCATCCGGATATTGTGACATACGGGGTGATGGCACTCGGCTGTCGCACCGAAGAGGAGGCACGCGAATTGTTGCAACAAATGCATCACAATGGTATCAGGTATGAATTTTTAATATTGGGTAATTGAACTAGAGGGAATATTTATTTTTATATTTTATAAATGTGTAAATGTGATTTAATAACTACATTAATAATGAATTCTATTTTAAATTTCACATTTGGTTGTTGAAACAAAACAATTTCGGTCCCTGTTTCTACATTAAAACGAGGGCGCGATCCCGCTTAATACGGTTTTTGATTAATCCAATGTGTTTACTTTCGTAGTATTTGGATAACATTTTTATTTTGAATGTACGAAATACTTTGAAGTTCGTATTAAGTACTTAAAAAAATGTTATTGTACAACAATTTTTGCGTGCTATTTTAAATTTTTATCTGTCCTTTTTTTTGTTGTCACGATTAAATTCATGGAAAAATGTTTTACTATCCGAAAATTTGTTGTCTGTCCCTCTTTTTTTTATTTTTTGGACGTCACCTTTGATCCGACGTTAAAATGTTGTGGTATATTTCAAAATTTAAAAATCAAAAAAAAAAATACAAAATAAATATTTATTGAAAGCGCTAGTTTTCAGTTATTGCTGTATCTAGGTTCATGATGTTAATTTAAAATTATTGCAGACTTAACACGCAAATATTAGGCGCTATGCTGCGCCAAGGCTGTGCCCAAAAGAACTTTCCGTATGTAACGGAAATTTTGCAAATCAGTCTCGATGAACATGTCAAACCTAATGACATTTTTCTGCGACATTTGCACAATTTCTATAATCAATGCGCACGCGCAATTGATGCCAGAGTAAGTAACACAACAAAATTGGTTTCTTTATTATATATATTTATTTAATAGCATCCAATGACCAAAACAAAAGCCTTCAAAAAAGCACATGGCAAATTCTGTGATAAACTGCGCATATGGTACGAAGAACAGGGACTCAGCGGCCTCAAACTTGAAGATGCCATACGACAAGTTAAAGAGCGACCCTATCAGCAATATAAAGAAGCGTCCGAGGATGGCATGGAACCGCTGAAAAATGAAAAACACGCCAAACAAAACAAAGTACGAAAATACATTAAGAAAATAAAGTTGGAGAACTTAAGGGGCGATGATACCAATAATCCGCTGTTGTCAGACCAATCTACAAAACGATTAGATTAATTAAAAAAAAAATTGTTTAGTTTAGTATTTAACTAAGTATAAATTTAAATTTAAAAGAAATACAACAAAACTCAAAAATTTAAAAGAAAACATTTTTATTTTTAATTAAGAATTACTTGTATAACATAATTAACCAATCATCGTTCGTTTTCGTCCTCTGGCACGCACCTCCTCAAATTTGGCCACTACCGCTTCATCTTTTCCACCATTATGTTGACGATATGCGGTCAAAATAGCCTCAAACAAATACGTTTGTTCGCTGTGCGTGCTCAGTAATGCGCGTTCCAGCACATATAGATCGACGCCCTTATCCTCAGCTCCCTGATTGTAATGACTCAGTCCAAAATCAATAAAGACAACATCGTATATTTGAAAATTCTGTTCTGTCTTAGGATTGATCAATATATTTGAGGTGGTCAGGTCACCATGTATAATATTGTTGGCATGCATACTTCCTATAATGCCGCCAATTCGCGTACATAGCAATTCCAATTCAGCACGCGCATCTGCCTCGGCGTTCACGAATTTCTCAACTGTTTGCTGTATAAATTCTTTAGCAGTTATTGCTTTGTCAAAGAATTCCATAAATATTTTTCGCTCATTTAGATCCATGTGCAATATCTTGGGTGCAAGTATTCCGGCAGCTTGGCACCGACCGGCTGCTTTGGTTTCGGCCTTCATGCGTTGCCGCGTTATTTGAGTGTCCAGCTCTGGGTGACGGTACTTCTTGGCGAATCTTTCTTTGACCAAACACTGTTGGCCTTTGAAATCGCCGAGATAAAGGCGGCCCTCAGCACCTTGTTTAAGTATTTTCACATCCATTTTATTAATAATAACTGCACCAGTTGAATATAAAAAACGAGATGTTTGTGTTAGAACAGATGTTGGTCATGGACAGGGTTCTATAGGAAAAGTTTTTAATTAGTATTATTTCTGTACTTGCTAAAATGAAATAAGTACATTACCTTTATTAACAATTCAAAAAGCCACGTTATCTGAAGTGGCGTAAATAAAGAGAAATAGTAAAAAGTGAATTTTTCTTTTTGTGAAATTTTTGGATGGTTTTATAAGAGCGAACGATAAAATATTTCAACTCAGAACAATAAAATTCATGTGTAATGATTATATTCGCAGTTTTCTGAATAAATGATTTATTTTAAATTACGTACTTTTTCCAATACTCATTTTTATAACATACCAATTTATCGCAACGTAACACTGATAGCTTTCGTATTGGCAGAACCATTGTTGCCAATCCAAATTACCACGAAAAATTAAAAAAATCTCCCATACGACTTATTATAAATTCCCACGTGATAATTTCGGTTTATAAAAATCCCACTAAAAATAAAAATTCTTACTCTAATAAAAATTACGATAGCGTGTTGAATTATAATAGTCACATAAAATTACGAAAAAAAAAAATTAAAAAAAATCAACGGCAGTTAAAGTATACACATGGTTAATTCAGGCATCATTTACTTTTTTTTTAAATTTGTTTTCGAAAAATTTAAAACAAAACATTGAGCTATCTTTACAACCTTTGATAAAAACTAATCAAAATTTTGAAATAAATAACATTTTGAAATTTTATATAAGCACAATAGCTTCAAAAAAGTGAGATAGTGCATTTGTGCAGGGACATTTTAATAAAATAGCCAAATAAAAATGCAATAAACATAACCAACACATAATGTTTAAAATTACAGTTAGTTTTTGAATTTTCTTAAATTTTTTATTGACATTCTTTACAATTTTTATGTCAACTAAATGTCTAGATAGTGTAACATATATATACTTTAACTATGGTTTTTAACACTGCTTTTAAACATTAATTTTTTTCCCATAGTAGTTAAAAATGATCACAAATTTTCCCACAGAACTCGCACAGAATAGGCCGAACTGGAACAGTTCCCGTACATAACCTTCACGGTTATAACACCCAAATTCGAATTGGGGGTATTGTCCGTTGGGGGTTATGTCACGACACCATAGGCCGCATAGTTGTCATTTTTGCAGGAAAAATACAGCTTATTCGAAAAATACAGTCCTTGCAGGAAATATCTTACGACGATTTGTTCCACAAGTGTGAAAAATGACTCGAATTGTGTGAGTATTTCATATGGGGAAAAAGTTATTCGTTTAGAAATTTCATCTGGCAACTATGATGGACACACCAGCTAATTGTCAAAATCAGCTGATTGCGGTTTGTTGTTCTGGTTGTGGTTGTGTTTAAATTTTATTATCAGATTATTAGGCCCAAACTGTGATTCATCAAGACTATCTAGTGAGAAAAACACCTTAAAAGTAAACTCTCGAATTATCCTCGAATTTTGAAGAACAAACAAACATGTTTAACAACATTTTCGGCAAGGCGCCCACAGTAAAAGAGCAGCAGCGTGAAAACGATCGCAATCTGCGAAAGGCAACGCGCGACATTGATCGTGAACGACGCAAGCTCGATAATGAGGAAAAGAAATTGGAGCTAGAAATCAAGCGAAATGCGGCCAATGGCAACAAGGATGTGTGTCGCATATTAGCTAAGCAATTGGTCGAAATACGCAAACAAAAGGCGCGTACATTTGCAGCGAACAGTAAAATTACCTCAATCGGTTATCAAAACAAAAATATCGGCACTAATATTGCGCTAAGCAATGCCATGGGTACTACGGCCAAAACGATGGCTGACATGAATAAGGTGATGCGGCCGGAGGCAATTGCTGGAAATATACGCGAATTCCAACAGGCAAATATGCGCATGGAAATGACGGATGAAATGATTAATGATACCCTGGATGATATGCTGACCGAATCGGGTGATGAGGACGAATCAAATGCTGTGGTTAACAAAGTGCTTGATGAAATTGGCATTGAAATATCGGGCAAAATGGCTAATATTCCGGGAACTGGCGCTGATCTCGAGCGTGGCAGTGCACGCACTGAAAAGGATATTGCAGCGCAATTGGCTAAATTGCGTTCATCGTGAATGTAGTTTCAACACTTTTAAACAAAATTGTAACATAAGTATTTTATTTAATCTCACAATATTATGTCTCATATTTGACCAAACCTATTATTTGCACTCTCAAATTCCAAAATTAAATTTGAAATAATATAAAAAAGTTGTTTATTTACAAGTGCCTTGGATATTTATTGCGGTTTTAAAACTTTTCTGATATGTTAATAGTTTTATAAAGTAGCAGAACACAGTAGTAAAGCATAACACAAATAATCATATTGTTAAAAAAAAAATAAAAAAACATCCTTCGAGCAAATACTTCATCTAAGTGAGCTGATATTGCTGTTTAAAGCCTTGCAGACATACCACCAGCAGCAAGTATTGTTTCACCAGTAATATAGCCGGCATCATCGGAAACCAAAAATGAAACTACGCCCGCCATTTCCTCGGCAGTACCCAGTCTATTCATTGGAATTTTAGAAAGCGCCGCTTCGTTAGCAGATTCATTTTCATAGAGCTGTAAAAAAATTAAAATTTTTAAATATGCCGACTAATTGCATTATTGCATTACTTACAGCCTTGGAGAATTTGGTTTTGATGACGCCGGGCGCCAGACAATTAACACGAATACCCTCTGGTGCCAAATCCTTAGCAGCAGCTCTTGAAAGACCAATTAGTGCAGTTTTACTCACTGAGTAAGCACCCAGTAACTATTAGAGATAAGATTATAACCATACATATAGTACACAGGTTAGTTATTAATAGAATATTAAAAAAAAAAACAAAACACAATGAAGCAATGATTTGCAAAAATGATGTACGCTAACTATTCTATTTTTTGCATAGTGGCAATTAATTTTAAAATTTATATTTCTAATATCAAGTTGGTCAAGATAAACTAAAAGACATTCTTAAAATGGTTTGTCATGTCGTCACCTGAAAATTGGTTTGCGCCATTCATCAGCGACTTAATTTTGAGACAATCAATAAATGTTTATATTCAATTTTATCAAAATCGACATATGCTATATTTTTTATGGTCACCATTAATTGCGTTACATATATATTAAACAAATATCCATAGCATTATTTGTTTTGTGTTGGTTACAATGCATAAATTGGACAGAGGAATTAAAAACAGGTTATATAAATCATATTCTTGGACTCCTAACTCCATACATACAAAAATGGCGTATTAAACAAAACAATTCTCAGGTGACGACGTCCTACATTTAGAAACATTTACAAGTTTGAAAAAGTACTTTGTAAAAAATAACAAGAATTTTCCAATAATATCACTCTTAAAGTCTCTGTAAAAATCATAAATAATTACCTCAAACGCATCGTAACCAGCAATCGATGAAACAAATACTATGTTTGAACCTTGCTGTTTACGCAAGTGTGGCAATGCTTCCTTGGCCAATAAATAGGATGACTTTACATTCACCTCAAAGATTTTGTCCCAAACTGATTCGTCACATTCCAAAACACCACCCACCGCTGGATTTGTTGCTGCATTCGAGACCAAAATATTTAATTTACCATATTTGCTAATGGTTTCATCAAAGAGTTTCTTGCGATCCTCAGCCAAAGCAACATGGCACTTTAGGCCCAATACATTTAGATTGAGTTGCTTCAGTTCGGCGACTGCCTTGTCAACGTTGACCTGTTTGCGGCTGCTAATGACAACGTTGGCACCATCCTCGGCCAAACGCTTGGCAATGGCAAAACCAATACTGCAATAGAAGTTATTTTGATTTTTTTTTTTTGATAAGTGGATAGTGAAATTATTGTAAAATACGCACCCGTCTGTGGAAGCTGTGACAATGGCTACTTTTCCCTGTAAACGTTTCATGTTGTGCGCTGCTGAAGTCTGACTGGAAAAACTACGTGTGTGATTGTGCTCAATCGCTTTTGGATTTGTAGAGCGCTCATTATCAATTGTTATCGTTCTGCCGGTTGTAAGTACTTTGGACCCGGTCGCGAAAGTTACTGACGTTGGATTTGCTCTCAGTTTTGACACTAGTTGGCGTGTAAATAGGGACATTTTTATAATTATTTTTTTGTTTGTCTGGAATAATACTAAACACTGTGCTATTATTGATTAAAACAAGTTTGTGTAATTCTTGTTTTAATTTTGTTGTTTACAATCGATTTTGCTGAACTTTGAACAACAACAACAACAATTCGATTGTCATCAATTCTCTTTGTGCGGCATTTTCACATAATTCACAATAAAATGTTTTTGAATTTTTGTCTTCATTTCGTTGCATATTTTGAGGCAAATGGATTTAATTCATAGGTATTAATTCTATTTGAATTTTAGTAATAACTTAAATTACTTATTGTTAAGAGTTAAAATTTGAGTAAAATAATAATAATAGTTAGGCACTACAGTCCTGTATAGAACTTCGGCCGTGCTCTCTCACCATTCTGAGCTTTGCGTGTTATATTTGTACTCTAAGTGGTGGGATCTACAGTTTAAGCACGAATCCGAACGGCGTATGAGAGGCAATGTTTTACTCTCGTAGATTTGCCATTGACTGCCGAGAGGTAGCGCGGTTTAGAAAAAGATTTTCTATGAAAAGATGTTGTTAGCCCCAGTCCAGACTTGAACATGGGATCTTTCGTATCGCAGTCCAACGCACTAACCACTGAGCTACCGCGGCTCCGAATACATTTGTTTAATATTTTTGTTTACGGAATTTAAGAATTTGTGGTCGACCTACGACAACTGCTTCGACCCTGCCAAAATTTTTTTGTCTGGGGTTAGATCCAATTATCTTAAACACGATTGGAACATTAGCATCAGTATATTTAAATTAGTCTTGACAATTGATGTATGGGATGTCCATGTGAAAATCATTTCGGGTTATAGGTCGAAATATTTATGGGTTCCAGAATTTTTTGGATTATAATATCGTAACCTTTTTATAAAACTATACTAGAACTTCTGTAAAATTTTCAAATGTATAAAAATATATATATATATATTTTTTATCCAAAATTCGATGAGATAATATTTCGTTCTGAACTCATTCCAATGAAACTTTGGCGTATTAATTATTTTGGGTTTTTTTTTTATTATAGTTTATTATAGTTCTTATGTATTTGTTAAATAATAAAAAATAGAACAATGTTATAAAAAAATATTACATGATCGTTTGTATAGCAACATTGGAAAACTAATGATTTTAATTACATATATATTTTGAGTAAAAGTTGGGTTTTTCATAAAAAAAAATAAAATTATAGTTAAAATATAATTAAAAAAGAATTGAATTTCAAGAGAATTTTTAATTTTGTACTAAATAATTTATAAAAATTTAATAATTTGATTTTTATTTATATTAATTAAGATTTTTCTCGATTTGATTTCGTGATTTCAATGAAAATATGGATTATTAATCATTTTAGCAATTGTTTTTTTATTATTCAATTAAAATGATATAAATAACACAAAGTACAACAATGTTATACATAAATAAAATAGTACATGATCGTTTGTGTAACAACATTAAATAAATAAAAAACGATAAGAAATGTTGACATATGATAAAAAGGTTTAAGATGAAATATTGCAAACATAATTTTAAACAGAAACAGGGATTGAAACTGTAACATAAAACGATTCGTTGTTAAAACCGTTTCATCTTAAAACTGACCGTATCCGTGATAAAAATAAATTAGAAATAAACCGATAAAGATAAAGATCGGTTTTATATCGCTGTTCAAAAGGGTATGGAAATAGTATGGAAAACTAACTGAAAATTTACAGTTTAAATATTTATTTAGTTTTAATTTTTATTAAAATAAAGCGACTTTCTATCGAAATGTTCTTGGAACCGGCATACTGAAACCATTTCATTATAAAACCCTAACCGAAACAAAGTGAAAAAGCTAAATCCAATCCGTTCTCATTTGGGTTTCAGGGGCCCTATTCTCATTTGATGAGAAATATAAAATGAGAATGAAAACGAGACAAAAACTATTTTTTTATATTATTAACAGAGTATGAAAATAGTTTTTATTTCATTTTCATTCTCATTTCTTTTTTCTCATCAAACGAGAATAGTGCCCCAGTACTTGATTAAAATATAATTTTTAATATAAATTATTTAGCAAATTTGCCGCAAACTCATGCTCAACAACTTCGATGTTGCCACAACCAAATGCTTATTGATTTCCAGGTTGCCAGAAATGAATTAAGAAGTTGTTGCAAATACTTTAGCAGTTGTTACCGCAATTAGGGCTGCCTATTGGTTGCCACAACAAATCAGTTTTCTGGGGGCATAATATATAATTTTGGTTTAAATCGATGTCCGTAGGCATTAATCCTCTAATAATTATTTTTGTAAAAATATTAAGCATCAAACTAAAAATCTAAGCAATTATATAGTTCAGCACTTATATATTAAGTAAATCTTCGGAAAATTAACAAATCCCCTAAAGTAAATAAAAATGTTTACTATCGTCGTCGTCTTCGTCATTGTAGTAAACAACGCAATGACGAGCGCCTCATCTCATCTCGAAACCGAAAGAGAATCCGTAGTAGACCTATTTAGCACATTATACGAGTAGGGTACATGTTAGCATTATCATTAGTTTAGTTAGCATTCGATGTTGGCCACAATTGACTACTGGTTGTGTCTAACGTTACTGTCGTTGTGTCGTAGCAGCCATTCAGTCGTCGTCATCGTAGTCGGTCGTACTAGTTGCGTGCGTTCAATACTAATGAAAAAAACCCCATAGCATGTGATAAATTTAAAATAGTTAATACTTTAATTTAGTTGCCAATATTAGTATTTGTAATTTGTGCGATAAATATAGATAAAACGCTCAGTGTTATAGCAAAATTGAAAAAATGAGCACCGCATCAGAGGAAGTAACTCCAACCACACCAGTCAAGGACTTTAAAGCACCAAACTTCCAGGATGGTCTAGTGTTATATTTTCATCCATATAACTTTTATTCGCAAAAAGTATGTTGTAAAAGAGACTTGCAAAAAGATAGACGTTATGTGTATCATAAATACGAGATATTTCAATTATTTGATATCATGTGATGCGTATTTTTGTTTAAGTTACTCAATCTTTTTCGAAAGAAATGAAACTTTATTTAATGTATATTTGTTAGTTTTTTTAAAGTGTGATTTTATTATCATTTCGTTTAGTGTTTTGGAAAATCTTTATAGCGTATGTGAGACAATCAGATTATTTAATTGTGCGTAACGTACGAGACTCCCGAGTAATTTTAGTGTCATACATGAAGTATCAATAACGATCGAAGTTTATAACGTTAATTTACCACTAATGAATTAATTAAATACTAAACTAATTACAATGTACATGCTATACAGAGAAAACAATATCCCATTGATTTTTTTTTCTTTTTTCTGATACCGAATTCGTAAAAAATGATTTCAATCGACTTCAAAACGTCAAATTTCTATAAAATGAATTCTAGGTAGTTTTTTTTGACAGATTTTTGAATTACATTTGGAAGTGAATTGTCCGATAATTTATAAAATACACACAAAAAAATATTAGCTTGGCGTTTAGTTGTTTCATCGAATATTCATTTGCATCAACCAAATGTAGTCAGCCTCAACTGAAATTCATTTATGATAAAAAAATAGTATGAAGCGTAACCAACTATTAGTTGAAGCAACTGCAACATTGATTGGGGAAACAAACTTTTTATCCGTTTTCAATTTTTTTATTTCCATTGCTACGGAACTAAATTCAAAATGAGACATAACCAATATTTAGTTGACTTAACAGATAGTTAGTTATATTAGGTTGTAGCAACCAATATTTATTTGATACAACTGCGAAATCAGTTGTCTTGTATAAAAGCAATACCAAAGCAGGACAACATCAGTCGCACAAGCTTCAGATTTTTTCACTCGTTTTTTTGTGTGCTACGGACAGCGCGTGCCACATGTAAAACAAAATGTGAAATTGTTTTAAGACTTGTTCGTTTTTACTGTTGAGTTTTTTCATGCCCAAATACACTTTCTTCAACCAAAGACATACTATTCTACAGAGTACTTGCTATTGTATTTATATATGTTGTATTTATATATGCAGCCCTAGCGCTCCAACGTGATGCAAACACGAAGTCAGCAGCACAACGAGTCGTCGGCAATTTCCGATCTCGGGAACGCTGTTGTGATGCTGACTTCGTGTTTGCAACACGTTGAAGCGCTATGGCTAGGTAAAATGACCGATTTCTCATAATTAAATTGGCTACCACAACTAAACAAATAGGTTGTGCCAATTGTATTTATTAAATGCGTGAACTGATACGCGGTGTTGCAACAACTGAATCAATGTTGACAGAACTAATTAAATCGGTTGACAAAACAAGACGGTTGCCCTAACTGATTCCTTCTTTGGGTGTACATGACGTGTTACAGCTATCGATCGATATTTAATTGCAATTTCAATTCGATCGAATTTGTTTTTTCTATTACAAAATACGATATTAAGGGTGAGTGCGAGTTAGACTAAATTGCTGACTAAACTAAATTTTGTCGGTATTGCAGCGTTTTCTTTTCAATTTAGCAAATTTTTGAGCAAACTAAATTGAACTAAATTGGAAGACAGCAAACATTCATATGATCATCAAATTATTAAGGACTCGAACAATTACCGGTTACCGAATAGCGATCGAATGAAAACCTGTACAATTTAGTTTAGTCAGCAATTTAGTCGAACTCGCACACACCCTAAATACAAAACAAAAAAATGTTTAGTCGAATTCTAACATTTGCAATTCTGTAATATTCAATTCAAAAGATCAACTCAAATATTTCAATTTCATATGAAAGTGAATTTTAAATAATGTGTAAAATATTAACATTCATTGCGCCAATTCACTTTGCTATAATTGATCCATCCAGTTCAAAAACAAGCATACATTTTAAGTAAAAAAGTAGCAAAGTTTTCTTTCCATTTTCAGACAAAATATATTTGCTAAAATCACTCCGTATTTCTAAATAACTCCGTAAGATTTGCGTTTTGTTGTAGTCATTTACGGTACCGTTGAAACTGAGTACTCCGTAATGTTTCCGTTGAAACGGAGTACTCCGTAAATTTTCCGTTTATACTCCAACTCAACGGCACCGATTTTCTTCCGTTATTGGTGTACATTTCAATTCATTTCACTTTGTGAACATGAACAATAAGCTCGGTGGATCGCAGTTGGTGAATGCATCTCCTGAAGACCAAACAAGATAAGTGAATAAAATATAAATAAAATACGCTTTTATTCAAAACATCTTTGCATAATGTAGATACATTTGCAGTCCCATATTTTGCGAATCTCTAATGGCTTTAAACGACTTTCAGTTCAAGAAGGACTAAATCTAAGAGCTCTGAAAATGTGATATAAAGTTTGCGGATAATGGCGATGCAAAATTGTCTTGGCTTTTTGGCTAATAAAACATCCATCACTAAACATTGCACCCTACAAAGAGATTCATTCAAGCCCTATGACAACTGCAATCCAGTTAAAGTGATAAAATGATTATTGTTTTGGTCTTTGTTGACACGAAATCGATGATGGAAATACCATGTGGAATTTCAGTAGATTACAAAATTATAAACACCAATTATGTTGTTTGGTAAAATGTGTATGTTTTATATTCAATTTTATTCATAATAAGTTTGTTTCTTGTAAAATAAAAATATGCAAAAGGTCATTTTGTACATATTGTATGGTATGAAGACGGCGTTTTTAATCTATTCATTCCGTTTTTCATACAGATCTACGGTACGTTAACGGACCGTCGAAACGCAATCTTAACGGACTCACTCCGTTTTTCGTCCAGAATGGCGGGCCGTTAACGGACCGTCAAAACGTAATATCAACGGATGCACTTCGTATTTCATCCAGTTTGACGGTCCGTAAACGTACCGCCGAAACGTACTCTCGACGGACTCACTCCGTTTGTAATCCAGTATGACGGTCCGTTAACGTACCGTCGAAACGTACTCTCAACGGATTTGAAATCCGTTTCGATGTTCCTCTTTATCCGTTCACTGGACCGTTTTCGTATCCAGAAAACGGAACGTTTACGGAATCGTATCCCGTATTGCTGTTCCGTATACGGCACCGTTAACGGACCGTTTTGTTTCTTGGGAAGTTTAATTTGTATTTTATTTTTACTTTTATTTTATTATTATTTAATTTTTATTATAGAAATAAACCCAATTTTTCCAATTAATCTAGTGTATTTGCATCTGTGGTTAGCATGCTTAACTGCGATTCGAAAGGTCCCGGGTTCGAACCGCAAGACTGTCAACAGCAAAAACAGAAAATATTGTTCAACACTGCGCTGTCGGTTGACAGACAAAGGCAAACCTCCGATAGTAAACATATTAAAAATGCCTCTTACTCTTCGGTTTGGATTCGGAATAAAACTTATGTCTCACTATTTGAGTCCACATATAACAGCCACTATTCAAAGGATGAATGAAATAACTCGGTTTAGTTCCTTCAGAGCTGCTGTTCCACACTATTATTAAAATTAATATTATAAAAAGCATGTCATGCAATTCTCAGTAAAAAAAATTTCATTCGAAAGAATATGAATTAATCTTTCAATTGACACTAAACTCATCAGATATGTCATATAGATATTGGGTACATATTCCAATATATCACGTCACATGTCTTAATATTTATTTAAATTTTAAAATTAATCTAGCCAGATTTACTTATATAACGACAATAAAACATTTTAAATGATTTCAAAGTGAATGATCTATTTGATTATGATATAATTACTTATGCATTTCTTAATAATAACAAAATATGACTCTTTATATATATGAATCAGAATTACATTGATAATAAATATTGCAATATGAAACATAATGTGAGTTATATTTGTTTTATTGTAATGACTGATTCATCGAAAGTTCATTATAATAATTCGTTTTATAACAACATGACAAACATTTAAATTTTCAAAGAAAATTTATAAAAATAGTGCTACAGTCCTGAAGGACTAAGGCCGCGCTCCCTCACCACCATTTGAGCTGTGAGTGTTATATTTGTACTCAAAGTAGTATGACCATCAGTTTAATGCTGAATCCGGGCGGGGTGAGGGTTTTTCTTAGGCAATGTTTTACTCTCGTATGTTTTTCATTGACTAAGGTTAGAAAAGCGGCATAGAAAAAGTTTTTTTTATGAAAAGATTTGTTAGTCCCAGCCCAGGTTTGAACATGAGATCTTTCTGCTCACCGTCTAACGAACTGATCTCTGAGCTACCAGCGCTACCTCGAAAAATACGGAAATGTCAAAAATATCTATTTTAAAATTTGGTGTTTATGTAAAATACATTATAAAATACATAGAATTATTATGATGTTGTTCTTTTGATAAATAATTTATTTTTTTTTATTCCAGGTTTTGTTCCTTTTGTATGAAAAGAAAATTGAATTCACGCCATACATTATCGATCTCTCAAATGGCGAACAATACTCATCATGGTTTCTGAACCTGAATCCAAAGGGCGATGTTCCTGTGCTGCAAGATGGTTCCTTTATTATACCCGATTCTGTGCACATTATCAATTATGTGGAGGGAAAATTCAGAGATGGTAAAATCATATTTAATTGTTTTTTATTTTTATTTTTAATTAAACTTTTTACTTAGATAAATATAATAAACTGCGACCTTACAATCCCAAGTGCAAGGAATTCGAAAAAATACAATTCTACGAACAGTTCTTCAGCAGACTTCCAGTGGGTGCCTTGAGTCTTGGTTCATTTATACATGATGATTTGAAATTATTTCCCAAGCCACCATTTATTGGTCCAATTAGAAATGCATGCTTAAGTAAGTTGAATTATTTTTTAATTTAATTTATAATATTAACAAATTCCACTTTATTTTTTGTAGAAAATAACGATAAAGTACACGAACTACTCAAGCAGTCCATCGAGGAAACGAAAACGAATAAAGCAGCGCTTCAGCGTAAACTCGATCTGCAAGATCGTCGTAAACGCATGGTCGAGTCACGTGTCGAATTCCAAAATATTCTAGATGCTGTGGAGAAAGTTTTGCGTTTTATCGAAAACGATATGAAGGAGAATCCGGGACGCGAATGGCTAATCACCTCCGAGTTCTATTTGGCCGACATAAGTTTTGGTCTGCTGTTGCATCGTCTGTATCAGCTGGGATTTGAGAATTATTTTTGGGCCTATGGCAAAATGCCGCATGTGGAGAGCTATTTTTTGCGCTTTAAAAAACGCAATGCCTATCAGAAAATTATGCCAACCAATTTTGAGATATTGATGGACATTTGGCAGAAAACTCCGGCTAATTATAAAATTGGTGCCGGCGCTGGGGTGCTGGGCATGGCTATGTTTGCGGCTTTTGCACATAAATAGACAGAGTACATACAATATACATGCAGCAAGCGATAATAGTGTAAATAAATAAAACAATTACAATTCAAATAAAACTATTAACATTTATTGAAAACATTAACGCTGATGAAACAAACGAACATTATGATTAACAAAATGAAACTAAAATATAAATTCACTATTTTACCACTAAAAGAAATATAAATTATACAAAAGTATAAACACAGATAAATAAATAAATAAATAAATAAATAATTGAAATTTTCAACACAACATGAAATAATAAGAAAACATTGAAATTTTTGATGATATGCAAGCCTCGAATGCATTTAACATTTTAAATGATTGCCCATAAATTATTCTTTTTATATATAAATATATATATATAAAATTAGCATATTGCCAACTTTAAAAGATTTTATTTTTTGTATTACTTAAATCAAAACATAGTCGCATGTTTGGCGCTTCGTTTTATGTCGATACGTCTGTCGTTGTGTTAGCCGATTGTCCGCCGTTAGTTGGATTGCCGCGCGCTGCACTCGCATACAATGGCATTCCCATAAATTTGGGCAATTGTGCCTGACTGGAGATGCCGCCAGCAGCAGTTGCTGCTGTTGCCAAACTGGGTGTACGTTTATAAACAAACGTGTCTTTGTTTTCGCGCTGATAAAAGAAACAACCGCTGCCCGCCGGATCGGGCAACAAATTCGAACGATACCAGAAACGATACGTAAAGTACCATGTAAGTATAGCAATTATACCACTGATAACCTTCTCGATCATGCGATGATAGTAAAGCATTGTTCCGACAAGCATTATGTCCCAAAGCAGTTGTAGTGCAGCGATTCCAATGAACAGAATGCGTATTACGGGCGTCAAACGATTGTAGAGAAATTTCAAATTTTTCATTTGTTCATCGTTTAGATTGCGCAACGGATTTGTGCTAGAGTGTTCGGAGACGCTACGATTGTGCAGTTCATTGCGTAAATGTTCCTTAATCGATTCCCATTTGAGTATGGGACGTGCCTCTTCGATGAGCACCAGGCTAGAGTGTATTAGTATAAAAGCGTGACCGGATATATCAAAGCCACTCCATAGATGACCAGCCTTAAGACAATTAGACTTTGTGTAGAATCCTGTAAAGAAAACAGTAATGGTAATAATTTGCGGAAAATTATAAAGTTTTAAAAATTTACAACTTCCAAATTAATATTAAATAAATCTAGCTACAGTTGCTTTTAAAGCACAAAACTTCATTTTTCACATATGATAATACGTAAGATAAGATAAATATTAAGTTTCTAAATTTTTACTGAAATAGGTTAAATGTATAAAAAAAATGCATTTTATCAAAAAATATGCATAGACAAACCTTTAACTGTGCAGCGTCCATGCGAAGTCTCAATCACATTGAACATCTTCGTCCAGAAGAACCAGAAAAATGTCGCAATACCAATACGCGGCAAATGATGGCGCAACATTTTCTTCATATCACCACAGCACAACGTATACGAGGTCATCACGAGGAAGGGCACTGTAAAGAGCAATGTCCAACCCCAGCCAATCTTTACAAAGTATGCATTGAACAGATTGTCGGAGCGCGCAAAATACGTCTTTGGAAAGGGTATAAAATCGCCTATCAGCGATATCAGAAACAAGCTGCCCAGATATAGGACCACCTTAAGGTTAGTATCGAAGAATATGGTTTTCTTGCACACGTGCATCACCATCATGATAAGTATCTCCCTAACACTCGCCGGCGGTGCTGTTGGTCGGGTGCCTTTTGCATCAGCTCGTGAGAGCTCAGGACCACCTGGGCGAAAATTCATATTTGTCGGTGGACGTATGGGTTTTCGTTTTGTCGCCATTATTTGGTAATTTTATTAGTCTTAACGATCTCGACGTGTTTAATTGACTTCCGCTCGCGCTGTCCGGTGAAAGTCTACGTGGTCTAAAAACAAAAAAAAACATTGTGTCAAAGTTCAATAAGAAAATCATTTACAAATCGTACCTTCTATGCGTATTATTCTAATAGTTTATAAATATAGTTGATCATCACTGTATTTACATTTGTTCAATCAATCAGTTGATAAACTGCACTTTGGTTCACACTATTATGATTATAAATATGTGCGTAAATAATTACGCATTGCGGTTGTAAAAAATAGAAAATCACTTTACCTAAACCAACCTAAACTCTCCTCTTCTTCTTATGGTACTGTGGAACTGAACGCATTTTTACTAGTCATTCTTCCAATGTTGAAATTCGTGCAGCCAGCTGTTGCATATCAGCTGTTACTACCGTGGTAAAAAAAAATCAAAGTGAGTAATATAGGATTTTTATTAAATATATAAGCGTTGTAGAAAAAAAAATTCACCAAATTTGAATATGTAATTTTTAAAAAGTGTTTTTGCTCATAAATTTTAGACCGAAGATGATTTATATCAAAAGTGAATCGGTTGGAAAATCAACTTTTGATTTTTTAAATTACTTTCTATAAAATGATATCCTTTTATTAAAAGATATATATAGGGTTATAAAAAATGGCACTCTCTTTTTTTTGGCAAAAAAAAGTGAGAACCAAACATCAATAAATCGTTCGGATTAGTAAAGTAAACTTATACTTAAACACCAGTAGGTGGTTTCTGTAATTTTGTCGATTAAAGTTATCGACTCAAATTGTCGATTTGACCTCAAAATTACGCAATTTTCATTTATTATCAAGTAATATTGTTGACATTTGAACCGTTTTGACGTCACATAAATCGTCAATTTTATCGCTACGTAGATCTAAAAAATTAAACATCATTAGTTTCAATTATATAGCCCTATTCTGAGGAGCCTCACAATTTCTCACAAATGAATTTTACGTCAAAAGTCTCCCAAAATTGGGGTGAATCTCAAATAAAGATGTTTTTATATTATGGCAAAAAGTTGAGAGGCTGAAGGCGTCACAATAATTAGAAATGTTGTGATGCTTAAAATAGCAGTTCACGACCTATTCACAACATCTTGTTTTTCCAATATAAATTGTTTTAGCTATTAATTAAGGAAGTTAGCTTTATGAATTGACACATTATAATACAAACTGTCCACAAATAACAAAAACTAGGGTCAAAAATTGAAGACAATACAAAAAACACATAAAAACATAGCACTTCACTTCAAATCTAATTAAACAAACTTGAGGTTATATGAACACCATTGAAATATATTTTTGAATGTTTATCCTTCTTTAAAATTGAAAACAGAAGACAACTCTAATGTGTTAATATTTTTTTGTTTACATTTGTTTACAATTAATTGAAATAAAAAACTTCAATATGACGTAAAACTCTCTTCCTCACAGTGTGGGATATTTCTTGTGCGTTTGTTTTTTGTTAGATTTTGGACAGAAGAGGAATTTGAGATTTTGATCACAATTATTCTAACAAGAAAAACGCCTCTCATTGGATTTGACTTGTGAGCGCTCACTATGCCAGAATAGGGCTAATAATTTAAAAATATAAAATTGTAATATACCCACTGTAGCTTCAATAAGTTAAGTTAGCAGCTCTTTAAATTTTCAGCATCCCTGAATTTGGTTGTCGATTATCATGTGTCTTTTACACTCGGCTCAAAATTAAATGATTTTTATGAATTTGATTAAAAAAAGAAAATAATTTGAAAAAAAACATGGTTTGTAAATTTATATGACTGCAATTAACATGACTACAAAATTTAAATGATTGCAACCGTTGAGTGCGCTGAATGCAACTTTTTTTTTCATTTTAAAAATACTGATTAATTGGTTTAATCAGAAATGTTATTAAACGATAAATTTATAGGGACAGCTCTACTTGAAACTTGTATTCAAAAGTTTTAAAATTACAAATTTAAATCTAAAACGTATGCAATAAATCCGTTAATTACTCCAACTAAAAATACTAACAATTTGTGTTATTTAGCGTGGTACGAATTGAAAAATGTAACGCTGAAATTTACCACAGATGCGGTAGTGTCTGGAAGGAATGATATACTATATATGAGCGGGATTGGACAAAGGGGCGTGGCACCTCCGATACAGCCTAAACTTACAAAACGATATAACTTGGCACTTACAGTAGCTACAAACATGAAAGAAAAAACTCAAATGCAAAAAAATTATTTAAAAGCAAAAACACAAAAGCAAAAGCACAAAATAAAAGCAAAATAATAATAATAGAAAATGCTACTACCGGAGTAGATTTTATGTATACAAATGAAATGGAGTAGATCTACTCCGATCGGAGTAGAATGAGAACACTGTGTACAAGTTTTGTTTTGCAACGAAGAAAAAGTGAATATTTTTTGTGTGAAACAGTAAAAAGAAAAAGTTGGATAATTGTAATTGCAACAGTATTAAAAATCGAATAGTGAAAACATTGCGTATTTAAAATTCACATAAATATCTTGAAACTTAAGCTAAACAATAATACAACGAAGAAAACATAATATTGGAGAAGTGCAGACAACAAAAAAGAAGTTTGTATTTAATTTTGCGTCTACACATCAGACGGGGTATTTGTGTTTTTTCTTTAGCTACTTTTTTTTTTTGCAATGAGTCAAGAACCATGTCCACAATTTGACATTTTATTGAATTGATAAGAATTTGTAATGTTTATTACGACGAAATTGAAATTGAAAAGAACAACGCAATTATCTGGAATAATTTGTGGGTTTTTTCGAAGAATAAAAAAAAACTTGTTTATCATCAACGGTGTAGAGGTGCGGTCATGGTTAATTTGGGTGTCTACTACTGGACACAACTGGTACATTAAATGACGTCAAGTTTAATTTAAAATATAAATAAAAACTCTCCAAAAAATTACATTTTCTATTTGCATTTAAATATGGCATATCATTTTGTACGTGTATCAAGATTTATTGTTTTTTTTTGTCTATCGTTCTTTAACACCTTTAGTATGTTCTTTATTTTTTTAGTAACTACGCCGTCTGTGCGCTTTTCTGTCCTGCATCACACAGTGTCCTCCATTGAGCATACTATAACATTTACTCCTCATTTGCATAGTGGCCGATCTGATAGTGATGGCTGATAGCAGGCAAGCAAATGCTTCTTTGCAATTCACACAGCGTTTGCCAGGTAAGCTTTCAATTGTCTCCTCTAACTCATTATCTCTAAAATACGTACTACGTGTGTACATGTTATTTTATTTAATTTATAAGTTTCGTCTTTCATCTACTAATGTATGTACTTTTGTAGTCTTTAAATACTGTCTTACACACTAACTCATATACATCACATTAAATAAGTGTACAATGATCACTCACTACTCTTATTAATGTCTAAATAATTTTGCATTTATTCGGAATTGTTTTATATTTTTCAACCTCGCTATTTTGTCCTTATTTGGATTGAAATGCGTGTGTTTTATTATTATATATGCAACGCGCTTACATTAAAACACCCACAGACTTTGCTTATTTTGTAAGTGTGGTATTATGCCTATTGAATTGTGTGAAACACGTTGGAAGAATGTTTTGTTTATATTTAAAAAATATATATTTATTTTTTTGATTTAATTTTTATTTAATAAAAAGTACTGCCTACATATTGCTAGTATTAATTAATACAAATTATAAGAAAGCAAATTATAAAATGAATCTCAGAATTACACAACACGTTTATTTTCAATTTCCAAAAACTTTAAACCCAGTACAATTAAAGGTTTTTCCAATTTTAAAGAAATCATTTTTATAATATATTTTCGTTATAGAATTAAATAATTGAATTTAAAATGTTGAAATGCCATTCAAAAGCATATCATTATCTCATAAATTGATACCAATATTCACCTTATGGTTTGTGAGTCATATACAGACTTTTTAAAACTGATTAATTTCTGATTAGCGTTTATAAAACTTTTTATTAGTTAACATTGACATATAAATAAAACAATGCATAAAACTCAGTCAACAAATTAGGTGTCGGCTTTAGTTGATGAACATGTCATGTGCACTTACGATCGGCTTAATGCCGCTAGTATTCAATTCTGGGCCAATTATAAAATCCAGAATTGTCCCGTGGCTGGGCAAAACTTGGAGTTATGTCTTCTCTTTTATATAAAGAAATACAGCAACCTCTCACAAGCAGACTACAATTTGGCATTTATTTAGCCCATTGATTTTCAACAGTAACGGTATCCTAAAGAAGTGAGAAGTGAAAAAGTTACCAAGGAAACCAAAGGGTTAAAATGAATAGGGTAATAAATACTAAAGTACACATACACAGATGTGGTAGGTTCTGGTAGGAATGATAGGCATCTCCGATACAGCTTAAACTTTCAAAACGATATAACTTGGCACTTACGGCAGCTATAAACATGAAACAAAAAACTCAAATACAAAAATTCACCACACTAAAATTCATCACACAAAAACTCACCACACTAAAACTCACCATACTTAAATTCACCACACTAAAATTTACCACATTAAAATTCACCACACTAAAACACACCACACTAAAATTCACCACACTAAAATTCACCACACTTAAATTCACCACACCAAAATTCACCACATCTAAACTCACCATACTAAAACTCACTACACTAAAACTACTACTTGGAAAAACTCTACGAGGAAGAATTCTACGGGAAAGAATTCTACGGGAAGGAATCCTACGGGGAAGAATTTTATAGGGAAGAATTCTACATGAAAGCGTTCTATGGGGAATAATTTCACGGAGAAGATTTCTACTGAGAAGAATTGTACGGGGAAGCACGGTCTGAGAAAGAATTGTCTTTGAGAAAAGTTGTTTTGGCGGAGAATTATTTATGTTTTGGTTACCATATTTATGAATTCAATACGTCCACAGCGAAGCACGTGTCCCTGATATAAATAATAAAAATGTTTTTATATTAATAAAATTGCTCCACATCCTTCTATTCACAAAATCTTTGCACGAGTCATGCACGGGTACAGCTATACAAAATAAAAACAATTAGTGTGAATTTCACAATTGAGCTTCACAATATTAATTCATTTTTGATTTATAAAAATGTATAAAATTAAATATTTTCTTATATTCAAAAAAGATGTTATATAAAAAATATGACTAAACATCCCTCAAAAATGTGTTGTTTAATAAGCTAATAATTTTTGGTTTTTTACATTTAGTTGTTTATCGTAAAACAATATCGTAAACAATATAATTGAATTTAGTCTTACTTACTTACTTACTTACTTACTTATTTGGCCATTACAACCCATGATGGGTTTCGGCCGCAGCAATCACCTCTCGCCAGTCGCTTCTGCATTGCGCGCGCTGGCCCCAGTTTTGCACTCCAAGTGTTGTCAGGTTGTCTCGCACTTGGTCGCTCCACCGGAGATTCGGACGCCCTCTGCTACGTTGACCACCACTGGGTACAGAATTGAACACCTTTTTTTTGCTGTAGCGCTTTCATCCATACGCTCGACATGTCCAAACCAGCGTAGGCGCTGGATCTTAATGCGCCTGACTATGTCAATGTCGGCGTAGAGCTCATACAGCTCGTCGTTCCATTTGATTCTGTACTCGTTTTCAACGCATATCGGGCCATAGATTTTCTGAAGAATCTTTCTCTCGAACGCTCCTATAGCTCGCTAATCGGTGTTGGCAAGCGTCCATGCCTCAGCGCCATAGAGGAGGACTGGCATGATGAGCGACTTATAGAGCGTAATTTTTGTCCGTCTAGAGAGGGCTCTGCTCCTCAATTGCCTACTGAGCCCAAAGTAGCACCTGTTGGCAAGAATTATTCTTCGGCTAATCTCCAGGCTGACATTGTTTTCCTTGTTGATGCTGGTTCCTAGGTATACGAAGTCCTTAACAACTTCGAAGTTGTGGTTGTCAATAGTGACGTGTTGTCCAAGACGCCGGGACTCTTTGTTTCTTGACACTAGGTACTTCGTCTTGTCCTCTTTCACCGTAAGACCCATTCGACGCGATTCCCTCTCTAAACTGGAGAATGCTGCACTGAATGCTCGTACGCTCTGCCCAATGATGTCGATATCATAAGCGTACTCGAGCAGCATAGAACTCTTGTTGAAGATAGTGCCATTGTGATGGAGTTGTGCAGCTCTTACAATCTTCTCCATTATTACGTTGAAGAAGTGACACGATAGGGAATCGCCTTGTCTGAAACCTCGTTCGGTATTAAACGTATCGGTGAGGTTGTTCCTAATTCTCACTGAGCAACGTGTGTCGCTCAGAGTCATCCTGCAAAGCCTTATAAGTTTCGCAGGTATACCGAATTCAGACATGGTGGCGTATAGGTGACTTCTTATCGGACTGTCGAAGGCAGCTTTGTAGTCGACGAAGAGGTGGTGGATGTCGATCTGCCTCTCTTTGGTCTTTTCCAGGATTTGGCGCAATGTGAAAATCGGTTCTATGGTGGACTTGCCAGGTCTGAAGCCACACTGATAAGATCCAATCAGTCTGTTGACTTCAGTCTTTCACATACGACGCTCGTTAGAACTTTATACGCGATGTTGAGGAGACTTATACCACGGTAGTTGGCGCGTATCGTGGGATCCCTCTTAAGGATTGGGCAGAGTATACTAAGATTCCATTCGCTAGGCATGCTTTCATCTGACCATATTCTGCTGATGAGCTGGTGCATGCTTGTTATGAGCTCATCGCCTCCGGTCTTAAACAACTCAGCAGGCAGACCATCCGATCCTGCGGCTTTGTTGATTTTCAGCCTGTTGATGGCTGTGCAGACCTCTTCACGGTCAGGCAGCGGTATGTCAACGCCGTCGTCAGCGACTGGGGTTGTCAAGCTGTCTTCTCTATCAGCGGAATAGTTGTCATCATCGTCTGCTAGAAGATCAGAGAAGTGCTCTCTCCATAATCTCAGTGTACCCTGGACATCTGTTACTAGATTCCCGTCATCGTCCTGACAGGAAGAGGGTCCGGTCTTTAAACCTCCGGTCAGGCGCATTGAATGTAGTCAAGAGTGCTTAATTGCTTATGCTTAATTATTAATTTTTGTTTAAGTTGTATTTTTGTTCAGTAGTTCTAAACTAAATATTGTTTATGTAATTGTTAATGTAAAATTACTCAAATACTCTAAAATATCTTAATAATATATTTAATTTTAATAATATCTAATAATATTTCATAAACATTATTAATAAACATAATCGAATTTGCATCTATAACCAAATTGAACTTTTATTAATAATCACCTCAATTTTATTGCCGCTTAAAGGCTTTTCACTAATTGTAAGATTACAAACATATGCTGTAATTTAAAAAAAAAATGCATTTACTAATATTTACACTCTGCAGGACCGGCAATAAATGCTGTGGTCGATAATTCCGAAGATCCCCTACCGAGTCTCTCCGATTTGCATGATTTCGAGCCCAAATTGGAATTCGATGATACAGAGCTATTGAGCCCCACGCCATTACACAGTGAGATTCGTTACAATTGATGTTGTATTTAGTGCTTTACAAAAAAAAAAAAATTACAAAAATATTAAAATATTTTTCGTTTTTCTCCATTCTAGAAGATGTTATGGTAGATGATTTTGTTTTAGCTACAGGTAAATTTTATCATTGCTTTTCGAAACATTATGCATAATATGTTTTAAATTGAAGATGAAGAAATTGAAGCAGAAGAAGTTGTCAATCCCTTGGAAGACGATTACGAAGATCAACTAGGAGAGGTACGGTGTATATGTTTTTTCTTTTACCGTACAAATTAACTTAATTTATATGAATTTTTAGCAATCTGAGAATTTCACCGGCACAAAGACAAAATGTGATTTTCTTGGCACAGACAAACAGGGCAGACATATATTTGCCATATATGCATCACGTTTTCCAGAGAAATCACAAATGGAAAAATTTATTCAGTAAGTTTTTTTTTTTAATTTTAGTTAAAATGCTTAAAAAAAAAAATTATATTTTACAGAGACGTTAAAGACGAAATTGAACCATTTGTTGGTAATGATTATATTCTTGTTTACTTTCATCGAGGCATCAAAGAAGGTAACAAACCTTCGGCACAATTTCTGTGGAACACGTACAAGGAGCTAAATCGTGATTTTCGCAAAAATCTTAAGAATCTATACGTTGTACATCCCACCCTATTCATACGTTTGCTATGGAATTTCTTCAGTCCGTTTATTAGTGAAAAGTTCCGCAAGAAACTCGTCTACATTTCCAATTTGGATGAGCTGCGACAAGCATTAGGTTTAACGAAACTCAAGCTGCCCGATAATATTTGTGATTTTGACGAACAATTGAGTCGCAAACCAATGTCCAGCATAGGCACCACCACGCACATGGTGGCAGAGAGTTCAATGCTTAAAACTGCACAATTTGGTGTTACGCTCAAGTTTATTGTGCAGAACAGTCCATGCTTAAATTCCATTCCACCAATTGTGCGCAAGTGTGTCGATTCGCTCTCGATAACGGGCGTCATCGATACGGAGGGCATCTTCCGACGTTCCGGCAACTATGCCGACATCAATGCGCTGAAGCAGCGTGTAAACAGTGGCGAAGAGGTCGATCTCAAGGATGTTAATGTACATGTTATTGCGGGTTTGCTAAAATCCTTTTTGCGTGATTTGAGCGAGCCACTGCTGACCTATGAGCTGTACGACGATATTACAAGTTTTATAAGTAAGTTGATATGTTTTTCTTTTGAATACTGTTTTACAGTGGCATTTGAAAGATGTCGGCTGTAACTACATTTCGACACATCGTTATCTGAGAATTTGTTTGCCCCATACGCCAGATCATAGGCAGATCAAAACGTGACCCACTTCACCCCAAGTTCCCCTACTAGAAACACACAAAGTTCTAACAACATCCAGGACATTTTAAAAAGAGGTGGATGTTTTGATGTGAAAATCCTCATATACATCAAGCTAAATCGGATTCTTGCATACATTGTATGCAGTGTGTAATGGGTGGTGTTTCCAAAACTGCATTATTCTACAATGCATCCCTGTCCTAATCGGCCATGTCTATATAAAAGTAAAAAAGCGACTAGAATACAATGTTTTGCCAAAATATATTATTACGATAAAAAAAATTGTTTGGGAAGAAAAAATGCATACAAAATATTGATTTATGATGCTTAATGGATTAGTGACAGCTACTTTAATTCGTGCGCTACTTCAAAAAAGTAGCTACGAAGTATAATTGACATTTGATATAAATTGTACGTAAATTGTCTCCTTATTCTTTTTGGCGATGTCCGTCTGTCTGTTGAAATTAAGATTACAGAACAACGATCGGAGCTAGTTTAATGAAACCTCTAAATTTGTATTATATGTATAAATATGCTGTCGGCTAATGAAAATTGGCGGGGTTTGTAAACGAGAATCTGTGTTCCGCACACTTTTGTACAGTTACCTCTTATAACACTGAAACGAAAAGACGGGAGACTCTTATTTCATCTCATTCTCTTCAATTTATGTCAATATCAATTAAATGACAGCTTATTACTTCCAATATGACAGTGGTATGAACCATTTTTGTAAACCTATTATAAAGTTTAAAATGTAGTTTGTGAAGCCATCTTTTCGGAAACAATTTAAATTTGTATTTAAAAACAAAGCGTAATATAAATTCTTTTTATTACGTACTCCTGATTTAAGTGTTTTATATTTATTTTTGTAGACTGGCCCAAAGAGGAGCGATCTCGCAATGTAACGCAACTGATTCGCGAAAAACTTCCCGAAGAAAATTACGAACTCTTTAAATATCTGGTAGAATTCCTAGTCAAGGTTGGTATTTTTTCTTGTATTAATTGATAAAACGTTTGCACATTTGAACACATTTATGAACAGGTTATGGATTGCGAAGATCTTAACAAAATGACATCATCGAACTTGGCCATTGTTTTTGGTCCGAATTTAATATGGTCGCAACAGGCCACCATGTCGTTGGAGGAAATTAATCCCATCAATGCGTTTGTCGATTTTGTTTTGCAAAATCATAGAGATATCTATTTAATTGATGTAAATCAAATACCTACAGTACTTGAATAATAAGCTTATATTTTGTATTTGTATATTTAAAGCGGTGTGAAAAAAGTTGATTTTTTTTTTATTTAGTATGTTTTTATTATTTTGATATTGTTTATTATGTTATTATGCTATAATTCCTTAATTTTGTTTTATTATTTTTAATATATAATTAGTATCATTTATGCATTATTAAAATTAAATAATCTTTATCTATTATAAACAAAAAAAAAAAACTATTGTTACTTACCAAAGAATCGGTTTTATTTAATTTTATATTTTTGTTCTTATTTAATGGAGATTTTAACCAAAAGGCTTATCAGGAATAACATTCTAAATACACTTTTGATGCAACATTTTGCCCAATGTCTTGTTTGTAGCGAATATTGGTGCATTAGTCCATTAAATTATAAGCATAATGTACCAAGTATACAATTCATATTATTATGATTAAAATTATTAAACATCACTGTGATTAATAATCACCAGCAGCGCATGTTGACCGAAACCGAAAATAAAAAATTATATAAAATTTTAAACTTTTTCACAACCTAACCAAATAATAGATTCTGTATAAAAATAGAAGAAATGTAAAATAACCAGCATTAATTTGTAAATTGCACCACAGTAATTATATAAAGTCGTAAACACACAAGAAAGAAAATTAAAAAAACAAAAAATTGTTACAAGTTGAATTCTTAAAAGAAAAAATATAATAATTTAATAAAAAAAGACACAAAATGCCTTTTGTGCAAATGCATACAAAAAAATTAATGATCATCGTTCAACTTTTTGTTTTTTTTTTAACACATACATTACAACATAATATATTAATTTAACAAATAATTTTTTACTAATAAGGTGTAAGCTGATTATATAATTTTATTTGTAAGAAACCTTCTTCCCCTCTTAAAAATTATGCAGTTAAGTAAAAACAGAGTGAGTGATAAAATACCTACGTGCATGTTTTATAAATCCAACGATGCAATGTTTGAAAACAGTTGCAAAGCATGTGTTTTAATTAAAAAAAAAGTACTTATATCATACAAAAGAACATTCTAAATCCAAACTAATTAGTATATAATAAATTCATTACATTAAGCATGTGACAAAAAAATGTTGTTTTTAATTTGCAGACGAGAAAAGAGAATAAAATAGTCAACTGGTAAATTCTACTGATGCATAATACCCAACCAACATTTTGAATCATTTTAGACTCTAAAATGTGTCATCTTTTTGAGTGTTACCTTCACTTGAAAGAGCCCAAAAAAGCTCCCTCCCGACCCCTGGTTAGAGAGCACGCTTATAAGTGACCAAAAATCCTCTTATTTCTGATAATAATAAATAATCCTAAAACATTCATATTCTCGAGACATTTCAGAGGTTTCCATTGTGTGTAGTGGACAATTATTTTTAGGCCAGACTTCCGAGAGAATGCATGCAAGTTCAAGTAAATCCATTTTTATTTGACTTCTAATTCAAAACGAATATTGTATAATCATTTTGCTTAGACTCCTAAAAAACTTATAAAACACTCCTAAATGAAATACTGAAAAGAGTCTATATGTGAGTGCTCCCAATGTACTCTCAAATGAGACTCTTTTATGAATGCTTCGAAATTACTCTTAAAAGTGATTTTTTTTTGATGATCCTCTTTTTTGAGCGCTCAGAAATTTTACACTTGGAGTCTAATTTATGAGGACTCCCTAATATGACTATTTTATGTGAACTATTTAGGAAACCTCCGAAAACAGTCTTAAATGCGATTTTTTTGAGTATTTTTTTCCGAGGGCTCATTTTTTTCTAAACACTCAAAAATAGTTTTCCTTTATGACTTTAATTTCAGGGCGCTCCTGAATTACTTAATGGATAGAAACGCAGATTTATATCACCCGATTGCTACAGAAAGTAATAACTCAATCAAAATTTATCCACGTTCAATGGACTATTCTGATGGACTATAAGATTATAGTCATTTTTGAATATCGCGTACAGTTTTCGAGGTCATAACTTTGTCCAGATTTACTCGAATTTCATTGGATTTACTTTAAAATAATACTTAAAGATTTCTCAATGGAAAAAATATAAATTTATAATGGTAAAAAGTCGTGATATATAAAAAAAACCAAAGTATTAATTTAGAATCGTACAACGTACAATGTCGGATGATAAAAAATAATCCGTCGCCTTGTTGTGCTGTGCATTATAATTCTTAATAAATCACGCTATTTATAACAGCAGTAAGAACTTGAAATTGGATCTTATTGGTTAGTTTTAAATTAAAGGTAAATAGAAATGAAAAAAAAAGAAAATAATAAATAAAGTATGTTTCATGGGTATCTTTTGTCGTTATTTATAATATTTTTTATAATTATTAGTAATTGGGGATTTTTGAAAGATTATCTCCAATTGCTTAACTATCTGCAATTTAGAGTTAATACAAATTCTAACGTAATTTTTTTTCGTTGCCTTTGTCTTTAACATAAGTAAAATATTTTTTTTATATAAAAAATAATTACAAAATAATTTTATAATTATTTGGATCTAAAATAGAATATTTTGTTTTATTAGAATACTCAAAAAAAAGTCTCCAGCACATCACGAGTGCAAGAAACTGAGACACAGTTTCATTAAAAACACATCCATTTAAGTAAGATCGATCGTAAAAATGTTATATTTATATATACTATATACTATTAAGTGAGTCAATCAAGTCTTATCAATTCAATTTTATTTAGTCAATGCAAAACAAAACCTACTGCATATACTAAATAACAATTATAACAAAACAATTACGTATTATTTAAACAATTCCTTGACACGGAAAATTAAAATTTTTAAAATAAAAATCTTAAAAAAAAAACTTAAAAAAGTACATAAATAGTAGCAGGTAGGTAATGTTCCTTTTTTTGCATCTATTGTGAATTCCTACAGCTGTTTTTCCAAATGGGAACAGATTGCGAATTTGTCACATTTTTGATGACGTCTATGCATTCCGAGTTATTTTCTAGTGAATCACAGTGCAGGCACACGTTTCTGCACAAAGAAGCCCATTTTGAGTGTTAATTTGAAAGACAAATAATTGTTTACAATGGCAGAACTTTCACCAGATGCTAAAAAGGATTTAATTACACGCAACCTGCAGGAAGTCTTGGGCTCCGATAAATTGGTCAGCATTCTGAATGAACGCGATCTTAAAATCTATTGGGGAACGGCGACAACGGGCAAGCCACATGTGGCTTACTTTGTACCCATGTCGAAAATAGCCGATTTCCTGAAGGCAGGCTGCGAGGTATTGCATCAGATAAAATTAATTATATGTATGATGGTTACTGAAATATTTGTCTTATTCTGTTGGTTTCCACTTCTTTGTTCGCATAGGTTACAATTCTTTTTGCCGATCTGCACGCCTACTTGGACAACATGAAGGCACCATGGACGCTGCTGCAGTTGCGCACACAATACTACGAGGCTGTGATTAAAGCGATGCTGAGTTCGATTGGCGTTCCACTGGACAAATTGAAATTTGTCAAAGGTACGGACTATCAACTCTCCAAGGAGTATACACTGGATGTGTACAAACTAAGCTCTGTGGTGACGCAGCATGATGCCAGAAAGGCTGGCGCTGAGGTGGTCAAGCAGGTCGAGTACCCACTGTTGTCTGGTCTTTTGTATCCGGGATTGCAAGCGCTGGACGAAGAGTATCTGAAGGTGGATGCACAATTTGGAGGCGTTGATCAACGCAAAATTTTCACATTCTCAGAGAAATATTTGCCACAATTGGGCTACGAGAAGCGCATACATTTCATGAATCCTATGGGTGAGCATTTCTATAATTTAATTAATAATTTTTTATTCGTTAAGTAATTCATTCATTTAAAAATGTCTTTGTTTAAGTATTTAATCATAATTTTAACCATTTATTAATTTATTTATTCATTATTTAATTATCTTTAACCGATTTTATTTTTTTTTTGTAGTGCCTGGTTTGGCCGGCGGAAAGATGTCCTCATCGGAGGAAGATTCAAAAATCGATTTGCTCGATTCACCTGCCAACGTCAAGAAGAAGCTTAAGAAGGCATTCTGTGAGCCCGGCAATATTGCCGACAATGGTCTGCTCTCATTTGTGAAACATGTTCTATTCTCGCTATTCAAGGAGGGTGAAGGTAAATTAATAAAAATCTCAAACATTTTAAATTTTTCTCAAATGAAATTTATTGTAGCATTCATTGTCAATCGTTCACCCGAAAACGGTGGAGACATGACCTTCACTAACTTCAACGACTTGGAGCAATATTTTGCCGAGAGCAAACTTCATCCTGGCGATTTGAAAACTACCGTAGAAAAATATATTAATCAGTTGTTGGAGCCAATTAGAAAAACCTTTGAAAGCCCCGAATTACAGTACGTAATTTGTAATAAAAACTTATTTTTATTCTAATATTATTTATTTTTACAGAAAATTGAGCGCTGCTGCTTATCCACCACCAGCCAAAGTGAAAGCTGTCGCCGCAAAGGCTGCTCCTGAGGAAGATGGCCCTCATCGTCTGGATATTCGTGTTGGCAAAATCGTTGAGGTTGCCCGCCATCCCGATGCTGATACTTTGTATGTGCTGAAAATTGATTTAGCCGAAGCGCAGCCACGCACTATCATCAGTGGGCTGGTGAAATTTGTAACCGTCGAGGAATTAGACCAACGTCTGGTAGCTGTTCTGTGCAATCTGAAGCCATCGAAAATGCGTGGCATTCTATCCGAGGGAATGGTGTTGTGTACATCCAAGTTTGTCTAAATTAGTTTGTTATAAAAAAATCCTTGATGTCAATTGCATATTTTTTTATAGTGCTGATCATACTGTTGTCGAACCAATTATTGTGCCAGCCATCGCTGCTGCAGGTAGTCGTTTGGCATTCGAGGGTTTCAGTGGTACGCCAGACGAACAATTGAATCCTAAGAAGAAGGTATGCACTAAATTTATAAGATACAAGGCGTTAATGTGATATGACTAATCATTGGTTTAATTTTAGGTATGGGAAAAGCTGGCCGAGGACTTGAAGACAAACGGCGATGGTATTGCTGTGTGGAAGGACAATTTCCTATTGACACCAGAGGGCGAAAAACTGTCGAGTAAACTAGCCAATTGCTGCATTAAATAAACTCAAATATATTTCATTGTCTGCGGCATTTAATATATTTTTTATTGTATTTTAGATTTTTTTTATTTATTTTTATATATGTGCATAAAGTGATTAAAGTAATAAATGAACAAACTGCCTTTTGAAGCTTAATTTGACTTTTAATTTTTATTAATATATGAGTAATTAAAACATATATTTTACGATCGACCGTATTTGGTAGTTTTGCACAATCAGTGATCAAAACCGATATACGTTTCGGACCAAAATCCTTATAGACAAATTAGAGTTAATAATAAATCCAAAAACTTAAATTACAAATTTGCATGGATTAAAGAAAGGTAAATTTTGAGTTTGATTTCTGAGACTTAAACACATTAATAATTATTTTTAAACTCTTCAATTGCGCATAATTCAAATATTTCAAATCCATAAACATTGAGGTCATCTTTCTATATTTCAAACTAAATAAATAACGAATAATGATATTGTTTGTTTAATATCAATTTAGAAAGAAAATGTAATCGAATATTTTTCATATGAATTAAAAAAAAAAGAAAAATAAATGTTCTAACTGTATAATTACAGTTTTATTGAATTCGTAATAGATTTTCTATGAAATAGGATCTACTACAATTGTAACTATTGTGAATGCAGTTGAACGAAAATTTTGCAGTCCACGGTCTACGCAAAAGTTTAATTCAATTTCAATTACGAACATAATTTAATATTGGAAACTCTAATAAAAATGTGTTATCGTGTTGAGCTCATAATTAGTGTGAAGTCGGTGTAAAACATCAGCATATTTAATCAATCTACTCGAAAAACTATTTGGCAAAAATGTTGCACATAACGGTAAATGTGCTTAGTGTCCCGTGTCCGGTCGTGTTCGTGTTTTCCTATCTTAAATGGCATGTGATCGCGAGTGTGAAGAATTTAGAATTCATTTTAAAATTGAATTATTTATCGTGTATCGTTGTGAAAAGTGTTCGTGCGTTGTGAAAAGTTTTCGTGCTTAAACGGCATGTGATCGCGAGTGTGAAGAATTTAGAATTCTTTTAAGAAATTTTAAAATTGAATTCTTTATCGTGTATCGTTGTGAAAAGTTTTCGTGCGTGTCCGTTAAATAGAAGTGCGTGTTTTATGCGTGAATGGAGAAAAGCCCTAGTCATCCATAAGATGGCGCGGCCATCCTCAGTTTGTCGCCTATTTCGGGTGCATGGTAGCACACTGTTCTGTTTATGTAATTACTGAATGCAACAGGTTTCTTCACCAGTTTCACAATGAGTTCAGGAAGAACTCACGCTGGAAGCGTATATTTTGATTGGTAAATAATAAACTCAGGGCTGTGATTATGACATCTAGTGCAACGAATCAATTAGTTTTGGCATTGCAATTTATTGCTCATTGCCGTACCCAAATCCTTTCCAAAGGTAAGTTTCTTTGTTTTCAAGTTTCAATTTCTAGTCAGGCTTTAATAAATCCATTTCAAATGTAGGTCCTGATCATTAATCGGTAGAAGTGTAATACCGAAAAAGATATACAATAAACACTGATATGCCCCTTTAAATAATATAAGTACGAAAATGTTCCCCACTTTACCACCAAAACCACAAATAAAAAATAATACATAAAGTCCAAAGGTTTTAAAGTGGCTATTTGGACATGCAATTGATCGCATGTCCAAATAGAGGGATGACACCTTTTCTGGCGAGTGGAGCTCCAATTCCTACTTTAGGTGGTCATTTTATTTGACTCGAATACATTGCGGTTCCTTCTTAAGTATTTAATCTCAGAAACTAGAGCCATTTTGATAAAACTTTCGAAATAAGCGCTATTAATTCATCCAGTAATTGTTGCATCTTCTACTGCAGTTTATTTATTATTAAACGTGCAATATGATTAAAATTCAAGTCTACTCATATTAATTACCCAGTGGATTTCAATTAGATTATTTAGAAAACGAAAGACTGCCTTAAATCAAAGATGAAAATAGGAAGCCGATCAGGATAATTCTACAAGGTACTGAAATATCACAATTAAGAATCAAACTTCTGGATAACAGCAGCATTTTTAAAGCATAAATACTCGTTTTAGATTAATATGTAACAGATTATAATTGTTTTAGATAGTAAAACAGCTATGGGATAATATAGGATAAAAAGTGCAAAGTTTGATTCCTCTACGATGCTCTGTTCAGATTCTACGGCCATTTGAAGTTCGCATATAAAGTGCAAAGTTTGACCCCATCTTCGACGCTCCAAATACATTCTACAGCCATTTGAAGTTAAACATGTGATTTATCGACTCTTACTAAGTCGAGCCCTAGGATTTTTATACCAAATAATCAGATTTAATATGGGTTAAAAAGTGCATATACGACAACGTTTCAAGTTAAATCCAGACAAGCAGCTAATAAAAAAGGTTTTAAAAAGGCATACGTGGAACATACATAAGCTAGTTCTTAGTATATACATTGATCTCGAGGCGATCGCATGAATAAGCGCAAGCTGCTACATTTCATGTTGGATCTGGCGTCTCACCAATGATTAAAATGCTAGCATCGGTGTCGTGAAAGGTCATTGTGGAATATGCAATTCTTCTGTGCAAACGAACTTTTGTCAGCAGAGTCCTCTGAGCACCTACTGTGCGGGCTATTCAAACATCGGCTCCACCCTATTAGAAAAATGATTCCCCCCAATAGCTCAGGTTGGTTCCAAAGAAGCCATTCGATGTTGCTTTGACTCATTAAGTTTATCACACAGTGACAAACGAATGTAATAGGACAAACCTCCCGTCCTTTTGCAGACAATCATCTGCAAATCACTTTTATAACTTAGGATTTGGTTGAATTACATTTCTAGTCGTTAATAGTTCTAATAATAGGCACTTCCATTATTATATTAGACATGGTTTTTCATGTTTTGTGCTTTATTTTTAATATGGTCTAAAAATCTCGAAATTAATATCCTATTGCAATTAGCTGAGTGGGGAGATATTTGTGTTGTTTGAATAAACACAATATTATTGAGAATAAATTATCATCGATGGATTAACTGATCATCGCGGATCGTGTGTTAGGTAAAATTTTCCACACAAATAATTAATACTTTATTTTAAATATAAAATATCTTTTCAGCAAATAAACGTGAACTATTCAAAACGAAACTCTTGCAATCGCGGTGATAGATTTGAAAATAAAAACCATTAAATGACATTGAAAGCGCGTTTTAAAATAAATGAAATATTTCGATAGACTTCAAAGTTCCAGCACAAACCTACAACAGTGCGGTAAGTTTATTATTTTTTATAACTCATTAATCTGTATTGTAGTAATGATGAAAAAATTGAATATGTTTTGTGTCTAGAGACTTTATTGTTATATAGGTTTTTTTTTCAAAATACAATGGGGAGAAATTAAAAAATAAATAAAACGCAAAAACTGCAAATTTCTTTACAACATCCAAAGAAAACACTGTAAATAGATAAATAAAAAAAAAATAAAATTAGTAAATTGCAACTAATTAAAATTCAAATAAATTTCCTAGTGCATATCGTCTTTGTAGTAGTAAAAGTTATCAACTAAAATTCAAAATTAGGTTTAGAAAAATCTTTTTATATCCTAAAAAATCAAGAACATGAGGTCAATATTGGTACTAATTGATAAAAACAAATTAATCTTTTGAGAGGCATTATTATTTTTTAAATAATTCAACTGGTTTTTAAAAGATGAATCAATAAACTAAAAAAAAATCTTTATTTAGTTTAACTTCTACAACGACGATATAATCAGTAATTTAAAAGATATTTTCATGGCATAAATGCTCAATGAGATTCCTACTATCAAATCATCACAATAGTTTAGGGAATAATTAAAAAAAAAAAATTAAACAAATATTTACCTTTTAAGAAATGTGCAATTAGCAGCAGCAAATCAAGTCATAAGTGAAACTGTAATTGGAAAAAATACCTAAATTAGTTAAAATTCAAAAGTTGTAATATTTATATATAGATTTTGACGAGTCAGTTTAGAAGTTGTTTTCATGTAATTGAATGTCAATGAGATTCCTACTATAAAAATCATCATTTAAGGTAGATGAAAATGATTTAAATAAAATATTTGTAATATTTACCATTTAAGTAGCAGTTTTCCCATGCAGCATCGGAAAGAAAACAACTGAAAATAGTTGCAAAAATCATGTTTAGTCAAAAACTAAAAATAGTTTATATTGTGTTTAATGAATGATTTTAATCAGTGAGTTAAGTTATTTTCATGTTAATGAATGTCAATGAGATTCCTACTATAAAGATCATCATTTAGACGAAGATTTTTATAAAAAAAATCAGTCGAAACTTGAACTCACCTTTTTGTTGTTGACGACAGACACACAGCAGCAGCAAAGCAGCTTCTCACAATCTTCAGCTGTAAATAAAAATAAAGAAAATCCTAAAAATGCACTAAAAACTATTTTAGTCACTGTCGGCTAAAAAAATATCAAGTCTGTCGTTTAAAAAATTTTGTGTTTTTGGTGTGTATTTTATTTCTTAGATAAAATCTACTTTTCTCCCATCATTTTGTTATTTCAATAAAAAAAAAACAATACAACAGTTTTTCTTCCTTGCGGAGGACGAGGCAAACCGTTTATATGATGCCGATCTTGTTGGCAATGTCCAAAGCATCATAATCGCGCGCCAAGCGCACGTAGGCCTTCTTCTGGCCATCGGGCCTGATGAGAATGTTGACCTTGGCAACCTTGATGTCGTAGAGTTTACGCACGGCAGCGCGAACGTGGTTCTTGTTGGCACGCAAGTGGGTCAGGAAGACCAGAGTATTGTTGTCCTCAATCTTCTTCATTGCTGCTTCAGTGGTCAATGGATACTTGATGATGTTGTAGGCATCCATGCTGTTTGAGAGAGTAGAGAGAACACATTAAAATGTTGAAAATCAATTTGTTGCTCTGATTTACTAACCGATTCCTGTTTGGCACCGACTTCCTGGGGTACTTGGGGTTGCGTGGCAACTTCAGGGTCTTGGGCCTGCGGAAAAGCACGCTTGTGCGCACCTTGCGTGTACGGGTGCCGAAAGCTCCCTTGACGATCTGTTTAATTTTGAACAAAAATTAATCGTTTTCTCTCTCCAACAAAATTTGTTTCATGTACAAACCTTGGTCTGCACCTTCTTGGCCTTCAACAAGGCAACAGCCTTAGCCTTGGCGGTACCCTTCTGCAGCTTGGCGCCGGGCTTGGCAGCAACCTTCTTGCCCTTGGCGGCAGCGCGTGCCTTGGCCGACAGCTTCGAGAGCATAGATTGTGGCTTCTTGGCGGCAACCTTCTTCTTGGCATCCTTGGCGACCTTCTTGGTGGGTGCGGTCTTCTTGGCCACAGGCTTCTTGGTGACGGAAGCAGCGGTCTTCTTGGTCGCTGGCTTCTTGGCAGCAGCAGGTTTAGCAGCTGCAGCAGGCTTGGCAGCAGCTGGTTTGGCTGCGCCAGTGGCCGCTGGCTTCTTCTCCTGCTTCTTGTCGCCCGACTTGGCTGCACAACAACAACAAAACAAAAAACGATAAAAACCATTAGTAACAGTAACAGCAACAACAATAATTGTCTCCAAATAGTTGTAGCATGATAAACAAAAGTGAGGTTAAAATCGCGCACATTGATTTTTCTAATAAACAATTAATTATTTTCACATATTAGAAGCCAGTAATTAGTTAAGATTAAACGATATCATACATTTTCGTTATATTCCAATATCATTTTCTATTTTTAACTGTCAGTTTAACTGTCACACTTTGTTGCTTTGCAACCGCGTGGCGCATACAGTAATATCTTTCGATAGATTTTATCATATTTTCGTCATAAATTCACAAAAATTATTTAATTTAAAGGGCACATTCGATGTCGCATTGTTTTCAGCTTTTGTTCACACACTTATTTTGTATATTTTTGCTGAAATTCAGTAAAAATTTCTTACCGGATTTCTCTGTTGGCTTTTTGGGTGCCATTTCTACGAAAAAAAGGAATGGAAAGGAAAATTTTTTGTCTTTGTCAAACGGGCGGAAGTTCACATTTTCGAAATTCGAGTTCGAAAATGGCGTACAGCTGACTTTCGCACTTAATTTCGGAGGTGTTTGGTAAATTCGAAGTTACGAGTGGCTGTGTTTAATTGAATATTTTTATTTGTTCTGAAATGTTGTATTATTGAATAGTTATTTTTATATACAATATTAGATTTTTAAGAAATTTGTAAGTTATTTCTCTATAAACTATTGCAGTTTATTGTCGTAAGTGTATAAAGAATTTACTTTACAAACAAATTTCGTAAAAATCTATTGGTGATTTAAAAAAAAGTATATATATATATATTTTATATAATATTTAAAAACTTCGAGAGAAGTTCACTGACGTGACGAAGCGAAAACAAAACTTGCACCACCTCAATGAGAAAAAAAAATGAGAAAAATAAAAATTACCCTTAAACCAAAACCACTTTTTAAAAAGGTATAACGACGGAACTATTTATATATCCCTACTCGTCACGCTTCAGATTTTGAAAGGGTAAATAGAATTAGGGATTGAATTGCTGATATGTATTTCCTATTTTTAATTCAGTTATCCGTTTTACCTTATCTCGTATCAAATCTGATATATTTTCCATCGACTTTGCTATACATCCGTTATTTTATTGTTTACTTAACATTGTTTTGCTGCATACGCCACTATTTGATCATTTTCCTATAGAAAAGAAAACCAAATATCTTTTACCATAACAAAAATAACGTATGTCAGAGCAAATATAAATAAAGGAGAATTGCTTTGCCGCACTTCAACTTTTTTTCCATTGATATGTTAAAAAGGACTAATAACCCCAATTTTTGGAGTAACGAATAGAAATATATACTGTGTATAATAGAGTATCTTTGAAAATAGGTCCTATCTGGCGTTTAGATTGTTTAGGAGTGGTGTGTGGTTAATTTTTTCATACAATTTGATCATATAAATACTCTGAATACCATGTTTCAGCGATCTTGCACATTCCGTTCTGTTGTTTATATGTTTTCCAAAGACACACTTTTTTAGCTCTACGTTAAATCAAAAGCAATATTGTTGGCCAAACAGGATATGGAGCAAATAACAGACAAATTAAAGTAAAAGCTTAATAACATTTGAGATACTGTATAATAAGATATGAAAACTTACATTTTAAATATATACCGCAGTTAATTGCGAACATAAAAAAGTAGTTATCGTTTAGATCTTTTACGGTTTTCTCGAAATCGGATCAATGGTGTATAGAGCAAACTAATTCGTGACGATGACAGACGATAACTAAAACGGATTTTAAATATATTTTAAATCTGTATTGGTTTTCTCGAAACCGGGTCAATAGCATATAGAGCAAACTAATTCGTGACGGTGACGGACGATAACTGAAATAGATTGTAAATATATTTAGTAAGAGTCGAAAAATATGTTTAAGTTTTTTTCTTTTTTATTTTTCGTTAATTGCTTATTTTTAATTTCATTATAAATATTTAATTAATTTTAATAAAATAATGTTCATTTTATAACATCAGCATGAACAAAAACTTTTTGGTTTTTCGTCGTCACAGTTAAAACGTTTGCAAATATCTGTAAGAAAAACAAAAATTATGTATGTTTTTATTTTATAAATTTATATTACCAAACGCTTGCGATTTACTAATTAACTGTTCGCTAATTGACTTATCAATGTAGTGCTTCTCAAAAATAGCTTCTTTCATAGCAGATTCAAATGAAAGCGCAGCAATACGATTAAAAAATTCTCGAATTTTAAAACCAGAACGTGCTGAAACTGACCAATATTCGGCTTTTATACCTTCGGCAACTTCGGCGGACAATTTTTCTGTACGTTGAAAATCTTCTTTAGACTGAAATATAATAGAGACACAATTAATTATTACATTTTGACAACTTTAAAAAATATTTATGCTTACTAATAAATCCGATTTTGTGCCAACAAGAAATATGAGTGGCTTTTGTATGGTATTTACATTTAGTGCGCTTTTAAGCCATGTCGTGGCCGACTGTAGGGTGTCATGATTTGACATATCAAATACAACAACAATTACTGTAATGTTAATATATTAAAAAAAAATGAAATAACACATAAAAAAGTCAGTAAAACATACTATTTGCATTACGGTAATAAGCCTGGGCGATGCATTTAAATCTCTCCTGTCCAGCTGTATCCCACCTGCAATAAAAATAAAATTCTAGGTATATAACAGATTTTATATATGAGCAAATTATAGGGAAATTCATATATAGTAAAGCTGTATCGAGTTTTAATTGCGACATCGAATATTCTTAGTGACGCATTGACTGACGGATGCTATTTATGGTTTTAACGCCTTTAAGTTTTCATTAAACATGTCTTATGCGCTGTGTTCAATATATTTTTTATATAAATATCGTCGAAATATATTTTTTCTAAAAACTTACTGTATAAAGTTTATATTTCATAATTTTTTTCTCATCATTTAACATCGTTTAGAAATGGTCAAATGAATAAAGATTTTTCTTTGTTAATAAATTATAGAAATGTTTTACAATGACCGATTAAAAGCAAATTATAAAACAGTAAACCATATGCATTTAAAACGTATTCATTTTTAAAGCGTTTTTATATAAACCGATATTCAAAAGCAATATAACCATTTCCGCTTCAATCCTTGATTAAAGGTTTACTTACATTTCAAAACTATAATTTTGACCTAATATAGTAAAATTTTCAATTTCAAAATCCACTCCAATTGTTGCTTTATAATTTGGTTGGAATTTGTCATAACAAAATCTGTAAAGAAATAAATATAAATAAGTCGTTTAATTTTACACAGAAATTAAAATTGTGTGGTTCGGTTTATATTTTATAGTTCACACTTTTAATATAGAGGGGAATTTTTGCTCATATTAATATTCAATGTTTTTTTTTTATTTAAAATTGTTTATCTTCGTGCCAATTGAATATAGTTCGTTTCCACGAATTTTATTAATTGAGCGTATATATGAGGTTTCGGAAGTGTTCAGAATTATTATAGCATGGATTTAAATTGGATTATGTTTGAAGTAAATTTGACATTAAAGGTGTCAATTTAAAATTTAAATAAGATACAATTTAAAAAGAAACCAATAATCTAAAAAAATGTTTTTAAAATTTCCATACAAAAAAATATGTATTGATTTTGATTCAGAATTTTATTTACACGGCAAAGAAAAACGTTGAAACTCCTTAAATGAATTCGAATGAAGCTATTTTCGGGCATATTGTGTTTGTATTTAGTTTAAACTCCTAAATTAATCTACTTGGTCTGGCTGGATCACAAAGTAAATAAGCATGTGACCGTTTTATCGCCAGAATAATTTGATTACCTGGAATAATGCTAAATATGTTTTATATTATTTACTTAGTTTTACTTTGAATTGCTCCTTTTTGTTAAAAAAAGTACTTTTCACAGAAAAATAAATAAATTTGGTTATCAATTCTCGATGTCTACACAGTTCAAATTCTACTCGAATTTTGAATAAAAAAAAAGTTGATTAGCCAAAAAAATGTTTCATTTATCTATTATAAATGAGCATATTCAAATAGACACCATTTTATTCAGCACCTATGCACAATTGTTGTTTTTCCCACGGAGACATCACCGACAAAAATCACTTTACACGGTCGCAGTTTGAATTTTCGCGGTGAAGATTTCAACACACAACGAATAACTTTTGAAAAATCCTTGACCTCGGTGTATGGTGAGGTTTGATCATTGTAGGCTGGTGGAATTTCTTGAATGGATTGACGATCCGACATCATGATGGGCAGGATGAAATTGTTTTGCGACATTCTTTGGATCAAATAGTGTTTTTTTCACGCTCAAATTTGATAATTTTATATGAAATTATTCTTTTTTTTCTTCTTTTTATTATTATTTTAACCACAAGCAACTGAATTCTTCTATGCTCAACAAACCACAAATAGCATGTATTACAAAATGATGTAGTATTGAAAGTTATTTCAATGAGATCTGGCTTAAACTTGATTGTGACACTGCTCGTCTTCAAATGAACGTCTTTGTAGTTTTTAGTATTAGTTGAGGGTAAAAAAATTTAAATAATTGTTGAATAAGTAATTAATGCAATTGTATTATTCTATACTATACATGTGCTATCTGTACCAGTTGAAAATTGATATAGCTACTTTGTTTATACAATTTTTTTTATTTAGACTTTTTGAAGTTAGTTTTGAACCTATTGCAAGATAGTAAATTTTATAACTGTACGGAGTGTTTATGATCGTTACAAATAACCGTTATATATTTTATTTTTTTTTAATTTTAGTAGTTAAAAATTTATTTTTTGTGAAATCTGAAATTTAGTGCATTTCAGTAAAAATTAAATATCATGTGAAAAATTAAATTTTTAGTGACAAATTGAATTTTAGTGAAAAATTCAATTTGTAGTGAAAAGTTAAATTTTTAGTGAAAAACTTATTTTTAGTGAAAAATTGAATTTATATTAAAAAATTGAATTTTATACTAAAAAAAAGGTAATTTTTAATGAAATAGTTAATTTTGAGTCAAAAATGGATTTATTTTTTGTGAAAAATTATGTTTTTAGTGAAACATTGAATTTATAGTGAAAATTTTAATTTTTAGTGCAAAGTGCATATTTAGAGAAAAATTGAATTTTTAATTAAAAATTGAATCTTAAGTTAAAAATTTAATCTTTAGTGAAAAATTGAATTTTTAGTGAAAAAATGAATTTTTAGTGAAAAATTTAATTTTTAGTGAATAATTGAATTTTTAGTGAAAAATTGAATTTTTAGTGAAAAATTGAATTTTTTAGTGAAAAATTTAATTTTTAGTGAAAAATTGAATTTTTAGTGAAAAATTGAATTTTTAGTGAAAAATTGAATTTTTAGTGAAAAATTGAATTTTTAGTGAAAAATTGAATTTTTAGTGAAAAATTGAATTTTTAGTGAAAATTTGAATTTTTAGTGAAAAATTGGAATTTTTTAGTGAAAAATTGAATTTTTAGTGAAAAATTGGATTTTTAGTGAATAATTGAATTTTTAGTGAATAATTGAATCTTATGTGAAAAATTGAATTTTTAATTAAAAATTGAATTTTTAGTGAAAAATTGAATTTTTAATGAAAATTTGAATTTTTAGTGAAAAATTGAATTTTTAGTGAAAAATTGAATTTTTATTGAAAAATTGAATTTTTAGTAAAAAATTGAATTTTCAGTAAAAAATTGAATTTTGAGTGCAAAGTGCATATTTAGAGAAAAATTTAATCTCTAGTGAAAAATTGAATTTTTAATGAAAAATTGAATTTTTAGTAAAAAATTGAATTTTTAATGAAAAATTGAATTTTTAGTAAAAAATTGTATTTTTAATGAAAAATTGGATTTACAGTGAAAAATAAATTTAAATTAATATATTTAATTGAAATATAAAAAAAAGAATAAAAATAGTATAAATTTTATGTTTGATTTAAAAATTTTATTCAATTTTTGTTTTATTTAAAATGTTAGTAAAAATATTTGCACAATTTACCAAATTTCCTTCTATTTCGAGTTGATACTCTAAATTAATTAAATTGATAAGTTCACAGTTATTTTTTATTTATTTGTGTCAGTCGACCCATTTACAATATTTGATGGATATAATTAAGAATTATCTATGCTAATTAATTACACTATAACAAATCACTTTTAAATTAAATGCACCGTTGATTTATATATAATGCTGAATGTAGTCCAATGTTATAAAAGTGATTATTTTCTCTTTTTTCGTTTACCGTCACCATAACCAATGTAACCAAAACTTTTCACCGCATTTGTCATTTGCTTGTCTTCGGCAATGGCGTTAATAATGGCTTTGACCAGTTCGTCATATTGAAAATGTGCCGGGAATGGCATATCCTCAAAGGATAACATTTCAACGTGTCCATCTTCGGTGCCAAGAGCCAGCGAACGTCCACAATTGGAAATTCTAATAAATATTTAGATTTATTACAATAAATCAAAGAAATTCCTTCAGAATAAAAACTCCTACTTAAACATGGTGTTGTATGATCTATTGAAGGTGGTAGTTGAGACTGGTTTCAAAGTACTACGTCGTATATCCCAGATTTCGATAGATTTGCGATTAGCAGCGACTATGACCGTCGAATGAGTTTTGCTCCAATTCGCACAGTGTATGGGACCGATACTGTTTTTAAGTGTGATCAGTGGACTCGTAATGCCGTCGAACCATATGCGAATGCACCTATAATGGGAGTTTTTTTTTATGAAATATCTAAAAAAAAGAAATTAAAACACAATTCAAATAAACACATTTTTAATAAAAAATAAATTACCAAAATTTTAAATTATTATTTTTTTATATTTTATTTTCCGGTCTGGTGTTTAAAATTAAAAAACAATAAATTTTGATTTTTTTTCTATTTTATCTAACTTCTACATACAAGAAAAATTCACTTAGTTACTTTCTTTAAACCTAAGAACATAGTCTCTGCATATTAATCGTAATTGCTCTTAGTTACTTTTTTGATAACTAAGCGGATCTGTTTCTTAAAATCCAGAATGTTTCCGTTTAGCTGTATATCACTCCGTATATTTCTTGATTATTTCTGTATTTTAGAAGTTTTTCCCACCCCTATGTATTGCCCAATCTGTTGATAAATAACGACAATTTACATCACTGAGCCGTTAAGATATCGTTTGGTTTTGCTGAGTTTCCACAATTTTAAAAATCTAAATTTTTCTCAATTTTTTTTTCCAGATCTGGTCCAAATTTGAAAATAAAATTGATAAATTCACAATTGCTTAACATAGTATAGATTGTACTTGGGACGTGATCGGTAATAGATTATCTAGTTTTAAAATCCTTCTCATAAACAGACCAGTGACATTACCAACTTGCCAACTTGCCATGGGGTAAACAATAGTTTTTTTTATCTGCCTTATTCAAACTTTCGATTGACATAATATTGAAGTTTTAATGTCAATTATAAGTAGCGTCGGTAGCTCAACGTTATTGCGTTGGTCCCCGGTTCAAGCCTGGACTGGGACTAACAAACATCTTTTCATAAAAATATTTTTGTATAGCGCGCTTCCTCTCGGAAGTAAATGGCAAACCTACGAGAGTAAAACATTGCCTATAAAAAGCTCTCACCCGCCGTTCGGATTCGGCAATAAACTGTAGATCCCCCACTTTGAGTACAAATATAACACGCACAGCTCAAAATGGTGAGAGAGCTCGGCCTAAGTTCTTATAGGACAGTAGCGCCAAACTATTATTTTTATAAATCCCTCTATTTTATTTGAATTTCCTTTCTAAATATGGAATATATAATGATGAATAGTGAATTTGTAATCTAGTTGAACATATTGACATATTGACCTAATATTTAGTCATGCGTCTATTTATTAAAAGCTTCCATTGTAGTATTAGAGGTACCTACATATTTGGGAGGTCCATATTCAAATACTTATGTATGGATATGATATAGATATTTTATGTCAACATTTAAAACGGATATTTTGTAATCAAAATAGTGTTATAAATTGGGCACGCTGTTCAAAATCTAACTTACTTCTAAGGCACGGTTCTTCGAATTTGAAATTTTCCTTCACAAAGAATCGAAAGAATTTCAGTCATGTTAATTCTATTTTCGAAATACTATACAGATTTATATCATCTACATAGATTAAAAAAAAAACACTTCTTTATTAAAATACTTGCCAATCGTTACCGCATGTGAGAAACAGTTTCGGCGACCATGGTGAAAATTCCATGACATTCACGCCGGCCACATGTGCTTGACTCACATCGACATGTTGTTCTGGATAGTTTGTGCAGCATCTATGTACACAACCCTCATCGGTGAGTATATAGTAAATATCGGCACACGTTGGATGCAACGTTAAATTCAAACCCTGCGGACGTCGATTGGCTTCGAGCGTTATTTTCAAGTCGCGTTGCATGGGCAACCCTTCGATTGTGCCTTCGACGCGTTCCAGCGCCATCTGCGAATTCGCCAACAAATATGGACTGTTAATGAGACGATATCTGGTAACAGAACCATCCTGCGAAAGCGCTAAAAATGATTCACTGCCTGTTTCTTCGTCGCTAATCCAGCGCAGCGCCATAATGGGCTCACAATTTGACGAGGTGTCATTGCGGCGCTGTGAGATGGCGACTGGCGCACTTGCAGCATCTGTTATGTCCCTCACCACAATGCTGCCATCGTAGAGGCCAATGGCCAGTAGTTGCGGCAACTGCGTTCCAAACTCCAAAGCAACGACGGGCACATCAAAGCGATAGCAACGTTCTGGATTCACCGGATTCTTAATGCTCCAGACACAGACGCAACCACCGCGTGGCACCTGCTGTCGCTCGGCAAACGAGTAGATGCCATAGGCAACGGCCAGCACATCGCCGTTCTGACGACACCAACTGATGTCGGCAACAGCCAATTGCTCTGCTTTGCATGCACTCCTGAATTCCGGCTTATAACGCCAGAGACATTGCACGCGATAGCGATACACAGCATCTAGGGCCAATGGATCAGGCATCGTTAGGTTACGAAAACGTCGCTGACCCAACTCGAAGACATTGCTCGCCAATATGCGCATTAGCAACATGAGAGCCAGCTTAAAGCTTGGCTTATCGTGAATTTCGATAAATTTGTCTACGCCGCGTACTTTATACGTGGTCACCTCCAGTTTGGCCGCTTGTCCCTCAACTGCTAAGGTTTTCGTCGTTGTCTCCAGACAGTTGTACGTGTCAAACATTTCGTATTTGGAGACATACGAGGCTACATTCTTATGTTGTATGCTCTCCGTATTTACGGAACGTGCCTTGTACAACACATCGGTGGTTTGGGCCTCGACATTTGTGGTTCGACGGAAGCGTCCCTTTCCTTGGGTCAAGTAGTCGTATTTCTGATTATCTGCTGCGACCAGACGACCCTCTGCCGAATCGTTTAGTTCGGTTTTGCTGCATTGTTCGTAGAGCAGTATGTCGGCGGTTTTACGAAGTGTGATTTTAATGAAGGGCTGAACTCGTTGTGTGGGTAAACGTGGTGTGACAGCGTCGCCCTCTGGAGTAGTGGTCAGCATGGGAGGAGAGTCTATAACAATCTTGCTTTTAATTATCTGGAAAGATAACAATAATGAATTTAATATTCGACTAAGAGTGTTTGTAGAAAAACTAATTCGTTCTCAAGTCTCTTCTCAACTACAGTCGGTGGTTAGCTAGCGAGATGGAGACGGAAAAAATTGAGATCGTTATCGTTTATTGATACGTTTATTGAATCTTTTTTGGTCCGTATTAAGTATCATTAACAATGAGGATATTTAAAATCTCGATTTTGAATAATTGCACTAAAAATCTCTGTTCGACCTCTTGAAGAAAATCTGCTTCTCGATCTCGCTTCGAATTATGTACACTGATGGTGGACAAACGAGATTTTTGAAAACTCATTTTCGATTATTATTATTGAATTTTAAATTATACCTACTCCCATTACTACATCATCCAGCGTTACTGTCATGGACCCCATTCCCCGACACAAGTCCGTTTTTGATACATCTCTGACTGTTGGTCGTTGAAATAGTTTATGTTTTTCCACTTTTAAATTAAGCTGACGAAATTTCTCTACTATTTCTTGGTTTTCGAAATTTTCTGAAGACGCTTTCATGCTGATTGTTTCAAATTTTTGCAGACACTAACATGCTATGAAATATTATAAAAGGTAGTTTGTTTATTTTATTCTATGAGTACATGTTTCATGGTAACGCATGAAGAAACATTGGCGGACTGTTACCTTAGCGATAGTTATATCGAACATATGGTTAATGGGCCCCAAAATGGTTTTTGTTTTAACGCTAGTGGAGGCAAGAATCTACTATGATTTTGAATCGCGATACAGAGAATTTAAGAAAATCAGTTTTCTAAAAAAACCCAATGTTTCTTTAAAATGTCGAATCAAATTTAATAAAATGCGAAATGGCCAAGCTTTTATTTAAATTTAAATCTAAGCTTGATGTTTAAGATTATTTTGAATTATATATTTAAGTATTTAAAATTGAATGAGAAAAAAAAGGAAATGTTCATGTTTATCCAGAAAATAGTTTAAACTAACGATTGCTAACTTTCTGTTATCTGATTTACCTTTTGAAGTATATACTTATGATCATATGATTTATTATAATTTTAATTAAAATGTTTAAAAATTTAAATGTTTCTAAGGGTGTGTGCGAGTTCGACTAAATTGCTGACTAAACTAAATTTTGTCGGTAATGCAGTGTTCGACTTTTCAATTTAGCAAATTTTCGAGCAAACTAAATGAAACTAAATGGGAAGACAGCAAACAGACATATGATAATTGATTGATAATGGACTTGACCATTTACCGGTTACCGAATGGCGATCGAATGAAAACCTGTACAATTTAGTTTAGTCAGCAATTTAGTCGAACTCGCACACACCCTAAATACCTGAACGTTGTAATCAATAATTTGTACAAAGTTTTAAACTCCAGATTATTTTTGACTAAGATTATATTTGTCAGTAAGTTCCACATTTTTAAAACGTCTATAGTTTCTAATAAAAATGACCGTATATCTTTTAATTTTACACACAGTAATTAATTAATTTGACATTTTAAGTAACCACAGACGTAACTATAGACGTAAATACATTTTGTTTAAACTTAGTTTAACTTGAAAATGTGTCTGAAAAACTGAACCAAAGTGAAGTAAATTTAATAAATTCATAACGAATCGAGTCTTTTTTAACTGTGTAGTTGATTGCGTGGTGCCTTACTATATCGTAATTTTCCCCCATATGCATATTTATTAAGTAATATACTTACGGATGGATGAGTTAATGCATGAGTGATAGTGAGATAGAATTATTTAAAACAAAAAAATGCTGAACTCTATGCTTGGCTAGAACGGACCGGCCGACGACACCAGCGAACTGCCAACAAATTGGTTTGGTTGGTTGGTGGAAGTGGAAGTTATGGAAATTATCGTTCAGCTTGGTAGCGCAGAATGGGGGCCAGAGTTAGAAATTAGTTAACTGAAGATATTCTACAACTATGTGAACGTTATGAAAAATTACAATGAGTTGCTACATATTTTTAAGAAATTAAATGAATTGTGCATTTTTTGTTTAATGACGTGTTTAGATAAACTACTTAAACCAGGGCTGGAAGAATCCAATCCACCGGATTTTTTTTTTTGGTTTTTTGTTGGTTTTTATTGGATTTTTATAAATAACATAATTTCAGTAGGATTTATCGGTTTTCAAAGCTATTATTTCCCACCCTTTCGCTGCCGAGAATTACTAAATATCGTTTGGTTAATACATACATTGTGGAACAAATTCAGTGTCTGAGATCTGGAAGTGGATAAGATGTGGATGATATTCTGGGTTACGATTTCACAACGAAACATCTGCCTATTATTCATATTCGTATTTCCGCCGTTTTCCGCTATATACTGAATCAGTCATATTGTCGAGAAAATGAAACGGCCTAAGTGCCTGATCAAATCTTTTTTGAATGTATACCTCCTTATAACAAGAATGTATACCTCCTTATAACAGGGGCTCTATTCTGGTTAAATGAGAAATATAAAATGAGAATGAAAATGAAACAAAACATATTTTTTACATTATTATCTGAATATGAAAATATTTTATATTTCATTTTCATTCTCATTTTATATTTCTCATCAAACCAGAAAAGGGCCCCAGGAAACAATAAAAAAAAAAATCAAAAAAAAAAAAAAAAAATCAAAAAAAAAAAAAATCCAAAAATTACGGATGTTTTTAAGTGGAGAAAATATGCCAGCACTGACTTATACTAGATAACAAATAAATAATGTTTGATACTCCAATTATAGCAAATTTTTTGCATATGCAAAGAAGAAAAAAAACTTTATAGATCGTTTGCATCAAAAGATTTATTTTGAAATATGCTTCAACTTTGTTCGCACATATTTACATGTTTGCTGTAAAAAATAACGTTTGTCATAAATGCAGTTATTATTTATTCTGAACGAAAGTTTGTTTGTCCTGAATATGTGACAAAATAGTTTTGTCTAATGGTTCGTTTCTTAGGAACGACATTTTTTACGTGCAGTGAACTTCAATATAATTTAATCCGTTCAAGTTTTATGGAACAAATTTAATTCGATGTAAATATAAATTTTGATATTAAAGAAATGTCAGAATATGCCGTTTTATGTCTGATTTAGTAAAAATTAATGCAAATTTAATTAAAAGTTATTTTTTTATTTTGAATTGTTTGTGATAATTTAAATTTTAGTGAAAATTTTACTTATTAGTGAATGAAAATTACAATTTTTGAATTTCTTATATTAAGAAAACTATAATAATTTCAAAAATATTGAGTTTGTCACACAATATATCTCCTTTAGATCTAGTCATTCAAATGATAAATGGGTTTTAACATCATAATTTTTCAAAGTTGACTACAAAATACTTTTAAATCGAACATTCTTGAGCAAAAAATGCTGATCTCGAATTTGAGTCGAAAAAAAGGTTTAAATCCGCCAAATCATAATCGATATGCTTTATATTGAAACCAATTAAAAATTCATATTTCAACTTTTAAACGAAATGTTTCAAATTCATAAAAAATTCCGTTTGTGAAGAAATATTAAACGAAATTTAAGAAAATAAAAAATATATGACCGGACCTCTATAAACCCTTTACGAATCCTGAAAACAACTACAAACTTTCAATCGCTGAAGAATTTCCATTCATTTGATACCCATATTTACAAATGGGTAGGTGTATCGAATTTCGATACAGCGTAGGTATATAAGTAATCTAAATTATGAGTTTCATTCATCTAACTCTTTAATTTTTGAAGTAAAAGGGACTTCAACAGAAAAACAGACAGACATACGGACGGACATCGCTAAATCGACTCAGGAGGTCATGCTGATCAAGAATATATATACTTTTCCATACCGGGATGCTTCATTCTGGGTGTTACAAACGACGTACCAAACTGAATATACCCTTTCATTCTTAGTCTAGGGTATAAATAGTTTCAACTAAGCTTGGACGTTACCACAACTTCAAGCTCACTATTTACACTAAATAATACTCATTTGGAAACTTATCTGTATGTCATTAAAACAGAATAAGTTGGTTGTTGCAACGTACACCCAGAAAAAAATACTATATAAATAATAATTTTTTACTATTAAAAATAGTCAATAGAATAAATTATTATTTTAATCGAAAAATACCATTAAATACTATAAAATACCATAAAATTGCCATTGAGTATATATTAGAAGATTTATTTTTTGTATACTATTAAATCAATAATTGACCAATTTTAATGGGATTTTATAGAATTTTGTATGGGTGTATGTACTTGTATAATTGCTTCTGAATTTGTACAAAAATGGTATACTTTATAAGTTAAAAACGCGCTAAATGTATCATAAAAACCATACAGCCACTGTAATAATAATACATATGCCACACGAATAAAATAGGTACTATAAAATATTAATTTTATTGTCTTAATGCTTCTGTGACCAGCTTAATGAGCATCTACACATAATATATGATTTTTTTACAAACAACAAAAACAAAAAAATCCATATGTATGTTGTTCATTGGTAGGCCAAACCTATTGTGGTAAATATTCATAAAGTTGCCTTAACTTACATTTGTGAAAAACACCCTCTATTCTCACTATACGCAAGCATTGCATGTGGAGCTACATTCCGGAAAAGTCTTACCTAAGTCGGGCTTAAAAGCAAACAAAGCGTGAAACAATCAGACGAATACTTGTACATGATTTTTTGTTTGTTTTTTAATTTTTTATTTAACGTTGGGTACTATATGAGTACATAGATTTTTTTTTTTTTGATATGTTGCCCCTTTGAGTTTTGTTGTGTTGTATGTTGGTACTATTTTGATACAGTTGGTAGTAGTATCTGATGTTTCGGTAGTACACAGAATATAGTTGTCGGTGATGTGTTGCAGTAGTAGGTTAAGCTAGGCTAAGCGGCCCTTAAGTTTTCAAAATTATTAATAATTTTCAAGTTGTCATTAGTTTGCTGCAACAGAAACGTTTGGTCGTTACGTTGGTCATTCGTCAAGTGTGGCTTAACGGAAGCGGAGGCCTCTGGGTGTCAAAAAACTTATTAAAAAAAAAAAAAAACAATAAAGTGTCATTTTACCAAAGAACACGGAACAGCGGAAGTAGAAAAATACAAAAATAAAAAATTTATTAACTCTTTGATTTCTTTGAAATGCATACATTATAAAGTTGTTAGTGTTGCACTTGATTAGTCGTGCTGTTGGTGACTTCAAGCGGACTTAACGCGGCGGCACGTGCTGCTGCTGCTCAGGTTGCTGTTGTCGTTTGTTGACGGTTTTATTTTAGTGCCGGCTCCTGACATTTCGGGCTTAGTGCACGCCTGTTGAGGTCGTACTTTGCTTCCAGTATTTTTATTTTGTGACAAAGCGGCACCGGAACTAATTGGGCGTCTCGGTGATGCGGATAATGACAATAAATATTAAAAATTAAAGGTTTATGTAATATAAATATAAAAGTTTTATTTTTAAATAATTAAAAAAAGGTGAATTTAATATATCAAATGAAAAGTGATAAATGATTCAATTAAAAATTCTAAATAAAAATTACATCTACAAAAAAATTGTGTTTAAACCTTTAATAATGATTTATATAAAAATGTATACAAAAATAACACTGAAATAAAAAATACTAAATATTTGAAAAATATCAAAATGTGGAATAGTGTACAAAAAGCATAAATAACATTTATTTTTTAAATTATTTCAAAATATGCAATAAAAATGAATAATTTTCGATAATTAAAAAAAAAGTTTTTATAAAGAATATTAAAAAATTAAAAAAAAAAAAACAATAAACAATTAATAAAAAAATTCAAAATCTATAAAATAATAGACAAAATATAAAAATTTGAAAATGTGTATAAAAACCATAAATGGGCGAGAAATTTGAATCAAGAAAATTAATAAAAACTAATTTAACAAATAAATAAATTTTTAAAAAATAAAACAAAACAGTGTAAATAATGTTAATAGCGACTTGGAATGAAAAGTGTTAAAATTCTCGTAATTTAAGTATTTTCATTAAATCTAAAAATTATGGATTTTGTTGAAGTTGTGTGAAAATCAATATTTTCCATAGACTTTTGGTAGATAAAACGAAATAAATCATTCTAAACCTTAAATCAGACTTTATGCATTGATCTATGAATTCTAAAACAGCCGGACAACTGCCAGGCTTAGGTTCACAGTCGAATAAATTACGTGGATGTGTGCTGATCTCTCTGTCGTATGCTGATCTCTTTTTAAATTTCAATAAAAATTTATTTTTCAACCAAAGAATACCAAAAAAAGAAATACAAAAATTTAAAAATTTTAAAGCTCAAACTTAAAATATAATCATAATAATAATAATAATAATAGTTTGGCACTACAGTCCTATAAGAACTTAGGCCGAGCTCTCTTACCATTTTGAGCTGTGCGTGTTATATTTGTATTAAAAGTGATGGGACCTACAGTTTATTGCCGAATCCAAACGGCGGGTGAGAGCTTTTCATAGGGTTAGCCCCCGTCCAGGCTTGAACCGGGGACCTTTCGTCTCGCAGTCCAACGCACTAACCACTGAGCTATTGCGGCGATATACTGAATATACTGATGATTAAATAAAACCGGAAGTTAGTGTTTATGAAAAAACATATAATTTAATTAGGAGAACTATAAATCTTGAAAAATAAAATCAATATAAATATTTTTTAATATTTTTAATATTTATTATTTTTTAATAGAACAAACACAAAATTTAATATTAATAACAAATGTTATTTGTAAAAAACTAAAAATGTTTGAAAGGTGTAAATAAAACCCAAACGTGAAAAACACCAAATTTAAAAAAGAACAAAAAATATAAAATATATAATACAGAATAATGATAATTTTGAAAAAAAAAAAAAAACAATTAAAACAAATTTTAATAAACAAAACTTTCAAAACGTAGAAAAATTTTACATTAACCTCTAAATGAAAATATCATAAATTTTATATTTAGCAACGTGTTAAATAATTTCCTCATTGCCTGCAACAAAGTGTTGTTAATCCGCAATTTAATATGCGGATTAAAATTTCAACTTTAGTTGACTTTTCTGTGTAAATTGAAAAACCATCAGTTAAGTGACTAAACGTTTTGTTGTACATTTTATAAATCGTGGGGCGTATTTTGCAGCTATAACAACATTGTAATCACAACAACAACACGGTGTTTGTAAATGTTATCACACGAAGAAAACATAAAAAAATCGCAAAATATCACATTATCATTAATAATAATTTTAAACAGACGCTCACTCTCTCCCTACGTACAACGTAACGATGATGTTCCTACGTAAACTTTGTCGCACTAAAGCTGAACTCAGTCAGCAACATCAGGGCAACAACAATAATTTAAACAACAATTTAAACAACAACTTGAACAATAACTTGAACAACAGACGCAGCAACATATATGGTGAGTAACACTTATGGCATTGTTGATAACTCATTGATATTTCAACGGATTAAAATTTAAACAATGTAGAATCCTACTTTTTAATGAAATAAAAATAAATACTAACCAAAAAAAAAAAAAAAAAAATATCAAAAAAGTTAATAGCACAAAACACACTCTGTGTGTGTATATATGTATATATCAATCATGTATATATCAAAAATGTTGGATTACATATATCATTATAAAATAATTCCTAACCAAAAAACTTATAACCCCCAAATGAAATGTCAAATTCAAAAACGAATAAATTGAAAGCCCAATGTTACTATCAATAAATGAATACCCTATCAAATGATATAACCCTCAAAAATGTAATACAAACGGTTACTCCGTATACTCGCATACTTATAAAATAATTCCTAACCAAAAAACTTATAACCCCCAAATGAAATGTCAAATTCAAAAACGAATAAATTGAAAGCCCAATGTTACTATCAATAAATGAATACCCTATCAAATGATATAACCCTCAAAAATGTAATACAAACGGTTACTCCGTATACTCGCAAAGAAAAAACGTTAACAGATCGTTTGCGGCAAAAGAATTTCATTTGCAATGCACTCCAACTTTGCTCGTCAAAGTTTACATGTTTGTTGTAAACAAACAACGTTTATCATAACAAGGTCGCGTGTTCTCTCGTTCTACACGGACATCAAGTCCACCATTCTCAACATACATCCAGAAAAATTCCCTCAAATCCCATTAAAATTGGTCAATAGGACAATTATTGATTTAATAGTATATAAAAAATAAATCTTTTCACCTAAACTCAATGAGAATATCATGGTATTTTCTAGTATTTAATGGTATTTTCCTATTAAAATAATAATTTATCCTATTGACTATTTTTAATAGTAAAAAATTTTAAAAAGATAAATATATAAAAAAAAAATAAAAAAACGAGTTGGGAAAGTTAGGTCACATGGGTAAGTTCGGTCACATGGGGCGGATTTTTATAGTCGGTCGGGCCCGACTATGGAATACCCTACACCTTTGGTGGGGATATTAACCCTCAGAATATCATTCATATACCAGAAATTTACGTCTTATATCCCCATAAATTAAAAAATTATATAAAGTATAAAAAACAAAAAAAAAAAAATTAAAAATGTAATTGGGCGGACCACGCCTATATTTAAAATTTTGAAAGGCAAATATTTCATAGATTTGATTTTAATAATTTACGGATCAAATTTCCAATATGAAAACCCGGGAAATAATAAAAAAAAATGTGGGCGGATCACGCCCATTTTTGGGACACATATTTTTAGGTGAATTCTAACAATACCTTTTAAATTTTATAACTATACATTGAATACTTTTCGAGTTATTAGTCCCGAAAGAGTTATATAAAATTGACTTGTATGGGAGGTGGGCGTGTCCGTTGACCGATTTGGCTCATTTTCAAACTCGGTTCCTACTTTTGGCTAAAATATATTGAGACGAAATTTCATAGCATTCTGATCAGTATTTCTCAAGTTATTCTGTATTCGGACAGCAAGACAGCAAGACAGCAAGACGGACAGACAGACAGACAGACGGACATGGCTAAACGGACTCGGGTAGTGATGCTGATCAAGAATATATATACTTTTCCATACCGGACACGCCTCCTAAGGGGCGTTACAATATATGCACAAAGTTAATATACCCTGTACCTCATAGGTGTAGGGTATAAAAACTAATTTGTATATATAGTATTTTTTTCTGGGTGTAACCACAATAACAGAGAGATTTCGTTTTTCAGTCGCACGGTACGTTTGTGGTACAGTACCCCTGTTTTCCCAACATTTTCGATACTTGAAAATTTAAAAGAAACATTTATATTAAATGTAAAATTTTTTTTGTGAGAAATGAAAAACTTTATAATAATTAAATTCACTTAGAATGTTGCATACTTCTGGAAACAAAACTTTCAAACTGTTAGATTCAAACTGTAACAATTTGAATCTATCAGCAATTACATATTAAACATTTCTATATTTTTTAAATATGTTTTTTTAATAATTTAATTATTTTTATTGAAAATAAGATTTTTCTGTTTGTATTTTTAAATAAACTCTAAATACCATTTGACGATAATTCTGCATTCGGTGAAATAATCATAATGATTAGATTTTTTTTTTTAATTTTCAAAGGGCAAGTTAATTTCTTTGAGATTACTTTTATCAAGTAAAAATTTATTACACTGACAAAATGTGTATTTTTTTTTGGATAGTTTTCAATTTATTTTGTTTATATTAAAACAAGACATATTTTTTTCGCGTGTTATTAAGTTCTATATTGTAGCGCACTTTTTCTCTGTCTAATACCGAAAAAATAATTTTATTGATATCTTGAAAATGGCAAATTAGTTATATCTCAAAAACTAGAGCCAATGTAATAAAATGTATTGAAACACAATTTCGGAAAGGTTCCCTTAAAATTCCTTGCATTTTTAATAATCTGCTATACGCTTCATAAAAATATATATTTCTCTGTTTATTTAACGAAAATATGCCTTAAATATTCGCGAAAAATGCTAAACATTTTATCTCCTCATAACCCTCCATTTAATTGACTAAAATTCTTAACTCATTTTTCTAGAATAGTTTTTTCTTACACTAATCAGATGTTTTATCTACCAACGTCCTGCCATTTACTACATAACTGGGTGCGGGTGTTATGATTGATCATAAATTAGATTTTATCACACAGCATTTAAGGCTATTGACACATACAAAGGTGTCAAAGAGTATCCCAAGTATCTAAGTGGAGCCCGCCCAGGGCTTTATGGTATGACATCTACCTGAGCATGACTTGAATTTGTGGTAATTTGATGTTAATGATTGTGATGATGATGGTCATCAACAGCATTCATTCATTCAGTTTCTTTTACACTTTATTAATTTTTTATTTTGTTTGTATTTGGTTTGTATTTTTATTTGTCTCATTTGAGGCGCATACGATGATGATGATGATAATAATCGGATTATATTTTTGTTAGTCTTCTTCATTGATTTTTCTTCAGCTGTCTGTTGCTGGTGACATTTCAACGTTTATTGTTTGTTTAAATCGTATCTAAATGTATATAAAAAATATACAAAATATATAATACTTGTTTGGGTGGGTTACTGCATGGTGATTTTAACACTTGTCTGTCTTTGGAACCTGCCTGTCTTTGGGACACATTAACTAGCAGTTTTACGATAACATAAACTGTCTCATTTTGGTTGGTAACTTGGTCAGCAACTAAAAGGGTAGAGCCAGCAGATATCGTTTTGTTTTTTTTTTTTTTTTTTGGTAGACGGTAAGACATTAATTGACGATTTTAGTGTGACATGTGTCTGATATTTGCGATCACTTTGGAGCGTGCTTCTGCTGGAACGTTGTCCTATATTTTTAAAGGGCATAAAAAAAACTAAAAATTAAAATGTAATGTATTTTTTTCAATGTTTTTTTTTTATAAATTCAACTTTTAACTAAAAATTCAATTTTCACTAAAAATTCAATTTTTCACTAAAAATTCAATTTTTCACTAAAAATTCAATTTTTCACTAAAAATTCAATTTTTACTAAAAATTCAATATTTTACTAAAAACTCACTAAAAATTCAATTTTTCAAGAAAAATGTTTTCACTAAAAATTAAATTTTTCACTTAAAGTTAAATTTTTCACTCAAAAAAAATTAAATTTTTCACCAAAAATTCATTTTTCACTAAAAATTCAATTTTTCACTATAAATTCAATTTTTCACTAAAAAATCAATTCACTAAAAATTAAAGTTTTCACTAAAAATTAAAGTATTCACTAAATATTAAATTTTTCACTTAAAATTCAATTTTTCACTAAATATTAAATTTTTCACAAAAAATTCATTTTTTTTTACTAAAAATCCAAATTTCACTAAAAATTAAATTTTGGACTATAAATTCAAATTTTCACTAAAAATTAAATTTTTCACTAAAAATTAAATTTTTCACTAAAAATTAAATTTTTCACTAAAAATTAAATTTTTCACTAAAAATTAAATTTTTCACTAAAAATTAAATTTTTCACTAAAAATTAAATTTTTCACTAAAAATTAAAATTTTCACTAAAAATTAAATTTATCCTTAAAAATTAAAGGTTTCACTTAAATTTAAATTTTTCGCTAAAAATTCATTTTTTCACTAAAAATTCAATTTTTCACTAAAAATTAAATTTTGGACTAAAAATTCATTTTTTCACTAAATTAAATTTTTCACTAAAAATTAAATTGTTCACTAAAAATTAAATTTTTCACTAAAAATTAATTTTTTCACTAAAAATTAAAATTTTCATTAAAAATTAAATTTTTCACTAAATATTCAATTTTTCACTAAAAATTAAAATTTTCACTAATTAAAATTTTCACTAAAAATACAAATTTCCACTAAAAGATAAAATTAAATTTTTCATTAACAATTAAATTTTTGTCTATCAGTTTTACTAGGTAGGACCTTCCCTATAATTTTTAGATCGGGTTCAGTTCTTCAAAAACTAGAAAGCAAAAATAATTATTATAAATCATTAGAATGTTTAAAAATGAAACACCTATTTTACTGCAAATGTGTTTATAAAGTAACTGCTCCATTGGAGCCATCGTCTACACATTTAATACCAACACAGAAGGTGTATACAACACCTTTTGATTTTAGTGAAAAATCATCAATTGTTTTTGGAGAAATTGATGTAATTCAACAATGCCAGCGGCTCATATCTGCTCGTAAAATAAATATCTTCAAATTCGAGCAATCGCCAAATTTGTGAACCGATCAATGGTGAACAGAGAGAAAAAAAAAAGTTATACCTCTTCGACGATCACACATCATAAAAAAGCGGGCAACAAACAGGCAACAGTTTTATTTATGAGTTTGCAGATCAACAAATTGACCAATAATTTTCCGCCAACAACGATAAAAATTGGTTTATTATATAGAAGTGCGGAGAGTTTTAAGGTTGTATTTTGCAAGTTGGACTTGGAAAATATGGCATGATGAACACGGCAATGATGATGATAATGATGGGGGTGCTATTGATGTTGTTGGTGGTGGTGATGATGGTCAAGGATTTACGCAGAACATAGTCGTGACCCGTGTGCCTGTTGTAGCTGTGGCAAATATCATAATTCACAAAAAATAAGATTTCAACATTCCACAGAAATTGCGGTTGGTCTGACATTATGCACCGTCTGTCTGACAGACTGTCGTCTGTTGCGTCTGAAAAGACAGAAGGACAGACAGTTTGTCTGTTGAACTGACTGAATGGCTGTTTGTCTGTCTGTCTGGCCTACGGTAGACAAGTCGAGAAAAATCGCTTTTCGTTATTTTCGAAGATATGAAATTACGCGCACAATTGAGACAAAAATTTGGTAAAATATGACGACGATATAAAATGAGCGATTATACGATTGCTGGATGGAGTGAAGTATTATACGTAAATTATGAGTTATTGTAAAACGTTTATAATTGATTTAAATGATTTGTTAATTTGTTATTGAACAACAAAAAAACTCCGACGAATTCTTCACTGAGCTTATTTTACCACAGACTTTTCTTCCTCGAATAATTCTTACCCGATATAGTTCCTTCCCGAGATAATTTAGCTCATAGGGAACTCTTCGCGGGATTTTTCTACACCGGACAATTATTAACAAATATAATTTATTGCATATGCAATTCATCACTGAGACATTTCCTACTCGAGATAGTTCTATCCCTGGAAACTCATAAAACCTTTGTTCGGAAGCCAATTCTTCTGCATAAAGTTATATATTTTTAAATATTAAAAAATAAATACTTTTTTGAGTAAGAATTGTTATATTAAAAACTAGCTGGACCCGTGCACAGCTGCGCCCGTGCCAAGTTTTTGTAATTGCAAAACTATATCGTTTATGTTGTGGATACATTTACGCCCCTTTTTATACCCTACACTAAGAGTGAAAGGGTATATTCAGTTTGGTACGCCGTTTGTAACACCCAGAAGGAAGCATCTCCGGTATGGAAAAGTATATATATTCTTGATCAGCATGACCTCCTGAGTCGATTTAGCGATGTCCGTCTGTCCGTCTGTCTGTCCGTCTGTCTGTCTGTCCGTCTGTCTGTCCGTCTGTCTGTCCGTCTGTCTGTCTGTTGAAATCCCTAAGACTTTTAAAATTGAAGAGCTAGATAAATGAAACTTATAACTTAGATTACTAATATACCTACGCTGTATGTGCGAAAAAATTGGCGAGATCGGTCCATTGTGACCTATGATCCGACCACTTATGTTCAAATACCTCATATAAAATGTACATATAAAGATCAATTTTTATGTATACGTGCTTAGGTAAACTTTTTTGGTCAAACATATATTGATATCATGCTCAAATACATGATAATAATGTTTTCCGGCGAAAAGACTTGTGGTTCACAAAAAAAAAAAATCGAAATTCGGTACACCTACCCATTTGTAAATATGGGTATCAAATGAATGGAAATTCTTCAGCGATTGAATGTTTGTAGTTATTTTCAGGATTCGTATACCCTGGTGACCTATATATCACTTTGAATGGTAACCACACATATGTGTAGGGTATTTATAGTCGGCTTAGACCGACTATAATTTAGATAATCCTAACTATCATAATTACACCTACTTTAAAATTTCCCATGTGATCTAACCTTCCCAACTGGTTACCTTTTTAGTGGAAGCCTAGTCGCTATTTTTCCCGCCCACATTGAACGTAGTGCCATGTTCATTTTCCCAATCCCGCTTATATTCTACTTTACTATTAAACATTTTAAAATGATCCTTCGTTTCGATTTGTAAAACTCTGCTCTTAGTAAGTCAGGAGATAGCATTTTCCAAATGTTAGTTATATGGGATGTGCCACGCCCCTTGTCCAATTAGGTTCACATTCTAAGTGACGATTATAATAATAAAATAGTTTGGCACTACAGTTCTATAAGAACTTAGGCCGAGCTCTCTCACCATTTTTAGCTGTGCGTGTTATATTTGTACTCAAAGTGGTGGGACCTACAGTTTATTGCCGAATCCGAACGGCGGGTGAGAGCTTTTCATAGGCAATGTTTTTACTCTCGGAGGTTTGCCATTTACTGCCGAGAGGTAGAGCGGTATAGAAAAATGTTTCTATAAAAAGATGTTGTTAGCCCCAGTCCAGGCTTGAACCGGGGACCTTTCGGCTCGCAGTCCAACGCACTAACCACTGAGCTACCGCGGCTAAGTGACGATTACAATGTTTAATATAATCTTTTGTTTCAATTTTTATAACTCTGCTCTTAGTAAGCAAAGAGTTATAAAAATTTTAAAGTTTTTGTTATATGGGAGGTGCAACGCCCTTTAATCCAATCCCGATATTTTTAATATTTCAATTAAAATTTCAATTTTGCCACGCTCATTTGTGTACCTTAGGAGGCGTCAAATTTAGGTATTTTCAAATTTAGATATTTTCGTTTTCCGGCTTTTCCTTTGGGTTTTTCCGACTTTTCTTTTTTCCTAAACCAGTCTTGCATTAACACGAACAAAATACAAAAGGAATTAGGCAAATCCGTACACAGGACATTTCATATTTATATATATAGATTGTAACATGGAAGACTATTCTTCAGATGGTGAATTATTCGAAAAAGATTTGTCATCGAGGAAATTTGAATGAATTGATTTTGAATGAATTGTATAGGAAAAGAATTGTTCGGGATGAATGTCTCGGAGAAGAGTAGTAGAAGAGTTTCAAAAGAATTGTCTGGGAGAAAAATTAATCTGCGATTATTTTTTTCGGGGAAGATATGTATGTCTCAGAAATAAATGGTCAAAGGAAATTATTATTTTAGGGAATAATAGTCTCAAGAACAGTTGTCACAGGGAATAATTGGTTGCGGGAAAAATATTCCAGGAGAGAATTGTCTTGAGAAAGCATGGAATTGGGGATTGTCTCGCAAAAGAGTGTTTTGGCGAAAAATTATCCAAGGATAATATGAATCAGAGAACATTTGTATTGTAGAAAAATTGTTTCGGGAGGTATTCATTCTTGCTGATAAATTAGCCGGAGATGATTTGACTCAAAAAAGAATTATCCCGGGACAATTTGTCCGGTAAAGAACTGTCAGGAATTTCGAGAAAAAATATCCCAGTACTGTTTTGACTAAGGAAAGAAATATCTCGGGACAATTTGTCGGGGTAAGAAGGAAAAATCAAAAAAGAATTGTTTCGGAGAATAATTTAGTCTGGAAGAATTGTCTCTAAAAAGAATTGTACTGGCTATAATTGTCTCGGGAATAATTGTCCGGGAACGAATTGTCTGAGATAAGATTTGTTACGGGAAAGAATTGTCTCGCACAAGAATCGTCTCACAGAAAATTTAGCCGTTGATGATTTGACTCGAGGAAGAGTTCTAACAGGGAATATATGTCTCGAAGAAAATTTGTCTCCGGAAAGAATTGTTTTGAATTATTTCTTGGAAAAATTGTCTCGGTGAAAATTGTCACGAAAAAGAATTGTTTAGGAGAATAATTACCTAGAATAAAGTTGTCACCGGAACAATTATCTCAGTGAAGAATTATCTCGGTGAAATATTGTCCAGGGAATAATATTCTAAGGAACAAATTTCCCAGGAAAGAATTGTCTCGAGAAAAATTATCATAACAAATATAAACGTAGTAACCCGATTAAAACCTATTTTTCATATTGTACAGTGTGTTTTTTGTTTTTTTAATTTTAGTTTTCTGCCCAAATTTAATACGAATTTTGCGTTTTGCCATAAATTACCATCAGTCGCAGGAAAATTGCTTTGTAATTTATTGCCTTGTCTTGTTTTCGTGGGATTTACGTGCGTTATGAGTAAAAATATTTTTTTTTATTTTATTTTTTCGTTTTTCTTCATAGGCCAGAAATTGCAAAGGCGCTCTTAGCAACATAATAAATCGACAGATATCGTGATTTCAGTTATTATATCGACATTTTTGGCGCAACATTTGTGGCAACACTTTTTTTTTAATATTTGTATTTTTTTTTGTCTGCTTTCTTCATGTTAAAGGTAAAAAAAGCCTGCTGGCTATTTAATTGACAAGTTGAGTGGTTTCAAGATATGGTAACAATTTGAACAACATATTGGTTAATAATTGTTCGAAACATTTTTTGTAAATTACGTATTTAGTAAATACCATAAACAAATGAAAATTGCGCAGTTCGAGTTTTTATTGAAGACCTGATTTTTTTTTAGTTTTTGGTACAAGTTTAAAGTTTTGATCGTTGCAGTCAAAAATTGAATTTTTAATGAAAAATTTAATTTTTAGTTCAAAATTTAATTTGTAGTGAAAATTTTAATTATTAGTGAACAATTTAATTCTTAGTGAAAAATTTAATTTTTAGTGAAAAATTGAATTTTTAGTGAAAAATTGAATTTTTAGTGAAAAATTGGATTTTTAGTGTAAAATTGAATTTTTAGTGAAAAATTGGATTTTTAGTGTAAAATTGAATTTTTAGTGTAATTGAATTTTTAGTGAAAAATTGAATTTTTAGTGAAAGTACAAGTTTAAAGTTTTGATCGTTGCAGTCAAAAATTGAATTTTTAATGAAAAATTTAATTTTTAGTGCAAAATTTAATTTGTAGTGAAAATTTTAATTATTAGTGAACAATTTAATTCTTAGTGAAAAATTTAATTTTTAGTGAAAAATTGAATTTTTAGTGAAAAATTGAATTTTTAGTGAAAAATTGGATTTTTAGTGTAAAATTGAATTTTTAGTGTAATTGAATTTTTAGTGAAAAATTGAATTTTTAGTGAAAAATTGAATTTTTAGTGAAAAATTGAATTTTTAGTGAAAAATTGAATTTTTAGTGAAAAATTGAATTTTTAGTGAAAAATTGAATTTTTAGTGAAAAATTGAATTTTTAGTGAAAAATTGAATTTTTAGTGAAAAATTGAATTTTTAGTGAAAAATTGAATTTTTAGTGAAAAATTGAATTTTTAGTGAAAAATTGAATTTTTAGTGAAAAATTGAATTTTTAGTGAAAAATTGAATTTTTAGTGAAAAATTGAATTTTTAGTGAAAAATTGAATTTTTAGTGAAAAATTGAATTTTTAGTGAAAAATTGAATTTTTAGTGAAAAATTGAATTTTTAGTGAAAAATTGAATTTTTAGTGAAAAATTGAAATTTTAGTGAAAAATTGAATTTTTAGTGAAAAATTTAATTTTTTAGTGAAAAATTCAATTTGTAGTGAAAAATAGAATTTTTGTTGAAAAATTTAATTTTCAGTGAAAACATTTTTATTGAAAAATTGAATTTTTATTGAAAAATTGAATTTTTAGTGAAAAATTGAATTTTGAGTGAAAAATTGAATTTTTTAGTGAAAAATTTAATTTTTAGTGAAAATTTGAATTTTTAGTGGAAAATTGAATTTTTAGTGAAAAATTGAATTTTTAGTGAAAAATTTAATTTTTTAGTGAAAAATTCAATTTTTAGTGAAAAATAGAATTTTTATTGAAAAATTGAATTTATAGTGAATATTGAATTTTTTTTAGTGAAAAATTGAATTTGTAGTGAAAAATTGAATTTTTAGTGATAAATTGAATTTTTAGTGAAAAATTGAATTTTTTAGTGAAAATTTGAATTTTTAGTAAAAATTGAATTTTTAGTGAAAAATTGAATTTTTAGTGAAAAATTGAATTTTTAGTGAAAAATTGAATTTTTAGTGAAAAATTGAATTTTTAGTGAAAAATTTAATTTTTAGTGAAAAATTTAATTTTTAGTGAAAAATTCAATTTTTAGTGAAAAATTTAATTTTTAGTGAAAAATTTAATTTTTAGTGAAAATTTGCATTTTTAGTGAAAATTTTCATTTTTAGTAAAAAATATTTAGTAAAAAATTGAATTTTTAGTGAAAAATTGAATTTTTAGTGAAAAATTCAATTTTTAGTGAAAAATTTAATTTTTCACTAAAAATTCAATTTTTTACTAAATATTTTTTACTAAAAATGAAAATTTTCACTAAAAATGCAAATTTAATTTTTAGTGAAAAATTCAATTTTTAGTGAAAAATTTAATTTTTAGTGAAAAATTTAATTTTTAGTGAAAATTTTCATTTTTAGTGAAAATTTTCATTTTTAGTAAAAAATATTTTTTTAGTGCTTCGGCAAAAACGTTATTCAATGGTATGAGTTAATCCATCTCCAGGTTAACTCTTAAATGTCTTACAATTCACCATATGACACGTAGTCATTAAAATGTTTTGCCATTTACCAGAAAAAGAAAAATGTCTGCTCTCAGGCTCTGGTCATTGATCACCTCTCAACGTTGACGATCATTCACCGATCAACCGATCGAAGATCGACTTTAAATGCATAGTAACTACAAATTTAATTAGTTTTGTTTCGCATTCCTTGAAATGCGTACAAAATTTTTAAACTCTTTGGATCGACTGTCTTCGAAAATGCGTAGGTTGTTTGGGGGATGGGTGGGATGGTATCTTTGAGCATCATGATCATGATTGTTTTTGTTGCCGTGTGCAACACATATTTGCACGCCAAATGATAATTATCACACGCACCACACCAACAACACTCAGAGATGAGAACTCGGTCAGAGGTTGTGCCAAGAGTAGAACTTTTGTTTTTTGTTTTTCTTAAATTTTGTTGTATCTCTTGCCGCCGCTTAATTTGCCGTAACCGCCTCATTTTGTTTCCAGTCGCAAACCGTACTGTTTTTTGTTTTATATTTTTCCTTTTTGTAAATGATCCTTGTTGAATTATTCACCGACCACATAGCACCGCGTACGGCACTCATTAAGACGACGGCTTAAGTTGCGATATTTAAACACCTGATACGGCGCAGGTGGTGGAATTGTGGTCACTCGTGCAGCGATTTTTGGGGAGTTTATTTTAACCTCTTGATGTTCGCGCATGCGTGCGATTAATTGAAAAAAAAAAGAAAACAAAAGTGCAAAAAAATTGCAAACGAAGTGTTCTTTATAACTGCGTTGACGTGATTTACTCTTTACTCTTTAAAAATGCGATTTACTTTTGTGAGATTTTCGAATAGTGAATATGTGTTGTCGTAGGGTAAAGTCCAACGGTATGGTATTTCAGCTCATACAATTTTTTTATTTCTTAAATTGAACCTGTTTTTAACAATACTTCGGACCACCGCATAAGTAATTTTGTGTTACGTGTAATTCTCTCCCGATATAATTCATTAATCCCCAGACAATGTTTATATTTTAAAATAGGTACTGAAAAATTCTTTCCGAAATATTTCTTTACCGGATAGTTAGCCCCGACACAATTTTTCTCCGAGCAATTCATATCTTATCGTTAATTTCATGAAAAAATGGTTTTTGAATTGGGGTGTGTCTGGAACACCCACTGACAGGGTGCTTTCAAAATTATAGAAATCCCAACTAGACAAAATATGTCTGAAAGTTATCTATTTAATATTATCGATATCCGAAAGTTGTCCGAAATGTTACGAAAAACATGTCTTTTGTAATACAAATGATTGATCGGAAGTTTCATAAATTTGTCTTAAAGTTATTATCTCAAAGTAGTATTTTTAACAACTGAAAGGCAACCGGTTTAAGTCACAAAAAAGTGTACCTGACGTTAAAAAGTACATTTTTCTATATTCCAAATCTGATATTTTCTAATTTTTACAGAAATTAAAACTAAAACATATATTTTTTTATTTTTTTTTTATGATTATCGAACTAAATGTGTTAAAATTGAACAAAAGAGAATAAAAAACATCTTAAAACAATTTCGTCTAAAACTAAAACAATTGTTTTAACAGAAATTTTAAAACATTTTTATTAAAATTTAAAACAATTCTTATTAATTTTTTTATTTAAGTAAAAAAAAATAAAAAATATATATTTTTTTATTTATTGGTTTTCCATTATTCTTTATTTATTTTATTTTTATTATTTCAATTTTATATTCTACTCTCTCGTTTGGAATGGTATTGTGTACTTGCTGAAGCCTATTTTACTAATAGTCATCATCTACCAACACTACCACTGCTTATTATCCCTGTTTTATAAAATTTGGGGGCTATGAATAATATGGCAGGGTGACATCAAACACAAAATTTCAGTTTAACGCTTATATGCTGCCCCTAGATGTATGTTGTATGCATTTCACATTGCATTTCAAACCGTAAATGCTGCATACCTTTAGGGGCATGTAACGAAATCTTGGATTTTAAAACCAATGTGATTAAATTGAAAACAATTTCGTTTTTGAAAACAAATTCGTTTTGGAAACAATTTCGTTGTTGTTAATTTTAAAGTATGTGTTTTTCTCATAGTATGTTTTTTCACAATCGGATCGTTGTTTGTCCACCTTTTGGAAAGCTTTTTAGAATGCAAATAAGTGAACATTAGAAAGACATCATTTTAGGTATCATTTCGTATAATGTTTAACTTAGCAAGAAACAAAGAATTATTGAATTATAACTCTTTAAATTTAAACACTAGAGGAATAAAATTAAATTTATTTTACAGATAATCGATGAGAATTAATAGGAAATTTCAATATTGACATTTTCTATAAAAATTATAAGAGATTTTTTTTTCGTTATAAATAATATTTTTAGAATATTTGTTCTTTTAAAATTTAGTTTTTCTCCAAATTTAATTTTGCAAATGTTATAAAAGACCCATGTTCAATGTTGGCAGGACGGGGAAAAAGGCGTGTATACTATGTTTAAACATCATATCTTTGATGTGCACGGATTAACCGATCGTAATTATATAAGTTGAGACTCTTCTTTGAATGACATTAAAAACCTAGAGCCGTGTTTTCTATAAAGTTTAATTCGATTTCGGTTATCCTCTTCGTTTCGTATTTGGTTTTCGGTTATGAAACAAACTCAAATTATGAACTCTGATTGTTTAGAGTAAAAAAAAAATAAACTTTTTGACAGTTCAGAACTATTAAACAAAAAGCCTAATGGAAAGCTTTCCTGTTCCAAATTTATACAGGGTTCATCGATGTCAATAACTCGGGAAGTGATTCTATGATTCAAAAAATTATGAAAATATAAAATAAAAATATGTCTTATTTTGCACCCAGTTTAAGATACAGTGTATTTAGTAAATGCATATTACTTAAATAGTCTATTCAAGAAAATTGGTTATAAAATTCAATCTGTTGATAAATGAATATCACTCATATTTTAGACAATTAAATTGCCCTTCCAATGGTATATCACATCATTGAATCTCAGGATTTTTCCTCTTTTAAAATGTACGTAAAGTTGAAATTTACAAAAATAAAATTTAAAATTTTTACTTTGTCATTGATTTTTTCAAAATTTCGTTATTGATCACCCCATTTCTAATTTATAATGACTGGTCTATCATTCCCAGTATTTTCATATCAATCATAGTGATTTTAACTTGGTAAGAAATGCTGCAGAAATAATTAAACTGTGGCGGGTCTTGTGATTTGGTGGTACAAATAAAAGAAAAAATTATAATGTTTGGAAATATGATCAGAAAATATATTCTGTGAAGTAATATGATAATGATTACAATTTTAATAAATGTTTAAAATTATTTTTTTTTTCAACTTCCAAATCTCAACACCCGCCAGTGTTTAATTATTTCTGCAGAATAACTTACCAGTTTTAAATCACTATTATTGGTTAGAAAGTACTGGGAATGAACTGGTCTATAATTATAAATTATAAAAACCAGGGGCGATCTATAACGATATTTTGTGAAAATCAATGACAAAGTTAAATTTGTATTTTTATTTTTGTAAATTTCAGCTTTACGTACATTTTAAAAAAGGAAGAAATCATGGGATTCGAGGATGTTATATACCATTGTTATATAAAATTGTTATTCATTTATCAACAGATTAAATTTAATAACCAATTTTCTTGAATAGACTATGTAAGTAATATGCATTTACTAAACATCCTGTATCTTAAACTGGGTGCAAAATAGGACATATTTTAATTTTAAATTTTCTTATTGTTTTGAATCATAAAATTACCTTTCGAGTTATTGACATCGATGAACCAAACAGCCTGAATATATGTATTTTTTAAATTAAATCCTTTTATGAAGTAATGTTGTGTAGTTGATACGTCTATTATCAGTAACTATGATATCAATATGCATAATACTTCAGAATTATTTAACAATGCCAAAATAAATATATCAACTTGTTGTAAACTGAGTATTTTCTTTTGTCTATGCCATTATTGTGAGCATGAGGTTAAAACCAACTTTTGAGTCGTATCATGTTACAGAATTTCAAAACATCAACATGTGTTTTAATTGCATAACTTTTGTAAAGTTTTTGAGAAGAAATTGTAAACTTTTGTTTTGTTTTAAATTAAATTAAACACATACACATTTGTAACATAATATACTTTGAGTTATATTATACACAAGTAGAGAGTATTTCTACCTCCATTTAAACTGCTTGCTTGCACTTAATGCTGCCCCCAAACATTGTGAGTCTGAGACTCATCACTTTTGTCGAAGGAGTAGATTAATATGGCTGTTGTTTTTTTTTAATATTTTTTTTTTTTATGTTTGGTTTTAATTCGCCACATTCTCGTAAGCTTGAAAAGTTTACGCACGCGGTACCACTTGAATCCTCAACCTTTGTGTTTGGCGGTTTTGTCTGGGAAAATAAAGACCACAAAAAACATGGGGCTCCAATTTACAGCGCAAAACTACTTTAAAATGCTTGTGTTAACGCTTTGCAAGTTGGTCGTGGACGCCGGGTTTTTTTTTGTGTATGAGTTTTTTTTTTAATTTTATGTTGTTTTTTTTATTGTTCTTGTTTGACGGTGCAATTTCATAAAACTCGTACAGAACATCAACATCCATAACAGCAACGAGTAAAGCCTAATACCGGCAACAGCATCTACATCAACTACTCACTCACTCATCATTTCAACAACGAAAACATTTAATTTGGAAATTTCGCGTTTTTCGCCCATTGCGGCTTAAAGTCACGCATCTCACGATCGAACTATTATAAACCCACCTTCAGAATCGTTCATGCATTCATTCGACCAAAGTTATCCTGCAAATACTTTGATGATTAGCATTTAGCGGTGTGTACGAGCAAATGGGAAATGGCATGAAATGAAACGAAATGATATGAAACAATTTGCCATTGTGGTTGCTTGAGGATGGAACATATGTGAAGTGATGTGATGTTTATATCCGATTTTGGTTGAATACATTCTAATACATTACATATATTAGTAACATTAGGCAGAGTGACTTCCGGAATCGATTTAGCGATGTCCGTCTGTGTCTCCGTATGTCTTTTAAAATCACGATTTCAAAGTTCAACGTAACTCTGGAATGGGACTACTTATACATCTAAGTGGTCTGGTACTAAAAATGGACATGATCGGTCTATTGTGGCCCAAACATTTATGTTGAAATACCCCCTAATATCTACGGGTCAATTTTCCTTATTGTTTTGAACCCTTTGAAAACCAAATATATAAAAATAATGTTTTTTTTATGGTGAACTGATTTATGTTTCCACCAAAAATAACGGGTATTCGGTACACCGAGAATAAAAACTTTAAAATTATTTTAAATTTCAAAATGTTTACCTTATATTACAAATTTCATAGTTTAATAATGGGACTAGTTTATAGTGGTACTTTTTCATCTGAAGTTTCACTTTTCATTTTATGTAAGTGTACAAAACATTGCCTGCGTTCAGTGTTCTCATTCTACTGCGATCGTAGATCTTGCATTTTTTAAAATCCTCTACTCCGGTAGTAGTATTTTCTACTCCTTTTTCATAATTTTCTACTCCCTTTTACTGAAATCTTGCGCCCCAAATAAATTCTTAATATTCTATGATCAATAACTATGATCTTTTAATTGTAGAAGTTATAATTAAATATACGTTTGTATCGACTTTTATAAAATACATTTTGAAAACACCATGTATTTCATTGACTGTTCCAGATACACCCCAAATCTGGAACAGACCACCCTGTATACATCAGCATTATAGAAAATCCATAAAATCAGAAATTAATAGAAATGTTAACTGACATATGTGAACACTGCCTGCGTTGCTCATTTTTATACCCTGCACTAAGAGTGAAAGGGTATATTCAGTTTGGTACGCCGTTTGTAACACCCTGAAGAAAGCATCTCCGATATGGAAAAGTATATATATTCTTGATCAGCATGACCTCCTGAGTCGATTTTAGTCTGTCCGTCCGTCTGCCTGCCTGTCTGTCTGTCTGTCTGTCTGTCTGTCTGTCTGTCTGTCCGTCTGTCCTTCTGTCTGTCTGTTGAAATCACGATTACGGAAAAAGTAGAAGAGCTAGAGCAATGAAACTTTAGATTTAGATTACTTATATATCTAAGCTGCCTGAACAAGAAAATTGCCATTATCGATCTATTGTGACCTGAGAACGGACCTCATATAAAATGTACATCTACAGATCAATTTTACTGTATACGTGCTTAGGTAAACTTTTTTGGTCGAATATATATTGACATCATGCTGAAATACATGAAAATAATGTTTTCCTGCGAAACGAGTTGTGGTTCCCAAAAAAAATTCGAAATTCGGTACACAATTCGGTTCTTCAGCGATGGAAAGTTTGTAGTTATTTTCAGGATTCGTATACCCTGGTGACCTATATACCACTTTTAATGGTAACCACGCATATGTTTAGGGTATTTATAGTCAGCTTAGACCGACTATAATTTTGATAATCCTAACTATCATAATAACACCTACTAGAAAATTTCCCATGTGATCTAACCTCCCAACTGGTACTTATTAGAATGATCTGGGTCTAGAAAAACTATCTCACTCCCGATCGGATTAGCCATTAAACAATAGATCTCGACATTTTGAATATAAATGTAAGACGTTTAATGGTTTAACAATTAAAGATATTGTTTTAGAATTATTTTCATTATATCATTAAAGACTTTAACTATCCTTTCAGTAATATTACCCGTCGAAAGAGCTTCCTTTCCTTTTTTCGTTATTTATTTTCTTTCTCTCATTTTTCTCTTCTTTCTTTATTTCTTCAATATTACGACAAATATAGATTACTTTGACATGGAAATTGAATAATATGTCTTGTACAGTATTTATTTTTAAAACATATGCTTTTCCCTACAATTTGTGGTTGGATACCGACGAGTCCCTATGTCTAATTTGAGATTCCAGTTGGCACTTTGTGATTGTTTCGTGAGACACACGTTTTGCTATCTGGGTTAATACATTTGGAATACAAATCCTGTGCGCTCTTTTCTAAACTATATAGAAATATAAATTTTGCTGTAGTTAGGAGATTTCTATATAGCGATAGTTGTTATTTAATCCGAATATTTTACCATGTGATTCTTTTTATTTTCGAATATTATACTATTATAAATATTACTGAGAACAATTTGCCATCAAAGAATTTCACTTTTCTGCATAACACCAAGCCTTTCTTACTTGTTCTTATTTCCAAGATTTTAAATATTTTTCACTTAAAGCATCAAGTCTTTAAAAATACAAATCGTTTAGAAGAATCGTCAAATGGAACATTGTACAAGTCAGATTTGCTGAAATGCGATACGTAACACAGTGGCATTAAAAACTGGGTACTAAGCACATAACATGCAAATATATATCCACCCATAGTAGGTGATTCTTCCACACATACATTGAAAAAATTGTAACTCTTGCTTTCTTTTTGGTTTCGTTGCCACTGCTTCGCATTTAATATGTTTATTCATACCGAAGTAGGTTTTAAACCTAAAAACAATTTCATTTACTGTTGCTTCCTGCTGCAGGGACACTGCCACCGTGGCGTCCTGTGCCGCGGCGTCGTGTTGTTGCAGTTGTATGGAAATAATCCTCGTTAGGGCACGATATGGTAATTGTTTCCACTCATGTTGCTGCAGACTGCGTCAGCGACATGAAGAGGAATAACGTATTAAAAAAAAAGGAAAAATACTTATATAGTATATGTATAAAAAAAAGGCAGATTAGACGCAGTGGCATTTTCAGCAGGATGCTACAGGATATGTGTGCGTTGGAATTAAAATATTTATGTTGCTACAGATGATGCTACAAGGGTCACCTCTCATACGCATACGTAGAAACGAATGCGAACGCAATTATTGGATCGGCATAGCATACACAATGGTGAATGTCAAGTACGCTATGAGGAAAAAAAAATATGAATTTTATTTTCTCTCATACTATATTATAAATTTAATAAATGAGGCTGTATTTTTTAAAATCTGCTCTCAAAGAAATTATTAAAATAACCAAAGCGTATATATATGGTTTTGTATAAGTTACGTTAAATTTTTCTAAAACCTTAGTTAAAGACTCGACTTGATTGAAAGACTTAAGGCCCTACTATACTCCTTTTAAGAAAACGTAGGAAAATGTCAAATAAAACAAAATAGAAAAGGTCTGGGATCACATGTGACTTTGGTACAACCACATTCTTTATTCTTTAGATGAAACTATTCACGTCTGACTTATAAGAGTCCTGCCGATTTCATAAAGTGTCTCTCTATCTTTTCTAAAAATTCACTTACACATTTTTTTCTTATTTATTAACCAATTCAGAGTAAATAGTTAAAGACTTAGCTTTCAGAACTTTGCTTCGTAGAACTCAATCATAACTGACCTACGTACTGTTCTGTAGATTGACGTATTCACCACCGACCTATCAGAGTCCTACCAATTCATATAATTCATACAATTTATGACTTTTTTTGGAAAAGCGATTGGTATTACGATTAAGTTGCGCGTAATATTTCGTAGAATGTAGTTAAGACTTTTGAAATTCTTTGTGCTTCGAGATAAAATTATTGGGTTCAGATATGTATTTGGTATAACGTAATTATAACAGCCCTACAGTAATATTCTGTAACTAAACCTATTCACCTTCGATCTATCAGAATACTGCCGATTTTATTTTGTGGATAATATATAAACCAGAAACAACAATTTATTTTAATGCTATCAGAAAATAGTTAAAGACTTGAAGATTGAAAGTTTTCACTTTCTAAACAGACTTCCGACCTATCAGAATCCTGCAGATTTCATATCGAAATATACACATCAGATAACACAGCTTGATTTAAATCGGAGTTGTCGAGTTGTCAATCTGACACATGTACATCGCATATACAGAAGTATACAAAAGTTTAGAAGCCTTTATTTAAACAATTCCTTTTATAACATATTATGACATGATATTTGCCTCATTCGTTTAAACATCACATATTACTGATCATGCCACTCAAAAACACAATGTGCTACAATTAAATACAATGTGGCTATGAAGAGACTTCCAAGAGTTACGGAAAACCCGACGATAAAGAATTCGATGAATGTGATTTTATAGCCATGTTGTTCGGCTACACCAGCGCACACCACATTTGCCGAGGCGCCAATCAAGGTACCATTACCGCCGAAGCAGGCACCGAACGCTAAAGCCCAAACCAATGGATGCAGCGGCAAATCGAGATCCTTATTTTGTGACAGCGATATAACGATCTTCACCATCATTGTCGTCACCGGAATATTGCCCAGAAACGCCGATGCAATACCAGACACCCAGACAATGATTATAATCGCCAAAATTAGACGATTTTCAGTTGGCACCAATGAAATCAAACCCACCGTCATGTCGCCAATAACCTCGATCAGACCGAGATCGGATAGTGCTTCCATTAGTATGAAGAGTGAGGCGCAGAACAGCAATGTGGACCATTCAACACGCGTCAATATCGCCTGCATGTGCTCGAAATCGGCCAGAATAAGCAGTAGAATGGTGCCAAGTAGTGCGCTCCAGCCCATGGACAAATTATGCAGATGCGGCACCGAATATAAAAAGAATAGAGCGACGACAAAGCAAAATGCTATGAATGATTTGATGAGCAACGCTTTGTTTCGTATGGGATATTTTTCTTGTAGACTACGTAGTGTTTCTTCAAAATTCGGTTGGGCTGCCACACGTTCCCACACTGTGCTATCGTGCTTGAGTTCCTCCATTTCGGACGTTTGCTTATATTGTATGTCGTGATATTTACAATAGCGGAGTTGCGCATAGGCCAAAAGCATTCCCAGTATGACACCTGGTAGCATATGCAGCGTGAAGGTTGTGAAGGTGATACCATGCGAAGCAATGAATTTATTCGAACCGATTATGAAATTTGGCGGATCGCCGACCGGTGTTAATGCAGCGCCAATATTCGACGAGATCACCATACTCATAAGAACAGGCACATGATTTACAGAGGTCACTTCACAAAGACGTATTGTGAATGGAGTCATCAACAGCATTGTTGTGACATTGTCAAGCACCGCTGATAACACAGCGGCAAACAGACACAAACATTTGATCAGCGCCCAAATGTGTCCGCGAGTGATTTGGTATGCGTATACGGCCAAATAGTCAAAAATTCCAGACTCCGATAGTATGGCTATTAATACCATCATTCCGACGAGCAGTAACATGGTCTCCGTATCGATCCAGTCCATAATAGTGGCTATTGCAGGACGTGAATCCATCACACCCAAAATGGCAACGGATGCTGTCGAGGCCATAAGTGCGGCAAAGGTACGATCAACGATTTCCCAAATGATCAGTATATAAAGGCTCACCAGCACAACAGTGCCAAAAATAATACCCTGATACTTGTATAGGGGCTTTGTATTAAAGGAAAGTTTTACCGTAAAATAACGTTTAACGTTGCTATTTAATCTCAACTGTACGTCGCTATTTTCAGCCACATGATCAGCATCGTCCAATTCAAAAACAAAATGTTTTGTCGTTTTCGGTGGTCTTTTAAACCCTTCCTCACTCACCAGCTCCAGGCGCCAATATGGTGCAATGTTTTTTGTGTCCTTGACTGCACCATTATCGTCGTACAAAATACGTTGCACTGTGACAAAAAGAAAAGGTACGACACGATCAACATCGTTATGCATATCGTCTGCATCAACAAAAGGTCCAGTTATTGTAACACCCAGTCGTGGTCCGAAATTTTCCGCTCGCAACACAAACCCTTTAGCGGTAGCGATTGGCACACCTAACAATTTTCGTGGCTTATAGTCCTCCTCGATGATCAGAATAAAGACGACGCACATGACCCAGACCACAAAGGGTAGCGATATTTTAGATATGCCACGCTTCAGTTTACTAGACGACACGGTGCTCTCATCGTCAGTGTCACTTTTATCACGTTTCTTTTCAATTGTTACTCTATGCTTCAATTTTGGTTCATCTTCGTCAATATCAAGTTTCTCATCGTCTTCCGGATCGGCACCACCACCAATATTTTTGCTATGTTGACTTTCCAAAGCGGATAAATCGGACAAATCGTTATCTGGATGTGTTGTATGCTGCTCCGATGCGGACAACCAGATATCGACCGAATTGCAGGCGCGTTCATCGTTGGAAAATATAACAGCCGGAAGAGGGTTTTCACGAGACATTTCTCAAATTAATTTATTAAAAAATGTTGTCAAAATAAGAAATGAAATGTTGAGCGAAAAATCGTAAATGATTGAGAAAATGTTTCGATTCAACAATGCCATATATAATGGGATATGTTAGATTAATCAAATGGAAAATACCCCATAAACCGATTGTTCCAAATGGAACGTTGTTTGTACTAGATTAACCAATTTACGGGATCTCTGGGAATCGAGTCACAAACAGACAAATTTGTTATTCTTTTATGAGCTCTCAAAAAAATCTCATAAAACTACCGCATTTGAGTTTGTTTTCGAAACTCTCAGAAATATTACGCATAAAAGAATTATGTTAAGGATTTATTTAGGAGCCCATATAAATTGGACTTGAAAAAGCAGGAAATGTAAAAGTGTGCGCTCAAAAAATGGACTCGTAAAAAGTTTCATTTAAAGAGTATTATTGGTGTACTCCTAATAGTAGTTAAAATGCTCCAATATACTCATAAATGAGAGGTAGTGTTATGATTACACCAACAAGTAGATTCTTTGAAGTGTACTATTTAGGAGGTTAGTTTTTCGTTTAAAAAAATTATAAATGCATTTTTTAATGTGAGATTAACTTGTAAATATACTGGAACCTGATAGATTGAACTTGGATGTCTGGGCTAAGAAATTCATGTCTTATTTAATAACCACTTCAGAGCTAATAGTTAAAGACTTTGCTTTCAGAACTTTTTAGAACGCATTCATAACTGACTTACATATTATTCTGTATATTGACCTATTCCCCTCCGACTTATCAGAGGCCAACCTATTTATACAATTTATCTGGCTTCAATAGTTTTTTTTTTTGCAAGAGCGATTGGTATTTACGATTTTGTATAAGTTGCACGTAATACTTCGAAGAATATAGTTAAGACTATTGAGTCTTTGCGATCCGAGAGATTTAAATTATTGAGTTCAAATGTTTGGTATAATGTAATTATAACAGCCCTACTTGTAATATTCTGCAAATGTACTAATTCACCTTCGATCTATCAGCCGATTTCATATTGTGGATAATATGTTAGTCAAAAACAACAATGTATTTCAGTATACACAATAGATAACACATCAGATTACACAGCTTAAATCGGAGTTTTCAATCTGACTCATATACATCGCATATACAAAAGTTTAAAAGCCTTTATTTAAACAATTCCATTTATAACATAACATGATATTTTGCTCATTCGTTTAAATATCGCATGTTACTGATCATGCCACTCAAAAACACAATGTGCTACAATTAAATACAATGTGGCTATGAAGAGACTTCCAAGAGTTACGGGAAATCCGACGATAAAGAATTCGACGAATGTGATTTTATAGCCATGTTGTTCGGCTACACCAGCGCACACCACATTTGCCGAGGCGCCAATCAAGGTACCATTACCGCCGAAGCAGGCACCGAACGCTAAAGCCCAAACCAATGGATGCAGCGGCAAATCAAGATCCTTATTTTGTGACAGCGATATAACGATCTTCACCATCATTGTCGTCACCGGAATATTGTCCAGAAACGCCGATGCAATACCAGACACCCACACAATGATTATAATCGCCAAAATTAGGCGATTTTCGGGTGGCACCAATAAAATCAAACTCACCGTCATGTTGCCAATAACCTCGATCAGACCGAGATCGGATAGTGCTTCCATTAGTATGAAGAGTGAGGCGAAGAACAGCAATGTGGACCATTCAACACGCGTCAATATCGCCTGCATGTCCTCGATATCGGCCAGAATAAGCAGTAGAATGGCGCCGAGTAGTGCGCTCCAGCCCATGGACAGATTATGCAGATGCGGCACCGAATGTAAAAAGAATAGAGCGACGACAAAGCAAAATGCAATGGATGATTTGATGAGCAACGCTTTGTTGCGTATGGGATATTCTTCTTGTAGACTACGTAGTGTTTCTTCAAAATTCGGTTGGGCCGTTGTCGTGGCACTCATTTCATGTAATTCACGCTGCAATTTTTTAATCTTCTTCTGCAATGTATCACGCACGGCCTCGTCATCCTTGGAGAAAGCTGTGATGCCGGCTGCAGCGCGTTCCCACACTGTGATCTCGTGCTTGAGTTCCTCCATTTCAGGCGATTGCACATATTGTAAGTCGCTAATTTTGCGATATTTGCAATAGCGAAGTTGCGCATAGGCCAAAAACATTCCCAGTATGACGCCCGGCAACATATGCAGCGTAAAGGTTGTGAAGGTGACACCATGCGATGCAATGAATTTATTCGAACCGATTATGACATTTGGCGGATCGCCGACCGGTGTTAATGCAGCGCCAATGTTCGACGAGATCACCATGCACATAAGAACAGGCACAGGATTTACAGAGGTCACCTCACACAGTCGTATTGTGACTGGAGTCATCAACAGCATTGTTGTGACATTGTCAAGCACCGCTGATAACACAGCGGCAAACAGACACAAACATTTGATCAGCGCCCAAATGTGTCCGCGAGTGATTTGGTATGCGTATACGGCCAAATAGTCAAAAATTCCAGACTCCGATAGTATGGCGACTAATACCATCATTCCGACAAGCAATAACATGGTCTCCGTGTCGATCCAGTCCATAATGGTGGCCATTGAAGGACGCGCATCCATCACACCCAAAATGGCAACGGATGCCGTCGAGGCCATAAGTGCGGCAAAGGTTCGATCAACGATTTCCCAAATGATCAGTACATAAAGGCTCACCAGCACAATAGTGCCATAAATTATACCCTGACCCTTGTCTAATGGCTTTGTATTAAAAGAGAGTTTTACCGTAACATAACGTTTAACGTTGCTATGTAATCTCAACTGTACGCCGCTATTTTCAGCCACATTATCAGCATCATCCAATTCAAAAACAAAATGTTTTGTCGTTTCCGGTGGTCTTTTAAATCCTTCCTCACTCACCAACTCCAGGCGCCAATGTGGTGCAATATTTTTTGTTTCCTTGACTGCACCATTATCGTCATACAAAATACGTTGCACTCGGACAAAAAGAAAAGGTGCGACACGATCAACATCGTTATGCAGATCGTCTGCATCAACAAAAGGTCCAGTTATTGTAACACCCAGTCGTGGTCCGAATTTTTTAGCTTGTAACACGAACTCTTTAGCGGTATCGATTGGCACACCTAACAATTTGGTTGCCTTAAAGTCCTCGTCACTAAGCAGAATAAAGACGACGCACATGACCCAAACCACAAAGAGCAGCGATATTTTGAATATATTAAGGCCACGCTTCAGTTTACTAGGCGGCGCGATGCTCTCATCGTCACCGTCACTTTTATCATGTTTCTTTTCAATTGTTACTCTATGCGTCAATTTTCGTTGTTCTTCGTCAATATCAAGTTCCTCGTCATCCTCCGGATCGGCACCACCACCGATACGTTTGCTATGTTGACTTTCTAAATCGGATAAATCGGACAGATCGTTATCTGGATGTGTTGTATGCTGCTCCGATGCGGACAACCAGATATCGACCGAATTGCAGGCGCGTTCATCGGTGGAAAATATAACAGCCGGAAGAGGGTTTTCACGAGACATTTCTCAAATTAATTTATTAATAAAAGTTGTCAAAAGAAGAAATGAATTTATGAGTGAAAAGTCGTAAATGATTGAGAAAATGTTTCGATTCAACAATGTCATATACAATGGGATATTTTACATTCATCAAATGGAAAAACCCAATAAACCAATTGTTCCAAATGTACCAGATTAACTAATTTATGAACGCTCTGAAAGTGACGCCATAAAGAAGACTCCTTTTTTAGTCTTTTATGAGCTCCCAAAAAAAGACTCATAAAACTATCGCTTTTCATTTTTTTTTTTTCGAAACTCTCCAAAATATTACACATAAAAGAATTATGTTAAGGTGGTATTTAGGAGAGCATATAACGTGTAAAATTAGCAAATGTAAAAATGGACGCTCAGAAAATGGACTCGTAAAAAATTTCATTTGCCGAGTATTATCGGAGCACTCCGAATAGTAGTAAAAATGCTCCCAATATACTCGCAAATGAAGGTTGCGTATCGAAAAATGTGTTCTATGAAAGATATTGACAGTCGCTGGGACCAAACCCGGGACCTCTCGGCTCGTAATCCAACACAACAGCAGTATTAAGACAGATGTAATAAATGGTATTAGAATAATACAAATTTTATATAAACATATAAAATAAAGTTTTAATTTATATTTAATTTTCGTAAAAAAATAACAAACTTTAAAAGTTTTTAGCACTGCAAAAATGCTAATGATTCAAAAGTGAAACTTACCTCATATAAAGTTAAATACAGAAATATTTAATTTACGCATTCGTTTTTGTGAAAAGTTTCGTTGTGCGGTAATGAGTTTCCGTCTATTCACTAACAAGGCAACGATAAACCTTTTGAAGCTTTTTTTTTTTGAAATGCGCCTGATTCATTCCTGCCTGTTGCCTGCCATCCTCAGAGTAACAACCAATTTACGCAGTACCTATGCAATGACGGAAACGATTACAAAGCGGAAGTAAAAATGTATATGGTCGTTTTTTTTGCAAGTAGGTACATTGTTTATACTTTATAGTTTACTTGAGTAATGTATATGCAAAAAGTATAACTTTTTGACAAAATAGTTAAAAAATCTATTGAAATTTATTTAAAATTATACTAAGAATTCCCAAAAACAACTAAAATAAAATTATACCTCTTTCTGGTATTAAACCTTGCCTCGAGCCAATTTATGTCTACCACATAAATTTGTTATATTTCACTCTCGACGTTGGCTTTTGTTCATTGTCGAGAAATTATTATCACGATATATGGTAGAACCTTTGCTGTTTTGAGTTTAGTGTTTCCAAAAGATTGCGTTGATATTCGTATTGTAAATATTTGCACCGTTATAAATTTTCCACGCAATACAACGTACATAAATTTGTGTTAAACACATGGCAACCCCCATATAAAAAGAGTCATAATCAAGGTCGTGTGCGAACAAATATAACATAAAAAAATCTATAAAGCATAGGTATTAAAAAGAGCTGCCAAAGGAGCAATTCACAAGAAAAGTATGTCTGTCTGTCTGTCTGTCTAAAGAAAATAGACGAAAGTTTTACAAGGCACAAATAAAGTTGGCTGTTTACAAGGCAATAGAATCCTTTGTCGTCGGTTTGTGTGTGAGAACGTACCGTGGATTGTCACGACAGGGTTGAGTTTTAACTCTTATAGAAAGTAGTATTTTATAAGAATAGCAGTAGAATTGAGTTGAAAGAAAAGGAATGCTTCTATGATGATAAATGACATTTTAACTATTGTATCAATTTAATAAGTGTTGGCTGATAGACATTCGAAAAATAAGAGTTAAGGACAAAACATAAAAGATTTTAGTAAATAAACTAATGGTCTCGTAAAATATGGTATATATTTGAAGAGTATTCTGAAATCAATATATTTTAGAGTTTGAAATGTTATACGATTCAGTACAAAGCAGGACGACGTGTAAAAACGAAAATGTAACCGTATCTAAACTGGGACGGAACTGGAAATAATAGAGATGTAAGTCGAAACCTAAGAATTTCAAGTGCAAGTACTCCGATGAGGCAAGAAAGGCAGATCGTCTACCACCAAGGACGGAACTGGAAATAATACGGAACAGGACAGTCGAAACCTAAGAATTTCAAGGGCACCAAGATTTTCACATTACTACAAATTCTGTAAAACCCAAATAGAGGCAGATCGTCTACTACCAACTTTTCGTAGACTACAAAGCTGCCTTCGAAAATTTTCCGGAGCAACACACGTTAGACAAGGTTTCAGACAAGGTGACTTTCTTTCGTGTGATTTGTTTTACCAGATAATGGAGAACACACGAGAAGTGCAGTGAAGTTTTCTCCAGTTTAAAGAAGCAATCACGTCGAATGGATCTTACGGTGATAGAGGACAAGACGATGTAGCTGGTATTAACAATGCGTCCCGATATCTTGGACAACACGTCACAATTGACAGCCAAAATTTGGATGACGTGAAGCACTGCGTCTACAAGCATCAACAAGAATAAAAATTTCGTCCTTGAGATAAGCCTATGAATAACTCTTGCCAATAGGTGCTACATTCGACTTAGGTACGTAATTGAAGAGCAAAGTTCTCTCTCTCAACGGACGCTCTATAAGTCACTCATCATCATTCCAGTGCTACTCTATGGACGCTTGTCAACACCAAAGAGCGAGCTTAAGCAGAGAGAAAGATTCTTTGGACAATTTACGGCCCGATATGCGTTGAAAATTGGTACAGAATCAGATAAACGCATTAATATCCATATTATTTGATTCTTTAATATAATCGAGAATTGGAATTGAGAATGTCAAAAACATCAAACCAAAAACTAATATTTATTTCAGCTCTATAGTTTTTCTCTCAATTAACAATTCGATATCAAATACCAATAACTTCTTCTGGAACTTGTGATATGGAGAACCAATAAGAAAAATGTGTACTAATTTGTTTATGATTTTTTAAAGATATAATTATAGCATTTCTACTACATTCAAAATACATTGCAACCCCTTTTGTATATTATGTAAGTACTTAAATTGTGCAGTTTTTTTTTTGTATTTAAACATTTTCCTTTTGTTTCATTTTATGCTTTAAGGAGCTCACATTTCTCGCTGCTTCACTGCCGGATGGCAGGATAACTACAATATTGCGATACACTTGTTAACGTTGAAAAGGGGCTCAAATAGTATGGGCATAAATAGAGTAAGCTGAAATATGCCTTGGGGGCTTGATCTGCCAGTTACAGCACATTGGTGGAGTTCTTTACTACCTACACTTTACTTCGGATTTTTGAATGCCTTTGAACTTGAAGACAAGATTCGCGACCCCATATTCCCTGCACCCCCCCCCCTTCTAATGATGTAGTTGCTTAATTTTTGTGAGGGTTTTATTTTCAATTAGTTGACGTTTTAGTGGCTGTTGGTGCTTGCTGCTACTACTGCTTTAAAGCAATTAATTATAGCAATTGTAGGTTGTTGTGTTGGTGAAACTCTTGATTTCTTCCAGTTGAGCTTTGCAGCTATGTTTTTTGCAAGGTTTTTTTGTTTGCTTGTATTGTGTGTTTAATGAAATTAATGTTTCCCCATCAGAATTTAACTCATTTTAATTTTTTGCGGTCTCGTTGGTATTTTTTTTATTTTATTATACCTTTTTTTTTGTTGCAACCCTTGCGCTTGACTTGTTCGGATTTTAATAGTTGGTTAAACCAGAAGGTGGATTTGTGCCGCACACAGACAGCCACAGATGAATAAAAGTAATATATGTATTGGGTTGGGAGCATACTGGGATTTTGTACAGGTTCTAAAAGTTTTTTGTTTTTGAAAAAAGAAATATATGATAGAAATTTATTAGCTTGCATTTAATTTTTAAGGTCGTTGCTCGATTAGTAGCGGTTTTAAATACAATTTTTTGTATGTTTTTCATGGACTTTTTATTTTTAAATTATATATCCTAGAAAACCAAACGTTTCATTTCATCATTTTCCGCTTTAGATAATAGAAAATGATAATTTCAGCTTAGGTATATGATCTTAAGCCGAAATTATCATTTTCGATTATCTAAAGTGTAAATATTAGGGTTTTCGATAAATTCTAATCTATCTACAAAAATTACTAGTTTAAAATTTTAGAACATATCAATTATAATTCATAAATTTTCATTTGAAATAAAAAAAAATCAACATTTAAAAACATTATGAATTTCAAATGGAAAGTTATAAATTACAATTGATATTTTCTAAATTCGAAATATAAATTATGAATTTCAAATGATATTTAAAGATTAGAGTGGAAGTAGCGAGATACATTTTCTGAAAAATCGAGTTATGTGCATAAATTAAGTAATAACAAGATATTTACCATATAAAAAATACTTCCGACTTTAAAAAACTAAGATTAATGAAATTACATATGGGCATTTCCTGGGGGTTCCGGACTCCCGTCGTACGCCTAAAACTCGAAGGAAAATTAATGCATTTTTTTGTGCATGTAGTATTTAAATAGGACTAAACATCTGCAAAAAAATATAGAATTCTATACGTTAGAACAAAAGATCTTCCGCGGCGTTTCGGACGGGACAAAAACGGAAGTAAAGGTTCATATGGATATTCCAAAATGTCAGCCAATTTTGCGTACACTGAAAAAATTATAGGTTGTTAAAACAAATACTTTTAGCTGTTGAAATATTGTTAAGTGAAAATTTTTGCCACGACAATAATATTCTTCAATCGAGAATGTATTCTTCCCTCAAATATATTTTTCAATTTTGAAACAAAAGTGTCACTTTTCAAGCAACAATGACATCACTGTTGAATCCATTTTAATAAGAATTTTTATACCCTACACTAAGAGTGAAAGGGTATATTCAGTTTGGTACGCCGTTTGTAACACCCAGAAGGAAGCATCTCCGGTATGGAAAAGTATATATATTCTTGATCAGCATGACCTCCTGAGTCGATTTAGCGATGTCCGTCTGTCCGTCTGTCTGTCCGTCTGTCTGTCTGTCTGTCTGTTGAAATCCCTACTACTTTTAAAATTGAAGAGCTAGATAAATTAAACTTATAACTTAGATTACTAATATACCTACGCTGTATGTGCGAAAAAATTGGCGAGATCGGTCCATTGTGACCTATGATCCGACCACTTATGTTCAAATACCTCATATAAAATGTACATATAAAGATCAATTTTTATGTATACGTGCTTAGGTAAACTTTTTTGGTCAAATATATATTGATATCATGCTCAAATACATGATAATAATGTTTTCCGGCGAAAAGACTTGTGGTTCACAAAAAAAAAAATCGAAATTCGGTACATCTACCCATTTGTAAATATGGGTATAAAATGAATGGAAATTCTTCAGCGATTGAATGTTTGTAGGTATTTTCAGGATTCGTATATCCTGGTGACCTATATATCACTTTGAATGGTAACCACACATATGTGTAGGGTATTTATAGTCGGCTTAGACCGACTATAATTTTGATAATCCTAACCATCATAATTACACCTACTTTAAAATTTCCCATGTGATCTAACCTTCCCAACTGGTTTATCTTTATATCATATCTATCATCTTTAAAAGAGTCTATGAATTATATTACAAGCAGTCGTTTGAATGTTACTTTTTCAACAGTTTTGCACTGTTGGGGATACGATTTACTTTTGTGTGAACAGCGTGTCAAGATAAAACATATGGAATTTATTTCAATTTTCACGCACAGGAAAATATTTCCGTGCAAAACTGTTGAAAAACTGAAACATTCAAAACTATGCTTGACTCTTTTTCTTATGATATATGTTTTATTAGCATTTACAATAAGTGATAGTAAAGTTAATAGATCTTGGTTGGTTTTAGGCATGTAGAAGAGAACAGAGAAGTGAACAGAGATAATAAGAAGAATGAGAGTGAAATATTATAAAAAATAATTAAAAAATAAAAATTATAATAAAATTACACAATTTAAGAAACATTTTTTTAATTTTAAAAATTTCACGCAAAAGAAAAAAATCAAGAGTTTCTACAAAAGTAAATATATTCATGATCAGGATGACCTCCTGAGTCGATTTAGCGATGTACGCCTGTCTGACTGTTGAAATCCCTACTACTTAAACAATTGAAGAGTTAGATAAATGAAACTCATAATTTAGATTACTTATATACCTACGCTGTATGTGTGAAAAAATTGTGACCGGTCCATTGTGACCTGTGATCTGACTATTTATATTCAAATAACTCATATAAAATTTACATCTACAGTTCAGTTTTACTGTATACGTGCTTAGGTAAATTTTTTTGGTCAAATTTATATTGACTTCATGCTCAAATACATAGAAATAATGTTTTCCCGCGAAACGACTTGTGGTTCCCAAAAAAAAAAATCGAAATTCGGTACACCTATCCATTTGTAAATGTGGGTATCAAATGAATGGAAATTCTTCAGCGATTGAAAGTTTGTAGTTATTTTCAGGATTTGAATACCCTGGTGACCTATATACCACTTTGAATGGTAACCACATATATGTGTAGGGTATTTATAGTCGGCTTAGACCGACTATAATTTTGATAATCCTAACTATAATAATAACACCAAATTTAAAATTTCCCATGTGATCTAACCTTCCCAACTGTTTTTTTTTTTTGAAAGAATTTTTTTTTTCGATATTTTTTGTACTGTAGTTTTACACTTTTGGTACTCAAAGTTCCGGACCTGACAGATTTCAATTAGCTGTCAAACATTTTCTAGAATTACTAGGAAAATGATGTTTACATTTTTGGAAATGCCGAGGAAATTATTTTTCAGTTTGGTTCCGGACGGGACATCGAAAACCCTTATACAAAAATCGAAATTATTCCGTTATTTTAATTTGGATCATTATTTTTAAGCATTATACATAATTATTAATGTTACCTAAAAAACAGAAAATAATATATTGCATCTGTATGTCTTTAAAGTTAATTAATTTGGTTGCTCAAAATACATGAAAAATGGGTATATTTACATATTGCATAGTAACGTAACTTTATGAGTATTTTTATATACGTTGCCGTTAACGGAATAGAAATTTCTTTTCAGATATTTGGACTCAGATATTTAAGATTCCAAATTCATCGTAATTTTAAAGATTACACATTTTGAAGTTTTCGTCATGCCCATATGCAAAAAACCGCTATTTACAAGAAATAATTTATAAATTGATGAATTGGGTATGTGAAAATACTGTTCTCACAATTTGTATTGTTACTTAACTGATTTCTTCATTATCTGAATTTCAAATGGAAAATTGGGACAATCGAAATAGAATTTTGGGTGTCTTATCTTCACCACAATACAATTTATACCCCATTATAATATATTATGGGGAAGTAAACTTTAACTTGATTTTATAGTATTACATACAAGAATGATGGGAAATTGCAAGAGCAAGATCAAGATATAGTAGTCTTGTTCCTGCAGCGTCGTTCTTTTTATTGCATCTGCAGATCGATCTTGCTCTTGATCTTCTTGAACTTGAGAAAAACTGCAAGATAAACACCACGAAGTGAAAGAATAGTGTAACATTTTAATTAATTCTTAATAATTCGTGTAATATTTCTACAATTATATTATTTATTCAATATATTTCGAGTTGATATTCGTTAATACCAAATATTCTATTTAATTAAAAAGAAACAAATACATACAAAATACTATTGCTATTGTTTAACCTCCGAACTCCAGACATCAATACCAAGAATTTCGTTGCCAACAAAGGTGTCATAAATATCAGCAATTATTTGCAATATTAAATACTTCCTCTTGGTTTGTTACACCCACAACTACCCCATAGATGCTGACAGACAGCAAGACAGACATACAGACGGACAGACAGCAAAAAAACTGGTACGTGCTTTTACCTCTTTGCCAAGCTCTTTAAGCACAAACACAAAGAGCTGCTGTGAACTACTAGTACCCACGAGTATTTGTCATGTATTCCTAACAATTGCGCATCCACTTATTCCCATTTCTGCCAGTCGATGTGCTTCGAAATAAATTCCAACGTAGTACCATTGCTATAACCAAATCACTGCCGCATCCTGGTTCCTTGGCAGGTTCCCGCATACATCATCAATACACATACCACAGCGCACTAGTAGCAGCAGTGAAAAATAACAACAACAATATTATTCCTCAACAACATTTATCCTCACTGTGTGCACAAAGTTTTCAGACATTTTCCCGCCCAAAATACTTGGCAACATTGCAAAGAACCGCACCAAAACGTGCAACTTTCCTCTTTTTTTCTGCAACATTTTTCATTTCTTTCACTTGCTGTTGAGATAGATTTGCAACTTTTGTTTAAATGTTGTCTTTGGCAACATTACCATTCTAAGAATCAGAGTTGCCACATATATTTTTATAGCAAATTTAAAATGATGATCAAAATTAAATACATTTTTAAGGAAAAATTTTAGGTTTTATTGAAAAAATTGAATTTTGAGTGAAAAATTCAATTTTAAGTGAAAATTTAACTTTTAGTGAAAATTTGAATTTTTAGTGAAAAATTGAATTTTTAGTGATAAAATGAATTTTTAGTGAAAATTTGAATTTTTTAGTGAAAAATTGAATTTTTAGTGAAAAATTGAATTTTTAGTGAAAAATTGAATTTTTAGTGAAAATTTGAATTTTTGGTGAAACATTTAATTTTTAGTGAAAAATTGAATTTTTAGTAAAAAATTTAATTTTTAGTGCAAATTTGAATTTATAGTGAAAATTTGAATTTTTACTGAAAAATTGAAATTTTAGTGATAAAATGAATTTTTAGTGAAAAATTAATTTTTAGTGAACAATTTAATTTTGAGTGAAAATTTGAATTTTTAGTGAAAAATTGAGTTTTTTGTGAAAAATTGAATTTTTAGTGAAAATTTGAAATTGGTGAAACATTTAATTTTTAGTGACAAATTGAAATTTAAGTAAAAAATTAATTTTTTGTGAAAATTTGAATTTTTGGTGAACATTTTAAATAGTCTTCCGAAGTACCAGGCAACTCTGCTATTTGGCGCTGCTGCCATCTGTTGCAACGACATTTCTTTTGTTTAGCAACATCAACATATGTTGCCGCTGAGCATTGGCAACATTGCCTCGTTGTCCCCCCTTTTGCAAGAATTAGAAACCTCACAACAACTTTTGGCTCTAACAAGTTGAGCTTTGTTGCTTGCGTTCGCTCTCACGTTGCTTTGTTATCATTTTCGCTTCAAATGCTGAATTTCCTCGGCACCAGCAACATCAATAACAACAACACAACTCCAACAGCTCCAACAACAACCATACACAGGACAACTGTTGTTGTGATGATGATGTCGTTGTCTTTGTTGTAGTTGTTGTAATTTTTGTTGTTGCTGTTACAGTTGCTCCACGATGTTTTCCACGTTTCACGAATTGCGAATTTCAGTTAAGTTCAGTCTTCGTTTGTTGTCGTATGCGTGCGGTTGAGTCTGGCATCCGTATTTTCTGTTCGGCTGTGTGCGAACGACGAATTCTATGCGTTTTAAACTTTAAGCTTTAAGTCCCGGCTTCGTTGTGTTTTTCGCGATAAAGGCGGAAGTAACTCTTGACTGAGTGAGTGAGTGACGGAAGGAAGTGCGTTTCACAGTGTAACGGATAATTATTTGAAAAAAATAAAAAGTTAAATACTTGCCAAACATATTAGAATTACTGAAATTAAAAAGATAGTGTGCAAAATTAGCAGAAAAATGTGCATAAATATTAAAAACAAAAGTATATAAATAATAATTAACGCAGGACGATTTTAAGGTTGGTTTAATTAATGTTGAAATATTTAATTTGTTTTATTGAATTTAAAGTGCGAAAGGAAGTTTTGATTGGTAAATAAATAAAATAAGTATACATAGTATTTTTAACTGTGTTGGAATATTTTAAATAAACTTTCCTAATCAGCACACATTTAATGTTCTTAATATTATTTCGCAGATGTTGATGTTAAACTTATTATCCAACGAATTATTTTATAATAATTTTTAATATGGGATAAATATAATGTTAATTTTACGATATGAAACCTAATAAATTTAAATGTGAATTATTTACAAATTAAATTAAGTAACCCCATACTAAATTTATGGAAGGGTCCTAAGGGAAATACTTTTTCTACATATTTCAAACAGAGAAAGGCGAAGTTGGAACACACCATTTCCAAAATATGCCGTGAATCTGCCAATATAATTCCACAAAACTTTACAACCTGTTCCATTTATCTGTTTGTTTGCACGAAATATGCCGGAAATATTCCTGAAAAATACTTCAGACAAAATTTTTGGAAGTGTCAAGGCAGTTTAGAATCATTTTTTTGAATTATTTCAAACAGACAAAGGCGGAGTTTGTATCACAAGTTTTCTGCCCGTTTACAAAATATGCCGTGAATCTGTCATTCAAATTCCATAAAATTTCAAATTTACATTTTCCAAAATATTCCATTTATCTGTGTGTTTGCCAGAAAGTATCCCCAAATATTCTAGAAAAATGCCAGAAATTTTGTCTCGGGTAAGTAGCGTCTCACGGAGGAGAACAAAAAAGCCCTTTTTTTGGACAAAATTATATAAATTCAAAAGAAATTGGTAGGTTTCGCACGACACGTTTGTGGAACAATCTCCCTGCGTCCGTTTTTCCCGAGATTTTTGATATTGGCAAGTTCAAAACAAACATTCACCGACACTACTCCATCTTTCCCCCCTTCCTTTAACCTATCATCCCTTCTTACGATCAACACAGGGGCATCCCCTGAGCATTGGTTAATTTGTAAAAAAAACAAAATTAAAATAATAAAATATCAAGGTATAGTTATGCTTTACAAAATGTCTTCTACGGATTCACAAAAGTTATGTAAAAATATTAAAACTTCGAGAATTTTGTAGAAATTTTTGACATGTGATTTTTTAAAATCTAGAGCCGATATCGGTATGTTTTTTGTTTATTTTTGTCCACATTGATAGTGATCTGAAATAAGTTAGTGTTAATGAAGGATATCGTTTGCAGTCTTTAAAATACATTTACAACAAAAGGATCATATGTATGAAATTAGAAAATAAAATGGTAATGTTTGCATGTACTTTAAAGGTTAGTGCGTTGGACTGCGTGCCGAAAGGTCGAGGTTCAAGCCTGGACTGGGGCAAACAACACCTCTTCATAGAAACATTTTTCTATACCGCGCTACCTCTCGGCAGTAAATGGCAAACCGACGATAGTAAACATTGCCTATGAAAAGCTCTCACCCACCGTTCGGATTCGGCATTAAACTGTAGGTCGCACCACTTTAGTGAGAGAGCTCGGTCTAAGTTCTTATAGGACTGTAGCGCTATTCTATTATATTATTATTAATAGGTAATAAAATAGCGAAATCTTTCTAGATGAAATAGATTTGAATGAAAACCCAATCATTTTTACATCGTTTTAAATTATCGGAACCGGTTTAAAAATATTTGTGGAACCGGAATCGGAACCCATATATTTTATTGTTGGAACCAGAACCGCTTTTTTAAAAATCTTGGAACAAGAGCAGAACCGAAACCGATATTCTAAAGAGTTTTAGTCCCTGATTATATGTATAGGCCTTAACAAAATATAGTATTCATATAATTTGTTAAATCCTGCTAACTGGCTATACTTAAAAACATTTTTAAATTCTTTTACAATTATTGTATAAAAATAAACTTAGCAATAAGAATCTCTGATATGTGTTTATATTTAACAAATCTAATTTATTAAGTCTTAAAAGTCAAGAGACAAAAAGACAGTGGTTCAAACATTTTTATAGACTAAAAATTGTTTTTGATTACCGATTTTTTTGTAACTTTTCCATAGTCATAGTATCAAATCACTATTAAATTCTTTAACAAGGTGCCAAGACCATCAAAGAAAATAATAACTTCAAATTCATTCAAATATTACTGTGGAATTACTGTAATTTTCAAACTTCTGAAAAAATGAGCAAATCTCTGAATAATGAAATAAGAAATTGTCACCTGAGAATTTATTTGGCTCAAACGCCATTGAGTCGATTTCGAGAAAAAACGATAAAAATGATTTGGAGCAAAGTCGATGCTGAATATCTCAGATTTGATACGAGAGATCGATAACGGAATTAGAAAGAGAATTTAAGCTTGTTTGTTGCTTAACACGACTGGAGTTTTCCCATCTCATTGAAATATTTCCAATGTCCACCCAGTTCCGAGATTACACAACCTACCAATTACCAACCCATAGCAAAATGCTCTACGATTTTCCAGGTAATGGAGAGCGTAATACACTTAAGCTATGTGAACTATCTGAAGGGCAACGAATTACTTAGTCACAGGCAATATAGTATCTGTCGGTACAGATATTCTCCGAAATTGTATTCACATTTTTCGGTAAAGTAAGGTTGTTGCTTTAAATATTTCCTAGACTTTTTATTGAGTGTGGCATGATGTCCTCGTATCAAAACTAAATGCATATGGTGTCGGTAATTATTTTGCTCGAAAGGACAATTATTTTGCTTTCGACTCTCAACAGAATCATATATTCTCAACAGAATCACACTTTGTAGAGGGGAATTGGTTTTTAAGTATCACGATACGTTTGTGGAACAATCTCTCTGCGTTTGTTTTTCTCTACATTTTTGGCAAGTTCAAAACAAATATTTGCCAAAACTACTCCGTATTTTATCTCTCCATTAAACATATAATCCTTTCCTACGATCAATACTTTGCATTATAGGAATAGAGGGGGCATCCCCTGAGCGTTGTTTAATTTGTAAAGAAACGAGTGTAGTAAATTCTAAAATTTGTATAATTGTTTTATTAAAAAATTGTAAATAGACTTAATAAAAATATAAAATTTTAATTTTATAATAAGAAATGTTATTAAATGCCAACAATGATTTATTAAAGTTTTTGTTTTTGCTTATTTAATTCTCAAGCTAAATTTTTTTAATCATTCACGTAACGAGAATGAAATCAATTGCGTTCAAGAGATATTTCTCATTATATTTTCTCACTCTACGATTAATGAACAATTGAAGTGCAAAAAATAAATAAAATGCAGATACCAATTGCAATTACTTTTCTGTGCAGTATTTCTCTGCACACGTTCGCTGACATTTAACCGAAAGGGATGAAAAATACATTATTTTTATACAGTTTAATTGAAAAAATTGATACGATGGTATTCCTTTAAATGTATTCAGAAGAATTAAATGTTTACTGTATCAATATACTATCGCATCATCAGATGATTAATTTAGATTTAAATTACTCTGAATATTTTGATGATTTTAATAAACTATAAATATTTTTATGAACTCAACCAAAAAATTAGAATCACACTATTATGGTTACACGCAGAGATAAAAAACATTATGTTGTTCGCCGCTCTGTAGAAATTAATAACATTTGTTTTGCAATAATTCGACTACTAAATCTATAGTTGAAGCAATAACATTCAGTGAAACATAACATAACATAATCATTTTCCTCTCTGGACCATCGCTCTTTTTCTGTAAATGATGAATTTTAATCATGGAATGATAATGTGTCGTTAGCAGAAAGTTTAATGTATTCAATAATATCAACAATGGTCAGAGCAATCATACTGCTGCAAACATTTTCGCAACAACTATATTATTTGTCTGCGTGTTACTATTGAATTTCCACAGACATATTCCAAATCAGTTATAATCACATTCAATGATTACACACTGAGAAAAAAATTGGTTGCTACAACTAAACTATTCATTTTCGTATTAACATATTTGGTTCACACAAATATTAAATACGTTTTTTTATAGTTAAAAGGGGTTTTCTTAAGATGTGAAAAAATTTAGAATATTTACAATTGAAACTAAGAGCTCTCCGAATGATATTGAGAAATTTCCCAATCACATGGAGTTTTTTCGATATCGTTCTGTGTTGTATGCGAGTAGAAGGAGAATTTATACAATATCGGACAATTTCTCGTAGCGAGATCCACCGTCAAATTGGACCTACATCACAGTATGCCTTCGTTTCGATATCGTTATGAGATCAATGCGAGTAGAAGGAGAATTTATACGATATCGGACACTTTCTTGTGGCGATATCGAGCGTCAAATTGGACCTACCTTGTAGATAGATATCGAAACGTTCTGTCGGAATTTTCTTAATACGAGAAATGTTTCGAAATCGGAACGACAAAAATGATAAAAGTTAGAAATTGCTGCAAAAAATATATAGATATCAGTGATGATTATTTCAGTACAATTTCAATATCAAAAGTACGCAAGTACTCCCTTGACAATTTTGGTACAATTCCAACAATAAATATACTGATCACAAGTTATTGGCGCATAACTATAGACAACTTAATTTAATGAATCGCATATGACAATTATTTTTATTTGAAAACTTCGTTATTGAATTTTAATTCTAAGTTAATTTTTATCATAGTTACGGGCGGAATATTTAGAATCAGTTATTGAAACCGTTACTGATATTATTTAAAACAGCTTAATTTTTCAAACACATACTTTGACCAAAACGTTATATTAAAATCAATGTTTATTTATTTTTCTATTTTAATATTTTATTAAAATTATAATTACAATTTTTACGTACTTAATTGATCCTAGTTCTTATGTAGGATTATAATTAATTTGTTGTACAATATATTAAAAATAGGGTCAAAAAGTAACATTAATGCAAAAACAGTTTCCCGGTATGTTCCGAAAAAATTGTGAACATTAAATGACTACCCCATTCCATAATATAATTAGCACCAATATAAAGTATTTCGAATTCAATTAAAAGTCAAAAATTGAAGTCATTTTGACATCATTGACATCATTGTTTTCTTTCGAAATAATGGGTTTTTCAACAGGGACGCTACAAAAGTAAAGCGACAGGGACAGCAAACGACGCCATATTTCTTGCCGCTCTTTTGACATTTCTCTTCAGTAAGGTTTGCCATTTCATGCCACTGAAGCCGCTTGACCACCAGAAGCGTCGTATGTTCGTGAATTGGGCTGGTCCGTACTTCTTCCGTGATGATCAAGACCGGCACGTTACTGTGTTACCGTTCAATGATAACCGAATTTTGTTGGCCTCAATTGGATGATATGGACTTGGAGGACATGTGGTTCCAACAGGACGGCGCCACAAGCTCACAGCGAATGCCACAATCAATTTATTGGAAACCAAGTTTGGAGAACGTGTTATCTCACGAAATGGTCCAGTCGATTGGCCGCCTCGGTCGTGCGATTTGACGCCGTTAGACTATTTCCTGTGGGGCTACGTCAAGTCTATGGTCTATGCCAACGATTGATGAACTTCGTACGAATATCGAACGTGAAATTGCAGTAGTATCGGCCGATTTATGCTTGAAAACCGTCAAAAATTGGGTTCAGCGTCTGGACTTCTGCAAGCGTGCCCGTGGTGGCCATGCAAAAGAAATCGAGTTCCAGACATAATGGCATCGTACCGCTACACAAAAAAAACCCTTTACAGAAAGAGACTCTTATTGCATATTTTTCAAGTTTGTATATTAAAAAAATATTTCTTTTTATGAAAAAAGTACAATTTGGTTTCATTTAGTACATTTTTTCACGATAAGTTACAATATCGATATTTTTAAATATCATCCCTGGTAGATATCGATGCTTTCTGTCAGAGTTTTCTAGATACGAGAAATTTTTGTATTTAGAACGATATCGAACAAAAAAATAATGTAAGTTCGAGATTACTTTGAAAAATATTTACGAGAAATTAAAAAAAATTATAATCGAATTTTTTTATTGTTATTCGAGGCATCGGAGGTCTCAGAGACATGGCAGACTGGGAATTTTATTTTAATTGATTCCAATGGAGTATTATATGAAATTATCCCAATTTAAAATCACGATTTAATTTGTTTCTTTTTTAATTTCAAATTAAATATCTCAACTTTAGGCAATTCTATTGTATTTTCAGTTAAAAATGTATTTGAAAATTCAGAAGATAGGGATGCCTTAATGTAGAAGATTTTTAGTGTGTATCTGAAATTTCTACGTTCATTGTCGAAATTTCGTTTCAACAGAATGAATTTTATTATTTCAAATAACCTTTATTGTATTCATGCTGAAAAATGAGTGTTCTATGCTGATCTTGACTGAGATTCATGTTATAAAATATGTTTCTTGAAAACTAATATTTCGCTGGACTCTAATTTGGAATATAAATCCAGGAGAACATTGCTCTGCTCTGATGATTCACGGTTTATTCAGTTCTGACTATACAGGTCTCAACAATTCAGTGCAGTATTCGGGTCGGAATTACATGTTTTATTCAGGCATGACTCTCCAGTATCGAAGTCATTCCGGAAATATTAAAATTATTCATAACTATTCAAGTCTGAACTAATCACTATTAGATTCAACACTGAAGGAGCACAAATACATGTCTGAAATCAATCCAGAATGGTTAACTTTCGAGTTTTTTTTTTAGATGGGAAGTCTATTTGTTGTTTAATTTACATATGTTTTTGTTTTACGTATTATGAATCTGAAAACCATTTCTTGCTTATTTTAAGTCATCTCCAACAATTTCACATAAAGACTTTCAGTGCTTTTTATGTGGGTGAAAATGGTCTCGTCGTTTTTACGCCATATTGACACAGTGCCATGATCATCATCGTTATCCTTAAAAGAGAACTCAGACATATGCAATTTATTAACATTTTATGCCACACTTTACGTATACTTGATAGGTACGTTGTACCCGAACAGTTTGTCTGCGTTTCTACCTCTGCACCTACTGTCCACCAGGTGGCGCTGCCTTGTTTGGAATAAATTACCATGTAAATTCAGTCATGCATGTGTCAACACAACGATGGGCCTTTCTTCCTTCCTTCCACTCTCGATGCGATGCGATGCGCTGTGATGCTCTATCAGCGAGCGAGGTGGCATCCTTGCCAGACTCCATTTTAGTTTTTTGCTTCCACAATAAGTGTTGCAAATTTGTCACAGCGCGTGCGAATAGCGCCCTCTACTTGTAGATGGCCAAGTGCTTTCACCTCTGCATCTGTCTCTGTTTCTGTTCTCTGGCTCGCTTTGTGTGTAAGTGAGGAAAGAGGAACCCAGTCACTCACTCAGTCAGCAGTTGTTGTCGTCTCGGGGTCTCTTTATTCACAGGTCTTTTCATTGTTTTTTGGTTTTTTGTCCAACACAAGTTGGTAGTTTGTGTCTGTCCTGCTAAGTGTGTGCGTTTGTCCTCCTCTGCTGCAGTCGTTGCCCCATATTTGTCATGTTTGACTTGACGAAATTGATGCACTGCACTGCAGTGCAGCAACAACAGCTGCTGCTCCATTGACAACTGATGCATTTTAAATTCAATTCATGATGTGTTTGAACTGACGTTGTTACTACACGGGCTAGCTGAATGGAAGGTCTCTAGCACTGCTGGGAGCCAAAAGGGTTATTTTTTCTGAACGACTAATCAAAATAAAAGTATAAATGATTCTCCAGCAAACACTATTAGTAACACCAGTACTAGTCAGTGGCATTCTATGCAGAGTGGGTGACACAATATACAGGATCTTTTTTTTATATACAGTCGAAATGACTCCAGGGTTTCACAAATATGAGGAAAAATTCTTTGATAATTTCTTAACTCTTCTGCACAAATTAAAAACATACCCCTTATATTCAATTTCGGTCAAATTGGGCCACTCATTGCCATAAATATAAAATTCAATATATGCTTTTTATTACATTAATTTTCTTCAATTATTTATAAGAAAATGTAATATATTCAATATCAAAAAACATGTTTTATACACTCAATACCAATATTTTAAAATACCTAAAATCGCGATATTCCAGAAAAATTGGGTCAATTTGAAACAATTTGTGCAGAAGGGTTAAATCTTAAAATAATTTTAACATTCTCTGTAAACCTTTAAGTATTCAAGGAGCAACTAACAAAAGTTAGTTTTATCACCTCTAACGGTAAAAACTATAACAGCGTATTTCATTCTTACGCTATTCATCCTCGGTGCAATTCTTTCCCAAGACAATTCTTTCCAGGGACAAGTTTCCCCGAGATAATTCTTCTGCGAAACATTTCATCCTCGCAATAATTCTTTCCCGGAAATTTATTTCTCAGAAAATGCTTCTCCATAAATTATAATTATAATAATTTTTGATGATCGTAAAAAGTTGTATAATGTCTTACTACGAGTTATCTCTGGAAATATTTTCACGGGAAGAATAGTCTCGAGAATAATATTTCGCAAACTAATTTTTTAGTTCCGGATTAGTTTAGAATTCAACAAAATCTATAAATCTATCTATAGTATATACTAGTTATAATATATCTTTATTATAAGTTTCTAAAACCACAGCTTTAATTAAAGCACAACCCTTTTGTATATCATAATGAGCCTAAAACATACTGCTTTTATTAAAACCCATAACGTACCCAAAGCTGCAATAAAGAATCACCTGCTCCGAACAACAAGTTCATGGTAGGACCTCTAACGATCTTATCACATGCTTCTTGAAATATTTATGTTCCCAAAAAAGAGTAAGAAAAAACCACTGCACACTCACCAAACTCTACGTTCAGCTGGCCTGATTGTCTGTCCGTCTTCTGCCTGTTGGTCAAAGCATTTTGCCCTGGGCGCCACAGAAACCACGGCCGTGCCGTGCTGTTGCATTATCGTAGAGGAATTCTGAGTCAGTCAGTCTGTCTCGTGGTGCCATGGCTTAAACTAAACTAAAATAAAACGACAAAAACTAAAACTATATAGTGTATCGTATTTTGTTGTTTGCTCTTGTTTATGTTACTGCCGCGGTTTTGTTGTGATTTCGGCAACAAGATCCCCCCAGTGGTAGTGGTGGCAGGTACTCGAATTGGTGCCACTTGCACTTTTAATTTCCGAAGAGATTTTTGCGCGCAGATTACACTGGCGAAGGAACGAACAGCTTTTCTGGGACCCTACGTTTTCATTTCTTATAGTTAGTTCGTGAAAAACCCAATGATAGGGTTATTTATTAATAAAAATTTAACTACAGCCAAACATTTTTATAGAATTACAATTGTTATTTTATCTATTATAATAGATTTTAGAAATAAAAACATGTATCTGATAATAATCTTATTATAATTTCTATAGAAATATATTCAAGAATGTTTTACATCTTACGATCGAAATCGTATTTACATTTTAATTGATTGAATATGTTTTTTGCTGTTCTAGACTTTAGTTTTTCAATACAAAATAAGAGTACGTCAATCGAATAGAAGTCAATAAAAATTTTGTGAAACGAATTCAATACCATTTTTGTTGTCGAATATTTGAATTTCAATCGATAGTGTATTTCAGAATATACCCGATAATATTTGTTACAAAGGTTAATTTCGAAAAAGTACGCGAGTAGAAATTTAGTTCAGGATGCAATCATTGTCTGATCAAGTAGCCTGATTTCAAGTCAGGCTATGATCAGCGGTTTTGTTCAGTGCCTGATTCAAAACGTGACGCTATTTGAAGTTGCTTTCCTGATCAGGCTTCCTGAATTCAACATGTTGTGATATTTGAGATATTTAAAATTTTTAAAAATGTTAAGATTTTTATATCCTCGCATTTCAATTTAACATTTATTTATTAGAATATTTTAAAACTGGAGTTTATTCCAATAAAATAATTTTACTACCCAATTTTATTATAAAATGTTTATAAAATGAGATTTTGATCATATTATATTAATATGATATCCAATAAGGCTTTTTTCATAAGTGTCATATCAGTTTTACTCAAGTAGATTTTAATCAGTATTTTTTATGAAGGTATGATCAGTTTTCCTTACGTGGATTTGAAAATATGATTGCACTAATCGACCCTGATCAGTATCATTTCAGGTGGCCTTTGGTAGGGATGCCTTATCGTATTCTGATCAGGGACGGATGTGAAATTAGGCTAACATTAACCAATTTCTTAATCAAACTTTCCGCTAAATGTCTACCGCTATGGAAATATAAGTAGAATCGGTTTCATTGAATTATTTGCCTCAGAGACCTATCTTGATAAATTCTGTTCTGTTTTTATACTTAAAGAAGTGTGGAAATTAATAAATTACAAAAAAGTAAGTGTAATTCAAACGATATTGGACACTTTCTCGTAGTGTCAAATTGAACATACGTCAATTGAACATTCGACGATTGAAGTTTTCTCGAACTAACTTCGATAAAAAGACGTATATCATTGCTTTATCACTACTATTTTTAAAAATTTTTCGTATTATAAAATTTATGACATGTTATGATATTTTAACATTTTTCACATCGATATCGCAATATTTTTCAAATCAATCTCGATATCAATACAATATCGATGCGATATCGATTTATACATGAATCTAGTACATGTAAGCGTGCGATATTAGACAGAAATTTGATTCAATATCGTACGAATTATTCGACATGTATCGTTCTCGCGTCATAATAGATAACGATGCGTTCCTTCGTAGATGTCGATTATATACTACATATAATACTACAAATAAATATTATACTACAATTCGTTCTAAGATGTACGCAGATAGCGTAACGAGATAACGAAGTTTATTCGAAACCAGAAAAAGAAAACGATTCTGAATCGATATCGATGTTATAAATATTTAAAATTTTTCGCGAGAATTCAGCACAACATAGAAGAAGTCTGAACAAAATTATATATATGTTTTTTTTTAATACAATTTTGTGGTTTTTTCACAGAGAAACCGATTACACGACAAGATTCAGCAACCTTTAAGGGTTAAGATGTGAAAATATGAACAAGTTGGCAACTCTGGAAGTTCCTTTTTTGTTTCTTAAATTTTATTGAACGAAAAAATAAAAAAATAGTAGTGATAAAGCAACGAGATCAAACGTTTTTTTATCGCAGTTAATGCGTGAAAACTTCGATAATCGAAGAGCTCCGAAACATGGCAGACTGGGAATAAATAAACTGTCGAGATTGTCACGAAAACGAAACGAGAAAACAATGATTCTGGATCGTTATCACATCGATTGTCGAGATTGATTCGAAAAACATGCGTTAAATGTTTATATATCGCCTCTTATTCGATTAGATATCGCTTCGATACTTTTTCGAAATGCTGAGAAATTCATTCCATTTCGGTTACGATTCTCGTGCCTATATCATACTACAAATCGTTCTGAGATGTACGCAGATGTCGGATGTCAGAATATTAGCGTACAAAAATATATACGAGATATAAACAAAAGAAATTCAAAACTTTACAAAGAATAATATTGATTTAAAATCATTTTTAAAAAAAACCCTTTAGAAAATTAATTACAAATGTTGGCTAATTTACTAAAAAAAGTCGCATTTCTTTTACTTGTAAAATTAAAATTTTCTTATTATAAGAACTTCAAAATTTTTTAAATTAACTTGTAAAAACAATATTTCCTTTATTTAATACAAAAGAAATAGCAACGAGATTTATTAGTATTTCATAATGAAAACATCAATTCGAGAAACAAAAAAAAATTTAAACCGATATAAGAACTATAAAGCAAATAATTCTTGCATTGATTTCGATAATTCTTCGAGGAATCGTAGAGCTGGACTGTGAAAAATTTGAATGTGCGAGAAATTTTTATACCCTACACTAAGAGTGAAAGGGTATATTCAGTTTGGTACGCCGTTTGTAACACCCAGAAGGAAGCATCTCCGGTATGGAAAAGTATATATATTCTTGATCAGCATGACCTCCTGAGTCGATTTAGCGATGTCCGTCTGTCCGTCTGTCCGTCCGTCTGTCTGTCTGTCCGTCTGTCTGTCTGTCTGTCTGTTGAAATCCCTAAGACTTTTAAAATTGAAGAGCTAGATAAATGAAACTTATAACTTAGATTACTAATATACCTACGCTGTATGTGCGAAAAAATTGGCGAGATCGGTCCATTGTGACCTATGATCCGACCACTTATGTTCAAATACCTCATACAAAATTTACATATACAGATCAATTTTACTGTATACGTGCTTAGGTAAACTTTTTTGGTCAAATATATATTGACATCATGCTCAAATACATGATAATAATGTTTTCCGGCGAAAAGACTTGTGGTTCACCAAAAAAGAAATCGAAATTTGGTACACCTACCCATATCTAAATATGGGTATCAAATGAATGGAAATTCTTCAGCGATTGAATGTTTGTAGTTATTTTCAGGATTCGTATACCCTGGTGACCTATATATCACTTTTAACGGTAACCACACATATGTGTAGGGTATTTATAGTCGGCTTAGACCGACTATAATTTTGATAATCCTAACTATCATAATTACACCTACTTTAAAATTTCCCATGTGATCTAACCTTCCCAACTGGTTAAAATTAGAATCGAGAAAACTTCGAGGCATCGGAGGCAACCAAGGTATGACAGACTGCGTTGTGAGTTACGATATTTCAAAATAGTTTTTTAAATTTAGCTTTATAGTATTTACTAAATTGCACTAGTGTCACAACATACCTGCTGTAGTAACCAAGTAGTAGTAATCATGACCATTGGATTTCAGAAACCAAAAAAAATAAATAAAATGAAATGAATAATCATACTATTGATAAATATTTCCTTTTCACAAACGAATATGTGGTTTATAGTGGGAGTTTTCAGCGGGAGTATTTTTTTAGGTTTTGTTTTTTTTATAAATTTATTTTTTGTTGTCGTGCATGGTGCTGCCCGAATGAATGAATACTTACTTGAATGGCGTATAAACACGAAACTGCATGTCAGTAGATTTGAGATTTTTCGTAGTGAATTATGGGAAAATAAAACAGGAAATTAAGACTTGCCCATGGCAGCACTACACCGGAAACATTAGCTTTTATATGCCACATAATTTTTAATAATTGTATTCTATTTGAATAAAATTAGTCTATATTAAAGTATTTTTAAAGTTTTAATAAAGAAAATGTTATAATTTGAAATCGTATGTTTAATATTTAAGAAAACTATTTGTCACAATTTAAAAAAGTTATTCATAATAGTGTTTTAAATAATTACAACGACCTCAATGTGCAATTGTTTGCAGTGTCAACTGTATGCGCGCTATATAGCAGGTACATTGTGCCTAATAATGGCATTTGTTGATAACTCCTAACAGCCCTCAAACAATTGAAGCCACTCTTCTGCTTCCGTCGAAAATATGTATAATTCGTGTAAATGCTAAAAAAATGTAGTTGATAGTACTGCTTAAGTGTTGTCTACACTTCTTTTTTATCCCATTTTTTGTGTTTTACCCACCAACACTACGTATTTCTTTATATATACATATTTTCGTTCTTTTATTATTTTTCATTTTCCATAGTTGTTAGTAATGCCGTTGGCTGGCTTAAGTAGAGTTTTTAGTATGCAATTTTATCTCACTATTTCCAGAAGGGAAATAGAAAAGTAGTGGAACAGTGCGTTATTTTTTTGTTGTTGTTTTGTTCTTGGTTCCAATCTAACACGAATTTCATTTTAAACTACTACATATTTCAGTTGCTGTATTCGCAACGCTTGAGTAATTTTTATGCCTGCGGTAGTACCTGAGATTTGTCTATACTGTATTTTTCCTAAATTACTTTATCGAGTTTAAATTATTATGCTATATTGCATTTTGAACAATCATAAAAATAGGGGGTTTAATGTAAAATTGAATGGTTTTCTTTTCGTTACTTTATATAAAAAAAATATTATTTATCGTTTAAAACCAGCTTTGAAATGGTAGATCATATTGTTGACTGATACAATTAAAATACAAAATTGCAATTTGATAAATTAATTGCATACTAATTGAAATATTAATATTTTCAATAAAATTATGACCTTTTGGAATATTAACAATTTAAAAATGAAAAATATTTCACTAAAAATGTTTACTTCAATTCAAACCTGCGTTTAACTAGTGAAAAGCAAATACAAGAACATGCACAGAAAAAATAATCGACGTAAATATAGCAACCGATACATACACGATACATTCATTAATCAATTCAGCAATGAAATTCACAAATTTAATGAAAACATTTGCTTTTGTTATATAAGCAATTGCGTTGGCTAATATGGATTTTTTTCCGTCAATGCAGCAAATAATTTAGTCGGTGCAGTTTTGGCAAATATAATTGCTAAAACTGCGCCGACTAATTACTTTGCTGCATTGACGTACAAATAGTCATATTAGCAAACGTAGTTACTGATTTAACGAAGAATAGCAAAAGTTTTCATTAAATTAGTGAATTTCATTGCTGGTTTGATTAATGAATGCAATTAATGTCGGTTGCTATATTTACATCGATTATTATACCCTACACTAAGAGTGAAAGGGTACATTCAGTTTGTAACACCCAGAAGGAAGCATCTCCGGTATGGAAAAGTATATATATTCTTGATCGATTTAGCGATGTCCGTCTGTCTGTTTAAATCCCTACTACTTTTAGAATTGAAGAGCTGGACTTATAACTCCATTGTGACCTATGATCCGACCACTTATGTTCAAATACCTCATATAAAATGTACATATAAAGATCAATTTTTATGTATACGTGCTTAGGTAAACTTTTTTGGTCAAATATATATTGACATCATGCTCAAATACATGATAATAATGTTTTCCGGCGAAAGGACTTGTGGTTCACAAAAAAAAAAAAAAATTGAAATTCGTTACACCTACCCATTTGTAAATATGGGTATCAAATGAATGGAAATTCTTCAGCGATTGAATGTTTGTAGTTATTTTCAGGATTCGTATACCCTGGTGACCTATATATCACTTTATCCACACATATGTGTAGGGTATTTATAGTCGGCTTAGACCGACTATAATTTTGATAATCCTAACTATTATAATTACACCTACTTTAAAATTTCCCATGTGATCTAACCTTTCCAACTGGTTTTTTCTATGTGGTAGTATTGTTGTTGCATCGACAGGTCGTTCTTGGTCATGTTTTAGCTGCAAGAGTCTTGCATTTCTTGCTGATTTTAGAAGCCAAATTCTGCTATACGAATTTAGCCATTTATAATAATTAAAATAAACGTTTATAAATACCACCCAGTAACAAATCGTTCCGATATCGCTACGAGTCAATCTGGGTAGCTGGATATCACACGATTTTGAACACTATTTTGTCTCGATATCAAGCATGAAATTGGAATTACAAGGTAGGTAAATATCGATGAGATTTGTCGAAATACGACACATTTTTCGAATTCGAAAATAAAATTGATCATAGTTCGAAATATATTGCGATATCGATGCAATAAATGTTTGAATAACGTTTTTTGTCATCAGAAAAGATAAAGCGACTAGATCAAGGTTTTTTATTGAAGGAAATTCGAGAAATCTTCGAAAAATCGGAGGTAGTTCGAGAAATCGAAGCTATCCGAGACATAGCAGACTGGGATATATTTAAGCCTATAAATCATACAAACTTAAATCATAGAAATTTAATTTTGTCTTCAATTAAGCGGCTCTGAACTTTTTAAACAGTGCACCCAGAAAAAAATACTATATAAATAATAATTTTTGACTATTAAAAATATTCAATATGATAAATTATTATTTTAATCGGAAAATACCATTAAATACTAGAAAATACCATGACATTGCCATTGAGTTTATATGAATATTTTTATTTTTTGTATACTATTAAATCAATAATTGTCCTATTGACCTATTTTAATGGGATTTGAGGGAATTTTTTTCTGGGTGTGCTGTTTGTTTTTCGAGTACCAACGTATTTTTAATAGCATACTTTTTTATGTTTGGACACTATTTTTAAGGTTTACTTAAAATTGTTTTGTTGCATACTCCACTTCAAAAAATTTTCAATATTTTTAATAAAAAAAATATATCTTTTATATAATAAATTAAGTGATTCTAAAAATTCAAGTTTTCTCTGAACAAAACCTAATTATTACACATATTATTTAAATTTGCACTAACAATTCGAATTCCATCCCTGTACAATTATTTACCTAGATAAATCGTCTTCGAGAATGTATTCTTCCCCAGGCTATTCCTTCCCGATACTATTTTAGCCGTACCTACAATTTGTTCTCTGGTAAATGTTTCCCGGCATTTTTCCCAATAAATTATTTTTTCCTATGAATTATTTTCTTCCATAATTTTTTTTTATCGCATAATTTATTTTATCCCCTAAATTATTTTATTCCATAAATTATTGTAATAAATAAAAATAATGATTTGAGAGGTTTATTTTTTCAGAAAAAAAAAGTTCGTGGAGGCATTGTTCTTATTTTGTTGAATTTATACAATTTTTCTAAACAAGTTAACAATTGTTTCTCGAAAATTGATTTTTCTGCAAATTGATATCAAGATAAATTATAATGTGGGCACAATGGAAAGTTATATTACTAAAATGAAACAAATCAAACCATTTTAAAACTCCTCAATTCTCAAATATAAAGAATATTAGAAAGGAATATCTACTAAGATCCACAGCACTCAGACAGACTATATCCATTGTACTGTGAAATCTATTCCCTACAATTTTGTGGTTAATATCACCACGAGCGCCCATGCCCAAGCCGGGATTCGAACCCGAGACCTTCAGCATGCAAGTCCAGCGCGCTACCTCTGGACTGCTGATGCCGGCAAAATTGAATTAGTTGAATTAGTTTTTGTTGATATTATTGTCCGGGAGAGAAATGCCGACAAACACTTTGGCCAAGAATCAATTTCATTACGTAGTCGAATGTGATGTTTAGCAATCAAACTGAAATTTCATTTCAGCATCTCACCTTTTCTTCCTATCAATTCGATTTTCTTTTATTTTATTATATTTATAATAAATTAATTTTTACTTAGTGCCTAACTTTCAATACATGGTAGATATGTAACCCCATATAACTCCTTACTATATAAAAAAACACAAAATTTTCGCATTGAATTGACTGACTAAATAATTCACATGCTGCATCGTATAGTCAACATCTGTGTTTTTCTCACTACTATCGACTTCAATTTATTGGCATACATGTTTTTTTTGGTTTGTCAGTTTAATGAATAACTAATTAGTTATTTGTTTTGACTTCATATGCGTTGATTGAACAATGTTGACTTTTCCACTAGACAGCAATTTATATCTTTTCGTTTATGAAGAATTATACAGTTTATTTTCAAAGGAAATTTACTTTTCTGTATTACATGACTAATTCTTTAAAATGTTTCAATCATGGCATAATGTTTTTCGTTATCAGTTTTTCTTTATACTTTAAGAAATGCTCATGCAATAATATTGGAAACTATCCCTAAATTAGATATCCATTAGTGACCACTATTACTGATAAAATTAATGCATTTTTCTTTTGTTATCACTAAAAACAAAAATAGCTGAAATAGTTTTAAGTGTATTTTGGTATAAAAACCCCAAGCTATATTGATGAATATATTAGTTCACTTGCGTAGTTTAAGATGGTAAGTTCTATAGTTAAATAGAATTTTTTAAAAGATTGTCTAACCAAAAAATATATTTTTTTATAGATTTATAAGACTGAATGTATGCTGTTAATGCTGTGTATAACCTGTAGATTATATACGCATGCACATGTAATTAAAAAACGTCAACATTTGGAAAAGATGAATGTTGAGTCCATAGCAGAAAATGAAATTTCTTTTAATGTCGAAGTTCCACAAGTACCTCACACATATATCATTACGCCAATAATCACAGAGGAAAGATTGGACCCTACAGGTGTTGTAAATTATGATAATGTCAGTTTTGAGACTATAGTTCCAGAGCCAACAACAGAGGCTTTCGAAAAAGTATTTACCACCGAGGATATTGTTTTAGAAACATCAACAAATTCAAAAAATAGTACACAAGATCTTTTTATGGAATTCTTAAATCTATTTATGGTTAAAATAAATGATATGATTTCAGAAACAAATAACTCGGAATCAACTACACTTTCTCAAAAGTATATTGAAGCTATACTTGAAAATTATATTGAGAAATTCAATGGGATTGTTGAAGCAGATCGTATAAATTCAATGGATACGATTGAAACTGAAACCCCAAAACCTATTTTAGATGAAACTAACAATTCTGATATTCTCAAAGTGGGTACTTTTGAGAATATAGCTAATATAGAAGAGGTTTTAATAGCAAATCAAGGAAAAGAAGATAATGTGACGAACGAGAAATATTTTTTAAAACAAGGAAAAGATGATAATGTGACGAACGAGAAATATTTTTTAAAACAAAATGAAGTCAATCATAATGAAGATACACCAGAAGTACCACGCAAGTATATAATACCACCTGTTATTACGGAACAAAAACTCGAATCGGATATAGATTTTATTTATGATCACGTTGACTTTGAGTTAGAAGATGCTGAAACAAATAATAGTGTCATAAACCCACGTATATTGCCAGAAGATATAACGACAAATGTACCAACATTAGAAAATAACCCAGTTTTCTTTAAAGATTTAGCTGATATTAGTGATAAAATCGAAAATTCGCCAGATAATGAAGAATTGTTAGTCGAATTTCTAAAATTGTTCAAAGCTGAGTTAAATAATATGATTTTGAATTCAGCACTAAATGAATCTTTGACGCTATCTGAGAAATATATTAAAACAGTGCTGGAAAATTTTGTAAATCAAGTGCATGCGGTAACAGAAACTGAATTAGAAATTGATGCTACTACTGAGACACAAACCGTAGACCACATAGCTATTGAAGAAATCAGCAATGCTTATATTACAAGTGATATGGTCATGGAGGAAAATAGTATTTTAGCAGAAGAAAAAAATACTAAATTGATTCCGCTTATTGTAAAGGATTCTATAGCAAATATTGAGTCTACATTAAATACTGAACGTTTTCCAGAAGAAAATTTTACAATTATGATGCCAGAACAAGAAACAACAACAATTTTGACCGAAATTAAATCTACTTCCGAAAATATTTCCCATGAATTGACATCTACAGAACAAACTATACAAACACTAAAAATAGAAAATGTCGAAGAGCTTATCGACTCTACGAAGGTCCCAATTAATGCTGCTGATCCTTTAATAAAAGTGCCAACAATTGAGTTAAAAGCTACTTCTGAAGAAACTATTTTCGATTTTACTAAACAAAATATTGAATTTAAGAACCCTGCCAAAGTAGTTATACCACAAATGGGTCTGTATTTACAACCTTTAAATGTCTCAACAAATAATCACACTCAAACTATAAGTGGTATTGGTTTTATAATGATTCCAAAAAATTTTACAAACTACTTAAACTTTTGGAATATCTCCATGTTGGAGGAGCCGCCTGCTTTATTCCAAAATAATGCTGCAACGTTGTCCGAAGTTCAGCCACAAGCTGTACCGGATTATTTAACAAACGCAACTATTCCAAGTCCAGAGTATTGGTTTGCCAATTATTTTAATGGAACTATGCAATTAGATGTAAAACAGGCCGAAGAATTTATAACAGCATTGAATAGTACAAAATTGAATTCAGATACCAGCGAAGACGTAGCTCTATCTGAACTATTTGAAAGTGCAAGTATTAATTCAACAAAAGCAGCTGTATAACATATATATTTAGTTTGTAAAATTCTTTTTTTTATTAACATTCAATTGTCTAGTTTTTAAAAAATTATCTATTAATAAAATAAACTTCTTGCCAATTAGTTACAGTGCGTTCTTGTTTGTTTTCCTAATAACCCATCATGTTTAAAATAACTTTTCCTGTTTCCTGCGTATTGCCATAAATTTCTCATGAATCAGTAACTTTTCAGGCAAGTTTTTCTTAGATCTTTTAGCATCATCTTCACAGTTTTATATTGCAACGAAATAACTAACCAACCAGGGAACCAACCAACCAACCAACCTTGCGTGAAAATGTTCACCATGAAAACTTGTGTCACCAAAAGTTAGGCAGCCATTTGTCACATGGCAAAGACCAACCGCGCATACCACATACCATACCATTCCATCCCTAACCTACCAAACCATTTTCCAGCCAACTCTCGAGATTTACTTGTGCAAAGTTTTCACAACTTAAACTTGGAGTTTTTACGCTGCTATTTGACTGTCAAGTCAATCTAATAAAAGTTGTGTCCATTTAATTTAAAATTCCCTCTAGTTTATACCCGATCGTTGACTATGCACACAAATTAATGGCCAAAGAATGAGCGGGGTATAAAGTGCTCTATCAGCAGCATCATCTTTAAAAGTGCAGATTTGTGAAAGTTTTATCCTCCCCCCAACTTGAGTGAGTTTTTCGTTACGATTTGGTTTTATATTTTTATTTTCTTTATTTTGCTGTCGTGCAAAACACGTGCCCAATTTGACAGTTTTATGTTTGGATGATATTTTTGGTTTTGGGTTAAACTTTTCCAACGTTACTAAAGTGATAACATAAAAACTGCTGTCAGATTAAGATGTTAATAAGTTAGATTGCATTAAATAAGCCAGGTCAGGTCACATCGTTTTAATCGATTATGGGATAAGTTACCGATTTTCGGATTATCCCTAGAGGTAATTATATTAATCGGTCATAGTTCGACCATGAAAGTAACCGCCAACCTTAAAACAGCGTTGTCCTAAGATTTGATAAACTAACACCTCATACAGACCTTATCTTTTCATAACCAACCTTTGCATGGTTGATTAGACTTTACCCAAGTCTCAACCATGATTTTTCCAAGAGTCACCCAAGACTAATTGAATATGTCTTGATGAATGGAGATTTAGCCAAGAAATGAAAAAAAATGCCAGATCATATTTCAATAAAAAAATATATAAAAAAAAAATCCGCTTGGGACTTGAACCCGTTACGCCATCAAGCTCACTTGTTTTAGAGCAGTGGACGTTAACTTCGGAGTCAGGAGTGACAGCTGAAATTTTTTCTACAATAATTATTAAATTACTTCAAATTGGGAATTGTACAAAATAAATGAGAAAAAATAAGTAGAAAGGAAAGAAAAGAAAAGAAAAGGAAAGAAAGGAAAGGAAAGAAAAGCAAAGGAAAGCAAAGGAAAGCAAAGGAAAAAATATATTTTTTTTGCATTTTTGAAATATAAAACCTCCTAGAAATAATCGCTCTACTGCGGTATACCGTAATGATCAGGTCTATCCTAATAGGATTTTTTTTACTAAGATAGGGGTATGAACATTGTATTATAATCATGTCTACCATAATCATGTCTACCATAATGGTGCAAATTTCTACTGGGGTTGCTGCTTTCAGCACTTTATTATAAAATAATTGAAAAGTCTACTACTTTATTTATTGTTTGCCAAAAATATTTTTAGAAAAAACACAGACTTAACCATAATAACTTTAAGTTTCACATAAATACTTAAAACAACTGACCACAACTAGTTAAGCATCTAAATAAAGTTTCCTAAGTTTTAAATTGACCATGACAAACAGGTGCGAATCCATGTCGGATTGCACAGCATGTGGTACTGTGTGATTTTGGTTTCAAATTGAATGACTGGATAATAACATTAGAGCAGAACAAAACCAACAAACAAGATAAGGAAACGACTTATAACCTTGACTAAATTTTAGGACAATGGCAAAAATCTAGAGAAAAAGTTTGTAAACTTTTTATTGATGTTTTAGAGACAATTCTGGTATAGATAATGAAATATAATGAGTTTTAAATTTTTAATATTATTTTTATAGTAAAAAATTCTTAATACGAACATGTGGATGAAATTATAAACAAATTGGATTTGATTTTAAAAGTAGATCCTATATCAGAAAGTTAATAGTTTTGATCATTGGTTTGGACTATATTCGGAGTAACCATAAACATTTTTTTATTTATCATTAAATCTTAAATACGAAAAAAATATAACAAAAAGAATCTAAAAAAATGAAAAAATTTCGTTTAGATATATAAATATAAAAAACTAATTGAGTTATTGAGATTCCTTTTTGTATTAAAATTGTCCTTGACAATTTAAAGCAAAAAAGGCTTTTGATGTTCTTAGACTAACTTGAATTATAATTTTTTAAAAGTCTTCCGCGAAAAGAAAAATTATGCCGTCAAATTCAGCACTCCTTAAATATAAAGAAATTATGTACTATATGATATATGTGTACAGAGAAATAAGGTTTTCTTGTTTTGAAAAAAACCTATTTATACTCAGAAAAAAATTCATTAATATGATGGATTTTTTCACCAACTACCAGATTCATCATATTGATACCACCGTTCATTAAACGACATATTGATGAATATATTCATTATATATATGAAATAATTCGTATAATCGAACATCATAGTGCAAATATTCAATACAATGAATTTGAATCGTAATATTGATGAATTTGTTCATAATATTTATGAATATAATATTTTTTTTTACGAATTTTGCAAAATTTTTTTTTTAAATAATTCGAAAGTGTTGTTGTAAAAATGTTATTTAAAAATAAGAAGAAGAAAAACTAAAAAAAAAATAATCCGAAATTTTTTTTTTAGAAAAATATATTATTTTTTTGTTCAAAAATATATATATTTTTTAAATATATTTTTTATAAATATAACTTTTGTTAATAAAAAGTTGTAATTATAAATAAATATATTATAAAAAATTGACGAATTTATGCATGTCGTGCAAGAAATAACATACAAGAACTACTTGAGAACTGTGAAGTACGGCAAAAATGAACGAAAAACCAGTTTGGAAAGTTACATCACATGGGAAACTTTGAAGTAAGAATATTGTGATAGTTGGTGTGATTAAGTTAGTAAACATTATGTAAGTTATAGTCGGTCTAAGCCGACTTTAAATACCCTACACATATGTGATAATGTGTGAGGTTGACCACTTAAAACGGTGCGTAGGTCACCATGGTTTACAAATCCTGAAAATATCTACAAATTTGAAATCGCTGAAGGATTTCATTTCATTTGACACCCATATGTACAAATGGGTAGGTATATCGAATTTCGATTTTTTTTTTTGTTCGAGAACCACACGTCAGTTCCCGGAAAAAACATTATTTTCATATAGGGTATAATATAGGGTATAATATATATTTTGATTCAAATTTGATTTTATGAACAGCATTCTTCAATATGATGTAACATATGTTTTATTTTATGTTCTTGTTCATTAATATAATGAAACGTATACTTCACATACAATTCATCGTATTGAAGAATACTTTTTCCACAGTTACTAAACGTTCATCATATTTCTGAACGCTTTTATAACATTGATGTTTAATTATTAATATTATGAATGGTTCTTCAATACAATGAATCATGATTTGAAGAACGGAATTCATCAATATGATGTAAATTATTTTTTCATTGTAAGTCAAGTAATTAACCGATTTTTAATTAAAATTTAATTTCTAATTAGAAGAGCCTATGTAATCGATTTGATTAGAATAAGTTTTATAAAAATGGTCATACATCATAACTGCTCTAATTCCTCATGTTGTCTGTGACACGTGACATAAATTGTGTATTTCATTATCAATTAATGTTTGTGGACGATACTACCAATCAAAGTACAGGGAAAACTCGTAGTAAATTCATCTTGTAATGCATTCATCAAAACTGCACCCAACAGGTGGTCAAGTTCACTTTACTATGGCATGGGTCTTATTGCGCTAGTTTTAGCATTTGTCTTGTATTCAAATTTATTAAATTGATGACCAAGCATGTCGTTTAACTATGCAAATCATTCGATTATATGCGGTTGTCCATGCACACAGAAGCTGGAAGTGGTTTTTATTATGAAGCACTTGTCGTTGATTATAATCAGATAAAATAAATGTTGTTTGGATGAATACAATGTTGCCTGGTGTCATCTTTTAGAAGGTACTAAGACACTTGCATAGTTTGTTGTGGTTACCATATGCTATATCAACGGTTGATTAGTATTTTTTTAATAGATTAAAAAAAAATACCCATTAAATAAGAAAATAATTTTGTCTTCTTTTATGTTTTACATCACATATCCCTTCAATATACGTCCGGAAAACTCAAGAAAACCACCTCAAAATTCCACTTTATTAAAAACGTCTTTAAATGCTTTCATTTCCTACACTTTTGCGTTGTAATACTGCAAAGAAACCTCTGGCTCAATGTGAATTTTAATGAGACTTTATAAAGATGACAGGTTTTTTTGTCTCTACATTTTCTCTATTTAAAAGCCTGCAGTAGTGTCTTAATTAAACGATCTCAATGGAATTGCAAATTCCTCATTCTCAATTGGCTGCAGCAGTAACAAAGCGAAGAAGCCTTCGTATCTTCATTTTTTCTATTTTTTACTAAGGTCAGAATAATTACGTAAATTCTAAATCGATGTCAACAGTTAACAGTGGAATTCCTTTCATAGCATTGGCAGCGCTAAGAATTCCAATTGCATTTTTTTTGCAGGTTTTATTTCGGAGTCGCTGCTGAATTTATGCTAAGTAATTAAGGAGTAAAGTTTCTTCACGCTTTGCTAAGTATGAAGTTTGAGAAGCAGGATGCCTAGACAAATTTCAGGCAGGCATAAAGTCGACAGAAATGCTGCCTGTTTGGCTGACAACGGCAGGCCTTGAAAGGCAACTTGCATGTCGCGAAACAGTTAAGCGTCGGAGTTGCAGCATTTGATGGAGACATAATTTGAATACCTTGTGTCGGTTGCATCCCGAAGCGAACAGGTACAATACCTCCATTAAATCCAATTAAAATTGCCAAAGTAGATAGGTTCAAAAAAAAAGTAGGTACTACAGAACATACAAAAATTGTTGCAGCGTTTTTACAGTTTTATTTTTGTATTTATTCTGTTTGCGCCAAACCAAGAAGTCAAACGAAATGGAGTAAACAAAAGATGCCAATTTCGTAATGAATTTTTTAATTAAACTCCTCTACCTATGCCAATTACAAACAGTCATACCAACTTTCAACAGCTCTGTATTACAACCAACATGCCTGCCATTTAAAATCATTCAATCCATCCACCAAACAACCTATACCACCCATCCACCCACACAACACAGCAGTTTCCAACACAAACAATAAATATGTCGATCGCAAAAAGGATTCAATTACAGAATGAAATAGTCCAGGATATTGCCCGGATACAGATTGAATTTATATTTGTAGTACCTACTTCTTCAGTAAACAGTTTCGATTTTCAAATCAATCAATTAATTAATTTGCTATGTTGCCAACGAAAACAAAGTCCAACGGTATGAATTCTTTGAAGTTGTGTTTCAACTCAACAGTCATTCACACTTTCTAGATTGGTAATGGTAGAGCATGTCGTCGGTGTTATTATCCGCCATCCTGCATGGGACAAATGCGTCTAACCCAGTTACAATTGTCATAAAAATACTTTGTTGAAATTAAACAGAAACCGCGTAACAACCGTGTAACTAAATAAATCGGTGGCATTTCTATTGTTGCTTTATGTTGGTTATACTAAAAGAAAAAAAGTTACTTAGAAACCTACAGTTGGTTGTGAATGACTATAGGGAATTGTCAACTATAGATAGTTTATATTTTGTAACCGAGAGAAGAGTTCTGGCATATTAGTAATACGAGCATATTTTCGACATAGATAAAACAAGACATGTTATAACATTTATGCAATTTTAAAGAGAGACAAATTTTGGTATGCTGAACTTGATACAAACACTTTATATAAATTTGTCTGTGGTAGTGCTGAAATTCAAGTCGAAATTAAATCTCGATTATTTCGACAGATAATGGCAACCCTTCGAGAGTGAACAGTATCTTGAATAAGCCTCTTACCACGTCATTTGGATTCGGTGGTAAACTCTAAGTTCCAATATTTAAGAACAAGTTGGCTTTGAAGTATATTTTGGATATTTAAAATATTAGTGTGACTTCACATTCAATACCTACCAACCATAATGATAACTTAAAATGTGATTTATCATTTTGAGTATTTTTCGAGTAATAACGAAAAACTCTATTGGTCTTCGAATGTCGAAATCTATAGGTTTCATCTATTTCCTGTCTCGTTGTACAAAAGTGGGCTGTACATAAGTCATAGATCGAACGATCACGCCCACGCTCTAGCTCATAGGAAAACCTGTAATCGTCATTTGTATGTACAGGCATGACATACTATCGATTCAGGTTTACCTCCTGATTATGATATATTCTTTTCTATACCGGGAATTCCTTCTTCTGGTTTTTACTAATGAACGAACAACTCTAATATATTCTTTAATTTTTATTGTAGGGTATAAAAAAAAAAATATACTACTAAAGTGTTGCTTATGGGACCGACATTGGATGTCCTAATACAGTAAAGTGAAAATCATATCCCAGTAACAAAATACCACTATTTTATTCGGATCTGTAAACCCTCTTTCGACTTTTGATAGTCTTATCTAGATTTCTGTCGATGACTGCTGGGGATTTCCTTAACCTCTTTTTCTAACTTCGCTCCAAATGAATTCGTATTTGCCAAACTCTGATGGTCAAATCCCTCAAAAAACAGGTGAATTCAACTACACTTCGAGCAGAATGAAAATTTGTGAAACGATTATCTCAGCAAAGTATGGAAAAGACCAGCGTTACAGGTACCGATTAAAACAAAATTAGATCTGTAAAACTTCTTTCGACTTTTGATAGTCTTATCTAGAATATATGCAGATGTCTGTCGGTGACTGCTGGGGATTTCCCTTATCTATTTATTAAACTCTTTTTCTAACTTCGCTCCAAATGAATTCGTATTTGCTAAACTCTGATGGTCAAATCCCTCAAAAAACAGGTGAATTCAACCACACTTCGAGCAGAATGAATATTTGTGTAACGATTATCTCAGCAAAGTATGGAAAAGACCAGCGTTACAGGTACCGATTAAAACAAAATAAGATCTGTAAACCTTCTTTCGACTTTTGATAGTCTTTTCTAGAAAATATGCAGATTTCTGTCGATTACTTCTGGGGAATTCCTTCTTCTCACTTCATTCTAAATGAATTCGATTCAGGTACGGATTAAAAGATAATTTGGGAAAAGGCTTTTCAGTGCTTGTATACCCTACTAAATCTAATAGAACAATGGATAACAAGACATTGTAAGAAAGCTATGGCAACAACTATAGATCGAGAAGAGTTGAAGATGAGATATATAAAGAAGTAGCAGCAGAAGAACATACGGTATGTTACCCACACATACCATGCGTTACATCGCACCGCAACACGACTGCAGTGCAGTTGCAAACAAATTCCTGATATCAGAAAAATATAAAAAAAAAAAATTAAGTACTCATTCGAAAGTATGTATAGCAGCTGGCTGAAATTGCATGATGTTTGGACGTATGACGAGATGAATGTATGTATGCCCAGTTGACTGTATGTGTCGATGATGGTTGTATCTCTATTTTGCTATCCATCTAGTCATCCAAACAACCAAACAACCAACCAACCAACCACTGAACCATCATCTATCTACCCAGACGGTTGGTTGCCTGCTTAGCTGACAATAATGACGGCAGCCGACTCGTTGTGTGGTACGTGCCAGAATCCGCAACATACCGGGACGAGATTTGTGAACTGTTTCGAGAAGAGAGTGAAATAAAATTGCAATCACGTGATGATGTTGTTGTTGATAGCGATGGCCTCTAATTCTGCTGCTAAATATGCTGATGATGATGTTGACGATAATGAGACGCTTGATGATAATGAGACAGTTGATGATGATGAGACGCTTGATGATGATGAGATGAATGATGATGCTGCTGATGATGATGCGACTGATGATTGGGCTGATGATGTGACTGATAATGAGGCTGATGATGCATGCAAAAAATGCATAGAGCTTTTAGAGGTAGAGGAGTGAGATGTAAACTGAGACTGATCCATGGCATAAGAAACTAAGTACCTACTATAACATTTTATTTTAAGAACTATTAAATTATAATAAGCGACTGCATACATGTAATCTTAATAAAAATAAATGTTCTTCTATTAATGATACTTAAATTACGTTGGTATTCATTTTGAATATAGACAATTAAAATTTTTGAGTCATTTTACATTGTGGGAATTAGTGATAAGCAAACCAATATATGGTAGTCGTATTCTTGCATGATCGTTCCAGTTATTTCATCGGCAGATCGATCATATTCTTACAGGGTCAGTCTTATTCTTACTGCCAGAGTCTTGCATTTCTTGAAAAATAGAATCATACACACAAACAAATATCATGTTTGGTGCAAAAAATAATGCAAACAAATAAAGAAGTGTTTGACATATTATTTGCAACAACCAATTTAAATGATTTGTAGCAAATGCTCAACTTATTGATCGCAAACTTCTGTAATATTTGTATCAAACTATATAAATTGTCTTCTCTTTAGCTGGAAACACTTGATTACACAAAAGTGTTTCCCATACATACTTTTATTGTTTGCAAACAGAATCCACATTCCACACATGTGTCTGTGATATGCATTGAACATATTTTGTTATTACTCATTTAGCCATGGAGTAAAGTTTATAATTAAAAATCTTAATCGAATGCAAATATTAAACGAATTTTCTTATTAACTGCTTCAAACTTTATGATATCCAATGAGTATTACACAAAATCTGTTTATTTGTCTGAGTCGAATGTGAGTTCTGGCGATAAACGTTGCACGTTGCGTGAGGTTCGGCACAGCTCTAAAAACGTCATGATTGCTCTCGGAAATACTCGGGCAAATAACAAGTGTTTCGAGCAATCAATTCAAATAATTAATATTTGAGGCAATTGAGAAGTATTTGGGCCAAACACCAATTTAAATCTAACATTTAATACAAATAGATGCAGTAGTTAAAAGAAGTAATGAATGTGTTTAGTAGGAATAATTATATGAACACTTAGAGAGTTTTTAATGTAAACCATTAAAGTGTTTACGACAAATAAATTACTATTTGTGGCAATTACTAATAATTTAAAGTGTTTGCAGGAAACAGTCATTATTTATGTCAAATTATATAAAATTATAAGTATTTAGAGGAAACAATAAGTTCTCACTACAAACATTTTATTGTTTACAGCAAATATTTCGTAAACAATTTTTTTTTGTGTAAAATTCGACTTTGTAGAATCGAAGAAATCACATCTTTAACTTATATAGTTCTAAATTAGTTATGAGCAAATGCAAGAACAAGGCATGATGGTCTTGTTCTTGCATGGTCGTTCTTATTTTTGTATTAAAATGTCAATCTTGTTCATGCAAGATATTGCAATTAGGGTAAAGAATTGACCCGTTTAACGTAATTGTATTGGAGAATAATTGTAATTGAGATGATTGTATCGGTGAAGAGTTGATCGAAGATGAATTTTCTTGATTGATTTTGAATGAAATAGCATTATGAACTGGGGCTAACAACATCTTTTCATAGAAACATTTTTCTATACCCCGCTACCTCTCGGCAGTAAATGCCAAACCTACGAGAGTAAAACATTTCCTATGAAAAAGCTCTCACCCGCCGTTCGTATTCGGCAATAAACTGTAGGTCCCACCACTTTGAGTACAAATATAACACGCACAGCTCGAAATGGTGAGAGAGCTCGGCCTAAGTTCTTATAGGACTGTAGTGCCAAACTATTATATTATATTATATATATTATTTAGACAATGGCAAACCTCCGAGAGTAAACACCGCCCATGAAAAAAGATCTACTCCACCTTTAGGATTCGACATTTAACTGTAGGTCCCACCACTTTAAGCACAAATGGTGAGAGAGCTCGTCCTAAGTTCTTCAGAACTGTAGCGTAAGAATAGTCTCGGGAAAAATTTACTCTCTACAAAATCTAAGACCAGAATTATCGGAGAATGAATTGTCGGTGAATAGTTGTCTGATAAAAAATTGTCCGGGACAGCAATCTTTTCTGTGAAATTATCTCGAGGAAGTATTATTTTCAGGTAATTGACTCGGGAAAGTATTTTTCTGTTTCTACACACACCTTACCGTCAAATAACCGGAACTAAAATATTAATAGGAAACTGTAAATATACTTTTTGAACCAACCACTGTTATTGAATTTAAAAAAATGGAAACAATCTGCATAATAATAATTTTGTACTAAATATCGTTTAGGTATATTTCTCGTTTTATGTTTTTGTCCGCACAATAAACATACATGACTCAACCCTCCCACTCGACACCCATGTCGTCCTCAATTATTTCCTCTAGTCCCGTCGGATAGTATTTTTGTTCATCATTTCGGGCATAATGATTGAATACCATATCACCACCCTTGTGATCATCACAGTCATGATGTTGCTGCTGATGCATGTACTTGTTGTCATCGGTGGAATAGTCGTGTTGTTGCATGTGACCATGATGTGATGAATAACCCAAAATTTTGTAGACCGTCTGTTTGGTGCTACCGCTGCTGCGTATGTGCGAATAGATGGTATGCGTGTGATGATGCGATTTTATCTTGTAGGGCAAATGTATAACGAAACGTTTATGGATGCGACGTGCTTCAGCGCTGGGACACATACAGGTCCCACAGATCAAAATAGCTATGAACAATATAACGCCGAAATATTGTTGTTTTTGTTGTTGTGGTTGCTGTAAATACAAACTATAGTTTTTATTACTATCACTGTGATTTTTCCATCACTCACTCACTTTAAATTGTGGTGTCATAATTTAAGACTGCTTTTTTTCACTATATATAGTGATTTATTTTTATTTTGATATAATCCTTATAGTACACTCTTGTGTAATGAATTTACACTTATTATAATCCTCTGCAACTGCGTTATCACTATGAACAATATTTCCTCACTGATTAGCATTTTGCCAGAGTCCATCTTTTTATATGTTGCACTACAGTTAGTTTTTTTCCTTTTGCTACTGTCTTCTTGTGGCTTCCCCACCCGACCGACACACGTTATAGTTCAGCGTCCGCTAGTCTAAATTTCAGTTCGACATCGGTATTAATTTTTCCGTGGTGGCGATGTTGATGACGATGATGGTGATCTTCCTCCACACAATTCACTGCCATTCATCTGATACCATAAACGTTTACAGTGAAAAAAATGTATATATGTTAAGATAAATATTGTAATTAATATTAAAATAATTATCTAATGCTATAAATAAATTGATTGAAAATTTCAAACAATTTTAAATAACGATTTGTTATCCTGTTTAAAAAATCATTACAAATCATTGCAAATACATAGTTGCTGATTTAACGATATGTATAATGTATATAAATTGTATTAAAAACGGTTAGTTATTGATACTGTAATTATGGTTGTTATTTTTATCAATGGTTTTAATTTAATTTATCATAGCAATATAATATTATGATAATTATTAAAAATTATTAAAAATAAAATGTTTGTTATACTTACAAATCGCAGTAAATTCTGTTCTAATTATCTCATATAACAACTGGTTTGATGCTTCCATATCAAAATCATCGGAATATTTTTCATTTGGAGACAATTAAAAATCTGTTGTATTTTTTAAACTTTGTTGCTTTCTAAACGAATTGCTATAATATGTACTTTTCCTTCAATTCGTAAATATAACAAAAAATTTGCTGCTTTTATAACAAAATAATAATCCTTATCATTTGGAGACAATTTAAAATGTGTTGTATTGCTAAAACTTGTTTGCTTTATTAATAAACAACAATAATGAATGTACTTTGACAAACGAGTCTGTTATATTTACAAAATATATAATAAATGCTGCTTCAATTCGTAAATGTAACAAAAGCGTTTGTTGCTTTTATAACAATATCTTTATAATCGTTATAGTTTGAAAATAATTAAAAAATGTGTTTGCTTTACTAATAAATTTTGTATATATTTCTCTGTGTATTCACTGGCATTTATGTGATATCGAATACGTGTTGCTTTCATGAAAAAAAAAATCCCAGTATTTATGCTGTAATTTGCATAAGAGCGCGCGCGCCCTCTAGCGGCATTTGTGGTGTAATAAGTCTTAATTATTATTACAGACCATGGTTTCTGCACATCTATTATATGTATATTACTTTGTAATTTATGACTAAAAATTCACTTTCGTTTGAGTGTTGACTTTTATCTATAATTATCAAAGTTAACTATAATATCTCTCGCTAGATAGTCTAATTTTATGCATCATAGATGACGCTTCCGTCTTGAGTGTGAACGTATGATGAAGCCTCAGTAAGTCGGACATTGCATGTAGTTTGAGGCTTGTTAGCTGTATCACATTTAAAAGTAAAGTTTTGATGATAATAAATATTATTATACATTATAATAAAGAAAACTAAACGTTAATTGATACATTATTTAACACCATGAATCCTTTTTTGAGTTACCATTATATCATTTACGCTATGTAAAAAGATAATTGTGTCTGTGATGGAATTTAATACTTGTGATATGTTGTAAATATTTATTAAAAATTAAATTTTTAATATTTTCAGTAATATTTGAAACCCATAAATTAAAAAATGTATATAAAAGTATAAAAAAACAAAAAAAAAATTTGAAAAATATAATTGGGCTGACCACGCCTATATTTAATATTTAATATTTCAAAGATTTTATTTTAATAATTTACGGATCAAACTTCCACTTTGAAAAACCGGGAAATAATGAAAAAAAAGTGGGCGTATCACGCCCATTTTTGGACCACATATTCTTAGGTGAATTCTAATAATACGTTTTAAATTTTATAACTATACCTTGAATACTTTTCGAGTTATTAGTTCCGAAAGAGTTATATAAAAGTGACTTGTATTCTGATCAGTATTTCTAAAGTTATTCTGTATTCGGACAGCAAGACGGACAGACAGACGGACATGGCTAAACGGACTCGGGTAATGATGCTGATCAAGAATATATATACTTTTCCATACCGGACACGCCTCCTAAGGGCGTTCCAATATATGCACAAAGTTAATATACCCTGTACCTCATAGGTGTAGGGTATAAAAAGAATTAACTCTCCAGAACGTCCTAAAATTCAATTTTTCACTAAAAATTTAATTTCTCACCAAAAATTCAATTTTTCACTTAAGATTAAATTTTTCACTTAAAAATTCAATTTGTCACTAAAAATTCAATTTGTCACTAAAAATTCAATTTTTTCTAAAAATTCAATTTTTCACTAAAAATTCAATTTTTTCTAAAAATTCAATTTTTCACTAAAAATTCAATTTTTAACTTAATATTCAATTTTTCACTAAAAATTCAAATTTTAACTAAAAATTCAATTTTTCACCAAAAAATCAATTTTTCACTAAAAATTCAATTTTTAACTTAAAATTCAATTTTTCACTAAAAATTCAAATTTTTATTAAAAATTCAATTTTTCTCTAAAATTTCAAATTTTTCACTAAAAATTCATTTTTTTTCACTAAAAATTAAATTTTTCACTAAAATTCAATTTCTCACTAAAAATTCTAATTTGCACTAAAAATTCAATTTTCACTAAAAATTCAATTTTTAACTTAAATTTAAATTTTTCACTTAAAAATCAATTTTTCACTAAAAATCAATTTTTCACTAAAAATTCAATTTTTCACTAAAAATTCAAATTTTCACTAAAAATTTAATTTTTCACTAAAAATTCAGTTTTCAATAAAAATTCAGTTTTCAATAAAAATTCAATTTTTCACTAAAAATTCGATTTTCCATAAAACATTCAGTTTTTAATAAAAAAACAATTTTATTCATTCTCTGTTACTATTAAAATTGAATGCATTGAAAATTTAATGTATTGTGAAACTCTCCATTTAGATATTTATCAAATAATTGGTTGTTGTAAATACGATGGTCAGAAAAACCCATATAATAAATTAAGTTACGAACTTACGACTTCTATGTTGTTTATCTCTAGTACCAATTAAATTGATGGAACACAAAATTACAATTTAAATTTATTAATAGCATATTTTTGAAATTAAACCTTTTATGCCGAACAGAATAAGAACAAATAGAAAATGAGGCCTTGCTTCAATTAAATAATATACGTATTTAACTATAGTTTTTTAACTAATTTAATAATGAAGTATAACATATTTTTGGCTATTAACAAATTTAAAGTAAGAATTCTGTTCTGTATGATGTTCACAAACATTATAAAATAAACATGTACAAATTTACTACTACGCAAAAATTATAACAATGTCCCTAAAGGACTTTTAAATACAACCAAAAGCCTCTTCTGTAATATAATTTTAATATCTCAAAGATATTTACAAAAACAAAAATAAGGAATGCAGTCAAAAACAGTAAAAAGGCCACGCACTCATGGCATAAAATGAAAGCTAGAGTGCGGTGTATTGTATAAAAACAACAAAAGACATTAAATAAAAAATTCATATTGAAAGTCAGTCGTACTGCGAACAGCAAATAAACTTGAACAAAGAAAGGATGTAACGTGCATCATACATGTGGCATATATGACACATAGAACACGGTTAAATTTTTTGCTACTTTAGAACATATCAAACTCTTTATTATATTGAATATTTCATTCATCAAACCATGATTCATTGTATTGAAAAATAATTCTTTAAATACTACACTCAGAAAACAGTTTCCTTATATTAAGGAAATTTTACTTGAAATAGCGTCAAGTTCAATTTTACTAATTTTTAGGAAGGTTTTTCCTTAATAGTAGTAAAATTTCCTTATTATTAGGAAAATTTTACTTTAAGTAAGGAAAATTTCCTAAAAATGAGGAAGTTTTTTCCTTAACGCTATTTCAAGTAAATTTTCCTTATTATGAGGAAACTTTTTTCTGAGTGTAACAACAAAACCTCAGCATTATGCAGTCATTCATCAATTTGAAGTATAATCAATTTGATGTGTAATATTCGATTTGAAGAAATGTTTGTAAATACCTCAATTCATAACATTAATCATTACTATGTAATTTACAAAATATATAAATTACGTATATATACATCATATTGAAGAATTTTGTTTTTTATATCATGGTTCAATCATTTCAATTTATTATTTTTATTATTACTACATACCAGTTATTGCAATACAGTAATACAACATGTTTCGACAAACGTCAACACTTATCCAGATAGCAAACGTACTTCGCACTAAATATCATGTCGTGCGGGCTCACGAAGTGCGTGCTATATTCGAAGAAAATGAACACACAACGTGCGGGCGCACGACATGAGTGCGTAGTGAGGCAGTGTGCGAATTCACAAAAATCACAAAAATCGCATTAGTGCGCATTAGGCGCACAAATGAGTGTGTAATGCGAGCATAGTGCGAGCATACAACAATCTCATAAGTCGCAAGAGTGCGAGTACTGTAGTACAAATTTCAAACATGGTTTTTGCAAATTATCCTATGGAAATCAGTACCACGTTATCCACTTTCCAATTGTTATGTACGGTAAATCATTAAACCATGTGCTCTTTACCGGTCGATGTCAAGCAATACAATTTGCCACCAATTTAAATAAAAGTATATACAAAAATTAAGGTAATTATTTCACTGTTTTTGTTTCATAGTAATTTTCTCATGTTATGTTTTTTTTTTAGAAACGTTCTACCCTACCACTTAAGGGAGCTAAATGCATAAGTCCTGAAAAACCCATTCGAAGGTCTTCTGAGGTGTTGCAAAATCTTTCTGCATCAATGATGGAAATTATGTTAAAATGTATTGTCATGTTATAATAATAGTTTGGCACTACAGTCCTATAAGAACATAGGCCGAGCTCTCTCACCATTTTGAGCTGTGCGTGTTATATTTGTACTCAAAGTGGTGGGACCTACAGTTTATTGCCGAATCCGAATGGCGGGTGAGAGCTTTTCATAGGCAAGGTTTTACTCTCGTAGGTTTGCCATTTACTGCCGAGAGGTGGCGCGATATAGAAAAATGTTTCTATGAAATACGTTGTTAGCCCCAGTCTAGGCTTGAACCGGGAACCTTTCGGCTCGCAGTCCAACGCACTAACCACTGAGCTACCGCGGCTACAATAACATAACGCGGCTATATTAACATTTTTTTAAATATTAAAAATGTCAAACAATTTTATTTTGTTTTGGTCGCACTCGTGCGAGCTATATGAGCCTTTTATGATGTGACAAATCCGGCATAGTATATTTATCAGCATGCGTGCGGACTATATGAGGCTCATATGCGCTTCACACAATTTTCTCGGACTCGTGCGACTATATTAAGTCTCATATGCGACGCATACTATTTTTTTCAGCATTCGTGCGAGCTTTATGAAGCTCATAGCGCCTCATACATTTTACTCTCATTTGTGCGACTATATTGAGGCGCATATGCGTCTCATCTACTTTTTTTTTTAAATTTTTACGCACTCGTGCGACTATATTGATGATAAAATGCGACTCACAAATGCCTCACACTAGTGCGAGCGTATTGAGTCTCAATTGCGAACACACGTTTGCTACTCTGTGCGCGTACGCATGCGACTTTTTATCAGGCGTGCGCTCACAGTGCTGGCACAATGCGAGCATTTTTCTATTTGGGTTAAAGAGAATCAGAGATGTATAAACAATATTTCCAACCAACTCTGAGCTGAATTCTTAACATATTGTAACGAAACTTAAATCTTTCGAACACAGTTTAAAGAGGTTATATCGCTGTATTGTGTACAATAAAACAACACATATATTAATTTTATTTCAACAGCAATTTTTGTAACAATCACTTATAACAATGAGCATAGCATAGCCGAATGCTTATTTTCGTGTTTTATTGCACCACTCTCACTCTCTTTCTCGCTTAATTTAATCTATGATATATTTGAAATTTTTTTTTATAAAAATTGATGTGACAGCTACATTTACTTTTCTGATTCACGTGTCCTGCTGACCAACTTATAAGACTTAGAAAATTAAAACACCTGTTCTTGAGTATAACTTAAATTATATTCAATCAGAATATTTGAAGAGATATATCTGCTTACTGAGTTTTAACGAAGATAAATAAAATTCTTTCACAAAATACATATATTTCATAAATGAAGATTTATTATGGGAACTCTGGAAAAATGCGCAATTAGGGGAATAAAATAAAATACGAGTAGAAAATAAACAAATGGACCTTTTCATTTCGACACAAAGATAAATAACCATAAATTAATCAGTATAAATATTAAATACTAAAAATAAATAAACCCAAATGGGAAAAAAATAATATAACCTCCGAGCATAATGTAGGGATGCAAAAGAAATACAAGACCATTTCAAAAATGAAACAAAGCGAGATTATTTTGTATGTTTTTACAAGTGCTTGTAAAATTCTTATGCTATGCGTACAACATCGTTGCTCATATTTTATTTAAAAAATTTAACACACAAAATATATAAAAATGATAAAGAACACCAGCAACTTTTGTTGATATACTGCCGGCGCGTCGTAGGACGGTAACCCACCCCAAGGGTGTCGCAATTCCAACTCAGCGGAAACGCATAGCATCAGAAGATGTCCTGAAAGTCCTTTTAAGCCGTTGGAGTGTGTGTGTGTCTGTCTCCTTCTTTTTTTTTTCGATTCTTTGAATTGCATTGTAGCCTTATCATATGCCATATGATGGCTTTCCATTTTTGTGGTGCCTGTGACCATTTTTCATCATCATTCGTCATTGTTTGTTGGCGCAGCCCTCGGCACTACATACTTTCGCTTTGATTTCTGTATTTTTTTGAATATCTTATAAATTTTCTTTTATTTTTCTATAATTTTTCATGTATTTTTTTCTTATTTTTAACGATTTTCTTTGTATTTTTCATTTTTTTTTCATCTTTTGCATTTTTATTACAAGCCGTTCAAAGGCATCGATGATGAAAGTTTTATATGCTCTAACGTTGCAAATTGAAAAGCAAACTCATTTTTGATCGCCTCTGCAGCTGCGGCTACTACAAGGACGTCGTAACACGATATTGTGGGCCGCTTGTGTTGCCGCTGCTTGGAGCGCGAGTGGTGTCCAACAGCATCGTGGTTGCAGCAACATCTTCCGAATATTGTCTTCGCCCAAATTCGAAACGAATGTGTTTTAGTGGTTATATGCTCTGGTAGAGCCCACAGATTTGCCAAGAAAATCAAACAGAATTCCGTGCGAGGAGCCCTCCCTCACTTCACCCTGGCCTTTGTGCGGTGTCTTACACATTGTGCTGCCAGGCACATTCTTCTAATGTCTAAGAAAACTTAAGTGTGGTTCGCCAAATTAATTAAATCTTGTTGGCACAAAGAATTTTGCCATATAATTTTAGTAACTTAAATATGTCCTAAAAAAGGGGGGAATTTATTTTGGTATTACACACATTTTGGCAGAATGCATATACGTCATTCTGCGAAATCAGTGACACTAAAGTTACTTTGCTTGGTGGTCCAAATGATCATAACTCAAATGATCATAACCCGCCTATCTAAATTTTCGAATACCTCTTCGGACTGCGAGCCGAAAGGTCCCCGGTTCAACCCTGAACTGGGGCTAACAACATCTACCTCTCGGCAGTAAATGGCAAACCTACGAGAGTAAAACCATTGCCTATGAAAAGCTCTCACCCGCCGTTCGGATTCGACAATAAACTGTAGGTCCCACCACTTTGAGTACAAATATAACACGCACAGCTCAAAATGGTGAGAGAGCTCGGCCGAAGTTCTATACAGGACTGTAGTGCCAAACTATTATTATTATTATATTCTTACAATATGAATTTTACAGAAGAAACAAAACTATTTTCAGTCTCAATTCTGCACTTACTTCATAGAAAATTAAGTATGTCATAACTTATAATAGCATTTTTCTAATTTATTCGATCAACATATCACTAAAAACCCGATTATAACACAAAGTAAAGTAATTTCCCATGCAGTTAGGCGGTTTTGCAGTATCACCGACGATAATATTTTTTAAAATTGAATCTACATACTGATTTAAATTGTTCTCATTCAGTGTTTAAATCAGAAATTTATGAAATTGGTCCAACGTTCAAAAAATTAATCATTTTTTGTCGATCATTATTTTTAATATATACTAAATATTTTTCGATATTGTTACGAGTTCAATGAGAGATAAAGTACAAAAATGCATATGCAAAAATTTTGTGAATGCAAGGATATGGAGGATATTAATAAAATCAATATAAAGAACATTTTTATTATTTTTAGCAGGGACCCGTGCTACACTGTGGATGATTTTTATTGGTGTTATAAATGTAGTAACCAAAATAAAAATAATTCTCCGCTAAAACAACTTTTCTCAAAGACAATTCTTCCTCAGACTGCGCTTCCACGTAGAATTCTTCCCCGTAGAATATTTCACCGTAGAATTCTTCCCAGTAGAAATCTTGCCCGTAGAACGTTTTCCCATAGAATTCGTTCTCGTTGAGTATTTCCTAGTGTGGGGAATACTCAATGCCCAGTGTGGGGAGTTTCAGTGTGGTGAGTTTCGGTGTGGTGAATTTTGGTGTGGTTCGGCGTTTTTAACTGTTCCGGTTCTGGTTCCGAGATTTTTATCGGTTTCGATTCCAACCAGAAAAAAATATATGGTTTCCGATTCCATTTTTCTTAACGATTCTGGTTCCAAAAATCTAAACGGTTCCGGTAATATTTTTCACGTTTTGCCTGCTTTTTTCATATTTTTTCGTATTTTTTTCGTGTTTTGTCGTGCTTTGTAGTGTTTTTCGTGTTTCTTCGTGCCTTTTTAAATCCCGTGCTTTATCGTGCTTCTCGTACGTGCCTGTAAATTTAGTCGTCGGGGTCAAGCTCGTGCGTGTCACCTAACGACGTGCCCTTGCCATTAAAAACAGACACGCGCCCATCTCTCATTCATACATACATACATACATACATACATACATACATACACACAAACTCGATCATCTTCAATGTTTCTGCCCTGCACTAGACAAAAGCATACTCAATATTTTTGTACACACCTTCTTTAACTTCATACAAGAAGTGTCAACGAAGGATCTGGGGAAAACAACTAAATTCCCAACAAAGACTTGTATTAGAATTGGACAAGAACCACAAATGTCTATGAGAAAAAAGAATTTCGGGTTTCGCTATGCAGAGTTAAAAAAATCATCTTCATATTGATAAATTTCGTTGTTCAACACATGATTCATTGCATTGGAGAATAATTGATAATTTCAAAACATCAATGTTTATGAAATCATTATAAATTTGATGAATGCCAGAAAAAGCACAAACCAAATTTCAATCAAAATATTTATTTTATTTAATTTTTTGCCATTCGTCATTTCTTGCCATACCTCTCAGTTCTCAAGTAGTACTTCTTAATTATATTTTATATAGTTCATGAATTCTTCCAATATTAATTAATTTCTTTTTCAAGAAACGTTTCCTATTTCCGCTTTACGTAATCCAATGTAGATATTTCTAGAGTATGAAGTAGGGATTCGGTTAATGCCAATAAATTTAAAATCAACCACGGCCTACAAATCTGTCTTAGAAAGGAAGAGGAACACATGGGAAGGATTTATACATAGAATTAAAATCATCATCAATAATATTTATGAATTTATTCATAAATATTATGAATTTTTTCACCAACTACCAGATTTATCATATTGATACCACCGTTCATTAAATTACATATTGATGAATGAATTCATTATATATATGAACTTATTCATACTATCGAACATCAAGAAAAATTAAATATTCAATTCAATGAATTTGAATATTCATATTGATGAATATAATCACAATATTTATGAATAATTTAAAATTATATTTTTTTACGAAATTAAAAAAAAAAAATGTTAAGAAAATAATTCAAAAAAATAGTGTTGTTGTAAAAATTGTATTTAAAAAATAACAGAAAAAACATTTTTTCCAAAAAAATTATCCGATGAAATAAAAAAATAAATTATCCGAAAAAAATGACGAGAATAATGAAACAATGAAACGGATGATGATGATGAAAATATTAGAGGGACAGATTTTGAGTATTAGATAAATGATTTGTATGGGAGATGGGCGTGTTTTATTGAAATCTATTTTTGAATTATCGTTTTTACATGGCTATGGCTAAATCGATTCAGGAAGTGATGTTTATAAAGAATTTTAATTCTTATTTATGATTATACACCACGAAATTTACAAGATTTGTCAAATTCAGATAAAATCGACTCACTGCTATAAAAACTGCAAAGATTATATTTTTTTTACAAGATTTTTAAATATTGTAGTTCAACTTTCTATGCTTTCTATACAGCGCATTACAATTTCGAGCTATAAAACAAGTAGCTGCTATTAAAGAAAATCTTTTTGTTTTACGAAGCATGCAAAACGCACAAAGAAGCTTCTTGTAGCTTCTTGTCTACTAGTTCAGCGGATCAACGGCAAATCCTGCGCCGCCTGTTCATACCACCAAACATACTCACACAAACACATATTATATCCTCGAGAAATTCTAGACAATAATCGCATAAAGAAAAAAAAAAGCAGATAAACAACAGGCAGCCGTATAACTGCCACCACCCATAGGCCACCAAGCAGGAAGTGCAACTTGATGGTTATTTTTTTTTTCTTTTTGAATCTGTTTCTTCGTTCGACGGTTCTGGCCAATAATAAAAGTTTATGAAGCAATAAAGCCAACAACAAAAGAGCAAACGAGCGATGATGCGCCCGGCGGGATAATGCAGGAAGGCAGCAAGTGTGGCATGTGCCATGACGTTTTTATGGTAATTCCACCGACTGAATTTCCACGATTTGCCAATTAAGCAATTGAATTATATAGGCGAGATAACATATAACACACGAAATATAAGAAATATTAATTTATATAGTGAAAAATTTAATTTTTAGTGAAAATTTGAATTTGCAGGGAAAATTTGAATTTTTTTTTTTGTGAAATTTGAATTTTATTTGGACTGAATTGAATGAAAATTAAAATTTTTGAACTTTGGCCGGTTTTGAACTCCCAGTCCTTTGAACTCGCTGCTACCCACTCTACTAGGTTGATTCGTTTCGGTTACCAGTTATCGGTCTCAACAAAGTATTGCGTGCTCTCGTGCATTATGCGAACTCCTTCTAATCGGTGGGCATATTTTTTCACATTCAAAACCGCATCTGATGGGACTCATAGGCAAAAGTCGCGGCGCGGCGGCAGGTGCTACACCAGGTGCTGCTGCTGCTTCTACTGTTCCTGCCGTTGATAGTGATGTTGGTGGTTATGTTGTTGGATCTGTTGCAGTCAACTGGAACGCAAGTCAAGTGTAGATTTTTATAGTTTTTACGATTATGAGAAAAACGCCCTGCAGCCAATTGTAGGATGTTGGAAACTCATTTGTTGCGCCTCTTGTCGAATGTTGCCAACTGGGAAATAAAAAAAAGAATGATTTTATGCGCGATTAGAAGACTAGTTGAAGCGCACAGATTTGTTTATTTTTTATAAAAAATTAAAGAGAAAAAAAATACCCTCGCTATATAGGCTCAGAATTCACTCAAGTAAAGGCGTGAAATTTGCTGTTATTTTAATGTGCGATTTTCTTTGTTTGGGATTTGAACCCAGACTGTGCTGACTTTTGCTTGCTGACTTTTGTGGGGGTTTTTAATATCCTTGGGCCATAATTGAATTGTTGAAATGGTGGCCATTGTGTATGTGTGATACTCAATATGAAGTGGAAACGTTTTATGATTGATCCGTTTATTGCGTGAAGAGCTGCTTTTGTGCCCATGTTGCTATGAAGGCGTGGGCGTTCAGCAAGGTTGTTTGAAAAATTGATTTTTATTTTACATTATTCCTAAGTATGCTTTAATTTTTCATTTGATGTATGATAAATTTTCTATTTTTATATGTAAAATGTAACATATGAGCATTTGGAAATATATATTTCGAGATTCAAGTCTGTCTCTAATACTGGTTTTGCGTGTTTTCAATATTTAGCTCATAGAACCACCGCTTCTGCAGTCAACTTCATTTCGAAATGCACTGTCAAAATTGGAAATTCCAATAGTTTTGCATTTGTATGCTGCGTATTTCGGAAGGTTGTATTCGAAATCTTTTAAAATGTCCTGAGTTTGACAGCCAAACGACGGAAATAAGTTTTTTTAGTGCTACTTTAACTTACTAAAGGGTTTTTCAATAAGAGCGCTACAAAAGTTTTTTTCAAGGGGACAGCAAACGACGCCATATTTCTTGCCGCTCTTTTGACATTTCTCTTCAGTAAGGTTGGCCATTTCATGATGGAAAGATATACGATCCAACAACGAGTCGAAATTATTAAAATTTACTACCGAAATTCGAATTCGTATATCTTTCCATCATGAAATGGCAAACCTTACTAAAGAGAAATGTCAAAAGAGCGGCAAGAAATATGGCGTCGTTTGCTGTCCCTGTCGATCTACTTTTGTAGCGTCCCTGTTAAAAAAACCCTTTATATAACTCGTAAAGTATACAAGTTAAAAAAAATTAAAAACAACAAATTCACCTATAAATTCGTGATCCAAAAATGGGTGTTATTCGCTAATTTTTTTATGATTATATATTATTTATTACCTACTAACTTTTACTTCTTTTGTATTATTTTCAATATTTAATATTTCGTAATTTTTGTTAGTTCGTTGAACTACGTGTCAATTGTTTCCCTTATTCAGTTTTAAATATAAGCTGAGGATAGTCAACATCTAAAAGTATAAATTTTTTATATGAGATTACCTCTCTGCAGAATAAGGCAATCCACCGAGACCCGCAGACAAAACTGGAGAACGGAAAATGGAAGTCAACAGATAGGCACAACAAACAGTTTATAGTTATCTTTTAAGAATCATATCATATCTTTTAAGAACCGTTTACTTTTTCAAAGTTAGGAATGTGGAGAAAACATACTTATTTTCTGTTATGGTGTGAAAGCTTAGTTGGTTGGGAATTGGTAGGCAAAGGATGGCAATAGGCTTTTAGTAAAATGGTAGACAAAGCTACGGACTAGAGATGGGCGCGTGCTGTGGTTTTTTCGTGTCACGACCGAAAATCTGAGCTCGTGCGTGCTAGTTGTGTATCCGTGCCTCTAAAATCAGGCCCATTAAATATTTTTTTTTAGTTTCTACTCTAATTTAAAAAAAAACCCTTTACTTTCAGCATCAGAAAATAAAATTTTCGTCGTGTTTTAACCAAGTACAAACATACTTTGGAATATCGGTGTTGGTTCTACATATTTTTAAATAAAGGTTCCGATTCCCGTTCCAAAAATCGAAACTGTTCCGATTCCAGTTCTCTGCGGTCCCGACAGGTTCCGATTCATTTAATTATTTATAATAAGGGCCCATAAAGAACCGAAACCGATTTAAAAAAGGTGTGGAACCGGAATCGGAACTCATACATTTTTTTTTGTTGTAACCGGAATCGAAACCGCTATTTTTTAAATCTTGGAACGAGAACTGGCACCGATATTGTAAGGGCTTTAGGCCCACTCTGGGACCGCAAAGAACCGTAATTGTAACAGAAACCGTTTCGATTTCGGAACCGGAATCGGAACCGTCATTAAAAAATGTGTGGAACCGGAACAGAACCGTACAAATTTTGTTGAGAGTTTTTATACCCTCTTGGGATACTCAGTGTATATGGAGTATATTGACAAAATCTTCAAATTCATAAAGTTTATAAAGTTATATTCTATCTTGGTCGTTTTTTCTACATCTTTTATCATGATCTGTTTCTTTTCTACTCACGAAAAATGTTGATCCCTCCTAAAAACTGTAATTCTCTTCAGTTTAATTAAACCTCAATGAGCAGCTCAATGAGTTTTATTATTTTACGAGATTTTGTTGCATTTTGACGGACAATTTACACGCTTGTTATTTTGATAAATTTTTATTGGCAAAACACGCGCCCACATATGTACATAGCTAATGGAATCCATAAAATGCAAGTCAGTCGTTGCCAGAGAAAGTAGAAAAAAAATAAAAATAAATAACAAAATACGGTCTACATAACTAAAATAAAGTTTTCATTTGCACCCAAAAATCCTTATAATAAAATGTATGAATGAAAGCAACGGCGGCAGGCCGACTCACCAAAATTCAAGAAAAATAAAAGCGCAAAAACGAACAAGTGGTAACGCCGGCGGGCGCATGAGGGAGCAAGCAGCCGTGATAGGAAGTTATCGCCGTAAATACTAGACGAAGGCTAGGATGAAAGCCGTTGAAGTATCACTATAGCGGCACTCGAAAACTTTCAGCTGGCTCAACATGGATTTAGACTCGTAAATTTGCTAAATTACAACATGAAATTCTCTGTCAAGTGTTGGCAAAAAATAAGAGAAAAAAAACGTTCAAGATGGAGAACAACACACAGAAAAATTTTTATATAAAATCCCATTAAAATTGGTCAAAATAAACCAAGACAAAATTTCGGTAAATTTTCAAAAATATGTTGGGTATATTTCCGGCAAACACACATACCTATGTATAAATGTAATATTTTGGGAAGTATAAAGCAGGCCCAGACAACATTTTTCGCAGGGTCTAGGCAGTTTAGAAACATTTTTTCGACATATTTCAATCAAAGATAGGCAGAGTTTGTATCACAATCTGTCTTAATGCCGTGAATCTGCCATTAAAATTCCAGAAAATTTTACCAACCTGCTATACACTTCCCAAAATATTCCATTTATCTGTGTGTTTGCCGGAAATATGCCGAAAGTATTCCAGAAAAATGCCAGACATTTTTTCTCGTGAGGTTGTAAAATATTGTAGAATTTTAATGGCAAATTTACGGCATATGTTGAGAACAGGCAAAAGGTAGACAGCTCATGATACAAACAGTGTCTTTGACTGCTTGAAATCCTACGATAAAATGTTTCAGAACCGCCTAGATCATGCCAAAAAATTTCTCTGGGGAATAATATACAAAATTAAATATGTAAACTCAATGGAAATTTCAAAGTAGTTTGTATTGTTTATAGTATTACTGGTAAAATGGGAAATTTAGAAATATGAACATTTTGATAGCTGGTTTATGAAAATTAGAAAAAATTATGTGACTGTAAATACCCTACACATACAGAAAACATTAAAATAAATCGCGATTACCGTTTAAAGTGTTCAAGAGCTCACAATGGTTTACAAATCCGCAAACATGTCATTGTGAGACAATATTCTTAATATCATACTGCATTTCGGTTTTGAGGGGTCACCGCAACTTGGTTCGCGCCAAAACCATTAATTTTTATTTCATTATTCATTATATTTATTTTTACCGTGTAACCAGTTGTAGATTTACGTAGTTAATAGTGAAGCCAAGGAAGTCAAACAGTGTAATTGGGGTTAAAAGTAGTTACCACATGTGTATCAGAGCTAAATTTTTATGGTATGATAAAAGTTCTGCTGATGATGAGGTTGTTTGTTGGAATGATGGAGGTGGGGCTGGTAATAAAGAGTGCGAATGTTTTAGGCGAAATGCGCAAAATTGCAAAGGTACGGCATAATATAATTAATGAATGTTATAAAAGTTAATGTAAAAACATTAAAGAAGAAGAACATTTAATGCATTTCCAATTAACGTATTTGTGTATTTTATTAGTGTACATAGTGATCATTTTGAAAATGGGGGTTTTCCATAAACTTATTTGCTCTCATAAAATTTAATAATGAAATGGTTTGCTTTTATTTTGCACAATTTTAGACGAATTCAATTGCGGTATCACAGAAAAACTCAGTATACTTAGAAATAAACTATAATAGTTTATGATGGCACAGACACGCACGCACGAGCCCGACGACTAAGTTTACAGACACGCACGAGAAGTGCGATAATGCACGGGAATTAAAATGACGAAATGAATACGACAAAACACGACTAAACACGAAAAAAAAACACAGACAAATATGAAAAATATGACAAAAAAATTAATTAGAGTTTCTCCAATTAACATATTCTCATTATTACGAATATGGAATTCAATGCTACTAAAATTTACATCGGCTGATTCAATTCAAAATTAATTGGACGATAAAGTTTGTTGTATCAACCAACTTCATTCAATTAAAACCAGAGCTCTCGATTACCCGGGTACCCGGGTAAGTGGGAAAGTGGTAAAGACCGAAAAAATGTTGATTGCAGAAATCGGTAGCAGACATCGTGGGAAATCGAATGGTACCAAAATATGCTGAAGTACGTTGGTACCGATCACCGAAACAAAAAAAAGTATCCACGCCCCTCTAAATAAATATTACTTCACAAACGATCGCCGTCCGGAAAACATACAAAAAGAACGGCGTTTAAAACATACCGTATTTAATTTTTAACTTATTTTAGAAAAAAAAATGATATAATGAAATTTTTAGGGTCTGGTTTTTTTTTGGTGAAACTCCTTTTTCCCCTAGCGGTGTCAATGATATTTAAAATCTTGACCTCTCAAATATACTTGAAAAATTCCTTTTACCTTAATTTTTATCATTTTGGATAGGTACCAGGGTTGCAAAATTTTGGAACCTATCTTTAAGGTATCTAATTTTATTTATATTATGCATTTTTACCCAAAGAAATCGAATTGAATTCGTTGATCGGCTTGAAATGTTTGTTATTAGAATTTACTCTTGTCATCTATGTGCTTCTATATAGTTATTTTACTTTAAAATTTACCTTAATACTTTAATATACTTTAAACTAGAGATGGGCGCGTGCCTGTTTTTGATGACACGTACACGCACGGGCACGCCAATTGGTGACACACACGAGCACGAGTAAATTTACAGTCACGCACGAGAAGCACGATAAAAACGGGTTTTTAATAGACACGAAGAAACACGGAAAAACAAAGAAAAAAAAATTCTGGTTGGAATCAGAACAGCTATTTATATAATCTCGGAAGCAGAACTGAAACAAATAGTATAGTCTCTGTCGGGGAACGCAATGAACCGGAATCGGAATCGTTATTAAAAAATGTATGGAAATGTAATTCAACCAATTTAATTTTTAGGATGGAACCGGAATCGGAACCACAATTTAAAAAATCTTTAACCCGAACCGGAACCGATATTCCAAAGCATTTTAGTCCCTTTAAGAAATAATTCAAAAAATAAGTTTGATACAGTTTTATTCTTCTAAATCCATAAGTAAAACTATAACAACAAATGTTGAAGAATAGGTTAAAATACCACGAAATTTTTATTTTCTGAAGCTTGAAGTAAGGGTTTTTTAAAAATTGGGGTAGAAACTACAAAAAGATAATGTTTAATGGGCGCGTGTCTGATTTTGGAGGCACGGGCACGTCAGCAACTAGAACGCACGAACTCAGATTTTCGGACGTGACACGAAAATAGCGCGGCACGCGCACATTTCTAAACGATCGGCCATGTTCCGACTTTCCATCGAATTCCAAACGAATTTCATATAAAATATGTAAACAAACGGTTTTGAATTCGATGTCTCAGAACAAAAATTTGTTTTTTCAATGAATTCAATCCGTTTGCTTTGATTTCAACAATTTGAATTCGTTCGAAAAACACATTTTTGTTTTTCAACAGAGACGCTACAAAAGTAGAGCGACAGGGACAGCAAACGACGCCATATTTCTTGCCGCTTTCATGATGGGAAGATATACGAATTCGAATTTCGGTAGTAAATTTTAATAATTTCGACTCGTTGTTGGCTCGTATATCTTTCCATCATGAAATGGCAAACCTTACTGAAGAGAAATGTCGAAAGAGCGGCAAGAAATATGGCGTCGTTTGCTGTCCCTGTCGTTCTACTTTTGTATCGTCCCTGTTGAAAAACCCTTGAAAAAACTTTTGTAGCGCTCTTATTGAAAAACCCTTTATATTATGTTTGCTACAAACACATTTTTATCTGCGTGTATAAAAAGGCATGGTCGTGATCAGATAATTTAAGTCATTGGTTCCCAATCATGTAGAATAATTTCTACTACTCCTTTTTCTTATACACTATAATAGATTTTTAGTACGCAATAATCTTGAAATTTTTATATTTTAAATAAAAACACAAGTGTGGTACTACTTACGTTATGTTTGATTTTTAAATATCCCTCTTTTGCGTTCGTTGTATCCCAAAATAGTTCACATATACTTGTATCTGTGCTATTAAAAGTTTAATTTTGATTCCAGTTCAATTTCCAGAAAAAATAAACATAAACTGAATGTTAAATTAAAATAGCATTTTCATATTTCCTAAATTTATATCCTTCTTAACACACAGTATTCATCTTAAATTTAATTTTGCTTCTATTAAACCCTATTAAATATTTATTTTTATTTACTAAAAATATGAAATAAACATCAAAGCAACCACGCAGCTTCATTCTAAAACATCAACATCTTTTCAAGACCCGCACGCACACACACATATTCCAGAACTTTAAACCACATAAATTTCAAATAATTCGCAGGCGCGCCTTCATAGAGACCCTGACTTGGCAAATAGATGTCATTAATGTCACTTTCAACGTTTTATAACCGCAAATATTTGCTATTAAATGTGTTTTAAATGTGTTTTAACGTTGAACTCGATACGCATGTCGGCGGTTTTTATGATGGTTTTAATAATGCATTAAGTTTTGTTGTACTTGGAGGAGCTGGAGCAGGAATAGGTTTATTTGTCAATAACTATAAGGACCATATTTTTGTTTACTATAAAAACTATAAAACTAAAACCTAACTTTTATTGTCAACTTTTAAAGACACTAAGTTCTTAAATAGGCAGCACAGTTAGTTGTCGCGTCTGGTCAACATTAAAGACCCCCTCTCCTCTTAATCACTGCTCACATTAAAATTAATCGCAGCATGAAAATTGAAAAATTATTTCCAGCATAAATATGCACATTTAATTGCTTGTACTGGAGCAGTCATCATGGAGGTAGCCAGAGTAGTACACTGGAGAAGAGAGATTTGACGGTGTGTTTTAGAGTTGCCAGTTAAAAAAAAAAAATATATAAACATTTTTAAATTGCCTTGGTAATATTTATTCAGTGTGACCGTTTTTATATAATTTGTTAATTTTTTTTGTCAAATATTTTTTTTTATTCCACCCAGACTAAATTTTTGGCAGGGTTGTGGCAGTTTAGATACATTATTTCGATATATTTCAAACAGACAAAAATGGAGATTGTACAGACAGAAAAAAAGTGTGTAAATATAACTAATATGTTAATCAATCCAATTAATTTTTAATTGAAACACTCAGCCGATGTAACTTTTAGTAGCATTGAATTTCATATTCGTAATAATGAGAATATGTTAATTGGGGAAACTTAAATTAATTTTTTTGTCATATTGATATTAAAGTTGTTATATTTTTTATTGGGAATTTTTAAATCATTAATTAATTAATTAGTAACATCAATTAAAAATTTCATTCGATAGAAATTGGAACAATTAAATATTTTGTTAAATTAAATAAAATTTTTGTCGAATAGAAACATATGAAAATAAAATTAATTTAATTTAATATATAACATAAAATAAATATTAAATAAGTATTTATACTGTTTGATATGCTTTGTAAAATTCGTTCAACCTAACGAATGTTTTACCGAAGTCAGTTTTCACAACTTCTACAGGTGGGCGAATTTATTGAGTTAAACATAAAATTTGATATGCGCTTTTTAATGATTCAATATGCAACAAAATGAGCATCATAAGCTGTTTGTTCAAATTCTAAAAAATAAATTGCTTTAATAACATAACATACACTTAATAATGCAATATCCTGTTTTAAAATAGCAACATAGAAGAAAATAATGTTAGAAGAAACTGAACGACGCCGCCGACGCCGCCGACGAGACGCACAAACAAAATCAAAATGAAATCCAGAGTGTTGCAATTTAAGAAAATGAATAAGTCAAAAGTAACAAATAAAAGTAGTTAATACTATTAAAGATTTAGTTGTATTGAAATTATATTAAATTAATTCCTATTAATATTTTAATTAAAAAATGTGTAAATACAATTAATTAATTAGTAAATACATTCATATTTTTAATTAGAATACGATTTTGTTTGCTATTAATATCAATTGTTATATATACGTACAATATTTTTTTCTGTGTATAACAGGCTGTCAAAATTTTACAAACTGCTATACATTTCCCAAAATGTTCCATTTATCTGTGTGTTTGCCGGAAATATCTCGGGTCGTTTAGAATAAATCATATTTTGGAGAGATATCACAATGCTACAAACCTTCTGACGATAATTTTTAAATTCGATTTAATTTTGATAAATTTTAGATATAAAACTCAAAGTATTTGAAAATTTAATTGCATGTTCTTTATAATTTTTGAACAAATAAAATTTGTTTATCGAAAATAAATCCATTTATGATATCATGTCGATATATATAACGACAAAAATAATGATATCGTTTTAGACAGGTTCGTTTTTATCGAAAACCCTATCGTTTTCGTATCATTATAGATTATCGAAAACGATTATAAATCGTTTCGATATCGTAAAATTATCGTTTGGTTTGCTGGGAAGTGATATCGCACTTAGAAAAAACGTCCTATACATTGGCATTTACAAGTTAAACAATAATGTATTCTACTTACTAAATTCAATAAGAAAAAAATTATTAAAAAAAAAAACTATTAAATGTAATGTTTTTTTTTATTGCATTACTATTTAAAATTGTTAAGCGCCGGTGTCTCTTTATGATAAATTTTGCATCAAATTTTGGGTGGAATTGTGTATACTTTTATAGTTTTGATAGTATTTTCATAGTATTTTCTTTGGTGTATATTATACTGAAAACAGCTTTATATCAAACATATATTATAGAATTTGATTGAAAAGGTCAACCGCCAAAAATGCTCTATTCGATGACGAAAATCGATATAAATGGAAAAAATATATATAGACAATTTTCAGCGAAATTCGAATATGGTAAATGTACCCGCCCGCTGTGACCTTAAACTTCGCATATAATAAAATAAAATCATCTGGCAATCTTGGTACATGTGGATTAAGTTCTTTTTTTTTTTGTTACGTTTTTTTTTATTATTCTTTCTCTTTAGTGGTAGCGTTAAACTACTGCTTCGACGACGACGACGACACTTCAGCTCTCTTAACGTTTTATTTACAATTTTATGAACGTGTGACATTTTATTTATTTAGTGTCATCGCCATCGCACTGTGGCCACTTGTTACCAGAGTCATGTACGTGGTGCTGCTGCTGCTGATAGTGTTGCCGCACTGTTGACATGGCTTATGTTAATTTTATAGACGCTAATGACATTTCTGACAGTGCGGTTTTAAAGGATGCTGTTATACATGTTGACTTGGCAAATTTTATATGTATTTTTTTTCTATAAAATACCCTCACTATGTGTGGTCTATGTGTGGTCTATGGTAATTATAGCTTAAAAAAGTATCTTTTGATATTCCAGCAAACCAAACGATATTTTTACGATATCGAAACGATATCATTTAAAGGCCCAAATTATCATTTTCGATAATCGAAAATGATACGAGAATGATAGGGTTTCCGATAAAAACAGACCTATCTATAACGGTATCATTATTTTTTGATAACGATATCGTGTTGATATCGAAAAAGTGTTCATACCGGAACGATATCGTTTATAGCCTCAAATTGTCGATTTCGATAATCTATAATGATACGAAAACGATAGGGTTTTCGATAAAACTGAACCTTTCTAAAATGATATCGTTGTTTTGTCGTTATAGATATCGAAATGATATCATAAATGGCTTTATTTTCGATAAACAAATTTTATTTGTTCAGAAAATGTTATTTTTCAAATACTTTAAGTTTTATAAACTGACAGTAAATAATGGAGGTAGTATTTGCGCTTCAGAATTTTAAATATGTTTTAGATGAGTGTATAAAACCAACTTGTATGTAATTCAATTCATTAAATTTATAGAAATATAACTGAGAAAATTTTTTAATTTATGCAATACTCAATTAGTGTTTGGATTTATTTAATAATAGTGCCTATAGTTAACTAAATTGTTTTTCAATGACATTCTGATTTAGATAATTACAGGGGGACAGTTTTGAAAAAATATATTAATTTTTAAGAGAGAGTTCCAGAAAATACGTCCGCGCATACAAATTAATTCCTTTTCATTTTTATTCATTTGGATTATGTATTTTCAAATCTTAAATTTATTTAAAATAATGACTCTCAATATTTTCACGAAAAACTAAAATGGAAAGAAAACGTTTTTCTTCAAATTTATGAATGATATCGACTCATATTAACAAAAAAAAAAACAAAAATTGGTAATTATAAAATTTGAATTATAAAACTATAAAATTCAAGTTATTAAATTAATAAATTTAAATTATAAAATTCAAAAACTTTCAAGTAAGGTTACTAAATCCAATATGGATTGTAAGTTCTCAAAATAGTTCATTTATGCTAAGAACATTTTTGGTTATAATTTGGAATAGGATCGACCGATACGTACTAAAATTTGACGGTATATAAAGAATCCAAAAATGGAATAAGAAAAAAATAATCTTGTTATGTTATGGAATGGGGTGGTATATTTTAATATTTTTAAAATTTAGAAAATATTAATAATATTTGTTTTATATATAACTTTTATAGTGGAAAAAGAACATTATTGATTATTGCGTCATTGGTTATTTTTTGTCAGATTAGATCCTTTTGAGACTTTTCGAATACCCAACACCAAAAAACTGTCCAATAGGTTCTGGGAACATTTAAAAAAAGTTTAATTCTACGAAATAAACATTTAAAAAATAGATTTAATTGAAAACTTGAAAACAAAACCAAAATCCTTATTTAGGATTTTGTAAAGAATCGGATTTTTGGAACCGGAACCGTTGTACAAAAAAATGTGTGGAACCGGAATCGGAACCCATTTAATTTGTTTGGTTGGAACCGGAGTCAGAACCAAAACATCTATTTTAAAAATCGTGGAACCAGAGCCGTAACCGATAATCCGAAGCGTTTAAGTCCCTATATAAAAGAATATTGTTTTGATATAGAACCGATTTTATTTTTCTTGTATATCTTACAAATTTATGTAGAGATTTACGATTTTATATTATATCCCTAAAAATACAAAAAAGAAAACAATTCCCAAATTAAAAACAGATGCAAGTAATATTTGTTTTGAAACGAATTTTTTTTAAAACGAATTTTGTTTTTAAACCTATTTTTTTATAATTAAGTCAGAACCTCTACAACCCCCCCTGGCTATGGGCCTGATTGCATTACTTTCATTGTATAATATTGATTTCGATATCACACAATGAAAGAGCTTCCGAAAACTTATAAGTTTCACAGAAGTTTCGATATATTTGTGCAATCAATTAGGCTCCGATCATAAAAATTGAGTAGTAGAGGGTTGCAAGAGTAAATTCCCTGTTTCACCAAACAATTCTCCAACAAACAATTCTTCCCCTAGCCAATTTTTCTTCGGACAATTCGTTTCAAACTCAATTTTTCCCAGAGACATTCTTCATCCATACAATTCTTTCCAGATACAGTTCGTACCCCAGACAATTTCTCACCGATACAATTATTTCCAGGCATAATTATTTCGCGTTACCATTTTTCCAAAAACAATTGTTCCCAGTGACGGTCTGTTTTATATTGTCTGCGAAACTCGCAAAGTTCACAAATATTATAAATGAGATGCTGCATAATAATTATAAGGTTTTTGTAAAAGGTAGACAGTTATGCCTTGAACAAGTCTTTCTCAGGGATATTTATTTTCAAAGACTATTTTATCTGCACAATCCATAAATAATTCATTCTTGCACCATACATTTTTCCGGACAATTCTACCCAACGACATTTCTTTCGAAATACAATTTTTCCTTGAGACAATTTATCCCAAAATGATTCTTTCCCCGATACAATTATTTCCTTAACAAATATTTCTCATAAACTATATAATTTTAATTAATAATGAACAAACGTATTTTTTAATTTTTTTAAGTTATTTGAAAATTAATTTTTTTTTTTGTTTGTTTTGGGATTGGTAGAATTGTCCCCGATAATAATTTTTGTTTCGGGAATATTGCAGAATAATTGGTTAGAAAAATTGTCTTCCGAGAAAGAATTGTCTCGGAAAGGAATTGTAAATTCTATTCCGGACAATTCTTCTTCGTGATAATACTTATATTATTATAAATAAATTCATCACTCGTTATACAAACTGGTATAAAAATAGCTGTCTTAAATCCAAAATATGTAACTTTTTTTATTAAACTTTCCTATTATATGCATTGCATTAATTACACGGCCAACTATGATGTTTTCATTATACTGCAATTCAGCAATAGTATAATTTGTCATCTACTTGCGTTTGCCTATTTCGAACACATTGCAGCGGAACTGAAAGCCAGTTTCCATCGGTACGTCCAGCTGTATTTGTATCTGAGACGAGTGAGGATCTCAAATGGTGCGACGATTTTGCACCGGCTCCCGCCATAGTTGAGCAGGGCAAGAAACTAATTAGGCGTTGTGTTTAATTAGGTGGCAGCATGCAAGTCAAACACTTTCAATTGTGAACGAGTTGAAAACTGGTAGATACAAAATGTATCTATATAGCTGCTGCTTTAGATACTTGAACAGCAGTAGCTCTATGCACAGCGATACATTTTATTAAAGTGAGCTAGCTAGCAGCACAGTGCATAATTTATATTGGTTGGGTTTTATTTTAATAAGAAATGTAAAAAGAAAAATGTAAAAAATAAAAATATATATTTTTATAAAAAGCTATAAAATGATGTAAAAAACTGCATTAAAATCACGTAAATTCCATTAAAATTGTTAAAAGCATAGCGAATCACATGAGCAGTTGTGCTTGCTTTTTTGCCGGAACGTCCGACCAAAGGTACCACATTGTAACTCGTCAATGTTTGGCACGACTGTTGACACTCCCCTTAAGGGCACCTATACCAACTGCAACCTCCAACAATAACGCACGATCGCTCTATCATGATCACCATCGCCAGCCCCATCAACATGACGATGATGATGATGGACATCATCGTTGTCGACATTAGTATCTTCAATGTGGGTTCATACTCTTTTCATAAAGGAATAGATTTACTACGTTTTTTTATACCCTGTACTAAAAGTGAAAGGGTATATTCACTTTTGTCATCCGTTTGTAACATCTAAAATGGGGCGTACATGGAAGGATAACGTATATATATTTTTGTTCAGCGCGCGTAAGTTGATTTATCGATGTCCGCCTGTTCAAATCACGTTTACATGAAAACTCAAAGAGATAGATCAATGATACTCCGAAGTTAAATTACTTATATACCTACGATGTTTGGTATTGGAAATGTTCAAAGATCTCATATAAGACTAACATCCACGGCTTAATTGGGCTTTAACATTCATGATTCTTGATAACTTGATTACAGCAACTATCAAAATATCACTAATTCAAAATTTCTAATCTGACCTAGCTCTTCTTACTGCTTATATCTAAAAACGAATTAACCTGTGATGATATTTTAAGTTTTCTACTAATGGGATATTCCATTTTAAATCAACGAACGGATTTCCCCTACCCCCTCAGAAATAATTCAAAGTTGGTACAAATGCTGTACCATAATAAACTAAGACAATTTATAAATTTTGGACCTCTAGCTAATATGGTTCCCGAAATATGACGGGTTAAAAAGACAAAAAATAGGTGAAAACTCACAAAGGTGGGTTAACTGTATTGTATTTATCTTAAAAACTACGTACAAGGTCAATTGAGGTATCATTTGAAAGGTGTAAAGATGGCCTTTAATATGGCATATAATTTTATTTATGTATTCAAAGTTTAAATGTAATTAGCACATGATCTAAATTTTGGAATGAAATTTCTCAAAAACCCATATTTTTAAAAGTTTCAAAAAAATATATGCTATTTCTTATTTTCTTCATAACATTTGTGTTAAATTTCATAAGTGTATTCATATTGGTTCCAGAGTTATGAATAAAAATGTGTAATCAAGTTAACTTAATTGCGTTAGTCAGTATCGGTATCGTTTGAAAGGTATTAAGATGCCCTTTAATACGAAATGTCAATACATCTTTGTTTCCAGAAGTCAAAGACCAATATCACATTATATAGATTTTGGGAAGCTGTACCTCAAAAACCCATTTTATTTAAATAATAAAAATAAATTTATAATTTTGCAGATTTTCTTCTTGACATGTCTGCCAAATTTCATTGGTGTACAACTTGACCTTTTACGTAAACCAGTTTTTCAGATAAATGCAATTAAGTTAACGCACCTTTGTGAGTTTTTACATATTTTTTCACTTTTTAAGCCACCATATTTCGGAAACCATAGAAGGTCGAGGTTTAAAATTTTGCTATTTTTTAGTTAATATGAGAGAATACTCAAACAATTTTATCAATTTCAAAGAGGATTATGTTAAAATTTATTATTTTTTCGTTGATTTAAACTGGAATATCCCTAATTTCTTATATCACTGAGGAAATTGTTTACTGATGATTTATGAATAAGGCATTCATAAAACATATTTTTTCTAATTTTCCTATTCATGAGTTATATTCATGAATTATGTATTATAATAAAAAAATTCTTGCATAAAAAACTGTTAAATTACTATGATTTTTTTATGAATAAGATTCATAAATTTTACAAATTTTATTATTAATCATAATAGGCGAAATTATGCATATTTATTTATAACTTGTGTTCAATGTGCATATTCATTTCTTAATGCGCAATTCACGACAGTTGTGAAAAACTACGGCGTAGGTGCAGTGAGTGAATAAGTGAAAATTATGTCATTTTATATTTCCTTTCTATGTTCCTTTTCCATGGACGTTTTATATTTTCAAATGCGATATTTTATACATTATTTTGCATAATTAAAATTTGTTTTGACTTCTGCAGGCTACGGCTATTTGGCACAATGAATGAAATTTTAATCATCAATATTGAATAATAAATTATATAATGTATTCCAGAATCTATTCCAATTACTCATGACTTATGAATATCTTATACATAAAACATGAGTAAACATACGCATGATTTTAATCAATTAATCATAATAATTGATTTTTACTTTAATTATATATTATGAATAAATACCAGATGATTTGGTATTTAATCATAATATATAATTAAAGTAAAAATCAATTATTATGATTAATTGATTAAAATTCTTTTTTCATTTTTTGCAAAATTTATGCGTATAATAAATGATTTATGAGATCAATACTCTTTGTGTATATATATAAAACTTTTTCGTAGCTCTGGCCCTCTAGAGATAGTAGTTCGACACCAGTGCATACTTCGATACTCTTTATCACGTGTACCAATTTAGTCAGAATTCAAGATATAATTTTTAAAATTAGACTATTTCTTAATTATTACTGGAATATCACATATCCGATTTTTGCAAAATGCTGCACTAAATTTGAATAGAATTTATTCCTATCGATAAAATATATAATAATAGATATCTACTTTAAATGAAAACCATTTAGAATTCTCATAATTTCTACTACATTTTTTTAATAAATCTATTCTACCTCAATTCAGCAGATGCATGTGAACCCTGAATCTCAGTATCTGCCACTTTATCGTCATCGTCAACAACATCAACTGACTGACTCCAACAATTCCATAACGTTCCTCGCATGATGTGCTTCAATGAAATCATTTTCAAATTTAAGGATTTCTCGATCTCTCAAGGCTTCGTCAGGCAGTGCACATTCCTGCGCGCATAGTCGTCTGGCCGCACATTTTAGGGCCAAAAGCCATTTCACTTCACAAGTTGTGATTAGGTGCCTGGTGGTTGTCTGGGTGCCGTTCATGTTGTACTTGTTGTGTTGTGCAGCTTGGTGATCATGTAAAGGTCGTTAAATTACGACATGACATATGCGAATTTAAACGACGGACATAACAGACAGACTAGGTTATAGTGATGCGTACAAGACGAGGAAATATTTCGATGTTGTCTCTAAATTCATTTTGAGATTCTATAACAGTTATGAAATTAAAAAAAAAAAAATGTAATCAATTTAAATACTTTTCGTAACGAATCTGGAACGTTATAGAGATTTCATAGATATTTCCGAATAAATAATAAAAGGCAAAATAATATAAGATAGTTTATATTGAATTTCTTTAAATTTGATTAAACTTATTTTACAATTTTGAAAAGTGGTTATGACTACTTTTTAAAATATTATTCAAAAACTCAACAATCTCGATCGTACCCATCAATATCTTTGAATTGCATAAATTATCACCACGTTGCTCCCTCTTTCGTGATGTTGACCAGAGAGCAGAAGATCGTTGGGTTATTTTGACAAATTAAAAAAGAAACTGTTGCTGAATTAAAAGATCGCCACGACTGACAGGATCGCCCAGCTGCTCTGTTCGTTCTGGCACTTGCAGAATAAGTTTCTTCTACAATTCCAACTCTGACTGGCTTTGAGCACAGCCCTCAATAATGTACTTGAATTTTATTGATACGTCATGGCGTAAATGATCGTCCAATGATCGTCTACCATGCGCTTTGAAAACTACAACATTTCTCTGAACTACGAAAAACGCCAAGTATTGTTTTTTTTTTTCTTTCTAAAATGCCGTCACGTTTTTCCATTTTATTTTGCAACGGCTCAACAATGTATTTAAGAGAAAAACAAAAATTAAAGAAAAAACATTAAACTAAAATAGGAAAAATGTCCAAAACAAAAAACAAAAATAAAATAAAACTCCGCTTATCAGGGAAACCGTATTGGACATGCTGTCGAATCTAAATTGAGTAAGCGTGAAATTTTGTTGCTGCGATTTGGTTGCTGCGATTAAAATGTTGCAATTTTGTAGTTGCTTATGTTGTTTAGTTGCTGGCTGGTGGTGCTGGCGCTGCTGCTGTTGTTGATACCCTTGACAATGGGTTTTGGTAATAAAAATGTAAAATATTTTAAAAGTTTTCCTTCCTTCTTAGTGGGTGGGTTCAAAACAAGAACCCAACTGTTGCCTCGAGTTTGAGAACATTATGAATTTTTAAACGATAGCTTGGCATTGTTGTTTTGGAAAATAAGATCAAGTTTTTTTGGTTCATTGGTAAAATTTGTACATGTTTTGGTTGAGAGATAAACTATATTAATTATGACCTATGAATGGGGAATTTATATTTTGAAATATATTTGCTTATGTTACAAAATTACTCCGTAAAACCCTGAAAAGTGATTTTCTGCGGCAAGCAATAAAATTCCCCAAACTACTTATGCGTTTGTGGTAACCTCTTGATTCGGTTGTGCCAATGATAACAATACTTTACTGGATAGTTAGCAAGATTATGTCAAGCGAATTGATGGGGTTTCCGTTTCTCATTATTTCAATTGGTGATATAACAACGTTCACGATTTTCGTAACAAATTCACGATATTTCAATTTCCGCGGTATGGAAAAAGCATTTGAAGTTGTAAAGTAAGATACATTAATTTAAATGGCATTTTTATAATTGACATAATGTAATAATTGAATGCAATAATTTAATACATTGTTTTTCAGATAAATATTCTCTGAATATTTTTCCACGGAAAATTCTTCCCTAAAATAATTTTGTTTCTAAGAAAGATAATTATTAACCGTATAATTTTTTCCCGCACAATTCTTTTCCGAACAATTATTCCCTGAAACAACACTCCCAAGGGTACACCGAAAAAAACAATTCATCAATATGATGAATTTATTAATATATATTATGAATTATATACAAGATTCATCATATTGATACCACCATTCATAATATATATATATATATATATATATATATATATATATATATATATATATATATATATATATATATATATATATATATATATATATATATATATATATATATATATATATATATATATATATATATATATATATATATATATATATATATATATATATATATATATATATATATATATATATATATATATATATATATATATATATATATATATATATATATATATTCAATACAATGAATTTGAATCGTCATTTAGATTAATTTTTCTCATAATATTTATGAATATAATATGTTTTTACGAATTTTTTTTTTTAGAAATAACATACAAGAATTGCTTTAGAACTGAGAAGTACAGCAAACAATTAACGAAAAATAAATATTTTATTGAAATTTGGTTTAATGAACAGCACTCTTCAATATGAAGTAAATATATGTTGTATTTTATGTTTTTGTTCATTAATATGATGAAAGGTATTCTTCACATACAATTCATCATATTGAAGAACACTTTTTCGACAGTTACCCAGCGTTCATCATATTTATGATCGAATTCATAGCATAAATATCGTTAGTCATTAATATTATGAATGGTTCTTCAATAAAATAAATCATGGTTTGAAGAACGGAATTCATCAATATGATGTACATTTTTTTCTGTGTACACAATTCGAGTTATTAACGATAATTACATTATTTTATATTTGTAAAGATTTTAAATAATATTACATATCGATACCTTACACACACAAAAAAACAAATTTCACCAACTACCAGTATTCATCATATTGATGATTTCATTCATTGAACTAAAATCGTATTTTTTTCAGTGTTTTTCGTTTTTTATATATTTTATATCATCAAATTTTAAACAAAAATTGGTCTCCATTTACACATTTACGTATTTACTTATAATTTTTATAAGATTTATGGTATTTAAACTAATATGGTTTTATGAACCAAATTCATCAATATGATGTTTACTTTTTCATTAATATGATGAAATGGAGGCTTCGAATAATTAGCAATTAAATATTATAAATCATTTTAGAATTATAAATACATAAATGTGTAAATGGAGACAAATTTGTGTTTGAAATTTGATGTTAAAAAATATTGAAAATGAAAAACCTTTAAAAAATACGATTTTAATTCAATGAATGAATTCATCAATATAATGAATCCAGGTAGTTGGTGAAATTTTTGGTAAATTTTTTTGTGTGCAGGCAAAACATCGTAACCAACATTTTGGGAATTTTTGTTTTATTACAGTTTTGGAAACCTCTTTATGAGTAGAATTTCCCTGCATAGTCATATATTTGAATTTGAAATAAAGCCAAATAACACTTATTATCGTATATAAATAATTTCAATATATCTTTTAGTGACTACTTTAAGTATTTTTAACTCCTTTTGTGCCAATGGTAGAAAATCTAAAAATATGAGTATTTGTAGATAATATGACCACCTTTAAAGCGAAAATATAAAATTTAAATAAAGTTTAAATTTATAATGTACTTCCAATGCATTTTTCAATCAAAGTAAAATACTTACCACTGGCTAGTTTCAATTTTTATTAAATATGTACCCAAATGTTCCTACACGTGTTATTTATCTGTTACCGTTTACCGAATTTCGGAACTGAAAATCCACACTGAATATCTCCAAAACTATAGAAGATATCGAAAAAGTGATAACAGCAATCGCAAGATTTTGCTTTAAAATGTATAACTGTATAAAACCTCACAATCGTAAGTTTACACATACACCCAGAAAAAATTCATGGTAAATTGATAGTATTTCAATAGAAAAACAATAATTTATACCATTAAAATTGGCCAATAGGATGCGTCCCTGTAGTTCAGTAATATTGAAACTGTTAATACAATGTGTGGTTGTATCATAAATTTTATAATGTGATATTTTAATTACAATAAGAGAGACCTATACAAATTTAATGATACATACGTATCATTAATTTTATGGTATAGTCGAATTACATTTTCCTAATTATTTATTAAAACAAAAATGTATTTTAGTTAATTTATTGTATATATTATTTTAATTAAATGTCGAAATTGATATTCACTTTTACAACACACACATAAAAAGGCACTTCTTGCTGCAAAAGGTTATAAAACATTTAATGTTTGCTTTGGTTTGGTTTTCAATAATTGATTGTAGTACTTGAGTCTGCAGTTATTTTTGAGTCCGTGACCATAATAGATTTTCTATGTATTATTTATTTTCTGTAATAAATAAAAATATAAATATAAATAAATATATAAATATAATTTATTTACATTAAATAAATTGAATCCTTACTAATGCCGCGTTTAAAAATGTGGCTTATTACAAAAAAATATATGCGATCATTTTGAGTAAACACGCAGAATGACGTACAAAACGAAACATGTTCGTATTCGTTTTTATGTTTTTTTACACCACGTTTATTATTATAGGAGAAAACCATTTAAACAACAATATTTATTCTATTTAAAATTAATAATATTGAAATATTTAAATTTATGGTGCTGAATTTTGCAAAAACTATTGAATTAATTAGAAAACTTTTGATTTAAAAAGAAAAAACTATTAATACATGAACCGTAAGATCAATGGTCGTACCATAAAGTACTTAATGGTACATTTTCTTCTGAGTGTACGACAATATTTTAATCAATCTACAATTTGAATTTAAATATCAAGTAGTGCTTGAGAATGATCAATATTTGACATATGCCTTTAACACTCATAAATATTTGACCATCGGAAAGAATAAAATAAATAAAATGAATTTTCATAGAACATTTTATCCAAATTTATTAAAACCGGGAAAAAATATATTTTTATAGTGCTGCTTATTAGCATAACATACACCCAGAAAAAAATACTATATAAATAATAGTTTTTTACTATTAAAAATAGTCAATAGGATAAATTTTTATTTTAATCGGAAAATACCATTAAATACTTGAAAATACCATTAATAACATTGCCACCAATACCACCAAAAACATTGCCATCGAGTTTATATAAAAAGATTTATTTTTTGTATACCATTAAATCAATAATTGTCCTATTGACCAATTTTAAAGTGATTAGAGGGATTTTTTTTCTGGGTGTAGATATTAAAAAGTGATTTGTAAAAAATCTGATTTCACAATAATCTCTTTACTGCTTTGAGTTTTATAGTTCTAATGAGTCAACTTATTTTACAAAAGTCAATGTTAAATAAATCTCTTAAATTTCGTTGCTGTTTAAATTAAAAATAAGCTGCTTTCTAAATCAAAAATTGACGCCTTTTAAAATAAATTCTATTCTTCAAAGAATTTACGTTGAATACTGGGTGTTGCCCAAACTTTCAGTTACTCATACTTCCAGTGCTTATCCTTTGGTAACCCATACTTCCGTTACCCATACTTCCGTCATACACATTGACAACTGATTCTGCAACCAGGGTGTTGTGCATATTAATTAGGGTTAAAAAGAAAATATGCACAGTGAAGGATTTGTTTCAAAATTATGCAAATTCGCTACAAATTATTTGAAAGCCGCAAATTTTGACGCTACTGCTGATGTGGGTTTAATTAAAATGTGGTTTTGATGGGGTATTTTTTTTTCAACGTCTGTATGTTTTTTTTTAATCCACGAAAAGATGCTGCTTATTAGTGAGATATAAATTAGGGAAAAGTACTTTAAGCTGCTAAGCTACTTAATAACTGAGGTGGCTGCCTAATAATTATATTAGAAAATGTCCGTAGAAATGCGAAATTTGATGTATTTAAATTAGGACCCAAAAAGAAACGTACATTGTATAACAAATTTTACACTCAGGAAATAAAACCCAAACGCTTTCGATATCGGTTTTGAGTTTTATAACGAAACAGTTTCGGAATACCGGTCTCAAGTTATGGTTTCGAATTTTGTATTAATGCTGCGTTTTTCCATATTTTCTATATCTTTGTATTTTATAGTTTTTTGAAAGCCGCTTAAAAATCTGTACAAAACCGAAACCGTTTATATCGATTTATTTCAGAATTTTGTGTACCGATTTAGATTTTAGTTTAAAAAAATGGATGTTGCTTTATATTTCAAACCTTAATAATGCTCTATACTAAATGAAATACAAGAGAAGTGGCCAATATGAAAAATATAAATTCCTCAGAGTCGATTGAGTCATATCCCTATGTCGGAGAGTCCGTCTTTCTGCCCGGAATTCTTTTGAAATCACGAAAAGACGAAAATGAAAAAAACGAGATGTATGAAACTGAGAATTTTGATTACTTGTAGACCTACATTGCCTGGTATTGAAAATGGGCATGATCGGTCGTCTTTTAATTTATGATCCGCCCACTTTTGTTCATATACCGCATATAACAATAAAAATCTAATTTATACTTTTATTTTAGCCATCGAAAACAACTTTATTTAAAGAAATCGCTTTACTTTATGATAAAACATATACATTTTTGTTAAATTCAAGAATATTACTGAAATTTTACATATTGAGTGAATTTTATTTTAACCAATACCATTAATATAAAAATATTGATGATATCATTATAAAGGGTCATATTTCTTGCCGCTCTTTTGACATTTCTCTTCAGTAAGGTTTGCCATTTCATGATGGAAAGATGTACGAATTCGAATTTCAGTAGTAAATTTTAATAATTTCGACTCGTTGTTGGCTCATATATCTTTCCATCATGAAATGGCAAACCTAACTGAAGAGAAATGTCAAAAGAGCGGCAAGAAATATGGCGTCGTTTTCTGTCCCTATCGCTATACTTTTGTAGCGTCCCTGTTGAAAAACCCTTTATAGGCTTTCCCAAACAAAATTTTGCAGGCATTAACATGTATGTTTGGAATTTTATGTAAACATAATATATAATTGACTGAAAAATCATTTGTAAACAAGGTTGTTTTGAGACTTGAACAGTGTTGTAATGAGCTCTGACTTACATTATAATATCCCGGAAACTTTTTAATGCTGCCCCTTAAAATGGAGTATGTTCTAATGGAAACATAATAATTACTACATCCAAATAAATAAATATTTGAACCGAAACATAAATATGTTCAAAATAAAACATGATTTTGAACGACTTGAATATAAATATGTTTCCAGTGAAACATATCAGTTGTTTCAGTACAAAAAGTAGTACGTTTGAATAGAAACATATTTAAATATTTTTGGAAACAAATCCTGAAAATAAAATAAAAATAAAATGTTGTTTTTTATTAATTTTTATTAAAAATCTTTAAACATGCACAGTGGGAATTTATAATAATTGAATTCATATACAAATTTTTAAATGCATAAATAAATAATTCGTTTAAAACTGCAAGTACAAGTGACAGCATCAATGAATGCACAATTGCACCAGCAGACGCTAAACCACACGTTCCAGGCTCGTTTACAGTTGGTCTCAGTACAGCACATAGCGTAGGCAAGGAATTCACGAAGGCTTTTGTAAAAAACATGCCAAATTCTGTTTAAAATTCGAAACACAGATTTTTATTTGTGGTTTTTTCACATTAGTTTCAGAAATTATATACTGCATTATATTATACCCTGTTACTATTAGTACTTTTTACAACACAATTTATATATTTATTTAATTTACAAATAACATAATTATTACCGACCTATACATACTCCAAACGACGACAAAAGAGACGTAGGTAGAAAATTCTGCTCAACGAGTGCCAACTTCGTATACATGAAGAATGTTGCAAGAATACATTTATTTAAATCTAATTTCTTTTTTGTTTGTTTTTAAACATCAATATGTTCAAACGATGGCAAAATATGGCGTAGGTAGAAAATGCTGCGCAACGTTGCCAACTTCGTCTGTCGATAACTAATCGAATGAAGACGTGCGTTGCGAACATACGTTATAATTAGATTTGAATAGCATTTTCTGTTTGTTTTGAAACATAGTTATAACCAAGGATTGAAACCTAAACGAATAACGGTATGTTTAAAATGACCCTATAAATACTTCAAAAGACGACAAAAGAGACGTAGGTAGATAATTCTGCTGAACGAGTGCCAACTTCGTATACAAGAAGAATGTTGCAAGAATACATTTATTTAAATCCATTTTTTTTGTTTGTTTTTAAACATCAATATGTTCAAACGATGTCAAAAGATGGCGTAGATAGAAAATGCTGCACAACAGTTGGCAACGTCAGTCGATAAGTTATCGAATTAAGACGAGCGTTGCGAACATACGTTGTATTTAGATTTGATTAGCATTTTCTGTGTTTCGAAACATAGTTTTAACCAAGTAAATTGCCAAGAAATAGTTTATTCAAATGCAATTAAAATTTTATGTTGGCATTGTAACATATTTGTGTTAAATTTAACAGATTCTGCTGGACAATATAATAATGTGCACACGTGAACAAAAATAAATTCAATTTTGATTATAATTTAATTACACTTCACTCCTAATACATGTATGGTAATTTCGTATTACTTTTTAATTACATTCAAACATATTCAAACAAATCTTTTCTATACGTGTATATATTTTATATTTATATTTGAACATTTGCACATTTTTGCATAACCAATAAATTTCCCTTGCCTCAAGTCCAATTAAAAGCAACCCCAAACATTTATTATCACATCTAATGACTTCGTTTTCTCTCTTCCCCTCTGTTTGCAGAATGCAACAATTATAATCCGGGGACATCGTCTGCAGTCGCACTTCAACTGCTGCCAAATACTTTAAACAACTCGAGACAAAGATTCGCTGCTGTCCCGCCACTTGATGCGCGTAACCAATTTAATAATCTACGTTCGAGGACACCGCCACCCTACTACGAGCATCATCAGCCCCAACAGCACCTGCAGCAACACCCACCACAACAGCTTCCAGTGACGCCGCCGCCCTCGTATACATCGCAGCGACAAAACGTGCAACAGCCTGACGCAGCAGCAGCCGCTGGAGCAGCAATAGTGGGATTGGAGGCGCAACATCGAGACACCCTAGCACTTGACAATGGACAGGACTATGAGGAAGTAAACGAACGCGTGATTGTGGCACCCAGCGAGAGAGCAGCAGAGGCGCACGAGCAGCAACGACAACCGTTCTATCAGCAGTCAGTAGCGCAGCAACAGGAACAGCTACAGGTGGAGAATGCTGTCAGCGAAAGTGGACCAAGAAGTGCAGCAATACAACAGGAAAGACATCAACAGCATCAACGATCACATCGTCACGCGGCGTACAGCACGAGCAGTAGCAGCACGGAGAGCAGCGAAAGCGATTGCAGCATTGACGTTGGACGTTTTCGGAGCCGCCAACGACGACAGCGACGTTTAAGAGGTAAGTCTTGTACATTTTCTCATACATTACCTTCATATATTTCATTCTTGCTTACACTTTTAATAAATTCTTTCTTCTTCACGTTCATCTCATTTTTTTCGTGTTGCTTCTCCTATCTTTCTTTGTAATTTACATCCCATTCAGAATGAGCCATTCTACATACAGTCTCCATTTTACCTACTCTCTCATTTTTAAGGTTTTGTATCTATCCCTAATTTTCCTCTCAATTGGAAACAACCCCTCCGATACGTTTATTATCGACCGAGGTTTCAGATAAGGTGATTCCCTATCGCGTGACTTCTTTAACCTGACAATGGAGAAAATTGTAAGAGCTGTCGAACTCCATGACAAATTCTTGAATTTTAGTAGCATTTATGGATATTAGTCAAATTCTACTATTTTTCTTTCTAACCGAATTCTTCTCGAGTTTTAGAATTTTATTTCCTTCCGTGCATGTATCCCGCTCTACTTTCCTCTTTCCTTTCTCCTATTTCTTTACCATCATTTATGTATTGTTACTCTTTCTGCATTACAATTTTCTTTGTATTTCTCATCTAATTCACTTGCTCTTCCTCTCTCTTTCCAGATGCGTATTGTCCTGATCTGCTAAACGCCTGCTCTCTGATTTTGAGCAGCCCTCAGCACCACACAACCTCAACCACCGCCTACTCATCGACATCCTCGGGACTATTCTCGGACTATGCAGAAATAGACGAGCAGCGTGCATCACCGCCCGATAACCGACGCAATCGCCAACCACTGGAATATGGCAGCCTATCGCTACAGCGACGACGACAATCGGCGCAGTCACGCAGCACGCCCGATCTTAGTCGACGCAACGCAACGCGTTCAATATGTGCGTCAGCGACAAAAGCAACAGGAACACAAGAGCGTCGCAGAGTAGACGTAGACGCAACGGCAATGGGACAGAATTTGAGCCTGCGTAGGCCGCGCATCTCGCTTACTTGGGTGCTCAGGGAACAGCAGCAGCAACAACAACAACAGCAGCAATCATCACCCGAGCAGCAGCAACAACAAAATGAGGATCAGCCGACTGAAAACAATTCAAACGTCGGCACTTGCGGCAAAAATGGCTGCCTCAACTTAGGCAACGACTGCCTGAGCGGCACCAATGTCATTGACGAGAACGTCAAGCGTCGGCAATTATCACGTGCTGCAGCGACGTCCACAGCGGATCCACTCAATGGCTACGCGACGACGCCGACTGCACATACTGGCGTTTCGCTGAGCGTGCAAAAGTTTTTCAGCAATCAGAATCTGCTCGAGTATCAGGAGCGACGCGCCGCTTCCAAGGAATTGCTATTCGTTTGTACGCCGCAGCGCCAGCCGTCTTCTAGATGTGGTGGAGATACGAGCGATGTGCTTGCGCTTGCCAAACGCCGCAACGAATTGAAGAAGAAGCAGGCAAACAAAATGAACGCTGTAGCCGCTTGCACACTGCAGCCAGCAAGTCGCGCGCCCGATGGTGCTGAGGCGACAAAGAAAAGCAGCAACTGTAGCCGGCTGCTTGCACCCAAATCTGAGATCGCTTCTACCTCAAAATCGCTTAAAGGCACCTACTCGGAGCCGAGTCTAATTGCTGCATCCGAGGGAAATCAGCGGCGGCATCGTCATCGCAAAAGACGCGAACGCAATCGCGTGCAAAAATTCGGCTACGAAATACGCAACGTTGATGAGTTTCTCACCAAATGTTCGCTGGCATCACCCGGTAACATTCCGGTGGTATTGTCCACCTCAAGTACGCTCTACCAGACGCGACCGGGCGGTTATCAGCTGGAGATACCGCTGCCGCTTGGCATGGTCGTCAATGCGGTCTTCAAGAATCAACAATGGCTGTACGTGCAGACGCCGCACGCCGAAGAGGGTTATGTCGGCTACGCGTGCTGTCTGCCGCTGGGCATTTTGCCACCGGCTGCACGTAGCGGTGGTACTGCTGCGGCAAACAACTGCAACGGTGGCACTGTTGTAGCTACACCCTGCTGGGACACGAATGTCGATGTTTTTCCACGTCCGTGCGGCAATATGACCGATTCTGAAAAGGAGATAAGACTACGCGGCGGCACGCGTTCTGATGGCGCTCGTACTCCGCGTGGGAAACGCACGACGCATGCGGCAACCGATGCCGTCACTGATGTTGATGTAGCACCGTCCACGACAACAACGGCGTCAACGATCGCCTGTGAGTCTCACGTCGATAGATTGTATTTGCGCGCCGCCTCGCAGCCAAAACTCGCGGAGAAGGCTTACGCACAATTGCGTAAGACCAATGGAGTCGCATCAAACACAGTTTCAACAAATGCTGCTGTCGCGCCCAAAACGTCGCTGACAAATGATATAGCATTAAATAATACTGCGGTGAATGCAGTTGCGTCAAATAATGTCGCGACAAAAAGTGTCGCCGCTAATAGTGTCGCTGTAAACGCTGTCTCATCAAAAACACAAAACCAGCAACCACAAGATGAGTATGTGCTGTTGCAACAACAACAACAACAAAAGTCAAGGCTGCACGTGCACAAGCACTTGTCGCACCATCACCAACAACAACTTCAACAACATCAGCACCAACAACAACAACAACATTATATCAAATCCCCGCCCATTACAAACGGTCACAACGGCCAACATTTGCATCCCAGCAACGTCATCATTGCCGCCGCCGCCTCACTACCGCGCAGCAGTTTTAATTTGCATCAGTCGGCGCTAAGTGCCGCACGCAGTTTTTCCCCGCACAGTCAACGTCAAACGCTGGTCGCGATCAACAGCGACTATGCAACGGAGAGCATTAGTCTGCAGAAGGGCGAAATTGTAACGCTGTGCGAGTGTCGCGAGTCCAAAGATCGTCGACAGTGGTTCTATGTGAAGACACGTGACGGACGCGAGGGTTACATACCGGCTGCAGTCGCTGGTCATGGTTATTTGTAGAATAATGATAATCGCGTGGTTGCGGCGAACGCAATATGTGACTCATATGTGAGCGCTCACAATGATGTGTTCATTAGCTGTTCATGTGTGGTGCATACTAATAATAATAATAATAGTTTGGCGCTACAGTCCTGTATAGAACTTCGGCCGAGCTCTCTCACCATTTTGAGTTGTGCGTGTTATATTTGTACTCAAAGTGGTGGGACCTACAGTTTATTGCCGAATCCGAACGGCGGGTGAGAGCTTTTTCATAGGCAATGGTTTTACTCTTGTAGGTTTGCCATTTACTGACGAGAGGTAGCGCGGTATAGAAAAATGTTTCTATGAAAAGATGTTTTTAGCCCCAGTCCAGGCTTGAACCGGGGACCTTTCGGCTCGCAGTCCAACGCACTAACCACTGAGCTACCGCGGCTACTAATAGTTTCTATAAATATAATGACAGTGCTGAAAATGAGTTTATGCTCAAGTTCGCAAAAGCGCTCTATACTGAGCACAACTCACATAAATGTGTAAATTTGCTTTATTGTGAGCACAACTCAGATAAATGTGTAAATTAGTTGAGCACGTGCAGTGCTTAATAATAGCACCTACAAATGCAATGAAATGTTCTTATAATAATAATAATAGTTTGGCGCTACAGTCCTCTCTCACCAAGGTGGTGGGACCTACAGTTTAATTAATTTTAAAAATCCGAACTGCGGGTGAGAGCTTTTCATTGGAAATGTTTTATGCCCGATTCACATTGTATCTTCTGTGAGTATCTCCTAGGGTTCCATTTTTTTAAATTTTCATATAAAAATAGTATTTTTTGAAAAAATACCCCCTTAGGAAATACAGTGAGATTCAAAGAAGATACAATGTATATCGGGCATTACTCTCTTAGGTTTGCCATTTACTGCCGAGAGGTAGCTCGGTATAGAAAAATGTTTCTATGAAAAGATGTTGTTAGCTCCAGTCCAGGCTTGAACCTGAGACCTTTATGCCCGCAATCCAACGTACTAAACTTGAACTACCGACGTTACATTTTTCTAAGTATTTTCTTAAGTACTCTAACAGAAAAAACACTTTTTTATTGTGAGCGCAACTCACAAAGTCATGCGCATTAGTTGCTCATGTGCGGTGCGTCTTAATTGTGCCAGTAATACAATGAAATTGTCGATATATGCATGAGTTTTTACACGAGTACTTAATTATGAATGGCCGTCTCTATTGTGAGCACAACTCACAGTGTGAAATGAATGTGTTGAATACGTGTTTGTATTCAAGTGCTCAAATATGAATGATTTTATAAGTGTGTTCTTATCAGAGCTCTCGATTACCCGGGTGCCCGGGTACCCGGGCTACCCGGGTTTTTCGAGCTACCCGGGTAATACCCGGGTTGTTCAAATACTCGAAAAACCCGGGTATTAAATGTTCGAGCTACCCGGGTAATTTGTTCGTTCGTTTGTTCGAGCTATTCGACTAGCTCGTTTGTTCGAGTAGCTCGTTTGCTCGTTCGTTGTTCGAGTAGCTCGATTGCTCGATCGTTGTTCGAGCTTCGAGTAGCTCGTTCGTTCGTTTGTTCGATTGACGATTGTTCATTTGATCGCTTGTTAATTTGTCTGTCCGTTCGTTTGCTTGATGTGGGAGTTGGTCGGAAGTGGTTGGAAAAATGTAGGTGGACAAAAGTGGGTGGGTGGGCAAAAGTGGGCTTTCCGCAACAAACGAACGAACGAGCTACTCGAACAACGAACGAGCCATCGAGCTACTCGAACAAACGAGCTACTCGAATAGCTCGAACAAACGAACGAACAAACTACCCGGGTTTTGCGAACTACCCGGGTAGCTCGAACATTTAATACCCGGGTTTTTCGAGTATTTGAACTACCCGGGTATTACCCGGGCTTTCTAGCGCCCGGGTACCCGGGCTACTCGAAAATACTCGTATGAAATCGAGAGCTCTGGTTCTTATATGAGCGTCAAGATTATACATTCGGAAATGAATTATTCAATTTTCCTACGTTAATCTATTAACCGAATAATAAAAAAATAACATTTGTGAATATAAATATTAAAAGTGCCTAAGTCCACATCTGAAAATTTTGAAGGTTGTAAATAAGATATACCTGAATCTCTCACTCAACTATTTTTTTAAATAAGTTTAGTGAATTAAAATAACATAAATATTTATGAACTATGCTGGATTCAGACACTTTAAATTTTTATAAACACATTTATATTTTTGTTATCTGAGGAACATTTTTGTAGAACAACTGCTCTTTTATGAGTAGTGAGTTTCATGTACTACAAATTGTAGTGTTACAAAAGAAAAACGCATCAACCTTTTACCGATAATGATAAAATAATCTATGGACTTGATGCTCGCGAATTAGTATTTATTAAAAACATTTTTTACAACGTACAACATACAAATTCTCTCTAAAGCAACCATTGTGCACATGCACATGAGCATGAGCTGTTTCAGAACTCGCGCTCACAATTACGATGAAGCCAAAACTAATGTAATGTTTGCGTTACCTTAAATTTTCATAGAAAATTGCTTAGTTTACTACGCAGTTTAGTTAGTTAATTAAGTATTAGCGAATAAGACATTGTAAACTAGCCGTAAGTTGCATTCATTCCAGTCGCTTAGCGTTTAATTAGCTGCTAATTATTATTTATTTATAAGTAAAATATGAGAAGAATTTACATTTAGCAAATAAACAACTATGAATTGTATGTAAAACAAATAAATTTAATAGTATTCAAAGACTTTAAACAAGTGCATTTTTATTTAAACAGATTTTATTTAGTGCAGCTAAAATCAATGAAACGATATCAAAAATACTTATGAACCAAAACGTGTTACACAAATCATAGTGATCGACTTAGTAGAAGTCGAGATATCACATCTTATAATTCAATTGGCTGTAGAATCTAAACGGAGCGTCGTAAAGGAGATATTCCAGAGTTAATTTGGCTTTTAAATTAATTTAATCGATAAATGGAGACCAGATAAATCAAGTCTGCAATATTAATTTTCTTTCATTTTCTTAAAACCTTCATATCTTCTAAACGGAGCGTCGTAGAGGGGTCAAAGTTGGCACATTTCTAGATGGATATTCCAGAGTTAATTTGGCTTTTAAATGAATTTAATCGATAAACGGAGACCAGAGAAATCAAGTCTGCAATATTACTTTTCTTTTGTTTTCTTAAAACCTTCATATCTTCTAAATGGAGCGTCGTAGAGGGGTCAAAGTTGGCACATTCTAGCTGGATATTCCAGAGTTAATTTGGGTCAAAGTTAGCAGATTTTTAGCTGGATATTCCAGAGTTAATTTGGCTTTTAAATTAATTTAATCGATAAACGGAGAGCAGAGAAATCAAATCTGCAATATTAATTTTCTTTCATTTTCTTAAAACCTTCATATCTTCTAAACGGAGCGTCGTAGAGGGGTCAAAATTGGCACATTTCTAGCTGGATATTCCAGAGTTAATTTGGGTCAAAGTTAGCAGATTTTTAGCTGGATATTCCAGAGTTAATTTGGCTTTTAAATTAATTTAATCGATAAACGGAGAGCAGAGAAATCAAATCTGCAATATTAATTTTCTTTCATTTTCTTAAAACCTTCATATCTTCTAAACGGAGCGTCGTAGAGGGGTCAAAGTTGGCACATTTCTAGATGGATATTCCAGAGTTAATTTGGAGTGGTCCAGGTCCCCCCTGAGGGCGTCAAAAACCCCATTTTCGAAAAAAATATTTTGTGATTGTGGGGTTTTTGACCCCCTTTTGGGGGTTAGGGACCACTCCAAAGGGTACCATTAGTCTTCTAATGAGGTTTGCTATCCATTTCCGCAATTTGGACAAAAAGTGGTTTTTGACCCCCTTTTGGGGGTCAGGGACCACTGAGATTTCCCTTGATTTCTGCAATAAAATTTTTTTCGGTCTTATTATCACTTTCCGCCCACTTTTGCCCACCCACCCACTTTTGTCCACCTACATTTTTCCAACCACTTCCGACCAACTCCCACATCAAGCAAACGAACGGACAGACAAATTAACAGAGTTAATTTGGCTTTTAAATTAATTTAATCGATAATTTAATCGATAAACGGAGACCAGAGAAATCAAGTCTGCAATATTAATTTTCTTTCATTTTCTTAAAACCTTCATATATTCTAAACGGAGCGTCGTAGAGGGGTCAAAGTTGGCAGATTTTTAGCTGGATATTCCAGAGTTAATTTGGCTTTTAAATTAATTTAATCGATAAACGGAGACCAGAGAAATCAAGTCTGCAATATTAATTTTCTTTCTTTTTCTTAAAACCTTCATATCTTCTAAACGGAGCGTCGTAGAGGGGTCAAAGTTGTCACATTTCTAGCTGGATATTCCAGAGTTAATTTGGCTTTTAAATGCATTTATTCGATAAACGGAGACCAGAGAAATCAAGTCTGCAATATTAATATTCCAGAGTTAATTTTGCTTTTAAATGAATTTAATCGATAAACGGAGACCAGAGTAATTAAGTCTGCAATATTAATTTTCTTAAAACCGTCATATCTTCTAAACGGAGCGTCGTAGAGGGGTCAAAGTTGTCACATTTCTAGCTGGATATTCCAGAGTTAATTTGGCTTTTAAATGCATTTATTCGATAAACGGAGACCAGAGAAATCAAGTCTGCAATATTAATTTTCTTTCATTTTCTTAAAACCTTCATATCTTCTAAACGGAGCGTCGTAGAGGGGTCAAAGTTGGCACTTTTCTAGCTGGATATTCCAGAGTTAATTTGGCTTTTAAATGCATTTATTCGATAAACGGAGACCAGAGAAATCAAGTCTGCAATATTACTTTTCTTTTGTTTTCTTAAAACCTTCATATCTTCTAAACGGAGCGTCGTAGAGGGGTCAAAGTTGGCACTTTTCTAGCTGGATATTCCAGAGTTAATTTGGCTTTTAAATTAATTTAATCGATAAACGGAGACCAGAGAAATCAAGTCTGCAATATTACTTTTCTTTTGTTTTCTTAAAACCTTCATATCTTCTAAATGGAGCGTCGTAGAGGGGTCAAAGTTGGCACATTCTAGCTGGATATTCCAGAGTTAATTTGGGTCAAAGTTAGCAGATTTTTAGCTGGATATTCCAGAGTTAATTTGGCTTTTAAATTAATTTAATCGATAAACGGAGAGCAGAGAAATCAAGTCTGCAATATTAATTTTCTTTCTTTTTCTTAAAACCTTCATATCTTCTAAACGGAGCGTCGTAGAGGGGTCAAAATTGGCACATTTCTAGCTGGATATTCCAGAGTTAATTTGGCTTTTAAATGCATTTATTCGATAAACGGAGACCAGAGAAATCAAGTCTGCAATATAACTTTTCTTTTGTTTTCTTAAAACCTTCATATCTTCTAAACGGAGCGTCGTAGAGGGGTCAAAGTTGGAAGATTTTTAGCTGCATATTCCAGAGTTAATTTGGATTCTAAATTAATTTAATTGATAAACGGAGACCAGAGAAATCAAGTCTACAATATTAATTTTCTTTCATTTCCTTAAAACCTTCATATCTTCTAAACGGAGCGTCGTAGAGGGGTCAAAGTTGGCACATTTCTAGCTGGATATTCCAGAGTTAATTTGGCTTTTTAATTAATTTAATCGATAGACGGAGAAAGAGAAATCAAGTCTGCAATATTAATTTTCTTAAAACCGTCATATCTTCTAAACGGAGCGTCAACGTTGGCACATTTTTTGATGGATATTCCAGAGTTAATTTGGCTTTTAAATTATTTTAATCGATAAACGAAGACCAGAGAAATCAGGTCTGCAATATTAATTTTCTTTCATTTTCTTAAAACCTTCATATCTTCTAAACGGAGCGTCGTAGACGGGTCAAAATTGGCACATTTCTAGCTGGATATTCCAGAGTTAATTTGGGTCAAAGTTAGCAGATTTTTAGCTGGATATTCCAGAGTTAATTTTGCTTTTAAATTAATTTAATCGATAAACGGAGAGCAGAGAAATCAAGTCTGCAATATTAATTTTCTTTCTTTTTCTTAAAACCTTCATATCTTCTAAACGGAGCGTCATAGAGGGGTCTAAGTTGTCACATTTCTAGCTGGATATTCCAGAGTTAATTTGGCTTTTAAATGCATTTATTCGATAAACGGAGACCAGAGAAATCAAGTCTGCAATATTAATTTTCTTTCATTTTCTTAAAACCTTCATATCTTCTAAACGGAGCGTCGTAGAGGGGTCAAAGTTGGCACATTTCTAGCTGGATATTCCAGAGTTAATTTGGCTTTTAAATGAATTTATTTGATAAACGGAGACCAGAGAAATCAAGTCTGCAATATTAATTTTCTTTCATTTTCTTAAAACCTTCATATCTTCTAAACGGAGCGTCGTAGAGGGGTCAAAGTTGGCACATTTCTAGCTGGATATTCCAGAGTTAATTTGGCTTTTAAATGCATTTATTCGATAAACGGAGACCAGAGAAATCAAGTTTGCAATATTAATTTTCTTTCATTTTCTTAAAACCTTCATATCGTCTAAACGGAGCGTCGTAGAGGTGTCAAAGTTGGCACATTTCTAGCTGGATATTCCAGAGTTAATTTGGCTTTTAAATGCATTTATTCGATAAACGGAGACCAGAGAAATCAAGTCTGCAATATTAATTTTCTTAAAACCGTCATATCTTCTAAACGGAGCGTCGTAGAGGGGTCAACGTTGGCACATTTTTAGATGGATATTCCAGAGTTAATTTGGCTTTTAAATTATTTTAATCGATAAACGAAGACCACAGAAATCAAGTCTGCAATATTAATTTTCTTACATTTTCTTCAAACCTTTATCTCTTCTAAACGGAGCGTCGTAGAGGGGTCAAAGTTGGCAGATTTTTAGCTGGATATTCCAGAGTTAATTTGGCTTTTAAATTAATTTAATCAATAAACGGAGACCAGAGAAATCAGGTCTGCAATATTAATTTTCTTTCATTTTCTTAAAACCTTCATATCTTCTAAACGGAACGTCGTAAAGGGGTCAAAATTGGCGCATTTCTAGCTGGATATTCCAGAGTTAATTTGGGTCAAATTTAGCAGATTTTTAGCTGGATATTCCAGAGTTAATTTGACTTTTAAATTAATTTAATCGATAAACGGAGAGCAGAGAAATCAAGTCTGCAATATTAATTTTCTTTCATTTTCTTAAAACCTTCATATCTTCTAAACGGAGCGTCGTAGAGGGGTCAAAGTTGGCACATTTCTAGCTGGATATTCCAGAGTTAATTTGGCTTTTAAATGCATTTATTCGATAAACGGAGACCAGAGAAATCAAGTCTGCAATATTAATTTTCTTTCATTTTCTTAAAACCTTCATATCGTCTAAACGGAGCGTCGTAGAGGTGTCAAAGTTGGCACATTTCTAGCTGGATATTCCAGAGTTAATTTGGCTTTTAAATGCATTTATTCGATAAACGGAGACCAGAGAAATCAAGTCTGCAATATTAATTTTCTTTCATTTTCTTAAAACCTTCATATCTTCTAAACGGAGCGTCGTAGAGGGGTCAAAGTGTGCACATTTCTAGCTGGATATTCCAGAGTTAATTTGGCTTTTAAATGAATTTAATCGATAAACGGAGACCAGAGAAATCAAGTCTGTAATATTAATTTTCTTTCATTTTCTTAAAACCTTCATATCTCATAAACGGTGCGTCGTAGAGGGGTCAAAGTTGGCGCCTTTCTAGCTGGATATTCCAGAGTTAATTTGGCTTTTAAATGCATTTAATCGATAAACGGAGACCAGAGAAATCAAGTCTGCAATATTAATTTTCTTTCATTTTCTTAAAACCTTCATATCTTCTAAACGGAGCGTCGTAGAGGGGTCAAAGTTGGCACATTTCTAGCTGGATATTCCAGAGTTAATTTGGCTTTTAAATGAATTTAATCAATAAACGGAGACCAGAGAAATCAAGTCTGTAATATTAATTTTCTTTAATTTTCTTAAAACCTTCATATCTCCTAAACGGTGCGTCGTAGAAGGGTCAAATTTGGCGCCTTTCTAGCTGGATATTCCAGAGTTAATTTGGCTTTTAAATGCATTTAATCGATAAACGTAGACCAGAGAAATCAAGTCTGTAATATTAATTTTCTTTCATTTTCTTAAAACCTTCATATCTCCTAAACGGAGCGTCGTAGAGGGGTCAAAGTTGGCACATTTCTAGCTGGATATTCCAGAGTTAATTTGGCTTTTAAATGAATTTAATCAATAAACGGAGACCAGAGAAATCAAGTCTGCAATATTAATTTTCTTTCATTTTCTTAAAACCTTCATATCTTCTAAACGGAGCGTCGTAGAGGGGTCAAAGTTGGCACATTTCTAGCTGGATATTCCAGAGTTAATTTGGCTTTTAAATGAATTTAATCGATAAACGTAGACCAGAGAAATCAAGTCTGTAATATTAATTTTCTTTAATTTTCTTAAAACCTTCATATCTCCTAAACGGTGCGTCGTAGAAGGGTCAAATTTGGCGCCTTTCTAGCTGGATATTCCAGAGTTAATTTGACTTTTAAATGCATTTAATCGATAAACGGAGACCAGAGAAATCAAGTCTGCAATATTACTTTTCTTTCGTTTTCTTAAAACCTTCATATCTTCTAAACGGAGCGTCGTAGAGGGGTCAAAGTTGGCGCCTTTCTAGCTGGGTATTCCAGAGTTAATTTGGCTTTTAAATTAATTTAATCGATAAACGGAGACCAGAGAAATCAAGTCTGCAATATTAATATTCCAGAGTTAATTTTGCTTTTAAATGAATTTAATCGATAAACGGAGACCAGAGTAATCAAGTCTGCAATATTAATTTTCTTAAAACCTTCATATCTTCTAAACGGAGTTTCGTAGAGCGGTCAAAGTTGGCAGATTTTTAGCTGGATTCCAGAGTTAATTTGGCTTTTAAATGAATTTAATCGATAAACGGAGACCAGAGAAATCAAGTCTGCAATATTAATTTTCTTTCATTTTCTTAAAACCTTCATATCTTCTAAACGGAGTTTCGTAGAGCGGTCAAAGTTGGCAGATTTTTAGCTGGATTCCAGAGTTAATTTGGCTTTTAAATTAATTTAATCGATAAACGGAGACCAGAAAAATCAAGTATGCAATATTACTTTTCTTTCGTTTTCTTAAAACCTTCATATCTTCTAAACGGAGCGTCGTAGAGGGGTCAAAGTTGGCGCCTTTCTAGCTGGATATTCCAGAGTTAATTTGGCTTTTAAATGCATTTAATCGATAAACGGAGACCAGAGAAATCAAGTCTGCAATATTAATTTTCTTTCATTTTCTTAAAACCTTCATATCTTCTAAACGGAGCGTCGTAGAGGGGTCAAAGTTGGCACATTTCTAGCTGGATATTCCAGAGTTAATTTGCCTTTTAAATGAATTTAATCGATAAACGGAGACCAGAGAAATCAAGTCTGTAATATTAATTTTCTTTCATTTTCTTAAAACCTTCATATCTCCTAAACGGGGCGTCGTAGAAGGGTCAAATTTGGCGCCCTTCTAGCTGGATATTCCAGAGTTAATTTGGCTTTTAAATGCATTTAATCGATAAACGGAGACCAGAGAAATCAAGTCTGCAATATTAATTTTCTTTCATTTTCTTAAAACCTTCATATCTTCTAAACGGAGCGTCGTAGAGGGGTCAAAGTTGGCACATTTCTAGCTGGATATTCCAGAGTTAATTTGGCTTTTAAATGAATTTAATCGATAAACGGAGACCAGAGAAATCAAGTATGCAATATTACTTTTCTTTCGTTTTCTTAAAACCTTCATATCTTCTAAACGGAGCGTCGTAGAGGGGTCAAAGTTGGCGCCTTTCTAGCTGGATATTCCAGAGTTAATTTGGCTTTTAAATGCATTTAATCGATAAACGGAGACCAGAGAAATCAAGTCTGCAATATTACTTTTCTTTCGTTTTCTTAAAACCTTCATATCTCCTAAACGGTGCGTCGTAGAAGGGTCAAATTTGGCGCCTTTCTAGCTGGATATTCCAGAGTTAATTTGGCTTTTAAATGCATTTAATCGATAAACGGAGACCAGAGAAATCAAGTCTGCAATATTAATTTTCTTTCATTTTCTTAAAACCTTCATATCTTCTAAACGGAGCGTCGTAGAGGGGTCAAAGTTGGCACATTTCTAGCTGGATATTCCAGAGTTAATTTGGCTTTTAAATGAATTTAATCGATAAACGGAGACCAGAGAAATCAAGTATGCATTTAATTGATAAACGGAGACAGAGAAATCAAGTCTGCAATATTAATTTTCTTTCATTTTCTTAAAACCTTCATATCTTCTAAACGGAGCGTCGTAGAGGGGTCAAAGTTGGCACATTTCTAGCTGGATATTCCAGAGTTAATTTGGATTTTAAATGAATTTAATCGATAAACGGAGACCAGAGAAATCAAGTATGCAATATTACTTTTCTTTCGTTTTCTTAAAACCTTCATATCTTCTAAACGGAGCGTCGTAGAGGGGTCAAAGTTGGCGCCTTTCTAGCTGGATATTCCAGAGTTAATTTGGCTTTTAAATGCATTTAATCGATAAACGGAGACCAGAGAAATCAAGTCTGCAATATTACTTTTCTTTCGTTTTCTTAAAACCTTCATATCTCCTAAACGGTGCGTCGTAGAAGGGTCAAATTTGGCGCCTTTCTAGCTGGATATTCCAGAGTTAATTTGGCTTTTAAATGCATTTAATCGATAAACGGAGACCAGAGAAATCAAGTCTACAATATTAATTTTCTTTCATTTTCTTAAAACCTTCATATCTTCTAAACGGAGCGTCGTAGAGGGGTCAAAGTTGGCACATTTCTAGCTGGATATTCCAGAGTTAATTTGGCTTTTAAATGAATTTAATCGATAAACGGAGACCAGAGAAATCAAGTATGCAATATTACTTTTCTTTCGTTTTCTTAAAACCTTCATATCTTCTAAACGGAGCGTCGTAGAGGGGTCAAAGTTGGCGCCTTTCTAGCTGGATATTCCAGAGTTAATTTGGCTTTTAAATGCATTTAATCGATATACGGAGACCAGAGAAATCAAGTTTGCAATATTACTTTTCTTTCGTTTTCTTAAAACCTTCATATCTTCTAAACGGAGCGTCGTAGAGGGGTCAAAGTTGGCGCCTTTCTAGCTGGATATTCCAGAGTTAATTTGGCTTTTAAATTAATTTAATCGATAAACGGAGACCAGAGAAATCAAGTATGCATTTAATCGATAAACGGAGACAGAGAAATCAAGTCTGCAATATTAATTTTCTTTCATTTTCTTAAAACCTTCATATCTTCTAAACGGAGCGTCGTAGAGGGGTCAAAGTTGGCACATTTCTAGCTGGATATTCCAGAGTAAATTTGGCTTTTAAATGAATTTAATCGATAAACGGAGACCAGAGAAATCAAGTATGCAATATTACTTTTCTTTCGTTTTCTTAAAACCTTCATATCTTCTAAACGGAGCGTCGTAGAGGGGTCAAAGTTGGCGCCTTTCTAGCTGGATATTCCAGAGTTAATTTGGCTTTTAAATGCATTTAATCGATAAACGGAGACCAGAGAAATCAAGTCTGCAATATTACTTTTCTTTCGTTTTCTTAAAACCTTCATATCTCCTAAACGGTGCGTCGTAGAAGGGTCAAATTTGGCGCCTTTCTAGCTGGATATTCCAGAGTTAATTTTGCTTTTAAATGAATTTAATCGATAAACGGAGACCAGAGTAACCAAGTATGCAATATTAATTTTCTTAAAACCTTCATATCTTCTAAACGGAGTTTCGTAGAGCGGTCAAAGTTGGCAGATTTTTAGCTGGATATTCCAGAGTTAATTTGGCTTTTAAATGCATTTAATCGATTAACGGAGACCAGAGAAATCAAGTATGCAATATTACTTTTCTTTCGTTTTCTTAAAACCTTCATATCTTCTAAACGGAGCGTCGTAGAGGGGTCAAAGTTGGCGCCTTTCTAGCTGGATATTCCAGAGTTAATTTGGCTTTTAAATGCATTTAATCGATAAACGGAGACCAGAGAAATCAAGTATGCAATATTACTTTTCTTTCGTTTTCTTAAAACCTTCATATCTTCTAAACGGAGCGTCATAGAGGGGTCAAAGTTGTCACATTTCTAGCTGGATATTCCAGAGTTAATTTGGCTTTTAAATGCATTTATTCGATAAACGGAGACCAGAGAAATCAAGTCTGCAATATTAATTTTCTTTCATTTTCTTAAAACCTTCATATCTTCTAAACGGAGCGTCGTAGAGGGGTCAAAGTTGGCACATTTCTAGCTGGATATTCCAGAGTTAATTTGGCTTTTAAATGAATTTATTTGATAAACGGAGACCAGAGAAATCAAGTCTGCAATATTAATTTTCTTTCATTTTCTTAAAACCTTCATATCGTCTAAACGGAGCGTCGTAGAGGTGTCAAAGTTGGCACATTTCTAGCTGGATATTCCAGAGTTAATTTGGCTTTTAAATGCATTTATTCGATAAACGGAGACCAGAGAAATCAAGTCTGCAATATTAATTTTCTTAAAACCGTCATATCTTCTAAACGGAGCGTCGTAGAGGGGTCAACGTTGGCACATTTTTAGATGGATATTCCAGAGTTCATTTGGCTTTTAAATTAATTTAATCAATAAACGGAGACCAGAGAAATCAAGTCTGCAATATTAATTTTCTTACATTTTCTTCAAACCTTTATATCTTCTAAACGGAGCGTCGTAGAGGGGTCAAAGTTGGCAGATTTTTAGCTGGATATTCCAGAGTTAATTTGGCTTTTAAATTAATTTAATCAATAAACGGAGACCAGAGAAATCAGGTCTGCAATATTAATTTTCTTTCATTTTCTTAAAACCTTCATATCTTCTAAACGGAACGTCGTAAAGGGGTCAAAATTGGCGCATTTCTAGCTGGATATTCCAGAGTTAATTTGGGTCAAATTTAGCAGATTTTTAGCTGGATATTCCACAGTTAATTTGGCTTTTAAATTAATTTAATCGATAAACGGAGAGCAGAGAAATCAAGTCTGCAATATTAATTTTCTTTCATTTTCTTAAAACCTTCATATCTTCTAAACGGAGCGTCGTAGAGGGGTCAAAGTTGGCACATTTCTAGCTGGATATTCCAGAGTTAATTTGGCTTTTAAATGCATTTATTCGATAAACGGAGACCAGAGAAATCAAGTCTGCAATATTAATTTTCTTTCATTTTCTTAAAACCTTCATATCGTCTAAACGGAGCGTCGTAGAGGTGTCAAAGTTGGCACATTTCTAGCTGGATATTCCAGAGTTAATTTGGCTTTTAAATGCATTTATTCGATAAACGGAGACCAGAGAAATCAAGTCTGCAATATTAATTTTCTTTCATTTTCTTAAAACCTTCATATCTTCTAAACGGAGCGTCGTAGAGGGGTCAAAGTGTGCACATTTCTAGCTGGATATTCCAGAGTTAATTTGGCTTTTAAATGAATTTAATCGATAAACGGAGACCAGAGAAATCAAGTCTGTAATATTAATTTTCTTTCATTTTCTTAAAACCTTCATATCTCCTAAACGGTGCGTCGTAGAGGGGTCAAAGTTGGCGCCTTTCTAGCTGGATATTCCAGAGTTAATTTGGCTTTTAAATGCATTTAATCGATAAACGGAGACCAGAGAAATCAAGTCTGCAATATTAATTTTCTTTCATTTTCTTAAAACCTTCATATCTTCTAAACGGAGCGTCGTAGAGGGGTCAAAGTTGGCACATTTCTAGCTGGATATTCCAGAGTTAATTTGGCTTTTAAATGAATTTAATCGATAAACGTAGACCAGAGAAATCAAGTCTGTAATATTAATTTTCTTTAATTTTCTTAAAACCTTCATATCTCCTAAACGGTGCGTCGTAGAAGGGTCAAATTTGGCGCCTTTCTAGCTGGATATTCCAGAGTTAATTTGACTTTTAAATGCATTTAATCGATAAACGGAGACCAGAGAAATCAAGTCTGCAATATTACTTTTCTTTCGTTTTCTTAAAACCTTCATATCTTCTAAACGGAGCGTCGTAGAGGGGTCAAAGTTGGCGCCTTTCTAGCTGGATATTCCAGAGTTAATTTGGCTTTTAAATTAATTTAATCGATAAACGGAGACCAGAGAAATCAAGTCTGCAATATTAATATTCCAGAGTTAATTTTGCTTTTAAATGAATTTAATCGATAAACGGAGACCAGAGTAATCAAGTCTGCAATATTAATTTTCTTAAAACCTTCATATCTTCTAAACGGAGTTTCGTAGAGCGGTCAAAGTTGGCAGATTTTTAGCTGGATTCCAGAGTTAATTTGGCTTTTAAATTAATTTAATCGATAAACGGAGACCAGAAAAATCAAGTATGCAATATTACTTTTCTTTCGTTTTCTTAAAACCTTCATATCTTCTAAACGGAGCGTCGTAGAGGGGTCAAAGTTGGCGCCTTTCTAGCTGGATATTCCAGAGTTAATTTGGCTTTTAAATGCATTTAATCGATAAACGGAGACCAGAGAAATCAAGTCTGCAATATTAATTTTCTTTCATTTTCTTAAAACCTTCATATCTTCTAAACGGAGCGTCGTAGAGGGGTCAAAGTTGGCACATTTCTAGCTGGATATTCCAGAGTTAATTTGCCTTTTAAATGAATTTAATCGATAAACGGAGACCAGAGAAATCAAGTCTGTAATATTAATTTTCTTTCATTTTCTTAAAACCTTCATATCTCCTAAACGGTGCGTCGTAGAAGGGTCAAATTTGGCGCCCTTCTAGCTGGATATTCCAGAGTTGGCTTTTAAATTAATGTAATAGATAAACGGAGACCAGAGAAATCAAGTCTGCAATATTAATTTTCTTTCATTTTCTTAAAACCTTCATATCTTCTAAACGGTGCGTCGTAGAGGGGTCAAAGTTGTCGCCTTTCTAGCTGAATATGCCAGAGTTAATTTGGCTTTTAAATGAATTTAATCGATAAACGGAGACCAGAGAAATTAAGTCTGCAATATTAATATTCCAGAGTTAATTTTGCTTTTAAATGAATTTAATCGATAAACGGAGACCAGAGTAATCAAGTCTGCAATATTAATTTTCTTTAATTTTCTTAAAACCTTCATATCATCTAAGCGGAGCTTCGTAGAGTCGTAGGGTCAAAGTTGGCAGATTTTTAGCTGGATATTCCAGAGTTAATTTGGCTTTTAAATGCATTTAATCGATAAACGGAGACAGAGAAATCAAGTCTGCAATATTAATTTTCTTTCATTTTCTTAAAACCTTCATATCTTCTAAACGGAGCGTCGTAGAGGGGTCAAAGTTGGCACATTTCTAGCTGGATATTCCAGAGTTAATTTGGCTTTTAAATGAATTTAATCGATAAACGGAGACCAGAGAAATCAAGTATGCAATATTACTTTTCTTTCGTTTTCTTAAAACCTTCATATCTTCTAAACGGAGCGTCGTAGAGGGGTCAAAGTTGGCGCCTTTCTAGCTGGATATTCCAGAGTTAATTTGGCTTTTAAATGCATTTAATCGATAAAGGGAGACCAGAGAAATCAAGTCTGCAATATTACTTTTTTTTCGTTTTCTTAAAACCTTCATATCTCCTAAACGGTGCGTCGTAGAAGGGTCAAATTTGGCGCCTTTCTAGCTGGATATTCCAGAGTTAATTTGGCTTTTAAATGCATTTAATCGATAAACGGAGACCAGAGAAATCAAGTCTGCAATATTAATTTTCTTTCATTTTCTTAAAACCTTCATATCTTCTAAACGGAGCGTCGTAGAGGGGTCAAAGTTGGCACATTTCTAGCTGGATATTCCAGAGTTAATTTGGCTTTTAAATGAATTTAATCGATAAACGGAGACCAGAGAAATCAAGTCTGCATTTAATTGATAAACGGAGACAGAGAAATCAAGTCTGCAATATTAATTTTCTTTCATTTTCTTAAAACCTTCATATCTTCTAAACGGAGCGTCGTAGAGGGGTCAAAGTTGGCACATTTCTAGCTGGATATTCCAGAGTTAATTTGGCTTTTAAATGAATTTAATCGATAAACGGAGACCAGAGAAATCAAGTATGCAATATTACTTTTCTTTCGTTTTCTTAAAACCTTCATATCTTCTAAACGGAGCGTCGTAGAGGGGTCAAAGTTGGCGCCTTTCTAGCTGGATATTCCAGAGTTAATTTGGCTTTTAAATGCATTTAATCGATAAACGGAGACCAGAGAAATCAAGTCTGCAATATTACTTTTCTTTCGTTTTCTTAAAACCTTCATATCTCCTAAACGGTGCGTCGTAGAAGGGTCAAATTTGGCGCCTTTCTAGCTGGATATTCCAGAGTTAATTTGGCTTTTAAATGCATTTAATCGATAAACGGAGACCAGAGAAATCAAGTCTGCAATATTAATTTTCTTTCATTTTCTTAAAACCTTCATATCTTCTAAACGGAGCGTCGTAGAGGGGTCAAAGTTGGCACATTTCTAGCTGGATATTCCAGAGTTAATTTGGCTTTTAAATGAATTTAATCGATAAACGGAGACCAGAGAAATCAAGTATGCAATATTACTTTTCTTTCGTTTTCTTAAAACCTTCATATCTTCTAAACGGAGCGTCGTAGAGGGGTCAAAGTTGGCGCCTTTCTAGCTGGATATTCCAGAGTTAATTTGGCTTTTAAATGCATTTAATCGATATACGGAGACCAGAGAAATCAAGTTTGCAATATTACTTTTCTTTCGTTTTCTTAAAACCTTCATATCTTCTAAACGGAGCGTCGTAGAGGGGTCAAAGTTGGCGCCTTTCTAGCTGGATATTCCAGAGTTAATTTGGCTTTTAAATTAATTTAATCGATAAACGGAGACCAGAGAAATCAAGTATGCATTTAATCGATAAACGGAGACAGAGAAATCAAGTCTGCAATATTAATTTTCTTTCATTTTCTTAAAACCTTCATATCTTCTAAACGGAGCGTCGTAGAGGGGTCAAAGTTGGCACATTTCTAGCTGGATATTCCAGAGTTAATTTGGCTTTTAAATGAATTTAATCGATAAACGGAGACCAGAGAAATCAAGTATGCAATATTACTTTTCTTTCGTTTTCTTAAAACCTTCATATCTTCTAAACGGAGCGTCGTAGAGGGGTCAAAGTTGGCGCCTTTCTAGCTGGATATTCCAGAGTTAATTTGGCTTTTAAATGCATTTAATCGATAAACGGAGACCAGAGAAATCAAGTCTGCAATATTACTTTTCTTTCGTTTTCTTAAAACCTTCATATCTCCTAAACGGTGCGTCGTAGAAGGGTCAAATTTGGCGCCTTTCTAGCTGGATATTCCAGAGTTAATTTGGCTTTTAAATGCATTTAATCGATTAACGGAGACCAGAGAAATCAAGTATGCAATATTAATTTTCTTTCATTTTCTTAAAACCTTCATATCTTCTAAACGGAGCGTCGTAGAGGGGTCAAAGTTGGCACATTTCTAGCTGGATATTCCAGAGTTAATTTGGCTTTTAAATTAATTTAATCGATAAACGGAGACCAGAGAAATCAAGTCTGCAATATTAATATTCCAGAGTTAATTTTGCTTTTAAATGAATTTAATCGATAAACGGAGACCAGAGTAACCAAGTCTGCAATATTAATTTTCTTAAAACCTTCATATCTTCTAAACGGAGTTTCGTAGAGCGGTCAAAGTTGGCAGATTTTTAGCTGGATTCCAGAGTTAATTTGGCTTTTAAATTAATTTAATCGATAAACGGAGACCAGAGAAATCAAGTCCGCAATATTAATTTTCTTTCATTTTCTTAAAACCTTCATATCTTCTAAACGGAGTTTCGTAGAGCGGTCAAAGTTGGCAGATTTTTAGCTGGATTCCAGAGTTAATTTGGCTTTTAAATTAATTTAATCGATAAACGGAGACCAGAGAAATCAAGTATGCAATATTACTTTTCTTTCGTTTTCTTAAAACCTTCATATCTTCTAAACGGAGCGTCGTAGAGGGGTCAAAGTTGGCGCCTTTCTAGCTGGATATTCCAGAGTTAATTTGGCTTTTAAATGCATTTAATCGATATACGGAGACCAGAGAAATCAAGTCTGCAATATTACTTTTCTTTCGTTTTCTTAAAACCTTCATATCTTCTAAACGGAGCGTCGTAGAGGGGTCAAAGTTGGCGCCTTTCTAGCTGGATATTCCAGAGTTAATTTGGCTTTTAAATTAATTTAATCGATAAACGGAGACCAGAGAAATCAAGTCTGCTATATTAATATTCCAGAGTTAATTTTGCTTTTAAATGAATTTAATCGATAAACGGAGACCAGAGTAACCAAGTCTGCAATATTAATTTTCTTAAAACCTTCATATCTTCTAAACGGAGTTTCGTAGAGCGGTCAAAGTTGGCAGATTTTTAGCTGGATTCCAGAGTTAATTTGGCTTTTAAATTAATTTAATCGATAAACGGAGACCAGAGAAATCAAGTCCGCAATATTAATTTTCTTTCATTTTCTTAAAACCTTCATATCTTCTAAACGGAGTTTCGTAGAGCGGTCAAAGTTGGCAGATTTTTAGCTGGATTCCAGAGTTAATTTGGCTTTTAAATTAATTTAATCGATAAACGGAGACCAGAGAAATCAGGTATGCAATATTACTTTTCTTTCGTTTTCTTAAAACCTTCATATCTTCTAAACGGAGCGTCGTAGAGGGGTCAAAGTTGGCGCCTTTCTAGCTGGATATTCCAGAGTTAATTTGGCTTTTAAATGCATTTAATCGATAAACGGAGACCAGAGAAATCAAGTCTGCAATATTAATTTTCTTTCATTTTCTTAAAACCTTCATATCTTCTAAACGGAGCGTCGTAGAGGGGTCAAAGTTGGCACATTTCTAGCTGGATATTCCAGAGTTAATTTGCCTTTTAAATGAATTTAATCGATAAACGGAGACCAGAGAATTCAAGTCTGTAATATTAATTTTCTTTCATTTTCTTAAAACCTTCATATCTCCTAAACGGTGCGTCGTAGAAGGGTCAAATTTGGCGCCTTTCTAGCTGGATATTCCAGAGTTGGCTTTTAAATTAATGTAATAGATAAACGGAGACCAGAGAAATCAAGTCTGCAATATTAATTTTCTTTCATTTTCTTAAAACCTTCATATCTTCTAAACGGTGCGTCGTAGAAGGGTCAAAGTTGTCGCCTTTCTAGCTGAATATGCCAGAGTTAATTTGGCTTTTAAATGAATTTAATCGATAAACGGAGACCAGAGAAATCAAGTCTGCAATTTTAATATTCCAGAGTTAATTTTGCTTTTAAATGAATTTAATCGATAAACGGAGACCAGAGTAGTCAAGTCTGCAATATTAATTTTCTTTAATTTTCTTAAAACCTTAATATCATCAAAGCGGAGCTTTGTAGAGGGGTCAAAGTTGGCAGATTTTTAGCTGGATATTCCAGAGTTAATTTGGCTTTTAAATGCATTTAATCGATAAACGGAGACCAGAGAAATCAAGTCTGCAATATTAATTTTCTTTCATTTTCTTAAAACCTTCATATCTTCTAAACGGAGCGTCGTAGAGGGGTCAAAGTTGGCACATTTCTAGCTGGATATTCCAGAGTTAATTTGGCTTTTAAATGAATTTAATCGATAAACCGAGACCAGAGAAATCAAGTATGCAATATTACTTTTCTTTCGTTTTCTTAAAACCTTCATATCTTCTAAACGGAGCGTCGTAGAGGGGTCAAAGTTGGCGCCTTTCTAGCTGGATATTCCAGAGTTAATTTGGCTTTTAAATGAATTTAATCGATAAACGGAGACCAGAGAAATCAAGTCTGCAATATTAATATTCCAGAGTTAAGTTTGCTTTTAAATGAATTTAATCGATAAACGGAGACCAGAGAAATCAAGTCTGCAATATTAATTTTCTTTCATTTTCTTAAAACCTTCATATCTTCTAAACGGAGCGTCGTAGAGGGGTCAAAGTTGGCACATTTCTAGCTGGATATTCCAGAGTTAATTTGGCTTTTAAATGAATTTAATCGATAAACGGAGACCAGAGAAATCAAGTCTGAAATATTAATTTTCTTTCATTTTCTTAAAACCTTCATATCTCCTAAACGGTGCGTCGTTGAAGGGTCAAATTTGGCGCCTTTCTAGCTGGATATTCCAGAGTTAATTTGGCTTTTAAATGCATTTAATCGATAAACGGAGACCAGAGAAATCAAGTCTGCAATATTAATTTTCTTTCATTTTCTTAAAACCTTCATATCTTCTAAACGGAGCGTCGTAGAGGGGTCAAAGTTGGCACATTTCTAGCTGGATATTCCAGAGTTAATTTGGCTTTTAAATGCATTTAATCGATAAACGGAGACCAGAGAAATCAATTCTGCAATATTAATTTTCTTTCATTTTCTTAAAACCTTCATATCTTCTAAACGGAGCGTCGTAGAGGGGTCAAAGTTGGCACATTTCTAGCTGGATATTCCAGAGTTAATTTGGCTTTTAAATGAATTTAATCGATAAACGGAGACCAGAGAAATCAAGTATGCAATATTACTTTTCTTTCGTTTTCTTAAAACCTTCATATCTTCTAAACGGAGCGTCGTAGAGGGGTCAAAGTTGGCGCCTTTCTAGCTGGATATTCCAGAGTTAATTTGGCTTTTTATTTAATCGATAAACGGAGACCAGAGAAATCAAGTCTGCAATATTAATTTTCTTTCATTTTCTTAAAACCTTCATATCTTCTAAACGGAGCGTCGTAGAGGGGTCAAAGTTGGCACATTTCTAGCTGGATATTCCAGAGTTAATTTGGCTTTTAAATGAATTTAATCGATAAACGGAGACCAGAGAAATCAAGTATGCAATATTACTTTTCTTTCGTTTTCTTAAAACCTTCATATCTTCTAAACGGAGCGTCGTAGAGGGGTCAAAGTTGGCGCCTTTCTAGCTGGATATTCCAGAGTTAATTTTGCTTTTAAATGCATTTAATCGATAAACGGAGACCAGAGAAATCAAGTCTGCAATATTAATTTTCTTTCATTTTCTTAAAACCTTCATATCTTCTAAACGGAGCGTCGTAGAGGGGTCAAAGTTGGCACATTTCTAGCTGGATATTCCAGAGTTAATTTGGCTTTTAAATGAATTTAATCGATAAACGGAGACCAGAGAAATCAAGTCTGTAATATTAATTTTCTTTCATTTTCTTAAAACCTTCATATCTTCTAAACGGTGCGTCGTAGAAGGGTCAAAGTTGTCGCCTTTCTAGCTGAATATGCCAGAGTTAATTCGGCTTTTAAATGAATTTAATCGATAAACGGAGACCAGAGAAATCAAGTCTGCAATTTTAATATTCCAGAGTTAATTTTGCTTTTAAATGAATTTAATCGATAAACGGAGACCAGAGTAATCAAGTCTGCAATATTAATTTTCTTTAATTTTCTTAAAACCTTAATATCATCAAAGCGGAGCTTTGTAGAGGGGTCAAAGTTGGCAGATTTTTAGCTGGATATTCCAGAGTTAATTTGGCTTTTAAATGCATTTAATCGATAAACGGAGACAGAGAAATCAAGTCTGCAATATTAATTTTCTTTCATTTTCTTAAAACCTTCATATCTTCTAAACGGAGCGTCGTAGAGGGGTCAAAGTTGGCACATTTCTAGCTGGATATTCCAGAGTTAATTTGGCTTTTAAATGAATTTAATCGATAAACCGAGACCAGAGAAATCAAGTATGCAATATTACTTTTCTTTCGTTTTCTTAAAACCTTCATATCTTCTAAACGGAGCGTCGTAGAGGGGTCAAAGTTGGCGCCTTTCTAGCTGGATATTCCAGAGTTAATTTGGCTTTTAAATGAATTTAATCGATAAACGGAGACCAGAGAAATCAAGTCTGCAATATTAATATTCCAGAGTTAAGTTTGCTTTTAAATGAATTTAATCGATAAACGGAGACCAGAGAAATCAAGTCTGCAATATTAATTTTCTTTCATTTTCTTAAAACCTTCATATCTTCTAAACGGAGCGTCGTAGAGGGGTCAAAGTTGGCACATTTCTAGCTGGATATTCCAGAGTTAATTTGGCTTTTAAATGAATTTAATCGGTAAACGGAGACCAGAGAAATCAAGTATGCAATATTACTTTTCTTTCGTTTTCTTAAAACCTTCATATCTTCTAAACGGAGCGTCGTAGAGGGGTCAAAATTGGCGCCTTTCTAGCTGGATATTCCAGAGTTAATTTGGCTTTTAAATGCATTTAATCGATAAACGGAGACCAGATAAATCGAGTCTGCAATATTACTTTTCTTTCGTTTTCCTAAAACCTTCATATCTTCTAAACGGAGCGTCGTAGAGGGGTCAAAGTTGGCGCCTTTCTAGCTGGATATTCCAGAGTTAATTTGGCTTTTAAATGCATTTAATCGATAAACGGAGACCAGGGAAATCGAGTATGCAATATTACTTTTCTTTCGTTTTCTAAAAACCTTCATATCTTCTAAACGGAGCGTCGTAGAGGGGTCAAAGTTGGCGCCTTTCTAGCTGGATATTCCAGAGTTAATTTGGCTTTTAAATGCATTTAATCGATAAACGGAGACCAGAGAAATCAAGTCTGCAATATTAATTTTCTTTCATTTTCTTAAAACCTTCATATCTTCTAAACGGAGCGTCGTAGAGGGGTCAAAGTTGGCACATTTCTAGCTGGATATTCCAGAGTTAATTTGGCTTTTAAATGAATTTAATCGATAAACGGAGACCAGAGAAATCAAGTATGCAATATTACTTTTCTTTCGTTTTCTTAAAACCTTCATATCTTCTAAACGGAGCGTCGTAGAGGGGTCAAAGTTGGCGCCTTTCTAGCTGGAATTCCAGAGTTAATTTGGCTTTTAAATGAATTTAATCGATAAACGGAGACCAGAGAAATCAAGTCTGTAATATTAATTTTCTTTCATTTTCTTAAAACCTTCATATCTCCTAAACGGTGCGTCGTAGAAGGGTCAAATTTGGCGCCTTTCTAGCTGGATATTCCAGAGTTAATTTGGCTTTTAAATGCATTTAATCGATAAACGGAGACCAGAGAAATCAAGTCTGCAATATTAATTTTCTTTCATTTTCTTAAAACCTTTATATCTTCTAAACGGAGCGTCGTAGAGGGGTCAAAGTTGGCACATTTCTAGCTGGATATTCCAGAGTTAATTTGGCTTTTAATTGAATTTAATCGATAAACGGAGACCAGAGAAATCAAGTATGCAATATTACTTTTCTTTCGTTTTCTTAAAACCTTCATATCTTCTAAACGGAGCGTCGTAGAGGGGTCAAAGTTGGCGCCTTTCTAGCTGGATATTCCAGAGTTAATTTGGCTTTTAAATGCATTTAATCGATAAACAGAGACCAGAGAAATCAAGTCTGCAATATTAATTTTCTTTCATTTTCTTAAAACCTTCATATCTTCTAAACGGAGCGTCGTAGAGGGGTCAAAGTTGGCACATTTCTAGCTGGATATTCCAGAGTTAATTTGGCTTTTAAATTAATTTAATCGATAAACGGAGACCAGAGAAATCAAGTCTGCAATATGAATTTTCTTTCATTTTCTTAAAACCTTCATATCTCCTAAAGTTAATTTGGCTTTTAAATGAATTTAATCGATAAACGGAGACCAGAGAAATCAAGTCTGCAATATTAATTTTCTTTCATTTTCTTAAAACCTTCATATCTTCTAAACGGAGCGTCGTAGAGGGGTCAAAGTTGGCACATTTCTAGCTGGATATTCCAGAGTTAATTTGGCTTTTAAATGAATTTAATCGATAAACGGAGACCAGAGAAATCAAGTATGCAATATTACTTTTCTTTCGTTTTCTTAAAACCTTCATATCTTCTAAACGGAGCGTCGTAGAGGGGTCAAAGTTGGCGCCTTTCTAGCTGGATATTCCAGAGTTAATTTGGCTTTTAAATGCATTTAATCGATAAACGGAGACCAGAGAAATCAAGTCTGCAATATTAATTTTCTTTCATTTTCTTAAAACCTTCATATCTTCTAAACGGAGCGTCGTAGAGGGGTCAAAGTTGGCACATTTCTAGCTGGATATTCCAGAGTTAATTTGGCTTTTAAATTAATGTAATAGATAAACGGAGACCAGAGAATTCAAGTCTGTAATATTAATTTTCTTTCATTTTCTTAAAACCTTCATATCTTCTAAACGGAGCGTCGTAGAGGGGTCAAAGTTGGCACATTTCTAGCTGGATATTCCAGAGTTTATTTGGCTTTTAAATTAATTTAATCGATAAACGGAGACCATTTCCATTCCTTTCATTTTCTTAAAACCTTCATATCTCCTAAACGGTGCGTCGTAGAAGGGTCAAACGGAGACCAGAGAAATCAAGTCTGCAATATTAATATTCCAGAGTTAATTTTGCTTTTAAATGAATTTAATCGATAAACGGAGACCAGAGTAATCAAGTCTGCAATATTAATTTTCTTTAATTTTCTTAAAACCTTCATATCTTCTAAACGGAGCTTCGTAGAGCGGTCAAAGTTGGCAGATTTTTAGCTGGATATTCCAGAGTTAATTTGGCTTTTAAATTAATTTAATCGATAAACGGAGACCAGAGAAATCAAGTATGCAATATTAATTTCCTTTCATTTTCTTAAAACCTTCATATCTCCTAAACGGTGCGTCGTAGAAGGGTCAAAGTTGGCGCCTTTCTAGCTGGATATTCCAGAGTTAATTTGGCTTTTAAATTAATTTAATCGATAAACAGAGACCAGAGAAATCAAGGCTGCAATATTAATTTTCTTTCATTTTCTTAAAACCTTCATATCTTCTAAACGGAGCGTCGTAGAGGGGTCAAAGTTGGCACATTTCTAGCTGGATATTCCAGAGTTAATTTGGCTTTTAAATGAATTTAATCGATAAACGGAGACCAGAGAAATCAAGTATGCAATATTACTTTTCTTTCGTTTTCTTAAAACCTTCATATCTTCTAAACGGAGCGTCGTAGAGGGGTCAAAGTTGGCGCCTTTCTAGCTGGATATTCCAGAGTTAATTTGGCTTTTAAATGCATTTAATCGATAAACGGAGACCAGAGAAATCAAGTCTGCAATATTAATTTTCTTTCATTTTCTTAAAACCTTCATATCTTCTAAACGGAGCGTCGTAGAGGGGTCAAAGTTGGCGCCTTTCTAGCTGGATATTCCAGAGTTAATTTGGCTTTTAAATTAATTTAATCGATAAACAGAGACCAGAGAAATCAAGGCTGCAATATTAATTTTCTTTCATTTTCTTAAAACCTTCATATCTTCTAAAAGGAGCGTCGTAGAGGGGTCAAAGTTGGCACATTTCTAGCTGGATATTCCAGAGTTAATTTGGCTTTTAAATTAATGTAATAGATAAACGGAGACCAGACAATTCAAGTCTGTAATATTAATTTTCTTTCATTTTCTTAAAACCTTCATATCTTCTAAACGGAGCGTCGTAGAGGGGTCAAAGTTGGCACATTTCTAGCTGGATATTCCAGAGTTAATTTGGCTTTTAAATTAATTTAATCGATAAACAGAGACCAGAGAAATCAAGTCTGCAATATTAATTTTCTTTCATTTTCTTAAAACCTTCATATCTCCTAAACGGTGCGTCGTAGAGGGGTCAAAGTTGGCGCCTTTCTAGCTGGATATTCCAGAGTTAATTTGGCTTTTAAATGAATTTAATCGATAAACGGAGACCAGAGAAATCAAGTCTGCAATATTAATTTTCTTTCATTTTCTTAAAACCTTCATATCTTCTAAACGGAGCGTCGTAGAGGGGTCAAATTTGACGCCTTTCTAGCTGGATATTCCAGAGTTAATTTGGCTTTTAAATTAATTTAATCGATAAACGGAGACCAGAGAAATCAAGTCTGCAATATTAATTTTCTTTCATTTTCTTAAAACCTTCATATCTTCTAAACGGAGCGTCGTAGAGGGGTCAAAGTTGGCACATTTCTAGCTCGATATTCCAGAGTTAATTTGGCTTTTAAATTTAATCGATAAACGGAGACCAGAGAAATCAAGTCTGTAATATTAATTTTCTTTAATTTTCTTAAAACCTTCATATCTCCTAAACGGTGCGTCGTAGAAGGGTCAAAGTTGGCGCCTTTCTAGCTGGATATTACAGAGTTAATTTGGCTTTTAAATTAATTTAATCGATAAACAGAGACCAGAGAAATCAAGTCTGCAATATTAATTTTCTTTCATTTTCTTAAAACCTTCATATCTTCTAAACAGAGCGTCGTAGAGGGGTCAAAGTTGGCACATTTCTAGCTGGATATTCCAGAGTTAATTTGGCTTTTAAATTAATTTAATCGATAAACAGAGACCAGAGAAATCAAGTCTGCAATATTAATTTTCTTTCATTTTCTTAAAACCTTCATATCTCCTAAACGGTGCGTCGTAGAGGGGTCAAAGTTGGCGCCTTTCTAGCTGGATATTCCAGAGTTAATTTGGCTTTTAAATGAATTTAATCGATAAACGGAGACCAGAGAAATCAAGTCTGCAATATTAATTTTCTTTCATTTTCTTAAAACCTTCATATCTTCTAAACGGAGCGTCGTAGAGGGGTCAAATTTGACGCCTTTCTAGCTGGATATTCCAGAGTTAATTTGGCTTTTAAATTAATTTAATCGATAAACGGAGACCAGAGAAATCAAGTCTGCAATATTAATTTTCTTTCATTTTCTTAAAACCTTCATATCTTCTAAACGGAGCGTCGTAGAGGGGTCAAATTTGACGCCTTTCTAGCTGGATATTCCAGAGTTAATTTGGCTTTTAAATTAATTTAATCGATAAACGGAGACCAGAGAAATCAAGTCTGCAATATTAATTTTCTTTCATTTTCTTAAAACCTTCATATCTTCTAAACGGAGCGTCGTAGAGGGGTCAAATTTGACGCCTTTCTAGCTGGATATTCCAGAGTTAATTTGGCTTTTAAATTAATTTAATCGATAAACGGAGACCAGAGAAATCAAGTCTGCAATATTAATTTTCTTTCATTTTCTTAAAACCTTCATATCTTCTAAACGGAGCGTCGTAGAGGGGTCAAATTTGACGCCTTTCTAGCTGGATATTCCAGAGTTAATTTGGCTTTTAAATTAATTTAATCGATAAACGGAGACCAGAGAAATCAAGTCTGCAATATTAATTTTCTTTCATTTTCTTAAAACCTTCATATCTTCTAAACGGAGCGTCGTAGAGGGGTCAAAGTTGGCACATTTCTAGCTGGATATTCCAGAGTTAATTTAATCGATAAACGGAGACCAGAGAAATCAAGTCTGTAATATTAATTTTCTTTCATTTTCTTAAAACCTTCATATCTTCTAAACGGAGCGTCGTAGAGGGGTCAAAGTTGGCACATTTCTAGCTGGATATTCCAGAGTTAATTTGGCTTTTAAATTAATGTAATAGATAAACGGAGACCAGACAATTCAAGTCTGTAATATTAATTTTCTTTCATTTTCTTAAAACCTTCATATCTTCTAAACGGAGCGTCGTAGAGGGGTCAAAGTTGGCACATTTCTAGCTGGATATTCCAGAGTTAATTTGGCTTTTAAATGAATTTAATCGATAAACGGAGACCAGAGAAATCAAGTCTGTAATATTAATTTTCTTTCATTTTCTTAAAACCTTCATATCTCCTAAACGGTGCGTCGTAGAAGGGTCAAAGTTGGCGCCTTTCTAGCTGGATATTACAGAGTTAATTTGGCTTTTAAATTAATTTAATCGATAAACAGAGACCAGAGAAATCAAGTCTGCAATATTAATTTTCTTTCATTTTCTTAAAACCTTCATATCTTCTAAACGGAGCGTCGTAGAGGGGTCAAAGTTGGCGCCTTTCTAGCTGGATATTACAGAGTTAATTTGGCTTTTAAATGCATTTAATCGATAAACGGAGACCAGAGAAATCAAGTATGCAATATTACTTTTCTTTCATTTTCTTAAAACCTTCATATCTTCTAAACGGAGCGTCGTAGAGGGGTCAAAGTTGGCACATTTCTAGCTGGATATTCCAGAGTTAATTTGGCTTTTAAATTAATTTAATCGATAAACGGAGACCAGAGAAATCAAGTCTGCAATATGAATTTTCTTTCATTTTCTTAAAACCTTCATATCTCCTAAACGGAGCGTCGTAGAAGGGTCAAAGTTGGCGCCTTTCTAGCTGGATATTACAGAGTTAATTTGGCTTTTAAATTAATTTAATCGATAAACGGAGACCAGAGAAATCAAGTCTGCAATATAATTTTCTTTCATTTTCTTAAAACCTTCATATCTCCTAAACGGTGCGTCGTAGAGGGGTCAAAGTTGGCGCCTTTCTAGCTGGATATTCCAGAGTTAATTTGGCTTTTAAATGAATTTAATCGATAAACGGAGACCAGAGAAATCAAGTCTGCAATATTAATTTTCTTTCATTTTCTTAAAACCTTCATATCTTCTAAACGGAGCGTCGTAGAGGGGTCAAAGTTGGCACATTTCTAGCTGGATATTCCAGAGTTAATTTGGCTTTTAAATGAATTTAATCGATAAACGGAGACCAGAGAAATCAAGTATGCAATATTACTTTTCTTTCGTTTTCTTAAAACCTTCATATCTTCTAAACGGAGCGTCGTAGAGGGGTCAAAGTTGGCGCCTTTCTAGCTGGATATTCCAGAGTTAATTTGGCTTTTAAATGCATTTAATCGATAAACGGAGACCAGAGAAATCAAGTCTGCAATATTAATTTTCTTTCATTTTCTTAAAACCTTCATATCTTCTAAACGGAGCGTCGTAGAGGGTCAAATTTGACGCCTTTCTAGCTGGATATTCCAGAGTTAATTTGGCTTTTAAATTAATTTAATCGATAAACGGAGACCAGAGAAATCAAGTCTGCAATATTAATTTTCTTTCATTTTCTTAAAACCTTCATATCTTCTAAACGGAGCGTCGTAGAGGGGTCAAAGTTGGCACATTTCTAGTTGGATATTCCAGAGTTAATTTGGCTTTTAAATTAATTTAATCGATAAACGGAGACCAGAGAAATCAAGTCTGCAATATTAATTTTCTTTCATTTTCTTAAAACCTTCATATCTTCTAAACGGAGCGTCGTAGAGGGGTCAAATTTGGCGCCTTTCTAGCTGGATATTCCAGAGTTAATTTGGCTTTTAAATTAATTTAATCGATAAACGGAGACCAGAGAAATCAAGTCTGCAATATTAATTTTCTTTCATTTTCTTAAAACCTTCATATCTTCTAAACGGAGCGTCGTAGAGGTGTCAAAGTTGGCACATTTCTAGCTGGATATTCCAGAGTTAATTTGGCTTTTAAATGAATTTAATCGATAAACGGAGACCAGAGAAATCAAGTCTGCAATATTAATTTTCTTTCATTTTCTTAAAACCTTCATATCTTCTAAACGGAGCGTCGTAGAGGGGTCAAAGTTGGCGCCTTTCTAGCTGGATATTCCAGAGTTAATTTGGCTTTTAAATGAATTTAATCGATAAACGGAGACCAGAGAAATCAAGTCTGCAATATTAATTTTCTTTCATTTTCTTAAAACCTTCATATCTTCTAAACGGTGCGTCGTAGAGGGGTCAAAGTTGGCGCCTTTCTAGCTGAATATGCCAGAGTTAATTTGGCTTTTAAATGAATTTAATCGACAAACGGAGACCAGAGAAATCAAGTCTGCAATATTAATATTCCAGAGTTAATTTTGCTTTTAAATGAATTTAATCGATAAACGGAGACCAGAGTAATCAAGTCTGCAATATGAATTTTCTTAAAACCTTCATATCTCCTAAACGGAGCTTCGTAGAGCGGTCAAAGTTGGCAGATTTTTAGCTGGATATTCCAGAGTTAATTTGGCTTTTAAATTAATTTAATCGATAAACGGAGACCAAAGAAATCAAGGCTGCAATATTAATTTCCTTTCATTTTCTTAAAACCTTCATATCTCCTAAACGGTGCGTCGTAGAAGGGTCAAAGTTGGCGCCTTTCTAGCTGGATATTACAGAGTTAATTTGGCTTTTAAATTAATTTAATCGATAAACAGAGACCAGAGAAATCAAGTCTGCAATATTAATTTTCTTTCATTTTCTTAAAACCTTCATATCTTCTAAACGGAGCGTCGTAGAGGGGTCAAAGTTGGCGCCTTTCTAGCTGGATATTCCAGAGTTAATTTGGCTTTTAAATGCATTTAATCGATAAACGGAGACCAGAGAAATCAAGTATGCAATATTACTTTTCTTTCATTTTCTTAAAACCTTCATATCTTCTAAACGGAGCTTCGTAGAGCGGTCAAAGTTGGCAGATTTTTAGCTGGATATTCCAGAGTTAATTTGGCTTTTAAATTAATTTAATCGATAAACGGAGACCAGAGAAATCAAGTCTGCAATATTAATTTCCTTTCATTTTCTTAAAACCTTCATATCTCCTAAACGGTGCGTCGTAGAAGGGTCAAAGTTGGCGCCTTTCTAGCTGAATATGCCAGAGTTAATTTGGCTTTTAAATGAATTTAATCGACAAACGGAGACCAGAGAAATCAAGTCTGCAATATTAATATTCCAGAGTTAATTTTGCTTTTAAATGAATTTAATCGATAAACGGAGACCAGAGTAATCAAGTCTGCAATATTAATTTTCTTTAATTTTCTTAAAACCTTCATATCTTCTAAACGGAGCTTCGTAGAGCGGTCAAAGTTGGCAGATTTTTAGCTGGATATTCCAGAGTTAATTTGGCTTTTAAATGAATTTAATCGATAAACGGAGACCAGAGAAATCAAGTATGCAATATTACTTTTCTTTCGTTTTCTTAAAACCTTCATATCTTCTAAACGGAGCGTCGTAGAGGGGTCAAAGTTGGCGCCTTTCTAGCTGGATATTCCAGAGTTAATTTGGCTTTTAAATGCATTTAATCGATAAACGGAGACCAGAGAAATCAAGTATGCAATATTACTTTTCTTTCATTTTCTTAAAACCTTCATATCTTCTAAACGGAGCGTCGTAGAGCGGTCAAAGTTGGCACATTTCTAGCTGGATATTACAGAGTTAATTTGGCTTTTAAATTAATTTAATCGATAAACAGAGACCAGAGAAATCAAGTCTGCAATATTAATTTTCTTTCATTTTCTTAAAACCTTCATATCTCCTAAACGGTGCGTCGTAGAGGGGTCAAAGTTGGCGCCTTTCTAGCTGGATATTCCAGAGTTAATTTGGCTTTTAAATGAATTTAATCGATAAACGGAGACCAGAGAAATCAAGTCTGCAATATTAATTTTCTTTCATTTTCTTAAAACCTTCATATCTTCTAAACGGTGCGTCGTAGAGGGGTCAAAGTTGGCGCCTTTCTAGCTGAATATGCCAGAGTTAATTTGGCTTTTAAATGAATTTAATCGACAAACGGAGACCAGAGAAATCAAGTCTGCAATATTAATATTCCAGAGTTAATTTTGCTTTTAAATGAATTTAATCGATAAACGGAGACCAGAGTAATCAAGTCTGCAATATTAATTTTCTTTAATTTTCTTAAAACCTTCATATCTTCTAAACGGAGCTTCGTAGAGCGGTCAAAGTTGGCAGATTTTTAGCTGGATATTCCAGAGTTAATTTGGCTTTTAAATTAATTTAATCGACAAACGGAGACCAGAGAAATCAAGTCTGCAATATTAATATTCTTTCATTTTCTTAAAACCTTCATATCTTCTAAACGGTGCGTCGTAGAGGGGTCAAAGTTGGCGCCTTTCTAGCTGAATATGCCAGAGTTAATTTGGCTTTTAAATGAATTTAATCGACAAACGGAGACCAGAGAAATAAGTCTGCAATATTAATATTCCAGAGTTAATTTTGCTTTTAAATGAATTTAATCGATAAACGGAGACCAGAGTAATCAAGTCTGCAATATTAATTTTCTTTAATTTTCTTAAAACCTTCATATCTTCTAAACGGAGCTTCGTAGAGCGGTCAAAGTTGGCAGATTTTTAGCTGGATATTCCAGAGTTAATTTGGCTTTTAAATTAATTTAATCGATAAACGGAGACCAGAGAAATCAAGTCTGCAATATTAATTTCCTTTCATTTTCTTAAAACCTTCATATCTCCTAAACGGTGCGTCGTAGAAGGGTCAAAGTTGGCGCCTTTCTAGCTGGATATTACAGAGTTAATTTGGCTTTTAAATTAATTTAATCGATAAACAGAGACCAGAGAAATCAAGTCTGCAATATTAATTTTCTTTCATTTTCTTAAAACCTTCATATCTTCTAAACGGAGCGTCGTAGAGGGGTCAAAGTTGGCGCCTTTCTAGCTGGATATTCCAGAGTTAATTTGGCTTTTAAATGCATTTAATCGATAAACGGAGACCAGAGAAATCAAGTATGCAATATTACTTTTCTTTCATTTTCTTAAAACCTTCATATCTTCTAAACGGAGCGTCGTAGAGCGGTCAAAGTTGGCACATTTCTAGCTGGATATTACAGAGTTAATTTGGCTTTTAAATTAATTTAATCGATAAACAGAGACCAGAGAAATCAAGTCTGCAATATTAATTTTCTTTCATTTTCTTAAAACCTTCATATCTCCTAAACGGTGCGTCGTAGAGGGGTCAAAGTTGGCGCCTTTCTAGCTGGATATTCCAGAGTTAATTTGGCTTTTAAATGCATTTAATCGATAAACGGAGACCAGAGAAATCAAGTCTGCAATATTAATTTTCTTTCATTTTCTTAAAACCTTCATATCTTCTAAACGGAGCGTCGTAGAGGGGTCAAAGTTGGCACATTTCTAGCTGGATATTCCAGAGTTAATTTGGCTTTTAAATGAATTTAATCGATAAACGGAGACCAGAGAAATCAAGTATGCAATATTACTTTTCTTTCGTTTTCTTAAAACCTTCATATCTTCTAAACGGAGCGTCGTAGAGGGGTCAAAGTTGTCGCCTTTCTAGCTGGATATTCCAGAGTTAATTTGGCTTTTAAATGCATTTAATCGATAAACGGAGACCAGAGAAATCAAGTCTGCAATATTAATTTTCTTTCATTTTCTTAAAACCATCATATCTTCTAAACGGAGCGTCGTAGAGGGGTCAAAGTTGGCACATTTCTAGCTGGATATTCCAGAGTTAATTTGGCTTTTAAATGAATTTAATCGATAAACGGAGACCAGAGAAATCAAGTCTGTAATATTAATTTTCTTTCATTTTCTTAAAACCTTCATATCTCCTAAACGGTGCGTCGTAGAAGGGTCAAATTTGGCGCCTTTCTAGCTGGATATTCCAGAATTAATTTGGCTTTTAAATTAATGTAATAGATAAACGGAGACCAGAGAAATCAAGTCTGCAATATTAATTTTCTTTCATTTTCTTAAAACCTTCATATCTTCTAAACGGTGCGTCGTAGAGGGGTCAAAGTTGTCGCCTTTCTAGCTGAATATGCCAGAGTTAATTTGGCTTTTAAATGAATTTAATCGATAAACGGAGACCAGAGAAATCAAGTCTGCAATATTAATTTTCTTTAATTTTCTTAAAACCTTCATATCTTCTAAACGGAGCTTCGTAGAGGGGTCAAAGTTGGCAGATTTTTAGCTGGATATTCCAGAGTTAATTTGGCTTTCAAATTAATTTAATCGATAAACGGAGACCAGAGAAATCAAGTCTGCAATATTAATTTCCTTTCATTTTCTTTGGCTTTTAAATTAATTTAATCGATAAACAGAGACCAGAGAAATCAAGTCTGCAATATTAATTTTCTTTCATTTTCTTAAAACCTTCATATCTTCTAAACGGAGCGTCGTAGAGGGGTCAAAGTTGGCACATTTCTAGCTGGATATTCCAGAGTTAATTTGGCTTTTAAATTAATGTAATAGATAAACGGAGACCAGAGAATTCAAGTCTGCAATATTAATTTTCTTTCATTTTCTTAAAACCTTCATATCTTCTAAACGGAGCGTCGTAGAGGGGTCAAATTTGGCACATTTCTAGCTGGATATTCCAGAGTTAATTTGGCTTTTAAATTAATGTAATAGATAAACGGAGACCAGAGAATTCAAGTCTGCAATATTAATTTTCTTTCATTTTCTTAAAACCTTCATATCTCCTAAACGGTGCGTCGTAGAGGGGTCAGAGTTGGCGCCTTTCTAGCTGGATATTCCAGAGTTAATTTGGCTTTTAAATGAATTTAATCGATAAACGGAGACCAGAGAAATCAAGTATGCAATATTACTTTTCTTTCGTTTTCTTAAAACCTTCATATCTTCTAAACGGAGCGTCGTAGAGGGGTCAAAGTTGGCGCCTTTCTAGCTGGATATTCCAGAGTTAATTTGGCTTTTAAATGCATTTAATCGATACACGGAGACCAGAGAAATCAAGTCTGCAATATTAATTTTCTTTCATTTTCTTAAAACCTTCATATCTTCTAAACGGAGCGTCGTAGAGGGGTCAAAGTTAGCACATTTCTAGCTGGAATTCCAGAGTTAATTTGGCTTTTAAATGAATTTAATCGATAAACGGAGACCAGAGAAATCAAGTCTGTAATATTAATTTTCTTTCATTTTCTTAAAACCTTCATATCTCCTAAACGGTGCGTCGTAGAAGGGTCAAATTTGGCGCCTTTCTAGCTGGATATTCCAGAGTTAATTTGGCTTTTAAATGCATTTAATCGATAAACGGAGACCAGAGAAATCAAGTCTGCAATATTAATTTTCTTTAATTTTCTTAAAACCTTCATATCTCCTAAAGTTAATTTGGCTTTTAAATGAATTTAATCGATAAACGGAGACCAGAGAAATCAAGTCTGCAATATTAATTTTCTTTCATTTTCTTAAAACCTTCATATCTTCTAAACGGAGCGTCGTAGAGGGGTCAAAGTTGGCACATTTCTAGCTGGATATTCCAGAGTTAATTTGGCTTTTAAATGAATTTAATCGATAAACGGAGACCAGAGAAATCAAGTCTGTAATATTAATTTTCTTTCATTTTCTTAAAACCTTCATATCTTCTAAACGGTGCGTCGTAGAGGGGTCAAAGTTGGCGCCTTTCTAGCTGAATATGCCAGAGTTAATTTGGCTTTTAAATGAATTTAATCGATAAACGGAGACCAGAGAAATCAAGTCTGCAATATTAATATTCCAGAGTTAATTTTGCTTTTAAATGAATTTAATCGATAAACGGAGACCAGAGTAATCAAGTCTGCAATATTAGTTTTCTTTAATTTTCTTAAAATCTTCATATCTCCTAAACGGAGCTTCGTAGAGCGGTCAAAGTTGGCAGATTTTTAGCTGGATATTCCAAACGGTGCGTCGTAGAAGGGTAAAATTTGGCGCCTTTCTAGATGGATATTCCAGAGTTAATTTGGCTTTTAAATTAATGTAATAGATAAACTGAGACCAGAGAAATCAAGTCTGCAATATTAATTTTCTTTCATTTTCTTAAAACCTTCATATCTTCTAAACGGTGCGTCGTAGAGGGGTCAAAGTTGGCGCCTTTCTAGCTGAATATGCCAGAGTTAATTTGGCTTTTAAATGAATTTAATCGATAAACGGAGACCAGAGAAATCAAGTCTGCAATATTAATATTCCAGAGTTAATTTTGCTTTTAAATGAATTTAATCGATAAACGGAGACCAGAGTAATCAAGTCTGCAATATTAGTTTTCTTTAATTTTCTTAAAATCTTCATATCTCCTAAACGGAGCTTCGTAGAGCGGTCAAAGTTGGCAGATTTTTAGCTGGATATTCCAGAGTTAATTTGGCTTTTAAATTAATTTAATCGATAAACGGAGACCAGAGAAATCAAGTCTGCAATATTAATTTCCTTTCATTTTCTTAAAACCTTCATATCTCCTAAACGGTGCGTCGTAGAAGGGTCAAAGTTGGCGCCTTTCTAGCTGGATATTACAGAGTTAATTTGGCTTTTAAATGAATTTAATCGATAAACGGAGACCAGAGAAATCAAGTCTGCAATATTAATTTTCTTTCATTTTCTCAAAACCTTCATATCTTCTAAACGGAGCGTCGTAGAGGGGTCAAAGTTGGCACATTTCTAGCTGGATATTCCAGAGTTAATTTGGCTTTTAAATGAATTTAATCGATAAACGGAGACCAGAGAAATCAAGTATGCAATATTACTTTTCTTTCGTTTTCTTAAAACCTTCATATCTTCTAAACGGAGCGTCGTAGAAGGGTCAAAGTTGGCGCCTTTCTAGCTGGATATTACAGAGTTAATTTGGCTTTTAAATTAATTTAATCGATAAACAGAGACCAGAGAAATCAAGTCTGCAATATTAATTTTCTTTCATTTTCTTAAAACCTTCATATCTTCTTAACGGAGCGTCGTAGAGGGGTCAAAGTTGGCACATTTCTAGCTGGATATTCCAGAGTTAATTTGGCTTTTAAATTAATGTAATAGATAAACGGAGACCAGAGAATTCAAGTCTGTAATATTAATTTTCTTTCATTTTCTTAAAACCTTCATATCTTCTAAACGGAGCGTCGTAGAGGGGTCAAAGTTGGCACATTTCTAGCTGGATATTCCAGAGTTAATTTGGCTTTTAAATTAATTTAATCGATAAACGGAGACCAGAGAAATCAAGTCTGCAATATGAATTTTCTTTCATTTTCTTAAAACCTTCATATCTCCTAAACGGTGCGTCGTAGAGGGGTCAAAGTTGGCGCCTTTCTAGCTGGATATTCCAGAGTTAATTTGGCTTTTAAATGAATTTAATCGATAAACGGAGACCAGAGAAATCAAGTCTGCAATATTAATTTCCTTTCATTTTCTTAAAACCTTCATATCTCCTAAACGGTGCGTCGTAGAAGGGTCAAACGGAGACCAGAGAAATCAAGTCTGCAATATTAATATTCCAGAGTTAATTTTGCTTTTAAATGAATTTAATCGATAAACGGAGACCAGAGTAATCAAGTCTGCAATATTAATTTTCTTTAATTTTCTTAAAACCTTCATATCTTCTAAACGGAGCTTCGTAGAGCGGTCAAAGTTGGCAGATTTTTAGCTGGATATTCCAGAGTTAATTTGGCTTTTAAATTAATTTAATCGATAAACGGAGACCAGAGAAATCAAGTCTGCAATATTAATTTCCTTTCATTTTCTTAAAACCTTCATATCTCCTAAACGGTGCGTCGTAGAAGGGTCAAAGTTGGCGCCTTTCTAGCTGGATATTACAGAGTTAATTTGGCTTTTAAATTAATTTAATCGATAAACAGAGACCAGAGAAATCAAGTCTGCAATATTAATTTTCTTTCATTTTCTTAAAACCTTCATATATTCTAAACGGAGCGTCGTAGAGGGGTCAAAGTTGGCACATTTCTAGCTGGATATTCCAGAGTTAATTTGGCTTTTAAATGAATTTAATCGATAAACGGAGACCAGAGAAATCAAGTATGCAATATTACTTTTCTTTCGTTTTCTTAAAACCTTCATATCTTCTAAACGGAGCGTCGTAGAGGGGTCAAAGTTGGCGCCTTTCTAGCTGGATATTCCAGAGTTAATTTGGCTTTTAAATGCATTTAATCGATAAACGGAGACCAGAGAAATCAAGTCTGCAATATTAATTTTCTTTCATTTTCTTAAAACCTTCATATCTTCTAAACGGAGCGTCGTAGAGGGGTCAAATTTGACGCCTTTCTAGCTGGATATTCCAGAGTTAATTTGGCTTTTAAATTAATTTAATCGATAAACGGAGACCAGAGAAATCAAGTCTGCAATATTAATTTTCTTTCATTTTCTTAAAACCTTCATATCTTCTAAACGGAGCGTCGTAGAGGGGTCAAAGTTGGCACATTTCTAGCTGGATATTCCAGAGTTAATTTGGCTTTTAAATGAATTTAATCGATAAACGGAGACCAGAGAAATCAAGTCTGTAATATTAATTTTCTTTCATTTTCTTAAAACCTTCATATCTCCTAAACGGTGCGTCGTAGAAGGTTCAAAGTTGGCGCCTTTCTAGCTGGATATTACAGAGTTAATTTGGCTTTTAAATTAATTTAATCGATAAACAGAGACCAGAGAAATCAAGTCTGCAATATTAATTTTCTTTCATTTTCTTAAAACCTTCATATCTTCTAAACGGAGCGTCGTAGAGGGGTCAAAGTTGGCGCCTTTCTAGCTGGATATTACAGAGTTAATTTGGCTTTTAAATGCATTTAATCGATAAACGGAGACCAGAGAAATCAAGTATGCAATATTACTTTTCTTTCATTTTCTTAAAACCTTCATATCTTCTAAACGGAGCGTCGTAGAGGGGTCAAAGTTGGCACATTTCTATCTGGATATTCCAGAGTTAATTTGGCTTTTAAATTAATGTAATAGATAAACGGAGACCTGACAATTCAAGTCTGTAATATTAATTTTCTTTCATTTTCTTAAAACCTTCATATCTTCTAAACGGAGCGTCGTAGAGGGGTCAAAGTTGGCACATTTCTAGCTGGATATTCCAGAGTTAATTTGGCTTTTAAATTAATTTAATCGATAAACGGAGACCAGAGAAATCAAGTCTGCAATATTATTAATTTTCTTTCATTTTCTTAAAACCTTCATATCTTCTAAACGGAGCGTCGTAGAGGGGTCAAAGTTGGCACATTTCTAGCTGGATATTCCAGAGTTAATTTGGCTTTTAAATGAATTTAATCGATAAACGGAGACCAGAGAAATCAAGTATGCAATATTACTTTTCTTTCGTTTTCTTAAAACCTTCATATCTTCTAAACGGAGCGTCGTAGAGGGGTCAAAGTTGGCGCCTTTCTAGCTGGATATTCCAGAGTTAATTTGGCTTTTAAATGCATTTAATCGATAAACAGCGACCAGAGAAATCAAGTCTGTAATATTAATTTTCTTTCATTTTCTTAAAACCTTCATATCTTCTAAACGGAGCGTCGTAGAGGGGTCAAAGTTGGCGCCTTTCTAGCTGAATATGCCAGAGTTAATTTGGCTTTTAAATGAATTTAATCGACAAACGGAGACCAGAGAAATCAAGTCTGCAATATTAATATTCCAGAGTTAATTTTGCTTTTAAATGAATTTAATCGATAAACGGAGACCAGAGTAATCAAGTCTGCAATATTAATTTTCTGTAATTTTCTTAAAACCTTCATATCTCCTAAACGGAGCTTCGTAGAGCGGTCAAAGTTGGCAGATTTTAAGCTGGATATTCCAGAGTTAATTTGGCTTTTAAATTAATTTAATCGATAAACGGAGACCAGAGAAATCAAGTCTGCAATATTAATTTCCTTTCATTTTCTTAAAACCTTCATATCTCCTAAACGGTGCGTCGTAGAAGGGTCAAACGGAGACCAGAGAAATCAAGTCTGCAATATTAATATTCCAGAGTTAATTTTGCTTTTAAATGAATTTAATCGATAAACGGAGACCAGAGTAATCAAGTCTGCAATATTAATTTTCTTTAATTTTCTTAAAACCTTCATATCTTCTAAACGGAGCTTCGTAGAGCGGTCAAAGTTGGCAGATTTTTAGCTGGATATTCCAGAGTTAATTTGGCTTTTAAATTAATTTAATCGATAAGCGGAGACCAGAGAAATCAAGTCTGCAATATTAATTTCTTTTCATTTTCTTAAAACCTTCATATCTCCTAAACGGTGCGTCGTAGAAGGGTCAAAGTTGGCGCCTTTCTAGCTGGATATTACAGAGTTAATTTGGCTTTTAAATTAATTTAATCGATAAACAGAGACCAGAGAAATCAAGTCTGCAATATTAATTTTCTTTCATTTTCTTAAAACCTTCATATCTCCTAAACGGTGCGTCGTAGAGGGGTCAAAGTTGGCGCCTTTCTAGCTGGATATTACAGAGTTAATTTGGCTTTTAAATTAATTTAATCGATAAACGGAGACCAGAGAAATCAAGTCTGCAATATTAATTTTCTTTCATTTTCTTAAAACCTTCATATCTTCTAAACGGAGCGTCGTAGAGGGGTCAAATTTGACGCCTTTCTAGCTGGATATTCCAGAGTTAATTTGGCTTTTAAATGCATTTAATCGATAAACGGAGACCAGAGAAATCAAGTCTGCAATATTACTTTTCTTTCATTTTCTTAAAACCTTCATATCTTCTAAACGGAGCGTCGTAGAGGGGTCAAAGTTGGCACATTTCTAGCTGGATATTCCAGAGTTAATTTGGCTTTTAAATTAATTTAATCGATAAACGGAGACCAGAGAAATCAAGTCTGCAATATTAATTTTCTTTCATTTTCTTAAAACCTTCATATCTTCTAAACGGAGCGTCGTAGAGGGGTCAAATTTGGCGCCTTTCTAGCTGGATATTCCAGAGTTAATTTGGCTTTTAAATTAATTTAATCAATAAACGGAGACCAGAGAAATCAAGTCTGCAATATTAATTTTCTTTCATTTTCTTAAAACCTTCATATCTTCTAAACGGAGCGTCGTAGAGGGGTCAAAGTTGGCACATTTCTAGCTGGATATTCCAGAGTTAATTTGGCTTTTAAATGAATTTAATCGATAAACGGAGACCAGAGAAATCAAGTCTGCAATATTAATTTTCTTTCATTTTCTTAAAACCTTCATATCTTCTAAACGGAGCGTCGTAGAGGGGTCAAAGTTGGCGCCTTTCTAGCTGGATATTCCAGAGTTAATTTGGCTTTTAAATGAATTTAATCGATAAACGGAGACCAGAGAAATCAAGTCTGCACTATTAATTTTCTTTCATTTTCTTAAAACCTTCATATCTTCTAAACGGAGCGTCGTAGAGGGGTCAAAGTTGGCGCCTTTCTAGCTGAATATGCCAGAGTTAATTTGGCTTTTAAATGAATTTAATCGACAAACGGAGACCAGAGAAATCAAGTCTGCAATATTAATATTCCAGAGTTAATTTTGCTTTTAAATGAATTTAATCGATAAACGGAGACCAGAGTAATCAAGTCTGCAATATTAATTTTCTTTAATTTTCTTAAAACCTTCATATCTCCTAAACGGAGCTTCGTAGAGCGGTCAAAGTTGGCAGATTTTTAGCTGGATATTCCAGAGTTAATTTGGCTTTTAAATTAATTTAATCGATAAACGGAGACCAGAGAAATCAAGTCTGCAATATTAATTTCCTTTCATTTTCTTAAAACCTTCATATCTCCTAAACGGTGCGTCGTAGAAGGGTCAAACGGAGACCAGAGAAATCAAGTCTGCAATATTAATATTCCAGAGTTAATTTTGCTTTTAAATGAATTTAATCGATAAACGGAGACCAGAGTAATCAAGTCTGCAATATTAATTTTCTTTAATTTTCTTAAAACCTTCATATCTTCTAAACGGAGCTTCGTAGAGCGGTCAAAGTTGTCAGATTTTTAGCTGGATATTCCAGAGTTAATTTGGCTTTTAAATTAATTTAATCGACAAACGGAGACCAGAGAAATCAAGTCTGCAATATTAATTTCCTGTCATTTTCTTAAAACCTTCATATCTCCTAAACGGTGCGTCGTAGAAGGGTCAAAGTTGGCGCCTTTCTAGCTGGATATTACAGAGTTAATTTGGCTTTTAAATGAATTTAATCGATAAACGGAGACCAGAGAAATCAAGTCTGCAATATTAATTTTCTTTCATTTTCTTAAAACCTTCATATCTTCTAAACGGAGCGTCGTAGAGGGGTCAAATTTGACGCCTTTCTAGCTGGATATTCCAGAGTTAATTTGGCTTTTAAATTAATTTAATCGATAAACGGAGACCAGAGAAATCAAGTCTGCAATATTAATTTTCTTTCATTTTCTTAAAACCTTCATATCTTCTAAACGGAGCGTCGTAGAGGGGTCAAAGTTGGCACATTTCTAGCTGGATATTCCAGAGTTAATTTGGCTTTTAAATGAATTTAATCGATAAACGGAGACCAGAGAAATCAAGTCTGCAATATTAATTTTCTTTCGTTTTCTTAAAACCTTCATATCTTCTAAACGGAGCGTCGTAGAGGGGTCAAAGTTGACGCCTTTCTAGCTGGATATTCCAGAGTTAATTTGGCTTTTAAATTAATTTAATCGATAAACGGAGACCAGAGAAATCAAGTATGCAATATTACTTTTCTTTCATTTTCTTAAAACCTTCATATCTTCTAAACGGAGCGTCGTAGAGGGGTCAAAGTTGGCACATTTCTAGCTGGATATTCCAGAGTTAATTTGGCTTTTAAATTAATTTAATCGATAAACGGAGACCAGAGAAATCAAGTCTGCAATATGAATTTTCTTTCATTTTCTTAAAACCTTCATATCTCCTAAACGGTGCGTCGTAGAAGGGTCAAAGTTAGCGCCTTTCTAGCTGGATATTACAGAGTTAATTTGGCTTTTAAATTAATTTAATCGATAAACAGAGACCAGAGAAATCAAGTCTGCAATATTAATTTTCTTTCATTTTCTTAAAACCTTCATATATTCTAAACGGAGCGTCGTAGAGGGGTCAAAGTTGGCACATTTCTAGCTGGATATTCCAGAGTTAATTTGGCTTTTAAATGAATTTAATCGATAAACGGAGACCAGAGAAATCAAGTCTGCAATATTAATTTTCTTTCATTTTCTTAAAACCTTCATATCTTCTAAACGGAGCGTCGTAGAGGGGTCAAAGTTGGCACATTTCTAGCTGGATATTCCAGAGTTAATTTGGCTTTTAAATGAATTTAATCGATAAACGGAGACCAGAGAAATCAAGTCTGCAATATTAATTTTCTTTCGTTTTCTTAAAACCTTCATATCTTCTAAACGGAGCGTCGTAGAGGGGTCAAATTTGGCGCCTTTCTAGCTGGATATTCCAGAGTTAATTTGGCTTTTAAATTAATTTAATCGATAAACGGCGACCAGAGAAATCAAGTCTGCAATATTAATTTTCTTTCATTTTCTTAAAACCTTCATATCTTCTAAACGGAGCGTCGTAGAGGGGTCAAAGTTGGCGCCTTTCTAGCTGGATATTCCAGAGTTAATTTGGCTTTTAAATTAATTTAATCGATAAACGGAGACCAGGGAAATCAAGTCTGCAATATGAATTTTCTTTCATTTTCTTAAAACCTTCATATCTCCTAAACGGTGCGTCGTAGAAGGGTCAAAGTTGGCGCCTTTCTAGCTGGATATTACAGAGTTAATTTGGCTTTTAAATGAATTTAATCGATAAACGGAGACCAGAGAAATCAAGTATGCAATATTACTTTTCTTTCGTTTTCTTAAAACCTTCAAATCTTCTAAACGGAGCGTCGTAGAGGGGTCAAAGTTGGCGCCTTTTTAGCTGGATATTCCAGAGTTAATTTGGCTTTTAAATGCATTTAATCGATAAACGGAGACCAGAGAAATCAAGTCTGCAATATTAATTTTCTTTCATTTTCTTAAAACCTTCATATCTTCTAAACGGAGCGTCGTAGAGGGGTCAAAGTTGGCGCCTTTCTAGCTGGATATTCCAGAGTTAATTTGGCTTTTAAATGCATTTAATCGATAAACGGAGACCAGAGAAATCAAGTCTGCAATATTAATTTTCTTTCATTTTCTTAAAACCTTCATATCTTCTAAACGGAGCGTCGTAGAGGGGTCAAAGTTGGCGCCTTTCTAGCTGGATATTCCAGAGTTAATTTGGCTTTTAAATGCATTTAATCGATAAACAGCGACCAGAGAAATCAAGTCTGCAATATTAATTTTCTTTCATTTTCTTAAAACCTTCATATCTTCTAAACGGAGCGTCGTAGAGGGGTCAAAGTTGGCACACTTCTAGCTGGATATTCCAGAGTTAATTTGGCTTTTAAATGAATTTAATCGATAAACAGAGACCAGAGAAATCAAGTATGCAATATTACTTTTCTTTCGTTTTCTTAAAACCTTCAAATCTTCTAAACGGAGCGTCGTAGAGGGGTCAAAGTTGGCGCATTTCTAGCTGGATATTCCAGAGTTAATTTGGCTTTTAAATTAATTTAATCGATAAACGGAGACCAGAGAAATCAAGTCTGCAATACTAATTTTCTTTCATTTTCTTAAAACCTTAATATCTTCTAAACGGAGCGTCGTAGAGGGGTCAAAGTTGGCACATTTCTAGCTGGATACTCCAGAGTTAATTTGGCTTTTAAATTAATTTAATCGATAAACGGAGACCAGAGAAATGAAGTCTGCCATATTAATTTTCTTTCATTTTCTTAAAACCTTCATATCTTCTAAACGGAGCGCCGTAGAGGGGTCAAAGTTGGCAGATTTTTAGGTGGATATTCCAGAGTTAATTTGGCTTTTAATTTAATCGATAAACGGTGACCAGAGAAATCAAGTCTGCAATATTAATTTTCTTTCATTTTCTTAAAACCTTCATATCTTCTAAAAGGAGCGTCGTAGAGGGGTCAAAGTTGGCAGATTTTTAGGTGGATATTCCAGAGTTAATTTGGCTTTTAATTTAGTCGATAAACGGAGACCAGAGAAATGAAGTCTGCAATATTAATTTTCTATCATTTTCTTAAAACCTTCATATCTTCTAAACGGAGCGTCGCAGAGGGGTCAAAGTTGGAAGATTTCTAGCTGGATATTCCAGAGTTAATTTGGCTTTTAAACGGAGACCAGAGAAATAAAGTCTGCCATATTAATTTTCTTTCATTTTCTTAAAACCTTCATATCTTCTAAACGGAGCGTCGTAGAGGGGTCAAAGTTGGCAGATTTTTAGGTGGATATTCCAGAGTTAATTTGGCTTTTAATTTAATCGATAAACGGTGACCAGAGAAATGAAGTCTGCAATATTAATTTTCTACCATTTTCTTAAAATCTTCATATCTTCTAAACGGAGCGTCGCAGAGGGGTCTAAGTTGGAAGATTTCTAGCTGAATATTCCAGAGTTAATTTGGCTTTTAAATTAATTTAATCGATATACGGAGACCAGAGAAATCAAGTCTGCAATATTAATTTTCTTTCATTTTCTTAAAACCTTCATATCTTCTAAACGGAGCGTCGTAGAGGGGTCAAAGTTGGCACATTTCTGGCTGGATATTCCAGATTTAATTTGGCTTTTAAATGAATTTAATCGATAAACGGAGACCTGAGAAATCAAGTCTGCAATTTTAATTTTCTTTCATTTTCTTAAAACCTTCATATCTTCTAAACGGAGCGTCGTAGAGGGGTCAAAGTTGACGCCTTTCTAGCTGGATATTCCAGATTTAATTTGGCTTTTAAATGAATTTAATCGATAAACGGAGACCAGAGAAATCAAGTCTGCCATATTAATTTTCTTTCATTTTCTTAAAACCTTCATATTTTCTAAACGGAGCGTCGTAGAGGGGTCAAAGTTGGCGCCTTTCTAGCTGGATATTCCAGAGTTAATTTGGCTTTTAAATTAATTTAAACGATAAACGGAGACCAGAGAAATCAAGTCTGCAATATTAATTTTCTTTCATTTTCTTAAAACCTTCATATCTTCTAAACGGAGCGTCGCAGAGGGGTCAAAGTTGGAAGATTTCTAGCTGGATATTCCAGAGTTAATTTGGCTTTTAAATTAATTTAATCGATAAACGGAGACCAGAGAAATCAAGTCTGCAATATTCATTTTCTTTCATTTTCTTAAAACCTTCATATCTTCTAAACGGAGCGTAGTAGAGGGGTCAAAGTTGACGCCTTTCTAGCTGGATATTCCAGATTTAATTTGGCTTTTAAATGAATTTAATCGATAAACGGAGACCAGAGAAATCAAGTCTGCCATATTAATTTTCTTTCATTTTCTTAAAACCTTCATATTTTCTAAACGGAGCGTCATAGAGGGGTCAAAGTTGACGCCTTTCTAGCTGGATATTCCAGATTTAATTTGGCTTTTAAATGAATTTAATCGATAAACGGAGACCAGAGAAATCAAGTCTGCCATATTAATTTTCTTTCATTTTCTTAAAACCTTCATATTTTCTAAACGGAGCGTCGTAGAGGGGTCAAAGTTGACGCCTTTCTAGCTGGATATTCCAGATTTAATTTGGCTTTTAAATGAATTTAATCGATAAACGGAGACCAGAGAAATCAAGTCTGCCATATTAATTTTCTTTCATTTTCTTAAAACCTTCATATTTTCTAAACGGAGCGTCGTAGAGGGGTCAAAGTTGGCGCCTTTCTAGCTGGATATTCCAGAGTTAATTTGGCTTTTAAATTAATTTAAACGATAAACGGAGACCAGAGAAATCAAGTCTGCAATATTAATTTTCTTTCATTTTCTTAAAACCTTCATATCTTCTAAACGGAGCGTCGCAGAGGGGTCAAAGTTGGAAGATTTCTAGCTGGATATTCCAGAGTTAATTTGGCTTTTAAATTAATTTAATCGATAAACGGAGACCAGAGAAATCAAGTCTGCAATATTAATTTTCTTTCATTTTCTTAAAACCTTCATATCTTCTAAACGGAGCGTCGTAGAGGGGTCAAAGTTGGCGCCTTTCTAGCTGGATATTCCAGAGTTAATTTGGCTTTTAAATGCATTTAATCGATAAACGGCGACCAGAGAAATCAAGTCTGCAATATTAATTTTCTTTCATTTTCTTAAAACCTTCATATCTTCTAAACGGAGCGTCGTAGAGGGGTCAAAGTTGGCACATTTCTAGCTGGATATTCCAGAGTTAATTTGGCTTTTAAATTAATTTAATCGATAAACGGAGACCAGGGAAATCAAGTCTGCAATATGAATTTTCTTTCATTTTCTTAAAACCTTCATATCTCCTAAACGGTGCGTCGTAGAAGGGTCAAAGTTGGCGCCTTTCTAGCTGGATATTACAGAGTTAATTTGGCTTTTAAATGAATTTAATCGATAAACGGAGACCAGAGAAATCAAGTATGCAATATTACTTTTCTTTCGTTTTCTTAAAACCTTCAAATCTTCTAAACGGAGCGTCGTAGAGGGGTCAAAGTTGGCGCCTTTTTAGCTGGATATTCCAGAGTTAATTTGGCTTTTAAATGCATTTAATCGATAAACGGAGACCAGAGAAATCAAGTCTGCAATATTAATTTTCTTTCATTTTCTTAAAACCTTCATATCTTCTAAACGGAGCGTCGTAGAGGGGTCAAAGTTGGCGCCTTTCTAGCTGGATATTCCAGAGTTAATTTGGCTTTTAAATGCATTTAATCGATAAACGGAGACCAGAGAAATCAAGTCTGCAATATTAATTTTCTTTCATTTTCTTAAAACCTTCATATCTTCTAAACGGAGCGTCGTAGAGGGGTCAAAGTTGGCGCCTTTCTAGCTGGATATTCCAGAGTTAATTTGGCTTTTAAATGCATTTAATCGATAAACAGCGACCAGAGAAATCAAGTCTGCAATATTAATTTTCTTTCATTTTCTTAAAACCTTCATATCTTCTAAACGGAGCGTCGTAGAGGGGTCAAAGTTGGCACACTTCTAGCTGGATATTCCAGAGTTAATTTGGCTTTTAAATGAATTTAATCGATAAACAGAGACCAGAGAAATCAAGTATGCAATATTACTTTTCTTTCGTTTTCTTAAAACCTTCAAATCTTCTAAACGGAGCGTCGTAGAGGGGTCAAAGTTGGCGCATTTCTAGCTGGATATTCCAGAGTTAATTTGGCTTTTAAATTAATTTAATCGATAAACGGAGACCAGAGAAATCAAGTCTGCAATACTAATTTTCTTTCATTTTCTTAAAACCTTAATATCTTCTAAACGGAGCGTCGTAGAGGGGTCAAAGTTGGCACATTTCTAGCTGGATACTCCAGAGTTAATTTGGCTTTTAAATTAATTTAATCGATAAACGGAGACCAGAGAAATGAAGTCTGCCATATTAATTTTCTTTCATTTTCTTAAAACCTTCATATCTTCTAAACGGAGCGCCGTAGAGGGGTCAAAGTTGGCAGATTTTTAGGTGGATATTCCAGAGTTAATTTGGCTTTTAATTTAATCGATAAACGGTGACCAGAGAAATCAAGTCTGCAATATTAATTTTCTTTCATTTTCTTAAAACCTTCATATCTTCTAAACGGAGCGTCGCAGAGGGGTCAAAGTTGGCAGATTTCTAGCTGAATATTCCAGAGTTAATTTGGCTTTTAAATTAATTTAATCGATAAACGGAGACCAGAGAAATCAAGTCTGCAATATGAATTTTCTTTCATTTTCTTAAAACCATCATATCTTCTAAAAGGAGCGTCGTAGAGGGGTCAAAGTTGGCAGATTTTTAGGTGGATATTCCAGAGTTAATTTGGCTTTTAATTTAATCGATAAACGGTGACCAGAGAAATCAAGTCTGCAATATTAATTGTCTTTCATTTTCTTAAAACCTTCATAAACGGAGCGTCGTAGAGGGGTCAAAGTTGGCAGATTTTTAGCTGGATATTCCAGAGTTAATTTGGCTTTTAAATTAATTTAGTCGATAAACGGAGACCAGAGAAATGAAGTCTGCAATATTAATTTTCTATCATTTTCTTAAAACCTTCATATCTTCTAAACGGAGCGTCGCAGAGGGGTCAAAGTTGGAAGATTTCTAGCTGGATATTCCAGAGTTAATTTGGCTTTTAAACGGAGACCAGAGAAATAAAGTCTGCCATATTAATTTTCTTTCATTTTCTTAAAACCTTCATATCTTCTAAACGGAGCGTCGTAGAGGGGTCAAAGTTGGCAGATTTTTAGGTGGATATTCCAGAGTTAATTTGGCTTTTAATTTAATCGATAAACGGTGACCAGAGAAATGAAGTCTGCAATATTAATTTTCTACCATTTTCTTAAAATCTTCATATCTTCTAAACGGAGCGTCGCAGAGGGGTCTAAGTTGGAAGATTTCTAGCTGAATATTCCAGAGTTAATTTGGCTTTTAAATTAATTTAATCGATAAACGGAGACCAGAGAAATCAAGTCTGCAATATTAATTTTCTTTCATTTTCTTAAAACCTTCATATCTTCTAAACGGAGCGTCGTAGAGGGGTCATAGTTGGCACATTTCTGGCTGGATATTCCAGATTTAATTTGGCTTTTAAATGAATTTAATCGATAAACGGAGACCTGAGAAATCAAGTCTGCAATTTTAATTTTCTTTCATTTTCTTAAAACCTTCATATCTTCTAAACGGAGCGTCGTAGAGGGGTCAAAGTTGACGCCTTTCTAGCTGGATATTCCAGATTTAATTTGGCTTTTAAATGAATTTAATCGATAAACGGAGACCAGAGAAATCAAGTCTGCCATATTAATTTTCTTTCATTTTCTTAAAACCTTCATATTTTCTAAACGGAGCGTCGTAGAGGGGTCAAAGTTGGCGCCTTTCTAGCTGGATATTCCAGAGTTAATTTGGCTTTTAAATTAATTTAAACGATAAACGGAGACCAGAGAAATCAAGTCTGCAATATTAATTTTCTTTCATTTTCTTAAAACCTTCATATCTTCTAAACGGAGCGTCGCAGAGGGGTCAAAGTTGGAAGATTTCTAGCTGGATATTCCAGAGTTAATTTGGCTTTTAAATTAATTTAATCAATAAACGGAGACCAGAGAAATCAAGTCTGCAATATTCATTTTCTTTCATTTTCTTAAAACCTTCATATCTTCTAAACGGAGCGTAGTAGAGGGGTCAAAGTTGGCACATTTTTAGCTGGATATGCCAAAGTTAATTTTGCTTTGAAATTAATTTAATAGATAAACGGAGACCAGAGAAATCAAGTCTGCAATATTAATTTTCTTTCATTTTCTTAAAACCTTTATATCTTTTAACCCTTTCACTGCATTTTTCAAATTTGTTTTAGAGCTCCTATTAATGTATAAAATAATTAATTAAAATAAATAATTTATACGCCCTTATTGCATAAAACGAGTAATAAAATTTGGGGTTATTGAGTTTTAGAGCTATAACCATTACATAAATGAAAAAATAAAGATTAATGTGCATAGTCTCGATATACTTATTGATATGAATGGATAAAGATTTAAATTACTGTCAAAATGGCTCAAAACTAAAGTGACTCTGTTAAAAACTGACTCCGTAAAAAAATTTAAAAATGAAAAAATAATATTTTTTGTATGGAGATAACGCCCTTATTGCATAAAACGACAAAAAACTTCATACAATCGATCTGGGTTTTCACAGAATGGTAAAAGGCACTGCTGGGATCATTCGGTGTGAATATTGCAAAAAGGGCGTTATGATGCCTAACGCCCTTATGGCACCCAACGCTTCAATTATGCTTTGATAAATCAAAAAGTTTGATTAATCGCATCTAAAATAAAAATAATAAATATAAATTCAGTGTTTTATTTTTATTTTTGATATTTCTTTTTATTTAAAATATTCTGTCACTTTTAAAATATTTCTTAATTGTAGTGATAATAGTTTTAAACTTTATGTATATGTGTAAATATATATGTATTATTAAATGCTACATACTACTTTGAAAAACGTACATTTTAATATTATATGCACTGAAAAAAAATGCATCATATTAATGATATTTTGTATAAAATATCAAAGAGCTCACAACTAACAAATGTGGTCATAATTATTAATGATGTTTAATGCCACTACACAACAAAACATCATTTTTAAATAGGGTAAGTGGTGGTGCTCATTTGAACATTATACTCAGTTTTTTTTCCATCTTTAAATTTTATGGAAATTGTAATAAAATGTTGAGAGTTTTTTTTTATATAATTTGTTATCCAAAAATTTTAAACACAATTTTTCTTTTAATTGTCAAGGCAAATTTTAATATAAAAAAATTTAAAATTTTAAATTTTTTTAAACTTCTTAAATTTGTATTATTTTTTTATACGTTTTCACAATTTCCGGTTATGCGCGAACTGGCACTTTAACTGACAGTTACCCATAGAATGTATGGAATTAAAACACTTAACTGGATATTGTGAAAAAGGCCCTAAATTAGAGAAAAGCATGGGGCTAATGCTTATTGAGAACATGTTCAAATTTAAAAATCAAATCTACTTTTTTATATTTGTTCTTTGTTTAAATTTGATAAATGTAAATTGAAATATCGAAATAATGTATTCTATATAAATGATATATTTCATACAATATCAGTACAAAATATCATATTGATATTGATAGAAAATACCAAATTAAAAAGAAAAATTACTAATTCCAAAAATTATAATACATATGGGCATTTCCAGAAAAACGTCAACCACGACCGAAAAATTCAAAATGCTCAATGCTTTGAAATAATGATGGATTTGGAAACATCATTTTCCTAGTGATTCTACAACATTTTTGACAACTAATTGAAATCTGTCCCGTCCGGAACTTTGAGTACCAAAAATGTAGAACTACAGTATAAAAAAAGGTTCAAAAAAGTAAAAAAAAAATTAAAAATCTTAAAAAACATCTAAAAATTTGGATAGTAAATTACTTTTCATTTCGTAATAATGATTATTAAATTTGTCATATACAAAATTAAGCAAAAAATCGTAGTGCAAATTTCAAAACGGAACGTCCGGAATTAATCTGCGATTTATTACGAAATAACTGTAAACTTTAGGAAGAAAGTGTACATATACAAAAATAATGTAAATTGTCTCAGCTATGTTCTGAGATAATTCAAAAAAAATATATTATATGAAAAAAGTATTTTTAGAATAAAATAGTACTGATAATTTCCATACGGAATTTTTTGTCCCGTCCGGAATTTTTCTGTGATTTATTTTGAAAAAAACTATAATATTTAGGAACAAAGTGTAAATATAAAAAGAAAGCACATGATATGAACTATTTTTTAGAATATTTCAAAAAAAAACATTATTACGCAAAATTCGCTGACTTTTTGGCATTTCCATATGAACCTCGACATGTACTTCCGCTTTTGTCCCGTCCGGAACTCTCACTATTTAATATATATCTTTTGATCTACCCTGTAGAAATCTCTAATTTTTTGCAGATATTTAGTACTATTTAAATACTACATGCACCAAAAGTAAATTCATTAATTTTCCATCGAGATATTAAAGTTTTCAGCGTACGAATGTCCCGTCCGGAACCCCAGGAAATGCCCATATACTTCTTTAAATATTACAACTATTCATTAATATTATGAGCAATTTATCAATGTTTTTTGTTTCATATTTTAATACTAAAATTCATTAATGTAATGCAGTTCTTTCGTGTGTCTGATTACGCTTTTTTTTTAATTTTATCGAAATTTTATAATTTCATGATTATGATTTTTAACAACTTTTCCAAAAATTGCTTATTGCTTAAGACATATTATCAAATATTGAAATGAGCAAATGTTAACAATTACTACGTAAAATTTGGCAATGGAAAAAGGTAACAATTGTGGGTATGTGTGTGTTGTATATAATTAATTGAGCTTTACATTTGTAAAATGTAAAAAATATAACGTGAATTTCAATTTAAAAAAATTTCAAATTTTATAAATAACATTATTGATTTTTGTCTAATATAAGAGACCTATGCACCAGATTCAATACATTTTTTTTATATAATATTCTAAATTTAAGGATTTCTTTAATAATTCAATTTTCAAATTTCTTATAAATAAACTCCGTCATTTATTTTTTTGTTTGTTTTATTTTTTATTTTTTTGTATAAATTTTTGAATTTTTGTATAATTTACTAAACCATACCATAATTTAACGATTTCAAAAGGTATTAAATTATTTAAATGATTTTTATTTACGTTATTTTTTATGTGGGATATGTGTTGTATACATATTTCAAATGTTAACTTAAACTACTTGAATAATACATTATTAGTTCTTAACAATTGGTGTTGAGCCAACGCAGTCTGACAACGCAGCGGTAATGAGATCGTGGTCAACACTAAAAATTGTTTTTTTTTTATTAAATATTATTTCTTTTTATTATTTAAAAATAAATTCTATAAAAAATATACATACATTAAGTGTGTTAACAGCATTCAAATTATAGTTTAGAATGTTTTTAAAAAATTTCGAAAACATTTAAAAACTATAATAGAATATTTTACAATTATAAAAAATATATATATATAATACCTAGAAAGACTTAAAACTATTTAAAATTATAATAATTTACAATAGAATTTAAATTTACACTAGCAAAAAAAAAAGGGGAAACGTTTATAAATTTGGCAGACCGCAACAAAGGCGGCTCGTAATATGAGAGCAAACAACAAAAATAGAGTTTTTTAAATATTGAGCAAAATTAGTTTACATTGTTAATTATTGAAAAATGTAGTTATAAAATATATAAAAATATTATATTCTTTGTATTACTTAACAAAGCATTTTATGCATTAAATAAAAATTATTAATAATGCGCGCACAGTAATGACTAAAAATAAAATTAAGATTGCTTGTAAAATAAATTAATAATTTATATAAATTAATTTAAATAAATTAATAATTTATATATTATGTTCTGGACTGGAACTTGCCGATGCTGTTGATGTTGTTGACAGATTTGTATTGTCTGCTTCATCCTCCTCAACAATGATATTAGTGGAGGCTGCCGCCGCTGCAGCCAAAACTGTTGCAGCAGCTGCATCTACAGCTGGAGCATCCAGCAACACATTCTTCGTTTTCAAATTACTTGGCTTCTCCTCGTCCTGATTGATGTTCAGCATGTTATCGTTCATGCGATGATAGTGCGGCTTCTGTGAGGTGCTGGGTCGTGAGTAGTCCAAGTGATCGTATTCATCTGTTTTGGTGGAGATGTGACGAAAATTGTTGTAAATTCAGTTAGTAAAATTATTATTAGTATTTTAACAAATTTTCTAGTATTTTAACAAAAATAACAAAAAAACAAATTTTAAACAAATACTTTAAAGGAAAGAAGAAGATTTAAAAAGTAATAAATTTTTAGACCAATACATAATAAACAAATAATATGTAAAATAAATGAATTAAATATCACTTGATACATCCGAAATTTATAAATCTGTAACTTAAAAGATACCAATTTTTTTTTTTTTTTTTGTTTGGTGGAATAGAAATTGCAATATGGCACTGATTCCCAAAATCGTTTTGGTCCAATAGAATTTGTTTTGGTCCAATAGAAATTGCAATATTGGATACATTTATGGCACTAATTCCGAAAATCGCATCAGTTTTGTCAAATTCTAGATTTATCTTTTTTTTTTTTTTTTAATTTTCAAACAAAACACACGAATGAATTTATTTTTTCGACATTAGATAGAGAAAACCTATAAATAAATTACACAAAAACAAATATTTCGTTCAAAAAAAAATTAATGCAAAACAAAAATTATAAATTTAGTTAACACAAAAGTTACACTTGGAGGAACAACTTGTTTATTTTTTATCCACCATTTCCAATGGACTTCAGGATTTTAATTAAGATCTTATACTCAGTTTTTCTTTTATATTGCCTAAAGTTATTGAGTAATACGTAAAACAAATTGTAGTGTTTTTCTATACATTGCAAACTTTTACATATTTAGGTTTTCTAACTGATTTGTATTCCATTGATAATATGTAATAATAATAGTTTGGCACTACAGTCCTATAAGAACTTAGGCCGAGCTCTCTCACCATTATTGAGCTGTGCGTGTTATATTTGTACTCAAAGTGGTGGGACCTACAGTTTATTGCCGAATACGAACGTCGGGTGAGAGCTTTTCATAGGCAATGTTTTACTCTCGTAGGTTTGCCATTTACTGCCGGGAGGTAGCGCGGTATAGAAAAATGTTTCTATAAAAAGATCTTCTTAGTCCCAGTCCAGGCTTGAACCGGGGACCTTTCGGCTCGCAGTACAACGCACTAACCACTGAGCTACCGCGGATAATATGTACTTCACATAATATTTTTAAATAAACCCAATGAAATATTTTTATGATTCTTCTTAAATTGTCTTTGCAAATCAATCTTTTAGAATAAACACAAATTCACATATACGATTTTGATTTAAATTTTCTTTTTCGATGAATCCTCCTTATCAATATCATTTTTTGTTCTTTAATAACACTGTTCTACAAATTGAGGGTTGTTGGTTTATTCTGAAATGAAACCTATCATTTTTGGTTGATTTCGGTCTCCTGATTCTTGCTGCGTACAACGAAGTTTCCCTATTATGCAAAAAAATCGATTCAGAATAACGGTACCTATTTAGAGAAATTCCAGCCGTAATGTAAACCAGAAGAATTAAGCTTTAAATAAATGCAGTTTAGTCCTGTATCTTTCTACAAATTTGAAGTTAAATGCTATGACAGGCGTTACACGTATCTAAATCTAAATTTTCTTTAAAAATTTTAATTATCTTTATGGTCAAATTATAAATTGCAATTTTTTGAAGAAAAATTGCAAATTTTAGTGATGGGAATGGTAAACCGTTATTTTATGGCATATAATTTAAGTGGAAAAACTAAACATTTCGTTTTGATAAAAATATGTATTATAATACCATTCTTTTAAATAACTACTCTGTCTGCATCATTTCGACGCCTCTTACGAAAACCCACACGTTTCAATTTGCTTACGAAAAACGGCACTTTAAAAATAAAATTTATTAAAACAAGCATATGTTTATTTTATCCACGAAAAGAAGCATTACATTTTTTTAGCCACGAAAAGAACTTTATTCACACTTTCTCCACAAACAGAAGCATAACTTTATATTTGCCACGACTAGAAACATATTTATATTGTATCTACGAACAAGAGCACATTTTTAATTTCACCACGAATAAAAGCATATATGTATTTTCGATACAGATATCCCAATAGACAATTTGTGGGTAAGAAGTCACACAATGTTGATGATGAAGGTGATATTGTATTATAACTAAATTTGTAGATTTTTCATTGATGACATGGTTTCCAGGTGTGTCACTGGACATTATTTGCTGAAACTGTTCCCATGAAACTATTCCATTAGACATATATAAATATGCAGGTGCGATTGGGCTAGAACCCATTTGCGTCATTGGACTTTTTTGAAAAATGTGTTCTATTCGTATTTAGCCAGATCCAATGCCACTTACGTCATTGAACATTTTTTTGGAAAAAGTTCCGCCTTTGGGATTTGGCCAGAACCCACTTGCGTCATTGGAAATTTTTTTGGAAAAATTGTTTTTTTGGAAAAATTTGTTCCTTTGGGATTTGGCAGGAACTCTCTTGCGTCATTGGACAATTTTTTGGAAAAATTTGTTCCTTTGGAATTTGTCCAGAATCCACTTGAGTCATTGGACATTTTTTTGGAAAAATGTTCGCCTTTGGGATTTGGCCAGAAATCATTTGCGTCATTGGACAATTTTAGGGAAAAATTTGTATATGATTTTTTTGTAAGGTTTGGAATTTCCCTTTTTTATCTTTGCTTATTGAATATTTTGGAATATTTTGGAATATTTACTACTTTTTCTATGGTTAAATAACAATATAATTGATTATTGATGCATATATTAACAAATATATAATATTCCAGTCTTTTTGTTTTGCGACGATTGTTACTTGTGACGGGCGTTACAATATTTTGCGGATATAGCAACCATCTGGAATATCTATGAGACCAAAGAGTATAATACATGTATAGATACGACAAAAGTCTTTACTTTTACAAAGTTTCCCAGTTGTAGATTTGCAAAATAGTTCGCAAAATAACGTTTACCATTTTTTTTTCTGACGGGCGTTACAACTCACAAAAAGTAAAACTGTTGTCAGTACTTTGAACCACTTATCACCAATGCAATGTGTGGCATACTTTCGCAAAAAAATAACCTTTCAAATTGTTCTATTCAATTTTCTTTCGGATACAAAAGAACGAAACTATAGTGTTTTATTGCCTTAATTTTGTACTATAATAATAATAGTTTGGTACTACAGTCCTATTAGAACTTAGGCCGATCATTTTGAGCTGTGCGTGTTACATTTGTACTCAAAGTGGTGGGACCTACAGTTTATTGCTGAATCCGAACGGCGGGTGAGAGCTTTTTATAGGCAATGTTTTTCTCTCGTAGGTTTGCCATTTACTGCCGAGAGGTAGCGCGGTATAGAAAAATGTTTCTATGAAAAGATGTTGTTAGCCCCAGTCCAGTCTTGAACCGGGGACCTTTCGGAGTCCAACGCACTAACCACTGAGCTACCGCGGCTACTATAATAAATGTACTATAATAAATTTCAAAAAATACTTGACTTTAATTTAGAAAAAAACGTATTTGACATGCATTTTGTAAATTCTGATCACAGGATATGAAATTAGAAGTATTTCTTATCCTAAAAATCATTAAACGGAATCAATAGGTTTAACTTTAATATATCACACCTTGATAACGTTTTCAGTGGAATGCCTATTATATACCTATGCTGTTTGTCAATTTTTAAAACAACTAAATTCATGAGAAAGGGCTGTAGAGATTAAAATTATCCACGTGAAATTTCACAACATACAAATTATGTAAGTTTCAAAAATAATACTTGTTTTTTGTTTTTCAATATACTCGTATAAAGTAGATTTTTGTCGATTTGTTTTAGTGTATTATGATTGAATGTATTAATCAAAATATTGATTCTAATTAAAACATAATCGAATTATCTGTTTAATCAACATTTTCATTAATCAGAATTTTCCTTTGACCATTTTTTATTTAATTCCCTACTGAGTTAAAGTAGTTTCACCTCATATAAGTCAGGATGATTCGGGTGAATACTTGTGGGATTAGAAAATGTTAACTCACATCCCTGGAATCCTAATTTTACCGTGTGGTAAATTCACATTTTACGTATCCAAATGTCTTAGCTGACTTCAAAACCTCACATAGTCTATATTCAGTCCAATCGTGAACCAAATATTCCGTCGGAATGGCAAACCTTACTGAAGAGAAATGTCAAAAGAGTGGCTAGAAATATTGCGTCGTTTTCTGTCCCTGTCGCTCTACTTTTGTAGCGTCCTTGTTGAAAAACCCTTGAAAAAAACGTGTGTAGCGCTCTTATTGAAAAACCCTTTAAATATAGCCTTTTTTTATGTATATAGATATAAATTTATTATGTAAAAGTTTTTCAAAAAACAAATTTTATTTACATATAAAATACGTATAAATTTAAATATATAAGTTCTAAAAGAAATCAAATTTTGTGTGGAAGCAATAAATAAATTGTGTACGTAATTATAAAAAAATCTCTAAATTACAACAAGGACATTAAACATTGGACATGAATAACTCTATATAATATGGTACAAAAATACTCTGGCATATTCAAACTTTGTATTGAAACTGAATTTTAATGTTAATTCGATTGGTTTTATGTTCGAGCATACGATTTTTCAATATAACGTATTCGAATTCAACTCAACTAGATTTTATCTTTTCGAAAAATTGAAATTTCGATCAAAATTTAATATGAGAATATGCCCGAATATTAAAATATGTGCTACCAACTAAAAACAACCAATTGCAATAAAGTAATAACACAAAAAAAAAACAAACACAATTTCAAAGACGAAACAATGCAAAGTGCTAAACAATGGAAATATTTACGCACACCAGACATGACAATTTTTGCTTGATCTTGATTTCTTACCATCGGGAAATAGTTTCTTGTGATAAACTTTAACTGTTTCATTTCGATGGTTTTACAACACAAAAAGACATGAAATGATTGAAAAAAATATATATAAAATAAATCTTTGGCGTGACATGACTGAGATATGTGTTAAGTTTTTAACATAGAAAAAAATATTCATAAATTATTTTAATAATTTTATAAAAGCACTTGAAAAACACACCTGGATCCTTCTGATAGCCTTCCTTTTGCTTAATTTCATCGTAGACATGCTCCTCCTTGAGTGCTTCATCAATGGAATTATAAACCATTGGATTTGTCAGATCGGCATTTAGATTCTTGTGCATCATATCATGATTGTAGTTAATAGAATAGGTGCCAGCTATAAATTAAACAAAAAAAAGAGTTTGTCAAATAAATTACCATTGTTGTAGACATTTTAAAACTCACCACGACTACTTGCATTCGAATCGTCGCCATACTCGGATATATTGCGATCTAAATTGTTCATCTTAACCGGTGGCGGACGTATATTGTTGAGTAGACGCGAATCGGGACCCTGTAGACCGTAAACGGGATTATCAAAATTATGACGATTCGGCCAACCTTGACTGGGATCGCTGATGTACTGCACATGCTGTATTTCGGTCTTTAGATTGGAGACACGTCGACGATAGTACAAGACAAGAGGGACGACAATGCTGATGAAAAGAACGGCCACGATACCCCATGCGAGACCAGCGTGATTTGCTTTAAAACAAATATTGAATTAAAATGAAAAACAGTACAAATGAAAAATAAATTAAATCTTACTTTCAACTTCTGCTTTTTGTATGCGTTGCTCTGCCGTTGGTATGTCACAATTTGGTCCGGTGAAACCCTGTCGACAGATGCAACCCTCGGCCGCATGACAGACGAAATTCTGTGAGGAACAAGCGCATGACTTCATGCAATGTTGGCCATAGAAACCCTCGGGGCACACTGCAAAACAATGACATAGTAAGAAATGCAATTTAAAATTAATAATAGAAGTTTTATATTCCGCTATTTTTTTGGACATTCAATTTCTTTAGTGAATAATTTTTAAATTTACCTTCATCACAACGCGTACCCATCCAGCCAGGCAGACAAATGCACAAACCGTCATTCTTGCGGCAGCCGTTATGGTTGCGACACCGACAGGGCTGCGAACAATTCGGCCCATATAGATCATCAGGACACGAAACATCGCAGTTGGCACCGGTCCAACCGGGCGGACACTGGCACTGTCCATTGATGTGGTTACATTCGCCGCCATGCATGCACGAGCATTTGAGAGTGCAGCCGGGCCCGTAGTGACCGGCAGGACACGGATGTTCGCAGGTCAGCCCAATATAGCCGGGACGACAGTTGATTTCGCCAGTTATGGGATCACAGCTTTTGTTGCCTATCGATTGTAAAATAAATTAATTAGTAAAACCAAGAAATAAATGCCATTTAAAGCACACTAACCATGCACAATGTCCGGACACTTTTCACGGCAACCAGCGCCATAGTAGCCGAATGGACAGGGCTCCGAGCAGTCCTCACCCGTCCAGCCGATGTCACAAATGCAGCTGCCGGTCTCCGGATCGCACGATGAGTTGTTTAGGCATCTGCAAACTTTTTCACAATTGTCACCATAAAAACCAGGCTCACAGTTGCTTTCGCAATGTACGCCTGGGCAGCACCAGACGATGTAACAAATACGAATACAAAAATAAACGAAACGCAAGGCAGAAAACCCAACAAAAGGAAAAAAAAGGAAGAGACAAAAAGGAAACAAATGGCAAATTTAAATAAAGAAATATGTAATGTTTAGATAAAAAAAAATAAGATGATATGAAATATGCTGTGAATTTTGTGGTGAATATGTGTTTAGTGTGGTGAATATGTATGATAAGGTTAGTTTTAATTTTAAGGCTGGCACCAAATGCTTGTGAAATGAGGAAAATAACACTCAAAGAATATTTTTACTAAAATCCAACATGTTCAAACTTCAAATCGAAAATGTAATTAAATTTTAATTCAGTCTAATTTATTTTTGGAGGTTCAAGAATTCAAAACCCGGCCAAGTTCTTTTAAATAAATTAAATTTGAAATTTCAAGCGAAAATGATTTGCCGAATTATGCAATTTTTGAACATACAAAACATGATTTGGTTAATTTTACTGTAATTCCATAATTTTCTTTAGGTTGATGTCATTTGGAACTTTGAAAACCCTCAGATTAAAGAAAGATACTCAAAAATTGTTATTAAAATCAAATCCAATGAGAAAATCAGTTAATATTCTTTGAGTGTACGTGAAATGTGCTGATAAATGATATTGTACATGCAAAGTGATGTCATGTGTATGTTGTAAGTAATGAGAAGTGTATATATGACTGCTGAATGAACGGCATAGTCCACCGACTATTACTGCTCCATCTTCTTTTACTATACTCTTATTAGCCTCACGCCGCCACACATACCTCCCCAGTCCTTTTTGCATATGCATCGCCCGGCCGCCGCATCGCATGCAATCGTATTGTTGAAATCGCACTCACACTGCTGTGCACAGCCATGTCCAAATGTATTAAAATCGCACTTGCGTTCACATTTTTTGCCCGTCCAGCCGGCGGCACATGTGCACGCGCCATTCTGTGGATTGCACGCAGCCGCATTCTGACAATCGCACACGAATTGACAATCCTTGCCATAATGATTCGTTTCGCACGGTCGATCACATTTGATATTTTTCCAGCCGGCCGTGCAAAAGCACTGACCCGTCTCCGCCGCGCACGTTGCACCATTCTGACAATCACAACGTTCGGCACAATCCTGTCCGAACCAACCCTGTTCACAGGTCTCCTCACAGGTGGCCCCTCGAAAACCGGGCGCACAATAGCATGTGCCATCCATTGGCGAACACTTGGCATTATTTTTGCAGTCACAGTTTGACTCACAATTGAGTCCATACTTGAGAAACGCACATGGGCGATTGCATAATGTGCTGCTCCAACCGGTCTTACAACGACATGCACCCGTCTCGGGGTGACACAGTTCGGTATGCTCCATTTCACACTCACACGAGCGTGTGCAATTCTCACCGTACTCACTGGGTGGACATATGCGCTGACTACAATCGGCACCTTCCCAGCCGAGACTGCATGTGCACGCACCCGTTGCCTTGTCGCAGGCACCATCATTGAGACAGTTACAGGTTTGTGTGCAATTTGTGCCGTACATATTCGTGGGACATTCGTCAAAACAACGCTCGCCCATGTATCCGGGCGGACATTCGCACTTGCCGCTGATGTGATGACACGGTGCGCCCTTGTAGCACTGACAGGCCTGTTCACAGTTGGGGCCGTACATGCCGATAGGGCATTTGTTGGCGCACACGTCGCCCGTCCAGCCGGCTGTGCAGAGGCATTCGCCGGTCTGTGGCTCGCACTTGCCGTCATTCTGGCAGCGACAGTCCTGTGTACACTGTGCACCGTGTTTGCCATCGGGACAGAGTTCCTCGCATCTTTTTTGTGGTTGAAGTTTGTAATCGCGATGGAACGATAAGTGGTTGGTTTTATTAGAAAAATGTTTTAAGGCGTAAAATACACAGCAGAGTCGCAGAGAATTTATGCTTTGTTGCAGGGATTACAACTTTTAACAATACTTGGTGACAACTATTAAATTATTCTCCTCAAACATAAATTAGTTTTTATCATTTTTACTAATTATAATTATGACTGGGACAATCACAATCATGCTAAATTAAAATTGTTTTTCTTCTATTCTTTAAAAATTTATATTTTTTCAAACTTTCTCTAAATTAATATATATTTCAAAAATTTTCTCTAAAAATAAAAATGTTCCCATAAATTAAAATTTTATCTAAATATTAAAATTTTCTCTAGAAATTCAAATTGTCTCTTAAATATTCTCTCAAAAAAGTCAAATTTTCTCTAAAAGATTAAAAAGTCTAAAAATTCCATAATTCTCTAAAAATTCTAAAATTTTCTCTAAAAATTTAATTTTTTCTGTAAAAATTTAATTTTTTTATAAAAAAAAAAATCTAATTTTCTCTAAAATCAAAATGTTCTTTAAAAATTCTTTATAAATTCACATTTTCTATAAAAAAAAATCATCTCTTTAAATTTAAATAATTTTGTTTTTAAATTCACATTTTTTATAAACAAATTAAATCTTCTCTAAAAAATTCAAATTTTCTCTAAAAATTCAAATTTTCTGCAAAAATTCAAATTTTCAGTAATTTTCTCTAAATTGATATTTCTTAAAAATAACTTTAAAAATTTTAAATATCTGAAAGTATTATATTTTTAAATACCCCAAATAAGCCTACGACAACAAAGCATCAACTTTACTCCCGCGCACTCTCTGCGCCATTTCACTGAACCCAGCACCAAACTTACAAGGGTCCCGTATAGCCGGGCGCGCATGTGCACTCGCCGGACACGTGGTGACAGGCACCATTATTCTCGCAGCGACAGTCCTCCATGCATTCGGCGCCATAGTGATCGGCGGGACATGTGCTGGCGCAGCGTTCGCCCCAGTAGCCCTTGGCGCACTCGCAGGCGCCCGTGTACGGCTCACATGTTGCATTGTTCAAGCAGTCGCATTGCTTTTCACAGTCGCGTCCCCAGAAACCAGGTGGACAATCTATGTTTGGTTTAAAATGCAGTAGAGTCAATAATACATATATTTCTGACGCACAATAAAGCGGACAAAAGTAGTGCGAAGAACCTTTTGATTAATTTAATCGGCAACATTAGGTGGTTAATTTAATCGCTAACATTTATTTGGCGCCGTTTTCACACAGTTAGTAGCAAGATTTATAAGTTTTTTATTGTGCGGACAAATACCACTATAAATGGTGTGTGTGTGTGTGAGAGAGTAGTGCATTTTTTTGTTGGTAGTTTTAATTTTTAGTCGAAATTTAATGATAGGCAAAAATTTAAATAAATAAAAATTTTAACAAATAAAAATGTGTTTTTAAAAAGCAAAATAGTTTTACACAAAAGCTAAAGCATTTTAAAGGGTTTTAAAAAGCATTTTATAGGGTTTTAAATAAACTAAACATATAGCAAAATACAGCACTAAAATCACCACAAAAGCACAAATCAAAGTCTAAAGTTGATTATACTCATTAACATGACAGTTTTATGTGTTTTTTTTTAATTTGCTACGATAAAGATAATGTTTCTTATATTGTAAAATGTATGACACATTTGTAGAAAAAATATATATAAAACAAAAAATATGTATTTGATTGGCATACAATTATTAAACATACAATTAAAAAAATATATAAACTACTTTTTATAAATTATAATATATTTTTGAACCTGTTGATTTGTCTTAATTTTGAGAAAATGAAAAAGTTAACAAAAATGAACTCTTTAACGCCCAGTGTTCCTAAACGTTGCCACCGATATGGATGTATTCTTTAGCACGATGACATATAATATTTTAATATACATTTTTTTTATATTTTATAGGTATATTTGAAATTGTTTTAAAACTTGAAACCATAATCGAAACTGTTCACAAAAAAATATATATATTTGCCAACGGTATTATAAATCGATATATATTATAAACGTTTCTACACCGGTTTGAAAATTTTAAGGAAAAAATAAAAAATATAATTAAACTACCCAGTAGTAAATTTCAGGCGGAAGAAGCTATGCTTGCACAGTTTCTCAAGCAGATAGAACCCCTTCCCGACTAATTGATTTCCTTTCTTCTTTTTATATGAAATGAACATTTTTGCATGTTTTCCCAATTCGTTTCTTAGAGAACGGCTCCCAGAAGGTCATACAAATGGACTCATTCCTGTTAGCATTCCATTAGAAGGTGATCTAGCAGCGCTTCGCTTTTCTATTTGAAAAATATTAGAAATAGTCACTAAATCGATTAGCGCTGATTCTCTAGAAGGTGTGCTGGAATTACACTAGCTTCAGTGACGGCAGAATGTGTATTCAGCATGCTAAGAAGTTGTTATAGCAGGGCTTCTACTGGCAAGGCCTGGACAAATTTACTACTGGGTAATTTTAATATTTTTCATTTTATTTGGTTGTTTACAAATGAAGGGGTTATTGGGCGTTTTCGCAAAATGTTCTTATTTGATGAGAAGTATATCGGAGTAAAATGTTTAACGAAGTTACATTGTTCGAATACTGATTTTACAATAGAGTTACAATTTGTTGATTTAATTCTAAAAATATATTTACAAAATGACTAAAATAAACTGAAATCATAAAAGATTTTAAAAATCCGGATATCAATCTATTTTTTCAAAAAGAATTGTGATTTTTTTTCCAAATCAGTAATTGAATTGAAATAAAGGAATTGAATGATTGAACCCATTTAGGGACGCTCTGAAATTGGAGTCATAAAGGAGACCAATTTTTTAATGTTTTATAAGCCCTCAGAAAAATACTCATAAAAGTATCTCATTTAAGACTGTTTACGGAGCTCTCAAAAATATTACTCATAAAAGATTCATATTTAGGAGTTATTTATGAGCCCTTCTGAAATTAGACTCCCAAAAGCATCAAATATGAAATTGTTTCTGAGCGCTCAGAAAAACTCATAAAAGAGTCTCATTCATGAGCACTTTTGAGGGGACTCCTAAATGAAACTCATAAAATCATCAAATTTAAGAGTATTTTAGGAACACTCAGAAAAGAGAGTCATAAAAGTATCTTATTTATGCTTGCTTTATGAGCCTACTGTTTAAATAAAATTGATATACTAATATTCGTTTTGAATTTGAAATCAAATGAAAATTAATTTTATTAGTGTAAATTCAACAGACAAAAATACATATTTCATGCATTTAATTGAAATTGATGAATTCTCGGATGTCGGGATTCATTTAAGACTCATATATTTTAAAACAAGAGGAAACCTTCGAATATGGAGTAATTGTGGATTCTGCAAGTCTCAAAAATATGAATGTTTTAAGAATATTTAAATTAATCATAAATATGAGGATTTTAGAGCTCTTAAAAGCGTGTCCTTTACCAAAGTTAGAGGAGCCTTTTTGGGCCCTTTTTAGTACTGAAATATGATTGTTTTAGGAGGAATAATTGTCTCATAAATATGAGTGTTTTTGGACTCATAAAATCGTACCCTCTACCCAGGGGTTGGGAGTCTTTTTGTGCTCTTTTAAGTGCTCGTATATGAGTGTTTTTTTGGAATAATAATAGATTTATAAATATGAGTGTTTTTGGGCTCATAAAATCGTGCCCTCTACCCAGAAGTCGGGAGCCTTTTTGGACTCTTCTTGGTGCTCAAATATGAATGTTTTAGGAGTATTAACAGTTTCATATAAGTGAGGGTTTTTAGGCTCATAAAATGGGGCCCTCTACCCAGGAGTCGGGAGCCTTTTTGGGCTCTTTTAAGAGCTCATATATGAGGGTAACACTCATAAATATGACACATTTAGGAGTCTTAAAACGTTCAAAATGTTTGCTGGAATGAAACAATTTGAAATCATTGAAGTTAAAGCAACGGAAATTAGTTTAGAAAGAATACATTTTAAAAGTAGAACATTTTGTCATTTTAATCGCTGGTGTGGAAAGAGTTTTGTATGATCTTTAACCAATTTCTTGTATAGCATTACATCTTAAATACTAAAAATTCAAATTAGTATCGTTTTACGTTATAAGTGACTTAGTAATATGAAAATTCGTCTTGAGTTGTGTTATGTATTTAAACAAAATATGTGTTAATTTTTTTTTTTGTATTTCTTGTTTTGTAAATCTAAATGTATAAGATTTTAAGTGAACTATAAATTAAAGTCTTATGCAAATAATGAATATTAATGGTATATTATTGAACCTTTAAATCTACTAATTTCCAATTCTATAATGGATATAAACATTGTCGCATATTCAACAGCAATTTAAAGTCGACTTTAAAATTAAAATCAGCATTTCATTTTTTGTGAAAATTGTTAAAAAAAGTAGACATTTATTTGTCTTTATATTCTTGACTTTACATTGTCTATGAATATGCACCATTGTTTTTAAATGCCTTAAAAATTATCTTTAAACGCAGCATAGTGTCATGTTATGAGTATTTCAACAAAAACGAAAGTATAAAACACAAATAGAATTCATATAAAATTTGTATAAATCAACGAACTTATATCACAGGCAGGTCCACCGTAGCCATGATCACATTTGCACTTCTCCGGCGCAATGCATTTGCCATTCTGGCAACGCTGTGTGCATTCGGGAATGCAATTGTTACCACTTGGATTACGTTTGTAGCCATCTGTAGAGCAAGAAAAATAATTTATTATATTAAAAATAAATTATAACTATAGACAAAAATCGACTACAGACCACAACAGTCTCTGACGACGCGTGTCTTGGTCAGCATTTGCGTTTTATTGACCGTCTTATGTTTAATGCGATATGTGGAGCATCTTGGTGGCACACTGAGGCACCAGACAGTGTCACGTTGCTGATATGATTGCAGTTCGGTGGTGGTTACCTCAACGTTGTAACTGTAAAAAAATATATAATAAATAAAAAATAAAAAACCTTTTTTTAAAAACTTACTTCTCGCGCTTTTTACAAACGTTGGGTCCCTCAAGTTCGTTGTCCAGCAACTCTTCCGCATTGAGCAACTGCAGCAGGCAGCAAAAGCCAAGAAAAAGCACTTTTAAAGAGCTCATATTGCAGCGTATTTTTTTATTATTTTATTTTAAAAATTATTTGCAAAATTAAAAATTAAACAGCGTACAGCATACGTTCTGGTGTTGGCAGGCAGTATTCATCTGCGTATGCGAATGTAATGTTTTTTGCTCATTTATTTAATACTTTTTATAATGCAAAAATGTAATTTATTATTAAATTTTATATGTTTTATGATTCATTTGCGCGAATGACCTCTGTCGTAGACAACGACGACGACGTGCTTTACATGCAGCATCAACGGGGATTGAGAGTTCTTGGTGGTTGTGGAAAAGAAGAAGCAATCTGTAAGAAAAATAAGAACTATTTGTATTAATGTGAATAATAAAAATGATAAGTAGATAAACAACAACAACAAGAAAATAGGGCTGGGCATATGTGTGCTGATAATGCATACAGTGTAGCTATTAATGCGTTGAAATTTTATTTAATCGTATATCGTACGGAGCTTGTTGAATCACATAATGTAATAGGACCTGACATCAAGTTGAGAATTATATGCAGTCTAATATATACCGCATAACTTTGAAATATCTATGAAATTCTCAAGCTTATATAAAGTTTTTTCGGACTATTTTTACAATTTCCAAACCATTTTCACTACTATATAATTATACTATACACTAAGAGTGAAAGGGTACATTCAGTTTGGTACATTTTGTAACACCCAGAAGTAAGCATCCCCGGTATGTAAATGTATATATATTCTTGATCAGCATGACCTGCTGAGTCGATTTAGCGATGTCCGTCTGTCTGTTGAAATCACGATTACAAAAAAATTAGAAGATCTAAATCAATGAAACTTCTAATTTAGATTACTTATATATTTACGCTGTAACAACAAGAAAATTGGCATGACCGGACCTTTGTGACCTGCAAACCGACCACTTATGTTCAAATACCTCATAAAATATACAACTACGGATGAATTTTATTTTGTTGCCAAATATATATTGCCTTTATGCTCAAATATATGAAAATAATGTTATCTAGGCGAACCGAGTGTGGTTCTCAAAAAAAATCGAAATTTGGTATACCTACCCATTTATACCTATGGGTATCAAATGAAAGGAAATCCTTCTGGGATTTCAATTTTGTAGGTATTTTCAGGATTTGCAAACCCCGGTGACCTATGCACCTTTTACGTCGTCGTCGCACACATTATCACGTATGTATAGGGTATTTATTAGGGATGTCAATTCCGGACTATTTTACAATCCCGAAATTTCGGGACTGAACATTTTGAATCCCGGGATTAGTCCCGTGATTTAAAAAAACAATAGCATATGCATAAAATAACCATATCTATGTTTGAATAATAAACAATTATAATGTTTAAGGCTCAAACAAAACTCATATATTCAAATGCATCTGTTTTCAGGTTGGGTATCCAAATATACATGGTCTCCAAAATACAAAATCCGCGATATATAAACCCCAGTCGATCATCAAACATTTTTTAAAACTTTTTATTGAAAAATTATTTTTTAGTACAAATACAATAAAATTTTTATTTTGAATGAACAATTAATATTTTATTGGTTTTTTGTGGAAAACAATAGTTTACAAAAAAATTATAATTAAAAAAAAAAATAGTTCATAGTGGACACATTTTTTTAAAGTTATATGTGATTTTTAATTAAAAACAATTTTAAAAATTAATTCAATTTAGAAACATGGATTTTTTTATGTAAACTCAATCGTTTGAGTGGATTTTATACCGTTAGTTTAATCGAATTCAGATTTTGTAAAAATATTTATTCTCGATCAAATGGATTTTATATGATTTAAATTTGTAGTACGCACAATTTGATTGTAATGAATGTGAAAAATGTTAGTTTTAGACCCAAATGAAAAAATGTTAGGGTGTTCAATTATATTTATTTAAGTATTTTGTTATTTATAAAGATTATAAAGCTTGCATTCAGAGACAACGGTTCCAGTTTTAACGCTATTCGAAACCCCGATTTAATTCGCTCTCATAGTTGATAGTAAATCTTTCGACTGTCTTCAAAATATTAGTTTAATATAAGACCTTCAATATATTATAATTATTTACTATTTTTAAGTAATTTCTGTATTTCGAATCGAGAGAATCCAGTTCAGCTCAAAATTCTCCCTGTTTTCATTCATATCATTTCTATTTATATTTAATGTGGGAAAACGTATAGGGAAAAAACTAAAAACGCAGTTCGAATCAGCACATTAAAATAATGTAGAAATGGTATGAATAAAGACAAGAGGAACAAAAGTGCTAATTTTGCCGAACAGTGTTGTTCGTCGAAAGTGAAGTAATTTTTAACAATTGTGAATTTGTTAGAAGTCAAAAAGCATGTAATTTATTATTATTAACGTCAGTGTTTTAAGATTTTAGTCCATTAAATGTTAGATTTACTTTTTCACGAAATGTGTATAAAAACATTGAAATACTTTTGAATAAACTATTAAAATTTTTTTTTTATAATCCCGAAAATCCCGTGATTTAACGATGATCATGGGATGAATTTTTCGGGACTGATTTGACTCAAATCCCGGGATCCCAGGATTGACATCCCTAGTATTTATAGTAGGTTTAGACCGACTATAACTTACATAATTCTTACTAACTTAATCACACCACTATCACAATATCCCTACAAAATTTCCCATGTGATCTAACCTACCCTACTGGTTTTTATTTTCACTTCTAAGACAAGTTTCACAAATTTATATCAAGAAATCCATCTTTTATATAATTCGGAGGCTCTGATCTAGAATTTGGACTACATTTCGCTTAATCACGTTGGGTTATTCACGATTTTCAGTTGAAATGACATGAGTAATTTTGAGGTGGCGACATTTTTCAAAAATTGTGAATGTTATAGACCGTATAAGCTGGAGAATTCATTTCATATCTCTTATAATATACATACTCTTTGATTAGAGAACATGTCCGATTATAATTTTCATGAAATTTGTTTGTTTTCTTAAAGAATTCAGAAAGAGAACCTGAAATTGAACGAATCAAAATCGTATTTTTTAAACCAGTAAGAAATGTTCAACACATTTACTAGATCTTCAATAGCAACAGCAACACTTGGAAACTTGGAATATTCAATCAAATCCCAAAAAATTATTACAAAATTTGACATTTTATTTCGATAAATACATTTGGGGGAAAAAAAACAAAGGTTCAAAATAAACAACGCATTTTAAACGTTGAAAAATTGCGAAAAATTTGACAGAAACGCGAAGAAAAATGCATGAATTCAATGAAGAACTAAATTTTGTGCCATTGCTGCCGGCGACGCCATTAAACCGCAAATACAGCAGCACACCTCTGAGAAGAGCGTAAGTAATGGGATAAAAGAAATGATCATTTTATATCTTTATCTCTTGATATCTCTAGATCATCAATATCACTAAATGTTAAACACAAGTTTGGCAACTACAATGGCAACTATGAGGGTGATTACACCATGTTTGGTAGCAAGAAGCTAGGAGGAAACGGCGGCGGCGACGACGACGGCGATCTTCGGAAGATTCAAAATAAGATAGTACCCGCTGGCAGTAGACTGGATTTAATCGAAACCGACTCGGACACCGATTACAAAAAGGAACTGGAATGTTATCGGAGTCCGCGCACCAGTGATGTTACCACCCATTTGAGCAATCGGATGCGCTTGTGGCAAAACCTCAAGCGACGTCTACTGACCGAGGAACGTCTGCGACAATGGTCACATGTTACAGAGAAACTGAAAGCGAACTTTTATTGTCGCAAACTATACGAATTGTTGCAGTTGGTGGGCGTGGTGCTCTATTTCGTGTTGCGTTGGATGCTGGTTGTGCTCGTGAGCATTTGCAACTGGTCCTATGGCCTGTGGCGCAGTAAAACTTTGTTGCGCAATGCCGCACGTCGACTACTCTGGTCGATGACACTGGCCAAGTGTGGCGATGCCTCATTCTTTGGACTGATACTGCTGGCAACGCCATTGCTTTTTGTAGTCTCTTTGTTGGGATTTTTATTGTCGGCGTATTGCGCACTAAAGGAGTGTTTATCACGTTCCGGGTATTTTATACGTTATCGTGTCTTTTAATCATATCCAACACGACGATGCTGATTTAATATGGAATGCAATAATGAAAATTTAATGGGCAACTTAATTTAAAACAAAAAAAAAACACTAATTCACATTTTTATGAATTCAAATTATTACAAATAAATAGCACAATATTTTGTTCTAATAGAATTTGTAAAATTGTGATTTAGTGTTTTTTTTTTAATTTGTTGCAGCACTTTCGATTAAATTAACAAACAAATTATTTCTCAAAAAGCCGTAACTTTTTCTTATAATGTTTTTTTATGTTGTTATTTTCTGCAAAAATAAATATTACGAATATATATTTTTCAAATGTCTGTTTGTCTGCAATAAAATTATAAATGTTGCAATCGGATTAAATAAATAAAACGAACAAAAAATTAAATAAATAAAAATAAAATTAATAAATCACTGGGTTGGTGTGTGAGCGATTGACCGCCATGCTATGCGTAATATTTGTTATGGATCAAGAAGCAACCAGTACACTCAGAAAAAATACCAATTCTAATAGAAATGTTTTTAACGTTCCAAGTAGAAGTGGCCGGTATGGAAAAGATCAACGTCACTAACTGAATCGATTTAGTAAAGTTTTTCTTTCTGTTTGTCTGTTGAAATCAGGATTACAGAAAAACTAAAAGAGCAATTTCAATGAATCTCATAACCTAGTTTAGCTGTACACCTACGATGTCTGGTATTGAATGTGGGCATGATCGGTCGACCGTGATCTCTTAAACGCCCACTTTTCTACATATATCTCATATAAAAATCTACGAGAGATTTCACCGTCCAAAATATATATAATTTTTAATAAAATCCAATACATTTTGGCAAAATATAAAAAAAATAGTATAAATCGAATAATGGTGCTAACAAAATAAAACGATATTCAGTGCACCGAATCAATTGTACATAAAATTAATTATAATTGTTTTACAATTACAAATTTTCCATTATTTTCAGGATTTGGGAACACGATTGAACTTCTGGAACACTTAAAACGGTAAGCGCGCTTATAATGATTATAGTTTTTATATTTCTTACTAGCATACATTTACAATCTACCCAAATATACCTAATTCAAAATTCCCAAAATGAGCTAACATTCCTTAACCTAATATAAATTATACTGGGTTCATGATAGGGAACTGATGATTGTATTTTTATCTTAAGTAAGGTTGTTTGAGTTACACAACTAATATGATCAGCCCATGTATATGGCTCCCCTAGTAGGGTGAATTTCTACCAGTGTAATGATTTAATATTATTTCAATAGTTTTTTTTATATTATTTAAATAGTTTTTTTATATTATTTCAATAGTTTTTTTCAATCAAAAAACATAATTATAAAAAATAAAAAGTAATTTTTATTTTTGAGTTTGAAAATAAAAATTAAAATTTGAATTTCTGAGAAAAATTTTAAAAATCATTATTACTGATCAAAAAAAAGTTTGGTTTGAAAGCATTGAATACTACGAAATACTTTTGAAAAATACAAAATACTTTAAAGATTTTTTTAGTCCTTATTTTAATTAGTTCTATAGTCACAGACATCAAGTTTTTTCTGCGTGTAGTTATTAAGCGACGCAATTCAATGCAATTGACTCATCCGCAAACAACAACATATTTAATACAATTACAATTGTATTAAACACTCGCGTTATCCGGACAATTTTTAAACATATATTGCAAAATAAATTGTTAATTTTTTTTTTTTTTTGACGCGTAATTCTTATAACTTGTGAAACACATTTTCTGTTTAGATTATTGGTCATAGTTCTTGAAAGAAAAAGTTGCCATAATCTAAAACAAAAACCAAAAACTTTTGTAATATGTTATTTATGAGAAGAAGAAAATAAACGCAATTACTGGAAATTTCTCCAAAAACAAATGTTGTATTTTGAAACAAAAACATATAAGTAGTATTAAGAATCTAAGGAGACCGTTATCGACATTACAATACAGCAAGGTCATTTAAAAATTAAGGTCATTTCAAAATTATTATAATCTCATAAAATATCGCTTTATTTTATTAGCAAAATGTATCGCCCCGAACTAAAATTTTGTTTCAAAATTTCACTAAGGTCTTACACCCAGAAAAAATTCCCTCAAATCTCATTAAAATTGGTCAATGGGACAATTATTGATTTAATAGTATAGAAAAAATAAATCTTTTCATATAAACTCAATGGTATTTTCTAGTATTTAATGGTATTTTCCATTTAAAATAATAATTTATCCTATTGATTATTTTTAATAGTTAAAAACTATTATTTATATAGTATTTTTTTCTGGGTGTAGCAAACCAAACAATACTACTTTTTTTTTATTGCCAAATTAACGTTACGATAATATATAAGTATACAAAAATGATACGTTTCCAGAAAAATATTGCAGTTTTTGACGTTATAAATGTCCTTTTCTTTAATATAAGTATTCAATTGAATAGGGAATGTTTTAGTTTTTATATTCGAAAATCAATTCAAACCTTTTAGAAATCGTTTTCTTAATACAAAATTTGTTATTAGACAAATTTGACGTGTGTATTATTGAAAAAACGAATTCAGAATCATTTAAATAAAATACAATATTAAAGCTCGTACATATGTACACGTAGAATCTATATATATAATAGCTTTTTTTACTATTGAAAATAGTCAATAGAATAAATTATTATTTTAATCGGAAAATACCATTAAATACTAGAAAATACCATGAAATTGACATTGAGTTTATATGAAAAGATTAATTCAATAATTGTCCTATTGACCAATTTTAAAGGGATATGAGGGAATTTTTTACAGAATATATGTAAGTGGGTACACACTTACATACACCCAGAAAAAAATAATGGCAAATTAATAGTATTTCAATAGAAAAACAATAATTTATACTATTAAAATTGGTCAATACGATAAGCAAAACCTATAAAAGTTTTGATTTAAAAAGAAAAAACTATTATTTCATGAACCATAAGATCAATTATCGTACCATTAAGTACTTAATGGGACATTTTCTTCTGAGTGTATATTCTGTTTCTTCTTTATTGAAATGGAATAGAAAAATATAATAAATTACAAATATTTGTTATTTTAAAGGAAAATTTGATTTTAGTTAAAATTCAGTTAGCAAAAAGAGTTATTTAGCAAATACTACTATTTTATTGTCAGTTAAATATGCAACCTTAAAAATGTGATTAAAATCAAATTATATAGAACCTAAACCACCGACGAAAGTGAGTAAAACAAGCACAAACATATAAAATTACAAACGTTTGTCATTTTTCAAGAAAAAAAAAACACCTTCTGTTACTAACGACCCAGACCTATATTAAAACTTAATATGCGTCTCTGCAACTGTGATATTCGAGAAATTTAAATAAAACAATTGTTATAATAATTTCCGAAAATACATTTTTATCGATTACTCACCTTTTGTGTAAATACAGATGCATAATTAAATTAAAATCTATATATAACACGAAATGAAAATTTTATGCACTAAGCGACCGCATTTATTAAGCGATTTGAATGAGCCCAAGTAATAATCGTACTAGGGCCATGATACGGAACTGATCCTTGTATTTTTAACTTGTGACAACCCCACCAGTTATATGACCAATATGATCAGGTCTTCTCTAATCGGTAAAATATCTACTAGGGATACATAAAATTTAGTTTCAAACTTATATTGTACAGTCCAATTGGGAATAAAAATTCCTACGACTTGGTTTTGATCGAAAAAGAATGTCACATTAAAATTTTAAAATAATTAAAAAAAAAATCATAGTTATTACACAAATATTAATTGTTTATTATTATCTGCAATGGATTTCATCTTAATTTTGAAACAGTCCTAAACAAATTGCACTGAAATGAAATTTTAATTCGATGGATTTTGCCGTCGAACTGCAAATCAATTTCTTATAAATTAGAAATTTGAAATAGCTATAATATTTTTAATAAGTTAAATCTCTATACAACAATTCTGTTACAAAACAGAAACGATTAGAATAGATTTTAAAAATAAATCTAATTTATATTTAATGATTTCAAATACAAAACAAAAAGTTTTAATCAGGATGTTTATGAAAGTGTTTGCTGCAACTATCAGTTTTAATATATGTATGCTTTGTAGCAAATATGCAAATATCCAACAAGCATATATTTGATTATTTTAAAAATTGCTACAAGACATAATTTCAAAGTGATATTACTTTCATAAACTTTCTATTTTCGTAGTGTAGTTTAACTACACTACGATTATTTTAAATTATTTGTTTAAATTTTATTTCGGATTACAAATTTTTATTACTATAACGCAATGGTTTTTTTTTGCTATATTGTTAAAAATTACTGTATATTTACAATAGTTAATAATACATATATGTATAAATTTTTAATAACATCTGTTTTGTACAATTTCTACGAATCGTGAAACGTAATTTTGAAATTAGCATGACAGACATACTGCTTTATATTGTAATGGTAGCTAATTAGTCAATAATTATAAAATAAATTAAAAAAAAAAAATTAAATTTTATTTGCCAACTTTTAATGATTACCCTTTGAACTAGTAAATATACGGTTCGTTTCACTTTTGAAGTCACGACATTTAGTGACTACATCAACTGTAGGTAAAAACTACACAAATACATTTCAGAAGCAATGTTTAGTGGTGGATGTTATAAAAAGTATTTGTTGATTCTGTACCTTTCAAATAGATACCAATAAAAGCCTCAACATTTCCAAAATTCAATAATGCTAACATTTCTTTACTTCTCACAATCATATCTTAGTTCATTGATAATTTTGAGATATAACACGGAAAATATTTTATAAACTAATTGTGTTTTTTTTTTTTTTAACTATGACAAAAATTAGGGGAGACTACACCCAGAAAAAAAAATACTATATAAACAATAGTTTTTTACTATTCAAAATAGTCAATTATTATTTTAATCGGAAAATACCACTAATACTAGAAATTACCATGACATTGCCATTGAGTTTATATGAAAAGATTTATTTTTTATAAATGTCCTATTGACCAATTTTAATGGGATTTGAGGAAATTTTTTCTGGGTGCAATAACATTTAAAAAAATTGCAATTTTCCACTTTCCCCCAGATTTCCCTAATACATTAATTATAAATTTGTGCAATATCAATTCAATATCTACAATATTTGCTGTGCTACTTAAGCTCAAATCACACGATTGAATAAACAGTCAACTTTTGAATCAATTTTCAAATAATTTTAATATCAATCGTGTGATTGCTCATTTTTTTATGGAAAATTGATATTTAAATTGTTTTGAAAATTGATTCAAAAGTTGACTGTTTATTCAATCGTGTGATTCGAGCTTTAGTAAATATTTAAAAATTGTATTTGATGAGTTTTACCTCTATGGGAATTTCTGAAATGTTCAGTCTGTGTGACGTCTATAATTGCCATATACTGTCATTAAGTGAAACGTCATGTTAGCGCATTAATAATTCAGTTAAGTAATTGTGGTCAACACATTAAACAAATTTCACTGTCAAGGTCATGTTGTTTCGACATTGCGTGTCGTAATATGTATATATTTTTGATAATAATGTCGGAATGGGTTTAAACAAAATATTTACTTTAAGTATGTCGAATACTGGCTGAGTAAATAAATCAATCAATAAAATGAAAAAAACGTGATTTTTAAATAAACAATACTGTGGAAAAACTCATATTCGGCAACGTATTCCAAAAGCAAAATATTTGAAATTACATTACTTTATAATAAAACTCAATATATAAATAAAGAATGTATTTATTACTCTTTAAGGCAATAAAAGTAATCAAATGTTTATTTAAATTTCAATATTTTATCTCGTGTGCAGAAACCTGATCAAAAACAAATATTTATGGTATATACTTTTGTGCGAATGTTGATGTTTACCGCATAAAAGTGTCATACGAATAATGCGGGTTTTGTTATTTTGATTTTCTGTCAAATCGGCAGTACGTACTTACTACAGTTGTCTGTCTTGCTTGACAGTTTATATTATAGGGGTCTCTTCTCAACATTCAACAATCGATTTGCAAGCATGACAAAAATTTCACAATTTCAGTCCAAATTTACTTAAAATTTAGTTCGGCAGAAATTTGAGTACAACATATGAGACAAATCGATTTCAAAGGTATTAAGAAAAGAGAATTTAAAAATATAAAATATATATTTTTTTTATTTTGAAGAGTTCCAAATTAACTTTACATACTGAAATGTTGGTATTCCATTTTGGAAACACTCAGTTGAAATTGTGCTGTGATCATGATCGGGAGCTGATCTTTGTTTTTTTTTTTTTACATTGGCATAAACCGGCAAGCTACATCTGATATAATTTTTATACCCTACACCTATGAGGCACAGGTTATATTATTTTTATACCCTGCTCTAGAGATGGGCGCGTGCCGTGCTTTTTTTCGCGTCACGCCCGAAAATCTGAGTTCGTGCGTGCAAATCTCCGTGCGTGTTAGTTATTGTCGTGCCCCTGCGTGTCCGTGCCTCCAATATCAGGCTTTTAAAAAAAAAACCTTACCTCCAGCTTCTGAAAATCAAAATTTCGTGGTATTTTAACATTTTCTTAAAAATCTGTTGTTTTAGTTTTACTTATGGTTTTAAGAGAATAAAGCAGTATCCAACTTAATTTTTTAATTATTTATTACAGGGACAAAAATCCTTTGGAATATCGGTTCCGGTTCGGGTTCCAAGATTTTAAAAATTATAGTTCCGGTTCCAACCAACAAAATTAAATGGGTTTCGATTACGGTTACATATATTTTTTAATTGCAGTTTCGATTCCGGTTATTTGCGTTCCCTGACAGGGACTATAATATCTGTTCCGGTTCTGAGATTTTAAAAATATTGGTTCCGATTCCAATCAGCAAAAAAATATATGGGTTTCGATTCCAGTTTCGATTCCACAAATTTTTAATAAAGATTCCGGTTTCATAAATCTAAACGGTTTCGGTATTATTTTTCACGTTTAGCCTGCTTTTAAATGTTTTTCCGTGATTTTTTTTGTGTTTTTCCGTTTCCGTGTTTTGTAGTATTCCAAAGTCTGGCCCTTTGTCGCACCGATGTTTGGCCCTTTGTCGCATCGATGTGACTTAACCTTTCCCACTCGTTTATTTGTTAGAATCTTTTCTTCCCATTGTCTGTATCGTTTTTATGTTTTTAAGAAAACGTTGTTCGATAAACTGGTTCCATTTTAAGTTTTCTGTTTCGAATTAATTTTTGGTCTTATGTTAGGTTTTTTATCATAATATCTTGAAAAATCAAGGAACTTTTAACCATATTCATAAAAAGTTAATTTTCCAAAATAAAAATATTCTTTTTATAAACCATTTTAAAAACGGTATGAGATTGAAACATTTAGGTAATATGAGTTTAAAATATCGGTATATTTCAGTTTTTTTTTTACAATTTCGGGTTTTAAAATAAAACGATATTGATTTTTTATAGAATGATTAATACTTTTGAAAAATGTATGCAATGTTAATTCTATCGAACTGAATTAAAAATGAATAAAAGGTCTTTAAGATTAACAAAATTAAAACAAGATCAGCAATATTAACCCATAGAAGTAGGTAACGAGATTTTACTCGCTTATTTGTCTCGATTATTTTTTATTATTACTCATTTGTGTTGTGCTTATCATTATCACAACGTTTGACATATAATATAATAAAAATTTGTTAATAAAGCGCTTCACTGCAATCGATCGTCTGCGAATAGAATTATCAAGATGCATGAAAGAGGAAAAGAATTATAACAAAAAAAAATGATATACTGCCGACTGTACGACTGTTTCAATTTTATAATAAGGGGATTTACGAATTATTTTCATTAAATATTAAATTTTTCACTAAAATATTAATTTTTGATTACTAAAAATTTCTTTTCAATAAAAATACAAAATGGCCCAAACACTTAAATGACTTAGAATATTGATACATTTTTAAAATAAAAGATGACTTTGTATATGTAAAAATAAAACCTGAAAAAAAGATATAAATCCCGATCATATCGCACATTATTTTATTAAATAAAATAGCTTCAAGCATCAAAATCAAATTTTTATTCAATTAAAGTAATGTCTATATGCATTATATGTCTACATATCTAGAATATGTGTACAGGGTAATATTAAAAATAATATTTTAAACTCTCAATGACTTAAACTTATTTTGAGATTACTGCATTTTTATAGTAGTACTACTATGTAGTATCACAAGTACAAAAGTTCAAGGCAATATAACATATAGTTCATAAAGATATTATCTATTAGTGAATATAGTTATATGGAAAAACATAAAAACACCCTGTGCTGTTTCGCTATCATCACTGACAAGTCGAGTTCTTTCAGTGGCAAAGTTGATACTACAATGACAATAATAAAAAAAAACTACAAAAAATAAAAATACTAGAGATATAATATAAAAATTGCCCCCTGTGAACGGAAGCATACAATTGATAACACAAAAAAAAATATGTCGAATGCACATATTAAATAAATGATATGACATGAAAAAAATGATATGACAGTGCGTACAACTATTTTGAGAACATACTATAGAGATGCACAAAACTCGATTGATGTAAAATTATTTTTGGATTTTCGACCGTGCAGATTTTTTACTATTCTTATTATATAGTATTTTTTTTTTTAAATATCTACTAAGACGGATTATATCCATTAAATCTTTATTTTTGTCCAAACTTATCCGTGCAGAAAAGATTTGTTTGAATGTGTTTGAATGTAATTATAACGTAATTCGAAATCACCATATAAAGGAGTAAAACCTAATTACATTCATATCACACGCGTATATATCTATTCTCGTAAAAAATTAAATTTACGCGTAATTTGATTTGAAATTTTTAAATAACTCGTATATAATCACTACACAACATATTTTAATAAACACACATTTAGTACAAAAAATGTTTTATTGACAACTAACGAAAAGATAGAGCAAAATGTTTATGAAAATATATTTCCACATAAAAATCGACAAATAAATTTATAAGTTTCGCGTAAAATATTCTCATACAAATTTTTCGTAAATTTCAACTATTTTCGTTGATATGAATCCCCTTATTATAATTGTATTGTATAATTATTTTGTTCATATTGAAATATTATTATACGATATTTAAACATAAATTGCTTTAATCTCTGATTTACATAAATTTACTATATTAATGTTTCTGTAGAAATATATATTTTTCATCAGAGTTTAATATATGTATGTTTGATATTTCCGCTATTTAACACACCCAATGTCTTTTTTTTTGGAATATCTACTAAGATCCACAGCACTCACACAGACTATATCCATTGTACTGTGAAATCTATTCCCTACAATTTTGTGGTTAATATCAGCACGAGCACCCATGCCAAAGCCGGGATTCGAACCCGAGACCTTCAGAATGCAAGTCCAGCGCGCTACCTCTGAACTGCTGAGGCCGGCCCAATGTCAATAAAAAGTTCTTTGAACTATATGCATTTGGTTATTCGTGATTGTTACTGGGTGACAACGAATTTAAAAATAATAGCATTATTTTGATTATATGTATGTTTGGCACAGAGCTGGCTTATCCACTCCACTCCAAAAATCCGAATGGTTTTTATCCACTTAAAAATTTGATATGAACCACCAAATCGAAACAAATTATTGGGACCACTGCTGGATGAAATCTCTGGAGAAGTTGATAATGAAATGATTCATATATTATATTAACCAATATACTTAAACATACTTAATACTCAAAATAGTAACAATAGATGGAAATAAAGGGTTTTTCAATAAGACCGCTACAAAAGTTTTTTTCAATGGTTTTTCCAAATATCTTTCCATCATGAAATGGCAAACCTTACTGAAGAGAAATGTCAAAAGAGCGGCAAGAAATATGGCGTCGTTTGCTGTCCCTGTCGCTCTACGTTTGTAACGTCCCTGTTAAAAAACCCTTTAAAATTATTAATTATAAATAAAAGATGTGTAATAAAAAAAAACATGTTTAAGTTTATAATTATATAATAGGTATAAATAAAAAAAAAATGTAATTTAAAAAAAGGGTAAAAATGAATATTGTGTAATTTACTTTTTTTTACATCAAAGTTAAATGTAAACATAAATATGTTTACATGTTAATAAAATGTTTTCACATTCATTGCAAGAACGCCGAAAACTATTCATTCTGAACATAAATATGTTTGAACGAAAACAAAAATATGTTTAGTTGTTATTATAATAATGTTTGGCAATGAAATAATAATTTTGTTTGCATAAAGTTTCAAGTATATATGTAATGCCTGCAAAATTATGTTTGGAAGAGTCTTTTTTTTTGCAGCGTGTAGGATTCCAACCATAGATATTTAGAATGTAAGTCTAGCGCGTATACCTCTGGACTGCTGAGGCCGTCAACATATATTGTTGTTGTTTAACGATAAAAAATACTCAATATTTATTAAATAAACACCTAATACAGAGCTAAATAACTCTAGTTAGCAATATTCTCAGAACTATTACTGATATATGCTATTATAGCACGTAACACAACTTAATATCCTATTACTGCGCATTATTATTTCAAGTGTTTATAAATCAACTCTTGATAAATTACCTGATATTATTAACAAATGAAAAAAAAATTAATTAAATGCGTTATTTTCAATTGTTCCTAAAATTTTTTCAAGAACATTTCCAGATTGAATCATTTCTAATTTTTAGCCTCCCAGTAGTAAAATTATATAGGCCATGCTCCAACACAACTTCTAGAATATAGAGAATGTGTACCATTCGATTTTTCAGATAATATCAATAAATTTTCAATAATAAAAGCGAATAGCACTATTTAAAAATCCGAAAACTTTTTGTATTTTGAACCAGACTGACAATTTAATAAACTATATTCCAAGAATCCATAATTATGAACCACATTTTATGTTGTAAACTATCGACGGAAAATATACAAAACCTAAGAAAAACTGCGAAAAACATGCTAGTGAAATTATTAGCAAAAATAAAATATATATCTCTGAACTAAATCAGGAAAAACTCTTGTTAATTGAAATTCATTAGAATCGCATCTGTTGTTTGGATTAGTCATCAGCGCCGGTAGTAACTAAGTACATATATGATACATTAATATGTACAAAAGGAAAACAGCTTTTACAGATTGCTATAATTGTCTATCTGATCTGATACTGCTGTACACATATTAAATTGTATATTTTATTTCAAAACAAATATTAGTCATTCATAAGAATTATTTTATACAAAAAAAAAAGAAAGAATGTTGAAGTTGAAAGTAACATAAGATGCGTGCTGAAAAACACATTTTATTTTCAGACAGTATAGCACAATATTTCAATGTATGACATTAATATCCAGTGAAAGAAATACCAAAGATATCATAAAATGTGGAAAAATATTTCGAAAAGAGCTTTATGAAATTCCAAGCAACTAGGTGTCTTGCTAACCAAATATAGAATGAAATAAAATTCATTTAAACGGTTCTAAACGATTGTCATAGACGAGAAGAACAACTCACAATAAATAGAAGATAAAACTTTTTTTTTGTGAAAACGACAACAAGACAAATATTTCCAGAGGTATGAACAAGAAAAACGTGAGATAAAACATTCAGCCACACTTAGTTTTCCTATCGTTAAAGTCAGCTCTATTTATAGCGCGTGGAATACATTTTTATGTGAAAATCACAAATGAAAATGTTTGTGTATAGTATTATTATTTTTTTTTTCTTGTAAATGATTTTTCAAATGAGACGCTGGACAGATTAAACACGCTGGATGAAAAATAATGTGACCAACTGCTGTTTGTGATTAGAGAACAGAACATAAAATCGGATTAGTTTAGATTTAGATAACGCAGTATTTGACCTAAAGCGTAATTGAAAATTTATATAGAATTTCCGAGATAAAATTTCTGGCATTTCTGAAGATTATTTCGGGTATATCTTTGGCAAATACACAGATAAATGAAAGTTTTTGGGAAAGCAGGGGCCCTATTCTCGTTGCATGAGAAATATAAAATGAGAATGAAAATGAGACAAACATTATTTTTGTATTATTAACAGAGTAAGAAAATAGTGAGGTCTATTCTCATCAAACGAGAATAGTGCCCCAGGTTACCAAATTTTTTGAAATATTTTGGGTTCGAGCGGAAAATAGACAGCATTTGATACATCTTCGACTTTGTCTGCTCTTTCTAAAAAGGATCGACCCTGTTTTCTCTTTTAGAATTTATGAAGTGGCCGAGACAAAATGTCCGGCATTTTTCTGGAATTTGTCGGGCATATTTGCGGCAAACTCACAAATAAATAAAATTTTGTAGGAAACGTTTATAAAATGTTAAGAAATATTTAAGTCAGATTTCCGGTAGAAAAAATGCAGCCTTTAAACTCCTTCTTTTTCTTCTAAAAATCTTTAAACTGGCTCGATTCTACCAACTATTTTTGCTAGGGTTAAAAGAATTTATGAAGTATTCATATTATTTATGAATACCGTATTAATGTTATTTTCAGCAAATAATAGTATATATGAAGATTATTCTAGCATTTATTACGTATTCGTATTACTTATGAAGAAAAGATAAAACGAGTTGGGAAAGTTAGGTCACCTGGGTAAGTCCGGTCACATGTGGCGGATTTTTATAGTCGGTCGGGCCCGACTATGGAATACCATACACCTTTGGTGGGGATATTAATGTGGGATATTTAATTGCATACCTTAATTTTAAAGATTTTAATTATACTGAACTCCCCACCCTCATAATATTATTCACATATCAGAAATTTACGTCTTATATCCCCATAAATTAAAATATTTAAAATTTTGAAAGGCTAATATTTCATAGATTTGATTTTAATAATTTACGGATCAAATTTTCACTACAATAAATGCACAAAGTTAATATACCCTGTACCTCATAGGTGTAGGGTATAAATATTCAAAGTATTTATAAAGTCTTCATAGTATTTATGTAGTATTTTATAGTATTTGTGCAGTATTCATAGTATTTCAAGACGTTTTCATAGTCATTTTTAGAGAAAAGAAAAGATAGTATTTATGAAGTGCTAATAGTATTTTTGAAATATTCATACGATTTATGATGTATTTATAGTAATTATTAAGTATTCATAGTTTATATCAAGAATATTCTTAATATTTATGAAATATTCATAGTATTTATGAAGAGAATACATAGTATTTGTAAAGTGTGTTCATATTATTTATCAAACGTGCAAAGTATTTATGAATTTTCTATATTAAGAATGCATATGTCATATTATTTATGAACTTTGCATAGTATTTATGATATATTCATTGTTTTTATGAATATATCCATCAATACTATGGATCTGGTGTTGTGTTTAAACAAAATTTATTCATTCATATTATATACAATTCTTTCCATGTATTTCTAAAAAATACAAATGTTATCAACATTTGAGTAAACTAACAGAAAATATGACTATTTAAATTTGAGTTAAATACTTTTGTAATAAAAAAAACTAATACTCCACACAAAAAAAAATTACACGCGTATTTAATTTCAAATATAATAAATAGTATTTAATTTGATTTAAATATACATATTAAAATAAATATATTATAGAAACATTTTTAACAATATTCAATATGTTTTCTTGGAAATAACGATGTCCATGATGAAACATTTATATATATATATAAATGTATATATATATATATATATATATATATATATATATATATATATATATATATATATATATATATATATATATCAAATCATACTGAGCGATATACAAATTTGGAAAAACTTCAGAAATAACTATTAACCTTTATTTCCATCTGGTCTTTCATTGAGAGATATTATTTTTCAAAAATACAAATCTTTTTATAAGAGATTTATATTTAAAGTGAAAAAATTGGTCTCTGGTTGAGAGATATTTTTTATTTTAGAAAGTAGAAAGGATTTGGTTAGAAAGGATTTGGTTGAGAGATATATTTTAAATTTAAAAACTCTCTCGATAAGATTATTTTTTTATCAATCTGTGTTTAAAGGTTATTAGTAGACAGAAAATTTATTTGGTCTCATTTTTATACATTTTTTTTAAATTTTCGAATAAAAAATGTTGTCGAAAATTGGGTCATATTAATAAAAATTGACTTTGCTCAAAACTTGAAGCAAAATGTTTCGCATTGTCTTTAATTTCTCTGCTGAAAACCATTTTCTTCTGTTCGAAATTATAAAATTTGAAATTGGTAGATATTAATAATCACGTTGGACTGAACAATTACTTTAAAAATTTTGAAACACAATAAAATGATTTGATCAGAAAATGTAGTTTCTTCAAATTAAATACTTTTTTTTTTATTAAAATGGCCTATTGTGTTTTTGTCGTCCGTAATTTTTTCGAAAATTGCGTTTTTTTTGTCTTTTTTTTTGTATTTTTAACAAATTTGAGTCGACAATTTTTTTTTAATATTTTTTTATTTTTAATCAAAAGTTACCATCAGTCTATGTTGCAGAAATATTGGGAGTCGTCTGAAAAGAAAATTGTAAATCAATGCTTCTAGCTTCTTAAAAATTACTAATGAGAGATATATTTTGTTCATATTTATATCTCTCGCTGTTCAACCGCAACCGATTTTTATTTTGTTTTCTTTAATTTTTAGTTTTTGAATAATTTATTTAATAAATGTTATTTAGTGAGAGCTATTCAGGAACCTCCGAAAATCTTAACATTTATCTCTGATCTCTGGATTTTCATTTAATTTGAATAGTACTTATTTCCTTCAGTGTAGGTAAAAAAAAACACGATATACATATAAATCGCAATACTAACAACTTTCATTGCATACCTGCTACAAATGTCATCAAAACAAGCACGTGTGTTACAGATGATTGTGGTCAGTTTAAAAATTCCAAAAAACCCACAATAAACAAAATTTAATCTACCGTGACATATGGAAAATATGTTGAATTGCTAAAAATTAGTACGGTAATACATAAACAAGAAGGAAATCTATACATTTAATATCATAGTTTTAGCAAGTACAATATGTATTAAAACTATAAATATGACTTTTCTCAAACTATTGTAGCTGCTACGTGTTTTTCTTTTAGCAAGATGATATATTTATATTTACTTTACTATGAAACGTAATAAAAAATGATATTGATTTTGTAATTAATATCTAAAACAAATATGCAGTATTTTGCTAAAAATACCTATCTTGACAATATCCAAAGAGTATAAAAACTGAACAGTAAATTCATTGTTTAAATATGAGTAAAGTTTTTAACTTTATCAGTTTCTTTTTTTGTAAGATAAATGAGTTAAAGATTTATATCCAATATAAAACAATAATTGTACCTAATTATAACGTAGCTTTAGAAGTTAAAACTCACCGTATTCAATTAAAAATAATTCAACGTCATATTTACAATTACGGGTATTATTTTTGTAGAATATTTATTTTTTTTTATTTATATTTTTATTTTTGCTTTGGCAACTCTGACTCATTTTGTATATTTAGGCAGCAATATAGGCATAATACCCTCATAATTCCACCCACCCAGATATGAATGAAAAAATGCTATATGAACATTTTAAAGAAAAATGCTTTTTAAATTGAAACTGAATGGCGGTGCACTCAAGTGAAGACGACGACGACGACTGTGATTAAATTTGCAGAGTAAAATATGGAGGCAATTACTGCACTCAGCTCAACTCAAGAGGCCCAGACTTTTTTTTACATATATAGGTATTCCTCTATACTATGCTATATGAGACTGAAGTTTTAAATAATAGAAACTTGTTGTAGCAAGAACAACAAGTAGAATTTATCGATTGTATAAATAAAATAGCAAAACTTGGCTAGAGTTAACAATAATATAAAATTTCATGATTGGTTTGTTTGTCAATAAAACTGTGGAAACCGCAACTAATGCTGGATTTCATACGATTGATTTCAACAGTAAAATAAAAAAGCATAGCGAAAAAACAAAAACTAACAAAAATGATTAAATAAATCGCAAAATTAACGAATAATAAATAATACTGTGACGCATTAGATACGTATGTTAAACATGTAACCATGAAATGAAGTAGAAACCGATATTCGTTATTTTTAAAATCTAAACTGTAACTTATCATGTAAAAAAAACAGAAATAAGCTGATAATCAAAACAGATATAAACGTTTTCGATTTTATACCGGTTTTAAAATGGTTTTTAAAGAACAGAATAATCATTTTTTTATAATTTGTTATTTTTTTTTTATTTTAGGTATAAACATTATTAATACAAATTAAAAAAAAAATTGGCATTTGGTGTACGAAACTTTGCAATGTTCCTAATTCCGAAATAGGTGTCGAAATTAAAAATAAATTTAATGTTATAATATTTCCAAACAGGCCATCGCTGAATTTGTCTCAGAAGCTGAGTGCTTCATGCCGGAAATATGTCTTAAATGTTTCAGAAAATTTGATACAATACTAAACTAGATTTTCATTTACAAACAAATAAAAATATAAATGTTTGATAAAGTTCAAATGTTTTACACATAATTGAGTAATAGTTAAAAGTATATAAACTTCAATTTCTAAAAAATTTGTTTAATCACTAAAACTGTGGTTAGCCAAATTTGTTCCCAACATTTAAATACGCAGTTTTTAATGTTTACAAAACTTTTATTATATTTTATTAACGAATTAAGTAATGCATAAATATTATTTGATTATTTACATTATTTTTCATTGTTTTGCACACTTGGCAGAAACGTGATCAGACGTTAAATTTTTATTTGGTTGGCATGAAATCGAAAGCTGTGTCACAAATGGAACTAAATTGAAGAGACGATGACAAATTTTACACGAGTTAAACTACATGTAAAAATTTTTATATAGTTTATGGTGTAAATATTAAAGTATTAAATATACCACCAAAACCTTTTTATTTTTAAAACATTAGAAAAATCAAAAATTAACCGATATTCAAATACGTTATAAACGAATTCGAAAAATATAATATACATCGAAATGTTTGTAATTTTAAACGTTAGTCTTATGCATATTCGGGATAACAATGAATTTTTATCTTTTTCATCATTGAATCTTAAATAATTGTAAAAAATAGCTAAATAGCTCCTTTAAACAGCTAAACTATAAAATTATTCATGTTCGCACAAAGAAAAAGATAGGTAAATCTAACCGAAAACGACGGTTAAAATTGCAGTGACCGAGAAACATGGTAAATCGAACCGACTAAAAATTGTTAAAATAATAGTTCGTTTACCATGAAAAATAGTTCATCTACCAAGAATAATAGTTCGAGTGCCATGAATAATAGTTCATTTACCATGAAAGATAGTTCGTGTACCATGAAAATAGTTCATATACCATGGACAATAGTTCATTTACCATAAAAATAGTTTAATTACCAAGAAAAATAGTTTATTTTCATGAAAAATAGTTTATTTACCATGAAAAATAGTATTTCCCGGTAGTATAAAGCAATAAATAAATATATTTATAATACTGTTACGAAAAGAGGTAATTTGCACCACTGTGCAAGCAATCAACAATAACAAATGAGACGCAAGGCAATTCAGCGCACTAAGCAATGTGTTAGAAAGAGGGGGAAGATCATTCAGCGTACTAAGCAATGTGCGAGAAAGAGAGGGAAGATCTACACATTAAAACACATGAGTCCGAGTGAGATGCCAATAGCATGCATCATTCACGAAACGAGTAGAAGGTTCTCGAAACAAGTCAAAGCTTGTCGAAACGTGTCGAAATGATGCATGCAGTATATAAGGGAGCCGCATCTGAGGTACAGCACTTCAGTTGTGATTTAATAGTGAACTAGTGCGTCTCGTGAGTGAACATTGTAAAGATAAATTGTAGTAATTCAGCAGTTGATATAAGTGGTGATTTTTTAAGTTGTTATTTAAATTAATAAAGTTAATTAATACTAGCCGGCCTCAGCAGTCCAGAGGTAGCGCGCTGGACTTGCATTCTGAAGGTCTCGGGTTCGAATCCCGGCTTGGGCATGGGCGCTCGTGGTGATATTAACCTCAAAATTGTAGGGAATAGATTTCACAGTACAATGGATATAATCTGTCTGAGTGCTGTGGATCTTAGTAGATATTCCAAAAAAAAAAAAAAATACTAGTTGAAATAATACTAGTTAAAATCAAATATAAGTGCGTTTTTATTTTGTAGACAATCCAGCGATACGAACTCGTAGAACAGTTTTCCGTAGACTGAATTTTCGTAACAATACGTATTTCTGCGCATCAATTAAGATTTTGATCCCAGCGTCATCTACTTTTTCCAACCGCAGAACATATTCACCAGTTCGATAGGCATTCAACACTTATTGAAAATCCTAAAAATGATTTATTTTGCATATATACAATAACAAAGTCATTAGACGAAGAACTGGATGCCTGTGAACATGAAGGAAATTCGATGTCAGTGATGTTCCGCTGTTGCCACTGCTGAATAAAATTAACGAAGTCAGAATTAACAGGATTATATGGATGGTTCATCCGTCTGCAGAACACACATTATATTAAACAATTCACTATTTCAAAAACTCATTTTAAAATGTTTAATTTATAAGTTAATTGAAAATCACTTAAATCAACCGGTGCGTAAGAACACGTCCACGAATAGTTTGTCACTGAATATTAACGAACGAGTTGTCTCATTTTGTTCGAAGCATCAATATTCTCATCGTGATGAGAGAAGAGAGGAGATAATTGCGTCGGAACCATATTTTCGGTTAGATAACCAACCAAAATAGTAAAGTTACAATTTTATTTGTTTAGTTTTACCATTTTAGTGGTTGAGAATAGTAAGTAACTTTACCATTTCAGTGGTTAGTCATACCATTTTTATGGTTAAACTTATATGCTACAATTTTTACGATTAGTTTAACTATTTTTATGTTTAGAAATATCTCAATTTATTTTAACAATTTTTTGTCGATTAGATTAACCACCTGAATTGTATTTGTTGTTTGTGTTTTCAATGCAAAATAGAAAAATGGTTTATTAACAACTTTTTTCGGTTTGATTAACCTATCTTATTTTTCTGTGTGTTTATATCCAAAAAATCAGCACCACCGGCGAATAAAATAGAAAGAATGTAAGCGATGCCCATATGAGTAGGTCTATTTTAAACCTTCCCCAATATAAATTGTTCTAAGTACTACGGTGTAGAGCAATGCTTAGACATATTCCTAGTATAAAATGATATTGATCATTTTTTCTTATAATATTTTTCCACTACATGACTAAGCCTTACTTCTTTTGGTAGTGATACCTTCTTTATCAAAAACTATTCTCCTAAAATTTATGCATTATGCCTTATGCATTAGCTGATCTTGATAAAGTCTAACCTAATAAGGCAAATTTGAAAAAAAACGCAGTTTTTTCATATATTTTTTTAATAAAACTGTAGTATTGAAGTATTCTCTGAAAATACGTTTTTTTATGAATTCGTGGCTAAGCCCCATAAAAACTAAATAATTTTTTAAAGAAATTCTTCACTAATCTGTGTTAAAAATTTCATAAATCGAGAAAAATGTCTTTTTTATTGTTATATTTTATAACGAAACAAAAAATAAAATAACTTCTGTGAAATGCTGTTCTGTGAAATTTAGAGAAAACCAATTAAATTATTAAATAAATACTTAAACATTTTTTAAATATGTTCTCATGCACGAACATTGGTTGCAGCATATGGAAATAATTAGAAAAATAAAACAACTAAAAGATCAGCACAGACAGATGAAACTAATATAAAAAGAATTGCAAAAAAAAAAAAATAACTGCTATAAGCTTAAAAAAAATTATTTATATATAAAAAAAAATAAATCATCGAGCAGTTTTACAGACACAGAGTGTTTGTAATTTTTTATTTTGTATATTCATTAATGGATTGCAACGTCGAGTAAATGTTGAAGTATTTAACTAACTATATGCTTTAGCACAAATCAAAGTACATTAATGTCTCATAGTCTACACAGCACACAGAGTTGCCAACGTCCGTCAGATTAACATTAACATCGCCATTGTCACTGCAACGATGTCAACGATATCATAAGAACAATGCATGGAAATTGCAGTGGTTCTTCATTAAATTTACACGAACATAAAATTAACATTCAACATACTGCCACAATCGAGACTTTTATTTAAATCAAATTGAAATTCATAGATTTTTTTTCTTGATAACATTTTTTTTCTAGATTTTGATTAAATTTTGTTTGAAAATATTTACCCGCAAATCATGTATCTTTTTATTATTGTGTGACTACGATTCGTTTCCAGTTCCCTTCGTCTAAAATTTGTATAACGTATTTCAAACGTTTCGTTTGTTTCGCTCTTTGAATCGAACGTTTGTTCAAAATTTTTGTTTTGCCAACTTGCAAACAAAAAAAAACTTGCAACAAAAAAAAAACTCTCAAAACGAGCGTACTCAACGTTTCGTTTGATACATGAATCAAAAATTGTTGTCACACGATATTCAAACGAATTGTAGCCAATATCGTTGTCACCGGGAATACATGATCGACACGTTAATCTATTGACATTGCAGTGGATTTCTTACTACAAAAAAAACACAATAATTTTTTTGTTCAAGCGGTTTAATTTATTTGAAAAATATTTTCGATCTATAGAAAATATATTTAATATCGTTTGAACTATTAAAACTTACAATAGAAATTGTATTCAAATTTCGAATTCGATTGAATTTATGTTTTTCTGTTTCAGAAATGACTGTAATCGAACTCAATCCGTTGAATTTTTCTGAAACGAAATCAATTGTCATATCAATTGTCAAATATTTGAAATTCGATCAAAAATAAAAATCAGAACATGTCCTAGGTATTTTTATTAGGGCTGTGCAATTAATCGATTTATCAATTTTTTTAATTAATACACGGATTAATTGATTAATCCAGATTTTTGATTTTTCAAAGCACTGATTAATCAAATAATAGGCATTCTGATTAATTAAAATTTTGAATAGTTGGTTAATCAGCAGCATGTTGTATTAATCGGTATTTTTGATTAATAATCTTTTGCGTCTTAAACATTTAAAAAATATATTTTATTTTATTTTAAAAATAAAATTTCACTTTATTCAAGTTGACAAAATTTTGAAATGTTGTTAAAAAAAAATTGTTTCATTTTCAGTTAATCAACATTCTGATTAATCGATTTATCGTAGCTTCTGATTAAATTAATCAGAATTTGATTAATTGATTAATAGAACAGCATTAATCTTTATATAAAATTCAAACCAAATTTGAATACGTTAGTCATAACAGTAAGGTCCAGTATTTCAGTGCTCGTTTAAACGTAGTTTAAACTCCGTTTAATTAATCTTCTCTTTAAATTAAACGTCGTTTAATTTTGTTAGCAGTTTTTCAGTGATAGTTTAAAATGAACACAGACCAAGACAATACATATGGCACCAAAGGCAATTGACAAATAATTCTCTCGATTTTGACCCCTGATATATGTCATTCAAAATTAAATAAATAAAATAATTGTTACAGAAAAATAGAATTAATGTATTTTTAAATTTAAACAAGAGATCGAGCAACTAATGTGCACGTGAGACTTTTTTCTATAATGCATAGTGTGCAAAAATACAAAATTTAATAATAATTTGTGAAACAGCGCAGCGACAGAAAATAGTGAAAAGTGTTGTGAAAAAAATTAATGTCAAAAACTTTGAATGTTTAAACGTAGTTTAGCATCAGCATCGGTTGAAGTTCGGTTGAAGTTCACTGAAAAAATCAATTTTGATTTTAAAACGAAGTTTAAACCACAAACAAAGTTCAACTAGCACTTAAAAAACTGGCCTTAAGTCATATAAATAAAAGTTTAAGAACCAATGCTTTGGAAAATCAACGTCAACCATTTTTCAGACTATGTAACTTCAGAAATTAATTTTGTTTTTTTCCTCGCACTACCAGAGGCCTTTGTCATTTAAATATTCTTTTGTTTTATGAGTTTTATGCGGTGCTGTATAAGTTTTTAATATATTTCAATGTCAACATTTGTAGTAAGCGCAACAAACGTTGCAAATTTTTCAATGGTTCTTCATTTGCACGTTTAGTTGAATACATGAATGATATAAGCTTTAAAGAAAAATACCTACATATTTAAAAAAAATAAAACTTTTCAATGATTTCACAATATACATAGTTTGAAACTGAAATGATCAAAAACCCTATTTTAGAATTACTTTTATCCATTTTACTTTTGAAATAATTACACTATTCTATAAAACAAGTGAAAAAAATACTCTATTTCCATATACCCTAATAGAAATTTGCCCTATTAGGGTAGACATGATCATAAACTGGTTATATTGGGCAAGTAACAAGTCGGGTTATGACAAGGACAGAATTAAAATACTCCTTAAAATGCGTTTAATATTTGTTTTATCTACATTTGTACTACGTGATATAAAAAAAAACTAAGTATACACCCTCAAATTATTCATATATTCATATATACTGCATATAGGTACTTTGTATTGAGTAGTGTTATTGAACATTTAATTTCCCATTGGGTTTGATTTGGCTCTATAGTCAAAGACGCATTTGAAAACAACGCTTCAAGCTCCAAGTGGTCTGTCGTCAGTACCAATTTTTATTTTGTTTTATTTTTTTGCAACTGGTAAATCAAGTTTTGATCGGTTCGCAACATAGATATTCCATGTGTTTACATTCCTTGCCTGTGGTCTTATGCTGCATAAATCCAATACATACTTAAAGTATATATGCCACATTTTGCTGGGAAGGAGGTTTTCGGGTAACTTTTGATCGGTTGATTAAAAGTGAAGCCTTGGAATTCAATGATGAAGCCGCACCAAACTTGTTTATGATCCTAACGAAAGCATCGAAAGTTCTAGCGATTTCCAGAGAACGATTGAAAAAAGTTTTTACCAATGTAAGTTAATTTTTTTGTTTATTTTTTAAAATTTTATTTCAAATATTAATATTTTGTTTTGAAAGTAAAAATTATATCGCTCATTTAACACAAGACTCAAAAAAAGACGATATTTCAGAAAAGGCGTTTAAAGTATTCAATTGATTCTCATCTTGCATATGAAATGTATGGCACATATGAAATGAGGTAACGGCACTTGTCAAGCAGTGAGTATTAAAGATACGAATACGATTTTTTTACACAAGATAAAATATGATTTAACGAATAATTCTGCATCATTAACTTAAAAATCTCGTTTTTTTTAATTATGGCACTCTTGTAGTAAATGGATATTATGTTCAATAAAAACTATCTTTTGTGATATAAATATTTTTACAATTTATATCTCATTTCTATAAATATTTAATTTGCATTAGTGCAAAAATATTGTTTTTGCGGGCTCAAGGTCCAGCCAGATACAAATTAATATTTCTCATTTATTTCAATGTCAGTTTAATAACTTCAAAATACAATTTTTATTTAAAATCTTAGTGTTTATGTTTAGTTTGTTATTTGTCAAAGAAGTTCTAAGGTTAAATAATTTAAGATAAGTAATACATAATAATTAAAATAATAATTGATTTACTTCAGAAAGGTTAACAAATTAGGCAAAGTCGAACATTTGAAATTTAATTATATTGAACTATTGGAAACACATTGATTGTATTTTTTTTATTTCCGATTTTAGTGAGTACCAATTTTAAATGCAAGTTGAAAACATTTTTGGCATGTTTCCTTAAAATACATTGGATATTGTCAATCGTTTTCTTCGTTTATTTACATATACTATATATCATCGTTGTAGAACTAAAAGTCACCAAATACATTTTTATGAAAATCTTAAATTTCAATTTTGTTCGTAATTATTACGAAAAGTAATTGATACATTTTTAAAGTTTAAATACCAATTCATAGATTCACATTTTCTTATCATTTGGTACAAATATTGAGTTCATCGATGAAAAATTGAAAGGTATATAAAAATGTTTGTAAATGAGCAATTCGCATTTTATGTTTTTTTCACGAAAATTACAATCTGTTAGTTATAGAAAAAGCTCAATATATATTTAGGTGATAATATCTATAAATTCGAACTTATTTCATTTATTGGTTAGGCTGATTATGTTGATTTAATTTTTTTTTTATATATATCCTAACAAATAATTCGTGAATTCGAATTTTGACCGTTTTGAATTCGATGAAAACCGATTTTGTGCTGAAAAATCGTATTCTAAAACAGAAAAAAACAGCTAAAAAACGAATTAAGGTACCAGCTATTTTTCATATGTTCATTTATAATTCTTTTGTCTCATTTATTTATCGTGAATTTAATATTTAAAGTCGCTCTTACTTTTCGTTCACTTGTTAGACTGAAAGATCATTAAAACTCGATTTCAGTTTAAGGGCCCTATTATGACTGGCGAAGCGAATGTAGTTGGCGAAGCGAACGTAAAATAGCTATCACAGCATCCATTCGCCAGACTTCATTCGCCAGAAAAAAGGAAACTAAAGCGAACGTAAAAATCAGGAGAACGTAGGAATCATTCGCCTGAACTTCATTCGTCTGGCGAATGGAAGCTTTATTCGTTCGTTCGCTTCGCCAAGTTCATTCGCTTCGCCAGTCATAATAGGCCCCTAAAACTGGAATACGTCCGATACAACCAAAAACAGGTAGAAAATATAACATTTAATCAAATCTATGTGAATTGTTATCAGTTGTTAATAGGAGATTGAACCTTTTATCACACTCGACTCTTTTACATTACGTTCTGATAACTTTGCTACTTTTTTTTCGTTCAGTGTAAAATTGACAAATACTAGATAAAGCAGAAAGGTAAAGTAAACAAAGAAAGACGTGTTGAGTAAAAATATTGCAATCTTTTATTTGTGCCCTAATTTTCATGATTAATATTTCAAATATTTCGCAAAATTCGCAAAACAATATTTATTTAAATATCTTCACAAATATTTAGTTTTAATTTTTTTTAATACATTGCTAATAATTGTCTCTTAAATGGTTAAATGGTGCTAAATTTACCCTTTGCCCAATGTTCGTCTGTAAATCCAACAGAATTTCGAAATTTCTCTTTTTCGTCGTTGTCGCTTTTTTTCTTCTTTTGTTTTTGTTGAGAATCTTCTTTAGCTCTGAATACGTGTTTAAAATATTTTATTGACTTGAATATTTTTGGATATGTGCTGTTGTAGTTGTTAATTCGTTATTTGTGTTTATTTCAAGTTGATTACATCAACCCGTTAAGAGGCTACAAAACTTGTTACGTTGTATATTATATATTTAAAAATTTTAATGTATTTAACACAACACTATTTGTTTAAATATTTTCACTTGAAAATAAATTAATTTTATCCATTTTACTTGTTTAATAGTTAGCAGTACGCATTTACACATTCAAGTAACGTCGCACTTGTAATGTTCTCAATTTAATTTAATTAAACACAATAAAAATATTCTGTTCTCATTTCATTTAACCGTCAATTGAATGCAACACAACCAAGAACTTTCACTCGCTTCAACAACTCTCGACAAACTAACGAAAAACAACGAAAATCGTTACTCGTTATATCAGAAATGAAAAGAAATCAAAAGCAACGAGTATACAACAGTGTGGGAAAGAGTTTTTTTTTTACATTACCAATAGTAGTCTAATTTTTGAGGAAATTGTAGTATTTTGTGGTAAATTAGTATTTTTTTTGACAACTCGTTTAACCATTTCCTTACATATGATGTTAAGTTTTGGTGTTGGGGGTAAATTGTATAGGCTAGATTTAATTTAATTATTCATATTTAACTATAAGCACATAAAATGTAACTTATAAATTCAAATTTTTGGTCGTTATTGGCTTATGAATTATAAATTAAATCAAAAATAAAAAAATAAATAAATGTAGTAGTTTTTGGTAAATATAATTAGCAGTGCTAGGATTTTTATGACATTTAATTTTTTGAATGCATTTGTAATTTATTGGCTTTTTTTAGTCGTTAGGTCATTTAATTATTTTAAATTTTAGGTCATTATTTGTAGAATTTCGTAGATTTTTTATTGATATTAAACAATCCTGAAGTAAATTTGAAACAAAAATTTGACTTTTTTGGTCTATTTTTGTAGTACTATTTTTTTCTTTATTACTTGCAACTCTACAGTGGTGTTTTTATTTATTTAACTTCAAGCTAAATAATAAAAAATTACTACATATGCTGTAATTTTTACTACATATTGTATTTATTTTATATATAAAGTAAAACTTGCGAATGTTCTTCGTTACCTATACCAGAGCAATTGAATAAATTAAACTATTAAAACATTGGTTCATTTAAATATGAAAATACTTGAAGTCTCCTTTCTCTAATTTAAATATTGATACAGGAAAAATTCCTACGCTTCGCTCTCAAGGATTTTAATATGGTAGATAACTTACATCATCTTCCATACGAAGATCGTCTGAAACTATTAAATTTAAAAGCGACAGATTTTAAATTTAATAGTTTCACAGATTGCGGATATAACTTACATACATCAATTAATAACGGTGCATCACCATTTATCTGTTCGATATTTTTTTTTAAATTTACTTTATACATTTAAGTTGCAACTACATATTAAAGTACACAAAGTAATGACCTCCTATCGAATTCAAAACCCTTTAATTTTTGTGCAACGAAATCAATTTGATTTGTTCGTCCAGTATTCGACATCACTAACATTTTTCTTGGGCTTTTAAGAAATCCTAGTTTTCTTAAATGCAAAAGAAAAATGTTTGTTATATTAAATAAAAAATTCAATTCAAAATATAAAAAATAATATATTAAATTATTATTAATCTGAAGTAATATAAGAATGCATTATTCACAACAGAATGTTGTAATCCGCGATTAATATTTATTATTATTATTTTTGAGATATATATTAAAATGTAAATTTTAAGTTATAATTTTAAGAAATATTTATCCTCCGAAATGGATATTTATACGAAAATATTTTTTTGTAAATAAATAGTACAATAAATAGTAGCCGCGGTAGCTCAGTGGTTAGGACTGGGGCTAACAACATCTTTTCATAGAAACATTTTTCTATACCGCGCTACCTCTCGGCAGTAAATGGCAAACCTACGAGAGTAAAACATTGCCTATGAAAAGCTCTCAGCCGCCGTTCGGATTCGGCAATAAACTGCAGGTCCCACCACTTTGAGTAAAAATATAACACGCACAGCTCAAAATGGTGAGAGAGCTCGGCCTAAGTTCTTATAGGACTGTAGTGCCAAACTATTATATTATTCTTAGTACAACAATTAAATATTTGGGTTTTTAAATTGTCACTTAACATTCCAACTTTTAGTAATAAAAAGATCCAATATAATTTTAAATAAAAAATGATAGTATAAATTTGAAGCTTATTCAAAAATGAAATCATACGAATTATTATTTTTTACATAAAAATAAATTATTTTTTTTTAACTTTTTCAGTTAGTGCGATTTCATCATTAGGGTCCTGTTCTATAAAACTTTTAACTACGAATTAAAGTTAATCGAAGGAAATCATTTTGTTGAAGTGGCAATTTTAATAAGGATATAAAAACAAAAACATAAATTTATTTGTCAAAAATAATTTTAAATGCTTGGTAGGTTTTAATGCCACGGACTGTTATTGGTATTTTTTAAGGATCCATTATGCCCGATTTACATTGTATCTTCCGGAGATACGCTGTATCGCCAGGAGATACACCAAACGAGACGGCAACAAATCTTAAAAAAACAGTTTTTTTTCATTACTTTTAATGCATTTACGAAAGACGGATCATTTGGGATTGATTTTAAATAGCTTCTTTCATTGCGCTATTTTATTCATAAAATCAGAACTCTGACCATGCTTCCTTGGTGTTTTCAGATTCCATTTACCCCGAGTTAATCCACGAGTTAAGTTTTAATGTCATTCAAAGGCATCCGTAAATAAAGTGCTATTGTTATTCTGCAGGATTTAATTTATTGAATGTTGTCTTGAGTGCCTGCACCGCAATATTCTTGCCATGGTGGGCCTAAGTCCAGTCATTGTCCTACCAAGATATACATTTATGTTTGTGAAAATCAGAACAGATTGGCAGCCGATTTTGTTTATTTTGTTTTCCGTCAAACACATTATAGTATATTTATATCAGTCTTTTTTTAACATATTTCTGTTTCAGTTATTTATTATAGCAATTTTATAAAAAAATGCAACCTAGGCGATACAGTGAAACTCACAGAAGATACAATGTAAATCGGGCATTAAACTCGGATAATAGAATTGTTGGCGTATGTAAAGTACCTAATTATCAATCGCATATAATTTATCGAATATAATTAATTTAAAGATTCGAAAATGAGAATGCCAATGTATTATAAAATTATAGAGTATTTTAACGAGTACTGCAATGCAGACGTACCCTCAGTGAAATTCACAATCAACGAGTGCCAACAAAGCAACGAGTGCGAGTGTCAAAAACAGCTGTTTTCACTATGCGACGCCGACGCTGACAAAAACGTGACCGCGCGATGATTCAACTTATTGGACGCTGAACAAAAGTGGGCTCGTCCACTGGCGGATTCGTATCTATTCATTAGAAAAAAAAACATCATAAATTAACGTGAACAACAAACGTAAGCTTTTGCAAAACATAAACAAGCTGATATAGTTGAATACAATAAAATTAAAATCTTTAAAATAAAACTAACGGTAACGATAAAAAGAAGGGTGTACATTAAAAGGTAAATATTTCTTAATTTTAATTATATAAATATATATCAAAAATAAATGGAATACCAAAGTTTATTCAAAGAGACTAAAGTTGATTTGTTTTTGTTTCGCAGAGACGGAAAAAGTCGAAAGTTTTGCGGTGACCAATCGGATAACGTCTTTAAGGGGCGTATTCTGAACTCAAGGACGTTGAGCCTGTTTAGACGCAAGGTCTTCGCGATAAGTGTTGCGACACAAAGAAAAACAAGTAAGTTGGGTCTAAGGTTCAAGGTTTTCGAATGAAGTTATTTTTAAGGAAAGCTATTTTTTTATTGAGGTGATTTATGACAAAACACATTAGGTAACAGATTTAGGCGTCATGCAAGTAGTTTTTAACTGATTTTATCAAAATAGTGCATTTTTCACATAAAAATGATAAATTATATTTTCATTTACAGAAAAAAATAAAAACAGTCGAAAAAAACAGAGGACAATTGACACATCGTAGGACATGAGCATTGAAAAAATTACAGTTCATTGTATGAAAATGGGGTCGAATTCGGGCTAGTTGTGTCTACGGAGAACTAGACCAATACTAGTATTCAACTAGTCGTTTACACTGCAGGGTTGTTTTACTTCAAAATATATTTTGCTAAGGTAATTTCAGATTTTAGGATACTTTTTATGATTTATTTTATTGATAAATTATTTTGGGCAGAAAATTTAAAATAAAGTTTAATTTTTTTTTTTTTATTTTTATTAAAAAATAGAAAATGTAAATACCCTGCAGTGTAACGGACTAGTTGAATTCTAGGATTGGTCAAGTTCTCCGTAGACACTCAGCTAGCTCGAATTCGACCCCATTTTCATACAATGAACTGTAATTTTTTCAATGCTCAGTCCTACGATGTGTCAATTGTCCCCTTTTGCATTACATTTAAGTAGTTTTTAAACTAGATTCTTGTAACCAGTCTATAGACTAATTTTTTACAGTCAGTCTATAAACTTGTTTCTTTAATCCCTCTCTAAACTGGTTACTATTTACCAGTTGAAACACTAGAGATGTAAGATATTCGACGATAATTGCCATAATCAAGCGCATCAAAATCTATGTTTTCGCTGCCTAGGTCATGTGAACTGGATGGATTAAATTGCTCCAGTCAAGAAAGCTTGTAAAATGAGACTTAATGGTGGACAGCGTAGGAGAGAGCGATTGGCTCGGCTTGTTATCAGCAGCCCAGCCACGGTTGTATGTGTTTTTCAAATAGGTTATTTGTTAAATTTTACAAGTCCATGGCGGAAAGAAATAAAACAAATCGCAAGATGGAACCCACAATAAAGTTAAAAAGAAAGATGTTTCCTGCAAAATAGATAAATTAAATATTATTTGTATTTCATAATTTATTTTGTTTTTGACAATTTTGACACGTTCCTCTACGAACAAATTTTTGAATTGTTTTTCTCTGCATCCATTTTAACTAGCTACCGAACTAGAAACATTGTTACTAATATGAATTCTACATATTTATGCAACTAGTTTAGATTTTCCTGCAGGGTAATTTGATATTGAATTTTTATTAAAAGATGATTGATTTCGAAATTATTATTTAACTATTTATCTAGATTTCTATATTATTTCTCACTTGTAATATTTGTATATTCGCCAAAATACTGAAAAGCTAAAGCAATTAATACAAACGTCTTGCGACAAAATGCATTTTATCGATATCAGGAAACGCTGCTACCCAACAGCAAAATTAGTCGCATTAAGTTTGTTACTAAAACCAAATGTCAGTCTTTACGTCATGCGCTATATACAAATCTTGCTAAAAATATATAAAAACTGAAATAAACAATCGCACCGGCTGTTGCAGCGCTAGTGCAATATTTATTTTTACATAAATAATTATTGATAATTTCTGTTTAACTGCGCAGCACTTAAATTATTTTTAAGTTAGCTAGTAGTTTTGTTGCTACTCTAACGTTTATGACCGAACGGTGTGAAATTTAAATACTTTTTATATTTAAACTGTGGCCAATTTTTCGTTCAATTATATACACAAAACTATTATTGCATTTGGTAGAATATATCGGTTTCATTGTTCTACATTTTTCTGAATTTGTAAATCCTTCAGTATGAAAAATTAAGAATTTGTTATTATGTTCCTCCATTTGAAAAAACCAAAAGGAGTCGTGGTAGATATGAATTACTAGCTGGGATCTGTGCTTCGATGTGGATATTTTTTATTGGTGCTATAATTGTAGTAACCAAAACAAAAATAATTCTCCGCCAAAACAAAAATAATTCTCCGCCAAAACAAGTTTTCTCAAAGACAATTCTTCCTTCTTCTTCCCCATAGAATACTTCCCCGTAGAATTCTTCCCCATGAAATTATTATTATTCCCCGTAGGAATTTTAGTGTGGTGAGCTTTAGTGTGTTTTAGTATGGTGAGTTTCGATGTGGTGAGTTTAAAGCATTTGGGTTGTATACCCTTATGTGAAAATTATTCTCCGCCAAAACAACTTTTCTCAAAGACAATTCTTCCTAGTTCTTCCCCGTAGAATACTCCCCGGTGTCGTGAGTTTAAAGAAATTGGAGTGGTTTGTATACCCTGATGTCAAAAATATCTTCATATCACTGTAATAACGGTCGACATAACCCATCATGAAAATATAACTTCTATGGGGGGTGCCACGACTACTGGTAGAATGAATAAATATAACGCTGATCAAAATTTTATTGAATTTGCTATCCTAATACTGATAAAATGTATTTTTAATTTTTTGGTTATGTGAGAGATGCCACGTCCAGTCCACCATAGCCTATACTCTGCCCAGGTACAACGTACATATTGTGGCAAAATTTTATTCGATTCGGTTCAGACGTTTTGACGTCTATTCGGGACATACAAACAAACATTCACAAATATATAGTAGACGAAGATTTGTATTATATTTGATAAACGTCACTTCCAGGTCCTTTCCATCCGTCTGTCTGTTTGTGTGTTAAGAATACTGGAAAACGAAGAGCGCTTGAGCAATAAAATTTTTTATTTTAAAAATAACCCATATTTTGGATGTAATTTTAAATGCCTTTGGGATCGACTATAATGAAATGGTCGCCGATTACGTAATGAAAAAATTGACTACTTTGGCTGAATTTTAGAAATTAGACCGGATCTCTAGACTAGATATCTTACAAGGAATGGTATTATCAATTATGCTATTCCGAAATTCAAATGTAATTTAGGGGTCATTACCAAACACTTATTAGTATTTCACTTGTTTTGTAACTGATGATTGAATGCAGCGACTTGTATCACGTGTCTGTTTCTCTGTGACAGTCTGTTAAAATCACGATTATAGGGAAACGAATTGTAATTGATCAATGAAACTCACAATTTACATCAGTTGTATAGTTACGTTGTCTGGTATTAAAAATGAGCGTGATCGGGCGACCTTGAATTCGGCTAAATTTTGTACATGAGCTAAAGCTGGAGTTATAATAGAATACGTCACCGGATCGCAACGTAACGTAGCAATCCAAATACTACGGATTTTTACGTCCCGATAACGTACGTCACGTTCATTATAACCTTTTAACCATTTATCGAAACGTTACGTTCCGATGACATTTGAGCACGTTATGAAAAATGGACGTAAATGTATTAACACTTAAAAACGTTAGTATTTCAAGATATTCATTATTACGAAATGAAAAATTATGTACTATTTAAATTCCTTGATGTTATTTAAGTTATGTAATTTTGTATGGGTTTTATTTAAACTTATTATTTCTATTGATCTGGCTTTATTAATTAACATTTGTCGCCGTATATAAATAAAAACTTTTTATTTCTTTTGAGTTTTAAAATACCTGCATAACGCATATTGATTTAAACTTTGCACCTGATACTATTTTTTATCGTTTATACATTGTGTTGTTTTATTTGTTTGTTTTATTAATTGATTGGCAAGTCGTTTAAAGTACGTATTTTATTTTTAGTTCCCCTCATTTCTCTCTATTTTTTCTTTGTTAGTTTCTCTTCAAGTTTTAGCGTTACCAAGTACTTTGTTTCAACAACGTGTTAGCGATATTTAAACATTGTCTACAGCAACTAATGCGTGTTGCGCTGTCTTCTTTGGGCTCCCTCCGCACAATCTTATCAAGCGCAATATCATCTTGTCATAGAACAGCTCATTGCCGGACAGCATATCGCAGTGAGCGATTTGTGGTGCGCCAGATAAGCAGCTCCCCATAATCATGGCATTTATGATTAGAAATTTCTGCTGACCCAACAATGTCGTTGGCGCGATAAGCGCACTCAGTATTTATTTTAGTCAAGTTCAAGGGTTCAATTACGAACATCACTTTGCTATAATGGAATTTTTTGTTTTAAGTTTTATTCATTTTTCTAAAAAAATAATATATAACAGTTTATAAATAAATGTTATAGTATATTGAACCACAATTTTGAATACGAAACAAGTTTAATGCACAAACTTCAAGTGAGCTTGAACTAATTATTTGAATTTCTTGTTTTTACCGCTACCACCATTTATATTGTCTACAAAAATTCTATTTTAATGCAAATTTAATTTCAAGAAATTCTTGGCAAATAACTTTCAGTCTGCTGCGTAACATTGCAGCTGCTATTTTTATACAAAAGGCGCCTAAAACACACTGCGCCATACGCATCCATATAACTAATAATATTAATAATAAATTATATTATATCATGATTATCGTCACAACACCCAGCGCCACCTCTTTTATTCATTCATTCAATCAGTCAGTCCGTCAGCTGAATTTTATGTGTTATTTGTTTTTATTAATTTTCACCTCATTGTCGTGTTTTTCTCAGTATAAACGCCCCACACACAACACATAAACATCATTCGTTCGTCCTACATCGTCAATGCATGTCATTACACTGTGCAACATATTCGTTGACCCAAATTGTATTTTTTTTTTCAAAAATACAACTTAATTACCTATTGTATTTGCGTCATTTATTTGAAAACGTCATTCGACAAAGTTCATTGCCAACATTTTTATGTTAAATTTATAGAAAACTATGAAATTTTGTAAATTTATTTTTGTTGCCGATATAAGTGCTCGTTTTGTGGTTGAACCGGTCGGTATTTGTTTGATTTTTTTGAATTTTAAACTAATTTTAAATTTATGCATTGCCGTTGCTTTAAATATGCGTTTGAATGTTTTTTTTTCTCTGTCTGTCCGCTCTCATGAATAAACACGTTATTTACATAATTTAAAAGTTGTGTTTTTTTTCGTATTTCTTTACCGCGTGCATTGGTAGGGTTTTTGAACTGCTGCTTAAATATGCGCTATTAAAATATTTGGTAAACAGAACAAATAGGTTTTTATATGTACACTTAAAGTAAATGCAGTAAAATAAATTATTGTAAATCAAAATTCGGGAGAAAGAAAACCTTGTAGGTTGGACATTTTTAAATCCGATTACTTTTTTGTTAGCTATAATACTAAAATGGTTACTGTTTTCATGCACTATTTACATTTGAAATTCAAAATACATAAATTGAAATTCAGGAATTCCATTTTATTTTACAAACCCTAGTAGAAATTTTGGTAAGGCCATGGTCATGAAGTGATCATGTCATTATTTGAGATGATCGGGATATGACGAGGCCTATAATGTCCTTGTAACGCAGTGTCCTGATCATGTATTGACCTCAGGCCATGATCATATACTGATCGGGCATTTCCCCATTTTAATATTTACCCGACAATTTCCTTGTCTGAGCTCGATCATTGCCTGATGCTAATTTCGTTATGAGGAACAAATAATGTAGCTATGATCGGTAGCATTGACTGTTTAGATAATGTAAACCCTGCTATGGTAAGCATGATAAGGGCATGGAAAGGCAATGATCATATTTTCTCTAATTGGGCCTACCCAACGAAAACCCGATCATTTCCTGATGGCGCATTAGGAAAATTTCTACAAGGGTAATACATCAATTTATATTCATAACTTTTCATTAGAAATTCAGAAAATATCGATTGAAATTAATATCTTTCTATTTGAGATTCTAAAAACATCAATTTGATGTCCATTTGAAATTAATAATTGAAATGTAAAGTTGTAAATATCTATTGATGTATTCTGACAATCAAATTGAATTTCTGAATTACATATGATAACTTTTTTCCTTAACACGGGCCTTTTATAAAATTCCTAAAATAACGTAACTTTTTTCCTTAACCTTTTGTAAAATTCTGAAAATATCATAACTTTTTGATAACGTATATCTACCTACCATGTCCAATTTGATGCTCCATATCATTAAGAGATATCGTGTGATTTCTCCATCTACTCACAATAATCTCGTTAATCGCGTTAATAATAATAGTTTGGCACTACAGTCCTATACGAACTTAGGCCGAGCTCTCTCACCATTTTGGGCTGTGCGTGTTATATTTGTACTCAAAGTGGTGGGACCTACAGTTTATTGCCGAATCCGAACGGCGGGTGAGAGCTTTTCATAGGCAATGTTTTACTCTCGTAGGTTTGCTATTTACTGCCGAATGGTAGCGCGGTATAGGCCCAGACCAGGCTTGAACCGGGGACCTTCGGCGCTCAGTCCAACACAGTAATCTTGAGCTACCGCGGCATACTGCGTTAGGTACTATAAATATATTTGAAAAATAAAAAAAAAATGTTACATTGGTGCCACCATTAATTTATTTAATTTTTTTTTTAATACCACAGATTAAATCTCAAATTTTTAATAGATTTAATGTGCACTGCCTCTCAACTGCTGCTGTAGCGAAATATTTGTAGTTTTGTCGATTACATCGATCACCACGTTCTACCACTTTCTACTATGTTTTATCTCTCCTTGCTAAACATGCAATGACAACAACAATTAAATGTTAAAAATTGTTATCTGTAAAGAAATTCAATTAATTACCTTCGAGAAATTTTATCAATATTGTAGTTATTTTCCTCTTTGTCTTTTTGCAATCATGCTATAGATAAGATAAAATTGAAAACCACAACAACAATAGTTAACATATTTGCGCACTACTCTTCACATACAGTGTCAAGCCCCAAATCCTGACCTCTCTCCATAGCTGAAAATTAAATTTTTCTTACAAATTGTGTATTTATAGTAATAATTTATGATTTATTAAGTGTCCTGTCATAAAACCAAAATGAAACATGTTTGCTACAAAAAATTTATTTCGTATTTATTTCGCTGCCGATTTAATTTGTTGCTATTTTCAGCTGCATGCAGCTCATTGTTTGTCGTAATAATTAGCTACTTTTTATAACGTTTATATTTAATATTTATTGTTTATGGCTCCGGTCTGCTTTATAGAGTCAATATGCCATCTAAGCTTCGTGCAATGCCGGCGATAACTCTTTAACTGGTTTATTTGGTACTTTTTCTCGCTAATAAAATTGTGTGTTTAATCAGTTCTCAAAGTTCGATCGTAGTTTACCGATGTTGTCGACGTCGTCGTTAATATTGTCGTCGTCGTTATTGGCTGAGCAATGTTGTCGTTGTCGCCGATTGTTGTTGCTGATTTCAGTTGTTGCTTTGGTTATTCGCCGCGTTCCTGCGATACTTAAAACATTTTAGCACTTTAGTCTCGCAGTTACCACTCGGCGCCTGCACTCGACGGATGTGTTTTTTTATAATTTGTCTGCAAATAATTTTGAATTTTTTGCTTTCGTTTTCGTGCCGCTCTCTAAAGTGTTTTAATTAAAATTGCTGCATATTTTAACATAATTAAATATATATTATTTAATTTATAACATACATTAATATCGCTGTGGTGCGTATCTTGATTTTGTTTAACGTTTTCTGCATTTTTTGTTTGGTTTATTTTTTTTATGAAATACTTGTGCTCGTTTTTATATTTTGTTGTGTGTGTTTTTTATTTTAACTCTTTTTATCAGTTGCCAAAATTCAACGTAAACGGAAGTTAAGACTTTGAACGGTGAACCTTGTGTGCTTTTGCGTTTTATTTAATATGAATAATCGAGTGTATTTTTTTTTCATTTATTTGAATTTAGTAATTTTAAAATTGGCTCAAGCATTTGTTTATAATTTTAAAAATGTTGAAAAAGTGTTTGAAATAACCGGAATTAAAAGATGATAAAGTTATTCTTAAAATCCCAGTTGGCAAAGATATTTTTTGTGTAAATTTTTACGCAAGAGAACGATGTAAAACAAGTACTATGTTAAAACAAAGAAACGATTTGTTAATGTAAAGAATAATGAGATTTTATTATTAATATAATAAGATACCCTATTAAAAGATCAATGTTTTCGTGGATTTCTTACAATCGTATTTTGATTATTTTTAGTAATTACAAATAACAGTTCTGACAAAAAAAATTTAGAAAGTATTTTCTTAATTTATCAAATACTTAATTTCTCATTTTTTTAAACGATATATTTAAATATTTTTTTTAAAACAAAATTTAAAATAGCTATTAAAAAAAGCTTCATATACAAAGTTATTTATAATAAAACGGAAACACTTTATAAAATACGACCATTTTTCTAACAACTTTTCTACTACTTATGATGTAGAAGTTCATTTTCTTTGTAAAGTAAAATAGTAAAATATTTGAGATCTCTGGGTTAATTTTGTGGCATAAAAAAAACAAAGAGTTTAATTTTGTGATTATAAAAAAAATAATTCTTCTTGAGTTGCAGCAGTTTATTTCGTAGATATTACTAAAGCAAACAAGAATATTCTACTTGCGTTTTAGAATATAATTGTTTGGCTATCAGAGAAAAAAGTATAATATATTTTCCTTGAACCACTGGGTTAATTTCGTGCCTTATTAAAAATTAAAAACGGAAATATAAATATTCTTTTTTCAATGCAGAAGTTACCTAATATTGCATTTGAAATGGAGAGGTAAATTTCGTGGCTAATAAAGAAGACCGATGCGATGTAGAAATTAATTTCTTGGCTATCAGAAAAATAAATGTATTTTCTGGGATAATTAAAAATAAATAAATTAAGAACAAGAATTTTCATAGTAAGATGGCTATTTTCGGTTAAGATGGATAATTCTGATTATTTTTGTATGATTTGTTTAAGTCAATATTGTGACACAATACAAACAAATCAAATGAGATATAGGATAAAAAAATAAAAAGAATAATTTTACGTGTTCCTATATATAGGAAATTAATTTTTACGTATCTAAAATACTAGTGTTTAAATTTTTTTCTATTTCCCAAAAATAACTTCTATGAATCCAGTAATAATGAAGCGATTGGAATTTGTTTTCTTAAATTTAAGAAGATATATTCTGGAATTTTAATTGATTTGGTTAATATTGGCGATGAATACTTCTCATGTTTTAGTACTATATTTCTCACTGTGTAGTTAACTATTATAACGATTATTGAAAACATACAAATGTAAATTTTAAAATATTGTTGATCATTATATTATTCTATAAAACTACTAAATATCAATATTATTTCTGACAGAAATTAGAAAAACAGTTGTTTGACCAAAACAACTGTTAAATTTAAGAAGATATATTCTGGAATTTTAATTGATTTGGTTAATATTGGCGATGAATACTTCTCATGTTTTAGTACTATATTTCTCACTGTGTAGTTAACTATTATAACGATTATTGAAAACATACAAATGTAAATTTTAAAATATTGTTGATCATTATATTATTCTATAAAACTACTAAATATCAATATTATTTCTGACAGAAATTAGAAAAACAGTTGTTTGACCAAAACATTTTCATGAAAACGGCATTTCATATATTTATAAAACCAAATTAATTTAAAGTACCTATATAATATACAAAAAAACGAGTTGGGAAAGTTAGGTCACATGGGTAAGTTCGGTCACATGGGACGGACTGTTATAGTCGATCGGGCCCGACTATGGAATACCCTACACCTTAATGTGAGATATTTAATTGTATACCTTTAATTGTATACCTCAGAACATTATTCACATATCAGAAATTTACGTCTTATATAATTGAAAAAAATTGATTTAAAAGTATAAAATATCTAATAAAAATAATTTTAAAATAAAAGTGGGCGGACCACACCTATATTTAAAATTTTGTAAGGCAAATATTTCACAGATTTGTTTTTAATAATTTACGGATCAAATTTCCACTATAAAAACCCGGGAAATAATGAAAAAAAAATGTGGGCGCATATTTTTAGGTGAATTATAACAATATGTTTAAAATTTTTTAACTATATCTTGAATACTTTTCGAGTTATTAGTTCCAAAAGAGTTATATAAAGGGTTTTTCAACAGCGACGCTACAAAAGTAGAGCGACAGAGACAGCAAACGACGCCATATTTCTTACCGCTCTTTTGACATTTCTCTTCAGTAAGGTTTGCCATTTCATGATGGAAAGATATACGAATTCGAATTTCGGTAGTAAATTTTAAAAATTTCGACTCGTTGTTGGCTCGTATATCTTTCCATCATGAAATGGTAAACCTTACTGAAGAGAAAGAGCGGCAAGAAATATGGCGTCGTTTGCTGTCCCTGTCGCTCTACTTTTGAAGCGTCCCTGTTGAAAAACCCTGGAAAAAAACTTTTGTAGCGCTCTTATTGAAAAACCCTATAAAAGTAACTTGTATGGGACCTATTGTCCGTTGACCGATTTGGCTCATTTTCAAACTCAGTTCCTACTTTTGGCTAAAATACATTGAGACGCATTCTGATCAGTATTTCTCAAGTTTTTCTGTATTCGGACAGCAAGAGGGACAGATAGACGGACATGGCTAAACGGACTCGGGTAGTGATGCTGATCAAGAATATATATACTTTTCCATACCGGACACGCCTCCTAAGAGGCGTTACAATATATGCACAAAGTAAATATACCCTGTACCTCATAGGTGTAGGGTATAAAAACAATGAACCAAATATATTCAACTTAAAAAACATGCATTGATTTGCAATAATACACTGACATAGTCCCGAGCTAACTGGTTTTGTATAAATCATTTCATTTAAGTTGCATTAATTATTAATTTTGTTTAGTAGCTACTTATATTAAAAAATGTATGTGTAGCATTTTTCCTGGAATTTATTATAATTATATAGATTATATTTTTACTGGGTTTTACAGATAAATGAATTCATTATTAGATTGATTCAAAACTATTATAAATAGTTTATAATTTTGTTGCCGTGTCAACTTGCATAAACAACATGTTAAAGTTTTAAAGAGTTGTTGAGTCATTTTTAGACTTTGAACGAGATAGCACGTAGTAATAATCGAAAAACTCGAATATATAACAACGATTAACAACAGATTAAAAAAATGTCTTAATGCTTATCAAAATACCAGATTTAATCGTACCTAAATGAGTAATATTAACAAATAAACTGTAAAAACACTTAAAAGAACAAAATTAAAATAAATTAAAATGAGTAAAAATTTAAATTATAATAAATTAAAATTTATACAAAATAAAATGATATAATTTGAAATTAATATAAACCAAAACTAATATAAATTAAAATTAGTATAAACGAGAATTACAAAAAAAAAAAAAAAACAGTTTAAATTAGTACACCCAGAAAAAAATTCCCTTAAATCCCATTAAAATTGATCAATAGGGCAATTATTGATTTAATAGTATACAAAAAATAAATCTTTTCATATAAACTCAATGGCAATGTCATGGTATTTTCTAGTATTTAATGGTATTTTCTGATTAAAATAATAATTTATCCTATTGATTATTTTTAATAGTAAAAAATCATTATTTGTATTTTTTTCTGGGAGTAGTATTTGTCAATTAAAACTATAAAATTTGTAATACATTTTTACAAAAAGGATCACATTTCTGACTTTTATTCTGACAATATTATTTTATTCTTACAATATTATTTTATTCTTACAATATTATTTTATCTGTCAATATTAATACCAAAAGATATATTTATATTATTCAATCGAATACCAAATTTAAAATTACATCTACTATGTTTTATAGTATTCGGGTATGTTTGAACACCCAGAAAAAAATACTATATAAATAATAGTTTTATTACTATTAAAAATAGTCAATAGGATAAATTATTATTTTAATCGGTAAATACCATTAAATACCATGACAATGCCTTTGAGTTTATATGAAAAGATTTATTTTGTGTATACTATTAAATCAATAATTGTGCTATTGACCAATTTTAATAGGATTTGAGGGATTTTTTTTTTCTGTGTGAATTAGTGATCAAAATTCATTTTGGTTTCGAGTACGTTTTTGTTTTTAAAAGTTATTCCAAAACTGTTTGGTATTAATATAATTTGTGTTCATAATTTTAAACTTTCAAACATGAAATCGAATTATTTCCAGTTTTTTCAGTGCAAGGTTTAACTTACTTTAAGTTGTATGCATTTTTAAAAAGTCTAAAGTTCCTAATCGAAACGGCAGAAAGAATGTCATTGAATTTAAATGTTAAATGTGTTACATATTGAGTATAGACGAAATTACATTTTAGACTTGTGTTGTGACTGAAGATTTGACTGAAAACTGGCCATAAAAACTACCCAATCAATTTCTGAGCCACCTGATTTGTAATTTTAATAAAAAAAAAAAAAAATATTTATAAATATATATGGAACCTTTAGTAAATTAGTCTGTTATGTTTAATACTTTATAAAACCGGTATAACACTGAAATTGTTTATATCGTTTTTTGGTTTAAAAATTGTTCGGTTTTGGTATTAAAAATGAAACGCTTTAAATGGATATTTGTTGCATAGTTCTGAAATCTTACACATTTTCTACTAAACAACGCAAAATCATATGGATTGAAGACTGTTTGTTATGTTTGCTGATTTTCAATTAAAAAATATTTATATTAAACATTTTATTTAAATAATTTATTTGTTTTCATGCCAAAATTATACAAAACAAATATTTTTTTTATTAATAACTCTTTGTATAGCAAAACGACGATGTTTAAAAAAAAATATATTATGTTTTTATATAAAAACAAATATAATTCACATGCCATTAATAAATATGCTGTCAACTCAAGTGCGCTGACCTTAACCAACACACAAGCAACAATTGCTGCTGCTATGTTGTGTTTGTGTTGTGTATCTGTATCTGCATGGCTGGGGGGCTCGTCCGTCACTGGTGTTCTGTGATTAGGCGACTTGTTGTTTATTTGCAGCTGTGTTGCTATACTATAGTCTTTCGATAGTCGAAATTTAGAAAAAAAAAAAATTATGTATATAAAAAAAATTAGAAATCAGCGAAAATATAAAAAAAAAACTAAAACAAATTTTAAAAACACGCCATTAATTACGAACACACTTCTTCGGTCATATCAGCACATTTTTCATTTAATGTTTTTTTTTTCCTTTTTTTATTTTTACTTTTTTATTTTTTTTTTACTTTTTTTTATTTTTTAATTTTATAATTTTTTCATATAGTTTAAAATTTTTTATATTTTATACATTGAGGGCTTCAGCAGATTAAACAATAAAAATTAAACGATTTATAGATTAAATGAATATCACAGATGTAACCGTGACAAATTGTGTGCTATCAAAAACTTAATTTTGTTAAAATTGTAGATACTGTATTCAAAATAAGAAGCCGCCCTCATTATGTAATTTGTTTAGCTTTAAAACTTTAAAATGATATTAAATTTAGATAATTATTTAATATTTAATGTTTTTCATTTTTTATCTTTCAGATTTATCAAAATAATTTATTAAACCTACTTCCAACTACCACTGCCAGTCAGAGCCAACATGACCGAGGGTAAAAATGTGCCCAGCTCCAGTGCCACGGTGCCCTTTCGCCGCCTCGAATCGCGTAAACACTCGCTGATCACGCCCTCATTGGTCGCTGTTATCGATGAGGGCACCAGCACCGTTGCCTTTTCGATTTATACGACGCCCGATTTTAAGGAGATCGCTGCGCATCGCATTGAAATTGAGATGATATCACCGCAGGACGGTTGGTTTGAGCAGGATCCGCTCAAGATCATGTCCGCCATACACAAGTGTAGCACCGAAGCGTGCGCCCTACTGCCAGCGCTTGGCTACAAGCGTGAGGACATTGTCACGATTGGCATAACGAATCAACGCGAGACAACAATTGTCTGGGATCGCATTACAGGGCTGCCACTGCATAATGCACTGGTGTGGAACGATATACGCACTACGTCCACCGTGGATAATGTACTCTCGAAATTGCCGGAGCAGAGTAAAAATCATTTTAAGCAAATAGCAGGTCTGCCGGTGTCGCCGTATTTTTCGGCACTGAAAATAATGTGGCTGAAGGAAAATGTGGCGGCAGTGCGCAAGGCTTGCCGTGAGCGACGCTGTCTGGCGGGCACCATGGACAGTTGGATCATATGGAATCTGACGAAGGGTAAGATTATGGAAAAATTTGTTATAAAAATGGGTTTTAAATATAGCGGGGATGCAGACTACAGAACTACAAAATGTGTTTTAAAGTTTGTGTTGAATACCTGAATTGAAATTCGAACTACAATCGATCCATAGAACTTTAACCTTGAACGACTTGTATTCGATTTATGTTTATTTTTTTTTTTTGCATTAAAATCTGAAAGTTTAAAACAGGAAAATACTAATTTTATAAATTCCAATTCGATTTCAATTAAAATCTAGAACATGTCGGGTATTTCACATTTACTCGAATCAATTTTTTTAAATATTTTAAGTTCCGAAATTCACTTTCAATCGAAATTTAGATATACAGCTGTGTGAAAAATAATAGCAGCGCTCTCCCATAAATTATAAATTCGATTTTTTAGAAGTGTTGCGTAATAAGAACAATCGATTATTTTTATAATTTACAATTATTGGAATTATGTCATTACAATGCCGTCTTATTTTTCAATATTCTTAACCTATTTCAAAAAATATGGTAACTTTTGTAAATGAGTCTTTAATTTAGGTGTGAAAAATAATAGCAGCGATACCAAATTTGTTACAAAATCCATTATTTTCTTCAAAGTTTTTAAATTTATAACTTGTATTTATATTAGTTAGGCTAATTTGAAAAGTATTGTTGAATATTTGAAATATTTTATGGTGCTTTGATTAAATATGGAATATACGAAACCTTGTTTTAGTAAATCGCACAAATACTTTAAAAATCCTTGAAATTTTTTAATAGAGCTTTCAAAATTAAACAGGATATTGTTTATTCCATAGCTAAAATGTTAACTAATGCAAAACATTTGTCAAAAACTACGAAACACGTGTCTAAACGTAAAAAAAGTATCAAAAAATCACTTGTTTCAATATTACATATGATTTAAGTAATCTTTTTAGTGAAATGTCCCAAAGTGAAAACAATCTTGATATGCAATTTGTTTTTATTACGCAACACTTCTAAAAAATCGAATTTATAATTTATAGGAGAGCGCTGCTATTATTTTTCACACAGCTGTATGATAACAAAAATCTAATTGAATTAATTACACATAACTAGAACGGATTGCATTCGAACGAAATACATTTATTTTGTATTTAAAGATCGAATTTTAAATCAGCAAATACAAATTCGATTGCATTGAAATTTGAATACAATTTCGTTTGGAAATTCAAATTTGCCTCTCTTACTTAGATGGAAGTTGCTTAAATTTAATCAAAAATCACTTCATTTTCAGGTTCCCTGCACATCACCGATGTCACCAATGCCTCGCGTACTCTACTCATGAACATCGAGACGCTGCACTGGGACCCAACGCTGCTCAAAACCTTCTCGGTGCACAAAGACATGTTGCCCGAAATACGCAGCTGCTCCGAGATCTATGGCCGTGTCAGCGATCCCGACAGCGTGCTCAACGGCATTCCAATCAGTGGCATTCTGGGCAATCAACAGGCATCGCTGCTCGGACAGATGTGCATTAAACCGGGCCAGGCGAAAAACACCTATCGTTCCGGTTGTTTTCTGCTCTGCAACACAGGCGAAAAACGTGTCATCTCATCGCATGGCCTACTCACAACGATCGCCTATCGTTTGGGTCCAAATGCGCCAATCATTTATGCGCTCGAGGGTTCTGTAGCCGTTGCCGGACATGCGCTCAAATGGTTACAGCATAAAGTGCGCCTACTGCCCGATGCAGAACAGGCTGAGGCAATGGCAGTCACTGTGCCCACAACCGGCGATGTTTACTTTGTGCCTGCCTTTACCGGACTCTATGCGCCATATTGGCGTAAGGATGCGCGTGGCATTATTTGCGGCCTAACACAATTCACGACCAAACAGCATATTGTACGTGCTTCACTCGAGTCCATTTGCTATCAGACGCGTGATATACTTGAGTGCATGTATCGTGAGGGCGGTTTTACGCTAAATAAACTACATGCTGATGGCAAACTCACGGCCAACGATCTGTTGATGCAGCTGCAGGCCGATATTGCCGGTGTGCCAGTCTTTCGTTCGCAACTACTCGATTCGACAGCATTTGGCGCGGCTATGTGTGCCGCACAGGCTGACGGCATTAATCTGTGTCAGTTTGAGCCGGAGAAACGTTACTATGAGAATGTCTGCTATGATACCTTTTTGCCGACCAGCACGGATGAGGAGCGCTCGCATCGCTATGCGAAATGGAAGCGTGCCGTCGAACGCAGTCTGGGCTGGAGCGTGCGCAAGCAGACAAACGTGATGACGGACGAGCGCTACAAGTTGTTGTCATCGATACCGGCGGGCGTTTATCTGATATCGGTGTTTGCAATGTTGGTGCATTCGACGCTGAAGGTGGCAGTGAAATGAAATTTCAACGTAGTGCGTCGTGTGGCGTATGTGAATGGCAAATTTTAAGCAATTATCGTAGTCGTAGTCTATAATTTCAATATCGATTAATTATCGATGTTTGTTTTGCTTTGACTCTGTTGTCGTTTGCAACGTCAAACAAATAGAAAAATGTTTTTCTATACGATGTCATCTCTCGGCAGTCAATGGAATATCACCGCCTTGAAAAAGCCTCTCATCCCGCCGTTCGGATTCGGCATTAAACTGTAGGTCCCACACCATTTGAGTACAAATATAACACACACAGCACAAATGATGAGAGAGGCTCGACAAAGAGACTTGAGAGCTTTCTGACATGTTAATAATTAATCGACGATTAAACGCCTAGTGTGCAATTTCTAATTGTTTATTGATTGTCTTTTGAAAATCCTGAAATATTTTGAATATTTTTAATAATTACATATATCGAATATTCATTTTGTTTGCAATAGAAATGTTTTAATCGTTTTAACATTGGTTTTAGCGCATGATTTACATTAATCGATATAAATTAAAAATCGATTTTTTTATAAATATTTAGTTTTAACAGTTTTTTTAATAATTTCATTGAGCGTTAATCAAAAATTTTATATTCCAATTGAATCGACCGTTTTAACAGATAAACTTTTATCGATTTAAACCAAAAATCGATTTTTTTATAAATTTCTAAACCAAGTATTTGAAAATGGTTTAGTATTTAGCTTTTTCTTGTAATTTGATTTGTCATTGATCGAAATTTTGTATATTTTAAATTAAATTGTTCAATTATCGAGTTATCGATTTACACTACATTATAAAATAATTAAACAAATAATTTTTAGAAAACGAAGTAGTATTTTTGCTTTTTATAATAATACCATCCATAACTCTACTTTTGTATAATCGAATCGAAACTTTTTAAACGATTAAAATCTGTTTTTAGCACATGTTAGATTTCAATTTAATCGATTTTAATTAAACATTAATTTTTACTAAACAATTTATTTAAAAAATCGTGTAGTATTTAGCTTTTGTTTTAATTTCATTCGTCGTCAATCGAAAATTGTATTTTTTAACAATAAATAGTTTTAAACGATTGACATTCTAAATTATTCAATTTTCGATTAATCGATTTACATTGCAAATTGATTATTTTTATAAATTACTAAAGAAATATAATTATTTCATTAATTTTTGTGCAACGAAATCGTTTAACCGATTTAAAACATAAATTGTTTAATTTTCGATTATTTTATTTAGATTAAAAAAGTAATCGTACTTTATAAATTTCTAAACAAATGGTTGTAGGCAGTATTTGGCTTTTTATAATAGTTACAGTCATCAATGAATGAAAATTGTCTTTTTTTACAATGAAACCGATTGAAATCTGAAATTGTTCAAATTTCGATTTTTCGATTAATCAATCTAGATTTTTTTTTTATAAATGTCTAAACAAATTATTGCAAAAACGAGATTTTGCTTTTTTAATAATCCCTTGATCAAAATCAGCATCTTCTAAAAAAACTTTTATATAATAAACGTTTGTTTTAATGATTATCTAGTTTAAATAAAACGATTTAGCTTCAAAATTGATTTATTAATAATTTTTCAAATAAAATTTGTAATTTTACAATTTTTATATTTATATAAAAAATAACAACGAATAATCGATAAACGATAGTTTTTTAAAATTCTGCCATTCTACATAATGCGCTTGTAAATAATGTAATTTGTATTTTATCCCTTTTTAAGTAGTTTTAAGCCGAAAAAAATAAGATTTTTTTTTATAAGCCAACTCTTGCAACTACTTAATACTTAAAGTTGTAAAATTTTACAAAATGTTATTGTAATTTTATTGTTTTATTTTTGCTTTATTTTAAGCTAAACTTAAATTTGGTTGTGATAAAACTTGAATGGTTTGTTTTTGCCTCAAAACAGCTGCGGTTGCATACGCTTTAAAAATTGTAAATACAAAAATAAACTTAATTAAAAAATATATATTTTTAAATATGCACATTTGTCCAAGACATGTGTGCGTCAAATTATATTTATGCTTAAAAGACACATTTTTTAAAATTAATTTATGTACTATATATTTTAGTATTTTAACCATTTCCAATTCATTTGAATTTACCTTTTTATAGTATGTATATTATTTAGCATTAACATAATTATGTTTGTACTTATAAAAAAACCGTTATAATATAAAATGTATATGACTTATATTTCTGTTTTTTTGTTGCTACAATATTTAAGTTAAATTTGTTCGAACTTTGTCGCAATTATGACAAAACACACCCATTCTTTTCTTTTCAATTGCGTCAATGCAAGCGATAACAATGTTAATTATTTTATCATGGACATTGACATTTTATAGATTTGTTATCGTGCGACACAATAAACATTTTTGCGCTTAGTTATAAAATTAATTATAAACTTGAGAAATTATTTTATAATATCAGTTCGAACTTGAATAAAAGTTGTGTACAAGAATTTTTCCACTCGATAAAAGAAAATTGTAAATATTGTTGTATTTATTTATAGATGCAGTATAAAGGAATTTTAAGATTCAAAAAAAAAAAGTGTTTTTAAAATCAATTAGTCATATCGACTTTCAGCATGTAAAAATTGTCAGTTAGTGGTTGTTCAATAAAGGGTTTTTTAACAGGGCCGCTACAAAAGTAGAGCGACGGCAAACGACGCCATATTTCTTGCCGCTCTTTTGACATTTCTCTTCAGTAAGGTTTGCCATTTCATGATGGAAAGATATACGAATTTGAATTTCGGTAGTAAATTTTAATAATTTCGACTCTTTGTATATCTTTCCATCATGAAATGGCAAACCTTACTGAAGAGAAATGTCAAAAGACCCTTGAAAAAAACTTTTGTAGCCCTCTTATTGAAAAACCCTTTACAATAAATTTTATATATTGAAAGCAGTTTTCACAACGAAAAAGAAAGTGTACAATTTTGGTATTATTTTGTGTTTTAAAGATTTTTTTATGTTACAAAAAGAAAATTTGTGTAATTGGTAATAATTTCAGCATGTATCGTCGTTGTAGAACGAAAAGTCACGAAATACATTTTAACGAATAACTTAAATTTCGAGTTTGTTGATTAATATTGTAAAAAGTAATTGATGCATTTTTAAAGTTGAAATATCAATTGTTAGATTTACATTTTCTTATTGAGACGACGATATTTAGTTTATTTGAGACTTAAAAAAAAATTGTATGGAAAACAAGTGATTTTCAGACAATCAGTCATTGTTGTATTTAATAAATTTGTTATTTTGATATTGGTAGTTTCTGTAAAACGTCAACATGACGTAATTTTCATTTCTTGTCGAATAATTTTGTTGACATTTGTACAATTTTGACGTCACAGAAATAGAAAATTTGATCACTTGATTTACAGAAACTAGCTGTCGATTTCACAACGAAAACCGAAAGTAGGTAAATTACAAAATTTGATTTGTATAGAATTTTATATTTTAGAACAGAATAACAAATTGTGAAATAGGTACCTCCATGGTTGAAGTATACACAGGTTAAGTCATCTTTAAAATTCAGGCGCCATTTACTTTTTTTTGAAAACTGTTTGAAAGTCTCAATATTTGTTTACGAAAAATTCAAAACAGAACATCAATGCTTTGTTTACAATTTCACAAAATTAACAAAAATTCAAAACTCTAAAATCATCAAATCTCAACATTTAAAAAAGTTTAAAGACCTCCATGAACTATTTAATTAAACCATCGTGCATATAAAACGCAAAATAGTTAATTTGTGCAGTGAAATTTTAATAAAATAGTGAAAATTAAGTGCAAAAAACATAACCTTTAAATAAATTTTAAAATGACAATTGATTGTTTTATTTTCAATATTTTATTCTTGACATTCTCAACATTCTGTATGCCAACTATCTGTCTAGATGAACTAACCTTTATATACTTCAACCATGGGTACCTCATATTTTCCGCACATTGTTATATTCATTAATAGATTTTCAAATCTTAGTTTGATTCTTTGATAAAAAAAAATGTATAAAACAAGTTGTATGTTAAAATTGTGTAGCATGTTTAAATTTCCAATCAATTATTGTTATATTTAACGAATTTTATATCGTCGTTGTAGAAGTAAAAATCAACAAAAAAAAAATTTTTGAAATTTTAAATTAGAAGTTTGTTGGTTATAATTATAAAAAGTAATTGATACATTTTTAAAGTTGAATTGTCAATTGAAGATTAATATTTACTCATTATTTGTTACAAATATTGAGCTCATTCAACAGAAAAAGAAAAGATTTATGTAAATGAATAATTGGCATTTTGAAAATGTTGTCGGTGACTTTTAGTTCTGGCATTTTGAAAATGTAGTCGGTGACTTTTAGTTCTAGAACGACAATATTTTAAACTCATAATTCTCAACAAAAAAAAGGTATGATAAATTATAAAATTTGACTACAGTTTTTTGTTGTTATGAAAATTTTATTTAATTAAAAAAACAAAGTGTGGCATATTTATTACTTTCAGAATATGTAATTGATAGAAATTCTTTAAAATTTGGGTCATATTAATATAAAAAAAGTATTTGCTTTTAAGCCACACTACAATTTCCAAGCAATTCTTCTATTTTACTTCAGATTTTCAAAATAAATGGAAGTTTTTGTTAATAAAGGGTTTTTCAAATGGGAGAGAAATGTCAAAAGAGCGGCAAGAAATATGGCTTCGTTTGCTGTCCCTGTCGCTCTACTTTTGTAGCGTTCCTGTTGAAAAACCCTTAAAAAAAACTTTTGTAGCGCTCTTTTTGAAAAAACCTATACCTATTAATTTGAAATGGTTTTTAGTACAGAAATTGATGCAAATTCGAAAATATTTGACAATCCGAAGTATTTGATTCAATTTTTGAACTAAGTCGATTTTTTTTAATATGATCCAATGAGTCTGAAATACTTTTAATACATGTATACAAATTTTATGTTTAAAATACAAAAATATTCGTTTTCCCAAAATGTACGTAACATGCTAATAATGTTCATTTAATGTTTTTTTTTTCAGAAATTGTTATAAAATGTGTTCATTAATTGTAAATGTCATACATTTGTAAATTTTTGAATTTGGTTAATATTTTTTTGATTGTAGTATTTATAGAATCAGCTACAACTCAATTATAGACACTAGAATAATTTATAAAATCAAAAACTGATTCACAAATATTTAGGCTTGTTCTGATATTTACTTTCAATCGAAATTTCAAATACCAAGCTACAAAAGCTACACAAATCAAATTAATCACCTTATTTTGTAAAACGAAACGAAAAGTGACTCGTTAAAATTCGAGTGACTGCTTTTGTTTAATTTTTCATGTTTTCGTCGTTTTTATTTCATTAATACAAAATAAAACTGGAATTTCTGACGTTTTTTTGACGAATCACTTTTCGTTTCACAAAATAAGGGGCTTTATTTGATTTCTGTAGAACGAACCAATTATGTAAAATATTTAAATATTTTTCTAATTTCATGTTATTTGACTACTTTAAATTGTTGAAAATGAAAATATCTTGAAATACAGAAATTATATTTTGTATTGAAAAATCTAAATTTTTGAAAGTCAAAAATAAAATATTAACTGGAAAATACGACAATAGTGTTGTATGAAAAATATGTTCTATTGGATAAGAAAATCGATGTGGAGAATTTACAGTGAAATCCGTATATTGCAAACACACCCAGCGGGATTTGAATGTTCGAGTTATTTCAATAATTTCAAAATTAAATTGAAATAACATCTACAAAAGAAATAAATTAATAAATCGTGCATCTGTTAGGAAATTTAATTCAACAAACTATCAATGAGCAAAATCGTATAAAAACTATAGAGTATTTATAAATTCAAAATTCAATAGAACCCTAACAGGAATAAAAAAATAAATATATTATTGATCAGGGTCACACTCTGACTTTAGTAAGTGTTTCAATTTCGTCTGTTGTTGATTGTACAACTGTTGTGATCTCTTAATAAACATACTTAATAATGTATTTCCAACAAAAATAAAAATTAAATATGTAATTAGTCGAGAGTGTGTCCCTGGTCTAAAATATATGTAAAGGATTTTTCAATAAGAGCGCTACAAAAGTTTTTTCAAAGGTTTAGAAATAAAACTATTTCGTTAGTTTTCTTGCTAAAAGAAGGACATGCTACAATAGACTGACAATGGATTTCAATGATTGCAAATCGAGAAAAGGTCAACCCTTAAAAATGATCCATTGGATGAGAAAACCTATGTAGAACATTTTCTCCTGACCCAACGGGACCTGCGACAGGGACAGCAGTCGACGCCATATTTCTTGCCGCTCTTTTGACATTTCTCTTCAGTAAGGTTTGCCATTTGATGATGGAAAGATATACGAGCCAACAACGAGTCGAAATTATTAAAATTTACTACCGAAATTCGAATTCATATATCTTTCCATCATGAAATGGCAAACCTTACTGAAGAGAAATGTCAAAAGAGCGGCAAGAAATATGGCGTCGTTTGCTGTCCCTGTCGCTCTACTTTTGTAGCGTCCCTGTTAAAAAACTCTTTAAATACTTCTCTATAACTAAAATGTCTATTATCAATTAAAAATACTAAAAGTGCCTGTTATAATCATTGCTTTTGTATTTTTTTATCTGCTTTTGCTCGTTGATATACTCATTTGTTTAGTTTATGACGTTTGGTACTTTCCATTTTGAAAATATCGATTTGGGTATCAAAACGCGAATTTGCAGTTCCCGTTGGGTCAGTAGAAAATGCTCCACATAGGTTTTCTCATCCAATGGATCATTTTTAAGGATTGACCTTTTCTCGATTTGAAATCATTGAAATCCATTGTCAGTCTATTGTAGCATGTCCTTATTTTAGCAAGAAAACTAACGAAATAGTTATTTTTTCTAAACCTTTTTTTTTAGTATATTCAATTATATTAAAGGATTAATATTGATTAATATTATAGGAATGCCATACGATATATTTATATGTAATTTTAAAGGATACGAATATTTTCCACATCGTTTATAAATTGTCTATGTATAACAATTCTTGGGAAATACTTTAAAATGTAGTTATTAATATTTACTTCAATTCAATCTTTACTTCGCACTTGATAATCATCGATTAAAAATACTCGGATGTATTAATATTTTTTAAATATTGTTATCGTAAAAACAATTTTTAAATTATCTACAATTTTGTAATAAGTACTAAGGGTGTCTGAGAGTTCGACTAAATTGCTGACTAAACTAAATTTTGTCGGTAATGCAGCGTTTACTTTTCAATTTAGAAAATTTTCGAGCAAACTAAATTGAACCAAATTGGAAGACATCAAACAGACATATGATAATCGATTTATTAGGTACTTTAGCAATTACCGGTTACCGAATGGCGATCGAATCAAAACACTACATTATAGTTAAGTCAGCAATTTAGTCGAACTCACACACACCCTAAGTACAATAATCGAAGTGTATTTGAGCCAATATTTGTCTATTTTAATTGAATTAAGGGCTGTGCGATAAATCGTTTTGCCGGAAATTCTGTTTAATCGCAATTAATCAATTATTCGATTAATCGAATTTTTCAATTAACCGAAAATACGATTAATCGGTTAATTACAACTTTCAATTAATCAAAATATTTTTTATTTGAGAACATACAAATACTGTCGAAACAAAAATATACAACGTTTTTTTGTGTCTAAAAAAAAAACAAAATAAAATAGAGAAATTTAATATACAAATGTCTTAAAATATGCATAACAAGTAGATAGATAACGATTAATCAGATTTATGATTAATCGGTTAATCATTAAAATCTGATTAACCAATTAATCGTATTTTTGGTTAATCAAAAACTACGATTAAGCGAAAAATTGATTAATCGTGTTTACGGTTAATCAAATTTTCGGGTAAAACGTTTAATCGCGCCGCCCGTTAAATGCTTCAGCTTTCTTACGATTTCGTATTAAAATATTAACGATATTTATAGTTACAAATTGACGTTTTCAATAATCTTTAATAAACCAGGTTTTCGAGCTTATCTAGATTCTATAATGATATCGATGTTTTTCTCATTATAGATATTAAGATGATATCGAAATTGTTTTCAATTTCGATAAACAAGTTTTATTTGCTCATTAAATTATGTTTTTTTTACATGAAAACCAAAATTGTACATAATTCTATTTCAAATATTTTTTTAAGTTTCATATAGAAAATTTATCGTTATTTCATCGAATTCAAAATGTACGTCAAATAGTTCGCCATTCATACGAAAGCTGAAGCATACCCGTATATTTTTATTTATTAAGCAATTTCATTATTCTTGTTTTTCAGCCAACACTTACCAAATGCAAACCACATTATTGGAGTCTATTATTTATGCTAAAATGTTCTAACTAAATGTAAATAATATTTATATTAAAACATATTTTAAATAAATACTTTTTTTATATTATTCGATATATTTTCAGAAAGAAAAATAATGTGTCAAGAAAAACGCCACTCTTTAAATCCACAAATACTACTCAAAATTGATGACAGTTTTCGAAAAAACTTACATAAAAAGGAAAACTAAAAGGTTTAAAATTAAGCAACGATTGGAATGTGAAAAGCGATTGTCACTTTACAATGTTCGAGCTACATAATAAGGCTTTCAATAATGTTCAAAAATAAACGTATGCAATTCGGATTATATGTAAAGAACGCAGCAGTAGGTGAAGGTAAGTAGATCTATATATTTTTTTTATATTTAACACAGAAAATGATAAATAACTCGGAGAATAATTGCATAAAAATTGGGTGTTACAAACGAATGACAAAAATGAATAACCCTTTCACTTTAAGTGGAGGAAATAAACTTGAATAAGCTCAGACATAAATAAATTGTACAACATACATATTAAGACCTTTCGAAAGTATTTAATAAATATTGATTTGCTCAGATAAACAATATATTTTTCGCAAATTTAAACCGTTTCAAATAATTCGCTACAATCGATCATGTCAAACACACCCATTGCCAAGAATGGCGTCATTATTATCAAGTCGTTTCCGTTAGTTATTTATATATTTTTTTATCGAAATAACATAGGTGGTAGGTACATCGTTTTATAGATGTCTTATCGCCAAAATTGCACAATAAATAAGAGCGCGCACGCCTTTAATCTACTATCGCCAATAACAATTATTGTGAAATTCTATTTTTATACTTGTCAAGTACCATTCATACTTTTATGTAGCTTTTATAAAAACACACCTTTTAAACAACTCTTTTAATTATTATTGTGATGGCAAAAATAAATAAGAATAGTTGTAAAATACAAGAAGGGTTGTATAATTTGACTAAGAAATTTGCAAAATACACTTTCGATGTTTGTGAATTAATTTGTTTCTTTATATTTTTATTTTTCCACATAAACTCAATTATTAAAAGGTTACATAGAGTTTATCGTTTTGTTGTTTTTTGTACTTTTTGAATGCTGCTAGCAACAAAAATCTATTTTTTATTGGAATTTTTCGTTTGTGTTGACACAACTTAATGTAGGTACTTAGTTTTATGTACATCTATGCGCGTGAAATTGCCACATGTGATAATAGAAACATTATATTAGTTGATGTTTTTAGTGTAGTATAGAATTAGGTTTGTCAATTCGAAAATCTTTTATCAATATCGGGATTAGATGATAGATGTTCAACATTTTGTAAAGTAGTACATTTTACTTTACAAAATGTTGAACATTTTGTAAAGTAGTACCCTATTCTGTCATTAATTTTGAAAATGTCACTATTTTTTCTAAGGTCCGCTAAATAAAACATCTTTTATAATATTACTTTATCGAGTATACGAGAGCATTTCATTTTTCAAGGTGGTCCAAATTCCGATATTTACTTAAAATTGAAATTTTTACCAAAAATTCAAACTTCAAAATGTACCTACTAAATATACCTTGAGCCGATCAATAGTAATTTTAATAAAATATGTGCGCTTTGTTATCACTTTTCTCGATGCCAAAATTTTAATATTAATTGAGATTATCCTAAAATTCAAATATTGCAAAATCAACAAAAAAATGTTTAGTACCTTCAATAGGTTAAAAAAAATTGTGAAAAAATCTTTTCTTAAATTTTAAACTTTTATTTATTGTATTTATATTTTTAAATAAATACATGAAATCAGTTAAAAAAAATCAATTACCGCTTTCCAACACTGTTTCACCGAGTAACGGTTTATATATTTTACATGCAAACAAATTTTCGCTCGCCATTGAGAGATCAATTGAGAGATCAATAACAATGTAAAAGAAGAAGAACAATTTCTTTGCTCCATCTAAGCAAGTACAAAAACAATGTTGACCTCCTCATATTTTTCACTATCTTTCTCGTTTAGTTCAGTGCGTGCCTTCAATTCATTTGGTTGTAAAACGAAATATTTTGTTTGTAATATTCTGAAAATGTCGTAATTTCCTGAAAAGTTTAAAACATATCATAAAATCAAGTATATTAATATTGTAAAGTTGTTCAAAATTGTAAATTTGTTAAAATGTGTGCAAGAAGCAATCACAAAAGAAGTAAAGACCTTTTGGATGTTGAAGGCATAGACCACAAGACATGAAACTCCGTCAATGTAGATGTAAAAATCGTTTTGTTAGTGTGCGTCGCAGTCGCAATTTGGACAACTTTTTATTCAACTTAGACAACTTTTATTCAACTTGGACAATAATGCCACAGATTTTCTCATTTTAGACATTTTTCCCCCTTTATATTCAACATATTCACCACTGCTTTTGATGTTTGCGCCAAACAGAAATTTAATAACAAATTAATTTTCTGACAACATAAAAATACTCAAAACAAACGTAAACAACGTTTTAGTTTATATATATTTAGTTTTATTCAAAAATTGATAGTGTGGGTACAATTTTCAACCGATTTTGATACGAATTATGGATGATATCGTTGTCAGGCATGATGAAGAGCTATATTTGGCTGAACAAGCGTACGAAATTGTCAACTAGGACAAAATTTTAAAATATCTCTACGGAAAGGGATTATCGGACTGTTAATTGCTTAATGCCCGGATGCATACAACTTTTAACCATGAGTTAGAGATGGAAATCGATTAGTTAATCTATTTAAAAATGAAATTTATTTGTCAGATTGTTTTTTACTGATAACTGTATTCAACCGGCCGTAAGTAAATTCACAATTTTAGTTTATTTTATTTAACGTCCTCATTATATTTAAGCGCAATATTGATCCATACACATAATTTCATTATAAAAACGATTTATAATATAAATATTAAGATAAACATAATATATAATAAATTTATTTTAATATTGTAATATTTGCAAAAGTTTTGTCCCTTTTTCCCTAAACTAATGAAAAAGGGGACACACTGGTTTTATTCACCAAATTGCTATTTTTTTCTCGTAAATTTTACAATTTTTTCAGAAAATGTTAATTATTTTTTCACTTTTCCCTTAGACTATGAATTTTAGGCATAGTTTTAAAAAAATAGTGCAAATTTTTAGACTCATTACGTGTAACTCAAAACTTCTGCATTTGAGTAGTTCGGTTGCAAAAAATGTGTAAATTTTGGCAAATTTCACAAAATTTTCAGCATCTGAATTAACAAACAGCTGTTTTGTGTTGTTGAAAATTTTACACGGTGAAACAACAACAATGCAAGCAGAGATGCGGCAGAGCTCATGTACACAATCCGTGTACCAAAAAATATCATAAAAAACAGGATTTTGCTATGTTGAATATGTTTTTTGCGAAGTCGCACGTCTTATAGTCTTTGGTTGAAGGTGTCGGCCATTTTTTTTTTATTGTAGGGTTGCCAAATAAAAACATTCTAAATAAAAACATTCCAAATAAAATTAAGATTTTTCGAGTATTGAGTGAAATATCTTGAAAGCTAATTGGAATAGGCTGAACTGCAGTTTATCGGTCACCTCACCAAACTTTTGCCAAAAAAATATAGGTAAATAAAAAGAAATGTTTATCGCTCAAGCAATTTCTGAAAATTTCGTTTTTCTAAAAAAATAATATTTAATTTTTAGGAGAATCTGGGTGACTGTAATACGATGGTTTTGTTTTTGTCTTAAAATATTTGGAATATATTTAAAGCCTTGTTTTGACCCTGTTTTTAGGAGAGTAATTGTCTTATTTTTTTGTATTTAGAAGGTCGTAGTAATTATTGGGCTGAACCAGTTTGCCATCCACCTCACCAAAGCGAATAAAAATTTGTCGTGTCCTTTTAAATAAAAAAAAATGTAATTTCTATTAAATTTTGTCCCTCTCTTCACTGAAACCCAGCAAAAATCAAAGACGAGGGGATGTCTAAAAATTGAATTTCAAGTATACACTAAAGTTAGATTCACACGATTGAATAAACAGTCAACTTTTGAATCAATTTTCAATACAATTTAAATAGCAATCGTGTGATTGCCTAATTTTGCATACAAAATTTGGGCAATCACAGATTGATATTACGACTTAAGTTAATCATTATTAAATTTTCAAATTCTTTTTAAAACACTAATTTTTCAAAAATCTACAGCCGTCAGACACTCGGACAGCCATTCATCTCGATCTTATAATACCAACAACAGCAGTAATGTCATCGTGCAGATTTCGAGTTCGTTGGTCACATCCGTCACTTCGACGTCCCTTTAAAGTACCAGTACCAACAGTACCGACTCCTTGATGACGGTTCCACTATCCAGCAATAACATTATCATCATCATCGTATACCAGATGCGACTGTATTCTTAGAGACTAAATACTAGCACGACACTGCTCAAGTACAGCACGGATGCGCTTAATCAAGTACTTTGGTAAGTGCAACGTTTATAAATTATTAAAGTATAGAATTTAGAGTTTTAAATGCGGTTTTGATAAACGTATTATGTATTAATAAATAACACATTAGGGTTTCACTTATTTGACACTTTGTTCAATTTTTAGTTTTCTCACCCCCCTAGTATTAATACTTTATTAGGGACAAAAAATAAGATATGCAAAATATTTTTGAATTTGACGAATGGGAAAACGTGCCGCAATGAATTTGAAAATTGTACTGGGATCGAATTGTAGAATATTCCGAAATTATATTTAGAGTAAGCAATCTTCTAGAACTGTTTGCGAAAAAAAAGTATATGTAATCGGATTTTCGATAATTTTCCGAGTTATCGATTGTTTTATACAGCAGTAAACACATATAGACCAAGGAAAATATTTTAAGTAGGCCATGCTTTAAAAAGCTTAATTAGTTTCCATTGAATTGGTATACAAATTTTGTGCCAATGTTTTGTGTTTATATTTAAAAAATATATACTTTGATTTATATGTACATATGTGTTTACTGCTGCATAAAACAATCGATAACATGGAAAATTATCGAAATATTGAAAATCCGATTACATATAATTTTTTTCGCAATATTTCGTTTTGAAATATTCTAAAATTCGACTCTTAGTACAAATACACCTCCTAGTACAATTTTAAATGTACTTGCGGCACGTGTTCTCGTTGTTCAAATTAAAAAAAATGCATACATTATTTTTGAGTCCTGTGAAAACCAATTTTCCCGATCTTGAAACTTTCGTTTAAACTTTAAATGTTCCTTAAGTCCTGTTTTTCAATCACATTTTGACAATAAAGTCAACATATCAGAAATATTTGAAATGTCATATTGATGAAATACTATTGGCTTTCTGTCTGTATAATTTAACTCCATTTGAAAATGTGGAATAATTTAAACCACGTTTAAACCTTCACTGAATAAATGAACCTAAAGATTTCGTGATAAATTAGATGATGTTACGAAAACTGAAAAATTTCTGGGATTATTAGATATTTGAAATTATTGGCATATTAGAAAATTTAGATTTTTTGGTAAAAAATTGTAAAAGTTTTATATTATTGTAGATTTAAATGTTAGCATCAATTATATTTTCTAGGAGATTTTGGTTGCATCAAAAACTAATAAAAAAAAATCGACTGTTCAAAGGTTTTAAAATTGGCATTTTAAGACCTTTTATTTTAAAATTAATGAAAGGCTCAGTGGGAAATGATCGTTTTGAAAATTATCCATTCCTAAATCGTAATGGCTCAGTCGAAAAGTTTCCATCGGAGAAATATCACTTTCGGGAACACTTCATTCGGGGAAATGTACCTGCGTATGTCAATTTCTGGGAAAAGGTCCATTTGGGGAAGTTTCCGAAAACTGTGCAGAGCTATGTTAGGTAGAATATGGCAATAGAAGAAGTGTTCATTTCGGAGATATGTCACTTTTCGACATTTATGCATCTGAAGAAATGCCCATTTCGGGGAATAAATTGTATGTGCGTAATGACCTTTCGATAAAATGTTTATTTGAGAAATTGTCGCTTTCAGGCTTATGTCACGTCGATGAAATGTCAGGAAATGTTTCTTGCAAAATGTGAATTTCGGAGGAATTCCCTTTCGGGACTAGGTTCATTCAAGGCAATGTGCCTTTCAGTGAAATGTCCTTCTGGAAAGTTTCCATTTTGGGAAGTATACCTTCGGAGATGTGCTCATTCCCTATTTATTTATTTTTTTATTGCTTCGGGGTAATGCACTGCGACCTGAATAGATCTATTGTGCCCCGCTTGATACCATGACTGAAGCCACTCTCAGCTGTGGCATCTCCCTATACTATTTATAGGGGGTTCTGGTTTTAATAGTTCTATAGGATGTCCGTCAAGCCTATTTCCGTTAAAAACCTGATTATATGGTTAGGGTTCATCTTTCTAATATCGTTTGGACTTGGTTGTCGATTTCCAAGTATTTGCATTCTTGTACGCATTTGCGCTGGACACGTTTCTAAAATGTGTTCTGGATCTTCATCGTCTTCTAGACAGAATCTACATGTACTGTCCGTTTGGATACCCATCCTAGTCAGATGTTTAGCTAGCCGACAATGACCTGTAAGAAGTCCTATTAGAATTCTCAGGTTTTTCTTCGATAGTTTAATATATTCTTTAAATCTTCTTAAGTCATAGGACCCAATGAATTTCTTTGAATGAAGCATTTTAACCTGCCCTAACCATAGTTCTTCTCTGGTGTTAAGTAGTTCTTCTCGTAATAACTTTTTTACAACACTATCACCGATTCCACAAAAAGGTTCGGGACCTATTAGCTTTGTGGCGGCTGCTTTCCGTGCAAGTTTGTCAGCTTCTTCATTGCCTTCTATTCCCCTGTGGCTAGGGACCCAGAGTATGGTGACACTATTATTCATACCTAGTTTATTTATTTTACCTAGACATTCCCATACTAGTTCTGAATTGATCTCGTAAGATTCTAATGCCATTATGGCTGCCTGGCTGTCCGACAGGATTGCTATATTTTTATTGCTATAATTTCTATCCAGATTGAACTGAACTATAGCGTATATTTCCGCTTGAAAGATACTGGTGTAATTTCCCATGGCTTCGAAGTATTTGGTCTAGGCCCATATACTCCTGCTCCGGTTCCTTCATCTGTTAATGATCCATCCGTGTACCGTGTGATCATATTCTTGTGTATATCATATGTTTCAGATATGTTTTTCCATATCTTTTTGTTACTGCGTTTCGTCTTGAAGTTTTTTACGAAGTTGAGTCTCTTCGTTTTATGGTCTATTGGAGTTGGTAGCGTGGGAAAAAGTCGGGTCAGAAGACACGCTTTCCCGGGCTCCATACGTCCTCCATTTCCAATACCTTTGTTTGCTATGCGGTGGAGTGCTCCTCTTTCCACTCCCTGCAGGAACAGGTGTAATGGTGCAAATTCAAGGAGTACTTCCATTGCCGCAGTGGGACATGTTCTCATGGCTCCTGTTATACAAGAACAAGCTAGCCGTTGAACTTTCTCTAGAGATTTCTGTGTAGTCCGAAGACCAAGTCTTTTTGCCCATACCACTATTCCATATATAATAATTGGTCGGACCATCATTGTATACATCCATCGCATTATTTTGGGTGTGCATCCCCAGCTTTTGCCTGCAATGGACCTACTTATCATAATTGCCCGTGTCGCTTTTATTATGACTTCTTTTTCTTGTTGCTTCCATAGAAGTTTGCTGTCTAGTGTAATTCCTAAATATTTGACTTCTTCACTCCGGCTTACTTCGACTCCGTCTAGCCGGATTAGTCTAATATTATGGTTTCTTCTTCTTGTAAAGGGTACCATGGTGGTTTTTGCAGGATTTATATTTAGTCCTACAGTTACACACCATTCCTTTGTTTTTCTGAGACCTAATTTTATTCTATCACATAGAGTGTCTTCAAATTTCCCTCTGCATATGATTACTATGTCTTCGGCGTACCCTTGACATTCAAATCCCATGTTTGTAAGTTTTCACAGTAGCTCATCTACAACCAAGCTCCACATAAGAGGTGAGAGTACCCCCCTGTGGACAGCCTCTAGTTGTAATAATTCTTATGTTGGTTGTCCCAACCGTTACTTCTGCTGTTCTGCATTTTAGCATTTCGCTCATCCATCTTGACATAGTGTTGTTTACTTCCTTAACCTCCTGGGACCTCTTGATGCCCTCATGAGAGGTATTATCAAAGGCACCCTCGATGTCAAGGAAGGCACACAGTGCGATCTCTCAGTAGATATAGAGCGGCTTCTGTGGATCTACCTGCTCTATACGCATGCTGACAAGCATGTAGTGGGATTTCTTTCAGAGTATTCTCTCTGATATAATTGTCTATTATTTTTTCCATTGTTTTGAGTACAAAGGATGTGAGACTAATTGGCCTGAAGTACTTTAGATGGGTGGGATATTTTTTACCCGCCTTTGGTATAAATAACACCTTGGCTCTTCCTCAAATGCTTGGTATGTAGCCTAGTGCTAGGCTCCTTCTAGTTATTCTTATCAAGTGTTTCATTAGGTAATATTTAACCTGTTGTAGCAAAGCAGGGAATATGCCGTCAACACCTGGGGACTTGAAAGGTTGGAATGTTTGTAAGGCCCAATCAATTCTTTGTTCTGTAAAGACTTTGTTTGCCATCTCCCAGTCTTCTCTTCTGGGTCCCTACATTTCTACGTTATTTTTAGAAAAGTTTTAATTTATAAAATGTTCATATTAGGGAAGTTTCTTTTCGGGTAAAAACTTTTGGAACAATGTGTACATGCACCTTACACATTGCACCTTACACAATCTTATCATTATTCTGCACTTAAATAACTATTTGTTAATGTTGCGATTGAAATGGATTAAAAACATTATCTTTGAAACAATTTTAGAGTTATGCAACGCAAACACAAACTTCCTCTGATAAGATTGCATTTTTGCAGTAACATACTTGAGTGTCAATTAAAGTATTTACTTATCAAAATTTGATTTATGACTTATTTAGGGTATATAAAATATTGCAAACTTAAAGAGTGCAGACCAATTTGGAGATCCTGGAAGTCTTTCAGAATAGAGGCAGTGTATAAAAAAAAGCAGTTGAGAATTGAATTATTGATTTATTTGTATACAAATATTGATAAAAATATACATTATTATTTTGTTTGCTTAAACATACGCATTCAGTAGATATGCATTAAAAACTATATATAATTTTTCAATATAAAATAGTATTTATAAATAGTAAACATACTCGATATGTATTTAAAAAATTTTCGCAAAATTTTAGAAATTTATTTGAAAAACAACAACTATAAATAATTAAGTATTTCGCATGCAATAAAAATGTCTATTCAATCAGTTTGTCTTAATTTGTGAGCATTGTCATCTTTGCTCCTCCCCAAGGGATGGCTGCGCTCAGAAGGATGGCTTGTTGCTGCCCATGCTACGCGCGGGCAGACTATTCGTCTTCGCTGTCGGATTGTCGCGCGACTGCGAGTGCGCCACCACAATGCTCAGACACTGCACCCACTCCTCGGCATTCTTGCCATCTTTGGGCTTGAGTATTAGGGTCTGATCAGCTGTGAAAATCTCGAACGCTTTAGGTATGTTGCGTGCACCGCGCGACACTTTGACCGAGCGAATTTGGTTAATGTCAATGCTCTCGCCTCCACTCTAAAAAAGAGAAAAAATAAGTCGATATATAAAAATGTTTATAGTATTTTTTATAATAGACAAATATAATATTATATGTTTAATTTTTAGTATAATGTGTACTGTAGTAGAGGGCGCAGTAAAATGCCACTTAAGTGCAGTACAGGGCTCTGTAGTGCAGTACTGGGCTCTGTAGTGCGGAGTCCTGCACTGCATTTTACAGAGCCCTGTACAGCACTACATAGCCCTTACATATCCCCGTACAACACTACCGAGCCCTGTACTGCATTACAAAGCCCTGTACAGCATTTTACAGAGCCCTGTAGTTTACTACAGAGCCCTGTAGTGAACAAAAGTGGCATATACTGCATTTTACAGGGCTCTGTAATACAGTACAGGGCTCTGTAATGTAATACAGTACAGGGCTCTGTAATGCAGTACATGGCGCTGTAAAATGCAGTAATGGGCTCTTTAAAATGCAATACAGAGGTTGTAGTGCAGTACTGGGCCCTGTAGTGCAGTACTGGGCTCTGTAAAATGCAGTACAGTGGTCTGTCTGTAGTGCAGTACAGTGCTCTGTAAAATGCAGTACAGTGGTCTGTAGTGCAGTACAGTGCTCTGTAAAATGCAGTGCAGGGCTCTGTAAAATGCAGTACAGGGCTCTGTAGTGCAGTACAGACCCCTGTAGTGCAATACAGGGCTCTGTAAAATGAATTACAGTGCACTGTAGTGCAGTACTGGATTCCGTAGTTCAGTACAGACCCCTGTAGTGTAGTACAGGGCTCTGTAAAATGCAGTACAGTGCTCTGTAGTGCAGTACAGACCCATGTAGTGCAGTACAGGGCTCTGTAAAATGCAGTACAGATCTCTGTAGTGTAGTACAGACCCATGTAGTGCAGTACAGGGCTGTGTAAAATGCAGTACAGTGCTCTGTAGTGCAGTACAGAAACATGTAGTACAGTACAGACCCATGTAGTGCAGTACAGGGCTCTGTAAAATGCAGTACAGTGCTCTGTAGTGCAGTACAGACCGCTGTAGTGAAGTACAGGGCTCTGTAAAATGCAGTACAGATCTCTGTAGTGTAGTACAGACCCCTGTAGTGCAGTACAGGGCTCTGTAAAATGCAGTACAGTGCTCTGTAGTGCAGTACAGACCCATGGAGTGCAGTACAGAGCTCTGTAGTGCAGTACAGACCGCTGTAGTGCAGTACAGGGCTCTGAAAAATGCAGTACAGATCTCTGTAGTGTAGTACAGACCCATGTGGTGCAGTACAGCGCTCTGTAGTGCAGTACTGGACTCTGTAGTGCAGTACAGGGATCTGTAAAATGCAGTACAGTGCTCTGTAGTGCAGTACTGGGCTGTGTAGTGCAGTACTGGACACTGTAGTGCATTACAGGGCTCTGTAAAATGCAGTACACTGGGCTCTGTAGTGTAGTACAGACCCCTGTAGTGCAGTACAGGGCTCTGTAAAATGCAGTACAGATCTCTGTAGTGCAGTACAGACCGCTGTCGTGCAGTACAGACCCCTGTAGTGCAGTACTGGGCTCTGCAAAATGCATTACACTGCTCTGTAGTGCAGTACTGGGCTCTGTAGTGCAGTACAGACCCCTGGAGTGCAGTACAGAGCTCTGTAAACTGTAGTACAGTGCTCTGTAGTGTAGTACAGACCCATGTAGTGCAGTACAGGGCTCTGTAGTGCAGTACAGACCCCTGGAGTGCAGTACAGAGCTCTGTAAACTGTAGTACAGTGCTCTGTAGTGTAGTACAGACCCATGTAGTGCAGTACAGGGCTCTGTAGTGCAGTACAGACCCCTGGAGTGCAGTACAGAGCTCTGTAAACTGTAGTACAGTGCTCTGTAGTGTAGTACAGACCCATGTACTGCAGTACACTGCTCTGTACTGCACTACAGAGCACTGTACTGCATTTTACAGAGCCCAGTAAGCGGTCTGTACTGCACTACAAAGCACTGCACTGCATTTGACAGAGCCCAGTACTACACTACAGGAGTCTGTACTGCACTACAGAGCACTGTACTGCATTTTACAGAGCCCTATACTGCACTAAAGGGGTCTGTACTGCACTACAGAGCCCAGTACTGCACTACAGAGCACTGTACTGTATTTTACAGATCTTTGTACCGCACTACACAGGTCGGTACTGCACTACTGAGGCCAGTACTACACTACAAAGCACTGCACTGCATTTTACAAAGCCCTGTACTACACTACAGGGGTCTGTACTGCACTACAGAGCACTATACTGCATTTTACAGAGCCCTGTACTGCACTACAGAGCACTGTACTGCATTTTACAGAGCTCTGTACTGAACTACAGGGGTCTGTACTGCACTACAGCGGTCTGTACTGCACTACAGAGCCCAGTACTGCACTACAGAGCACTTTAATGCATTTTACAGAGCCCTGCACTGCTCTACAGGGGTCTTTACTGCACAACAGAGCCCAGTATTGCACTACAGAGCACTGTACTGCATTTTACAGAGCCTAGTACTGCACTACAGAGCACTGTAATGTATTTTACAGAGCTCTGTACTGCAATACAGGGGTCTGTACTGCACTATATGGCACTGTACTGCATTTTACAGAGCCCAGTATTGCACTACAGAGCACTGTACTGCATTTTACAGAGCTCTGTACTGCAATACAGGGGTCTGTACTGCACTATATGGCACTGTACTGCATTTTACAGAGCCCAGTAATGCACTACAGATCACTGTACTGCATTTTACAGAGCCTAGTACTGCACTACAGAGCACTGTAATGTATTTTACAGAGCTCTGTACTGCAATACAGGGGTCTGTACTGCACTATATGGCACTGTACTGCATTTTACAGAGCCCAGTATTGCACTACAGAGCACTGTACTGCACTACAGAGCACTGTACTGCATTTTACAGATCCCAGTACTGCACTACATAGCACTGTAATGTATTTTACAGAGCTCTGTACTGCAATACAGGGGTCTGTACTGCACTATATGGCACTGTACTGCATTTTACAGAGCCCAGTACTGCATTTTACAGAGCCCAGTACTGCACTACAGAGCACTGTACTGCATTTTACAGAGCCCTGTACTGCACTACAGAGCACTCTACTGCATTTTACAGAGCCCTGTACTGCACTACAGGGGTCTGTACTGCACTATATGGCACTGTACTGCATTTTACAGAGCCCAGTATTGCACTACAGAGCACTGTACTGCATTTTACAGAGCCCAGTACTGCACTACAGAGCACTGTAATGTATTTTACAGAGCTCTGTACTGCAATACAGGGGTCTGTACTGCACTATATGGCACTGTACTGCATTTTACAGAGCCCTGTAGAGCACTACAGGGCTCTGTACTGCACTACAGAGCCCAGTACTGCACTACAGAGCACTGTAATGTATTTTACAGAGCTCTGTACTGCAATACAGGGGTCTGTACTGCACTACATAGCACTGTACTGCATTTTACGGAGCCCTTTAGTGCTCTACAGGGGTCTGTACTGCACTACAGAGCCCAGTATTGCACTACAGAGCACTGAACTGCATTTTACAGAGCCCTGTACTGCACTACATAGCACTGAACTACTTTTTACAGAGCTCTGTACTGCACTACAGGGATCTGTACTGCACTACAGAGCACTGTAATGCATTTTACAGAGCCCAGTACTGCACTATAGGGGTCTGTACTGCACTACATAGCACTGTACTGCATTTTACAGAGCCCTGTAGTGCTCTACAGGGGTCTGTACTGCACTACAGAGCCCAGTATTGCACTACAGAGCACTGAACTGCATTTTACAGAGCCCTGTACTGCACTACATAGCACTGAACTACATTTTACAGACCTCTGTACTGCACTACAAGGATCTGTACTGCACTACAGAGCACTGTAATGCATTTTACTGAGCCCAGTACTGCACTACAGAGCACTGTAATGTATTTTACAGAGCTCTGTACTGCAATACAGGGGTCTGTACTGCACTATATGGCACTGTACTGCATTTTACAGAGCCCAGTATTGCACTACAGAGCACTGTACTGCATTTTACAGAGCCCAGTACTACAATACAGGGGTCTGTACTGCACTATATGGCACTGTACTGCATTTTACAGAGCCCTGTAGAGCACTACAGGGCTCTGTAAAATGCAGTACAGTGCCATGTAGTGCAGTACAGACCCCTGTAGTGCAGTACAGGGCTCTGTAAAATGCAGTACAGTGCTCTGTAGTGCAGTACAGGGCTCTGTAAAATGCAGTTCAGTGCTCTGTAGTGCAATACTGGGCTCTGTAGTGCAGTACAAACCCCTGTAGAGCACTACAGGGCTCTGTAAAATGCAGTACAGTGCTATGTAGTGCAGTACAGACCCCTATAGTGCAGTACTGGGCTCTGTAAAATGCATTACAGTGCTCTGTAGTGCAGTACAGATCCCTGTAGTGCAGTACAGAGCTCTGTAAAATGTAGTTCAGTGCTATGTAGTGCAGTACAGGGCTCTGTAAAATGCAGTTCAGAGCTCTGTAGTGCAATACTGGGCTCTGTAGTGCAGTACAGACCCCTGTAGAGCACTAAAGGGCTCCGTAAAATGCAGTACAGTGCTATGTAGTGCAGTACAGACCCCTATAGTGCAGTACTAGGCTCTGTAAAATGCATTACAGTGCTCTGTAGTTCAGTACAGACCCCTGTAGTGCAGTACAGAGCTCTGTAAAATGCAGTACAGTGCTATGTAGTGCAGTACAGTGCTCTGTAGTGCAGTACAGTGCTCTGTAGTGCAGTACCAGGCTCTGTAAAATTCAGTACAGTGCTCTGTATTGCAGTACTGGGCTCTGTAGTGCAATACAGACCGCTGTAGTGCAGTACAGACCCCTGTAGTGCAGTACAGAGCTCTGTAAAATGCAGTACAGTGCTCTGTAGTGCAGTACAGGGCTCTGTAAAATGCAGTACAGTGCTCTGTAGTGCAGTACAGACCCCTGTAGTGTAGTACAGGGCTTTGTAAAATGCAGTGCAGTGCTTTGTAGTGTTGTACTGGCCTCTGTAGTGCAGTACTTGGCTCTGTAGTGCAGTACAGACCTGTGTAGTGCGGTACAAAGCTCTGTAAAATACAGTACAGTGCTCTGTAGTGCAGTACTGGGCTCTGTAGTGTAGTATAGGGCTCTGTAAAATGCAGTACAGTGCTCTGTAGTGCAGTACAGACTCCTGTAGTGTAGTACTGGGCTCTGTCAAATGCAGTACAGTGTTTTGTAATGCAGTACAGACCCCCGTAGTGCAGTACAGGGCTCTGTAAAATGCAGTACAGTGCTCTGTAGTGCAGTACTGGGAGTACTTGGCACTGTAGTGTAGTACAGAGCTCTGTAGTAAAATGCAGTACAGTGCTCTGTAGTGCAGTACTGGGCTCTGTACTGCAGTACAGACCCCTGTAGTGCAGTACAGGGCTCCCTAAAATGCAGTACAGGGCTCTGTAAAACGCAGTACAGTGCTCTGTAGTGCAGTACTTGGCTCTGTAGTGACGCCTGTAGTGCAGTACAGGGCTCTGTAAAATGCTGTACAGGGCTCAGTAAAACGCAGTACAGTACTCTGTAGTGCAGTACTTGGCTCTGTAGTGCAGTACAGACCCCTGTAGTGCAGTACAGACCCCTGTAGTGCAGTACAGACCCCTGTAGTGCAGTACAGACCCCTGTAGTGCAGTACAGGCCCCTGTAGTATATTAGAGTGATCTCCAGTACAGGGCACTGTAGTGTATTAGAATATAATATAGTAATGAAGAGGTACTTACCGATCCCTTGCAAGACAGATGTGCACCGGATAGTGTGAAGTAGCGCGTGCGCCATCGTCGAAAGAGCCGCCATTTGCCTTTCTTCTCTTTTAGCTGACCTTCGATCATTGGCTGATTACTGCCGCTGAGAAAGCCGACCGCTTTGTCTGGATGATTGCACAGAAAGCAGCCCCACTGATACTCTAGCTCGTTGCAGTTCGGATTGCTCTTATCCGTCTTTGAGACTTCGAAGACGTCCAGAAAGCCAGAGTGGCGCAATTCGTTGACGAGTATTTCACGATCCTGCGGACATGATAGACATTAAGTTGTAGCTCATACGACAAGCTGACCATGCGACTTACCTTTGCATTGGGAAACTGCGAGGTAACGAGCTCGGTGAAGCTGCGATTCTCGCATTTGAGTATTTGCCAGATGTTTTTCAGATTGCTAATACCTGGCTCGCGTGTGCTCAGTACACACTTCTCCTTAACATAGTGACGCACTTGAAAATCGAGAAACATGAGATGTATCCAGGTTTTGGGATTGCGCGTGCGCATCGTGAAGCAGGTCTTTGAGTAGAGGCAGTGAGGGCCGCGTATCTGACAGGCGAAATGGAGTTTTGCAACTTTCTTGGTGCGACGCTCAGCAAATTCATTGGAAACTAAAATGAGCAAAAAATGTTTTGTTGAATTTTTATTAGTTTTTTCATATAGTTTTTAAAAAATTGTCCATTTTTGTTCTACTTTTAATAATGTAATCATCTTTCTCTTTTATTTTAGGAGCTATTGTGCTTACCTTCGATGCTGCAACGTGTCGGCGGCGGCAGTGAATTGGACACCTCGTCCATGTAGCTGCGAATGGAGCTAAAGTGTTTCTCGCAGAACTGCTGCACGGGGTCGCGCATTATTTGATACGGCTCGAAGGTGCTCATGCGCTGATCCAGGATGCTGTTGTGCGCATTGAGCAACGTGCGACTTGTGTTGTCGTTGCGTCGCGGCGTCACATTTGTCGTAGGTCCGGAGACGATGACCTCGTGTGCGTTCTGTTCGATGAGGACGACGGGAATTTAAAGTGAATTCATTTTTTGATCATACAATACTTACGTTGCCATTTATGGGCAGCTTCATCACAGACTTCTGGTTGCCGTTGTTCTGCTGTGGCAGCGCAGGCGATGCATGATGCACGGAGACGGCATTCTGCGGTATTGAAATGGAACCTGCGAATAACAGAAATATTAGAAAACTTTTTAAAAAATGGTTTTGACTGATTCCGTTTTGAAGAAATCAATAATAAAATAATACTTTTAAATTTTTATTTTTTTTTTCTTTGTCATTCATTAGCAAATATTAGTATTTTGGAACTAAACAAATTTAAAATTTAGGTTTTTTGTGTATGGGAAATTACACAAAATTATATTTTACAAATAAAAATGACTTACCTATCGACTGATTGAGCGCATCCGTGCTATACTTGAGCAGCGCTGAGCTGGTATTCAACAGTGTCGTGGGGCCTTGCGAATGCGGTCGCACCTTGGTGGGTGATGTGGTCACCGTAACGCCGCCCGATGTCACTTGCGTCGATGGAATGCCCCACTTGTTGTGGCCGGTAATGATGACGTTGTTGCTTAACGGTGGCACCGGTGTTACATAGCCGGGGCTGTTGGGACTGGTGGGCGTTTTAGTGGGCATCGAATTGGCGGCGGCTGCTGCAGCCAACGAAGACGAAGTCTGCACGATGACGTTACTATTGCTGTTGGCATTGTTAGAGCCATTTGAACCGCCGCCACCGCCATTTTGATTAATGTGCTGCGATGAACTCAGTCGCGTCATGCTCTTGTGTAAACCACCGACTGAGCCACCGGCGACATTCAAACGCGTCATACTGCGATGCGTATTACTGCTGGTCGGATGCAGGCGACCGGTACTGCGCGAGTCGCCCAATTTGACGCGACGTGTGTAGCCAGCATGCGGTGGCGGTGTGGGTGGAACAACTGAAGGCGCGGGTGCATGGCTCATGTTGGGGGCGGCACCTTGAGACAGGAGAGAAAAGCAAAAAAATAAAAACAAGGTACATAATGGGCTATACTAATGTAAAAAAATAAATAATAAAAAAATATTAAATAGACAACAATATTACTAAAACTGTTAAAAGTTCAATGAATGCACTTGCTGATTTAGCATAATATTCTTTGCTAAATAAAACGAATTCGGTTGTTTAATTAACAAATTGTTTTCTTAAATTAACAAATTGTTTTGTTTAATTAACAAATTTTGTGGTTAAATTAACAAATTTTGTGGTTAAATTAACCAATTTTATGGTTAAATTAACAAATTTTGTGGTTAAATTATGAATTTATTTGTGTCAACAACAAATTTTGTTATTAAATTATTTGTTTTTTTGTTTATTTAACAAATTTTACTTTTTTAAAATTTATTTTATTTAATTTACAAATTTGGTTTAAAAAATAATATTGTTGTTTAATTAACAAATAGTTTTGTTTATAAACCAAATTTTGTTGTTTAATTAACACATTGTTTTGTTTAATTAACAAATTGTTTTGTTTAATTAACAAATTGTTTTGTTTCTTTAACAAATTGTTTTGTTTCTTTAACAAATTATTTTATTTAAATAACAAATTTTGTTTTGTGAAATCAACAAATTTTGTTGTTTTATTTGGATTAATTAACAAATTTAGTTTTTTAAATAACGATTTATTTTGTTTAATTAAAAAATTGTTTTGTTTAACTAACAAATTATTTTATTTAATTAACAAATTGTTTTGTTCAACTAACAAATTTTGTTGTTAAATTAACAAATTGCTGTGTTTAACTAACAAATTGTTTTGTGTAATCAACCAATTTTGATGTTTGTTTAAATAACACATTGCTTTGCTAAATTAACAAATTGTTGTTTAATTTAGAATTTTCGTTATTTAAATAACAAATAGTTTTATTTAATTAACAAATTTTGTTATGAAATAACTTGAAATTCGATTTTTTTGTTCGTCGATTTCGAATCTTCGTCACCTCATTTACTCACCCACTTTGCCGCCCAAGCGACGCACATCCTTCGGGCTGCTCGGACTGCTGCGACTCTTGTTCTTGCTTCTGTTCGGCATGCGGCTGGCGGTCGCCGTCGCATTGGCCAGCGACACCGTCGTCGTGCTGGTCATCGGATCCGCCGTGATGATTGTTGATGGTAACATCGAATGCTGCGAACTGCTGCTGCTGGTGGCGATGGTCCCACCACCAGCACCACCTACAATAGAAGTTGAAGCAGCACCTGCCGCAGCCGCCGTATTCAGCACAGTAGAAACGACAGCGGCAGCTGTTGCGGCCGCTGGTGGTGGTTGCCGCGGTGCCGAAGTAGGACTATTTAAATTGACAATCGTCACGGCGCCTGATGTTTTGCTACACACATCGACGTTCAGTTCGGCCGATGTAGATAGCGTCTGTTGGCTGCTACAAAAGAGTTTAATTTTTTATAATTCATTTTTTTTTTGTAATATTTGAGTAAAAATAATAGTTACCTTAGTGCATTCTTTTGACGCACACACGCCAGCACTTTGTCGCTAAAGAGTATGGGAAACGAAGAGCACAGTTTGGTAGCCTCGTGCAGCAGCAGCGTCTGTGAGGTGCGTTCCGCGTGCGGCAAATGCTCCAGCACAAAGTCGAGCGCGTATTGTGCGTTGTTCTGAAAGGAAATTGCAATGCAATTTGAATAAGAAAGTACTTTGTATTGTAAGATTATATTGAGTACATATTAAGAATCGTTAAAAAATAAGATGTCAAAAACTCAGATCAGGCTAACTTAACATTAAATATGAGCATAACTTTATTAGAAACTAATAACAAGGGCTTGGTGCAAAATAAATTAGAACTGTCTAAAGTTGTCTATCTGCCTGTCGTTGTTTTTGATAAAAACTGAACAAATATACAACCTACGAATTAAAAAGGTATTTTTTATATACTTTGGATATTGATGACTTTAATACTAAGCGGACTTTACCATTTTTCGCACCAAATCCTTTGTTTTAAAAACTGTTCTAATTATTGAGAGTTTTGATAATTTCAATAATTAAAATTCAACGATTTTAATTGTTATTTGATTACTTAGAAAATTTATGAATTCGAAAAATAGTAGTATATACCAAAAGTTAAAGAGAAAAAACACATATAAAAGGAAAAAACTAAGTATGACATAAGAAGCATCATTTAATGTTTTGTTATACATTGTACGACAAGGATTTCGTGGTTTGGTAGTGGATTTCGGTGTCCTGATTTAAAATTTGCGTACCATGTAATAATTTTAAATTAAATACAGATTTGTTCTACACCATTTGCAAATGTAATGCAGAAAAGACCAATTGAATTTCAAATTTTGAATTTAAAAATTTAAATTTCAAATAAAAATTTCTGAATTTCAAATGGAAATTTCTGAACTTCAATTGATGTCTTTTGAATTTCAAATGGAATTTCTGAATTTCAATTGATGTCTTTTGAATTTCAAATGGATCTTCTGAATTTCAATTGATGTCTTTTGAATTTCAAATGGATCTTCTGAATTTCAATTAATGTCTTTTGAATTTGAAATGGAATTTCTGAATTTCAAGTGATGTCTTTTAAATTTCAAATGGAATTTCTGAATTTCAATTGATGTCTTTTGAATTTAAAATGAAATTTCTTAATTTCAATTAATGTCTTTTGAATTTAAAATGGAATTTCTGAATTTCAATTGATGTCTTTTGAATTTCAATTGGTGTCTTTTGAATTTCAAATGGAATTTCTGAATTTCAATTGATGTCTTTTGAATTTAAAATGGAATTTACATTTGAATTACATTTGTAAATGGTCTATAGTAATATAGTAGTATAACAAATCCAGTATACTTAATAATAATTAATAAATTAGTACAATGTTAATTCCAGTAACTAAATACGTTTCAAATCATTTCAAAATGTTGATATTAAATTTGAAAATCTCACCTTATTATGCCGTCCCGCCGTGGTCAGTATCTGTGCCGCCAGCGTCACGGTGCTCGGATGCATCTTGGTGGCCTTTTTGATTTTATCAAAATATTCGACAATTAAATTCGGACGTTGCTCGGCCATCTTGAGCAGTATTTGCATGGTGGCGGTAACGGTTTCGGCATCGTAGGAGAATTCGCAAAGATGCGGAACACATGGTACCAGAATCTAAATAATAGGAATGAGAATTATATAAGTAAAATGCAGACAAAATGAAGAGAAAAGAAATGACCTAAAGACTTGAAACCCATTTCACTTACAGTCGGTTTCTTTTGTGCAATCAGCAAATATAACTGAAATACCGCCAATTTCTCCTGTGCATCACACTGTGGCAGCAATGTTATGAGTATCGGCGCATGCGGCGACACCTCTTCGGGTGACACCTCATAGATTTGCGAGAGGACGCGCAACAGTCCATAGTTGCCGGCCAGTATTGAGTCCATGATCGAGTCGACGTGCGGACTTAGCAGGTACGCGTATTCGATGGCCGCCAGCGACAGATAACTGGCCAGATTGCGTGACAGCTCCTTGTTGCCCTTGGGCAGAAATTGCACCGCAACGGGCAGCGCAATTTTCATCAGTTCTTTCTTATCATAATTCTGTGAGGAAATTCGGAAAATTTAATAATATTAAATTTAATTACAACAAAACATTATTAAAAAAAACTCACTAAAAATATACTAGAAATAATATCAGCGGCTATTTTCGCATGCGGCGGATCCTCTTTCGTGGATCCTGCGGGCTGGAGATTCCATAGCAGACACGTGCGCAACAAATCGACGAGCGCCGCACAATAACGTTCGGCCGTCTTCGTCTCGCGTATGCAGGAGAGAACCCGCGTAACGCAAATCTCAACCACCGACTGATCATTGTTATTCTTCAGATAGTCGGGATGTGAGATGATGGGGCTAATATCAGATAGCTGTAAATTGAAAATTGTATTAAATTGCAACAGTCTACACAATTTTGAAATACTTACCACTTCTGAGATGTCGTTAACGAGTTCCGAGTCGGGCACCGAAAATAGGTCGCCGGCACGAGACAGATCACGTTTTGAGAGCACTTTCGTAAAGAGTTCGTGCATCTTTTCGACTTTGTTGATGTTGTATTGCAATATATAAAATCAGTTCTTTCGGTTTGCGTGGTGTCTGTCTTTGTCTTTTAGTTTTAGCGTATTTTGCACTCAACGCAAATTTAATGCCGATCACAGCATGATCGCGAACACAGCGTCATCTAGTAGTGTAGCGCCTAGAATTCAGACAAAACATAAAACACAAAATACAAATAAAAATAGAACATTAGAAATATTTGCTGACTGTCAAGTTCAGTGTGTGTTGCAATAAAATTGTTCTAAGAAATTCGCAAAGTGAAATTCTTGCGTAAATTCCTGGGACAGTTTTAGACGGAGCAGAAATTAAAAAATGTTTTCTATACAATTTAATAATAAAATAATACATCTTAATATGAAAATCAAAAGTAGAAATTGTACTGTATGATCGAAAACTGGTCAGAATCAGCATTACAAATAATCGAATTAAAGTCGACATTAAAGATAGAATGAGCTTTTAGACAAATTAATGCATGAGAAAATTATCAAAAAAGCTGATACTATTTTTAAAGCTGGCTTTTTTTGTTTATTAGTTAGGCTGAACATTTTTACCCTCAATTTTTTCTCCCAAAAAAAATCAATTTTTGCTAAAAATTTAAATTTTACAAATTCACTATTTTAGTAAAAATTCAAATTTTCACTTAAAATTAAATTTTTCACTAAACATTCAATTTTTCACTAAAATTCAAATTTTCACGAAAAATTCAATTTTTCACTTAAAATTCAATTTTTCACTAAAAAAAATCATTTTTTCACTAAAATTCCAATTTTCTCTAAAAATTCAAATTTTCACTCAAAATTCAAATTTTCACTAAAAATTAATTTTTCACTAAAAATTCAATTTTCACTTAAAATTAAATTGTTCACTAAAAATTCAATTTTTCACTAAAAATTAATTTTTCACTAAAAATTCAATTTTTAACATAAAATTAAATTTTTCACTAAAAATTCAATTTTTCACTAAAAATTCAATTTTTCACTAAAAATTCAATTTTTCACTAAAAATTCAAATTTTCACTAAAATGAAATTTTTCACTAAAAATTAAATTTTTCACTAAAAATTAAATTTTTCACTAAAAATTCAATTTTTCATTAAACATTCAATTTTTCACTAAAAATTCCAATTTTCTCTAAAAATTCAAATTTTCACTAAAAATTCAAATTTTCACTCAAAATTCAAATTTTCACTAAAAATTAAATTTTTCATTAAAAATTCAATTTTTTCACTAAAAAAAATTAAAAACTTAGTTAAGAGTAGCCTTATTCCACATCCGGCTCTGTTCAAAATACGATTAGGCATCCCTGACCTAATTCTGCTCAAGTCCGACTAGGGATAGCATAATTCGATATCCACGTATTGTAATGTAAAATCTTTTATGCCAAAATGCCCAAATATAAATCATACTCAAATGGAAATTTTGTTAGATTAGTTAATTTCACATACGTCCTTCACTGATCATACAAAATTTAAATAACAAAAATTTTAAACATTTTGAAATATTCATTTTTAAAAGAACCTTTCTTGATAAAATTATCACAGAGCCAATTTTATGTGTTCAAAAAACTATTTTTTTTTTGAAAAAATTCCGTATTAGAAATTTAAATAACGCTTGAATAAAGGAAGCGATAAGGGAAGTTCAGGAATTCAATCATAATAGGAGCTTTAAATACCGGAGTGAAACTTACTTAAGGTACGATAAAAGGGTAAAACAAGTTTTAAATCCACGTAAGTCAACCTGATCAATTCTTTACGAAGAATCCGGATATATATAAAGTCTAGTTAACTGAACCAGATCTGAACTACTGAAATAACCAGATTGGAAATGTAAATATTGTAATCTGATCGATATGCTATTAAAAGCTTATCATACGCAACACAATTATATGATATCGTCACTGTCATGCAAAAGGAGCTAATGTGGATTTTTAAAAATTTTGGGAAATCAAATTTTAAAGTTTGAAGTACTTTAAAAATTAGTAAAAAAAAATTTAAAATTTTTCTGTTATTTTGGTTTATTCATCAATTATTATAACGTATATAAAATATCTTTGGATTTGAATAACATACTGTAAGGCTATGTCCCGACCATAACGCAAATATTTTTCTTTTTTATGCTATAACTTTTTATTAGCGCAAGATAAAATAGTAATGTAAAGATATTATTTGTTTGATTTTAAAGCACCTATCATTATTTAAAATATTTTTCCAAACATTAATTTGCCATTTTTTATTTGCAGGAAAAATGTTTGGCAACATATTTTTAAATATTGATGCCAATCGATAGGTGCTTTAAAAAAAATAATTAATACCTTTACACGACTATTTTATCTTGCACCAATAAAGTGTTATAGCAAAAAAACGAAAAAATTGGAAAAATTGAAAATCTTGGCATGAAAATCTTTTCGTTTTTAGGCTATAACTCTTTATTGGTGCAAGATAAAATAACTGCGTAAAAGCATTTATTGTTTGTTTTCGAAGACCTATCGATTGGCATCAATATTTAAAAATAATTTTTCAAATATTAATTTGCTATTTGTTATTGCCCAGAAAAAGTTTGGAAAAATATTTGTATATAATGATGCCAATCGAGAGGTGCTTTAAAAACAAATAATTAATATCTCTATACTACTATTTTATCTTGCACCGTTAAAGAGTTATAGCAAAAAACCGAAAAGATTTGACGTTTTGGCATGACAAGATTTCAAAATTTTCGAATTTGCCCTTTTGGTTTTGTCTTTTGTGGCTAGAAATATCTTGATATAAATATACTTGAGGAAAAACTACATTGAAAAATGTAAAAAAACAAATAACAAAGTTCGCCTCTTTGGCATGATAGTGACGACATTTCTAAATTATTTTATCAAGATATGATATTTTTATAAATTGAATGTCAAACACTAATGGAAATTTAAATATTGAATTTTTCAAATCAGACAAATCTGATCAGACAATGATCTCATCGTGAACTAAATTTCCACTCGGTTAATGGTATTAGTTTCAGAAGGCATGATCATCAGCCAACCTTATAAGGATTCCAACTTCAAATAGCAATTTTTAAAATTAATTTTTTTTTCATAGAAAATATTTTATAATGCTTTATATGAATTACTTTGTATTAAAATATTATTATTCTTTATATTTCTATTAATGGCTAATAAAATATAACATTATAATAATAAAAAGTATTACGATTTTTTTCTTGTAAATGAATAATATTAATTTGTATTTTGCACTTGCGAATTACTCATCGTCAGCAAAACAAACATGTTTTAATATTTGTTTTAATGTTTGTTTTCATATTAAATCAATATTTAATAATAATTTTTATTGATTTTTGTTTTCTTTATCTTATCAACTTGTATCCTCCATATTTTTCTTTTTTTATTTTTGTTTGCCAAATTACACGGAATTTTTCGTCGCACTACTATCACCAAATGCTACACGAAGAATGATATGAAGTCAGCCCGATAATGGTTTACATTGCCATTTGTTTGGTTGACATATGGGCTGCATTTTTTTTTTATATTTTAACTGATTGTGCACATTTTTTTTGTGTTTGTCTGTATTGTATTTTGCTAAGGTAAACAAATTCTTCAACACTTTTGCGGGGATTCCCTAAGTGCTGTTGACACTTTGCGAAATAAAGACAGGTGTTTTACGTTGCTACGATGCAGCAGCAGGTTCATTATTATGGCAAAGTATTTTTAATGTGTTTTTTTTATAAGTTTTTTTTTATTTTTAAACAAAGTTTTTATCGTGTTTAGCTAAGCATTTAAGCTGCACTTTTGCCAAAACTGCAAATTCCTGTTGCTCTTAACAGTTGGCTTTAGCTCGATTTTGCATAGGATTAGCTGCACTGAATTTGCGTTTAAAATATTTGCATAGGGGGTTAGATTTTTATTTTGTATTTGCGTATTTGCTGTTGTTGCTATTGGTTGTAGCTAAATCCGATATAAACCCAATGCACAATTTGTGCCGTTAATGATACTTCAAAAAGGAATCATATACCGTAAACGTGTCGATTTCTGAACCCGAAAACGTAACAATTTTGAAAAAAAAAAAAATGAAATTTACGATTTTTACATTTTTCACTGCATTTTCCGATTTTTTTTTTAACGACTGAACATACATTGCTATAAATTAAAACTGTTATTGTCCATGAACAAATCAAGGAATATTATGACTTTAACACAACTTGAATTAAGATTTGGATACAATAACCGGTTAAAGTTAAAAAATTGAGAAAAAAAGAATTTGTGGAATCACCGCAAAAGCTTATTTACTGAAAAATGTTTTATATTTATTTTAAATTATTAAAATTACTAGCGATTCTTCTTATTTCGACAATGGTATTAATTTCAACTGTATAGATAAAATAGTAATTATAGCAAAATTTTACTGTTACTTCCAAATATGTGATTACAATTATTAGTATTAGGGTTTTGTGAACATACTTCGACTGTTCTCTAACAACAGGGACGCTACAAAAGTAGAGCGGCAGGGACAGCAAACGACGCCATATTTCTTGCCGCTCTTTTGACATTTATCTTCAGTAAGATTTGCCATTTCATGATGGAAAGATATACGAATTCGAATTTAGGTAGTAAATTTTAATAATTTCGACTCGTTGTTGGCTCGTATATCTTTCCAACATGAAATGGCAAACCTTACTGAAGAGAAATGTCAAAAGAGCGGCAAGAAATATGGCGCTCTACTTTTGTAGCGTCCCTGTTGAAAAACCCTTGAAAAAAACTTTTGTAGCGCTCTTATTGAAAAACCCTTTACAACGACGATATATTCATTATGTTAATTTTAATTTACAGTTATGTTTTTAAATGCATATAACTCAAAAAGTAGAAAGGACACAGAAACACAATGCAATTGTCGAAATAGGTATTCTGTAGAGTATTACCAATGATTTAAAATATAAAATTTATTTTTTTACTAAATATGCTTTTCCGATGTTTTCATAAATTGTCCTTATTTTCTAAATTTTTCAACTTTAACAGTTTTTTTTAACCAAACCATAAACCATATTCAAGTTGAATTAAAGCCATAACATTATAATAAACGTATTAATTTTAGATCAATAGCTGTCTAGTCTTTTCATAAAAAATGTTTTTTGTAAAAGGCAATGAAAAATGCAAAAAAAAAACAGAAAATGCTTTTTTTTTCAAAAACGTTACGTATAGGAAAAAAAACTAAAAACGCAGTTCGAATCAACACATTAAAATTATATAGAAATGATATGAATGAAGACAGGGAGAATTCTGTGCCGGAGAGTGTATATATAGTGATGTGAAAAATAATAGGGACGCCAATGCAATTATTTTATAAGTCATATTTTCTACTGGGTTTATTACAAAAACAAGTTTAACTAACTGTATTTCAAACATTGCTTATATGCAGAATAGAATACTCACAATTAAGCATAATTATTCAGAATATTTTTTAAAAATTTCAATCAATTTGTTTCAACCTGCTGATATTTGCTGTGAATTGATTATAAAGAAAATTGCCATCGACATTTTTAGAATAAAAAATACATACCCCTTAACAACCAGTTTTCTAAAAAACTGTAAACGAATTATTTTTTTAAATAGTCAAGACTAATTTCAATATAAACAAATACTAATATTCCGAACATATCGGATTCAAATATTATAATATTTAGACTATTTTTAGATGATTTTTTTAGAATTTTGGATCTAATGATAAATATGAAAACGATTTATGGTTATGCAGAGCATAGTTCAAAATAACGATCAAAATTACTCAATTTTTTTCAGCGGTTCTTATTTTCAAAATAACCCTATCAACATAGTTTACGTCAAAAACTGTTTAAATTTATAACAATGGAAAATGCTGCACGGTGATTTTTTTTGCAAATTGGGAAAATAGCAAAGCACCCCTATTTACGTTAAAAATAAAATTATATTCAAATTCTAGATGAAACGGTGCCGGTACTGGTGCGGTACAAATTGTATAAATGTAAAAAACTACCTTAAAACCAATTAAATTTGATTACTTATTTAAATAAATTAAAGTATAAATTAATAAAAAAAACTAATTACTTAATACTAATTTATATTTTGTTACTAGTTGAAAAACAAAGAAAAAAATATAGCAGCAAAAACAGCTGTAGAGAGCTGCTTATTTGGCTTTGCTTCCTGTTGCATGTCGCAAACAACAAAAACAACAAACAAAATGCAGCCAACCAACCATCCACAACAAACACAGCAACATACAACACAACCATACCATAACAACAGCAAATAAAACAAACCACAACAACTACAGCCAACGCTCAACAACTGTTGCTGTTATTTATTGCTTGGCTCAGGTTGCACTGCTGCAGTTACGGTGACACCTCAACGTACTACGAAAAACGAGTTGCAGCAACAGCAACCAAAATTATAAAAAGCAAAAACAACTACAAATATCCACCAACATGTTACACCACAAAGTTGGCCAAAAGCAGCAACAGCAACAGCAGAAAACACGACAAAGCAAATAATATAGATGAAAATATTAAAGCAACAAAAACAAAACACAAAAAAAAAGAAGGCCTGCAAACGCCACCCAAACCGGTGGAGCAGGTTAATACATAATTTTCTGCATTTCAAACCACAGATTGTTAGACACGGAAGACGGACAGACACACAATAAGCCTCGCAGTAAACAGGGATCGAAACCGAAATGAAATATGTAGTTTTAAAATTTATTCAAGTCTATAAAACGAGAATAAATTCTTCATATGAACATCACATACTTAATTTCAAAATAATTTAAGACTGCTGTTTTGTGTACAAAAAGAAGAGTTATTTGAAAATCTATCATATGTCAGCGAAAACTCAAGTTCGAAAAAAATCTAGACTTGACACATTTTTTGCACCAAACTTTTTAATTCTTTGCTAAGACAATTTTCTCCAAGAAATTTCATCGCAACTATAAATCGTCATTGTCATGCCGAAGGGGCGAATGTGCATTTTTAAAAATTTTGGAAAATCAAATTTTAAAGTTTGAAGTGCTTTAAAAATTAGTAAAATTTATTTTTTTTCTGTTATTTTGATTTTTTCATCAAATATTATAACGTATATAATATATTTTTGGATTTGGACAACTTACTTAATTATAAATACAGATTTTGTGATGCTATATCTTGACCAAAACGCAAATATTTTTGTTTTTATGCTATAACTTTTTATTAGCGCAAGATAAAATAGTAATGTGAGGGCATTAATTGTTTGTTTTTAAGGCACCTATCGATTGGCAACATTATTTAGAAATATTTTTCTGACAAATGAAAAAAATTCAAAAAATATTTAAAAATAATGATGATGATCGATAGACGTTTTAAAAACAAACAATTAATGACTTTACACCACGATTTTAACTTATAACAATAAAAATATATGGTAAAAAACGAAAAGATTCGTCCTTTTGGCATGACAACATTTTCAACATTTCACACGATTTTGTCAAAGTATACTTGGGAAAAACTACATTCAAAAATGTAAAAAAACGCAAATGTCAAAAATTACACATTTGCCCCTTTGGCATGATAGTACCCAAGAAACATTTTAACGTAGCTACGTAAGCAAACGGAATCACAATTTCGTTTGTAACGGTGCGTTTACGGAACGTAGAAGACGGATCCGTCGAGACTTGAATGAAAACGGAATATTTACGGCATGACAAAATATTCCACTCCGTCTAAATTCCGTATATTGTCCGTAATTCGAACATACCGTTTTTCTGCCATTTTGTCTCCGTAGTGATATGTTAGTACTCCGTAGTATACGTTAGTACTCCGTTTGCTACGGAGCACACCGTTTTTATATCGTTTCTACATACACCGTTTTTAAGGCCAAATCGCAACGTTGCGTTAGGTCGGTCGTCCGTTTACCGACTTTGGCTATGCGTTGCTCAGGCGTTACGATCTTTGTTCCCTCAACGCATCAGCAATGTTTTTCAAGTCACAATTAAGCATTGCGTTACGGTTGAGTTTCGAACCGTTTTTTCTTATTCGCGGTATAAATAAACAATTTTCGCGCACTAGAAATCAATTTTTTGGTCAAACAAAATTTTTGTTATTGTTTTCAAATACATTTTTTTAAGAAACTAAATTCTATGAAATAACGATTATTAGGCAAATGTCAAACGGACGACCTAGTAGAGAGTAGCTCTACTTTTGCGTTGCTGATGCGTTTACGATATTTGTGAGAATTTACGATAAAACGCATGAGGCCTACTTTCGGTTTGAATCATTGGTTTCTATTGATTCTACTTTTTCTGTCAACGCAAGCACGACATAACGCAACATTGCGATTTGGTCTTTATGCCGTTTTCTTTAGTTTTTTCAATTTATCTTATTTGAATTTTAGTTTGCATTAGATCAAATTGTGCAGCAGAAGTGTAAGTATATTCATGAGTTAAAATCTCGGAGTAAAGGCAATTAATATAATGAACTATATAAATTGATACGATGGTGACATGGATGGCTACATCAACTCAATGACCGCCTACATAAAATAGAACTACCGTCTGATTTGAGAGCGTCGCCATGGCCCATTGGAAAGCGTCAAGAACAATGGTCCTGGATCTGGTGGATCAAACAAGGGACGAGCTGCTGCTGAATGCATTTTGTCCGAAAATGGTGGATACTTCGGAATGTTGCAGGCTGGTAGCGGCTCAAATGTGAAGATGCCTATACAGCTAATTTGAAATTGAATTTAAAATCAAAAAATGTAAATAATATTGACATATGTAATTATAGTTGCCAGACCGTGGGACATTTTACATTTATGCCATAGTTGCCATTTCGGTGGTGTATTACCCATGTGTGAAATTATTAATTACAGTCGAAAAAGGGGAAAATTGTAAAATAATTTTATTTGTGGGAATTTTTGTGGCAAGTTTGAAATTTATGTAATTTTGCTTAATTCTTTTTTGTATTTTTTTTTTAATTTGTTTAAAATTCCTATATTTTAATTACAAATAAATGAATTAAAAAATTAAAACTTATGTCACTGACGATGTCAATTAGAATTAGCAGAAAAATGTAAAAATTGGCCAATCCGTATTTTTTAAAAATTACGGCATAAAAACGTACCGTATACTACGGAGGTCACTCCGTTATATTTTGAAAATACGGTCCGTTAACACTGTTTTTGATGTCACGTTTCATCCGTTCACTGTACCGTATACGGCTCCGTAATATGGTACGTTTACGGAATCTGATTCCGTATATGCTTTACCGTTAACGGTACGTATACGGTACATTTTGTTTCTTGGGTATAGTGACGAATTCATATCGTGACAATTTTCACGAAAACCAATTTTTTCTTCGCAAAGAATTTTTGGCTCTATGCTAGAAAATCTATTTTTGGAATATTTTTTAAAATTAAAATTGAATTTATATTTAGTGAAAAATCGAATTTTTAGTGAGAAAATTATTTTTTTAGTGAAAAACTGAATTTTTAGTGAAAAACTGAATTTTTAGTGAAAACTGAATTTTTATTGAAAAATTTAACTTCTAGTGAAAAAGTGAATTTTAGGAGAAAAATTTAATTTTTGGTGAAAATAGAATTTTTAGTTAAAAATTTGATTTTTTAGTGAACATTTTAATTTTTACTGATATATGGAATTTTTAGTGAAAAATTGAGTTTATAGTAAAAAATTGATTTTATAGTCAAATTTGAATTCGTAATGAAAAATTGAATTTTAGTGAAAAATAGAATTTATAGTGAAAATTGAATTATTATTGAAAATCGAATGTTTAGCGAAAAATTTAATTTTAGTGAAAAATTGAGTTTTTAGTGAAAATCGAATTTTAGTGAAAAATTGAATTTAAAGTGCAAAATAAAATTTTGAGTGTAAATTTAATTTTTAGTGAAAACTTGATTTTTTTTTTAAAGAAAAATTGAATTTTTAGTGAAAAATTTAATTTTTAGGGCAAAATTGAATATTTAGTAAACATTTTAATTTTTAGTGAAAAACATAATTTTCAGTGAAAATTTTAATTTTTACTGAAAATTTGAATAATTTGTACAAATTAGATTTTTTTTATTTAAAAAATAAAATATTTTTGAATAGCCGCAATTGAACGGGTACCGGTAGCAATTTCAATCCCTGGTGAAAACCACAAACAAGGCTTCAAAAAAACCAACTATGGCTCAGTTAGACTGCTAGACGTTCATACGGTTGAGGCTCAAGCCTCAAGTGGGTGACTGAAAGACACGAGGCGGGACGGGACGGGACGAAGTGGCTGCCTGCAATACTTGCTTTAAATACCAAAGTTTAAGTCAACGGGTTGGTTGGCTTTAAAATGTGCATAAAAATTGGCAAATTTGTCAAACGTGATTTTTAACAAAATGGGTGTTTTGCACAAAAAAAACTTGTATTTCTTTTAAATTAATAAATCTAAATATATTAATTTGTGAATCAACAAATAACAACTCACAATAAGAAAAACACGATGATGATGATGACATCGATAGCTCAATTTATGTCCGACATAATAAACATTGAGGTCTCCTGCTCTCGACTATATTTTTGATGTATGGCTTCTTCTACGGGCACAAAACAAAAACTCACAATATTTAAAATATAATTATCATTATTTACTTAATGAATAAAAGTCTCACAAAGGCACAACAAACTTTTGCATAAATAAATAATTTAAATTGTAAAAATGAGAATTTCTTTGCAAATATGAAACACTTTATCAAAAAAATATTATTATTCATTTAATTTTTAGTACTTAATTGTGAAAAAAAATAATTACACAATATTATTTGTCAATCGTTTGGTTATTTAGTCTGCGATGCGATCGATTGTCGATCGCTTCAACCGCGCGTTGCGTTGCGACTGCGTTCGATGCCGTTTGCTACACGCAAGTTGAGCGCGTCCGTCTTCTGTTTTGCGATCGTGTTTTGTGCAGAGAGCTACTAAATTTATGGCTGCTTGTTTTTAAAGTTGTTTTTGTTGTATTTAGTTGGCTTTGTACGGATACCTGTTTTTGACAATTTTTTCTTCATTTTTTATATTGCTACGATAGTCTGTTTCTTAGCAGGCATCGCGAAAAATATACCATATCCTTTTAATAAAACATTGATCTTGTAATTAAGCAACTTAAAGTGTACTGTAAAACAACCAAAAATCTTGAAAATACCCTTTAAATAACTCAAAAAAGCTATGTACCCTGATTCACTAGTAGGGAAGACATGATCATGGCCAGATAATCTAACGATCGAGGTAAAACAATGTAAACAACCCAAGATCAGTTTCCTCCCAACACAAATTCTAATAGTGATCCTGCCAAATATAACCTTATATTACTGTAAAAACATATTGTATCGTCGGTGGCTCAGTGCGTACGTTGGAGCTGATATTTTTCTTAGTACAGGTTCAAATCTTTAAGTAAAAGAAGTTTTTCTAACCGGGAATTTATAAACCCTAGTAACGTCGGTGGCTCGACTGATTAGTTCGTTGGACTACCAGCCGAAAAGTCCCCAGCGACTTTCAACATCAAATAATAGACATTATTTTTCTATAATACATTTTTTTTATTAAAAAAAAATCTAAAAAATTGTAGAACTTTGAAAGATATATGATTTATTGGAGATCTTCTGTAGGCATTCTTGCACCTACTGCCTGTGTTTCTCGTACCAAACTTACTCTAAAAACAAAATTCTTATAATTAAAAAACGTGCTTTTTTATCATGCCGGTTAAAGGGTTAACTATTATATTCGAAATATTCTAATTCTAAATCAAAACGATGTATAAATAAAATTTGGAAGAAAAGTCTAATTTTTCCGTTGAAAGTTTCAAACACAAACTCGTATAAATGACAATTTCAATGACATCATTAAAGTCACGTAATATAATGTACATGTAGTACCTATAAAAAGTTTGTTACTTGTTTCTATTTAAAAATAGAATTAGAAAATGTGTGGTTTAAAACCCCTAACTCTGAATCATTCTGTTTGCATAATAGAAAATTTCATCAGAATAATTCGACGATTTATCCGAAGTCCAGCTTTTTGTTATTATATTTCTTATCAATGTTTTTTTTTTCATCTTGAATTTAAAACATTCCAACATTGAAATCTGTAGAATTAACTTTTATTTATTATTTTTACAAATATATTTCTATATAATAGCTGTAGAATTTTGGTCCAAGATTATTTTTTTTTTATCGGAAAATAAAATTCGAATTTGAAAAATATTACGTTATTTTTGATACATTTATTGAATTTTCCACCAGTTGTAATGTAAATTTATGTTTTTTTGTTTATTTTTGGTAATAAAAATTTGTTTTTATATCCTGTTCTTAAAACCGATTCAAGTTCACCAAAAATAACAGAAAAATTGCAAGTATCTTTAAAATAAATACCACTTAACAAATTTTGTGTCGTTGGCTCCATAAAACACCGAAAAAATTATCCAGTAGAAAAACAACGGAGAGCTTATATATGCCATACGAAAAACCACCTCACCAAAATCCCACCCTCCATATAAATAAAAATTTAATTTTTAGAAACTAATTTTCCATTCATGGAAAAAAAAATCTTAAAAGATGAACAAATCTGAAAAGATCATCAGAAAAATTGAGGGCCAACTAATTCCAATAATTGAAATCAGTAATGGGTATAGAATTTTTGTGGGGTCATAGAGGTATCGTACCATTTTTTTTTAACATACAACGAAAATACAGTTATAATTTTATTTTATTTTTTAAGTGGGTTTCGATCCTACTGACTGAGGGTTCCAGAGCAGCAAGCGGGGCAACGGTAGCAGATTTCTCTGGTATGGAAAAAGTGACCTCCTGAGTCAATTTAGCGATGTATGTCTGTTGAAATCATGAAATCAGTAATACTAGAAGAGCTAGATCAATGAAACTGCTAAGTTAAATTAATTATTACCTAGGGCTTGATTGGTCGATTGTGACTTATGACCTGACTTATGTTCAAATACTTCACATATACACGAATATCTAGTAAAACCCCTTTGATTTTGATCAAATATAGAAAAATTTCCCTATTGGTGTTATTCGATACACGTCATAATAATAATAGTTTGGCGCTACAGTTCTATAAGAACTTAGGTCGAGCTCTCTCACAATTCTGAGCTGTGCGTGTTATATTTGTACTCAAAGTGGGGAGACCAAGAGTTATTGCCGAATCCGAACGGCGTGTGAGAGCTTCTCATAGGCAATGTTTTACTCTCGTAGGTTTGCCATTTACTGCCGAGGTCGCGCGGTATTGAAAAATGTTTCTATGAAAAAATGTTGATAGCCCCAGTCCAGGCTTGTACCGGAGATCTTTCGGCTCGCAGTTCAACGTACTAACCATGAGCTACCGACGATATACGATACACGTATCCACTCGTTATATTGGTACTCAAATTAAACGAAATTCTTTAGCTATTATGAATGTCCATGGATAGGGGTGTGGCATTCCTGTTTACGAAAGTGAAAAAGCTTTATTTTCTGCTATTTAATTTAACCTTGTGAGCTTTGATTTTTGAAATACACTGAAAACACTGTTTTCACCACTTTACTTTATATTTTTGGCTGGTTTAAGAGGTGGTTTCTCCCTTACAACAGTAAACCAAGCTTAATAACTAAATAAAAATGTACGGACTTAATTGAAATTTGTCCGGCGGATTTTGCTTAGATATATTTTAAAGATTCCTACGGGCAAATATTAGCAACTGTCCTAGTTCTGATACTTTCATATGAACCCAACCGGTTACTTTAACACGGCGTTGTTCTAGGTAGGGACCTAGGAAAGAACCTGTCCCTGAACTGGTCTTCAATTGGAAAATATTCAACGGAATCAGATTCTCCAATGGAAGACTAGTTCAGTCTAAAGAGCTGCCGCAGCCGTCAATTTACCCCTTCCTAGGGTAACGCCGTTTTTCATATAAAAGAATCTGAAATAGGACCGGTGATAAAATTTTCCCGTAGTGTTTTGAATGGTGAATTTTTGTCAAGAGTTTTCTGCGGGTGGTTTTTGTGATGCTCCCCTATTTGAAATATATACCCTAGTATAAATTTGTCTGATGCGCCATCAGGAAATGATCGGGTTTTCGTTGGGTAAGCCCTATTAGAGAAAATATGATCATTGTCTTTGCATGCCCTTATCATGCTTACCATAGCAGGGTTTGCATTATCTAAACATTCAATGTTCCCGACCATAGCTACATTATTTGTACCTCATAATGAAATTAGCATCAGGCAATGATCGAGATTCATGAGAGAAACCCTATAATGCTCGGGCACAGACAAGGAAATTGTCGGGTAAATATTAAAATGGGGCATTGCCCGATCAGTACATGATCATGGCCTGAGGTCAATACATGATCAGGACACTGCGTTACAAGGACATTATGGGCCTCGTCATATCCCGATCATCTCAAATAATGACCTGATCACTTAATGACCCTACTAAAATTTCTACTAGGGTATGAGTTACTGAAATAATGTCATCATTTAACCGACTTTTACGGTATCTTTCGCCACTCGAACTGTTTCACGTTTTGTTTATGTGTCTCGTTAGAATGACTGGCTGGCTGTTTGGCTTTTATTGTTATTATTCAACGACCGTCGGTCGTCGTCTGCTCAACAAGGTTTCACCACATGCAAAGTGGTTTTGTGCAAAAGAGAGCACGGCTTCAATTGGAGAGATATAGAGAGATCGCTCTTTAGAGCAGCGTAAAGAGTGAACTAAACTAAAGTGGAGTGCGCATGAAACGAGGCTGTTAGCCATTCTGGCAGGCACGCAGGCAGTCAACCAGACAGACTAACTGGCAGAAAGACAGACAGACTGAGAAGAAACAAACTGACAACAAAAGGGCAGGTAAAAAATTAAAATAAAACACAGCTCGACGAAATTCAAACCAAATGTATGGATGTGACACCTGTGCGAGAGAGAGAGAGACAGATATAGCTACAACTACTACTATTATCATTGCTGAGGTTGAGAGGTTCACTTAACTGAGATTTTTTGTGTTCATACTTCATACTATTAAAGAGGTTTTAATTAAATTTTCAAAGAAGGAAATGTGAAAACATGAAAAACACGAAATGTAGATGAGTTGAATTGAACAGACCACGTTTTACAAGCGACACAAAATGTCAAGAGGCTGATGCGCATCTCTAACGGTAACTAGTAGAACAAGAAAAACAATTTCTTACCAAGTATATGCTGGATACGCGTACATTTCAGCTGGTTTTTGTTGGCTTCAAGCGAACTAGTTGACGCACTTAGTCTGGTTATTTTGTTGTAATTTGTTTTGTTGTTTTATTTGTTGATGTTGTTGTTAATGTGTTAGTTATTGCCCGTGTAAAACTGGTTACAGAGATACACAAACACACGCAGCTACTTTATTTTTATTGTTTTCTTTTTATTTCATTTTGTGCTTTTTTTATTGTACAAAAAAACAATAACAGCAAATAGCTGATGACGCTAAAATATTTGTTGCTGCTGCTTTTTGTGATCTTGGTTTTAATAATGCCAGATACTTTACTACCAATGATGGATCCAACATGCGGTGCGTAGCTCATAGATACTGTGATGCACAAATAATTTTGTTTTACACTTTAAATATGTCCACTTTGCTTGCTATTTTTACAGAAAATGTGTTTTTATATTTTTTTTATTTTGTTTTTTTTTTTACTTCTTTTTTTATTTTCTTTTTAAACTTTTTTTTTCTTTTGCCTTTGTATTATTTATTATTCTTGCTGTTTTGTCAACGTTTCGATCGCAGACACGCACGCACACAAACGCACACAAACGCCGTTCTTCTTTTTTTATTAACTCTTTTTATATCTTGCCAAAAACAACAAAAAATCACTCACACCGTGGACGTCCACTCTTGGCCACATTCGCAAAACGCACAACAGCAACAAACAACAACAATGGCAACGCAATTTGTTGGCACAGCCGGACACGTTCAGGCCAAAACGTAGACTGATCGCGATCGCGAAAGTATTGAGCGCAACGATCAATGGGAGCGAATGATTTTTTTCTTGTTTGAAATGCTGCCTCTTTGTGCTCTTTCACAATGTAGCCGCGCTCTTCTGTTTTTTTTTTTTATGAATGATTGTTATTTTTTACTTTTTGTTTAAAGAGCGCCAGTTCATTCATAAACAATATTTATGGTTAGTCGGTTGTTTCAGTCGCACCTGTTGATTGGCCTTTTTTAATGGCTCTCTGCAATTGTTTCAGGTAGGTGTACTTTCTTCTTTCTTTGTGCCTTCGAAAAAATTCGAAGTGGTCAGCGAAAATTTGATATGACCTTGGAAAAATTCTAAGTGGCCTCCGAAAATTCGATGTGGGCTCCGAAAATTCGAAGTGTCCTCCGAAATTCGAAATGGCCTTGGAAGAAAGTTGCAAATATGTTTAGTAACTTGTTGCGGCAACATTTGACATTTATTTATATTCCAATGGCTTTTGTTTTGTTTTCAATAGGTCATAATTGGTTTTTTAATAACAGAAAAACATTCCAATACATCCGCTTTTTTCTATTTTAAGAATATTGCTTTATTTGTATTGAATTCGCAATGTTGTGCAACAAATGTTGATGGCTGTTGTTGAAGGCACAATGTTGCAGAGAGAAGCGAGCGATATCTGGAAAAGACAACAAATCTTTTTATTACATATTTGATTATAAGCTACATAAAAATGGGTAATATTATTTCAAAATTAAATGAAAATATTAAAAATATGTAATATATAAAAACAATTTAATTAAATACCTATACAAATTAATAAAATATGGTATTTTTATATTAATTAATAAGGGGATTTATATCAGCACTGTAAATTTATCATCTCGTAAAAAAATAAAATTACGCGTAACTCGACATGAACGCACTTTTATCTGGCTTCGCGTAAACTATTTTATAAAATTTTGGTTGTACTCCAATATTTAGTTATATCATTTATAATCATTTCACAACACAATTTAATGAAAACACATTTGCCACAAAACATAATTTTATTGACAACTAACGAAAAGATAAAAAAAATATTCAAGAAATTTTATTTACGTTATTTTCACATAAAACTCGACAAATAAATTTACGAGTTGAGCGTAAAATATTCTCATACAATTTTTGCGTAAATTTCTACTATTTACGGGATTTCCACAAATTACGAGGTTTACGCGCCTGATATGAATCCCCTTAATATTTATTTATTTAATTTATCAAGTTTATTTATGTATTAAAATAAAATTTTAAAAAATTGATCTGAAATTTACTTTGGACCAAAATACATAAAATTGAAAGCCAATGAAATTTTCGGGCTATTTTCAAAATTTTCAATAAAAATAATATTCAATTTTTTGCATCTTATTGCTATTTAATACTGGAAGTGGGAACATGTCGGTTTGGCTAGATATTGTTTCGAAAAGAGGTAATTTGCTCCACTGTGCAAGCAATCAACAATAATAAATGAGACGCAAGACAATTCAGCGCACCAAGCAATGTTTCAGAAAGAGACGGAAGATCATTCAGCACACTAAGCAATGTGCGAGAAAGAGATGGAAGATCAGCAAAGTGAAACACATGAGTGCGAATGAGATGCCAATAGCATGCGTCATTTACGAAACGAGTAGAAGGTTCTCGAAACATGTCGAAGCTTGTCGAATCGTGTCGAAGTGATGCATGCAGTATATAAGAGCGCCGCATCTGAGGCACGGCACTTCAGTAGTGATTGTAAAGTGGTCGAGTGCATCTCGTGTGATAAATGTCCAGTTAAATTGTGGACATGCAGCAGTTGTTAGAATTTGTTATTAGTAAAGTTGTTTATTAAAGTGAATTAATAAAGTTAATTATTATAATTTAAACCAAACACTCTTATGTTTTTATTTTGTACCCAATCCAGAGATACGAACTTGTAGATCAATTTAATAACAATCATTCCAACAAAATTCAAAATTTTATTGCACACCAACCAATCCCAATTCTAATTAAATAATCCCCCAAAATATATTTGGGAAAAAATTGTATGAAAGAAATTTTAATTCGATATCTATTTTTTAACAAAATTAAAATTCTAAAATTTCGAATTGGGTTTTTTGCATTTTTATTTGAAAAAATTGAGAAAATTCGAAATGATTTTCCATTTCAAATTGAAAAAAAAAAAAATCAATATTATTCATTTTGAATTAAGAACATTTTTAAAATAAATCAAGACCTTTCCATTTTGAAATGAAAAAAATCAATTTAAAATTGGGTTTTTTCCATTTATAATAAGGAAAATCCTATTAATATAATAAATCTGTTTGTTCGTTTGTACGTTTGTACGTTTGTACGTTTGTTCCGCTTCTCCGTCTAAACGGCTGATCCGATTTTCTTGAAATTTTTACCACAGATGCGGTATGGTCTGGAAGGAATGATAGGCTATATATGGGCGGGATTGGACAAAGAGGCGTGGCACCTCACATACAACCTAAACTTTCAATACGATCTAACTCGGCACTTTCACCAGCTACGAACATAAAACAAAAAACTCAAATACAAAAAAAAAAATTTAAAAAAAAAAGCAAAAGCACGAACAAAACAAAACAAAAGCAAAAATACAAAAACAAAAGCAATCACGTTTGTTCCGCTTCTCCGTCTAAACGGCTGATCCGATTGTCTTGAAATTTTTACCACAGATGCGGTATGGTCTGGAAGGAATGATAGGCTATATATGGGCGGGATTGGACAAAGAGGCGTGGCAACTCCCATGCAACCTAAACACGATATAACTCGGCACTTTCACCAGCTACGAACATAAAACAAAAAACTCAAATACAAAAAAAAAATTAAATACAAAAAAAAAATTAAAAACAAAAAAGCAAAAGCACAACACAAAACAAAAGCAAAAATACAAAAACAAAACCAATCACATAAAACCACAATCCAAACTAAATAAAAAAACAAAAAAAGGAAAGAAAAAGAAAAACAAAGTCACCACACTAAAACCCACCACACTATAATTCACCACACTAAAACTCACCACACTAAAATTCACCACACTAAAACTCACCACACTAAAACTCACCACACTAAAACTCACCACACAAAAACTCACCACACTAAAACTCACCACACTAAAACTCACCACACAAAAACTCACCACACTAAAACTCACCACACTAAAACTCACCGCACCTAAACTCACCACACTAAAACTCACCACACTAAAACTCACCACACTTAAACTCACCACACAAAAATTCAACACACTAAAACTCAGCACCCCAAAACTCACCACACTAAAACTCACCACACTAAAACTCACCAAACTAAAACTCACCACACAAAAACTCACCACACTAAAACTCACCACACTAAAACTCACCACACTAAAACCGACCACACTAAAATTTCACCACACTAAAACTCACCACACTAAAATTTCACCACACTAAAACTCACCACACTAAAATTCACCACACTAAAACTCACCACACTAAAATTTCACCACATTAAAACTCACCACACTAAAACTCACTACACTCAAATGTCGCCACAATAAAACTCACCGCACTAAAATTCACAACACTAAAATTCACCACACTTAAACTCACCATACCAAAAATCACCACACTAAAACTTACCACACTAAAACTCACCACACTAAAACTCACCACACTAAAACTCACCACACAAAAATTCAACACACTAAAATTCACCACACTTAAACTCACCACACTAAAATTTCACCACACTAAAACTCACCACACTAAAACTCACTACACTAAAATTTCACCACTTTTAAACTCACTAAACTTAAATTTCGATACACTAAAACTCAGCCGCGGTAGCTCAGCCGCGGTAGCTCAGTGGTTAGTGCGTTGGACTACGAGCCGAAAGGTCCCCGGTTCAAGACTGGACTGGGGCTAACAACATCTTTTCATAGAAATATTTTTCTATGCCGCGCTACCTCTCGTCAGTAAATGGCAAACCTACGAGAGTAAAACCATTGCCTATGAAAAAGCTCTCACCCGCCGTTCGGATTCGGCAATAAACTGTAGGTCCCACCACTTTGAGTACAAATATAACACGCACAGCTCAAAATGGTGAGAGAGCTCGGCCGAAGTTCTGTACAGGACTGTAGCGCCAAACTATTATTATTATAAAACTCACCCCACTAAAACTCACCGCACTAAAATCCACCACACTATAATTAACCACACTAAAACTCACCACCCTAAAATTCACTACACTAAAACTCACCACAATAAAATTCACCACACTAAAACTCGCTACACTAAAATACGCCACATTAAAACACGCCACATTAAAATTCACCACACTAAAACCCACCACACTATAATTGACCACACTAAAACTCACCACACTTAAAAATACCAATACCATATCAATTTTATTTGAACTTTGTTTAATTTAAATGGAATCTCTAAATTTAAATTGAAAAATGTGTAGGATATGTTGCATTTTTCGAAAATCTAATCATATTATTATTTTAGATTGTCGAAAACGATATCTTTTCGATATCCATAAGATATCGTTTGGTTTATTTTTCACATTTTTATTAAAATTATTAATAATGATTTGTATGTCAAGAATAACTATAACATATTCGCTTAATTTAAATGTATTAATATAAATTAATAAATTTTTTATAATAAAAAAAATAATAACAATGAATTAAAATAAACATGGAAAATTTCAAAATATATAAAACATTATGAAATATATATATATCAAATAATATATTATAAGTAAAATATTAAATAAAAAAAAAAAAATAAAAAAAAAACAATTTACTGCCGAAACCCGGGATTGAACCGGGGACATTTAGATCTTCAGTCTAACGCTCTCCCAACTGAGCTATTTCGGCTCATGGTATAATAGTGACCAATAATGCATATACATTTTGTAGCAATTATTTTTGTTAGATATCTACAAACTGCATGTATAATATAAAATTTTTGCAAGAGAAAAAATGTACTTAATATATAAATATTTATAGAAAAAAGAGTATTTAAATTTACCTTTTATAAACCTGAGTCGCATGATACAGTGACGTGATATAATCCATTCCAAAAAAAAAGTTTGATCTACGAAATCACATGTAAATTAATTTATATTCGGGCATGTTCCATGTTGCTTTCAATCAATATTGTATGAAAATTTACTTTTAAAATTTTTAATTTGATTTTTTAGTAAAAAAATATTTTTTTCAAAAAATTTAAATCATTCAATTACTTTGAGAAAACCAAAAAAAGAGTGTGATTTAATACTTTCATAAAAAATCGATTAAAAGCTGGAACATATCCCATTATTTAATGGTAGCAATATAAATAACACTGCATCAGTAAAACCTGCATCAGTTTTGTCAAATTGCCTTTATTTAATCTAGTATTTATAACTTTTTAACCAAGAGTCGTAATTTATTTTTTAAGAGGATACATGGCGCTACATATAAATAGTTTTTACATTTTTTCCATTCTTTTTTTTGTATTTTTAAACATTTTTTTATTTACTTTTGCTTATATCTCGCAAACAAATAATTTCACTCATAAAAGCTATTTTTTTTATTGTAGTGCGATGTTTTGTCCGTCTTATACCGAAAAAATAATTATTTTCTTTTGTTGAAATTTTAAAAATTAAAGTTCAAAAAATGAGCTATATTTCAATAAAACTAGACCCAATTTGACAAAACTGATGCTATTTTCGGTATCAGCTCCACTAATGTATCAAATAATTGCTGCAACTTTAACTACACCATGTCAAAATTTAAATGTTGTCGGGCAGTGCAATCCTTTCAAAAAGCTATTTCGATATCATCAAGAGATGCCGGAGAATTCACACGATATCGGACACTTTCACGTAATGAAATGGAGTTTGGACCTATATGGTAATTAGATATCGATGTGATATGTGGAGTTTTCTCGATACGAGATATTTTACGAAATCGAATCGATATCGAAATGAAAAATAACACTACCACTAGTTTTGCCATGGTCATCCCTAACATCAATTCTATATAATTTACTGGTGATTTTGACTGCATACTCAGTTTTCTTCACCGAGAAAATAAAACTTTAAAATCACTTTAAACTCCGGTGAAAAACACTTTATAATTTAAAGTGTGCATGTATGAAGAAAGTCAGCCGTATTTGAAAATATTAAATTTCAAAGTGTTTACTTTAAATTTTAAATAAATTTTATATTTTAATGTGACACTTCAATTTTTAAAGTTGGACTTTTACACCTAGCGTCATTTTAAATTTTTTGTAAGAGTACAAAAAAAGCAATTTTAATTGTTAGCTTGAACTGGGCTGTAGATACATTTTCTTATTTATTATTAGATCCAAAATGCAATGTAAAATCTCCAAAAAAAACGTCTAAAAAATTCAATATTCTTTGAGTTTAGATTCAAAAAACTTAACCTATCAAAATAATAGTGTTTGTTGATTTATTCAGCCTTATCGTGAAGACTTGGGAAATATTCTATTCCCTCGGAATTTTTTGTTCCCAGGTAAAATTTGTTGGTATCGTCAATCTCCCAGGAACAGCAATTCCTCCGGAATTTTGTTCGAAATTCGAATGCAGTTTTACAATATGGCCAGATTTTTGTTTAATGCGTTTTTTTGGTTATCTTTATCATTTCAGATAATAAAGTTGTAAAATAATAGTTCAGATATAAAATATGTATACAGATCTTTATTATTTGCAGTTAACTATACGTTTATGCACAAATTTCACATTTTTTTAACTCAATAAAAGTTTAATTTGCAATTTGTACTGAACATCAGACAACGCTAAATCAGCTGTTTTGCCAAATGTCAAACAGTGTTGTTGGATAAAATTGTGTTGTGTTGTGAAAATAAATATTGAAGTTAAAATTATGTTAAACTGCAATTAAAAGTATATAAAATGACGCTTAATTGTAGTTTTTCATTTAAGAAAATGTTGTGATTAGATTGCGTTCATTTTTCAAGAGTTAAAAAAAATTAAGATATTCCCCAGCCGGTGAAGTTTTTGCAGTCTGTAAATTATTTGTGCAGAAATATGTAAATAACTTTTATTTAAATAATATTGGTGCTATCCATAGATATTTGTTAACATATTATAAATAAAATATAGTTAATTAAAGTGTGTTTTGTTTTTAATTAATTCTTTTCTCCGATGAAAAAGTGGCGGAATTTTTTCAGAGGTAATTTTTCTTCCAAAATGTCGTTCATGTTACGTAGTTTTTTTAGGGAAACATTTTTTCCCTTTTCGAATATTGTTCACGATAACTATTTTCCACCAAGCGTAAAAATTCCCTGAGGAATTTTATTTACGATAAGGCTGAATGTAATTACAGAGTATGCTTTTCGTTTCGAAATCTTTACGAGATCAATGAATTCAGAAAATCTCGGCACGGGTCCAGCTAGTTATAAATAAAATTGAGTATTATCATTTAAAAATTGCATTTTAATATTATGTTTGAATTTTGGAAAAATTACAAATAAAATTTAGTTTTACCATGTAATTTTTCATTTTTATTTGTCTCAATAGAAATTGAAATTTTTAATTTCAATTAAATTTTTTTCAAATTACTATTGGAAAAAAATACATCAATTTCATTTGAATTTTTCATAATTTCAAATGAAAAATATCAATTTTATTTGAATTTTTCTTAATTTTAAATGAAAATATCAATTTTATTTGAACTTTGTTTAATTTAAATGGAATCTCTAAATTTAAATTGAAAAATGTGTAGGATATGTTGCATTTTTCGAAAATCTAATCATATTATTATTTTAGATTGTCGAAAACGATATCTTTTCGATATCCATAAGATATCGTTTGGTTTATTTTTCACATTTTTATTAAAATTATTAATAATGATTTGTATGTCAAGAATAACTATAACATATTCGCTTAATTTAAATGTATTAATATAAATTAATAAATTTTTTATAATAAAAAAAATAATAACAATGAATTAAAATAAACATGGAAAATTTCAAAATATATAAAACATTATGAAATATATATATATCAAATAATATATTATAAGTAAAATATTAAATAAAAAAAAAAAAATAAAAAAAAAACAATTTACTGCCGAAACCCGGGATTGAACCGGGGACATTTAGATCTTCAGTCTAACGCTCTCCCAACTGAGCTATTTCGGCTCATGGTATAATAGTGACCAATAATGCATATACATTTTGTAGCAATTATTTTTGTTAGATATCTACAAACTGCATGTATAATATAAAATTTTTGCAAGAGAAAAAATGTACTTAATATATAAATATTTATAGAAAAAAGAGTATTTAAATTTACCTTTTATAAACCTGAGTCGCATGATACAGTGACGTGATATAATCCATTCCAAAAAAAAAGTTTGATCTACGAAATCACATGTAAATTAATTTATATTCGGGCATGTTCCATGTTGCTTTCAATCAATATTGTATGAAAATTTACTTTTAAAATTTTTAATTTGATTTTTTAGTAAAAAAATATTTTTTTCAAAAAATTTAAATCATTCAATTACTTTGAGAAAACCAAAAAAAGAGTGTGATTTAATACTTTCATAAAAAATCGATTAAAAGCTGGAACATATCCCATTATTTAATGGTAGCAATATAAATAACACTGCATCAGTAAAACCTGCATCAGTTTTGTCAAATTGCCTTTATTTAATCTAGTATTTATAACTTTTTAACCAAGAGTCGTAATTTATTTTTTAAGAGGATACATGGCGCTACATATAAATAGTTTTTACATTTTTTCCATTCTTTTTTTTGTATTTTTAAACATTTTTTTATTTACTTTTGCTTATATCTCGCAAACAAATAATTTCACTCATAAAAGCTATTTTTTTTATTGTAGTGCGATGTTTTGTCCGTCTTATACCGAAAAAATAATTATTTTCTTTTGTTGAAATTTTAAAAATTAAAGTTCAAAAAATGAGCTATATTTCAATAAAACTAGACCCAATTTGACAAAACTGATGCTATTTTCGGTATCAGCTCCACTAATGTATCAAATAATTGCTGCAACTTTAACTACACCATGTCAAAATTTAAATGTTGTCGGGCAGTGCAATCCTTTCAAAAAGCTATTTCGATATCATCAAGAGATGCCGGAGAATTCACACGATATCGGACACTTTCACGTAATGAAATGGAGTTTGGACCTATATGGTAATTAGATATCGATGTGATATGTGGAGTTTTCTCGATACGAGATATTTTACGAAATCGAATCGATATCGAAATGAAAAATAACACTACCACTAGTTTTGCCATGGTCATCCCTAACATCAATTCTATATAATTTACTGGTGATTTTGACTGCATACTCAGTTTTCTTCACCGAGAAAATAAAACTTTAAAATCACTTTAAACTCCGGTGAAAAACACTTTATAATTTAAAGTGTGCATGTATGAAGAAAGTCAGCCGTATTTGAAAATATTAAATTTCAAAGTGTTTACTTTAAATTTTAAATAAATTTTATATTTTAATGTGACACTTCAATTTTTAAAGTTGGACTTTTACACCTAGCGTCATTTTAAATTTTTTGTAAGAGTACAAAAAAAGCAATTTTAATTGTTAGCTTGAACTGGGCTGTAGATACATTTTCTTATTTATTATTAGATCCAAAATGCAATGTAAAATCTCCAAAAAAAACGTCTAAAAAATTCAATATTCTTTGAGTTTAGATTCAAAAAACTTAACCTATCAAAATAATAGTGTTTGTTGATTTATTCAGCCTTATCGTGAAGACTTGGGAAATATTCTATTCCCTCGGAATTTTTTGTTCCCAGGTAAAATTTGTTGGTATCGTCAATCTCCCAGGAACAGCAATTCCTCCGGAATTTTGTTCGAAATTCGAATGCAGTTTTACAATATGGCCAGATTTTTGTTTAATGCGTTTTTTTGGTTATCTTTATCATTTCAGATAATAAAGTTGTAAAATAATAGTTCAGATATAAAATATGTATACAGATCTTTATTATTTGCAGTTAACTATACGTTTATGCACAAATTTCACATTTTTTTAACTCAATAAAAGTTTAATTTGCAATTTGTACTGAACATCAGACAACGCTAAATCAGCTGTTTTGCCAAATGTCAAACAGTGTTGTTGGATAAAATTGTGTTGTGTTGTGAAAATAAATATTGAAGTTAAAATTATGTTAAACTGCAATTAAAAGTATATAAAATGACGCTTAATTGTAGTTTTTCATTTAAGAAAATGTTGTGATTAGATTGCGTTCATTTTTCAAGAGTTAAAAAAAATTAAGATATTCCCCAGCCGGTGAAGTTTTTGCAGTCTGTAAATTATTTGTGCAGAAATATGTAAATAACTTTTATTTAAATAATATTGGTGCTATCCATAGATATTTGTTAACATATTATAAATAAAATATAGTTAATTAAAGTGTGTTTTGTTTTTAATTAATTCTTTTCTCCGATGAAAAAGTGGCGGAATTTTTTCAGAGGTAATTTTTCTTCCAAAATGTCGTTCATGTTACGTAGTTTTTTTAGGGAAACATTTTTTCCCTTTTCGAATATTGTTCACGATAACTATTTTCCACCAAGCGTAAAAATTCCCTGAGGAATTTTATTTACGATAAGGCTGAATGTAATTACAGAGTATGCTTTTCGTTTCGAAATCTTTACGAGATCAATGCGAGAAAAAGGAGAAATCACACGATATCCGACATTTTCTCGTACCGATATCTAACGTTAAATTGGAGCTACATGGTTATACATCGATGCGTTTGGTCGGAGTTTTCTCGGTATGAGAAATTTTTCGAAATCGAAACGATATCGATGAAAAAAAAAATGAACAACGTTCGATATTGCTTCGAAAATTATTACGATATCTTGACAATGAATTTAAATGTACGAGAAATTACAAAAATTAGAAACGATAATGCAACGAGATCGAATTTTTTTCTCGAAGTTATTCGATAAAAACTTGGCAAACTTGACAATTGAAAAATTGCGTTTACTGTTTTTTGGAAAACTAGTTGAATAGGGCACTGTATTTTTTTTGTAATTCTAAAAAGTAACTAAACGCCCTGTTTGATAGCAATTTTCATAAATAATTTAAGTAATAGAAAAAAACAGAACATGCAGACAAAATCAGCAACCGCGAATTATATAGTATTGATATGTATGATGTTCATGGCAAATATTTTTTCTCCTCTTGTTGAGTAGTGTTATCTGTACAGTTTTTTACCAAACTGTACAGTTTTTTACCAGTTTTTTTACCAAATTTTAACGAAATATAACATTTTAAATGATTTAGATCAAAAACAAAATAGTTACAGAGAGGAAATTTTAGATTTTTTGTGATTTCTATATCAGCTTATCTCAGTAGTATAAAACAAAACTTATTTTTCAAATTATAAAATTGTAGATTTGATAATTGAATGACTTGGAATAAACAACTGTATCGATTTTCAAAAATTTCCTCAGAAATAATCAACACTTCAAATCTATTAAAAAAAAAAAGTTTTCACTGGCTAATCTATTGCTCAACTGATTGTAAATCCATTTTTATAAGAAACTCGTAATATACGGTAATAAAATAACGATCAAAATCATAAATTAAATGAAATCAAACAAATGTTAAACAATATACGAGGGTTAGCAAAGGCTACGTGTTAAATACACTAATGAGTTGTCATAATTTGCATTTAATTTGTGTTGACTGTAAAAACAAATAAAGTATTAACGTACGACGACACCACCTTAAGTGTTTGTAGTACTTGAAATGCACTTTAGTCTCAAAGACTTAAAGTGCATAAAATAAAAATTAAAATAAAAAAAGCATATTGAATTTTTTTTATATTAAAATCTACTTTACAAAATAAATACTTTATTTAGTTAAAAATTACAAACAGAAACAAGGAGAATAGGAATTTACAAGTAGGCAGCGGTCAACTTCTCAACGAAGGTAACATATTCCTGCTTGGCAGCCTCCTGGGTCTTGCCCTGCTGCTTGTTCCACGACTCCCACTTGGCCTTGCCCTTCAGGTCCAACATACCGGGCTTGGAGGTGGTGTTGTCGCCAACGGTAGCCTGCTTGAACAGAGCATACAGTTCCAAGAGCTCCTCGTCGCTGGGGCGCTTGCTGAAGGTCTTGACCTTCTCGGCGGCGGCGGTGAATTGCTGTAATTGCAAAGACAAATTTAATATAGACATTCTAATTTATCGAAGACTCTTGCAAAAAATACAACGTTTTAAAATGCTAAATTTCTATAAGAAGTATCGAATAAAGTATAGAAAAGTACGTAGAAAGCACTTATAAAATTTTTATTTTGTATTTTTAACAAATCTTATCTATAGTTTTTATCGTTGTTGTAGAGTTAACATGCAGTAATTACATTTTGAAGAATATAACTTATTTTTAGATGTGAAATGAACAATATTTGTAATAATATAGTCTGAAATAATATAAAGTGTGTTCCCACTTTCGATAGAAATTCTATTAAAATTTCAAATTTCTATTTGTTTTTTGCTATTCGATAATTCGATTATTCAATCGAGTTCAATTCCTGTGAAACGCATTTAATACAAATTTTTATTAAAATATTTGACATTCATTTGACACTATCGAGCATATTCCCACTTTCGATTGAAATTCTGGTAAAATTTCAATTCGGTCCAATATTTTTTTTTTATATTTTTCTTGTTCAACAGTTCGATTTTGAATATAAAACAAAGGTATTTTAATTAAATTCATACAAAATAAATAAAATTCCATATAAAATAAAAGGTATTTAAATTGTATTCAATTCGTTAAAGTCGATTTCGATCGAAACTGAATTCAGAACATGCCCGTATATCTAATTTTGAATATTATATAATTGCAAAAGTTTATTCTCTGCAAACCATTTGACGTTAATTTTTGAATTCGATAAAATGTAGATTAATTTAAGATATGAAATTCAAAATATTTTGAAATTGAATTGTATGTTTTTTGAAATTATTGTCAAAAAAGAAAATTTTCTGAACAAATTAATAATATGAACACTTTTTCGAATCTACTCGATATCTATATCGACAAAAAATAACGATATCGTTATAGATAGGTTCATTTTTATCGAAGACCCTATCATTCTTGTATCATTTTATATTATCGAAAACGATAATTTAGTCCTATAAACGATTCGTTTCGTTTGGTTTGCTGGATTATATATTCTTCAATATTGTACAAATATTGTATAAATCGCATTATTTACAATTTTTAATAGAAAATACAAATAATATTACGTGATTTTTAGCTCTACCACAACGATTTACTATATTTACTTTTATATTAAAGGGATACTTACAACTTCGAGAGACATGTTTGGTTTTTGGATTTAGTTCTGCAATAAAAATTTGACAAAAAAACTGTTATTTAAATGCATACGATAATACTAACAATAAATTTTGATTAAAGAAAGTTTAAAAATTTCAACTGGTTCTTCGTGTGAACATGTAAAACTTTTACTCAAGTGACAACAAGTTTATGCAGATTAGCGCAAGTTTCGAGCGACTTTTGTGGGTGTCTGCTGCACCAGAAACCTATAGTGCACTTTATAGCAAATCACACTTTTGAAAATGTTTTTTTTTTTATATTTTGTTTATTATTTTAAAATATTTTTTAATTTATATAAAAATATTGCTTTCACAATTTTGAGGCTATTAAAATCTTTAATTCTTAATAAGCTAAGAACTTTAACCTTACCTAAAAATTTTAACCTATTTAAGCGCAACTATTATTCTTTTCTTGAACTGGTTTTATTTAAATTTTTACGCCAAACCAGTTCGTAGTGATTTCGTTAATGGACTCATCTGAAATTCGTCATCTTTGAATGAGTTGCAAGTTTTTGTTTGTTATTTTAAACACTTTAGAGATTATAAAAATTTGATATTAGTGCAATAAACTTATATTTTTTATTCTAAATGTTTATTTTATATTTGTATGTTTCTACTTCTGATTGTTTTACTACACTACAACACAATTATTTTTTTTAAATGTTTTACCTTTTTTAATATTTTATTTATTATTTAAGCAAAATTTGAAACCGTAACTAAAACTAATATAACTTTTTCTCGATACTACCTTTTCGCCAAATTTAATTAAAATCGAAAGACAATTTACATTGTTGACATGGACTGACCATTTATTGACTGACTGTTCGTACTCTAAAGATTTTGTTCTATTTTTATACCCTACACCTATGAGGTACAGGGTATATTAACTTTGTGTATATATTCTAATGGCCCTTAGGAGGCGTGTCCGGTATGGAAAAGTATATATATTCTTGATCAGCATCACCACCCGAGTCCGTTTAACCATGTCCGTCTGTCCGTCTGTCTTGCTGTCCGTATACACGATAACTTGAGAAATACTGCTTAGAATGCGATAAAATTTCGTTTCAATACTTTTTAGCCAAAAGTTAGTTTTGTCAATGTAAATGAGCCAAATTGGTCAACGGACACGCCCACCTTCCATACAAGTCACTTTTATATAACTCTTTACGAACCAATAACTCGAAAAGTATTCAAGATATACATATAAAATTTAAAAAGTATTGTTAGAATTCACCTAAAAATATGTTTTATTTCTCGCTTTTTCATAGTGGACATTTTATTCGCAAATTATTGAAAACAAAATAATTAAATATTAGCCTTAAATCTGTACATATGTTTTAAAAGTGGGCGTGATCCGCCCACATTCATTTTTCTACATGTTTCAATATTTTTTGATTTTTTTTTTACTTTTACATCAATTTTTTAAATTAATGGTATATACGTCGTCAGAAATTTCATATGTAAATAATATTCTGGGTGTAAAAATGTTAAGCATTATTAAGAACTTTAAAGGTAGGTATACAATTAAATTTCCCACATTAATATTCACACCAAAGTGTGAATGATTTAATATTTATTTAAATTATTATAATTAGCGTATTCACAGTTTCATGGTATTGGTACGACATTGTACAAATACGACAGTACGACAATTGAACTGTTAGCACCACTTTTCTGCTTGTTAAAATATTTCGTCAAATAAATGCAGCTGATTCTTATAAATTTTGGATTTTTTTGAAATTATCATTGATATTCCTCGATTTGAAAAGAAAATCAAGTAAATGAACATTTTATGTGCACTATTTTTCATCAAATTCACAATTTTTCTTTATTTCACAAAATACGACACCAAAAAACATGTCTCAGGGCTACTCTCAAATACAACACTTGTAGTATTTGACTTTTATAAGGGATGCAACAACAAATTGACGTGTCTGTGTTATTGTATCGTATATATACTACATGGTAGGAATACCTACATGGTAAAATAAGATGAACTGTGAATACGCTAATTATGTTTACACAATTTTTGTGTATGCCTTTATACAACTTTTACTACTACTGTAAATTCTATTTTGATACTTTTAACTCCTTTTTCATTGATATACATCTCATGTTTTAGTCTATTTTTTTTAGTCTATTCAATAAATTCAATTCTACTATTTTACTACAACTGATTTAATATTTTTTAATTCTATAAATTATACTATATTTTTACTAATATTTGTATATTCCTTCTTTAATACATTGGTTGTACTTTTCTTACCACTTGTATACGCTTTAAGTATTACTTTTTTACTCCACTTAGTTTTCTCTATTTTTAATATTCAGTGATTTAATAATTTGTTACTTTAAAACTACATTTACTTTAATACTACTTTTTTTATTACTTTTTCAACTACTTTTTCAACTACTTTTAATTTTTGTTTTATATTTGTTTTTCTAACCACAATTGTAATTTTTTAATTAGTACAACTTTTCTATTTTTAGTTCGATTTTCAATTAGTTTTACTGCTTTAAAAATGTGTGTACTTTTATAAAAATATCATACAAGATAGCCGTATTAAAAAAAAAGTAGCAAATATTAATAAATAGCGTAACAAAAACATCGTATGTGCAACAAAGCAAAATATTAATAAAATAGTTGTTGCTGCACGAGTTACGAATCAATTTTACAATTGCATTTCTTCGATTTTTTTTTCTCTAGTTTAATTAAATTTTATATTATTTTTATTCTATTTTCTCATTTTCAGTTCCACTGGTAAGCGACACTTTCTCTGAAAACGTTTGAAAACCGCGAATTACACAGAGATAGAGAAAAGAGAAGGCGGGAGAAAGGTAGTCGATTGCAAGTTCGTCACGGAAATATTATGCGGTTTAATAAATACGGCTTTAGTTAAATGTGAAAATCAACGAAAAACTAGAAGCGGCACCAGATGAGAGGATAGTGTGGAAATTGTTGAATTTCAATTGATTTTACTAATTTAATATTTTATATTTAATTTGAATTTAAATTGATTTTTAATTATTTTATTATACTTTTTTTTCATTTTATTTAATTCAATTTTTATTTTTTTATATATTTTTTCTAATTATTTCCATATTTCGCACAATCATTAACAATAGCTGTGTTTTTTTCATAATTTAAATTTGAGCCGGAACAAATTTTGTACGCAAAACAAAAACAAATTTTATTTATCTAGCTCAAATTGTTTTTGTTTTGCAAAAAATTTGTTCCGGCTCAAATTTAAATTATGAAAAAAACAGAGCTATTGTTAATGATTGTGCGAAATATGGAAATAATTTCCTTTTAACTAGGCGTTAAAAGGAAAATATAGGCGCAAATCATAAACAATTCAAAGTCGACTTTAAAAATAAATTCAACTTTTTTGACAAATTTTATATAGAAGAAATTGTCAAAAAACTGATATCAAATTTGAAGTTGACTTTAATTTGTCTATAATTATGCGCCATGTTAGTTGACCTTTTACTTTATGGGAAAATAGAGATACATGTCAAATTTAATTATAAAGTTGAGTTTCAATTATTCCTCTTTTGGCATGAGGTTGGAAAAATAAAAAAGTTAGTTGTACCAACTAACTTTATTTGTTTAAATCGAATGATTTACAAATTTGCTGAAGAAAATGCCATATTAGCCTATACACACTTCTAATGGTTCTAAATCTGTATTAAATGTTTCTAAAACGGTTCGAAATTGATTGCAGTACAAACTACAAATCTTTTCACTTTGACAATAACAACCGACTAAGCGGTTGAGAGAACCGAATAAGTTGGTTGCGCTAAGAGTTAGTTGGCGCAACAAATCTCTATTCTGTGTGTAGTATTTAGAATTTGATTAAATTTAATCATATTGTTCTAGTTTCTTAAATTTTGTGTTATTTTATTTTTATTTATTTATTTTTCTTTTGTTTTATTTAATTTTATTTTTATTTATTTATTTATTTATTTTTCTTTTCTTTTGTTTTATTTAATTTTATTTAATTATTATTATTTTTAATTTAAATTTTTTTATTTTATTATTTTCATTGCTCTCCATTTCTGCAGGAAAGCGAAGCGCATAGAAGTTAATTATTTACTGGCTTTGCGTGTTTTTTTTTAGCAGACACGTGTTACAAAGAAAGACACGCAACTGAAAAAATTTAGAAACTTGCAAAGTGACCTGAAAAATGATCAGAGCGGAAGCTGTTGCAAGAGTTACAAAGGTTAAATTAGGTTATGACAATTAAAGCTAGCTTTAGGTATGAAAGTCCGGTGCAAAGTAATAATTGTTTTTTTATTTTTTTATTACACTACAATAGAAGCACACAAAACCGCAACAAAAAAGTAAAAAGAAAACTTGTTGTCACTCGAAATTTAAAATTACTCAATTATGAACTTTGTAATATGCAATTCACAATTTATTTTAACAAGAAAAAAAAAATTCAAAATGTTTACTTAAATTTGAAACAGAAAAATGCACTTGAAATTTTCAACTTTACTTTAATATAAAATTATTATAATTTTTTTTTTTAATAAATAAATTAAAATTCACTTTGTACACTTACTCGACTTGTCGTTGGCACAGCGAAAATCTGTATGATTTCGAATTTGAAATTTGTTTGGTATTTAAAAGTTTTTGTTCTCAACAAGCGTTCGGATCGTCGCATCGTGATCGTACAGTCGTAAACAATTCACGCGGAGCTTTTGGTGAAAAAAGCTCTGAAAAGAGCTCTCTCGCTCTGCCACTGCAGATCGTAATACGTGCTTCAAATCGCGATCAACAGAGCGAGCGTACAAACACCGGCTGTTGGTGAAGTGAGTGAGGTTAAGGTGCAAAATAAAATTTTGATTGTTAATCAGGTTGACGGAAATGTGTAGCATTCAATTGCCACTGATTAGAGACCGCAGCAGTCTGCATGGTATTTTTTTTTTTAGGTTTAACAATAAATCAGTTGAATTGTTGATAAGATTTTAGAATAAACGATAAAAGTCGATGTAAAAATATCGATTTACGTCTGAAGATCGCGTTGAACAAAGTTTAAGTGGTTTGTCAATTGAGCACAAAGGCAATGTAATGTCTGCAGAATAATGCGCTTTTCAAAGCTTTTACGTTTTTATATAATAAGTTGTGCTTTGAAATAAATAAAGTTATTGTTTTGTAGCTTTTACTTGGTTTTTGTTATATCCATTTATTATATTTTTGTATTTTTACTGATCACTTTATATAAAATTTGGTTTGCTTTTAAAATTCTTATGTACATTTTGAAATATTCAAAACTTATGTCGTTGACAATGTAAAAGCGATCCTCATATCATTTGCTCTCATCGGGTTTGATTTTTATTATATGCTCTTTAATTTATTTGCTCTTTATTTTATTAGTATTGATTACTGTATAAAATTGCTTACTGTATAAAATTAGAAACGCTATGAATTAAAATATTTAAAACTCAGATATTGCGATGATAATGTAAAATCTAACTTTTTATCTTTTGCTCTTATTATTTGCTTTTTAATATATATTTGCTCGTTAATATATATTTGCGCTTTAATATATATTTGCTGTTTAAAATATATTTGATCTTTAATATATTTGCTCTTTAATATATTTGCTCTTTAATATATATTTGCTCTTTAATATATATTTGCTGTTTAATATATATTTGATCTTTAATATAGTTGCTCTTTAATATATATTTTATCTTTGATATATATTTTATCTTTGATATATATTTTATCTTTGATATATATTTTATCTTTGATATATATTTTATCTTTGATATATATTTTATCTTTGATATATATATTTGCTATTTTATATATATTTGCTATTTTATATATATTTGCTATTTTATATATATTTGCTATTTTATATATATTTGCTATTTTATATATATTTGCTATTTTATATATATTTGCTTTTAATATATATTTGCTCTTTACTAAATATTCGTTATTTATTTCTGTAATGTATGTTTGTACTGATCACAATATAAACTTCGATGCATTCTTCGATTTTTATCTCGGTTTTAAAATAATTAAAATTGATATCGATGATAATTTAAAAGCAATCCAATTTATACGTTTAGCTCTTTATTATATTTTCCGCTTTAAAAATTTGTATTTGTATTTGTAACGCTGATTGTTCAAAATTTGTATAGCAGTTTTAATATATCAATTTTTATGTAAATGATACTTCTTATCTTTTGTTACTTGTACTTTCAATTTGCTCTTTATTATATTTTATATTTATTCTTATTAATGTTTATATTATTATATTTTAATAGTTTTAAAACATTGGTGATAAAGTAAAAGCGATCATAACTCTTTTGTAGCGTTTGCTCTTTTATAGACATTTGCTCTTTATAATATTTTGCATTTTTACGTAGCATTGCATAAAGTTTGCAATGTAAAATTTTTATCTCAATTTTCAAATAGCCAAAATATATGTCAAAGCAATTCTCGCATAATGTGTGGCTTTTGCTCTTTAATATATATTTGCTCAGTAATTCACATTTGCTCTCTATTATATTTTGCATTTTTACTGATCCACTGCATAAAGTTCGCTAATGTAAAAGCAATTCTCAAGTCTTTTGCTCTTTTTTTTCATATTTTGTATGTCTTTAATCGCTATACAATGTTTTGATGTACATATAAAAGTATTCATCACTTCTTTGTAGCGTTTGCTCTTTAATAATCTTTATTTGTAATTTTTACGGAACACTACATAAAGTAAAATTCTAACATCAGACTTAAAGTATTCAAAAAATTTGACGATGATAATGTAAAAGCAATTCTCACACACATCTTTTATAGCTTTTGCTCTTTAATATATTTGCTCTTTAGTACATTTGCTCTTTATTGCATTTGTACTCGCCACTGTGCAGAGTTTGATGGGCTTTTATAATTCTTATCTATCTAAGTTTCCCAATATTAAAAACTAAAAAGTTTTCAAATTAAAAAAAGAATCATATCTTTGTACCTTTTGCTTTTTATTTTAAATATTTTTGTTTACATTTTCCAATAGCATTATTCATTACACAAGCCTATTATTAAAATAAATAATTTACATATAAATTTTAATAATTTTCCAAAAACCAGCCGTTAAAAGCGCCATGAGCTCCTAAACTATTAAAAACTTAGGCATACTTGGGGGCAAACTTCTCGTAGACCTTGACGTAGGCATCCTTGGCGGCATCCTGGGACAGACCCTTGTGCGAGTTCCATGCCTCGTACATGGCCTTTTTCTTCAGATCCAAAACACCGGGCTTGTCGATGTTGCAGTCACCGAAGCTGGCCTGCTTGAAGAGACCGTAGAATTCCAAGAATTCAGAATCGGTGGGCTTCTTGGAGAAGTTCTTAGCGAGTTCACAAGCTTCTTCGAACTGTAATAATGTTGACAAAGTTATTATAAAGTTTAGAATTATTAAAAATCAAATACTTACGGATACCATATTGCTGGATTGTAAGGATCAAGTGCTGCAGAAAATTAAATAAAAAATTATTTTTTAAACAAAATTTGTATAAATTTAAATAATTATTAAAATATTTTAATAAATTATTTAAATAAATAATCTTTAAAACTAGACAACTTACCACTTGAATAAGCAGAAATGAAATGATAATTTTCTCAGTGATGCGCCGTCTTTTTATATCCAATATGTCATATTTTTTACTTGCCACAGTTAGATAATTTTATCCAAGTCACTTTTTTACTAATTTAATTAAAGCATATCATACTTCGTCTTTATCTGTTTTAATTATTTATTCAAACAATCAATTGCATAAGTTGTATGTGGAAAGCGGAATTTCTTAAAGATTGAAAGGCTTATCTATTACTATGGTTCGATCCGTAACCCTTGTCTTATCGCATTTATTCCTATTAATACCATATTATTATTTAAATATCGAACCTAGTAACAGTTAATGCAGCTGATAATAACGCAGTCGAGTACACAAAATTTGAAGTACAAAATAAATTTTGAATACATACTTTTAGGCAGTAGTGTAAAAATCACTAACTGATGACAAACCTCCATTTGTTAGTGACATTAATCCAACTTTTGAACAAATTTTCTATGAACATTTCCTGCAATAATTTTTTATTCGTCTCTTCAAAATGTAAAATTGTTTTTTTTTTAATGAATTCAAAAAATGTGTGTTGTGAATTTGACATGAATTCGTTAGGAAAACAATTTTTAAAATTGAGAAATCGAGAAAAATATATACAAAATTGATTGAAGTTTGATGGAACATTACTGAAAATTATAAAACAAAATATATCGTCGTTGTAGAACGAAAAGTCACAAAATACATTTTAATTATAAAAGAAAACGAGTTGGGAAAGTTAGGTCACATGGGTAAGTTTGGTCACATGGGGCGGATTTTTATAGTCGGTCGGGCCCGACTATGGAATACCCTACACCTTTGGTGGGGATATTAACCCTCAGAATATTATTCATATATTAGAAATTTACGTCTTATATCCCCATAATTTAAAAAATTTATATAAAGTACAAAAAACTAAAAAAACAAATTTGAAAAATATAATTGGGCGGACCACGCCTATATTTAAAATTTTGAAAGGCTAATATTTCATAGATTTGATTTTAATAATTTACGGATCAAATTTCTACTATGAAAACCCGGGAAATAATGAAAAAAAAAGTGGGCGGATCACGCCCATTTTTGGACCACATATTTTTAGGTGAATTCTAACAATACGTTTTAAATTTTATAACTGTACCTTGAATACTTTTCGAGTTATTAGTTCCGAAAGAGTTATATAAAAGTGACTTGTATGGGAGGTGGGCGTGTCCGTTGATCGATTTGTCTCATTTTCAAACTCAGTTGCTACTTTTGGCTAAAATATACTGAGACGAAATTTCATCGCATTCTGATCAGTATTTCTCAAGTTATTCTGTATTCGGACAGCAAGACAGCAAGACGGACAGACAGACAGACAGACAGACAGACAGACAGACAGACGGACATGGCTAAACGGACTCGGGTAGTGATGCTGATCAAGAATATATATACTTTTACATACCGGACACGCCTCCTAAGGGGCGTTACAATATATGCACAAAGTTAATATACCCTGTACCTCATAGGTGTAGGGTATAATATCGTCGTTGTAGAACGAAAAGTCACAAAATACATTTTTATGAAAAACTTAAATTTCGAGTTTATTGATTAATATTATAAAAAGTAATTGGTGGATTTTTAAATTTGAAATATCATTTGATAATATTTACATTTTCTTATTATTTTCTAAAATTGAGTTCATCGGTTAAAAATTGACAGATATTTAAAGATTTTTGTAAATGAATATTTGGAAATTTGAAAATGTATTTGATGACTTTTCGTTCTACAACGACAATATACAATTTATGTTTATAAAGCATTCGAAATTCATTCCATATTTAAGTACATCAGAGGGAGTTAAAAAAACAATGTCAATACGGATTATTAAATTTTTAAAAACAGTTAATATTCATCAACGTTTTAATTTTGCACATATTTCCCGTTAATATTTAGAAGATATTCATTTTCATTCCTTCGATATATAACTTTTAAATATGGAAAAGAAAATTATTGTGCATTATGTGAAAAAATAATAAAAAGTTTGTGTGGAAAAATGTACTCCTTTAGAATTTGAACAGGATGTGTGTTTTGGACACTGGTTTGACAAATTGGGTCGTATGACGTAGTTGGGTTCTGGTAAAATCACAAGGCAAAAATTTGATCGAATTTTATATCTGATAATTAATGATCAATGAATTCAAAATTGATGTCAGTTCTATCAAAAATACTCAAAAATTATGCAATCTTCTAAAAAAAAGTAAGTAGCGCCAGGTGAAAAATAACACGAATTGGGTTTAATGGTCCAGTGGAATAAGAATAGAACAACAGGAAGTTTATTTTGAGGACATATAGTATTTTAAAATGAAGATAGTTAGCGTGTCAAAAGCGCAAAAACTTCCTTCATCCGTCGATATCTCAGTCGATCTTAACAATTTATTTGAAAAAAACTATGCCGACTTTGGCTGCTATTGGACGCTCCGTTATAAAGGTTTTAAGAAAAACCTCCTTCATCCGTCGATATTTTTCGACACACCCAGTCGTTCTTGATAATTTGTATTCAAAACAAAATCACAAATTCAGTAAAAAAATTAATAAAATCTATGCCGACTTTTACCCTTCTAGGACGCTCCGTTTAAAAGTTATTTCGGTTATAAGAATACAACCTTCACACAATAATTCCAAAAATTAAAAAAAAATTATCATAGCATAAAGATAAAATTGACAAGTAACAAGTTTGAACATTTTATATGGCAACTTCCGTACATAACTAATGAATGAAATTAGTTACATTCATATTGGGTTTGACTTTTGCACATAAAAATATCCACAAAAAAAATATTGTCACAGTATTCTTGACGAAAAACTAAATTCAAAAATGTCAAAAATTGCACATTCGCCCCTTTGCACATTGGGAAAAAAATCAATTTTTATGGCCAAAATTATAAAAAAAGTTTTCAGATTATTATTATTTTTTATATTTTTTGTAGTAATGTATTTAAGGATGTGTTTCTTATATTAAAATGAGAAATAAAAATGGCGAACTTAAAAACTTATATAAAGGCGAACAATATTGCTGACAGAAAATGTTATACTCGGTCAAAAATTCAGGTTCATTTTTTCAACCTATATCATTTTTTTTTTTGGTTTAAAAACGATTTTTAAACATTTTGGTTGACCCTATAGGGTGGTAGGCTTTCAGATGCAAATACTTTATGTACTGATTCCTTGGATTTTAGAAAGAAGATTGTAAAATATATATATTTAATTTTTTCATATAAAAAGTAAATTTTTAAAAAATTCAACTTTTACAAGATAGCGTAGCTCTTGGTGCAAAATGGAGCAATCACGTTTATTCTCAATTAATATATTATTATTCCCCAGTATTTGAAAATAAAATATCACGTGTTAATCCATGTTAACCGTATTCTAAAGTAAAAAATAATTTATTTAAATCGAAATACCTAACTTCAACATGGCCGTATTCATTAGATCCAAATTTAATACGAAATATTAATGAATGTATCTGTTCTTATCTTCAATATCAATGATATGGAATATGTTACAATTTTGAAATATTTAATATATTTGGGGGGTGGGGGGTGTGGCACAAAAATTTAATTTTTCATATTTCTTTGGTTAAATAGGTATAATAAGAAAAGTACAAACCAAATATAAAAAATGATATGCATATCTGCTATGATTCATTACCTATCATTGGACGGTAATTTTATGTCGATGTCATATAGTTGGTTTTTGGCCATAAATTTGGAATTTTTTCCCAATGTGCTTAGGCATGATAAGTACGTAATTATAAATTGAATTGGTAAAAATTTTTAACTAAAAATAAAATTTTTAACTAAAAATAAAATTTTTAACTTAAAATTCCGTTTTTAACTATATATTCCACCTTTAAAAATGAAACGGATTTAAACGGATATCGGATTATGATTTTAATCTGCACTTTTAAATAAAATTTTAATATTTAGTTTAGGTTAGTACTTATATTTTTAATAAAAAATTAAAATTTTCTATGAATAAAAATTAATATTTAAAAAAAAAGGGAATTTTAGTTTATACTGAAAATTTAAAAGGGTATTCATATCAAGCGTGTAAAACTCGTAATTTGTAGAATTTTCGTGTATAAGGACTGCGTCGAATAAAATTATCCGTTACATATCTTCCCATAATGTGCTATTGCAAGATTCAAATTAAAAAAAAATTGATCATAGTAGCTCTGAATTAAATGACAGAAAATAATTTGTGTCAGTTATAGTCAATACAAAATTTATTTAACGCGAAAATGGCAAACGAAGTGGAAATGCGAGAAAATATAATTAAAATTTTTCAAAAACAACCTAGTTGGTCTTTCAAAAAAATTGCCAAGGAGGTAGGGGCTAACCCTAAGACCATTTCTCGCGTTACCAACCGCTTTAAAGAAGACCTGAGTATTAACCGGAAGAAAGGTTCTGGTAAAAAAAAAAGGCCCACATGATCGTGAAAAGTCGAATAAGGTTGTGAATATTTTAAAGAAAGATCCAAGCATATCCGGAAGGAAATTGGCGAGAAAGGCGGATTGCTCAGAATCTTTCGTGTGCAGGACTAAGAAAGAAGCTGAGCTGAAGACAAGGTCCAAAAAGTTCCGGATAGAAATGCCGTCAAGAATGAAACCGCAAAAACAACGAGCTAAAAAGCTGAACCAAAATTTTTTTAAAAAATTCGATAGCTGCATAATGGACGACGAAACTTATGTTTTAGTGGACTTTCCCAGGTAGCTAGGGCAGGAATTTTATACAGCCGATTCTCGAGGAAATGTCGCTGAAAAATTCAAATAAAAAAATGACAAAATTCCCAAAGAAATTCCTTGTTTGGCAAGCAATTTGCAGTTGTGGAAAAAGGAGCAGCTAATTCGTGACATCGGGTACAATTAATAGCGAAATATATGTGAAGGAATGCTTGCAAAAGAGATTGCTTCTATTTTTACGCCAATATGAAGTGTCCACATTTTTTTGGCCTGACCTCGCTTCATGTCACTACAGCAAAACGGCCTTAGAGTGGAAGCCAATCCACCAAACTGTCCAGAACTCAGGCCGATTGAGAGATACTGGGATTTAGTAAAAAAGGAGATGAAGACAACAAAAAAAGTGGCCAAAGACCTTCAAGACTTTAAAAGAAAGTGGTCTTCAGCAGCTGTAAGGCTGTCGGACACTACCATTACAACATTAATGGAAGGGGTTCCGGAAAAATTAAAACTTTTTATTAAAAAATATTAATTTCTGGTTTTTTATATTTTTTATAAATCTAAAAATAATTTGCAAAATAAAATATTTTATTCTATAAAAATTCGATTACTAGATTTCTAGATTTTTTCATTTTTGTAGCGGACAATTTTATTCGACGCAGTCCTTAGGTATAATAAGAAAAGTACAAACCATATATAAAAAAAAATTATATGCATATCTGCTATGATTCATTACCTATCATTGGACGGTAATTTTATGTCGATGTCATATAGTTGGTTTTTGGCCAAAAATTTCTAATTTTTTCCCAATGTGCTTAGGCATGATAAGTACGTAATTATAAATTGAATTGGTAAAAATTTTAAACTAAAAATAAATTTTTTAACTTAAAATTCCGCTTTTAACTAAATATTCTACATTTAAAAATGAAACGGATTTAAACGGATATCGGGTTATGATTTTAATCTGAACTTTTAAATAAAATTTTAATATTTAGTTTAGGTTAGTACTTATATTTTTAATAAAAAATTAAAATTTTCTATGAATAAAAATTAATATTTAAAAAAAAAAAGAAAATTTTAGTTTGAACTGATAATTTAAAAGGGTATTCATATCAAGCGCGTAAAACTCGTAATTTGTAGAATTTTCGTGAATAATATAAATTTACGCAAAAATTGTATGAGAATATTTAAGCTCAACTCTTAACTTTTTTTCGATTTTTATGAGAAAATAACGTAAATATATTATCATGAATCTTTTTGTTAGTTGTCAATAAAATTATGTTTTATGAGAAATGTGTTTTCATAGTGTTTTGAAATTATTAGAAGTGTAATAACTAAAACTAGAGTACAACCAAAATTGTATAACATAATTTACGCGAATCCCGATAAAAGTGCGTTTATGTCGAATTGTGCGTAATTTTATTTTTTTACGAGATGAGAAATTTAAAGTGTTGATATGAATCCGTTTAATATAAAAAAACAAAAAATATACATATATTCATTCAAAGATAAATCATGAGTAATAGTAAAGCACAGGGTAGAGTGTGATTAATACAGGTTCGAATTAATTTGAAATGTCTATCTATTTTGTTGCACTATGATAAGATTTGTATTTTTCGGGTGTGAATTTATGCACCTTGTACGGGGTATAAAAGCCTTGTAAGCGCCACATTTGTTACTACTTTGTCAATACACGTCAAGTAACACAGTAAAAAAAAATAACCAACATGCTCACCGTAAGTTAATTCTTTCGAATTTCATCGATCAATCGCATCTATTAACCTTATCTATCAACACTCACCATTGTAATTAATCAATTTACATCATCTATATTTACAGTTCGAAGAAATTGTCGAGAAAGCAAAGAACTTCTCCCAGAAGCCCACTCAAGAGGAATTCTTGGAATTCTACGGTTACTACAAACAGGCCACCGTTGGTGATTGCAACACCGATGAGCCCGAGGAACCCATCAAGAAGGCCATGTGGCAGGCGTGGAAAGAGAAGGAGGGCACCACCGTCGATGAGGCCAAGGAGTACTACATCAAGGTCTACCAGAAGTATGCCCCCAAATATCAATAAATAACCAATATTGATTGATTAAGACTACTAGAAAATATTAGCTAACTATAGAATGATTTTGTGTATTATGTTTATAAAAAATAAATAATTTATTAAAAATATTTTAAATTTAATCAAGTTTTATTATTTACGTATACTACCATAGTGGAGCACAGAAGCATTGCATATTATGAATTTTGAATTATGAAATAATAAATCCTACCCAACTCGTTGTCCAAATATATTTCAATGATAATTTTAAATTATTTAACAACAATTTTTATATTTTACTACAAGTAAACGAAAAGATATCTTAACAATATCAAAGCTGTATGGTTTAAGAGTCTGAATTATTTTTTTCAAAAATCTACAATGAAACTCTATCATTTCGATGGTAAAAATAACGTAGAAACTAGAATGATATAGCAGTTTGGAAATTCTAAGGAATTGAATTTCAAAATATTTTGAGATTTTTATCAAAAATGTATTATTATTTTATCGAAATCAAAAAGTATCGTAAATCGTAAATTTCTGCACGCAACAACAACTTTGGCAAACTCTTGAGTTGATGCTTTCGGTTCTTTCTTCAATGCACATAATTCTTATTGTGTTCATTAGAAAAGGAAAACTTTAGCGACTTGAAATTTAAAATCTGCAGAGAAAGATCGCTGATGAAGGGGCTTGGCTGCCTCTGAAACAGCTGTACCACTCAATGCATTTTGCCAATTGTTTGTTGTTTTATTTGTTGGTACAACACCAAATTTTTACTGACTGGACCTTGAGTACAATATCTTAAAATTATTTTTTAGGATAAAAATTTTAAATTTAAATAAATTCATGTATATATGTAAAAACAAAATTTCATTAGAATTTTAATATATAAATATTAATTCGATTATTATATTAAAATTGTCTTACGAAAAAAAGTATATATCACTTTTAAGCGAATACGATTTCATTTTTACTTAAATAACGAATATTATAATGTTCTCAAAATTCACAGAAAATTAGTACAACAAACAGTTTTCCGTGAATTATTATGTTTCAAATTTTTAGACGCAAATTGGAGCATTTTATTGAAAAAGATTTTTTTTCAAAATCATATTGCGTTGCTTTTATGTTTTGATATATGTCATTTGTAAAATTTGATTGACAAAATTCAAAATAATTACGCTATAATGATATAAAATATGCATTACCATATACTATGTAAGTGACTCAGAAGATTAGTGTGTTGGAATTCAAGCCGAAACGTCGTTGGTTCAAACACCAGCGAAGGCAACATCAAAAAAAATAAATAGAAAATATATTTCTTCACCGCGCTACCTCTTGGTAGATGACCTTCGAGAGTAAAAACATCACCCATGAAAAGTTATGATTCCGTGTCTCCTAAGAAATCAAGACTGTTACAGAAAATTGAGGACTGATATAAGTTTCCAATGGTCTGTGGTCTTTATAAAACGATTACATATCTTTATTAAATGCTGTAATATGTACAGGTTTTATATGAAGTCCCCAATCATAAATGCATTATTCATGTTCAACAAAAGATTCCAATCTTCTTCGCAAAATTTGAATCATTTTTATATTCGCAGATATTCTCAGAAATATCAAAAACATAATAGAGTTCCTGGCAAAACCATAAAACGTACTATTTTTCTCATCAAAAACAATAACATACTTTTATTCTGAACCTCAAAAAATAACTTATTTAAATATATAATAGTTTTCGTAAGGGGCGTCGAATTGTTCTCTACAAATTTAACTATTTACAAAAAAAATATTAACTTAAAGTGAAATTTTAATTAAAAAAAATTCAAATTTAAAATCGATTTATTTAAAAAAAAAAATAACATTTTTCAATGAATTCCATTTCCAAGTAAAAATAATAAATTTACACTAAATATAAAAAAATGTTTTCTTAAAAAAGACATTTTGACCAAAAATTCAAATTTGTTTAAATTTTAAGTATATATTTTTTATAACTAAAAAGTCAATTTTTAACTAAAAATTTAATTTTTAACAAAAAAATCAATTTTTAACTTAAAATTTCATTTTTAACTAGAAACTCATATTAAAACACATAAATTCAATGCTAACTAAAACTTCAATTTTTAACTAAAACTTCAATTTTTAACTAAAAATGTAATTTTTAACTAAAATTACAATTTTAAACTAAAAATTTGATTTTTGAACAAAAATTCAATATTTCTCTAAAAAATAATAAAAACTATAAATTCAATTTTTAACTAAAAATTCAATTTTAAACTTTTTTAAACTAAAAATTCAATTTTAAACTAAAAATTAAAATTTTAACTAAAAAAAAAATTCACTAAAAAATATATTTTTTCACTAAAAAAATTCAATATTTCACTAAAAATTTAAATTATTAACCGAAATTTATATTTTTAACTTAACAAAAAATTAATATTTTTACTAAAAATTCATAGTTTAACTAAATATTCATATTTTAATTAAAAATTCAATGTAGAACTAAAAAATTTCACTTTAACAGTAAAAATATGAATTTTAGACAAATTTTAATTTGTAGTTTAAAGTGGAATAAAAAATCAAATATTTTATTCAAAAATAATATTTTTAAATGCAAAAATTCTAAACTCAAACAAAATTCATATTTAAAAAAACGAATTTAACTATTTATTAAATTTAGGATTAATTTTAGCTTAAACTAAAAATTAATATTTAAAAAAACAAAAGATATAAATAATTCGTGAGTAATATTAAAGCCTATCAATTTTCTACTTAAGCATAGCATGTCATAGGGTAGAATGTGATTAATACAGCTTCGATGCCAATATTATTTCCGATTACATACTGCAAATGTGGTCATAAAGTTAAAAATTAAATCGAAACGATAGACGTGCAAGTGTGGAATAGGTGGGGATTGACCGAACAGAGCTGATATAAGCACTGCACTTAATCATAATTTTTTCGATTTTTAATATATGATAAGCACAGCGCTAAAATAAAATATAACATAGCACTGATTAAACAGTAATAAAAAATAAATAAAATAAAAATAAACAAACCAAAAAGATAGTACCACCGTTTTGGACATGCACAAGTGTTGAGTTCCAAAACCCCCCCTGATATAGCAAATCATAATCAGATGGAAGAACACAAAAACAAACACCTTTACCTTATACATATAACAACGATTACTGTATGTTTTATTTTTGTATTTTCGCCAGTCGATAAAATATTATTTAATTCGCAAAAATTGTATTTTGTTTTTTTTTCTTTTTTCTATTTTGTTGCAATATGATAAGATTTGTATTTTTTCGTGTGTGAATTTATGCACCTTGTGCGGAGTATAAAAGCCTTGTGAGCGCCACATTTGTTACTACTTTGTCAATACACGTCAAGTAACACAGTCAAAAAAAAAACCAACATGCTCACCGTAAGTTAATTCTTTCGAATTTCATCGATAAATCGCATCTATTAACCCTATCTATCAACACTCACCATTGTAATTAATCAATTTACATCATCTATATTTACAGTTCGAAGAAATTGTCGAGAAAGCAAAGAACTTCTCCCAGAAGCCCACTCAGGAGGAATTCTTGGAATTCTACGGTTACTACAAACAGGCCACCGTTGGTGATTGCAACACCGATGAGCCCGAGGAACCCATCAAGAAGGCCATGTGGCAGGCGTGGAAGGCCAAAGAGGGCACCACCGTCGAGGAGGCCAAGGAGTACTACATCAAGGTCTACCACAAGTATGCCCCCAAATATCAATAAATAACCAATATTGATTGATTAAGACTACTAGAAAATATTAGCTAACTATAGAATGATTTTGTGTAATGTTTGCAAAAAATAAATAAATTATTAAAAACAATTTAAAATTAAAACATGTTGTATTATTTACATATTAATTTATACTCTGGAGGAGTTCACCGAAACAATATATATTATGAATTTTTAATTATCAAACAAATAAACGCATTCCCCTCTGTATCACATCCATTGAAGGTCACCAATTATCTAAAAACCCATTGCTTAATGAACAATAAAAAAATATTATCCTACAAAATACAGTAACAATCATTAATCAAATTGGAGAGAGTACCTATTATTTGCAAACTTCAATAATTGTCACTTCTCAAAAGTATTGCAATGAAACAAATACTGCAGTGAAGTGAAGCCGGCCTAGAGACTTCACAATAATACTGTCAACTGTCATTGCAAATTTAATTCAAAACTGTAGAGTGCAGTAGTACATATTTTGCAGAGGAAACTTCAAATACATTTGTGCAGATATCTAGTGTACAGTATCAATTTAGAGTTGATCTGACTTACTATTCGCTTTTTAACAAAAGACGACTTTGCCCTGGTCTCGACTTAGTCCCGGTATTCCCTAATAAAAATATACCTAAAATATAAAACTGAAATTACATATATATATATATATATATATATATATATACATAATTATATATATATATATATATATATATATATATATATATATATATATATATATATATATATATAATTATATATATATATATATATATATATATATATATATATATATATATATGTATATATATATATATATATATATATATATATATATATATATATATATATATTTAGGAAAATTGAATGCACGTGAAATATTTAAAAATAAATTAAAAATTAGTAAGGAAAGTTTTTATAGTCACTCGAGACTGACTAAGCCCCACACTCTTAATTTAGAAAAAGGCCCCATTGTGATCACATCATTAATAGAGAAAACTACAAGCCCTTATATTAATGGTTGTGCACTATCGATGATCAATGTAATGTTGTTGTATGAAAGAGTGTAATCAAAATGATTTTTACAAATTCAAATGTGGATATTGTGGTCAAAGTTTATAATGGAAAAAGTCTTTAAGTTCCAAATAAAGTGTAAGAAATGGATTAAAGATCCAAATAAACGAGCGAGGGACAGTTAAAACCCGTATAGAACATACACAAAACCAAAAAGTGACGTAAATACAACGAACTTGTACATCAATATGACAAACAAATTAATCAAATGTCAACTGATGATCGCGTTCGTCAATATTACGTATTCAGTTAATCAATTTACTAACACATTGAAAGATTTTGAAGTACGGTGTACGTTAATATTACGAATGCTATTTAATAAAATCGTTCATAATATTTATAATCATTTTAATTAAATAATAATTAAATAAAACAAATTATTCAAACAAATTAATAGACAAAATAATTCATGAAATGAATTTGACTGCGAATTTCTGGATAACTATTGAAACTTAATGTTATTTCAATATCATGCTCATCAAATCATTGTCTTGAAACTGGTTTTTATTACGATGTTCCAATAAAATTAGCGCATTCTATTTTATTATTTTTGGTGTATACATGAGAGATTGAGATTGAAGATTCCGATACATAATATTGATAAACGACTACATCAAAACATGAATTGTACGTTGTATTGATTAACTTGTTCGTCAATATTACCAAATCAGTTTGATGTACGTCGTTTGTCAATATGAAGAACGAAACTTTTTTTTGTGTATGATACAATTTGTTTAAAAAGATATAACCCTCCAAACTGCCCTGAACTAGGTCCAGATTTTGGTTTATATAAAATCAATTCTACGAAAACTATTGAAATTTTTTAAAACTGAAATTAAATAATCGCTTGTTGGATTAGCGTTATCAAAAAAGTTAGCAGAAATGGTTTACAACGGCTTATTGTGTTCTGGAAGACTATATAAAAAAATTGCAGCTAGATAGAGTTATCTAGCTCAAATTGTTTTGGTTTTGCGTACAAAATTTGTTCCGGCTCAAATTTAAATTATGAAAAAAACACAGCTAATGAAGCAATTTCTCAAAAAGTAATAAATTAATCACCAATTAAGTCTCACAAAAGGTATAGTATATAAGTTCTATAGGCTGATTTAAATAAAGAAAATGAAATAAGCTCAGAACTCATAGACGAATCTTTCATTTCGATATAAAGCACACACAAAACATCGGAAACAAATTCCAAAACTTTTGGATGTTATGAATTGAAGCGTTGGATGCAATAAGGGCGTTATGTGAAAAAGTAAGTTTTGAGATATTTGCGTTTAAAGTCCGTTGAATGTCCGTACCTCAAAAAGTAATAAACCGATATTTTGAAAAAAAAAAAAAATCCATTAAAATTTGAACTTTAATTTTTTTAGGCAGTTTTTAAATTTCTTTTGAAGCCCCTATTAACATATAAAATAATTAATTAAAATAAATTATTTATACGCCCTATTGCATAAAACGAGTGATAAAATTTGGGCGTATTGAGTTTTAGAGCTATAACCATTACATAAATGAAAAAATAAAGATTATTGTGCATAGTCTCGATATATTTCTTGATATGAATGGATAAAGATTTAAATTACAGTCATAATGACTCAAAACTAAATTGACTCTGTTAAAAACTGACTTTAAAAAAAGTTAAATTAAATAAAACGACAAAAAAACTTTATGCAATCGATCTGGGATTTCACAGGATGGTAGAAGGCACTGCTGGGATAATTCGGTGCGAATATTGCAAAAAGGGCGTTATGATGCCTAACGCCCTTATTGCACCCAACGCTTCAATTGTAGGATTTAAATCTGATTAGTAAGATCATTGGAACCCGAGTTTTCGAAATTTGCATCAGTTCGGCAAAGGAATTTCATTTCTGATTAGGGTTCTAAAATTCTAAATAATATTGGTTTCAGTGCTGCGAAAGAAACGCAATCATTCTTTGCTTGATAAATGTTGGCAAGGAAACTTAGAAAAAATCGATATATACGAAACAGTATTGTATTATTTTGCTTTATCTAACTTACAGAGAAAATAACCTATTTGTTAGTGACGCATTTTGACTGTTATAGATATAGAAAGATATAGAATCGAATGTCACATCCATCATAAGCAGAATTCAAAATGTTACATGGCGCGATGAACAAAAATTCCCAAAAAATATGTTTCACACCTGTAATTCCAAAGTTCATTCATTACCTAGTTTCTTATCCATTGCCACTTCCGATACCACTGACATTTCACGCAGTTAGTAACACTGACGTGTCTGCGTTGATAATAACTGCAGTTGAATGATTAATTCCGATAAAACTTCAAAATCATCGCCGAATTTATATATATTTCTTTATATTCTTCAACTAAACTAATCTAGAATTTGTACTATCTATGAGCTAAAGGTAGCACGATATAATCCATACACGTGACTCACAGCATAATAATTAATTTTTAAACATTATCTTTAAGCACAAACTAAATATAAATGAAATTTTTCCTAATTAAAATTATTATCTATGTAGAGTCAATTTGGGGAAATATTTAAAGATTAAGTTTTATAGTTTTTAGTAGATAGTTTAAATTTGAATAATTGAATTAAGAAGAAATAACGCCGCTATAAATAGGCGGCGCCTAATTCGAAACAGTATCATTCAAGTTATAATCTTGCAAACGGTGGTAGGTGTAATAGATAGAAAAAGCTGCATATTTAAGCGGTTCTTAAAATTTATTCAAAATTTTTACAGATCTTTTTTCAAAACAAAAAAACCCCAAAACTCTACAATATGGTTAATTTCGAGGAAGCTTGTGAACTCGCCAAGAACTTCTCCAAGAAGCCCAGCGACTCTGAATTCTTGGAATTCTACGGACTCTTCAAGCAGGCCAGTTTCGGTGACTGCAACATCGACAAGCCCGGCGTTTTGGATCTGAAGAAAAAGGCCATGTACGAGGCATGGAACTCGCACAAGGGTCTTTCCCAGGATGCCGCCAAGGAGGCCTACGTCAAGGTCTACGAGAAGTATGCCCCCAAGTACGCTTAAACATTTAATAATTAGTTGGAGAAGATGAAGAATGAGGAGAATTAGTAGGATAAACGAGATAATGATGATATTATTATGAAAAACAAACCATTTATGAGCTCTTAACAATAAAGTCTCGTTAGTTGAACAAAAATGTAATAATTGACAATGTGTTTTATTTCGTAAGCAAACAAAAAGAATCACATACTTTGAGGCAACATCGGAAAAATGACGCTTAAAACTATGCAATACATCGCGAAACTTTTTAGGTTAGTAGCTCGCTTCCGATTGCGGCATTGCGATGACAGCGGCGATTAGTGGTTTCGCCTGACGTGCCTTGAGCAACATGACGCGCACAACGGCATTTTCGGGTGTCAGCGTGGGTGGTGGCAGCTTGTCGTTGGCATCCAATATGGCGTTGATCTCAAAGTCAATCTTAAGCGGTATGCCGGGCAATATGCTGGGCAACTGTGGGAATAGTTAGGGGATTTTATAGGTTATGTTAGGTTTTGGTAGGTTTTTAATGAGTGAAAAGGGATAAATTTAAATAGAGTATTGGAAAAAATGTGCTTTACCATCTACTTGAATTTTGAGAAAGTCAAAAAATAATAAATGCTAATACAAATTGTAATTCTTATAAGTGAAATATTTAAAATTGAAAAGAATCTAAAATTGTTATAAAATAAAAGGTTCGCAATATGTTTCGAATTAAAGAAATAGATTTAAAGAAAGGGCGAACTGTGAAATACGGTAATTTTTTGTTTTTTTTATTAAGGCTTAAAGCGCTTAAAATACATGCAGATTCGTGTATCAGCCATATATAAAATAAATAATCATTTCACATAAGAGTTTTTCAATAAGAGCGCTACAAAAGTATATTGTATGGAACTCGATTTCTTTTGCATGGCCACCACGGGCACGTTTGCAGAAGTACAGACGCTGAACCCAATTTTCGACGGTTTTCAAGCATAAATCGGCCGATACTGCTGCAATTTCACGTTCGATATTCGTACGAAGTTCATCAATCGTCGCTGGCTTGTTGGCATAGACCATAGACTTGACGTAGCCCCACAGGAAATAGTCTAACGGCGTAAAATCGCACGACCGAGGCGGTCAATCGACTGGACCATTTCGTGAGATAACACGTTCTCCAAACTTGGTTTCCAATAAATTGATTGTGGCATTCGCTGTCCTGTTGGAACCACATGTCCTCGAAGTCCATATCATCCAATTGGGCCAAAAATATTCGGTTATCATTGAACGGTAGCGATTCTCATTCACAGTAACGTGCCGGTCTTGATCATCACGGAAAAAATACGGCATAATGACGCCGCCGGCCCATAAACCGCACCAAACCGTAATTTTTTCGGGAAGCAATGATGAATAATGGAGTACGTGTGGATTGCTGTCTGACCAATAACGCATATTTTGTTTATTGACGAAGCCATTCAGCCAGAAATGAGCCTCATTGCTGAAGATGATTTTCGATGAAAATCCGAATCATTTTCAAGTTGTTGCTCAGCCCAATTCACGAACATACGACGCTTCTTGGTGGTCAAGCGGCTTCAGTTCTTGCGTCAATTTGAATTTTAATAATTTCGACTCGTTGTTGGCTCGTATATCTTTCCATCATGAAATGGCAAACCTTACTGAAGAGAAATGTCAAAAGAGCGGCAAGAAATATGGCGTCGTTTGTCGCTCTACTTTTGTAGCGTCCCATTTGAAAAACCCTTTATAAGATTTATTGATTTTTTTGTATTCGCAAATCTTCCGATTAATCGCTTTTATTCTCGATTTGATAATATATTGTTTCATAGATTAGGTGATTTATTTAATGCTTTATTCATAAATTGATTTATTGATCTCTTAATTTATCGACGTATTGCTTTTTTGATTTATAAGTTTTTGGATTCATTGTTTTACTAATCTATTGATTTTCGATGAAAATCCGAATCATTTTCAAGTTGTTGCTCAGCCCAATTCACGAACATACGACGCTTCTTGGTGGTCAAGCGGCTTCAGTTCTTGCGTCAATTTGATTTTGTAAGGATGTAGGCCAAGATCTGTTCGCAAAATTCGCCACAAGAACGTCACAGAGATGCCCAACGCTTGAGAACGACGTGTGAGAGACACATTTGGGCTTTCTTCAACTGAAGCCTCAGCGGTAGCAATATTCTCGACACTACGGTCACTTCTTTGTCTCACTGGCACGGGAACATTTTGTACTGTGCCTGTGGATTCAAATTTTTCCACTAGACGCTCAATTGTTGATCTGCTAGGACGATTAAGACGACCATAAATTGGACGCTCTTAACGTTGAGGCCACTGACTCCGAATTTCGGTAGTAAATTTTAATAATTTCGACTCGTTGTTGGCTCGTATAAGAGCGACAAGAAATATGGAGTCGTTTGCTGTCCCTGTCGCTCTACTTTTGTAGCGTCCCTATTGAAAAACCCTGTATTACACCGCACAATACAAAAAAAAAACGTTTGTTTCACCCAGCAGAAGGCGTGTCGGGTATGGAAAAGGCGTGTCTGGTATGAATGTATACACATTTTTCTGATATTTAAAATCAACTTTATTAAACCTAATATGATCTGTTTTGATCGAAAATCTTTTGCTATTATTCTGGTATAATCACTGCAATCACTGTAGAATTTCTGATCTAAACTATTAAAAGAATTCTGTAGAGAACAAAACAAATCGTAGTCGGACGGAGCCAAGTCTGGACTATACGATGGATGAATCAAAACTTCAAATCCTGTTATCAATCTCTTCAAAAATGACTTCATATTATTGCGTTTCAGCAGAGATTCGCAAATGTGCTTATTTTTCTAAATTATTAAAATACTTTTTCAAATATTGATCAACCAGAGCGCTGTACGTCTGTTTATTCAAATGATCTATGAATTATAACGTGCTTAGTATGACTTAATTTAAATAAGTTTTACCAAAGATACCGCATCTGTTGGAAAAAAATGCCATGAACATTTTTCTTGACCCAATATATATTCAGGAGCTATCTGCCCATTTGTCTGTGACTGTCGTCTATCTGTTGAAAACACGATTACAAGAAAACTAGAAGTTCTACATCTATGAAACTCTGAAGTAAGATTACTTATATATCTACGCAATCTGGTAAAGGGTTTTTCAACAGGGACTCTACAAAAGTAGAGCGACAGGGACAGCAAACGACGCCATATTTCTTGCCGCTCTTTTGACATTTCTCTTCAGTAAGGTTTGCCATTTCATGATGGAAAGATATACGAATTCGAATTTTGGTAGTAAATTTTAATAATTTCGACTCGTTGTTGGCTCGTATATCGTTCCATCATAAAATGGTAAACCTTACTGAAGAAAAATGTCAAAAGAGGTGCAAGAAATATGGCGTCTTTTGCTGTTCCTGTCGCTCTACTTTTGTAGCGTCCCTGTTGAAAAACCCTTGAAAAAACTTTTGTAGCGCTCTTATTGAAAAACCCTTTATTAAAAATAGGCATGATCCGTCGATTGTGACTTGTGATCCAACAACTTATGTTTAAAAATCTCATATAATTTCAACATCTACGGGTGAATTTAAGTTTATACCCGCTAAGATGAACTCCCTTTTACATTATGAATAAATATATACAAATTATATCTTTCTCGCAATCCGACTTTTGGTACCCCTAAACAAAATCAATATTCCGTATATACCAATATACACTATTGGTACTGAAATAATTTTTCACAGATTTTTAACCTTGGAGATCTCCGTACCACTTTAAGCGGCACATAGCCGTATCAAAGTTATTACATTTTTTTTTACGATTTTGAGTATTAAAATAAATTCCAATGCGAGTAAAATGATTTTGAGGTTTGTATGAGTATAGAAAGCATACTGAAGATTTCATAAACCTACACAGAACTTCAAATGGTCCCAAAAAAGATATATAGTGCAATGAAAGATACAAAAAAATTGTAAAAAGTGAAAAAAAGTAAAACAGTGATTTTAAAATATTATAAAATGTGAAAATAGTATGTACTATAAAATAAGTTTATAGAATATTATAAAAGTAAAATGCTTAAATTTCACTCACCCTGGCCATGGACTTGGGCAGTTGGTAATGTTTGCGATCGGCGTGCAGTAGCACATGTAAATTCGAGGCCATTTTGTAGGATGATAAATTCTGCAATGTCAAATACAAACGAAAGGCGGGTCCAGCGCCACATACTTCCGCAGACAATTTAACAGGCGCCTGCGTTATATCGCCCGAGATGGTGCTCTCCGAAGAGTTGATGGCGTCAACGGTGGCGCGTGCCGCTGCATGACGCAGACGCCACAATTCCACTTGAAAGCTGCCATAAGTGGCTATGTAGGAGAACAGAAAAAGTACAACTTTAAAACATGCAACACAATATCAATCCAGACAAATCTAACCCTTGGCATTTTCTTTCTCACGTGCCGACTGCTCCAAGAAAATCGTACTTTTCTTTGGCTTATCGAAGAGCGCACTCTCGGCGACAGTGCGTGTAGTAAGCTGTTGCTGCTCCAACTGCGTTGTTGTAAGCGGTCCAAATACGGCCAAGCGACGCAGCACCTTTAGTACCATGTGACCGGCGTCGGTTATCAGCGTCAACACATTGTCCTCGTAGCCAAGGCGACCGTACAGCAGCGTCGTCACGGTTGCCTCCATGTGAAATTCATCCACGAGGTGGCGCTGCTGATATAGTTGCACACGTCCACCGTGCAGCGCAACACAAACCAACGTGAGACCCATGTGTGGCAGGCAAATGTTGGTCATGCAGGTGGGCGTGGCATCCAGCTGACGCATGTGCAACTGTTTGCCTTTTTTTGAGTAGCATGTCAGTCGTCGTTCGGATGCTGTGCAAACAACAATTGTCTGATCGATGGGTAGCAGCAGTAGGCCCGACACCGGATTTGTCAGCTTTATGACTTCTTGTGCCTCGTGCGTCGCCGACTTGCGCAGCAAGTAAAGCCCGCCATGGCGTGTGGCCACCACTATGCGGTACTCTGTTTCGTAGACGCCGTGCACTTCCATTAGGCTGGGTACCAATTCGTATGCACAGAGCTTCGTCTGCTGCAGCGCACTAAAGCTTTGTGGTTCCAGTATGATGATGTCGCCGATATCGTTGGCGACGACGAGGTAGGCGGGCGGATTTGGGTCGCTGGAGACGCGCTGCAGGCAGCCCATGGCGACGATGCTGGGGTAGCGTAGCAACGGTGACTCTGCATAGTCGCTGATAAAGGCCTGCAAAAGAATGAAGAGAAAAACAGATGTAGACTCGTAGGCAATGACTAAAAAAAAAACTTTATCTTGCGTCAATCTTGTACGAACTCATTTTCAAGTTGCAGAGTCATCTGCTCAAGACGCGGATAAAGAAATACTATTCTCCAGCTAATCATATATTTTCCATATTCGGTCGAAGATGGAATACAATTCGCAAATTTGAGCATGTGCTTCTAAATCCTCTTTGGAATCCTGGACCAAATACAACTACGTGTGATATATTCTCTAATGGTTTTCTAAGACACACTGTAGTTTATAAGTATTACCATGGTACGTGTTCGAGGGAAATACATGGTCTGATTCTACCAAGTCATCTAAAGGCTCCGGTTATAATAGACATACGTGCTTAAATGTTACCGGAACGAAAAGTAGAAATCCAAAATCTATGGATCTTTACGTTTATTATACGTTCATTATAACCATATACATATCGAATCGTTCCGGTGATATTTAAGCACGTTTCTTTACGTCTATTATAACTGGAGCTTAGGACCATACATTCGTAGTTTACTCGACTCTCAACGGAATCACGCATTACAGTGAAAAATCGTTCTTTATACGTTTGTCGAACAATCCCCAACGTCTGTTTCTCCCGAATAAAAAGTTGGGAAATTCAAAACAAACATCCACTGACACTATTACATCTTTCCCCCTTCCATTTAACCAATAATCCCTTTCTACGATCAACACTGTACATTGTATGAATTGGGGGGCACGTTAATTTGTAATAAGAAACATTAAACAAAAATTACATCACGCTGTTCCGCTGGCAGCTGCAGCAATCGCTGTGATTGTCGGGTCAATTGTGAACGATCGATAGTCTTCAGATTCTCTATTAGCAGACCCTGATTCTCCAGGCGTACCGAGGGCAACTTGCGCCAAGTCTCCTTCTCCAAGTCATCTGCTTCTAGAGGTGGCAGGGTGTACTTAAAATAAGGCTTCAGATTCCGATAGAATAGAATGGACTCAGCGATGGCTACCGCAATAACTGTGAGAATGACACAGAGGAAAGAGAATAGCAAAGGTGAATAGGGGTAATATAGATGGACGACAAAAGAGAGAAAGTATGATATAATTTGAGTAATAGAAAAAATGGGAAAAAATAATATGTGGTATGCAGTGAAAAACATACTAAATTAATGGCAAAATAATGCTGACATAGGCAATAGAGAATTGGAAAGGTATTAATGAAAAAAGTAAGCGTAGGAGGAACAGGTGCGATAACAGGCGAATAAAGGACACTAAAAGCGAATGACTATTTTAAGTGAAGAAAGATGATATTTTGGGTAGCAGATTGAACAAATAATGAAATAATGTGAAAGTGATAAATGAGAGTAAAGCTAAATAATTAAAAACAAATGAGAGATGAGGAGAGAATTGTGAACATAAAAGCAGTGGGTGAGGTGAAAATGGACCAAAAAGAAAAGAATGTAAAATACAAAAATGGAATCATTTTGATAACATTACGTTTATCGAAAAATAAAAGAATAATAATCAAGAAAGGAAGTGACTGTCTCGCTCTCTATCTGTCTCACTTGGCGTTCTCGGTTCCTGCTCTGTAATATAAAGACTTTCCACAGCCGCCGGTACGCCAGGTAAATCGTGAACTTCCTTCAAGTCGGGACCGCGAAATACTTTAAGTTTAGACTGAATTTCATCCGATTCATAACTGATATCAGCTGCAATTAGACGCCAGTAATTGTCGCATTTTATGTCGCACAACGTCATGCAACTCTTGATGCTCATCAGTGGCACTGGCTCTTTGGTTTCCACCGTCAGCCAATTTTTGGCAGTCGAAGTCATTACAATTAATTATTTTTTTTCAATTAAAAAAAATTAAAAATTAGTGCTTTCGATTTGGCGAGTTAAATGTTGACTAACATTTTTGTGAAAATATTTGTTTTGGTTTGTTTACCTCATTGTTTACCTTAGCAACGCAGGTGTTACCAGGTTTAAAGGGTACGCAGAAACTGTATGAAGTTGGCTGCAGTTGTAAACTGCACCTTTTCATGTTTGGAATCATGTAAAAATATAAATTAAATATGATTCTAGTTTCTGAACCGACATCCACTTTTTAATCTGCGATGATTGCTTAAAAAATAAAGATATTTTCAGAATAATTTTGATTAATGATTCAAATTTGAGAATTCAATGAGTTTCCTAACAACAACAAAAAAAAAGATGATTATTCAAAATAGGGATTGTAACTATTATTGAAACTATAATGTCAATTCGATCAAATTACATATATTTTTCATGTTCCGGAACTGGATTTTTCAATACAAAATAAACATATTCCAATTGTAGTAAATCCGTTAAAATTCTCAAGAACAAAGTAAATTTTGAATTTCAATCAATGAGTAAATTAAATGCTACTAAATGCTAAAATTTAACATAAGAATATTAAACAAATTACATAATTATCAAAAAAGTAAACAAGATGAATTCTCCTATATTTTTAGAAGCTAATTTATTGATTAAAAATTTTGCTGTATTTTTCGTTAATTTAACAAGAACAATTGCTCTTAGTTACTTTCTCTGATACCTAAGATCTGAACCTCTGCATTTCAAGAATAAATGCTCTTAATGATCTTTATGATATCAACATGGCACACTAACAAACAGAGATGACAGACGGACATCATAAAACAAAGAAGAACAAGAAGAAAAACAATTTTACTTTTTTTGATACATAAGCTCTGCATATCAAGAATAATTGCTCTTAGTTACTTGATTTGATAATCAAGTAGCTCTGTTTCCAAAAATCAGGATATCACTCCGTATACTTCTTGATTCCTTATGGATTTTAGACGTTTTTTTTCTCCGTGTAGCTACGCCTAACAAAGTAGCATCTTCAATTAAAATTCTATCAAAAATAGAAAGTAAATCCAATTAATATGCTCATATAAAATAGCGTTCAATTAAAGTAAATTTGAATTGGCTGTCTGGCTGCTGCTTTGGCATCAATAATCTCAGCAAACAACACTAGCAGCTACAACAGATCGTCAACTATATAATCAAAATTAAAAAAAAATTGTTGTTGATTTTTTTTGGAACAAACAGGTCTGAGACTAGGTAACAGGAACAAACCTAGTTTCTAGCGCAACAGTTGCTGCTACTCTTCGCATGCGAAATTATTTTCACTCAAAATTATACAATTTCAAAACAGCATTTGCATTTTCATTTTGATGTGAAAGTGCTGCGGCGGCATCTGCACGATGCAGAGGCAATAATCGACAAAGTGGTAGCAATAGACCTAGAGACAGCGGCGGCAACAGGTGAAGCCCGCAACATGTGGTTCCACTAAAGTCACCACTAGAATCATTCAACCAGTCCAAACTAGAAGTATGCCTTGGTGGCACCTGGTGAAATCTAAAGTGGTTGCTGGCTGCTGCTTCCTGTTGGCAGCCAGTTTCCACGCAGTCATCAACCGTCATCTGGTGTGGCATGTGTTGTAGTTGTTCTCGACGTTGTGCGTCATTCGAACAATGAGTAAAAGTCTTTGAATGTTATAAAGCCTATGAAACCCAACGAAAACACACAGATAAAAAAAATCGTAAATACCAAAAGAAACACCGAAAAAAAGTGCGCTTTAAATTCAATTTTAAATTTTGAAGTTCACGCTATTAATTAAAAGGTTTAACGTATTTAAAGTGAAACACTTTAAATGGAAATTTATCACAGTAGAATTCAATGTATTTTTTTCCAGTAGAACATAGGCACGATTTGATGAATGGTACGAATATAAGTGATATCGGAAATGTTGAGAATTAGGGGGCAGGCAACGAAGGGAATGACAATACGATCTGATGTCCTTGAGAAAGTTTTTGTACTCTTACTTAAACTTTAGAAGTAAAAGTTCCACATTAAAATTTAAAGTGCCACATTATGAAATTTTTTAAAATTAAAAGTAAAAACTTTAAAATTTAAAGTTTTCGGATACATAATTATAATGTGTTTTGCTCACTTTATAAAAAACCTTATAATCCCAATTTCGACAATGGGGATTATGAAAGAACATTTTACGAAAATAGTCCACATTTTTAATTTCGTGCCGGTTTTAATAAAATTTCATGGAACTTTTCGCTCTAATTTCTTAATAGAATAGTAGAGTCGGCCTCAACCTGCAACTACCACCCAAGAAATCAAAAACGAGCAGCGGAATGTTAAAACAGTTTTTCAAGTATATTTCAAAGATCAAAGATCGAAAAATTTAAGTAAAAAGATACCGATAACCATATTTTGACTGAACTGCAGTTTTCCGGCTACCTCATCAGACCGAAAATAAATTTGCCACGCCCTTTAAATAAAAAATAAAAGTAGTTCAATCAAATTTTGTCGCTCTCTCCCCTCAGATCCCCTAAAATCAAAAACAAGGAGTATTAAAACTCGTTTTTGAAGTAAACGTCAAAAAATTAAAAAAAAAAATTGACACCTTACGTGCGGTTGAGAGTTTAATAAGCTCTCATTCCCCATGACATATGAAGCTCTCATTGCTGCTTCAGTTGCAATTTATTTTTAATATTTTGACCTTCGAAATACACTTGAAATTTCAGTTTTTGAATTTTTTGATTTGTTCCAGGTTTTGGTGAGATGACTGATCGGCAATTCAGCCTATTTGTTTTCTAGTTTAGCAGAGTATTTTGTTAAAAGAAAATCTAACCTTTCACATTTAATATTTGTTTAAAATACATTTAAAAATAAAACTTCACAATTTTATTAGCTGATAAACTCAATCTTCACGTGCACAAACATTCGTTAATTGAACCAAGTTTTCGTAAATTTTTCTTTACTTTTTTTAATTGTTTCCATACACATTTTGAAAAATTCACTATTTTGAATCATTTTACTATTTTTACACATATTTTTATAATGTTTTATAAAGTTATTATAATTTTGGTGACATTTGAAATAATTCACAAAAAAATCTACACAAAATTAATTCTTGTTTCACAACCAAATGAATCAAAGGCACGCACTAAACTGACTGCGAACAGTGAAAGAGAGTGAACAAGTGGAGGGGGAGAACATTGTTGTTCTTACTGAGATGGAGGGAGCAATGAAATTGTTGTTATTATTTCACATTCTTATTGATCTCTCCATATGAGATCAATGTTGAGAGTAATTTGTGTGTATTTAAACAATATAAACCGTTACTCGGTGAAGCAGTGTTGGACATTGTTTTAAATGTTTTTATTTTATTAGACTGATTATTATTTTATTTTTTGTATATTATATAAACAATTAATTATTTTTTTTTATTAAATTTACATTTTTAAATTATAATAAAGATTTAAAGTAAAATAACTATATAAAAATTACATAGTATGACAAAAATAAACTCTATCAACAAAAAATTCAAGTCGATCAACGAATTCCATTCGAATTTTTTGGGTAAAAATGGGTTATATAAAAAAATTAGATACCTTAAAAATAGGTTACAAAATTTTGCAACCCTGGTACCTATTCAAAATGATAAAAATTAAGGTCAAAAGAATTTTTCAAGTATATTTGAGAGGTTAAGGTTTTAAATATCATTGACACCGCTAGGAGAAAAAGGAGTTAATAATAATATAACAGTTTGGCACTACAGTCCTTTAAGAACTTCAGCCGAACTCTCTCACCATTTTGAGCAGTGCGTGTTATATTTGTACTCAAAGTTGTCGGACGACCTACAGTTTACTGCCGAAACCGAACGGCGGGTGAGAGCTTTTCATAGGCAATGTTTTACTCTCATAGGTTTGCCATTTACTGCTGAGAGGTAGCGCGATATAGAAAAATGTTTCTATGAAAAGATGTTGTTAGCCACTGTCCAGGCTTGAACCGGGGACCTTTCGGCTCGCAGTCCAACGCACTAACCACTGCGCTACCGCGGGAAAAAGGAGTTTCACCACAAAAATCAGACACTAAAAACTTCTTTACATTACTATTAAAGATAGGTTCCAAAATTTTGCAACCCTGGTACCTATCCAAAATGATAAAAATTATGGTCGAAAGAATTTTTCAAGTATATTTGAGAGGTCAAGGTTTTAAATATCATTGACACCGCTAGGAAAAAGGAGTTTCACCACAAAAACCAGACCCTAAAAATTTCTTTACATAACTTTTTTTTCAAAAATAAGTCAAAAACTTAATACGGCATGAAAAAGTTTTAAACGCCTTTCTTTTTGTATGTTTTCCGGACGGCGGTCGAGTGTGAGGTAATATTTATTTAGAGGGACGTGGAAACTTTGTATTTTTTATTTTTGGTTTCGGTGATCGGAACAACGTACTTCGGCCTATTTTTTGCTTGTCAAATATTTGAATTTCGATCGATCCTTTTATATAAATTTGAACTTTAAAATATATATTGTATTATTAAAACGAAACCAGTAAGGAGCAAATTAAGTCAAATGGAAAATTTTGCAGTAGGATAATTTTGATAGTTTCCTTTGCAACATTTGAGTAAAGGGTACCCGAATGTTGGTTCCTCAAGTACAGGATAAAAGTACAGGAAAAAAAGTCCATTTTGTAAAAAAACACAACCATTTTAAAATTATTTGGTGCGTGTATCAATTCAAGTGACAACAGAATACTGCAGTTCCATCAACCAATTAGCAGACATTTCGTTTGAACTGAATGAAGTTGGTTGATACAACTAACTTTATCGTTCTTCCACCTTAATTTCAAAGAATGAAACATTAGTTTTTATTACTTCAATTAGTTCTGCAAACGTAATTTTTAACCATGTATATACAAAGGTTTAAATAAGCAAAAGATGTTGGTCCAGTCGTGACTGTTCGTTGGTTTGTCTGTCTCTCATCCGTACGTCGCATGCCGCTTAAGTGACTCATACGACTCATACTCGAGACCGCATGCCTGTGAATAACATAACCTGTCGTCCATTCGGACAATGTAGCTACGGAAAGATTTTAGCTAACGTTGGGAGCAGCGAGCGCTTAAATATTGATTGGCCGACGTCAGTTTTGGTGTGTCGGACAATAACCTAGTTTAGTCATCTTCGCGCAGTACTTGAAACATTGAGGAGGAATGTGAGATAAAATGCCAATCGTATACAACAAAATAGAGAGCTAAGTACATGTTTATTTTATTGAATATTAGAATTATCATTATGAAAAAAGAATTTATAGAATATTAATTCTAATTTTCAGGAAAAAAACAAAATAAAAAATCTTAATAACAAAATAACCAAGTTGTTCCTAATATTTAAAACTTTCACGGAGCATATAACTAATGATCCCGGAAGAAGTAATCCGATAATTTTGGATTATCTATAAATTTTGGATTCTGCAAGTATGCTGAAAAAGCCAAGAATTTAAGCGTGAAACGTACCCACAAATTTAAAATACCCTACCGATCGATCAAACTTCCGACATAGTGCATAAATTATTTCGAAAGTGCTTTGTTGTGGTTACTTCTCAAATAAACGCAAATATTGAAAAATGTGAAATGCTTTCTCTTGATGACCGTATTTTCTGTTTGTGTAATTGAGGCAGTCAAAATAAAGAGTAGTTTTGTTTTTTTTCATACTTCAGACAAATAATTAAACATCTTAGTCTAGTCTAAGCGTTACCAAATTATAAAAATAATGATGATTTAGAGTTCTTTAGCCAATTTAGTTCTTTCGCCAGTTTATGTCACTTATTATAGGTCAAACTTAATTATTGCACAAACGTTTTTGTCTGCAACTATTTTTTTATGTGGAACGAATCGATTGTTAGATGTGAATACAATGTTTAAAAAAAATGAAAAATAATTAATTTATAGTGAAAATTTTAGTTTTTAGTGAAACGTTGAATTATTACTTAAAATTTGAATTTCAAGTTTAAGTGAAAATGTTTATTTTTAGTGAAAATTTGAATTTTTAGTGAAAAATTGAATTTGTAGTGAAAAATTTAATTTTTAGTGAACAATTTAATTTATAGTGAAAAATTGAATTTGTAGTGAAAAATTTAATTTTTAGTGAACAATTTAATTTATAGTGAAAAATTGAATTTTTAGTGAAAAATTGAAATTTTAGTGAATAGTTTGAATTTTTAGCGAAAAAATTAATTTAGTGAAAAAATTAATTTTTAGTGAAAAATTGAATTTTTAGTGAAAAATTGAATTTTTAGTGAAAAATTGAATTTTAGTGAAAAAATTTAATTTTTAGTAAAAAATTGAATTTTTAGTGAAAAATTGAATTTTTAGTGAAAAATTTAATTTTTAGTAAAAAATTGAATTTTTAGTGAAAAATTGAATTTTTAATGAAAATTTATTTTTAGTGAAAATTGAATTTTTAGTGAAAAATTGAACTTTTAGAGAAAATTTGAATTTGTAGTGAAAATTGAACTTTTAGTGAAAAATTGAATTTTCAGTGAAAAATTTAATTTTTAGTGAATAATTTAATTTTTAGTGAAAAATTGAATTTTTAGTAAAAAATTGAATTTTTAGTGAAAAATTGAATTTTTTGTGAAAAATTAATTTTAGAGAAAAATTTTATTTTTAGTGAAAATTGAATTTTTAGTGAAAAATTTAACTTTTAGAGAAAATTTGAATTTGTAGTAAAAATTGAACTTTTAGTGAACATTTGAATTTGTAGTGAAAAATTTAATTTTTAGTGAAAATTTAATTTTTAGTGAAAAATGAACTTTTAGTGAAAAATTAAATTTTAAGTGAAAAATTAAATGTTAAGTGAAAAATTGAATTTTTAGTGAAAAAGTGAATTTTTAGTGAAAAATTGAATTTTTAGTGAAAAATTGAATTTTTAGTGAAAAATTGAATTTTTAGTGAAAAATTGAATTTTTAGTGAAAAATTGAATTTTTAGTGAAAAATTGAATTTTTAGTGAAAAATTGAACTTTTAGTGACAAATTGAATTTTTAGTAAAAAATTGAATTTTTAGTGAAAAATTTAATTTTTAGTGAAAAATTGAATTTTTAGTGAAAAATTTAATTTTGAGTGAAAAATTTAATTTTGAGTGAAAAATTTAATTTTTAGTGAAAAATTTAATTTTTAGTGAAATTTTAAATTGTTAGTGAAAAATTTTATTTTTAGTGAAAAATTTAATTTTTAGTGAAAATTGAATTTTTAGTGAAAAATTGAACTTTTAGTGAAAATTTGAATTTGTAGTGAAAAATTTAATTTTTAGTGAAAATTTAATTTTTAGTGAAAAATTGAATTTTTAGTGAAAAATTTAATTGTTAGTGAAAAATTAACTTTTAGTGAAAAATTAAATTTTAAGTGAAAAATTAAATGTTAAGTGAAAAATTGAATTTTTAGTGAAAAATTGAATTTTTAGTGAAAAATTTAATTTTTAGTGAATAATTTAATTTTTAGTGAATAATTTAATTTTTTGTGAAAAATTTAATTGTTAGAGAAAAATTTCATTTTTAATGAAAAATTTAATTTATAGTGAAAATTGAATTTTTAGTGAAAAATTGAATTTTTAGTGAAAATTGAATTTATAGTGAAAATTGAATTTATTGTGAAAATTGAATTTTTAGTGAAAATTGAATTTATAGTGAAAATTGAATTTATTGTGAAAATTGAATTGTTATTCAAAAATTGAATTTGTAATGACAAATTGAATTTTTAGTGAAACATTTTTTTCTAATTTTAAGTGATTAAAAACTAAAATAAAATAAGAATTATTGAAAATATTCAAATTTATTAAAAAGAAATAATAAAAAAAGTGGTTTTTGAAAAATATAAAATTTACTTAAAATTTATTAAACATAAAGTTTTAAAAGAATCATTGTAAGGCAATAAAATTCATTTAATTTATCAAGTTATAATTCTTTGAAAAATCATAATCTTGCAGTTGCATTGTCACGCCTCACGCTTCATTATCAGCATTTAAAAAATTGTCATATTGCATTTTAAAGCTGTGTAATTTTCTGTTGTGAAGTTTTGTAATGATAACAAAAACACTAGCAAACTGACTGTCGGACTGACTGACTGACTGCCAAGATAACATAACTCGATTCACAGCAACAATAAAAATAACAACACCAATAATGGCATTAACGCAATAAATGTTGTAATTTCCACGTAACGCATTTGCAACAGCAACCAAAACCATAATAGCTACAAGAACTAAATGTAATAAAAAAGAAGAACCAAAAAAGTTGGCCAAAAGAGACCGCCATTAAGTTTACGAAAATACATTAAAATAAAACCCAAAAAATATTGACCAAAAAAAAGCACTGCATTGCTAAATAAAAAAAAGACAACAACAAAATTGTAGAGAGTACAGAGCGAGCCAAAAGAACCCGAAGGTTTTCACAACAAACAGCTCCAAAAAAATAATATACATTCTTAACGTGCATTGCATGAAAACGAGCTTTAACTAAGACGACTGAGTGACGGAACGAGCGAACGAACTCTTTAACGTAATCGTGGGCGATCGTTGAATCAATTCGTCGCCGAATAGCTAGTACCCAACACAGAACTTGAGAGCTTTTAAAGCAAACAAAGCACAGTGGGTATATTTTATTCAAATCTTTGTCAAAAATTAAAAAAAAAAAATGTATAAAAAAATAAAAAATAATAATTCAAATAAGGCAGAAAATGAACGATTTGTTCTTCTTGTTTAAATTATGTTCAATATAACATTTATCTATTTGCTGAAAAAATAGTGGTCCAAATAATTGTTATACTTTCGAAGGCCAAATCGCAAAATTTTGCATACTATGTATTTATAAAAAAATGTTATCAAATTCGATTAATTTCAAAGAAATCCTAATATTGTTTAGAAAAAATATAAATTATAGTACTGAAACTGTAATAAATGACGAAAATATTTACGAGTTCGAAACTTCACTGTGCTCAAATACAATGAAATACACTAAAATACAAATGATGATTTATGAATAATAAATAACGCTATTCTACAAGGATTTACTACCGAATTAAAAATAATGATTTCGGTCTCCTGATTCTTGTTACGTACTCAAATTTGCCCACCACGTGGAGATTTTGCAAAAAATCGAGTCAATATGGCAAAAATTTCCGTTTTTGGTACTTTATATCGCAATTTATCGCACGATTTCGACATGCTGCAGATGCAAACTTCATCACAAAATAAAATATGAACCTTGCACTACGGATAATTGGTAAAAATCTGTGTCCAGATATTAGTTTTTGTAAAAAATCAAAAAGAAATTTGTGTTACCTAAAAAGTGCGTCCAGAGATAAATTTATTATAAATTTTATTATAAGCTCTCTTAATTATTTTTTAATTTAAGTTCGGAATATTTTTGCTGTCAAATTTTTGGAAAATTATTTTAAACTTTTCTTACTGAAATTTTTTCAGAATATTTTTTAATGTTTGTATATGAAATATTTATTAAAATTGAGGGAAATACACGCAGTGATATACAATTTCATACTGAAATAATGTAGTGGGGATAGGTGCAAAAACATACAAAATTATTTTCGTGTGATGTCCGCATTGTAGTGAAACATGATAGGTAAATTGTGCACTACGTAATCATAAGGTGTGTATTTGAATCGGTAGGCTTAAAAGGGTTAAAGATAAATGTACGATCAACGAATGCTTCTGAGCGACTAAACTGAAATTTTTGAAAATTTGACAAAAAATTTTAAATTTATAGCCGTATTCTGGCATTTTCATGACAAAGTCTAGTCATTGAAATGTTGTCATTCACAGTGTCATGCCTTTGTTATAAATAATTGTTACTGTATTCTACTTTAAACGTGACAAATTGAAACTCAACTCAGTGGTGAAAAGCTTTTTGCAATATTAACTGTCAAAAAATTTTAATTCAAATGTAAACAATTTTTAAATTTAAATATTTGTACATATTTCACGTGATGTTTTCGCACTAAAAACGCAAACAAAAGTGATTTACGCGACGTGCATTATGTTAATAGTGAGTTTCGGTCGTTTCTACAAGGCGCAAATATAATTACAATTGGGTAAAACAAATTTTAATTCCAGTTAGAATAGGGCTATTAATGTATTGTTTGGGAAATATTTACTGCATATTTAAATGTTTGGAAATATATTTCGTGGCGCATTATTATATTTAGATTTCCAAACTGAAATTGAGAAAGTTTTAAATTAAATTGAGATTTACCATATAACATTGGGAAAAATCAACATGGAATTGATATTTTCCTTTTGAAATTAAGAATATTCCAAATGAAATTTTGAAAATTCCATATGAAATTGAGATTTTTTCAATTGAAATCGAGAAAATTCTAAATTAAATTGAGATTTTCAATTTGAAATTGAGAAGTTTTTTACTTTTACTACAATTAATAACTATGAAATACAAAATATGATTTAAATAGGTGAACTTGAATAGGTGATAACTGTTCTGTAAAAATGTTTGGAATAATTTCCGATAAAAACACAGATAATAAAATTCAAATAATATTTGAAATTTTTAAGAAAGGTTCTTAAAAATTCCCTAGTATACATTGTTTTTAAGTCCTGATCGTAAACTACTAATCATTGAACTCGATCAGTTCCATAACCAACATTACCTTCTTGTTGAATATGCTGAAAGACGCTTGTTCTTTCATAGTTCATTAAAATTTAGTCTTACAGCCCTATTCTGACGAGCCTCACAATTCCTCACAAATAAATTTTACGTCAAAAGTCTTCCAAACATTTGTGTGAATCTCAAATAGAGATGTTTTTGTATTCAGGCAAAATAAAGGGGTCACAATAATTAGAAGTGTTGTGATGCTTCAATATGACAATTCACAATTACTCTAACAAGAAAAACGCCTCTCATTAGGATGTGACTTGTGAGCGCTCACAATGCCAGAAAAATGCCAGCAGAACGGGACGGAAATGGTTATTACGAACGTAACGTGGCCGGGGCGTAGAGAGTCGTAGATTTGATATTTCTACGTTATGTTTCGGTGACATTTGAATACGTACGTTTATTATTATAATCTTGCATGCTTGCAGGGTAAGTCTTGTATGGTTCTTCCAGGGTATATCTTGCTCTTGCATCGGAAGGCCGATTTTGTTCTACCAAAACTGAAAGAACAAGAATCTTCTTTTTTCATCAATAATCAGAAAGACAAAGCAAAAACATAGTACTCAAAAAAAATGTGAATAATATATATTTATTATTAGGTGGAATAAACGAACATTCATATAATTCGAAATTTCGACTAGTTTATATCTAATTAACACCACTGTGCTCTGCACCACTCTCGCAAAACTTCTTGCAGCAACAACATGCTGAAGAGCGCAGGGCTTTTGTGAAAGGGGGCGCGTGCGCTCCACTTGAAGCTTGGCCTGGGACTTGGACCTCGTTGGCTACACCATCTGCGCGTTTGGCGATGCCACGGCATAATCCATCAGTCAGGCATTTATTTAATCAGACAGTTAGTCAGTCGGCGCGTCAGCAACCATTGTTCCAATGAGCCGAGACAAAGCTTCGCCATTGTGGCGAAGTGTATGTCGTGAACGGATTTGGCTTTAGCTGCGTCTGCCTTAAATGAACTTTTTTCTGATTTTCAGTCTTGCGCGGTACGCGATCGTGAACGTTTCTAAAGTCGATTAAAATTAGTAATTCTGTGTTTTTGTTTGCCTTCAATTAGTGCTTTGTTTACAAGCGTTACTTCAAATTGTTTCTTTAATTGTATCGATTGTTGTAATTAATAAAATAATTGCGACAACAATTATAAAACATGCGACTAGTTGTTGCAGACCACATAATGTGCGTTGGCGCGTCAATTTGAATGCGATGACGTGCGGTTGAGCGGTCTGATTGGCGGCTAGTGGGGCGCCAACACAAATTTGTCGTCATCACCAAAACGCGCGGCGACCCGTTCGCCTTCTATCGCTATCTGTGCATCTTTACTTTCATCTCGCGAATCGGCGGCAGCCAATGTTGCCACATTTTTAGTGCAAAAAAATAATAAAAAAAAAAAAAACGAAAAAAGCAAGTTCCGCGCATAAAAAGTGTTACAAAAACTGTCACTTTTCCGCTACGTTCAAAGCCGGTTTTCGAAAAAAGAAAGAAAGAAAAATAAATGCAACAATAAAATTATCTATCTGTACCAAATAAACAGAAGAAATTTGTGCATAAATCTCTTAAAAATTATATAAAAAAATAATAGTGAAAAAAAATTGAAATAATAAATTCAGTGAATTCAGTTGTGTGCTTAATTTATAATACAAATAAAAACTTAAAACTATTTTTGGATATTTTTTTCACCACGGATTTTAATTATAGCAAAATGTAAGTTGATTTAAATTGTATATTTTTATGTCATAACTACACCGATATAAATAAAGTGCACTTTACGTTTTAAAGTTTGCACTTTAATTAACTAAAAAAAAATAATTTAAAAACATTTTACTTTCCAGTACTTGAACATAGTTTATAGTCACGAATTTAAATATTCAAACGCATCAAGCAAAACGAAAGTATAAGAATTATATTAGTCCAGAGATACGCGTCCAGAGATACGCGCACTGAACTCGCATTCCAAAGGTCTCGGGTTCGAATCCCGAATCGGAAATAAATCAGGCTTTAAGCACAAAGAGAGGTTAGGGTACAATGGCAACAAATGCTGTGCATAAAAAAGGAGTTCAACGTTTTCTGAAATTTAATTTTATATGACTTAAAAATTACACTTTAAAATTAAAATTGTGTAATTTTCAAATTTCAGATATTTGAAATTAAAAGAAATAACTCATAATTTATAAGTTTTTAATTTCAATTGACTTTCATACTAGTCCTCCGTTGAATTATGAAGTGGTTTGTTTAAAGTAAATATAAAATGTTATTTTCTGAGGTTAACGAACAATATTCAATATAAAACAAATATTTTATGCTGAACTTGTTTTTGTTTTTTTGTAAAGCTTTTGCTTTACTGTGTTATCAAAATTTCTCTTTTAAAAACCTTCTGAAATGTAGTTCTATACTATTCTTGAACAAACAAGTGATAAATATTAAGTGATAAAATGTCATAATTCTCTTATATTGTTGTCGTTTTACTCGTTTCAATAATTATTTCGCAATCACAATCATTCTTTAAATGTTTTGTAAAGAATGAAATTGATTAATACATTTTACAGTTACACATGTATGTAGTTATTATACATATCACTAACGGATATACTATACATAAGATATTGTTTAAATAACCAAATATTACGGATATTTAGCTTTAAAATACCTCAAATTGTACCCATCCACATATCCGAAAAAATAACCCAAATATTTCAGAATAATCTCAGTTTCGGGTAGTTATCAATTTTTTTTTTTTTTGGAATTTTAAAGGTAGATTTCCGTCATACTTTGAGTACGGACAGAAAATCGACAGCTTTTGATACAAATTCCCCATTTTTTGACATTGTTGAATATTTGGAGCACAATTCCGGCAAAAATACATTTAAATGGAAATTTTGGTAACCGGCGTATGGCAGGTTATAAAATTTGGTGTAATTTTAAAGTTCTCCGACATAGAAATACGGGTATAAAATATGCAACATTGCTACAAATTCAGCTCTTATCAGGTTCATATCTTTCGATAATATGTGTCCAAATTTCCTTGAGCATGCTAAATATGTTGTCTAACCACACAGACAAAAAAATGTACATCATATTGATGAATTCCGTTCTTCAAACCATGATTCATTGTATTGAAAAATCATTTTTAGTATTAATGACTAACGACATCAATGTTATGAATGCTATCATAAATATGAAGAACGCTTGGTAACTGTCGAAAAAGTGTTCTTCAATATGATGACCTGTATGTGAAGAATACGTTTCATCATATTAATGAACCAAACAAAATTTTTGTTTCGAACTAATTTTTTTATTTTTTTTTTTTCAAATATTTTTTTTTTCGAAAAAATATTTTTTTTTCTAAAATTTTTTTATTTGAATAATTTTTTTTTTGACAATTTTATTTTTTTTTTGTTTGTGTTTTTTTTTTCGGAATTTTTTTTTTGAAAAAATATTATGAACAAATTCATCAATATGACAATTCAAATTTATTGTATTGAATATTTTGTTCATATAAATAATGAATGCATTCATTAATATGGCATTTAATAAACGGTTGTATCAATATGATGAATCTGGTAGTTGGTAAAAAAACTCATAATATTACGAATAAATCCATCACATTGAAGATTTCTTTTCTGTACACATTACAAAGAAATTCTAATCGTTAGATGACCCTATAAAAGAGCAAGAACAAGACTCGCATGTCTTGTTCCTGTATTTTCTCATTACTAGGTAGGTAAAATAGGGAAAATAGGAGTAGCCGCGATAGCTCAGTGGTTAGTGCGTTGGACTGCGAGCCGAAAGGTCCCCGGTTCAATCCTGGACTGGGGCTAACAACATCTTTTCATAGAAACATTTTCTATACCGCGCTACCTCTCGTCAGTAAATGGCAAACCTACGAGAGTAAAACCATTGCCTATGAAAAAGCTCCACCCGCCGTTCGGATTCGGCAATAAACTGTAGGTCCCACCACTTTGAGTACAAATATAACACGCACAGCTCAAAATGGTGAGAGAGCTCGGCCGAAGTTCTATACAGGACTGTAGCGCCAAACTATTATATTATATTATTAAAATAGAGAAACTATTAAATGATCAGCGATCAACAATCATGGGAAGACACACAATAAAAGAGAAAAACCTAAATCAAATATTTAATTTACAGATCATTTGGATTATTTAAATGATTTGAAACCTCGTTCTTTGTAACATAAGTAAAAAAAAAATACATATACACGCTGCAAAAGAAAGGGCTCTCCCAAACATAATTTTGCAGGCATTACATTTATCTTTGGAGCTCGATGCAAACAAACGTATTATTTCATTGTCAAACATTATTATAATAACAGCCAAACATATTTTTGTTTACGTTCAAACATATTTATGTTCAAAATGAATAATTTTCGGAGTTCTTGAATACATATATATGTTTAAATGTGAAAAACATGTTATTTACTTGTAAACATATTTATGTTTACATTTAATTTTAATGTAAAAAACAACAAACAATATGCATTTTGTCCTTTTTTTAAATTACATATGGAAAATAAAAACTTTCCAATATCGGTTCAATATTCAAAACGATTAAAATGGTGAAATTGTTCGCGATAGAACGCATTTTATAGAAAATTATAAAAAGAAAACTATTTCAAAAAAATAATATGTATTGCTTTTAGTAGTTCATTTACGCCGACTGTAACTTGCTGACAGCCTTCAAGCTGCTCCCACCCATCAAGCAGCCGCTGTTTGATTTCTAGAGAATGTATGACGATATTTGTATTTAAGAATCATGAGATGATTAAATAAGGATTTCGTCATTGTATTGTACACTTGCATTAACCATATTTGCGTCACACAAAAAATAAATTAAATATAACTAAATAATAGAAATGCTAACTAGAAAAAGTAATAACGTAAAAAAAATTAACAATTGTTTTAAATATAATAAATCGAGAAAATGCAACGTCAGCTGTAGACGTTTCCGGGCAAACAAAAAAAAATAATAATAAAAAAAGAAAGAACAAATATTGCAAAATCAATGACAAAATAAAATTGCATTGTCAATAAAAATGAGAAAAAAAAAAATTATAGACTTTTATTAAAATTGCTAAGAGGAGGTACAGTTCGAAATTAATTTTATCAGTTACGCCAACCCAGATAAGATAAGATGCTATGTTATTAAACAAATGTGTGTAACAATTTTTAATTGTTGACATTAAAATGAATCAGTATTTAAAATTGTATGCATTCTAAGCTATTTGGGATTACCCTACCTAGTAAAAATTCAACGGTTTTGTAACTGGTCGAGTTATAAAATTTAATGATCAGTTTCTAATGATGCCATAGGGCTAGTATATGTTGTGCTATGATCGGAAATTGATCATTTACCCTAGCATAATTTGTACTAGGTTTACAATCGGGAACTGATCATTGTATTTTTACGTGGTCTTCACCCGACCAGTTACATGATAATCATGATCAGGCCATTATCATGTCTACCTTAATAGTGTCAATTTCTATTAAGGTATAACCCCGTAATAACTCTAATAGGTTAAATTTATACTAGATGTAAAACAATTACTCGAAAATATTTTTGTGTACCAGCTTTTATTTTACTTTACCTGTTTGTTTTTTTTTTTATAAAACTGACATTCCACACCCAAAACGTTAGCTTCCGTTATTCTGTGTTCGTCTTTTACTTGATATATTATAAAAATCAACAAAAATAAAGATATATGTAAAAAAAAGAATATATTTGTTAAAGAGAAATTCGTATTGTTTGCAGAAATAATCTCTGAGATACACATGTGTGTATAAAAGATACTTTGCATGGCCTGCGCATATCTTAAAGTTAGCAACTCGATTTATAACACAACAAAATGGCAACAACAACAATTTTTCAAAAAAAAAAATTTTTTATTTTATTGATGCTTGCGTTAGAAACACTTGTGAAAACTAATAAAAATAAAAATTTAAACAAAAATCATTAAAACTAAGATTTATTTGAGACACGTGAAATATTCCAAAGTACCGAGTAGAAATTAAAATGAAAGTTTTTTTTATTGTAAGGTATTTTTCTAAGTGCTTGAAGCTTGACTGTGTTGAAATCTAAACGCCCTGAGGGCTTTCCGACAATATGCTTAAGATTTTCGACAATATGTTTTCAGATTTTTATGAATTTTGTTGTACCAAAAGGTTCCGGTGACTTTTAATTACGTGTAGGTACTGCTTACTATAGTCATACTTGATTTCTATATAGAGTATAATAAATTATTACGATTAGTTTAACATTCGTTTAATGAGTTTAAGTGCTTTAATTACCTTTCCAAAGGCAGAAACTATGCAACAATTAGATTGTTACAAACTACATATGCAGCTGGACATTGGTTATTTTATTTATAGCACATATTTTTAAGCTATTATACTATAATACACTTTTTCAAACGCTAAACTCACTCGAACAAAAGATTTTAAGGTACTCATTTTTGAATAACTTTTTTTTAATATAACTCAAATAAAAGAAATAAAACAGTTTGATCTTAATAAGCCTTATGATTATAAATTCACACAAAAAAAATCACCAACAACCAGGATTCATCATATTGATGAATTCATTCATTGAATTAAAATCGTATTTTTTAAATGTTTTTCATTTCCAATATTTTTTTAACATCAAATTTCAAACAAAAATGTGTATCCATTTGCACATTGATGTATTTATAATTCTTATAAGAGTTATAATATTTAATTGCTAAATTGTCGAAGACTCCATCATATATTAATGAACAAGTAAACATCATATTGATGAATTTTGTTCATCAAACCATATTAATTTAAATATCATAAATCATATAAGAATTATAAATGTTGGAAATTAGATGTTATATAAAATATTAAAAATGAAAAACACTGAAAAAATACGATTGTAGTTCAATGAATGAAATCGTCAATATGATGAATACTGGTTGTTGTGTGTTGATTTAAATAAAAATTTTATTTAAACTTCCCGCTGGGACCTTATAAGAAGGTATTTTTATACACGCGCCACCATTTGCGCCGACCACCGCTGGAAATCAACATCACTTGACATCTGTATGGATTAGTAGCAGCGAAATACATTTTTATAAATATAATTTTTCATTAATAAATAGCTGTAATCAGTGTTCTCATTCTACTCCGATCGGAGTAGATCTATTCTATTTCATTTGCATTTTTAATTTAAATCCACATCTCTACTCTGGTAGTAGCATTTGCTACTCCTTTCTCACAATTTTCTACTCTCTCAGAAAAAAATTCATCAATATGATGAATTTATTCATAAATATTACGAATTTTTCTAAGAACTACCAGATTCATCATATTGATACCACCGTTCATTAAATGACATTTTAATGAATGCATTCATTATATATATGAACAAAATATTTAATACAATGAATTTGAATTGTCATATTTATTAACATAATCATAATAATTATCAATAATTAAAAAAAATATTTTTTGAAAATAGTTTGAAAAAATATATTTTTTATAAATATAACTTTTAATTAATAAACAGTTGTAATAATAAATAAATATATTAGAAAATATTTTACTAATTGATGCATGTCTAGCAAGCATTATATAAGAAATAACATACAAGAACTACTTGAGAACTGAGAAGTACGGCAAAGAATTAACGAAAAATAAATATTTTTATTGAAATTTGGTTTGGTGAACAAGATTCTTCAATATGATGTATATGTTGTATTTTATGTAATTATTCATTAATATAATGAACGTATTCTTCACATACAGTTCATCATATTGAAGAACACTTTTTCGAAAGTTACCAAGCGTTCATGATATTTATGATAGCATTCATAACATTGATGTCGTTAGTCATTAAAATTATAAATGATTCTTCAATTGAATGAATCATGGTTTAAAGAACAGAATTCATCAATATGAAATACATTTTTTTTTGTGTACTGAAATCTACTCCATTTTGCCAAAATTGATAACTTTTTTTTACTTTGATGAGAAATTCCTTAGCGCCCCAACTAATATTTATTTTTAAAAATTGAAATTTCTATTAATCTATTTAAATTCTAATATACTAATGCATATTTCGACTACCATTTCATCAAATATACTCCTACACCCAGAAAAAAATACTATATAAACAATAGTTTTTTACTATTAAAAATAATCAATAGGATAAATTATTATTTTAATCGGAAAATACCATTAAATACTAGAAAATACCATAACATTGCCATTGAGTCTATATGAAAGTATATATTTTTTATATACTATTAAATCAATAATTGTCCTATTGACCAATTTTAATGGGATTTCTGGAAATTTTTTTCTGGGTGTATATTTATTTTTCTATTACTTTTACATCAAATTTACTCCATTTTGCAATATTTTCAATTCTACTCCTTTTTACCCATTTCTACTCCCCAAATTTAACAAATCTACTCCATTTGCACTGGCGAAAAGTGTGAACACTATTTAGAATTATAAATCAATGTATTACAAAACATTTTACCAATTTATGCATGTCGGGCAAGCATTATTATATGAGAAATAATAAACAAGAACTGAGAAGTATGAACTGAGATGAAAAATTAACGGAAAATAAATATTGTGATTGAAATTTGGTTTGACGAACAGGATTCTTCAATATGATGTACATATTAAGTATGTTGTATTTTTTGTATTTGTTCATTAAAAGAATACACAGAAGAATACACATACTTCAATCATATTGAAAAACACTTTTTTGATCTTTCATCAAATTGATAATGAATTCATAACATTATTGATGTGTTGTAGTTATCAATATTATTAATCGTTCTTCAGTACAATTCATCAATATGAAAATAATTAATTTTTCTGTGTCTATTATTTACTGCTATAATTTTTGTTATATTATTAGTGGTTTTTCAATTATATTCTTTTTTATATTCTCTGTTTTATTCTCAGTTAGATTCTCAATTGTATTATAATAGAATTAAAAGATATTATGTTCATATTAAATACTCAGTTATACTCGTTGTTAAAATTTCTGTTATTTTTGTGATATTCTCTGTTTAATTCTTATTATATTCCCTGTTAAATTCTCTATTTTATTCTCTATTATTTTTTATTTCTATTATATTATATTCATTATATAATGCAAATTCGAAAACATCTGCTAACAGTTTCACTTATATTTGCTTATTGTATTTTAGGTGTCTCGTGAGATTATTTATGACCATTTTATACATTCGTTTCTTTGTTATGCTATATATATATAATATTGATTATGTTAATTCTCTGTCTTTAAGTTGCTTTGATTCCTTTGTCTATATTTTAATTTTTACACAATAAAAAGATCCATCAAATATCTAGTTAATATATTTACATTTAACATAGTTTTACTGCTAGCATGCATTTCACTGTTAGATCATATCCTCTGTTTGGAGCTATGTTAAGCCATTGTTACTTATGATAAGAATAATTGCACAATTGTAAAATTTATAAAAAATAAAATTATAAGTATTTCATCGGCATCAAGCGTGAGTTTGATATAAAATAAAATTTTTAACTAAAAATTAAATTTTTAACGTTTTTTTTAATTTTAACAATTATCACTCTAAATATCCAAAAAGGCAAATGGGTCATTCCATGTCAGAAATATCAATCTTGGCACGGTGTCTTCTGATTTTGATGAAATTTTGTGGCTAGATAGTGACCGAAAAGTAAAAAATAACTGTGTACTTTTTTTTTGATTTCTCAACTCCAACAAAGTTTTGCGAATCGAAAAATTCAAGTACTATATTAGATAATTATTTATATCTCTTTAACTAATTGACATATTTTAATAAAACTAATGGTTTATATAAGCTTTATGATCATGCATTAAAAAAAAAATAACAATTTCAAAAAATAAAATACATTTAACTCAAATAACTGTTACGTATACGCCTAACTATTTTAAAAATCAAAAACAATTTTGTTTTGAAACCCTTGAGTTTTCCCCGTCGATTAAAAAAATTATTTCGATAAAGTCTCCCAGAGTTTCTAAACTATCACGTTTTAAAGATCAATTGCCGATTTTTCTCCATACAAAATTGATTTTGCTTCCTTGCTTTAGTTTCATATTTAGCTTGTTATAATTTCCTACCAGAAATAGTGTGGCAGAGTTATATAAAATGAGTTGGGAAAGTTAGGTCACATGGGGCGGATTTTTATAGTCGGTCGGGCCCGACTATGAAATACCCTACACCTTTGGTGGGGATATTAATTTGGGATATTTAATTGCATACCTTAATTTTAAAGTTTTTAATTATGCTGAACCTCCCCACCCTCAGAATATTATTCATATATCAGAAATTTACGTCTTATATCCCCATAAATTAAAAAATGTATATAAAAGTATAAAAAAAAACTAAAAAAACTTAAAATTTTGAAAGGCTAATATTTCATAGATTTGATTTTAATAATTTACGGATCAAATTTCCACTATGAAAACCCGGGAAATAATGAAAAAAAAGTGGGCGTATCACGCCCATTTTTGGACCACATATTCTTAGGTGAATTCTCATAATACGTTTTAAATTTTATACTTATATCTTGAATACTTTTCCAGTTATTGGTTCCGAAATAGTTATATAAAAGTGACTTGTATGGGAGGTGGGCGTGTCCGTTAACCGATTTGGCTCATTTTCAAACCCAGTTCCTACTTTTGGCTAAAATATATTGAGATGAAATTTCATCACATTCTGATCAGTATTTCTCAAGTTATTCTGTATTCGGACAGCAAGACAGCAAGACGGCAAGACAGCAAGACAGCAAGACAGACAGACAGACGGACATGGCTAAACGGACTCGGGTAGTGATGCTGATCAAGAATATATATACTTTTCCATACCGGACACGCCTCCTAAGGGGCGTTACAATTTATGTACAAAGTTAATATACCCTGTACCTCATAGGTGTAGGGTATAATGAGAATGAAAATGAGATAAAAAAGCTGCGTTTTTTCATAATTTAAATTTGAGCCGGAACAAATTTTATACGCAAAACAAAAACAAATTTAAGCTAGATAGATTTATCGAGCTCAAATTGTTTTTGTTTTGCGTACAAAATTTGTTCCAGCTCAAATTTAAATTATGAAAAAAACGCAGCTAATATTTTTTATATTATTAAAAGAATATAAAAATATTTTTTTTATCTCATTTTCATTTTATATTTCTCATCAAACGAGAATAGGGCCCCTGTCCCATGTTTGGTCAACTAAACTATGGTACAATACTGAAAAACAATATTGCCCAGTATTCTGATAGAATGCCAGACATTCCCCAGGGTTGTGGTATTTCACTTTTATAAGGGGACAAATTGACGTTTCTACGTTAAAGTGTAGTATGAATAACACGATACAAATGCCACACTAAAATATGACGAACTGTGAATACGCTAAATAACTTAAATTTCAATTTGTATTTGCACTTTGGTATTAAAATTTTTTATTTTGTTTAATATTGGCACAACTCAAAGTAAAATCTTCAAACAAATAAATAAATATAGTGATACCTTGCATAAGTTTGTATTACGTATTTTGTAAATAAAATTACCGCCTAATAACATTAGTTATGTGATTAAATAATTACAACAGAAAAAAATGCATAACATACGAACAAACAGACGACGCACTTTCACGGGAGTGGGCGACAATTAAGTGAAATGCTGTCGAATAAAATGACCAAAAAAGAAAACAAAATTTAAACAATATTTGCATGACAAGAAATGACAATGTAAAAAAAAAAAACGAAAACTTGGCGGAAAATACAAAAAATTACATGCAATTGTCTAAACGCGACTGAGTTACAAATGATGTGAAAATATTTAAAAAAGAACATATATTTAAAAATAAAATATATTAAAAAAAAAATAATATAGTATGTGTTAAAATATAAAATTGTGAAATTTAATGCATTTTTAATATCGTGCAAATGCGAGAAAAAATAATAGGAATTTCTTATGACGATTCACATTATACTTAAAGTTAAAACCACAATGAAAACGTATAAAATAACTTAATAATGAATCATGTTAGTCTTGTCGTCATTAACTGTATAACGCGTTGTTTATACCATATTTAAACAGGTTCAAATTTCAGCAAAATAAAACTGTAAACGAAAAAACCTAAAAAACCTAAAAAAAACCAAACCACATAAAGAGTTTTTATTTATTTTTTTTAATTCTTAAAGATTTGTAACTTGAAAAATTAAGTAAGACAATGAAAATATAAAAGAACATGTCTTAAAGTCACTTAATAAGTAGTAAAGTTATTGAAATGTTACATGATTCTTGTGACAATACGTGATACCAACGTTGTTTTAATTTAAAATTTAAGTCTTATTTTTGTTACACATCATTTAAATCACAGTTTTCTGTGGAATGTTGCATTGATTAATGTTTAATTTTAATTTTCCGCTAAACGTGCTTCATAATTATAAATAACAAATGATAATTTTCAAATTCATATGTATGATAATTTCCAAATTCTCAAATGATAATTTATATCATGTATTTCTGTTGCATATGACCTCTTAGTGTTCATATGCAACTGTTTTAATCATTATTTGTACCTTTTATTAGTTATACTACTACTATTTGCTCTTATGCTAAATTAAAAATTAAACAGAATATTCACTTTGGTCATTCTTAAACAGCGTCACCTACCTAGCGATGTCCGTCTTTCTGTTGAAATCATGATTACAGAAAAAACGAAAAACATTGTGTCAATAAAATTCTGAATTTAGTTTTCTTGTACTTCGACTTTTTCTGGTATTAAAAATGGGCTTTTGGTCCGAGAAGAACGCATGTCCATGATAAAAATACGAAAATAAACCCCTAGAACGCAGGTCCATGATAAAAATACGATAATAAACCACTACTAAAGTCCACTTAACATAATAATGGTCATGACCGCCGACTAGCCTTATTAAAAACCTTATATAAAATAAAAACTGATTATCGTTTAAGTCTTTGAAAAAATAATCTGTAAAGGAGTTTCAGAATAATTTATATATACATTCGTCATACATTCTTACCATTAGTAAGAACAGAAAGCCTGATTAAATAACCTAACAGCAACTTCAAATGAATGTTGGCCTTATTTTATATCCGTCCCTGGTTTTAATACGATAATGCATTCCTATCAAAGACCACTTGATATGATCAGGTTCGACTAGGGTAACCCTAATAGCTGTTTGATTCGTCCTTTATGAAGAATTCTGATCTAAATCCTACTTAAAGTAAACTGATCTGACACTTATGAAAAAAAATGTCAAAGGAAATAATATTGTTGTAATCTAATCGAGATGTTTTTAAAAACCTATTATAATAAAATTGAGTAATAAAAATATTCAAATAAGAAAAGATAAATTTATAAAAAGATAAAATTAGAATTATAATCTTTGTGTGAAAACTTTGTGTGTTGGTAAATGGTTTTTAGAAGAATTTAAACACACATTGAATAAAATTTGAATCAGGAACCAATATGGACATCTGATCAATACCTTATTTAAAGTCGGACAAACCTGATCAGACAATGTTTTCATCGTGAACAATATTTCTACTCGGGTAGCTTCACAATTTCAAACAAGACACTGATGTGAATGTCAAATCATTGCCTGATTTGAAGACAGACAAGCCGTATCAGAAAATGATATAATTCTGAACTAAATTTCAATTCGTGTACTTTTTCTGTACCGACCGAAATGAACATCTTTTTTAACTTTAACATACAATATTCAAAACTTGTTAAAAAAAAAAATATCGCTAATAGAAGGAAATCGGTATCCCTAGTCGAAATTTTCTTTATCATGGACTGATCATCTTGTACATGGAACAGGTGGGGTTGGAATCGTGTGTAATCATGCTAATATCAGGAACGAAAATTGATTATTGTATTTGTAGTTTATTAAAACCCAACCAGTTACATGACACATATGAACAGACCATGTATTTCATAAATTACTGAATTTCTTCTAGGATTACTGGTTTTATATATGTAGCTATATATTTTTAGACTTTTATTTATACATAAAATTTTTGCTATTTAGCATTATTCAAAAATAAAAAACATGCATTTAAATCGTGCCAGTCTTTATTACTCACAATCAACCCAATTGAATGCTAAGGTAGGTGCGAACGCATTACCACTGACCAGACAAAACAATAACTATGCGGGATCCGAAAACTTCAAATGATCACGTTCGCAATGTCAGCGAAATTGAGGTGAAATACAAATGGAAATTAAACAGCAACCAAAAAAAAAACTTCTTGTGAAATTCAAGGCAAATTTATGTTATTGATCGATTTATGACTAAATAATTTCAAAAAAAAGTAGGTGATATTTATGTAAATAAGTGTTGGGACAAATACAAACAAAGAAAATCATTCAAAAAAAAGTTGGGTGCAATTGGCTATAATGAGGTTATTTTAGAACGGATAAGCAAATATTTGTTCATTGTATAATTAGGTGTAAATTGGCAGGAGATTCAATTTTATTATAATAAAATAAATTAACTTAACAAAACCGTTTTTGATAAACATATTTTTGTTTTACTTTAAAGGACTTATGGTTCAAAAACTATAGCAGTTTTTATATGTTTGCAAAAAATATTATTTCTACAATATTTTCCAATTTTTAAAGAAGCATAACTTCCAAAATATTAAATATATGTACAACAAAAGAAAATAAGTGTCAAATATTTTCGAATATAAAAACATCATTGTAAAATTTACAAAAAATCGGAGTCATTAAAATCAATTTTTGTCGAAAAACATTCCATTTGACGTGAAATCTACGATACTAAAAATTACTATGCATTGCAAAAATGATTACAAAATGCGAAATTCGCGCACACGCATTCTGTGTACCTAATGGACCCGAACATTTCGCGAACATGCGTCAGTCAGTCTTAAAAATAAAAACCACCAGCATAGATCTTGATAAGAGAAAAACTACAAAACAATTATGTAGCTTGTCTATTGTTTGCATAATGTTGCAAAATTTTTGCCGCCTGCCAATTTTGCATTTTGAATTCATTTGCAAAATTACTTGATGAACTAGGTGAATAGAAACAGACGAACAACAAAAGTGGATGCAATTTAACACACACTCAACAGAATCTAATAGATGTACTCACAAAACCAGGGATTTACATTTAATATTTCATTTTATAAAATTAAAAATTTTATGTTCTATATAAATAACAATTTCCTCTGAAAATCAAAAAGTCACTACAATTTTTTACTAAAAATTCAATATTGGATTAATATATTCTTTAATTAATTAATTAAAAATTCAAATAAAAAAAATCCCAAAATACAATTTTAATGCAATATCAAATTATCACAAAAAAAATGTCCACTGAAAATTAAAAATAATAAAAAAAGGTACTTCAAAAAATCAAATTTTAAAAATTTAATTGTTTACTAAAATTTCACTAACAATTAAATTGTTCCCTAAAAATTAAAATTAAAATGTTCACTAAAAATTCAAACGTGTAATAAATATTAAAATAAAGGGTTTTTCAAAAGGGACGTTATATTTCTTGCCGCTCTTTTGACATTTCTCTCCAGTAAGGTTTACCATTTATGTGATGGAAAGATATACGAATTCGAATTTCGATAGTAAATTTTAATAATTTCGACTCGTTGTTGGCTCGTATATCTTTCCATCATGAAATGGCAAACCTTACTGAAGAGAAATGTCAAAAGAGCGACAAGAAATATGGCGTCGTTTGCTGTCCCTGTCGCTCTACTTTTGTAGCGTCCCTGTTGAAAAACCCTTGAAAAAAAACTCTTATTGAAAAACTCTTTATTTACTAAAAATTCAAAAGTTCACTAAAATCAAAGCGTTTACTAAAAATTCAGAAAGTTGGCTAAAATTTCAAATATTTACTAAACATGTATGTTCACTAAAAATTCAAATGTTCACTAAAAATTTAAAAGTTCACTAAAAAAATCAAAGATTTACATAAAATTCAAATTGTAATTGAAAATTCAAAATTTCCATAAAACTCTATTTTTTTTAGTGTACATTATGTGCATCTGTTATATAGCGTCAAATGTAACTGCGATCGAGGTTTGCAGGTCGTCTAATGAAAAACACAAAAACAATAAAAAAAAACAACCCACACATGTGCTATGTGATGTTGTTGCTGTTGTATTTGGGGCAATTTGTCGCGGTTGTTTTGATGGAATTGCATTGAAAATGAAACTCGAAAAACGTGCAAACTAACAACAACACTAAAAAAACATCATTGCAAACAACAAGTTTTCAAATTTCAAGAAAAATACGATTTTTGTATAATTTTTTATTTTATTATTTTTTTTTTTTATTCTTTTTTAATGACACCGTTTATTGTATTACGGAAAAAATAAAAAACAGCGCTCAAATTGCAAAATAAACATGTTCTAATCGAACTTTATTTTTTGCGATATTCAGCCATTTGTTCACTACGAAGGTTGCTTATCAGCAAAAATAAACAAAGGCTTTTTAAGTTTGTAAATTGCATTTGATTGACGCATTTTTATTGCGCATTTTGAACATATTGCGCAAAAATCTATTTATCATTGTTTTTTTTTTAATTTTAAGATAAACATTAAGATAGACATTTACGCATTTATCAGATAGATATCACAATATATTTCGAAGCCATCTGGAACTTAGATTATTTTTCTATTCTATATCGATTCGATTTCGAAAAAAAATCGCGAGTGGGAATTGGTTAAGGTTAGACTTATTTCGCATCCGTTCCTGATCAGAATAAGATGAGGCATCCCTACCAAAGTGATCCGGATCAGGGTAATATTAATTTTAAATCCACGTATGCCAACCTGATTCATCCTTTACGAAGAATTCTGATCTAAAGCCTACTTAACTGAATCTGATACTTGAGGCACTGACGTAGATCATTATCTAACATGAAATCAGACAATGATCTGACAATGATCTAGTCCAGAACTAAATTTCCACTCGGGATATCGTACCGAGAAAACTTCAAAGGCTTCGATATCTACCCAGAGTGTAAACATAGTAAAGAGATTTCATCCGAGTTGATTGCAGTTCGATGACCCGATTGTAACAAGTAAACATGCGTAAAATGGTTTTTCTTATGTTAAATTCGTCGAATATAAATATGTATTAATAAAACAGTAGCGTCGGTAGCTCGTCAGGATAGTGCGTTGGAAAACGAGCGAAAAGTCGCTGGTGCGTTCGACTACGAGCCGAAAGGTTCGATCCCCAGCGACTGCCAACATCTTTTTCATAGAAAACATTTTTCTATGCGACGCTACCTCTAGGCAGTAAATGGCAAACCTACGAGAGTAAACAATGCCCTTGAAAAGCTCTCACCCGCAGTTCGGATTCGGCAATAAACTGTAGGTCCCACTAATTTGAGTACAAATATAACACGCACATTCAAATGGTGAGAGAGCTCGGCCGAAGTTCTATACAGGACAATAGCGCCAAACTATTATTATTATTAATAAAACAGCTATTAACAAAATTAGGGAAATTTGTATATTTTCGGACTACATTTGACGCATTTAACATCAAAAAATCATTTTACTCATGTTTACTTGCTACGTTTGTCTGTCTGTTAAAATCACAATTACAGAAAAACTAGCATGGTCCGAATATTGTGACCTGAGAACGGACCACTTATGTTCAAATACCTCATTTAAATTTACATTTACAGAGGAATTTTACATTGTACGGTCCTAAGTGATATAAATTGACTTTATTCTAAAATATTTGAAAATAATGCTTTACCGCGAACACATTTTGGTTCCACAAAAAAAAAAAAATCGAAATTCGGTATACCTACCCATTTGTACATATGGGTATCAAATGAAAGGAAATTCTTCAACGATTGCAAGTTTTTAGTTATTTTCAGGATTCGTATACCCTGGTGACCTATGCAACACTTTAAATGATACACGTGTGTTCGGGTGATGTACGGATTGGCGTGACGGATTTAAAATGTAATGATATCAAACCTTATGAGTTGAATATATTGTGTCTTCATTATTGTGTTGAGTTGTGAAATTCCTTCGCTGTCTTAGTTGAAGTTCTGTGATATTCCTTACTGTTGTTGTGAATAGGTGTTGATTGTAGAGTTTGTGTTTAATTGTTTGTTGTCGCGACCGGGTTTGTCGCGCAGACGGGTTTTTATAATGTCGCGTGGGCGGGTTTTTATATTGTCGCGTTGACGGGTTTTATATATTAATTAAAACTACAAATCTCCGGAGACGGGTCGATTGAGTGCGCTCGGTGTATTATAAACGATACGAGTGAGTCGATCTTGTACTTAAACGTCAAAACTCACTGCAACGAGTGGGTCCGGCGGGCGTGTTCAAACACATCGTGTTTACGTTCTACGTAAACAACGTGCACATTATCACATATGTATTTATAGTCGGCTTAGACCGACTATATCTTTCACAATTCTTACTAACTTCATCACACCAACTATAACAATTTCCCTACTCAAAAATTTCCTATGTGACCTAACATTACTTACTGGTTAATATAAAAATAAGTTATATAAATTGCATAAAACCTACCAAATTTCCATCGTGTTATAATTGAGGAAAATAAAAAATGTTTTGTTTTGAAATTTGACTTACCCGCAAAACCAGCTGGTCACCTTAAATCCACTCTTTACATTGCTCTCATTTCTCTCCTCTTCCTATTGTCTTTCTCTCTCTCTTTGTTAGGTGAGCACTGCTGTATCGACTGCCATAGTTTATTTGCAGTGCTTTTTTCCTTTTTATCTTTTCTGCTTTTTCACATTCCAAAGTATTATTGTTTTGTTATTATTTTTGTATTTATCTTCATTTGTTATTGTTCTGATTTGTTGCCTTTTGTTATTGCTGCTGCTGATTTTGTTGTATAGCTACAACCTGTATGGAGTTCGTGTTAGTTGCCTCGAACAGTTTGTTGGCTCAAACGCGCGGTGTTCGCGGTTCGCACATGATCTTGAGTGTGGCCAAGAATTGTCACGGGCCTTTTTCGATGAATCTGTGTGTGTGTGTGTCGCACGGACGACGCATGATTTGCTTAATAAACTTGTTTCTCTGTTCATGGGAAGAAGACTTTCTTGGCATTTGTTGTGATAAATATTCATGTTGGGCGCAGGCTGTTATAAGCAGAGTTGCCTATTGCTGAAATATATAAACCAAATAAATATTTTACAAATTAAAAAATTAAAAAAAAAATAAATTATAATGTAATAAAAATATATTGGAATAATAAAAATTTCAAGAATATAAATTTCGAAATTTACATTTTTTATAAATTCATTTTTTTTCTAAGAATTTTAAATCTATATAACAATGTTCTTACTAATATTTTTAGTAAAAAGTTGAATTTGGAATAAAAATTTGAATTTCAGTTAAATATTTAGTGATACATTGAATTTTTAATGAGAAATTGAATTTTTAGTGAAAATGTGAGATTTGAGTGAGAAATTAGATTTTGAATAAAAAATTTAAATATGAGTGAAAAAATTTAATTTTGAGTGAACAAAAAAAATGTAAAACAAAATTGAATTTTTAGGGAAAATTTTAATTTTTAGTGTGAGTGAAATAAATTTTAATTCAAAAATAAAAAATTTAATTTTTAGTGATTTTGAGTGAAACATTTCTTATTAAGTAAAAATTGAAATTTAAGTAAAAACTTTGATTTTTTTTTTTGTGAAAATTTGAATTTTTAGCGAAAATTTGATTTTTTAATAAGAAAATAAATTTTTAATGAGAAAATAAATTTTGAATCAAAAATTGAATTTTGAGTGAAAAATTGAATTTTGAGTGAAAAATAAAATTTTGAGTGAAAAATTGAATTTTGAGTGAAAAATTGAATTTTGATTGAAAATTGAATTTTGAGTGGGAAATTAAATTTTAAGTGGGAAATTAAATTTTGAACGAAAAATAGGATTTTATGTGGAAAATACATTTTGAGTGAAAAATTGTGAGAAATTGAGTTCTGGATTGAATTGAATTCTGAGTGAAAAATGGAATTTCGAGTGAAAAATTAGATTTTGAGTGAAAAATTGAATTTTGGGTGAAAAATTGAATTTTGAGTGAAAAATTAGATTTTGAGTGAAAAATTGAATTTTGAGTGAAAAATTAGATTTGGAGTGAAAAATTAGATTTTGAGTGAAAAATTGAATTTTGAGTGAAAAATGGAATTTTGAGTGAAAAATTGAATTTTGAGTGAAAAATAGGATTTTATGTGAAAAATACATTTTGAGTGAAAAATTGAATTTTAAGTGAGAAATTGAGTTCTGAGTGAAAGATTGGATTGAATTTAATTTTGAGTGAGAAATTGAGTTCTGAGTGAACGATTAGATTGAATTTAATTTTGAGTGAAAAATTGAATGTTGAGTGAAAAAATGAATTTTGAGTGAGAAATTAAATTTTTAGTGAAAAATAGGATTTTATGTGAAAAATATATTTTGAGTGGAAAATTGAATTTTAAGTGAGAAATTGAGTTCTGAGTGAAAGATTGGATTGAATTTAATTTTGAGTGAGAAATTGAGTTCTGAGTGAACGATTAGATTGAATTTAATTTTGAGTGAAAAATTGAATGTTGAGTGAAAAAATGAATTTTGAGTGAGAAATTAAATTTTTAGTGAAAAATAGGATTTTATGTGAAAAATATATTTTGAGTGGAAAATTGAATTTTAAGTGAGAAATTGAGTTCTGAGTGAAAGATTGGATTGAATTTAATTTTGATTAAAAAATTGAATTTTGAGTGAGAAATTAAATTTTGAGTGAAAAATAGGATGTTATGTGGAAAATACATTTTGAGTGAAAAATTGAATTTTGAGTGAAAAATTGAATTTTGAGAGAAAAATTGACTTTTGAGTGAAAAATTGAATTTTGAACGAGAAATTGAGTTCTGAGTGAAAAATTGGATAAAGAGAGAAAAATTGAATTATTAGTGAAAAATTGAATTTTGAGTGAAAAAAATGAATTTTTAGCAAAAAGTTGAATTTTTGGTGAATAATTGAATTTAGAAATCATACTATAAGCCTAAAATTCAACAATCAGAATAACTCTCAAGTCACAGCGCCAGACGAACTCCAATTTCCAGATGCGGTCATTGGTCTCACGACCCCAGCGCGTTGGCCGAATGCAAAAAATAGAACCGCAAGTTTCGATTACATTAAAGAGATGTCGCCGTTTTTCAAAAAAAAAAAACCAACAGTCCACAAATTACTGTTAAGTATTTCTTGTTACATATACAAAACAGTTCGAAAGTATATAAAATGCGTTTGTTACAATGAAAAAAAAATCATAAATCTCAAGCAGAGTATTTAAAAATGTAATATCTACTCTATTTACAAAAAAAAACGAAGTCAACAAAACGAATGGATTAATAAATAAGACAACAAAAACAAACAATTGCTAATAATATGCAGATCATTCACTTGCGCACTTAAGCAATCCAACAGATACAATACAGCATTGGACAGGCGAGGTTAAAGAAAAAAAAGAAGTAAGAGGAGAAGGCAACGAAAGAGAAAGAGGGGTGGTGGCAGATACAAAACCAACTTCACGCTGAATGCGCCAATAAAATCATACAAATTATTACAAAAAATAAAAATTGAATTCGACGATGTTGCTTGCACTGCTACTGCAAGTTGTAGATACATGGTGCGCATACTCGTAGATACATTTTTTAGGTCGTCATACTTGAGAAGCAGAACAGCAGCAGCAGCAAAGTCAGTGAAGAAATGCGCAAGAATGAGTTGAGCTGCGCTGAGCAGAGCAGAGAAAGAATAATAATAAAAATAATTTTGTGTTTAATGCAAAATAGCGAAACTAGAAAATGCAGCAGCGATGCACTGTGGAGCAAAGATTGCATTTCAAGAAGTTGATTTTTTTTGATATTGCAAAAGTTATTGAGCCAACTTTGTGTGTTCATCAAACAATTTTTTGTTTGAAATATCAAAGTGTCAATTCAGGACATATAAAGGGTTTTTCAATAAGAGCGCTACAAAAGTTTTTTTCAAGGGTTTTTCAACAGGGACGCTACAAAAGTAGAGCAACAGGGACAGCACACGATGCCATATTACTTGCCGCTCTTTTGACATTTCTCTTCAGTAAAGTTTGCCATTCAGCAACGACTCGAAATTATTAAAATTTACTACCGAAATTCGAATTCGTATATCTTTCCATCATGAAATGGCAAACCTTACTGAAAAGAAATGTCAAAAGAGCGGCAAGAAATAGTGACACCTCTTTCCGCCCAAATTCAAAAATATTGTGACAATTTCAAGCTACATCTATTTTACAAATGAAATTTATCTTTTTTTACGAAAAAAGTTAAAGATTTCCAAGTCGAAAATGTGGCTTATATGCCATAGTGCGACGTACTTAACAGATACAAGATACGTAAAATGCGCGTTGCGATAACAGCGACTAAAGTGTGCGTGCGTATCCGTATCTATGTTAGTAACTGTATCTGTTAGTATCTGTAGCTAGCTATGTGTGTGTGTGTGCGGCTTAAACCTCTTCCATGTGCGCATCTTCGCAGCACGTCTTGAGCTTCACAACCATGGCAACCAACCCAACTAAGCGGTGGGCAAAAATTCACACAACCGCTGAGCTGGAATTTCTGTTCAGTTTTCTTTGAGGCGTTCGTCGTGCGAGTCGTGTTCGTTCGCAGTCGTTAATATTAAAAAAAAAAAAACAGAAAAATATAGTGCAATTTTACAGGAAGAAAAAAGTTTTAAAATATTAAAGAAATTATTAAAAAAATCAATTTTAAAACAAAAATCAATATAAAAATATCTTTAAAAAAAATGATATGCATACAAATCTGTGAAATTTCTATAAAAGTATCTTGCGGATAAAGTATCTCTAAATGGCGACAAAGTGAAATCGTTTTCAACAGAATCAGAAAAATAAACAGACACAACGAACGAACGTCGGTCGTCTCAACAAGTTCTACAGCAAGAGAACCTGCCCAAATAAATAAAAAAAGTCACCGCGCATTTTTAGTAAAAGTATCTGCAGCTTCGCAAAAAACCTATCTGCTTTTAAAATATCTGCGGAATTTCAAGTATGCGCACTGTCATGCCACAAGCGGCTCGGATTAAAACGCGTTTGTTGTTCTGCTACACAACACTGCCAAATGGTAAATTAGCGTAAAATGTTTGTTTAATTATGAATTTAATTTTTATATTTTAATGCTAATGTAAGCGTTTAATTATTTTATGTTTTTTTTTTTTAATTTTATACTTTATTTTACTTTTTTATATTCTCTCAAATTGACCTTTTTATAGTTTACACATGAGCTGAGTGCCCTTGATGTTGCGTTATGCTACCGCTTTTTAGTTCCTAAGGTGGTCGTGGTTATGCCGCTAAGAAATTCCGTTTAATTAGCGGAAAATAGTTAAAAGTCTTGTAGAGCGCTTGTTTTGAAATTAGATTTTTTTTATTCATGTTTTTAATTTGTAATAGACATGACCAGACAAATGGAAAGACTAAATATTGTTGTAATTTAATTAAAGAACAGTTAAATATTAACACAATATAAAACAAAATGTTTAGGAATGGTAAAAAATTGACAAATAGTGCAATAGTGGACAGGAGATCCAAACAATTCTTTCCCGAGCCAATTCTTCGCCGAGATAATTCGTTTACATATAATTAAATCTTCCCAATATATTTCCTCCCAGAGACATTTTTCCCCCAAGACAATTCTCTTTCGAGAGTATTCTTCTCAGAGACATAAAATGTCTTCAATTTCAATTAAATTCTTCACAGATCGCACGAATGTTTTTATTTTTAATAAATGTTCTTTAAAGTTTTGTGATATTCTTCAATAATTGTTATGGCATAATACTCTCTCGAGTTTGGAATTGGGGTAATATTGATATGAATCGGTATTGACATGGGAAAGAGTTGCAACTAGTTCTTCGATAAAAATAGTCTAAGTGAAGAATGTTTCATAGTCTTTAAAATTAAAATTAATAATATTAAATACAAATATTAAAAAATTTCAGTAAAAATAAATAACAATAAAGAGTAAAACATAATATAATACGTATTATTAGTGAGGTTCGTGACATTATAGTAAATTTTCTATCTGGTACCAGACACCATAATAAAATAAATTAATATTTTACGTTTTATTTTAAATCGTTTTATTGTTATAATCACATATCGTCACTGTCATGCCAAAGGGGTGAATGTGCATTTTTAAAAATGTTGGGAAATCAAATTTTTAAGTTTGAAGTGCTTTAAAAATTAGAACAATTTATATTTTTTTAATTTTTTTCTGTTATTTTAGTTTGTTCGTCAATTATTATAACGTATAGAAAATATCTTTAGATTTGGACAACCTACTGAATTATAAATACGGATTTTGTGAAGCTATATCCAGATCAAAACGCAAATATTTTTGATTTTTATGCTATAACTTTTTATTAGCGCAAGATAAAATAGTAATGTAGAGGCATTAATTGTTTGTTTTTAAAGCACCTATCTATTGGCATAATTAATTAAAAATATTTTGTCAAACATTAATTTGCCATTTTGCAGGAAAAAATGTTTGGCAAAATATTTTAAAATAATGATGCAGGTGCTTTAAAAACAAACAATTAATACCTTTACACCACTATTTTATCTTGCACCAATAAAGAATTAAAGCAAAAAAACTAAAAAATTGGAAAAATTTAAAATCTTGTCATGTCAAAAGGGCGAAACTTCTCGTTTCAATTTTTCCAATTTCGTCGTTTTTTTGCTTTAATTTTTTATTGGTGCAAAATAAAATAGTGGTGTAAAGGTAATAATTGTTTGTTTTTAAAGCACTTATCGAACTGCATCATTATTTAAAAATATTTTGCTTAGCATTTTTTTCCAGCAAATAACAAATTGCAAATTAATGTTTGGCAAAATATTTTTAATTAATGATGCAGAACGATAGGTGCATTGAATACAAACAATTAATACCCTTACATCACTATTTTATCTTATTCCAATAAAAAGTTATGGCGAAAAAACGAAAAGATTCGCCCTTTTGGCATGACAAGATTTTCAATTTTTCAAATTCGTCCTTTTGGTTTTGTCTTTTGTGGCTAGAAATATCCAACAAAATGACACGCGTTGATAGTGACGATATAATTTAATAAACTTTGAAAAATATTTATTATGTTGTATATTTATAAAAATATTTTAAAGTTCTTTGCAAACTAACACCCCAGTAGTAAAATTCAGGTGTAAGAGCACTGATTCTCTCGACTAAATGATTAGCTTCCTTCTTTTTTTTATATTAAATGAATATTTTTGCAAGACTTCCCTATTCGTTTCTCATAGAATGGGTCTTAGAAGGTCTCACAAAATAGTTTGACTCATTACTATTATCATTTAAGGAAAAAATTGTAATATAGAAAAATCAAAAAATCAAGTAAGCTGTGAATCCAAAATTTTTCATTTTTTTTTGCATTATACCTCACTTTATGTACATTTTATACAACAACAAAAAAATAGAATTCTTTGTGAGCCTTTTTAGAAATCCCCTCCATCAAGGACTTTATGGTGCTTTCATGAATTTTTTGGAAGCTGTAATTCTCTTATTCTTAAATACCCTTATGGCCTTCGATTAACCTTTCGTCTCCTTCAGTTTCATCTTAATTAGAGCCCAATAACGTTTCACTGGCCTCATTTCTGTGCAGTTTGGCGAATTAAACTCGTTAGGTACAATTCTGATATTATTGCTGGTGAACCACTCCTTCGCTTTTTTCCATAGTGGCATGATGTCAGATCAGGACAAAACAAGTAGAATACTTAACACTGCATTACAAATGGTATTAACCACTTTTGAAGTTACATACGGCTGGCATTTTTTACTTCAACCTGCCATTTCGAAGAATTTATTGAGGACTAGGATTTTTTTTTTGGATTCTGTACTTTTCAGGCATATTTCCCCGCTGGTACACCTTATAAAAGACGTTGCCTGAAGCTGCGAAAAGTCCGCCAATACATATGTTTCGTCGTCCATAATGCAACACAGAAATTTTGTTACAAATTATGCCTGCAATTTTTAGCATCTATTTCTTGCGTCAATGTTTTTCGTAGCATTCTGAAATAAGACTCTGAACTTTGTACGATTTAAGTCCAACTTCTTTTTTACTTTGCGGACAAATGATTCGAAGCAACTGCGATTTTCAGCTACTTTTCTGTCCGTAGCATTTGGATTTTTATCAATAATGTCCTTGACAAGTTTATCTCGGTGTAGGTCTTCCGATCCATATTCTCTGCCAGATCTTACTTTTCGATCAATGTTTAGATTTTCATATATGAATTTCATTATGGAAAGATATACGAGCCAACAACGAGTCGAAATTATTAAAATTTATTACCGAAATTCGAATTCGTATATTTCCATCATGAAATGGCAGACCTTACTGAAGAGAAATGTCAAAAGAGCGGCAAGAAATATGGCGTCGTTTGCTGTCCCTGTCGCTCTACTTTTGTAGCGTCCCTGTTGAAAAACCCTTTAGATGTTTAAACTTGGTTTAAAGTCAGCCGAGAATTGTTCAGTACAACTGAATTGTCGTTTAAACTAAGTTTTATCGACCGTTCAATTTTTTTGAAAGGAAATTTTCTCAAAATACTTTTTGCTACTTTCTGTTCAAACTATATTTCAAAAATTAATGCTCACGTGTACTATAGTTGCTCAATCTTTTGCTAATATTGAAAATTGTATTTCTGAAATTTTTCTGAAATAAATATAAATAGAGGTTTAAACTAGCACTGGAAAATTGGCCCTATCTGTCTATGAATAAGCGCCAATCATTTTCAAATTGAAGAACCCAAAAACGATCGAAAAGACTCAATAAAAATGTACTTTACTTTTTCCATGCCGGTAATAGTTTGTAATAGTTTTGTGTTTTAAACTTAGTTTTAAGTTAGAATTTAAATTTTTAGTGACTTTCGCTTAAACTTAGTTTAACCGAACGATATTAAAGAGTACAACTTCGTTAAGAGTTTAATATTTTTGAAAGGAAAATTTACTCACAACACATTATTTTTGTTCTTCGTTTTTTTTCTGTCGATTTAACATTTATGCTTTTTTTAGCCATATAAAATTTCATAAAAATATAAAATTTTATAAAAATATAAAATTTCATTAAAAAAAATATATAACCAAAATGAAGCAACCTAATAATAAACCGAATTCCTAAAACTGCCACAAAATACCGCAAAATGCGCATAACATTTTCAATGATAAGATAATTTATACAAAATAATACAAACATTTATTATTAATACCAACCATCCATTAATATCAGTGCATTAACTATGATAAAAATGAACCTACAATGCAGAGGACGGACTACAAAGAATTTATAGAATGTAGTAGTTGTAATAATAGCCTCCAATTGCTACAACGTCAAGTGGATCGCGCGCGGCGTTGTTAATAATACAAAAATTTCGTCACAATCGTGCCTAGTACTATGGACGGCACAACAACCCTTAAATTGTGACACTTGACGAACTGACAGACAGTCTTTGTGACTGTGTTTTGTTGGTTGATTTTTTTTTTTTGTATTGACAATGGCAAGTGTTACGCATACGACTAGACTATTGTTTGTATTTTTTTCGAAATAGCAGATGGGAGGCCATCCACTGGGGGAAGCATTTTCCAGTTGTACGCTTAAGGGTGCCGTAACTAACACATAGTCGGGAGTACGTCTTTAGTCAGTCACTAACGGCAACGAAAAGGTAGTCTTAGTTACGTATTTGGCTGAAAGCACGACGGCTGGAAGCTTTTGTTTTGGCCAACAAAATTAGAGTGTATGTTGGTGTCCTTGCTACAGGCGCGCGGTGATGATGTAAACATCATAACCAATAAATATTGTGAAAATTAGGGAAATTTAATAAAAAAAAACAAACGTTAAAAAATATAAAAATTGTGCAATATTAAAGAACAAATTAATGATGAGCTAACAGGCAAAGAAAACAACAGCATAAAATGTGAAAAGTGAAAAAATTATGATTTACTATACTACGGAGTTATAAATTATCAAAAAATATAATTTTTTCAGAAAATATTAGTTTTTGAGTGAAAAATTTAGTTTTTAATGAAGAATTTGATTCTTAGTGAAAATATAATTTCTAGAAAATAATTTAATTAAAAATTTTATTTTTAGTATACAATTTAAAAACAGAATTTGTTTTGTGTACAGTTTTAAAATTTATTTTACATGTGATATTTTACCATTAAAACTTTTGAAAAAAGTTAACAAAAAAAAATAAAAAAAAACAATTTTACCTTATCGGTAAAAAGTTCTTCATACAACTCTGATATTTATCGATTATTAGAACTCTGTGAGTATCAAAGTAGAAAAGTATTGATTTATGTACGTAGTTTGTCTTTCACCAACACTGTTTCCAGTTCGCGCTTAACTTTCCAATTTCACAGCAGTTTTTTTTTAATTGAATTCTAGTCGTTAATCTTCTTTACTTTTAATTTGAATTTATATTTGAATTTCAAACACTTGTTAATCACATGAATCTTTTCGCTTGCATATTAAGCAGCATAGCAACTTTGTTCACAGCTGCCCGTGAACTTAGCATCAACAGCAGTCGACAGTCGGCAGTCAGCAGCAACTTTGTAAGACATAAATTAACCAAGTCTGTTAAAATAGCAATATTTGTTGTTGTTGTTGTGAAAAATAATTAAATATAACTCAACGATTAGTGCAAATTTTAAATATAAACAAAAACTTTCACTGTTTATTGGCACTTAAGGCGCTATAAATTTTTAAAAATTCATTCATTCATTCATCAAAATGCATAAAATTATGTTAACTGTTTGAAAATAAAATCAATAACAAACAAACAAAAATTTGTATATTTCATAACATTTTTATGCCTAAAACTAAAAAATAATTGACGCTATTAACAATATAAAAATTAAACTGCGAAAAAGAAATTTGCATTAGTTTCTATTTATTTACAAAAAAACAAAAAAAAAAAAAAAATTATTAATTTGGCATGGACAAGACAATGTTCATGTTTACTGTAATAGGGTTTACCCTTAAGATAAAACTATTCGTACTCTTCTATTCTGGTTACTATAAATTCTGACAATTTTGCTGCAATATATACTTAAATGATGGCCAAATTAATGACAAGTCCATTTATAATGCATGATCTGACTTTTAAAAATAGTACCATCCCTAGTAACCACTTTGTGGCAACTTACGGGTAGCCACAGAAGTGTTTGTTCCAAATCATGCGAAATATACTAATTTGCCACCCGATTGCCAGTCAAGAAACCCAGGGGTGAGACTTAGTTGCCAAAAATTTCGATCCATTACAGTGTCGGTTCACCTATTTGGAACTTGAACTGTAATTGTAAATGTGGAACTTGTGTGGATTTAAAATAAAAAGATCCAGTGCCATTAACGTGAATGTTTCTCGTGTAATAAAACTGCACAAAATGTCAAAAATATGCTATGGCATAAAAATAGAAGTCTTTACGAACAGATTTTTACGGTTCACGTTTTTGGGTTGAAGCTTATATTCTACCCCCTCTTATATTACGCGCACCCCAAAAATATAATTTGTGAAAATTTGTTAATATAGTGATTTTTGTTATATCTAAAATTATCATTCCGACAGTCTTTTTTACAACCCAACGTTCCATGAACATATGTAGTGGATATAATAAAAAGGTTCTTCATTATATAAGGACTGCGTCGAATAAAATTGTCCGCTACAAAAATGAAAAAATCTAGAAATCTAGTAATCGAATTTTTATAGAATAAAATATTTTATTTTGCAATTTTTTTTTATTTAATAAAAAAATATAAAAAACCAGAAATTAATATTTTTTAATAAAAAGTTTTAATTTTTCTGGAACCCCTTCCATTAATGTTGTAATGGTAGTGTCCGACACCCTCACAGCTGCTGAATACCACTTTCTTTTAAAGTCTTGAAGGTCTTTGGCCACTTTTTTTATTGTCTTCATCTCCCGTTTTACTAAAGCCCAGTATCTCTCAATCGGCCTGAGTTCTGGACAGTTTGGTGGATTGGCTTCTCTAGGCACCAAAATCACTGCATTTTGTTGGATCCACTCTAAGGCCGTTTTGCTGTAGTGACATGAAGCGAGGTCAGGCCAAAAAAATGTGGACACTTCATATTGGCGTAAAAATAGAAGCAATCTCTTTTGCAAGCATTCCTTCACATATATTTCGCTATTAATTGTACCCGATATCACGAATGAGCTGCTCCTTTTTCCACAACTGCAAATTGTCTGCCAAACAAGGAATTTCTTTGGGAATTTTGTCATTTTTTTTATTTGAATTTTTCAGCGACATTTCCTCGAGAATCGGCTGTATAAAATTCCTGCCCAGTCCGCTAAAACATAAGTTTCGTCGTCCATTATGCAGCAATCGAATTTTTAAAAAAATCTTGGTTCAGCTTTTTAGCTCGTTGTTTTGCGGTTTCATTCTTGACGGCATTTCTATCCGGAACTTTTTGGACCTTGTACGTCTTCAGCCCAGCTTCTTTCTTAGTCCTGCGCACGAAAGATTCTGAGCAATCCGCCTTTCTCGCCAATTTCCTTCCGGATATGCTTGGATCTTTCTTTAAAATATTCACAAACTTCTTCGATTTTTCACGATCATGTGGGCCTTTTTTTTATCAGAACCTTTCTTCCGATCAATACTCAGGTCTTCCTTAAAGCGGTTGATAACGCGAGAAATGGTCTTAGGGTTAGTCCCTACCTCCTTGGCAATTTTTTTAAAAGACCAACTAGGTTGTTTTTGAAAAATTTTAATTATATTTTCTCGCACTTCCACTTCGTTTGCCATTTTCGTGTTAAATAAATTTTGTATTGACTATAACTGACACACATTATTTTCTTCCATTTAATTCAGAGCTACTATGATCAAATTTTTTTAATTTGAATCTTGCAATAGCACATTATGGGAAGATATGTAACGGACAATTTTATTCGACGCAGTCCTTACATGCAACACATATGAAACATAATACATTTTATAATTTGCCACTATTTTACCACCTCATAACAACAAAGTTAATGCCGCCCATTATCGTATAAGTATGTTCCATTATCGGAATGTATGACTTATATATCACAGCATTGTGACATATTATTGCATTGTCCCACACATGTCCTTAGCTACCGCTTTGCAACTAAAAATTACAAGTTTGCAACACTGGTGTCAGAGGTAACTAAAAGCTACACATTTGCCACAAAAGTTTGTGGTAATTGTTGAGCCGTGTTTACTTGGGATATAATAAAAAAGTTATAAAGTACAAGTAATAAAGTTTATTATAAATCGAATAATTAGATATTTTTATGATTATTATCATAAAAGTTATGACCATCAAAACCAATTGAATATATTTATAATTGAAAAATACATGAGCATCGCTGATTATTATTTTACCACAAATATTAATTTATCGTTATTACTTGGAAAAAAAAAACAAAAATGTCTTGGTTTTATTATTAAGAAACGTGTTTTTAATTTTCTTCACGAATTTGAATTTAATTTTGACATATTTATCAACATTATTGAAAATAAAGACACACACACAAAAATATATTGTTTGATACAAACAATAATGCAAATAAATACTTGAAGTGTTTGAAATATTATTTGCAACAATTAATTGAAATGATTTGTAGCAAATGCTTAAATTATTTATTGCAAACATCTGTAATATTTGTACCAAACTATATACATTTTCTGCTCTTTTTCTGGAAACACTCTTGATTACACAAAAGTGTTTCCCATAAATACATCTATTGCTTCCAAACAGAATTCACATTCCACACAGATGCATGCTTGCACTAAACATTTACTCATTTCACTCATTTAGCCATGGAGTGAAATTTATAATTAAAAAAACATAAAAATATCGAATACAAATATTAAAGGAATTTTCTGTTAACTGCTTCAAACTCAATGATCTCCAAAGAGTATTACACATTATTTGTTAATTTTTTGAATTTGAGTTATAAACATAAACATTGCACGTTGCGTGAGATTCGGCACAGCACTAAAACGACATGATTGCCTTTGGAAATACTCGGGCAAATACTTCCTCTCAAACAAGTGTTCCGAGCAAACACTTGAAATAATTATTATTTGAGGCAATTGACAAGTGTGTGTTCCAAACCGTAAATTAAAATTTGCCATTTAAGAAAAATAGATGCAATAGTTAATAGAAGTAATGAATGTTTTTAGGAGGAATAATTGAACACTTACAAAGTGCTTAATGTAAACAATTAAAGTGTTTACGACAAATAAATTACTATATGTTACAAATACTAATAATTTGAAGTGTTTGCAGGAAACAGTCATTATTTATGGACAATTATATAAAATTATAATTATTAAGTGGAAACAATAAGTTCTCACTACAAACATTTGATTGTTTACGGCGAATAATTCGTAAACAATTCTTTTTTTTTGTATGCAGCTAAAAAGTATTTAATTTTAAATACAAAAATTATTTTCAATTATCATCAAATTAATAAAAAGTATTTTAACGAATTTAAAGGATTTTGTTTAAGCAAAATAAAGTTTTATATTAAACAAATATTATTAGGTTATAAGGGTTCAAGTTCTAATTTTAAATACTTATTTAGGGACTAGAAATTTTAAACAACTGCTCTTACATCATCTAGACCCGTAAAAAAAATAAATTAATATTTAAAAGAGGTCGTTAAAAATTAGTACAATATATATTATTGTTTTAAATAAATACAAATATTTAAAATAATAAACCTAAATTGCAAATGAGGGTAAATCAGATAAAATATGAAATTTTGTTATAAAAATTCCGGATTTTACGCCCAACTTCAAATCGATAATATGCATGTTCATGACTTTCTCTAGACACAGGTGATAAAAATCAAAACTAATACTAACTTAGCAAAGTGCATAATGCACAACTTTTCCTCTATATTTCAACGTTATAACTACATTCCAAACATTTTTCATAGTATAAACAGACAACTGATAAAAAAAGACACCTGGCATACAGTTTTGTTTTTATTTGTTTGCATATTATCGATGAAAACAGAAACAAAAAGGTTAAATTATAATGAAAAAAAATGTGTTAACAATGTCATTTAAAAGCAGCAAGCGCCGCCCGATTGCAGGGGATTATGGGACTTAATGAAACAATAAAAATTAAAGAAATATAAAAAAAAAAACACAATGAAATTATAAAACTAAAACACTGAGACAAATATGCAAAGAAAGATGTGTCTGTCGGCCTTTTAAAGCGTGTATAGCTTTAAAATGCAAATCATGCTAAAAACAAAGTTAATGACCGCATTTGTAAGAAGAAAAAAAACGACAAATTTCTTTTTAATTTGTACTCCAAAATATAAGAAAAAAAAAATAAAGAACGTAAATCAATAAACAACTTACTTTAAAAGGTATTGGCAGGCACAGCGACACACACCACAGATAGTTTTTGTAAATAAATAAAAATGTTAAAAAATTTAGGCGTTGCCACCTTTGTTTAATTCCTTGCACAGACAACAACAAAAAGCCAGAAAGGAATTTTGAATTTTTTTATATTAATTACGAAAGATATCGTCGTTGTAGAACGAAAAGATATCGTCGTTGTAGAACGAAAAACTTAAATTTTGAGTTTGTTGATTAATATTATAAAAAGTAATTGATGCAATTTTAAAGTTGAAATATCAATTGATACATTTACATTTTCTTATTATGTGGCAAAAAAATTGAGATCATCGATTAAAAATTGACAGATAGATATATAACGATTTTTATAAATGAATATTTGGCATTTCGTAAATGAATTTGGTGACTTTTCGTCTACAACGACAATATATTATATTGGTCTATACTGTCTGTGAGAATACACTACAATATGGAATAATAGTATAAGTTTTATATGGGGCCAGGGCACCCATTTTCAATACTAAATATCGTTGGTATACAAGTAATCTAAATTCTAAGTTTCATTCAGCTATTTCTTCTTGTTTTCCTGAAATCTTGATTTTAGTAGACAGGCGAATTGAAAACGAACATCAACAAATACTACGTAAAAATATTAAAAAAAAGTCGATGGCTAATTTACGCTAGACTGCACTGTATTTGTCACTGTAATTTCCAGCAGAAGTTCGACGAAATCAGCTAAAAAAAATCTTTTAATTAATTTCTAACTGACAGAAATGCGCCAAATAGTTTGCCTCACTTTATTCTGTTAAGTGTGGCAAAATCTTCAAAAGACTAGTCCAGCACTTGGCATTTAAACCCGTGTATGAACTGGTTCGAGTGCTCACTGAACTGCGCATACAAATCTTTTTTAATTTATTTGAAGTAATTTTTGCCATGTGAAACAATTCTTTTTTTTTCATGTCAAATACTAAAACTATTTGTATGGCTTCGCTAATTAAGATCAAAACAAATGATAGGTTAGAATTCAGAGAGGTGCGTGTGCGTTAAGATGATTACTGGCGGTCGATTACTTTGAAGCGTATTTAACACCTCTGTATCAACAATTTGTAATATTTTTTAAATCTTAAATCAAAGTTCAAAAAGAAGCGGTACTAGAGAAGCAGCTTTTAAAACCGCTTATACAACATTAACTGTATTGAAAAGCGATAGAAAGTGAAATAATTACTTGAATTATATAAAAAAATCATTAAAAATTATTAATTTAAATCTGTGCAAAAAATTTTCATTAATTGCGGACAATTCTTTGATAGGACGATCATTTTTTCACAGACAAATCTTTCCCTAAACAATTCATAGCCGAGAAAAATCTTCCCGGATACAATTTATTTCCTAGACTACTCTTAACCGAGTGATCTCTTTACCGAGACAATTGATATTCTCGACAATTACTATTCGAGACAATTCTTATCCCCAGAGAATTATTTACTGATTCTTACCCTAGAACATTCTATACTGAGATAAGTCTTACTCGAATGTCTTTACAGGTGACAATTCTTATCGAAGACAATTCTTTACGAAACAATTCTTCCTGAAACAGCACGAGACAACAATTATATCCTAAGGCCTATGCCTCTATATACCTATATATTGCCCGAGAAAAGACAATATTTTTCTAAGACATTTTATACTCAAGACAATTCGTAACCAAGACAATTCTTACCTAGACATTTCTTATCTGATACAATTCTGCAGACAATTCTTCTCCAAAACATTTCTTCGCCGATAAAATTCAACCGCAGAAAATTGTTCCCAACACAATTCTTTTCCTGGAAAATTCTTCCCCCCAGACAATTGTCTGATGAATAATATTCGAGATAAAATTGTCTGTAACACGAATTTGTGCGTTCAAAATTAATTAACCGCTGACAAAATGTCTTAAATAGTTTGTTTATAAAAGAGTTTTTATTTAAAATAATGTTAAAATATTTGTCCAGACCAAAACTTTCAATTTCAGTTTCATAAAAAATGTTAGCCTTGTTTATTATTTTATTAATTTACGATTTAAGGTCTTTATAACATGATAAGGTGTGGCTGACTTCAACAATATAAGTATAATTTAATTTTCAAATTTATGATAATTTCCGATAATTTGAAATATTTGTTTATCATTAAAATTAGTTAATTTATTCATATAAATGATAAACAATGAAATTTCATTCATGCGATAAAGTAATACAATAAATTTACTAATTAGTCAAACAGTTATAATTATTATATTATAAACTATGCATAACACTTAGTTCCAGTTTATCAGTGCAAGTTTAAACTTAGATTTAACTTTTCCACAATTTTAAAATGTCTACAATTTCAAATAAAAACGTCCGAATGTCTTTTAATTTTACAGACAGATAGACTATTAGTAATCAGTTAATATGACATTTTAAATATTTGTAATGTATTGAATATAGACGAAATTTAAGTTTATAGTTTAAACTGAATTTAATTGTAAAAGGTGTCCTTGTCTTTGAATTTTACGTTTTTATAATGGTTTTGTTACGTTTTTTTTTTAAACTATAGCATAATAAATGTTAATTTAATTCATTGTTACTGATAGTTTAAATCAGGAATAAACATCGTAATCGAAACTGAAATCCGTTTAAAACCGTTTCATTGCACATATAAAAATTATGCAAAATCAGAAATCTATATAAATGGTATAAACCGAACTAAAAATTGTAACCTTCGATTTCTACTATTTTGTAAAATAAAATTTACATCAGTCATTGATGGACTCGTTGACAGGTGCGCTAAAAAGTTTTCTATGCAAAATGTTTTAATTCAATTAATTCAATTAATTCAATTAAATGCAGCACTATAATAAGTGTTGTGTCGATATGCATATAAATATAATGTGAAAAAACATATATATATTTTTTTTAAATTTATTATTATTGTTTTAATTTGTATTGTTTTGAGAACACGTTTCGTTATGGCAGAATCGCGCTTTATTGTCACACTTTGAGAACCTTGAGTTGCGGATAAATAACTGTGAGATAGTATTTTTTGTGAGGGTTTTTGTTTTTATTTCAGATTTATGTTTACCGCACACGTAGCAACAAATAATTTAACTATTTTATTAGCCACTTCGGTTCGTTGTTATACAACTTAAATGTCAGATTCAAATGTTTGAAGTTTTATTAAAAATTAAAGAAAACTACAAAAAAAACATAATTGGTTGTTTGTTAAAGAGTTGTCTACATAAACTTTTGATTGTCACGCCAATTATACTTCCTCTATTTGTTTTTCAATTTTTTTTCTTCATCTCCACGTGTTAATCGGCTTATTTCAAAAATAGCATAGCTCATATATTTCATTTTTTCCATAGACACGTCTTTTGTGCACTTGCAAAAAACTGTATTACATCATTTAAATGCTTTTATTTTTTTTTCTTTTTTTTTTAATTTTTCTATATTTTCATATATTTTATTTTATATCAATGTTTTAAACTTTTTTTATTTTCTATTTTAATTTATTTGAATTTAACTTTTTTATTTCAGTTTTTTATGTTCTTTTTGATTTTTATTTTAGTTTCTTTTTTCTTTTTTATTTTAGTTTTTTTTTATTTTTTATTTCAGTTTTTTTTCTTTTTTATCTCAGTTTTTTTTTCTTTTTTATTTTAGTTTTTTTTTTCCTTTTATTTTAGTTTTCCTTCCTTCCTTTCTTTCATTCATACTTTCTTATTTTATTTTTCCTTTATTTTCATTTTCTTTTAAGTATTTAAATGTTCTCTAATGTTTCATTATTTTTATTTATTTATTCTTTTTTATTTTAGTTCTTCTTCCTTTCTTTCTTTCTTATTTTCTTTCATTCACACATTTTTATTTTTCCTTTATTTTCATTTTCTTTTAAGTCTTTAAATGTTCTTTTATTTTTCTTTATTTTATTATTTTTATTAGTTTTTTTATTTTAGTTTTTCTTATCTTATTTATTTTTACTTTAAATATTTTTTTCTTTAGTTTCATATTTAGAATGCACGACGTTCATACATTGTAATTCTTGATTTAAAACCGATAAAAAAACCTAAACATATCGTCACTATCATGCCGAAGGGGCGAATGTGCAATTTTTGACATTTGCGTTTTTTTACATTTTTGAATGTAGTTTATCCTCAAGTATAATAGTTTGCGTGCGTGTTATATTTGTACTCAAAGTGGTGGGACCTACAGTTTATTGCCGAATCCGAACGGCAGGTGAGAGCTTTTTCATAGGCAATGGTTTTACTCTCGTAGGTTTGCCATTTACTGACGAGAGGTAGCGCGTTATAGAAAAGTGTTTCTATGAAAAGATGTTGTTAGCCCCAGTCCAGGCTTGAACCGAGGACCTTTCGGCTCGCAGTCCAACGCACTAACCACTGAGCTACCGCGGCTCAAGTATGCTGTGCCAAAATCGGGTGTCATTTAGTTGGAAATTTCGAGCCACAAAAGACAAAACCAAAAGGGCGAATTTGAAAAATTTAAAATCTTGTCATGCCAAAAGGGCGAATCTTTACGTTTTTACGCCATAACTTTTTATTGGAATAAGATAAAATAGTTGTGTAAAGGCATTTATTGTTTGTATTCAAAGCACCTATCGTTCTGCATCATTAATTAAAAATTTTTTCCCGCAAATAACAAATGGCAAATTAATGTTTGACAAAATATTTTTAATTAATTATGCCAATAGATAGGTTATTTAAAAACAAACAATTAATGCCTCTACATTACTATTTTATCTTGCGCTAATAAAAAATTATAGCATAAAAATCAAAAATATTTGCGTTTTGATCTGGATATGGCCTCACAAAATCCGTATTTATAATTCAGTAGGTTGTCCAAATCTAAAGATATTTTATATAAGTTATAATAATTGACAAATAAACTAATATAACAGAAAAAAATTAAAAAAAAAAAAAATTCTAATTTTTAAAGCACTTCAAACTTAAAAATTTGATTTCTCAACATTTTTAAAAATGCACATTCGCCCCTTTGGCATGACAGTGACGATATTATATCGATTTTGAATCAGAGTTCGGATTTGCACGCACGCCCGCGCCCGTGCCCTTAAGTAAATGAGAAGCAAATTTGTTTACGCATACTCTGCACTCGGGCACCACATTTTTTTTACAACACATCCCGTCGCAACGAGTGATGCTTTGCACTATTCTCGGTACCTGCCGTCATGCGGGCTACGAAACTAAAAACTGCAGCCCGCGCAGACGTGGAATGAGAAAATAGAGAAACATATCGCGCAAGTGCTATGGTATTTATTTCTCGGGGCAACTCCGTGCAACAGCGAAAACCGACTGCCCCGGGCAGCTCGCGGGGCAGTTTTTCACAGCCAGTTAATTTTTTCTTGTATAACATTCTTATGTGGCGCATGAGTACGGCACTGTTATAATATACTGCGCAATGTTTTAATAATTTTTAAATAAAACTATCGTTAATACAGAAAAGTTTGGCAATACTCAAATACACTTTTAATCGAAGTTTTAATTTGGTTTATAAAAATTGTATAATTTAGTACAAGTTTTTCAGTGCAAGTTTAAACTTAGTGTACATTTTTACAAATGAGGATATACATTATTTTTCAAAGCCTATCATGTAGCTTTTTTATTAAAATAGATTTTTGCACATAATAATTTTTGTATTTTAATAAAAATGTTGATTAAGATTTCATGTTAAATTTATTTTTCTGTTCAACGAACAATTAAAAGATACAATTTTTATAAACCAAAATAAAACTGCGATTAAAAGTGTATTTGAGTATTGCCAAACTTGTCTGTACTATCAATAGTTTTATATAAAAATTATTAAAACATTGCGCAGTCTAGTAAAACAGTGCCAATAAAATTTACTGGCTGTGAAAAATGCGCGTGCTGCCAGGGGCAGTCTGTTTTCGCTGTTGCACGGAGTTGCCCCGCGAAATAAATACCATAGCACTTGCGCGATATGCTTCTCTATTTTCTCATTCCACGTCTGCGCGGGCTGCAGTTTTTAGTTTCGTAGCACGCACGAGGGCAGGTACCGAGAATAATGTAAAGCATCACTCGTTGCGACGGGATGTGTTGTAAAAAAAATGTGATGCCTGAGTGCAGTGTCTGCGTAAAACAAATTAGCTCGTCAGGGTATGAAGAAAGGGGCATGTGCGGGCGCACACACACGGGCATTTCCGATCTCTGTTTTGAATATCGGTTTTAAATGATTTTGTTTAGCGGTTCGGTTTAAAAAATGAACCTGATTCATTCGGTTTAATTTACTGTTTTAAATGTGCGTTTTTTCTCTTTTTTAAAGTAAGTATTTGTATTTAAATTTAATATCAGTTTAATTATTTACTTTTATTATTATTTTTTTTATTTTTAAATAGATACTTGTTTTATTTTTATTTTTCGTATTTTATTTATTTAATATGTAATATTTCTTTATTATTTTTATTGTTGTTATTTTATTCCAATTCAATTGTATTTTATTTTAGGGATATTCCATTTTAAATCAACGAAAAAATAAGAAATTTAAACATTATCCTCAATAAAATTTATAAAATTTTGTACGAGTGTTCTCTCACATTAAACTAAGAAATGTGCAAAATTTTATACCTCTAATGCCCGTAACTTCAACGAATAGATATCTACTGGTGCTTAGTTATCTATCGTGTAAGCAAAATTTCGTAACTTCAACGCATAGTTAAGGAGTAAAAACACCGGATAGGTAAGAGATATCTGTTCGGTACGAACACCAATAGATATCTACTCGTTGAAGTTACGGGCATAACTTTTATAGTTCATGAAATGTGGTGGCGGCTTAAAAAGTGAAAAAAGTGGTAAAAAATCAAAAAGATGGAATAACTTAAATACCTTTATCTTAAAAACTAATCTATGTACAAGACAGAGCTCTCGAAAAACCCGGGTATTAAATGTTCGAGCTACCCGGGTAGTTCGCAAAACCCGGGTAGTTTGTTCGTTCGTTTGTTCGAGCTATTCGAGTAGCTCGTTTGTTCGAGTAGCTCGATTGCTCGTTCGTTGTTCGAGTAGCTGGATCGTTGTTCGAGCTTCGAGTAGCTTGTTCGTTCGTTTGTTCGATTGACGATTGTTCATTTGATCGCTTGTTAATTAGTTTGTCCGTTCGTTTGCTTGATGTGGGAGTTGGTCGGAAGTGGTTGGAAAAATGTAGGTGGACAAAAGTGGGTGGGTGGGCAAAAGTGGGCGGAAAGTGATAAAAAGACCGAACAAAATTTTATTGCAGAAATCGGTAGCAGACATCAAGGGAAATCGAATGGTACCTGACCCCCAAAAGGGGGTCAAAAACCACTTTTTGTCCAAAAAATGTTTATTGCGGAAATGGATAGCGAACCTCATTAGAAGACTAATGGTAACCTTTGGAGTGGCCCCTGACCCCCAAAAGGGGGTCAAAAACCCATTTATGACCCAAAAATTTTTATTCAATAATAATCAAGTTAACTTGATTACACATATTTATTTATAACTCAGGAACCAATACGAATACAACTATAAAATTTAACACAAATGTTAAGAAGAAAATCAGCAATAACATATATTTTTTTGAAAATTTTAAAAATATGGGTTTTTTGAGAAATATCATTCTAAAATTTAGATCATGTAATAATGACCTTTAATCTTTGGATTCGAAAATAAAATTATATGCCATATTAAAGGACATCTTTATATCTTTCAAGTGATACCTCAATTAACATTGTACGTAAATCAGTTTTTAAGATAAATGCGATTAAGTAAACCCACCTTTGTAAGTTTTTACCTATTTTTTCACTTTTTAAGCCGCCACATTTCGGAAACCATAAAAGCTAGAGGTCCAAAATTTATAAATTGTCTTAGTTTAATAAGGTACAGCATTTGTACGAAATATAAATTATTTCTGAGGGGATAGGGAAAATACATTCGTTGATTTAAAATGGAATATCCCTTTTAATCTTTTTATACCCTACACCTATGAGGTACAGGGTATATTAACTTTGTGCATATATTGTAACGCCCCTTAGGAGGCGTGTCCGGTATGGAAAAGTATATATATTCTTGATCAGCATCACCACCCGAGTCCGTTTAGCCATGTCCGTCATGCCGCCTGTCTTGCTGTCCGTATACACGATAACTTGAGAAATACTGCTTAGAATGCGATAAAATTTCGTTTCAATACTTTTTAGCCAAAAGTTAGTTTTGTCAATGTAAATGAGCCAAATTGGTCAACGGACACGCCCACCTCCCATACAAGTCACTTTTATATAACTCTTTACGAACCAATAACTCGAAAAGTATTCAAGATATACATATAAAATTGAAAACGTGTTGTTAGAATTCATCTAAAAATATGTGATCCAAAAATGGGCGTGATACGCCTCATTTTATTTTTTTATTACTTCTCGCTTTTTCATGGTGAACATTTTATTCGCAAATTATTGAAAACAAAATTATGAAATATTAGCCTTAAATCTCCACATATGTTTAAAAGTGGGCGTGATCCGCCCACATTTATTTTTCGACATGTTTCAATATTTTTTGATTTTTTTTTTTACTTTTACATCGATTTTTTAAATTAATGGTATATACGTCGTCAGAAATTTCATATGTAAATAATATTCTGAGTGTAAAAATGTTCAGCATAATTACGAACTTTAAAGGTAGGTATACAATTAAATTTCCCACATTAATATTCACACCAAAGTGTAGGGTATTCCATAGTCGGGCCCGACCGACTATAAAAGTCCGTCCCATGTGACCGAACTTACCCAACTCGTTTAGTTTTATTTCTATTTAAATTCATCGGTTCATCGGATTTTTCAATTATTTTTAAATTTCAACTTTTTTTATTTCTTTTATATTTTTGTTGTTATTTTTTTTAATTTTTATTTTTATATTTAAATTTTTTTTTCTTTTTTTATTTTCATTTTCTTTTTGATTTTTTACATTTTTTTTATTTTTTTTTATTTTCATCTTCTTTTTGCACGTTTTATAACTAATAATTCCAACAAACAAACAACAAAAGAATAATAAAACCATGTCAATGTTGGCCTAAACTGGTATTCATTATTATGCAATGGTTTTAGCCATAAAATATATATATGTTTAATAGTAATAGTTTCAATTAATGTGCTACTCAAATTTGTAACTATTTAAAGTTGTCTTTTTGTTGTATTTATATTCAATTTAATATTTTTTTTCTTTTATTTAATTTAATATAATTTACGACACTTGTTGTGGTATTTATGTTTATTCGTCACATCTTCATTTTGTATTCCGTGCGCATACCATTTGTTGGCTTTTGTTTTCTTCATGGCTGCATTTTTGGCAACGGTTTTGTCTGCCACTATAGCACCAACAAAAGAGCCAACACAACAACAATGACATTGCAACGATATTCAATCAAACATTGCTCACTCGCTATATCTATCTCTCTTTGGTTCGTTCGTTTAGCGCTGGGGTTCGTGTCATTGAATTTCATGCACATCTACGGGTTCGCGCACGTGCTAAAGATATGCGGTAACCTTTGTTATTTCCGGAAATTATGGAATTTTTTCTACTTTAGTTTCATATATATTTTGTGGTTTTCATGTTCATGTCTGGGACTAGGAAAACAAAAATGTTCAGAACGTCCAATCGATCGACAATTTTCAACTATTGAAAAAGAAACTGTGAACGATGTTATTTGACATAATGGTGTTCATTGGTCTAATATCAACTTTAACGAGCAACATTTTTCTAGTACATTAACTCACTTAAAATTTGTGCTTTATGCATCATATTAGTAACGATCGTTAATATCACTGCCAAAAATTTAGTTCCACAAACTGCCAACGTATATTTAATAGAAAACGTAGATAATTGCTAAATATAAATATTTATGATATATTTTTCTTTTCACTTTGCAGGTCTTTGAACAAACAACAATTTGGTGCAACTGCTGCGACAGGCAGCAGCAACAAGTGCAATAATAAAAATAACGACAACATTTCGAGAGTAGCAGCACGTGAGCAGTTAACAAATTACATCAAAAATGTTGGACAACATGAGGGAAAACACAGCAACATTAGCAATGCTGCCAACAGCAGCTGCAGCAACAACGTGCATTGCTGCTGAGCCAAAGGCAAATAATATTTATGCAACAACAATAAAAACAACAAATCAATTTGAAACAAAGGTAACACCATCGAAATCAAAGTCCATTTTCAGTTGGCTCAAAACAACAAAAACCAAAAGCAACAACGTTGACAACAATACAAGCGGCGACAATATAAGCAACAACAGCAGTGCAGCTGTCACAGCAGCAGCAACAACAACAACCGACCAAGAACTTGCTCTGCACGTCGCCGATCCTGCGCTACTGAGCAGCTACCGCGAATTTCGTGGCGTCCAAAGTCTGCGGCATCTGTGGAACAAACGCATTAACGCCGCGACCAACGCAAAGACGCAAAAACTAAATAAATCAAGTAGCTGCCTTTTGACAGTCGCCACAAATACTACACGCGACACAGACAACGCGACCGACAACGAAGAGCTGTGCTCGTCTTTAGCTGCGCGACGTTGCCGCGCACAAAGTCTTTACGATTGCAGTCGCGTGACAACGAGCGACACGCACTACGAGGAATTCGAGCGACGTCACCGCGAAAAAGATAATTTTTACAAATACAAAACAGCCGCGCAGTCTACACAGCCTTGGACACGAGAGACGCCAGCGTCGACGATGCAACAAATGGCGACAACTACAAACACAACAACAACAAAACGTCGACTGCTCGCTGGCATTGTAAGCGTTGACAACAGCGACAATGTGTCAGCGCATTTTCCCGCCTTCACAGCAACAGAGCGCGGTGAACGCATACACTGGCGACGACGCGACGAAATTGCAGCGGCGACAGACAAGCGACAAAATATTGGCGGTGGCGGCGCCAACGATAATGACAAACAAAATAAAGCAAAAGTTGCGACGACAACAGCTGATCTTAGAACATCGAAAAAGTCAACACCACCGCCGCCGAAGCGCAAACTACAACGCGTCAACAGCAGCTCCTCCGCGACATCTACCACGACCGCGCGTAACTCGCCGCAACGCAGCTGTCGCACCGCATCCGCCGCAAGCTCTAAACGCAGTAGCTGCAGCAATGAGTCTGGTGGTGGAGGAGGCGCCTCCAATGTTTCGACGCTGACGCGTACGCGTAAAACAAATGGTGGCAACGCCGCCACACGCAAATACAGCTTCAAGACGCACTCGAATACGTATCACGCGCCGCGCAAAACGCACGCAAGCAAAAGTGATGCCAATAGCGGCCCGGGAAGCATTGGTGGCGGCAGCAGCATGGTTGCCAAGCTGACGCAACAGTTTAATGCCATCATACAGCAGGATCGCAAACTGTTGCAGGAAGTAAAACGCAATAATGGCGTTTTGTTGACGCGCGGCGGCCATGTTTACAAAGTAATTGAGAAACGCGCATCGGCAACAAATCAAACGTCAGTTTCTTCTAGCGGCATCAATCGCGTCAATTCAAAATCAAATGATTTGCCGGCGCCAAAATTGGCACCGTCTGTGCGCCGAGCCGTTAAGCAATTTGAAGGCGGCAGCGACGTTGCCAAGCCGCAGGTGCCGCAACAAAGCGCACAGGTGTTGCGTAAACGCGCTGAGCTGGTGACGCATAAGACGCAAATCGCCAACAAGTCGAGCGGTAAGCGCAAGAGTCTGGATAAAGCGGCGCTGCAGCAAAAGCTGGAGCAGTTGAAGCAGCTGCAACTGCAACCGCTTGCGATGGTGCAAGAGGAGGCAAAGACGCCGCTAGAGGGCGAAGTGTTGCCGCCGATGCCGAACGTGACAAATGAGTGTCGAACACAAATCACGTACGCGGAAGCCCGAAAAGAAGATGAAAGAGATTTCAGAACAAGAATGGCGATGGCGTCGAGTGAAATGACCAGAGAAAAAGAAGTGGAAGAAGCAAAAGACACAACGAAGTTTAAAGACAAAGAAATAGAAGACACAGAAGAGTGTGTAGTTGAAAAAGTAAGAAAAGACTATAAAAATCCAAATACGAAGAACGAAGATGAAAATATAGAGGAGCAGCAGCGACAGCAACTAAAGAAACAACAGCAACAACAAGAAAGGCTACCTCCCGAGGGTCAAGCAACGGTTGCAACTCATTTAGAAAAATCAGCGAACAAAGCGCAAGAAAATGCTGATGTTGCTGCTGAAGCAACTTTGACCATCAACACGAAAATAACAAGAAAAGAGGCGGAAACCGCAGTGGTTGCTGTTGCTTATAATGATGCTAATGATGACAACAACGATGACGATTCTAATGATGTTGCTGATGCTGCTGCTAGTGACAACAATGACGATGAAGAACAGCGCAAGCAACGCAAACACAAATACGCTAAAATCTACGAGAAATTCCGATTTCGTTCGCCATTTCGTGGTAAAAAATCCGCAACACCGTCAACGGCAACATCATCCACAGCAACATCATCAGCGTCAGCATCTGCAGCAACATCACCTAGTCGATCACCAGCAACAAAGTCAACAACAGTTGCTCCTCCAACAGAAGCGGAAACAAAAGAAGTTGCCGCCATTCAATCAACGGTTAAACTCTTGGATGCACTCGATGTCATCGATCACAAGCTAAAAAGTCTCGCAGATGATCAAGCAACACAGTTACTGACAGCAACAACAATCCCAATTGTGCTCTGCAACAATGATGGTGACGATGAGTTCGAGCAACGTTTGTTGCCCAACAATTCGTTTATTTATCAGACAACATTACGACAACAACAGCATGGAGGATCCGTCGGTGACAATCAAATGTTGTTGACGCAGGCTGTAAATGTGACGCTGGTGAATACGCGTGGTGGCGAACAATTGCTCAAGGAGCAACAGTTATTGCAACTGTCAGAGTCGGGAAAGTCGGAAAAAGTTATTGAAATATTTGTGCAGGGAGAAGGGAAGAACATTAAGGATGTTGTTCAGGAGGAACAGACTGAAAACCAGCTGATAATATCGCCTAAAACTCCAAATAAAGATCAGCCAGATTCGCCAAAGATTCAACAAAGAGATAATCAAACAGATCAGTCGACTCGGAGTCGTAATATGGTTCAGGCTGAAGATCAACAGGAGAATCTTGAAAATAATTTAAAGACGAGTCAGTTGATACATTCGAAGAACTACAAGAACGAGAAGGCAACAGTGGAACTGTCAGAAGATTGCATTGTATATGAGAAGCATGATCAGAAGAATAATCTGAAAGATTCACAACAGAACCAGTCTCTTATATATCAATGTAAGAATCAAGCCAATCAACTTATACTCTTGGAGGAACAAGTGATTGAGCATCAATCAGAGAAAGAGCAGAAGAATGAGCAGACGAATCTTCAGAAAGAATATCAGAGAAACAACTCAATTCTTTTTCAAAATAAGGCTAAAACAGAGAAACAGCTGAAGAATGAAAACGCCAATCTTCTAAAGACTCAATTGGAAGAATATATAAATGAAGAATTAATGAATGGTACCAAAGAGACTGATGAATCAAAATATCCGCAAGAATCGTTTATATTCGCGCGTTGCAAGATCAACCAAAGAGCGGAGCAACAAGTTACAGAGGACAACAATATTGCTAATGCTGTTATTGCAGACACAGAGGACAGCATTTATCAAACGCTGGATGATGCTAATGCCATAAGATCGCAGTTGGCACTACTGGCAGCTAAAGCCAAGATTAGCAAATCAAAAAATACTGAGTCATCTCTGGACGACTACGAATCTATTGCGGGCTCTTGTGGGCAAGCAACACCAGCGACTGCTACATCTATTGCAACTAAAACTAAAAACACTGCCAACTTTGATGGCTATGAAATCTGCGAACCACCGTCGGATGATAGACCGTCAGCAACACTGGTACGCAATACAAATGACGAGTTGCCCGCGCTGCCACAACCTAAACGCAAGCTGCCCAAATCACCAATGCCACCAAAGAAGACGCTGCCGCCTGTGCCGCTGGTGACAACATCACCACCTTTGCGAAAAGCGCCTCAACCACCAGATGATGATGATGATCATTACTATGCCGACGATGAGAATATTTACGACACCATTAAAGGTTCACACTGCTATGAATCACTACAAGCTGCGGCGGCGCTAGCGGCGGCAGCTGCCAAAACCAACGATAAAAGTTCACCGAAATCATTGGATCGTGTTTCGGTCAACTCCAACTGTTACGAAAGCATTACGCAGTATCGCCGAATTGCAAATGCGTCGACCACGACGATGCACATACTACGCAATGCTGGCTCTACGTCAACGATTTCCTCCGATCAGAAGACAAATAGTCTATACGAGGTTTCACTGGCAGCTGGGTTACTCTATGGCGGCACTTGTAGTTCCAGGCGAAACAGCAGCGCAACGGGCGGTAGCGGTTCCGGTGTTAGTGGTTTCAATGGACGTATTGTCCCCTCTAGCTGTAGCAGCAATAACTATTCACATTCCAATGCAGCGTCAAGTGATAACAGCGACGGTTGGATCGATATCACCGACAACGAAGAGGAGGGGCAGCAAAAGTTGAAATTGGCTGCAGTTGCTGCCGCCGAAAGTGACAATGTTGCAGGTGGTGCGACGGCGATCAGGCAACAGTTTATTGTGTAAGTACCCTGACGACAATAATTGTACGATTCAATTGTTGGCACAGTATTTCAAGTGAAATTTCTGTTACATGTTTGGGTGGTGCGTAATTAAGGCGTTGGTTATCTTATCACTTCTATAATTTGTTGTTGTTGTTGTTATTGTTGATAAACTTTGATTGTGTTTGGAGAAGATTGCAACATCTGTTGACAGTTTTTTCTGCACCTTTTCTATGTGTGCAGGTGACTTAAACAATTAGTGTTATTGGGAGAGTATTTCGAATAATCGGTTCTACCAAGGATATTTTAATACTTCTTCCTTTTAATAATGTAATTTCGTAATTTACAGAAACTCGATAAGGTGTTAAAAATGTGGTTTTATCGAAAGGTCAGAAATAATACCACTCAACCGCGAAAATAACAATTTTTCACAAATTAGATCATATGAGCCTATTTAGTCTATTTTTTCTTACTTTGATTTTGCAGTCCTTTAAGTCCTGAGATTCATGACAAAATCTCCATTTATATTATTTGTATTATTGTACATTGTTCAGATTGTGTTGAATAAAGTACTTTATAGATTAAATAATAAGTCAGAGATATCAGAATTTAAAGAATTTTAAATCTCATGTCTTTTTTGAAACTATTCTCGACAAATATTGTATTATTGATGTATTTATATTTCGGATTATTCTTAGATAAAAAGGCTATACATTTCTCTGAAATGTACCCGCAAACATTTTGCAAGATTATTAAGGTCATTGACCAGCATAATTGAAAGCAAGTATGTTGTAGTCTTTGTGTAAATATTTTCGATGTTGAATTCAATTTGGAATCTACTTCTAAAAGCATTAAGAAGAACAGTTGTTCGATTGTTTGATGTTGCATTTTGCTTAAGACTTAATTAGGTCTCGGCAACATATAACAACAACAAATCCAGCACATTACATTAAATTAAGTTGAGTCACGCTGCAGTATTAATAGAAAGGCTGGTTGGCTTCTGGTGTAAGCACCAGAACTAGTGAAAGAAGTGCAAGGCATTTTAAATCTACCAAAGCATGTATTCATTAAAACTATACATACTATATGTTCAACAATCTAGAAAACAACAAAATATTGATTGAGCGACCGCAACAAATGCAGCCATAGAGAAAATTTGTAGAGGAGATAGGAGCAACAGTTCTAAAACTCAATGCATTTTTTTTAATTAATTTAGTTTTCTAAATCTTATTTTTTCAACATTTTGTTTTATTTCAGTTCTGTCTGAGAAAAAAAAATAATTATAATGGCACGATCTTAGTATGATTGTCCGATGGATTTCAAGATTCTAATCACTACCTCATACTCAGTTTTTTCAGATTGCCTCAAGTTTTTGAGCTATTATGTATTACAAATAAATGGCGATTTTCGTGTTTTTCTAAATATTTTGGACTTTAACATTTTACAGATTTCTTTTCAATTGATACAGATCGATAGGTGCTTTAAAAACAAACAATAAATGCCTTTATACCACTATTTTATCTCGTACCAATAAATAGTTATGGCGAAAAAGGAAAGATTCGCCGTTTTGGCATGACAAGATTTTCAATTTTTCTAATTTCTTCGTTTTTTTGCTTTAATTGTTTATTGGTGCAAGATAAAATAGTGGTGTAAAGGCATTAATTGTTTGTTTTTAAAGCACCTATCGAACTGCCTAACATTTTTTCCTGCAAATAACAAATTTCAAATTTATGTTTGACAAAATATTTTTAATTAATGATGCAGAACGATAGGTGTTTTGAATACAAACAATTAATACCTTTACATCACTATTTTATCTTATTCCAATAAAAAGTTATGGAGAAAAAACGAAAAGATTCGCCCTTTTGGCATGACAAGATTTTCAATTTTTCAAATTCGCCCTTTTGGTTTTGACTTTTGTGGCTAGAAATATCCAACAAAACGACACGCGATTTTAGCACAGTATACTTGAGGAAAAACTACATTCAAAAATGTAAAAAAACGCAAATGTCAAAAATTGCACATTCGCCCCTTTGGCATGATAGTGACGATATGTGAAACTAGATCCTTAATTTTATGATTCCTCTTACTTTGTTTTTTCAAATCAATCTTTAAGTCATCAGATTAAATACAAATTCACGCTTACGATTTGTGATTTCAATTTTCTTTTGCGGTGCTCCTTTAATCAATATAAATTTTTTGTCCATCTATTATAATTTGCATATACAATGTATGTATTTTTATTTAGTTATGCAAATCATAGATGTTATGCACGAAATAATAGGTACATCTTAAAATTAATATTTTTGCGTTTGAATTCGTTAACAGTCTAATCTTTTAGGTATGGTGCCCAATGAGACAGTGTCCTGTTAAAACCCTGAGCAGTAATCTGCAATGGCTTCTTTTAAAGGATATTATTTAGGTAGACTCTTTCTTGTCGTATTGAAACCAGAATATTTTAGCGGTTTTGCTGTTGTTTGACAGTTTTCATATTTATCTACAACATTCTTATGTTGTAGATAAAAGAATAAAGAAAATATACTAGGACAAGTGGATTATGTTCAAGCAGGACTTTGTGAGTTGATTTACTTTTTCGTTTTCCTCTATGCAGTGGCCGGGAACCCAAATTAAACAAATCTTTTTATTCTGAAAAACTTTTGGAGCGAGGAATAACAATTGTCGACTGTTTCAAAATTGATGACGTTATTTTCTACACACAGAAAAATCCTCTTTTGGCAGCATGTTGGAAGCATAAAACAGTTTGTTGTATCAACTAACTTCATTCGGTTAAATCGAATGGTTTACAAATTTGCTGACGGAACTGCCGTATTAGCCTATACACTTAAAAGATTATTCTATACACAGTCCTAATGGTTCTAAATCTGTACTAAAGTATTCCAAAACAGTTCGAAATTAGTTGCAGCATAAACTAAAACTCTTTTCATTTTGACAATAACAACCGACTAAGCAGTTGAGAGAACCGAATATGTTTGTTGGGTAAAGAGTTGGTTAACGCAACAAATCTGAATTCTGTGTGTAGAGCTTTACTAGCGGTACTATCTGGTAGTTAGAACTAAAATTAAATTTTAGACTGGTTGATAATGTAGAAAAATAAAAAAAAAATATCCAGATAACTTTAAAAACGGGCTGTTTCAAAATAGCAATGTTTATAACGCACATAATCACAATATAAAATATATATTGTATAAAAAAATATATGTAAAATATATAAGTATACTTGAATAGTATTTAATTCCAGTTAAAAAAATTGTTTAAAATATAATTTTTTAACTGTTTAAAATAACCATTAACAATATTACCCATACCTCCTCTATAACGAGAAACAGAGTTAAAATAATACGGGATTCCATAGAACAACAGACAAAAAGCCTTGTAACATGCAACGATTAACCATTAAGGCGATCAATGATTCTGCTTTTTCTTCAGCAACACTATTGCATCGTTCGAATTGGTTGGTGACCCAGAAATCAATGCGGTTGTGACTGGTGTTGGTTCTGATAAGACCCGTAATAAAGCCGCTAGTGTATTTGTTTTTTTTTTTTTGCTTCATTCAGTTTTTTTAATTTTTTTTATTGGTTTATGCTCCATATCTTGCTGTTACAAAAATTGATGGATAGTTTGTTTTTGGTGTCGGAACAGCAATATCGATCGTTGCGGCAACAAATTGTTTCTTTATATAGTGAATGAAGGCTTTTGTTTGCAATGAAGTAAAAATAAACAAAAAAAAAACATCAAAAGTTCTTTTGTTTTGTTATTAATTAAATATATTATTAATTTAATGGTGCCTTTATAAATTTACAGTGTGCGCGAACGAAACCGAGTTCATCGTAGTCCCGATTGGTCGAAACGCGTTCGTGATAAACGTTTGCAACAGAAGAAGGCCATCAGCTGTATTGAGGGTGAGTACAGAGAATGCGAGTATACTTTTTCTATGTACAAAAAATAATCTAAAGTTGGGTAGAGCTTATACATATATCGTACTCTTAAAGAGTTCGAGCAATCAAGATTGAACTATAAAATCAAAGACTCCCTTGAAGAATACTATTGAGCTTATTTTTGTTTATTCTTGTTGACATTTTCAAATTGGTGATGACATTAGAAGATCCTCCAGAACACAAAACAATTTTAAATTCCATTGAATGTTCAACAAATTTTCCAGTTTTTGAAAAATGCAAAAATAATTTTTTCAAATGTCAAGAAATTTTAATTCATTCGAAACTTTTTATATAATGAAATCGAATTCCAAATTTTAAAAACTTATTTCACAATTTTAATATATTTGATAAATATGCCGATATATTTCAAACTTTGAAGTTTTAAATGAAGATATGCTTATTTGTTCATAATTTGAAAATCGAGATTCTTGCAGAAATGTTAGAAATTTGTTTCATCAATGCTTTAGATTTACCTATAAATTCAAACATTAAATGACGTTCGAGGATTTCTCAGAGCACAAATTAAAATATTCGAACAGGTACGAAACGTTTTTGATCGATTTATAAATCAAACAATCTATATAGTAAAAACAAGTTGGGAAAGTTAGGTCACATGGGTAAGTTCGGTCACATTGGACGTACTTTTAACGGGTTTTTCAATAAGAGCGCTACAAACGTTTTTTTCAAGACGCTACAAAAGTAGAGCGACAGGGACAGCAAACGACGCCATATTTCTTGCCGCTCTTTTGACATTTCTCTTCAGTATGGTTTGCCATTTCATGATACGAGCCAACAACGAGTCGAAATTATTAAAATTTACTACCGAAATTCGAATTCGTATATCTTTCCATCATGAAATGGCAAACCTTACTGAAGAGAAATGTCAAAAGAGCGGCAAGAAATGTGGCGTAGTTTGCTGTCCCTGTCGCTCTACTTTTGTAGCGTCCCTGTTGAAAACCCGTTTATAGTCGGTCGGGCCCTTCTATGGAATACCCTACACCTTTGGTGGGGATATTAATGTGGGATATTTAATTGTATACCTTAATTTTAAAGTTCTTAATTATGCTGAACCGCCCCAATAATTTACAACTAAAATTACCACTATGAACCCGAAAAATAATGTAAAAAAATATTGGCGGATCACGCCCATTTTTGGACCACATATTTTTAGGTGAATTCTAACAATATGTTTTAAATTTTATATGTATATCTTGAATAGTTTTCGAGGTAGCTGTTCCTAAAGAGTTATATAAAAATGACTTGTATGGGAGGTGGGCGTGTCCGTCGACCGATTTGGTTCATTTTCAAACTCATTTCCTACTTTTAGCTAAAAAATATTGTGACCAAATTTCATCGCATTCTGACAAGTATTTCTCAACTTTTCTCGTATACGGACAGCAAGACAGACGGACATAGCTAAACGGACTCGGGTAGTGATGCTGATCAAGAATATATATACAACCACGCCTATTACGGGGCGTTACAATATCTGCACAAACTTAATATACCCTGTACCTCATAGGTGTAGGGTATAAAAACGAATTCAAAATATTGTAATAGAAAATTATTATTTTTTTTTTAATTTTGACGAGATCTTTGAAAATTCATTAACAATTCATAAAAATATTTAATTTTGAATTCACTTCAATGATATTGTTTACTTGACAAGATAACAAATTTTATCAATATTTTTGAAATAAAAATATTTTTTTAAATTCGAGAATGTGATTATTTCCGGAAGTTGTGGAAAAATTTCGTATGAATAAAAATTCAAGAATTTTTATTGGTTTTTCAAGATATCATCGAATTACACAAAATTCGAATTGAATTTATATAAACGATTTGAATTGTATAGAAAAAAAATTTTTTTTTCTAAAAAATTGAATTTTGAAAAAGCGAATTGAAATAAAACATACTCTAGAAATCCCTACGATTTATTAAAAAAAAATTGAACTGCAATATATAGAATTTCTCTACTTTGATCGATCTACAATACTGACAGACATACTACATTCATACTTTTCGAAAACCTGAATATATGGCCAATGTTAATAAATTTATATAAATCTAGAGTTCATATAAATCTTGATATAATAACGAGATTCTCAATATGCCTTTCATTCTCGACATCTGAATTTAATATGGAAATAAAAATCTTAAAAGTATTAAAAAAAACACACAAAAAGGAAATACATAAAAATAAATAACAAAATACATAAATCAATTAACAAAAGTGCTCACAAAACTTAAACCAAGACCAACCACAAAATCAACATTTATAGTTTTCTCCAATTTAATTAATTTTTCTGCGCGTATAACATGTTGCCATTAGTGCGGCTGCGTTCATCTCCAAAAATAACTACTTCCTAAACAAGTATATTCGCCACTTCCTTGCTTCAACATTTAATTTTTGGTTTTTCCTGTTGTCCAACATGTTTGGTAAATTGTGCATCTTTCTCATTTGGTTAACACATGCACATTAAATGTTTTTTTTCTTTCTACAATATTTTACACGAGTTTTCATAAATTAGATAAGACACTTAAAACATTTCTCTATGGTACAACAAACTTTGACAATTCGCACAAATGAATTCCACATGCATTCCACATCAGATTGCGAGCATCCAAACAGTGCGAAAGCTCTCAAAAAGCACTAATTTCGAAAGAGAGTTATTTAGATTGTATGGCTTATATAGAGTACAAGTTGACTTTAAGATAGTCGAAAGAAATAAACATGCTTGTGGTTGAAGCATTTATCAGCTTTAATCCCAACTGTAGCCAAAATCAGATTATGTGCGGTCATAAAAAGCTGTTTGAATACAAATATTCGAATTAGAAGAACTTTATAAACTTTTAATGTTACCGAAAAATATACAATTTTGTAGTTGATGGTAGGGAAAACTGAATCATGCTGTTAAAAAAGCACTATTATTCCAAGTGAATTAAAAAACAATTTGTCAATCATTTTATACATTTTGTTTTCTGTTGATAGTATTTTTGTCTTTTAGAAATCACAATGAATATAATAAACTATAATACATTTTTAATTTTACTAATAAATTTTAGAAAATATTTTGTTTAACAATTAACAATTATTTGCTTTGAACTTAATGTTTAAGCTGAAATTATTAAAAATTTAATACAAAAGTTTTTCTCATGTCATAAGGAAATTCAACACGTAGTTAGTTCATGAATGATTCAATAGTATTTTCTGAAATTTATTCGCAAAACAAACAAATAGTGGAAATTAATATTAATAAATATAAAAAGTAATATCCAAAGCTCAATGTAAATGAAATATTACATGAAAAAACACATAATTATTGTCTCTGATCATTGCCAACTAAATGTATAAAAAAAAACCTAAGCAAAGTCCGATAACGAAATTGCGGAGAATATAAATAATGCACAGAGAGTGTTTGAGCGAATGAGAGCGTATTGTAAGAGTGCACATGCACGAAGTCACGCTTCAGTGGATAAAAGTGACAATGCGAAAGAAATACAAAATTTTACATCATGTTAATTTTAAAATTGTTCTACAAATTATAACCCTACAAAACCATTTGACGATAATTTTTAAATTTTATAAAATAATGATAAATTTTACATATAAAACTCAAAGTATTTGAAAATTTAATTGCGTGTTCCTTATAATTCTTGTCAAAAAATTAAAATTTCTGAACAAATAAAATTTGTTTATCGAAAATAAATCTATTTATGATATCATCTCGATATCTATTATGACAAAAACTACAATATCATTTTAGACCGGTTCGTTTTTATCGAAAACTCTATCGTTTTCATATCATTATAGAATATATCGAATACGACAATTTGAGCCTATAAATGATATCGTTTCGATATCGTAAAATTATCGTTTGGTTTGCTGGGAAATTATATAATTTAGTTCCTTGAAACTATTTTGTGAAAATTTTAATTTTGGTTGTTTAGTTGAATTTTTTTTTATTGAAAATTGTTCGACGTGTTAAGCATTACCCTGAATTTTTGGTTTGCTGGTTTTGGTTTTTTGCAAAAAATAAGAAATTTTAAGAAATCCTATATCGTCAACGGTAATTTACAGTATATAATCAATGATCATCGTAGTTTAAATCAATTTAAAAAAAAATAGAAAACAAAACGTGTTAAATTATTTAGGGCCGTTTCACAAAATCCAGTTATCTGTTTCTATTCAATATATTCTATGGGTAACTGTCAGTTTAAGAGGCAGTGGGTGTTTAACCGAAGATGATGAAAACGACTATAAATATTTAAATCGTTACCGTAACTGAAATCTGTATGCAAAAATCATTAATAAATCAATATTGTGAATTTTTAAGTCAAAAAGCATAATTAGAATTCAATTCACTTTTTCGGAGTAATTATATTATTAAATTCGCTCGAATCAACTACCTTATCGATTCTCCAAAAACATTCCGAAGACAGCTGTTTGCTGTCAAAAGTGAAATGTAATAAAATTAAACAAAGTGAAATGGATTCAATTGGACTTATTTTTTATTTGGAAAACTATTGCCATAATGTCGATTGTGCGATTGCAAAGTGAATAGATATCTATGAAGACCAAATCCGCCGTGTTTTCAATAATATATGTAGATATTTTCTTCGAATTCACGGACTGCTATATCGACTCCCGCCGCAGTAAATCCCAGGGATTCAATAATTACTTTTAAGCAATTTTACCGCCGCAATGGATTCCCGTGATTCCATAATCGGCATGAAGAATATTGAAATCATTTTTAATTCATTCGTTTGTTGTTTTCACTCTTTCCGAATGCTCGAGACTATTCCTAACCGATTTAGTTGTATGAAAAAAAATCCATTATAAATTAAAAAAAAAAAAACAATATCAATTCTAGAATTCGACCCAACTGAATTTGGTTAAAACAACTGAATTCAGTTTTATGAAAAAAAAAATGCAAAAATGAATGAACAAATTGAATTTTTGTATGAAATAGGTCATTCAAACTTTCAACACAACAATCATTTTTATGAACGAACGATTGGAATACGTTTTGAAAATAAATTTTTTGTATTAAAAAATATCAATAATAAAAAAATTTGTACGAAATCGATCTAAAAATTTCTGATTGATGAGGTCAATATCAATTGATATCAATTTGAAAGTGGTTAATAAAAAATTTGGTCAGTTTTATTTCTATAACAACGTTAGAACTGGGTCATTCCACGTCAGAAATATCAATCTTGGAACGATGTGGATGTGACCGAAAAATAAAAAATAACTGTGCGCTTAGTTTTTTTTGATTTCTCAACTCCAAAAAAGTAATGAGAATTGAAACATCAAAGTCTATATTGGATAATTATTTATATCTCTGTAACTAATTAACCTATTTTAATGAAACTAATGGTTTAAAAGTTTTATGATCAAGCATTCAAATAAAAATAACAATTTAAAAAAATAAAATACAAAAAAAAATTCATCAAAATCGGAAGACATCGTGCCAAGATTGATATTTCTGACTCCAACTCCAATTAGAATTAAAAATACAAATTAAAAAAAAATACAATTTACGATATTCAATAAATCGTCATTACTGAGTGTAGGGTACAAAAAGTTAGCACAAGCCCTGAGAGCATGACTGCCAGCAAACTAAAAATAAGCTGCATAAATGCCATGCATCCCGTAGAGCCAAACAACAAAAAGCTACATGAAGCTTAAATAAAACTGCACAAAATCGCTGACATGTCAAGTCGTCTACATACTGCGAGAGCTGAGAGAATTGCACAAGAGCGGAGCGGATGTCAGTGCAAGGCGATCGTGAGCAAATGAAAAACAAACAACTGAGCACCACCAAATACGGGCCATAAACTGGGCAAAGGCTGAGCAAATTTCCATGGACGGCGCAACAGCGTCAATCAGTCAGACGCGTCGAGTAACCAGGTTTGGACGCGAAACGCGGCATTTTGTACGTCGCGACAACGACGCTAGCGAAACGGATCGGATCAACGATCGTGAATCTTTGGTATTTCGAAACTTGCAGCGCTGGTGCGCATGTAAAATATGTGAAACGAAAAACGAAGTGTGTGATATGGTTACAAATGCAATTTTTTAAAAATGTTATCAAAAAAAAAAAATATTAAAAAAAAAATATATATATATAAAAAAAAATATTAAAAAAAAAAAACAAATTAAAAAAAAAAAAAACAAATTAAAAAAAAAAAAACAAATTAAAAAAAAAAAACAAATTAAAAAAAAAAAAAACAAATTAAAAAAAAAATAATATATAAAAAAATAAATCTCAAAATATATAAAAAAAACATATTTTAAATGTTTAGTAAATTTTAAAACAAAATTTAAAAAGAAAATAAAAAATTAAAAAAGTAATATGTATTTAAATAGGAAATAATAAAAAAAAATTAAAAAAATATGAAAATGTATTAAAACATTAAATAATTTAAAATTTTATTAAATAATTTAAAATTAAACAATTTTCTTTAAATAAAAACGAGAGTCAAAAATATGATTAAAAAATAAATTAAGGGAATAATATAAAAAAATACAAAAAAACAACTACAAAATAGTAAGTGATCTGCTCGAGTCGTGAGTGATCTCAACTAACGTGATGATCGTGCTCAAAGGTACTATACAATCAACTTCGATGCGATCACCGTTGATCATTGGTGTAGTGATGACGAAATATTTGAATACAATGCAAAAGGAAACAAGCGTATAAAATAAAACTAAAACATGTATATAACTCAATAAAAGTAACAACCTAAACGAAACCTGTATTTAATTAATACCTACTAAAAAAAAAAAAAAAATTATAAAAAAAAATGTGAAAAACCTTGAAAATACTCGGCTTCAATGTAAAGAGTAAAATATGTGAAAAAGTCGTCTACCAGTAGAGACGGCGCATCGCAAGGCGATTATTTGCTAAATTCACATCAACTTTGTTAGCATATGGCCTAGGAAAAATAAGAGAAGAAATGCAAATTTATTTTTCTGTTAAAACTGTAAAATATAAAATCGACAGCAGCAACTATTAACACTTTTACAAGCCATGCATGCTTTGGAAACTTAATGCGCATGAATTTCCCCATTTTTTGCGCCATTTTGAATTAACAGACAAAACAAAAAAAAAAGCCTTTTAACATAAAGTTCAGTGATCGTGCGATCGCATTGTTTGTCTATGCGGAAAACTGCATAAAAATTTATAAAATATATATAATATAAAACAATTATTGCGAATATATTTGTTGATTATTCTTTGTTGTAGTACAAATTGCGACAATGATAAGATAAGAAAGATTATGTAGTGATAATAGAAAGATTCCAGTCAGATAGATAACAACCAAAAAGTTTAATAAAACAAAATAAATAATAATAATAATAGTTTCTCGCAACAGCTCTAGGCCTAGAGCTAGAGCTCTCTCACCATTTCAGCAGCGCGAGTTATATTTGAAGTCAAATAGCGTTACCAATAATCAAAATATAATGTACAGATTTAACAAATAGTCTGCTTTGTGGTGGGACCTACAGTTAAATACCGGAGAATTCGAATGGCGGGGTGAGAGCTCTTCATAGGCAATGTTTTACTCTCGTAGAACTACCGAGAGGTAGCGCAAAATAGAAAAATGTTTTTTTATGAAAAGATTTAATCTCGTGATGCTTCCGTACCTTTTAACTCGAAATCGAACGCACTAACCATTGATCTACCGAAGCTACAAACAATACCGACGCTATAAATTCGGGGGATTTGCTTTTGTTGCAGGAGGTAAATATTTTCAGTACGCTTTCCTTTCAGGTCATCATTCAACTACGGTAAAAGGGTGGCTTTATTAGTGCACAATACAAAAATAATAGCTGCAAACCATCCCCAGACAAAATTTTTGGCAGGGTCGAGACAGTTCAGAAACTTTTTCTCGGCATATTTCAAACAGACAAAGGCGGAATTTATATCAAAGCTATCTGTTTTCTGCCCGTTCTCCAAATATGGCGTGAATCTGCCATAAAAATTCCACAAACATTTACAACCTGCCCGAGACAAAATTTTTGGCATATTTCTGGAACATTTCGAGCATATTTCAGGCTACATACAGCTAAATGGAATATCTTGGGAAGTGTATAGCAGGTTGTAAAATTTGATGGCATTTTAATGACAGATTTACGGCATATTTGGGGAACGGGCAGAAAACAACCAGCTTTTGATACAAACTCCGCCTTTGTCTGTTTGATATATGTCGAAAATGTTTCTGAACGGCCTCGACCATGCCAAAAATTTTGTCCGGGGTGCTATACACTTCCCAAAATATTCTATTTTTCCGAAAATATGCCCAAAGTATTTCAGAAAAATACCAACAATTTTGTCTTGGGTTATGAATAATTTACAATATGAACTCAAATATATTGAAATTGAATTGTATTCTTTAAAATTACTTCCAGAAAACCAAATTTTCTGAACTAATAAAATTTGTTTATTGAAAATGAGAACTTCTTCGATATGTATTCGATATCTATGACGATAAAAATAACCAACAGATTCGCTTTAATAGAAAACAATATCGAAAACGATAATTTGGGCCTATAAATAATTCGTTTCAATATCCTTAAAATACCGTTTTTTTTAATAGAAGACCGATGGACCGATGTAAATATGCATCATTTTTATCGATAGAAAAATTTTATATTTCACATTGAATTCGGGAGCTGAAGTTTCGGCTTTTCATCAACTATGGATTAGGATTGTTTTTATCAATAATGATACTTTTTTAGTAAATTTAAATCGCTTGATGTGATTTCGTTGAGATCGCCATTTTTTAAAACCAAATCAATGGTGTCTTAATTAGGGCTTCCAATCCCGGGATCCCGGAGAGTATTAGTATCGAAAATCCCAAAATGAAATCCCCGGATTGCCAATCAAAATAACGTGTAGAAAAAATTAAAACTATTAAATTCTAAATTTGCAATCGTAAGCATATTTCCATTATTTTTCAATAGACCTTGATGATAAATGTTTGATTTCATGTAAGGATACCGCTGCTAGTATTTTTCACAAAACTGTATGTATAATAGGCTGGATCGAAAGCAGGCAAAATGGCACAAAAACAGTAAAAATGCCACGAAATAGGCAAACAAATGGCACAAAAAAGGCAAACAAATGTATAAAAAAATGTCGATTGAAAACTTTATTAAATTTTTTAATGAACAATTTCTCTTTTACACGGTCTAATACTTCCAAACATCCCTTTATGCAAGTCCTTTTGATTCCAATTTTCAGATGATTGAACTAATGCATTCAAAATGGCTCTTTATATATAGTAAAAAAGATTTTATTGCAGATTTTTGCAATAATAATTTTGTACAGCGAACAAACTCTACCTCATCGTCACAGATGGTTTAAAACGTGACAGATTTCTTCAAATTTCATGATTGAAACAAATTTTGACGAGAGGGAGTCTAAAAATATCAAAATTAAAAAAACTTAGCATGAGATTGAAATGATAAACAATTTGCAATAAGATAATTTACATCTTCAAAATGTAATTTGTTTATTTTGTTAATTTCATTGACTACTAGATACAAAAAATTTTAAATTTTGTTCACAAAATTAAGAACATACAAAAATAAGTGCACAAGAAAATCGAAAAATGATATTTAAAAAAGCATTGCCAAAGTGTAAAAAAGTCATTTTTAGGCAAAGTAGATCAAAATAGGCAAATTTACAAAATAATTGAAAAAATTGCAAAAATGGCATTTTTTGATAAAAGCCAAACAAAAATTTTCCCTGCTTATATGTATTTTAATATTAAATTGTAATACGGCCTAAAAGTTACATAATGCTGCGATAGAATATAGCAAAAAATTGCAGATAAATTTAAAAAAAAAATCTGATACCGAAAGTCCCGGGATTGCCAAAATGCTTCGGAATTGGAACCACTAGTCTTAATATATCTTGCGTTTTTTAGTAGTAATTTTAAATCTAACGAGTTTGATTTCAGTTTGGTTGTATTTGATTTTTTAAAATAAATAGAACTCCGAATACGAAGCCTACAGATGATCAATCGGTTTTATAGGGCTTTTACTAGATCTCCCCTTTGTCAGCGTTGTCATTTACTAAATCAAATATATCATAGATTATTGGAAATCAGTTTAAAATCTTGTCAGTCTTCGATTTCGAGTTAGGATTCTGTAGTAGAAACGATATTTGACATTAAAATAAACGTTTGAAGGTACGACAAGATTAGGATTAGGTTGTGATTAAATAATAAAATATTTAGTAAGATTATAAAACATCATAGATAACATTGGCTATTAGACTGTATAATTAAATAATTCAAAGAATTAAAAATTTAAAATTAACTAATATAAACAGTAAAAAAAACAACCAAAAAATACGAAATTTTTCTTTGACAAAAACTCATAACTCAGTCATACAGCATGACCTTCGCATGGCTCTAAACCTCAAGACCCCCGACTAAAACCGCACTTAGTAAAAAAACATAGTCTGCAACTAAACACGCAATAAAAAGTGAAAGCCTAACCCACTGATGAACTCATTCAAATGAATTAACGCTAAAGTAGCATCAGGAAGTTTTCACGGTTGTTAATTTACACATACAGACGATTAGAATGAGCATCTTAACAATATTAGTTGCATTAAAGCTAACTTTAAAAAGACAAGAAAAAAAAGAAACAAATTAAGCATTAAATTATAGCATAGTATAGTTAGATCTATTTTAGTAGCTGCTCTTTTTATATGTAACAGTACAGGTTATAGGTAATAAAGCATTTTGTATTCAGCGAATATGTTTCATAATCAGAAGTCTACCTATATAGTTTTGAAACTCATTTAAAAAAAAAAGTAGAACAGATATTAAAAAGTTAATAATTTAGATCGTTAGTTTAAACTATGTTCTATGTTCTAGGAATCATTTTTTTTACTATTAAATTTTTAGTACTATAAAAATTGTTAAAAAAAAAATGTTTAAAATTCGAGTTTAGATACAAATTTCTTGAAAAGTAATTGGTATATTGACATTTCTATTTGTATATTTCTTTATTCTTGGATTATTAACAGAAAAATTGAGTTAGAATTTTTTTTTTGTAAACTACTTTTGTGAAGTTCTTTAATTTTTGTATTCTAAAAAATGTTTACAAAGTGCATAATATTTTGATTGCAATTTTCTGGAAAACATAACTCTTGAATTTTATAGAAATAAGCTTTGGGAAATCCATAGAAAATAATTTTATCGTTTTGTAGAGCAGCGTAATTAAAGGGTTTTTCAATAAGAGCGCTACAAAAGTTTTTTTAAGCCATTTCATGATGGAAAAATATACGAGCCAACAACGAGTCGAAATTATTAAAATTTACTACCGAAATTCGAATTCGTATATCTTTCCATCATGAAATGGCAAACCTTACTGAAGAGAAATGTCAAAAGAGCGGCAAGAAATATGTCGTCGTTTGCTGTCCCTGTCGCTCTACTTTTGTAGCGTCCCATTTGAAAAACCCTTTATTATAAAACATTTACATAATTCTTCTTTTGGGTTTATTTATTACTGTTTCCACTAAAAGCCTTAGCTAAGAAGTTTTGCTATTCGTTTAAAGGCCAATAATTTGTAGTCTATTGTTTGGTTAGTCTCTATAATTAATTTCAAACAGACAAAATCAACGTTGAGCCTTAATGCCTATGCAGGTTAAGGCCAATCAGAAAAAACTGAAACTTATGAATGAATTTTACATGTTCATCCGCTACTATAATATATACATTTTTTTAAAGTTTAATACGTGCTTATTTAGTAATATTTTAAAACCATTAACAAAAACGCGCAAATACATGGCGATGATTAAGTGTTTTCACAATTGAAAAATGATGTTAAATTTGAAAAAGATGTTTGCAAAAAATTGCAACAACTATAAACTGTTGTGCGCTTTACTATTTTCTTTTATATAAGTTCAATTTTGTGACTATTATAAAATACATCATACACAATCATATTGCACAATTGAAATGTGTTTGAGGCAGTGATATGTAGGAAAAATAAATAAAGATTCATAATTTAAAAAAGCAACATTTATTTAGAGTCGCAAATAGTTAAACTTATTAAAATGCATTAAAAACTTTTAATTTTAGAATTACTTTAAACAGGTATAAAATTTGAATGAGAACATTAAGCACAAAGTCATTATAATATACGTCCAAACTATAGAAATATATAACAGCAAAAATTAAAAAATATATAAAATAAAAAAAGAACCACTTCATAAAACATTTGTAAACGTGAACCGCAAGGGTGAGCAACAGACCGGTTCAAACAAAACTAAAAAAAAAAAAAAAAATGTTGTTTATGATGTGTTTTTTTTTTGTTTTCGCATATAAGCGCAGGCTTTATACCTCATGAAGCTATGGCTACGACTTCAGCTACGGTACGGCGCGATGCCGCTGACATGCTGAAGCGGCGGTAGAGTGGTTAAGAGCATCCAAACGAACACTTGTTTCTTATTTGGAAAAATGCGTTTTTTTTTTTGGTTAAACTGAGTGGGTTTTTATCAGCTGGTTTTTTTGTTTATTTTTTTGGGGTTTTATTTCTTCTGGTATTTAAGTAGAAGAAATTTGTCAAAACCGGATTTAAATGATGAAATTGCACAAATAAATGAAATACTGTGAAACACTACTAATTTCATATATTTTGAGCTCCAACAAATACAAAGTAATGACAGGACAAAAATTTATTAAATTTATCTTTAAAAAAAGGAGTTCAACACTATGGACGGATTTAGTTGGTTTATGTGAGGCTTACGGCACTACCTAACCTTCCCTTTTCTTGTTTAGACATAAGATAGACATATTAATAACGGGTTTTTCAATAAGAGCCCTACAAAAGTTTTTTTCAAGGGTAAGGTTTGCCATTTCTTGATGGAAAGATATACGAGCCAACAACGAGTCGAAATTATTAAAATTTACTACCGAAATTCGAATTCGTATATCTTTCCATCATGAAATGGCAAACCTTACTGAAGAGAAATGTCAAAAGAGCGGCAAGAAATATGGCGACGTTTGCTGTCCCTGTCGCTCTACTTTTGTAGCGTCCCTGTTGAAAAACCCTTTATATGACCACAAAATTCGTATTGAATTCATAGAACAGAACTTTTATGTATTTAATCCGATTGAAATATGTTTATATTGTATTGAAAAATTAAATTCAGGAATTTAATCAAATTGAAAATTGAATATGATTGGGATCGGATGTATTTACCAAAAAAAAAATGATATAAAAAATATGTTTTAATATAAAACGTTTTTAATGTGAACTTTAAGGATCCAATAACGTCCCACGTTTCATTTCAAATCATACTATAAATTCACCTTAAAAACGTTTTATATTAAAAATATATTTTTTATTTCGTATTTTTATTTTTCTTATTTTTTTGTGTCAGTTTGATTTTCGTCTGACAAAATTCGGAAGGACTAATATTAATAAAGTGAAAAATATTCATGTTTCAAAGTGCTTTTAATATGGAACCATGACGATGGAACCACGATGAACCGGATGGCAAGAAAACTATAATATTGCATTGTCATCCAGTTCGAGATAATATTTAGAATCTCAAGTCTGTAGCTCATCGCGAAGGTAGATTAAAATCAATTACAAAATTTGTACCGAACAGACAGACAAACCAGTTGGGAAGGTTAGATCACATGGGAAATTTTAAAATAGGTTTTAGTATAATAGTTAGGATTATCAAAATTATAGTCGGTCTAAGCCGACTATAAATACCCTACACATATGTGTGGTTACCATTAAAAGTGGTATATAGGTCACCAGGGTATACGAATCCTGAAAATAACTACAAACTTTCAATCGCTGAAGAATTTCCATTCATTTGATACCCATATTTACAAATGGATAGATGTACCGAATTTCGATTTTTTTTGGAACCACAAGTTATTTTCATGTATTTGAGCATGAGTCAATATATATTTGACCAAAAAAAAGTTTTCCTAAGCACGTATACAGTAAAATTGATCTGTAGATATAAATTTTATACGAGGTATTTGAACATAAGTGGTCGGTTCTCAGGTCACAATAGACCGATCATGCCAGCTTAGATATATAAGTAATCTAAATCTTAAGTTTCATTGCTCTAGCTCTTCTATTTTTTCTGTAATCGTGATTTCAACAGACGGACAGACAGACGGACAGACTGACGGACATCGCTAAATCGACTCAGGAGGTCATGCTGATCAAGAATATATATACTTTTCCATACCGGAGATGCTTCCTTATGGGTGTTACAAACGGTGTACCAAACTGAATATACCCTTTCACTTTTAGTGTAGGGTATAAAAAGCAACCTAATAAAAACGTTTTAAAAACTGAACTTTGTTTTCGCAAATTTCGGTACTTGAAGAAAAAATTGTATTACTACGAAAGACTCATATTCTGAAAATTTGAAAATACAATCAGCCCCAATCATAAGCACGGATATATATTCACCTTCGTATCACAATTTTCGGATATATGAAAACAATTCACTGGAAATATTTTCATATCATGAATTATCTTATTCGTGATATATTTTCGTGTAATATGTCTGAAATCTTAATGGCAAACTGTGACTCATAAGAATTTTGACAACCCCAGAAGATTGAAACTGTATGCCTCTTCTTAAAGATTGTCTGTTCCAAATTCTTCCTCAATAAAAACAAATAAACTGTTGCAGTCTATCTTTCGGTTATTTGATTTTACAATGAATGACTGTGGAACTTTTGCAATTGGTTTGAAAATTATGTTGCCAAATTTGCCAAATCATTTGGAGGAAAAATATTCAATGAATTCAATGATAAATACATGTATATTTGCTCAAGCATTAAGAATTATTTTCAAACGATATAATTAGCGTATTCAGAGTTCATGGTACTCGTAACATGTGTCTACATGCAAAAAAAAAAACAAAATACTGGTGCATGTTAAACGTTTGAATAATTAAAAAAATATATAAAACTTCACTTACATGTATTTCGCCAATGAACGATATGCCAATGTTCGTGTTGAAGCTTTTATTTCATTTATAATTTTTTTGATGTTTTCCAAATAAATGAGCAATTTTTCAAATAACACCGCTTAGTATCTAAAAATAGATATACAGAAAAAAGTTAGATTAGTAATTTTTTAGAGCTTCATACCAATTCAATAAATACTTACTTTAGTTGGCTATTACAAACGAAGAAGAGTTTTGGTCGCAGCTAATTTAAGGTGCAATTACATTGAGTGTGCGCTTCTGACAGTTTTGCACTGCAATCACTGCATCCAAGCACTGCATCGTTCCACGGAAGTATTTGATTAGACTTCTCCGTTGACTACTACCGGGTACAGTATACCTTTTTCGCCGTTATCATTCATACGATCGCCATGTTCAAGTACAGTATCTTAATGAACCTGACTAAATCAATGTCGGTTCATCGTTCCATCATTTTCTGAACTTGTTTTCAACTCACTTTCGGCTCGTGGATTTTAATAGATTTTGAAGAATCTTACTCTCGAAGCTCGCTCATCAATGTTTTTTTATGTCTCTGGGCCATAGAGAAGCATTGTTTTAATGAGTGACTTATTTAGCGTAATTTCTCGTCGAAAGAGGGCTCTACTTCTCAATTGTCTACTGAGCCCAAAGGCAATGGGTATCGGCTTATCTCAGGACTGACATTATTTTTGGAGTTCACGATGGCGTAAAATTTGTTTTTCGAAAGAAGACTCTACTTTTCAATTGTCTTCTGATTCCAAGGGCAAGAGGTATTCTGGTTCATCTCAAGAAGAACATTATTCTTGTAGTTCACGATCACGTAATTTTTGTCTGTCGAAAGAGGGGTCTACTTCTCAATTGTCAACTGAGCCCAAAGGTAAGGGATATTCCTCGGCTAATGGCAAGACTGACATTATTTTTGTAGTTCATGAAGATGTAATATTGTCTGTGAAAAGAGGACTCTACTTCTCAATTATCTAATGAGTCCAAATGCAATGGATATTATTTTTTTGCCCATCTCAAAACTGAGATTATTCTTGTAATCCAGGATCGCGTAATTTTTGTCTGTCGAAAGAAGGTTATACTTCTCAATTGTCTAATGAGTCCATTTGTCTTGTTCCGAATAAATGATCAATTTTTTTTCGAGTTATTCCGTTTAGTATCTGAAAATGGGTACAGACATTAGATTAGAATAATATTTTGTATGTTTCTAAGAAATTAAACAAATACAAAATTAAATTTATGTCCTGTTTATAAAGTCTTTTACATTTTAAATCATCTTTCGAGTATTTTGACATGAATGTAATTTTGATATCCGTAATATTGACCAATTTTGAATTTAAAAAAGAATCATTTTATAAATATCTCACAATGGAATTATTATTTAAAAAACTATTGCCTACATATTTTGTATCTGATTCATAAAATTCTCTATATTATATCACTTCTGTTATACGTTATATCGTCAAGACTGGTTCTTTATAGCAAGCATTTTCTTCCGGTTTTGAGCAAGAAAACACAAAAACAACAAATTAAATAGTTGAACATAAAATAAAAATATCTTTGCAATTATAAGTTAAAGCTTAAAAAAAAAAGAATAATAAAACAAGAAAAATGCACAACTGCAAAGATTTATAATATGCGAAATATCTACAATAGTTGTGCAAAATATTCGCAGCCTACACGCAAATTGTCTTTGCTACAGTTCAAACGAACGTTTTTTTATAGAAATATTTCCATTTATTTTCAGTTTAGCAGTAGGCATCAAAATAATTACCAAAATAAAATATCACACAAGAAGCATTACAAAACATTGGACCGAGTCCATCTTTGTTGTGAGCTACAGCGCCAGCTGCCTCGAATACTATAGCAATTTACAAGGTTAAGCAAGCTCATGAACTCTACCGGGCAGTAGGTAGAATGAGCAGAGCGATTATGCACGGCGTATAGATAGCAGATCTATGGTTGATTGATATTGTAAAAAATACATGTTTTATAAAGAGCAAATAATTTTTTTTTTTGAGATTTAAAATAATCTTAATTGGTACAGAAAATAAATGTACTAATGATAAAGGGTTTTTCAATAAGAGCGCTACAAAAGTTTTTTTTCAAGGGTTTTTCAACAGGGACGCTACAAAAGTAGAGCGACATGGACAGCAAACGACGCCATATTTCTTGCCGCTCTTTTGACATTTATACGATCCAACAACGAGTTGAAATTATTAAAGTTTACTATCGAAATTCGAATTCGTATATCTTTCCATCATGAAATGGCAAACCTTACTGAAGCGAAATGTCAAAAGAGCGGCAAGAAATATGGCGTCGTTTGCTGTCCCTGTCGCTCTACTTTTGTAGCGTCCCTGTTGAAAAACCCTACAAGATAATTTTGTATTATTAAATATATAAATAATAATTTAATATGAAATTCTTAAAAAATTTTAATGCATCAACCTACACAGAAAAAAAATAATCGACGTAAATGTAGCAACCGACATTAATATCTACATTCATTAATCAATACAGCAATGAAATTCACTAATTTAGTGAAAACATTTGCTATTCTTCGTTAATTCAGTTTTCATTAAATTAGTGAATTTAATTGCTGGATTGATTAATGAATGCAATTAATGTCGGTTGCTATATTTACGTTGATTATTTTTTTCTGTGTGTAGCTCTAATTGATATGACTTACAAATTTATTTCATTAGAAAATTTCGGATTTAAATTGATGACAACGGTTTATTCATTTTGCAAAATCATTTGTTATATTTACAAAATATAATATTGATTCAAATGTATGAGAATATGTTTGCTAATCGAATTAATTTGAAATTCGTGAATTTATGTTATTAATTAAATCGATGAAAACATTTGTTTATTTAACAACAATTTTATTGCATAAACGACGATCAATATTACAGAAAACACTATTTTCCATTTGTTTTCCTTTATATTAAACGTAATGCAATTAATCGTATTAGTAAATAGAAAACTCACCAAATACATTTTAAAAACTTGCAATGATTGGTTCATAAAAAACATTTTTTATCTGTGAAATTCTGATAGATGAGCTCAATTTATACAAAATGGTGAGAAAATGTTAATATATCAATTTACATTTCCGCTTTAAAAATTTATAATACAAACCCCAAAATGTACACTTTTGATAAAAATGTATTTGGTGAATTTTACTTCTACAACGACTACATATTTTACGATAACATTTGTAAACATAGCAAAAATATTTGTTAAATTAGCAAAAATGTTAATTAGAATAATGACAGCCGCCCGTCTATTAATAGATGAAAACATTTGAAATAGTTACAATAATAAAATGAATTACTTCAATTAATTAAATATTGTTAATGCAATTATTTTATTATTCTATATTTAACAAATTAATTAGTTAAATTAGCAAATACATTAATTGTTTAACGACAAACTGTTATTAATTCAGTATAATATTTATAAAATTAATTCATTAACAAAAATTTAACGACAATATTTGTAAACTTAACAAATAGTTATGATATATTAAAATCCATTTTGAATTCGATATATTGTAAAAAAAAATATTAACAAAATCAGCAAATATTTGTATAAAAATTAAGAAAACCATTTATTAATATTACTATATATTTGTGCTATGTTTACAAAAATAAAAAATACAGCAAATAATTAAATTATATCACAAAAATTTAATAATACAATACGTGATATGTATAGTATTTATATAAATTATAAATGATTTTTTTTGTATATAACTTTTGTTAATTTAACAAAAAGGATTGTTGTAACTATTAAAACCAGTATCATTGAAAACAAAATTAACTTTTTACTGTGCATCAACTGCTTGTGCGTGTTTAACTTATATATTGCTTCATCGTCAGTATAATAAACACAAAAAAACATGGACAAGATCTATACAAGTGACGCTTATTAAATATAACTTGTTTATAAATGTCTAAAGGTTAACATTGTGAACCGATTAATTAATAAATAAATTTAGTATAGAATATAGGAGTTATTGGAGAGGTTATTTCAGAAAATACAATTTGAAAAAGCTATTGGAAAATACAGAAATATTTAAGAGATGATTAGTTCAATTAAAGTGAATCATGTTTAAATAAAAACATGATCTATTCGAGCTTTACCGACAAATATTTGCACTAGTTGGATTTGTAAAATCATTTAATAAGTGCAGTAGTAAGTTTAAAGAGTATTTTCGAAATGATTATGTTTAAAAAAATTGATCAACTCGAATAAAATTTAATAATTCAAAAAATTTCATGTTGTAAAATTGAAAATATTTAATATTTATTGTAAATTGATTATATTAAAATCTATTATAACTTTAGTTGAAGAAGAAATATTAAAAATATTAATAATAATAATAATAATAATAATAGTTTGGCGCTACAGTCCTGTATAGAACTTCGGCCGAGCTCTCTCACCATTTTGAGCTGTGCGTGTTATATTTGTACTCAAAGCGATGGGACCTACAGTTTATTGCCGAATCCGAACGGCGGGTGAGAGCTTTTTCATAGGCAATGTTTTACTCTCGTAGGTTTGCCATTTACTGCCGAGAGGTTGCGCGGTATAAAAAATGTTTCTATGAAAATATGTTGTTAGCCCCAGTCCAGGTTTGAACCGGGGACCTTTCGGCTCGCAGTCCAACGCACTAACCACTGAGCTACCGCGGCTACCATTACTGTTCAAAATATGATCAATTAAAAAATAAAACTTGAACATGATTATTTCTCAGCTTGTTATTAATATTAACAAGTGTCCAATTTAATATTCATACCAATTAAAAATGAAGTCATAATGTTAATGCAAACATAATGTTTCATAAAATGCGCTACTTTAATTGGGCGTCCAAGAAATGACAGCAATAAATGCAACGAACTAATTGTCTTCAATTAAGCGAACTCAATTCTTGGGGAGTTTCAAAATAGTACTTAAGGATGCAATGAAATTTACGATTTTATGCTACATCTAAAATTTAAAGCAAACACTTCAGAAAATTTAAAAAAGAAGAAGCAATAGAAGAAAAAAATTTATTAACTAAAATATGTTATGCCCGGTTGCTTAAAATATTTAACTGTGAATTAAAGTTAATCGATGGAAGTCGGATAGTTAAAGTGACAATTTTAATATTGAAATAATTGTATTGAATTAATTGTCTGTCAAATATATTTTAACTGCTTGTTATTTTTTTATGCAACCGGCCGTTAGATTTTAATTATGACATTTCCAGTTTCTATAAATTGAAAATTTTCATTATTTTTTTAACTAATTCATGCACATTTAGAATAAAAGCAAAATAAAAAAATTGAACGAAATCTCAATTTGATTTTTTTTTATATTGATTAATCCAATTCTCAAATCGAAGGAAATAATCGATGCTAAAACATGTTCAAAGGTTTAAAAAAATCCAAAAACATTATTAAAGTTTAAAACATAAAAATAACGTAAATTAAAAACGTTATTTCTCTAAACAAAGCGCACTACATATCAATTAACAAAAGCAAATAAACAAACAAACAATAAAAACAAAAGGAAAAACTAAAAATTTCAAAATAAACATTGAAACTTAAAGCTATGAACTCTATTGAAAAATGGCGACAATGGCGCAAACAATGCAATCAAATGCCAGCAACAATAATAGCAACAACTACAACAGCAGCAACACAATCCGAACAATGCCAAGAAAACGACGCCCTCGCGCAGTCGGTGAGGTGTATATAACATGTCCCTCCAGTCAGGTCTACTTGAATAGTGAGGTTAACGAACAGAATGAAATCGTTGAGCCAGTCTATGAGAATACGTCGGCGGCACAACAGCAGCAGCAACAGTTGCTATCTGATCAAAGGCAGCAGCAGAACATTAGACGAGGACATTTGTCCTTTGTACGCTCCACCATCGTCGAGTGTGACGAGGAGACAGAGTCTATGGTTGTGAGCACTTTTGTAGGTTCGTTAAAGCGAAAAATTTTAAGGAAGCGCATTTATATAAAAATTAAATTAAATGAAAAAAAAAAATTGAAATTTAAAAATATTAAAATTAAAAAATATATTTTTCATTTTGTACAGATGATTCCGATCACTATTACGAGTCACTTTCGCCATTGGGCAACAAACGTCACTCCACACAACTGGTGCAACGTTCGAATAGTCATCACAAACGTAACCAGGATCTACCGCGCTATGCGTTGCGTGCCTCACAGCGACGCCAACAGCACACGGCATCGGCGCATGCGCTCGGTCAGGCCATCTCGGATGACTACGACTCCTTTGACACAGACACAGATGACATTTACGAGGCAGAGGACAATCTCAAAAATGTGAGTAACAAGTTATAGGGAAAAAGAACATAAATTTCATATCAAGACCATATTAATAAAAATCGTATTAGCTCAAAATTTCCAGCAAATGATCCGAATTGTTAATATTTTTCGTATTTTCTAAAATGTGTATGCTGTAAACCATTCGCTATGTTCGAAAATACAAAATTTGAAAGCGATTGGTATTTTTTTGAAATTTCTGAAATAAAGTAAAAGATTTGCTCAGAAAATCTTACTAATTTAAACCACTATTTTTACTTTAATATTGCAAATGAATTTCTAATTTAAATATCCACTTTTTACCGCACGCAGCACAACGACAGCGGCGTCGACATACGTCACGTAAAGCTGCCAACACCTCCAGCGGCCACAAATCAAGTCTATGCCATGGTCAGAAAGTTCAAAAACTTTATATCGAATAAAAAGTCACCAACGTCGTCGTCCTCGCAAACGCCCAAATACGGCGTCGGCGGCAGTCAACAAAAACTCTACGAGAATTCATCACAATTCTATGTGGAGGGCAACATCTATCAGAATACGCCAAAGTCGAACAATAAAACGTCGAAAAATAACGACAAAAATGGCCGCAAGACCACGCCTACTGCTGCACAAGCGGATGACTACGAGAATACAGAATTCCATAGTCCGCCGACATTAATAACGCCCGACGCCAAACAGCTCAGCGTCTCTGAGAAGAATCTTAGCACACGTGGCTCCAACATAGAACTGTTGTCGTCAGCCAATGCAGTAATGGCGACGACAACAACGCCACGCGCCAAATCAAAGTCTGGCAAAAGTTTCAAGTCACGTCTGCGAAAAAGTCTCGTCGGCGCAACGTCCGACAGTAAACAACAATTGACGTTGCCACCAGTGCCCCCCATGACGCTGACGCCCACACGCAGCACCTTTTACATTGAGGATCCAAGTCATAGCGGCTCTGGTGAACTGGACTCTGGTTTTTCAGAGAAGACGTCAACGGGTGACTTGAGCACAAATACAGCGTCCAACGTGGGCGCTACATCAGCAACAACAACAATTACAACGCCCACTGCCGAATCGCAAAAGTTTTGCACTGTGGCGCGCAAAGCCAAGAAAGAGGCTAAACTCTCGAATGCGCAACGTCGTCGCACAACAATCGGCATTCGTCCGCATGAACCGCCGCCACCACCACCGCCCGCCGATGAGCTGCTGCGCAACAAACACCGCAGTGCCGGCAGCACCTCCTGGTATGCGGAATGTGGCGTCTTTAAAAATGGCACCTTGCATGATGAGCACTCGATACTCAATGGTAGCGGCGGAGGAGTAAGTGTTGCCAGAAGCAATCAGAGTCAGACAGGTTCAATGTCTATGGGCGGCACTTCGTGGTACGCGGAAGCGGGTCTTTATCAGACAAGTGGTGCGTCCGTGGCCAGTTCGAGCGGTAGCTCAGGCGTCTCGACGGGCAATGAGGCGGGCATGAGTGATGATGTTTCGCACAGCATGTTTCAGAATGAGCCGCTCTATCAAATTTACAGCGCCGCCAAATTGCAGGTGAGTTCGGAAACTTCATAAAGTTATTGATATTCAAAAGTTATCCGATATGTTACGCTAAAGTTAACTTTTAGTTCAAAAATGATTGACATAAATATATTTTTTGTTGCTTAGTCTAAATATTGACTTCAACGTATACAGAAAGATACATTAAAGTTATTATTTAATAGTAATATTTTTAAAACAAATGAAACAAATGAAAAAATACTATGTAGATGTAGACTATGTATGTAAAGTGTTATGTAGAAATTAGTGTGTTGGAATACCCAAAAGTTGTCCGAAATGTTACGCTAAAGTTATCTTTTAGTTATACAAATGATCATAAATATATTTTTCTGCTGCTTAGTTTAAATGTTGTCGTTATGGTAATCGAAAGATGTCCTTAAAGTTTTTCTCTGTAAATAGTCTTTGTAGCAACTGAAATAAGGCAGCTTAAATTTGAGAAATGTAAGTGAAGGAAAGGTAATTGAAGTTTCTTCACTTACCTTTCCTTCACTTACGTTTCACAAATTTAAGATGCCTTTTTAAAATTTTCCAATACGTAGTATAGAAACTAACATTTTTAAATAGTTGTATTATAAATTATGTGAAAAACACTTTAGTTAAATACTTGCATATTAAAAAAAGTGTTTTATAATAATTAACGAGTTAAATTTTTATAAATGTATAACATTTTTATACTACTTACATTGTAGTCAATTTCACGCGACATGGAAGATCACGATGGTGAATCCTTTGATGGCTATGAGGAAATTGGACAACATGGCAGTGGTGGCGGCGGCGATACAAATAAAACCACAGAACGACGTTCAAGACCAACAGCTTTGCAACTGGTTGGACCGAAACACGGACCGTCACGAACGCTCTGGAGCGAAATACCGGAGGTCATCAACTCCTGCATATTGCGTAAGTGAAGGCAAACCTGAAAAATTTGTCAATGTTAGTGGTGAATTTATAAATTTAAATATTTTTGTATTAAAAAATGTTATTAAAGCAATTAATATAAGGAATATTGAGAATTATAGATTTTCTAAATAAAAGTAGTAAAGCATATAAGAAGAGAATTGAAAATACATAAGTCTTCAGACAACTTTTTCTTAGAAGCATCTATTACTTAATTGATCCATTTTAATCGATCATATTGATCACATTTAATCGATCTTATTGATAAATTTTAATTGATTTTAATTCTTATTAATCCATCATATTGATCGATGTTAATCGATCTTATTGATCAATATTAATTCATCTTATTGTTCAATTTTAAGCGTTCTTATTGATCACTTTTAATTGATTTTATTGATCGAGAAAATCAATCTTATTGATGAATTTTAATCGATCTTATTGATCAATATTAATCCATCTTACTGATAAATTGAAATATTAATCCATCTTTTTAATAACTTATAATCAAACTAATGTTTAATATTAATCGAACACACAGATCAATTTGACTCGATCTTATTGATCAATAAAATCAATCTTATTGATCATATTAAATATATTAAATATAGAATAAAACCTTTATTTAATATTTAAATTTAACACTAGATACTTTGACACCGCGTGAACGCGGCCTGCAGGAGGCCAAATTCGAGATAATCACCTCGGAGGCCAGTTACCTCAAGTCACTGAATCTGCTGCGCAGTCACTTCATGAATCATCCGGTGTTTCGTGATAGCACTGTGGTGAGTGCACGCGATCGCAAGGCGCTCTTCGCATACATTGTCCCAGTGCACGAGTGCTCGGAGCGACTGCTGACAGCGCTCGAGTCCTGTTGGCAGGACAACATAATGCTGCTCGGTCTCAGTCGCAGCATCTATGCCATTGCGGAGAAATACTTTCACGTCTACATTTCATTCTGTGAACATCAGGGTCGCATGGATCGTACGCTGCGTAGTCTCAAGGAAACAAAAGGCACCACATTCTCACAGAATCTCGATTTGCTTGAGGCGAGCGCCACCTGTTGTGGCCTTAATTTACATTCATTTTTAATGCTGCCCATGCAACGCATCACACGGCTGCCGCTGCTCATCGATGCGGTCTTCAGCAAAGTCAGTCCGAACGACGATGAATACGAGAGCTGGAAAATGACGTTCGCAATAATGAATAAAATTGTGACACAATGCAATGAGGCGGCCAATCGTTGTGAGCAGGCCTATGAAATTGAACGCATTGCACGCCAGCTCGAGTTTCCGAGTAGCATACGTGCTTTGGCCATTGCGCCGGTTGGTGTTGCTGCGCCCGGTGCCAAGCCACGCTTTCTGGTGAAGAAGGGCGAGCTGACGCATCTGATTTGGCGCGGCGATGATGCTAAATTGACGTTTGGCAAAAAGTTTACAAAAACGAACATCTTTGCTTTTCTCTTCTCGGATCTATTGGTGCTGACCAAACGCAAGGCCGAGCAACAGTTTCACGTTTTCGACTATTGTCCGCGCAGCATGTTGACATTGATGTCGGGCGATTTGCTGCCACAGCTGCCCACGAAAGATATACAGCAGACAGCAGGCAAGAATTTAATACTGATGACGTTGCTGGATAATCACGAGGGCAAGACAATCGAATTGGTGCGTAGTTGTAGTGGTGCTAGATTTAAATTTAATTCAATATTTTAAACTTCTAAATATTTCCAGGTACTTGCGTGTCCTTCAGTTTCAGAACAGGAGCGATGGCTGCAGGCTATGCGTCCGCCAGAAGCGGAAGCACCCGGTGAGAAACTGTACGAGGCTTGGGACTGTCCTCAGGTTAAAACGACGCATGTCTACGAGAGTAAGGAGCCGGATGCGCTGAGTCTGGAGGTGGGCGACGTTGTCAATGTGATGCGCAAATTGCCAGATGGTGAGTAGTGCATTGGACTTGTTTATTATTGAAATTAACTAGTTTATTATTTTATTTTTTATAAATTTATAAAATTTTTAATTTATAAATTTTTATAAATTTATAACGTACATTCATGTTGGCGCAGAGAAATTAAGTCATTCTTGAAATTTTTAAGAGCGTTACAAAAGTGTTTTTTAGGGGTTTTTTAACAGGGACGCTACAAAAGTAGAGCGACAGGGATAGCAAACGACGCCATATTTCTTGCCGCTCTTTTGACATTTCTCTTCAGTAAGGTTTGCCATTTCATGATGGAAAGATATACGAGCCAACAACGAGTCGAAATTATTTAAATTTACTACCGAAATTCGAATTCGTATATCTTTACATCATGAAATGGCAAACCTTACTGAAGAGAAATGTTAAAAGAGCGGCAAGAAATATGGCGTCGTTTGCTGTCCCTGTCGCTCTACTTTTGTAGCGTCCCATTTGAAAAACCCTGTATGTGCCGAAGATTCCGAAAATAAAAGATATTCCCCATTTTTATTTTCTGATAATCCCAGCAAATATTATGAGTCTTTTAAGACTCCGAAATGTGTCATATTTATGAGTGTTACCCTCATATATGAGCTCTTAAAAGAGTCCAAAAAGGCTCCCTACTCCTGGGTAGAGGGCCCCATTTTATGAGCCCAAAAACACTCATATTTCTGACTCTTATATTACTCCTAAAATACTCATATATGAGCATTTAAAAGAGTCCAAAAAGGCTCCCTACTCCTGGGTAGAGGGCCCAATTTTATGAGCCCAAAAGCACTCATATTTCTGACTCTTATATAACTCCTAAAATACTCATATATGAGCACTTAAAAGAGCCCAAAAGGACTCCCAACCCCTGGGTAGAGGGCACCATTTTATGAGCCCAAAAACCCTCATATTTCTGACACTTTTATTACTCCTAAAACTCTCATATTTGAGCTCTAAAAAGACCCCAAAAAGGCTACAGAAATTGCGCTTTAAAGAGCGCCAAAATCCGCATATTTTTGATAATTTTAAAATATTATTAAACATTCACATTTTTGAGAATTTCCATACACCACAATTACATCATTTTTGGAGTTTTTCTTTCTTCAGAAATATAGAATGTGTCTGAAATAAATCCAACATAGTACATGTTCATGTTTATCTTAGTCCAGACATCCGTGAGAAAATGCATTCATTTCAAAAAATTAAATATGTAGATTTGTCTATTGAATTTACACTAATATTTTATTATTTTTCATTTGATTTAAAATTCAAAACGAATATAAGTATATCAATTTTATTTAAACAGTAGGCTCCTAAAGCCAGCATAAATAAGATACTTTTATGACTCCCTTTACTGAGTGTTCCTAAAATACTCCTTAGTTTGATGATTTTATGAGTTTGATTTGAGGGGGCTCCTAAAACGCTCATGAATGAGACTCTTTTATGAGTCAAATTTTGGAGCGTTCCTAAAACATTCTAAAATATAGAACTTTTATGAGTCTATTTTCTGAGCGCTCAGAAACAAATTTATTTTTGATGCTTTTAGGAGTCTAATTTATGAGGGCTCCTAAATAACTCCTTAATAAGAATCTTTTATGAGTAATATTTTTGAGAGCTCCGAAAACAGTCTTAAATGAGATACTTTTAAGAGTCATTTTTCTGAGGGCACATAAAACATTCAAAAATTGGTCTCCTTTATGACTCCAATTTCAGAGCGCTCCTAAATTGCTTAATGGGATGTTTTGTTATTTTTAATATTAAAAAAAAGAATAATGTAAATATCTTTTCGGTACTTTACGACACTAAAGACCTGCGCTACAATAGACAAATTTGAATATACTGGTTTGGGAGATATATCCAAAATAAAATTACAAACTTTAGAAAAAAAAATGGCAAATTTTGTTAATGTAAAAAATTAAAAAAAAATATTATAATTTAATAAAATTTATATTTTATTTTATTTATTTATTTCCAATGTAATTAATAAGCCTACAAGGCGAAAATAAAATTACAAGCTAATATAATATATTATACATTATTTTTTTATCTTGATGTTCTTAACCAAGATTTCTAATTTCTTTAGGAGTCATTTCAAGTAAAATACATGGTGCTTCACAAAATGCATATTAATCATTATTAACTTTATTTTTATTCACCTTTTTACGTTTTTTCGTTACAAATTCGTAATTTTTTGTACAGTCTTCAACGGGGTTTAAATTGTTTGAGCAATTCAAAAATACGTTCTTATTTTCTAAATGCATTTTCGATTCCATAACTCTCGCTCTGACTTTTTAAATGCATTTTCGATTCGACAACTCTTGCTCTTTGCTTTTCAAATGATGTCTAGATTCCAATACTCTCTCTCTGTGATTTTAAATGCGGCTACGATTCCAAAACTGATGCTCTTTGCTTTTCAAATGCTACATTGATCCCAAAACTCTCGCTCTTTTCTTCTTTGATTTCGAAACATTCGCTCTTTCTTTACAAATAGTTTCTCGATTCCAAAACTCTCGCTCTTTGCTTTTTAAATGATGTCTCGATACCAAACTCTTAACTCTTTGCATTTTAAATGCTGTCTCGATTCCAAAATTTCACTATTGCTTTTTAAATGCTGCATTGATTCCAAAATTCTCGCTCTTTGCTTTTTTTAATACTACCTCGATTCAAAAACTCTCGCTCTTTGCTTTTTAAATGTTGTTGCGATTCCAAAACTTCTGCTTTTTGCTTTTTAAATACTGATGCGATCCCAAAACTATAGCTCTTTGCATTTTATATGCTGTCTCGAGACCAACCTCTTTGCTTTTTAAATGCTGTCTTGATTCCAAAAATTTCGCTATTGCTTTTTTAATACTGCATCGATTCCAAAATCTCGCTCTATAATACTGATGCGATTCCAAAACTATAGCTCTTTGGATTTAAATGCTATCTCGAGATCAAAACTCTCACTCTTTGCTTTTGAAATTGTTTTCGATTTCAAAACCCTTGCTCTTTGCTTTTTCAATGTTGTCTCGATTCCAAAACTCTCACTCATTGCTTTTGAAATTGTTTTCGATTTCATAACCCTTGCTCTTTGCTTTTTAAATGTTGTCTCGATTCCAAAATCTCGCTCTTTGCTTTTTAAATGCTCTCTTGATACCAAATCTCTCGATCTTTGCTATTTAAATGCTGCTGCGATTCCAAAACTGCTGCTCTTTGCTTTTTAAATGCTGATGCGAATCCAAAACTATAGCTCTTTGCATTTTGTATGCTGTCACGAGACCAAAACTCGCATTCTTTGCTTTTTAAATTATGTCTCGATTTCAAAACTCTAGCTCTTTGTTTTTTAAATGCTTTCTCGATTCCAAAACTATCGCTCTTTGCATTTTTAAAGACTGTCTCGATTCCAAAACTATCGCTCTTTTTAATGCTGTCTCGAGTCCAAAATTCTCACTTTTTAATTTTTTAATACTGTCTCGCGACCAACTCACTCTTTGCTTTTTAAATGCTGCATCAATTCCAAAATCTCGCTCTATGCTTTTTAAATGATATCACGTTTCCAAAACTCTCGATCTTTGTTTTTTTTTAATGGTGCTTTACTTTTCAAATACTGTATCGATTCCAAAATTCTCGCTATTTGCTTTTTAAATGTTTTTTTCATTCCAAAACTACAGCTCTTTACCTTTTAAAACGTGCATCGATTTGAAAAGTGTCCATCTTTGCTGTGCTACCTCGATTCCAAAAGTCCCTCACTTTACTTTTCAAATTCTGGTACTTTTGCGTAGATTTTTCTATAAATTTTAGTTGCTTTGACTAACACAAAACTTTAGTTCAATATGATGAATGACTCAAAAGAGTAAAGAGCGCATTTTAGCACAGCACAAAGAACGAAATATGGAAATACTCTGAAACATTTCATATACTAGAAGTTAAAAAATATAAAATGTTGAAGCATTGTTCAACAAAACAAATTGCGTTGCTTTCTTTCGATGTATTATAAATACAAATGATGTTACCTTTCGAAGCATCGCTCAGCAATGTAATCAAACTCTTGCTTCCTCTTGACACCAAAGCAATAAAAAGTGCTCTGCTTCCTTTGCTCTCAAACTTTGGTCTTGTATTTCTTTTGTCTATATTCCGCAATTTGCGTTTCATCAAATTTATATATTGTAGTGTAAGGTTTTCTGTGTCTAATGCAAAAAGGCAGGTATATTTTAAATTTTAATTGAGGGATTGAAAATAAAAAAAAAGAGCTAAAGTATGAGAAATTTAAAATCTCAAAAATTAGAGGCAATTTGACACATAAATGCATTCAATAGTTACTAATTTTACTGCACCAATTCAAAATATAAAAGTTGATGGGCAGTGCAACTTTTAAAATATGTTATTAATATTTTTAAATATTTTTGGATTCATTATTTTACATATTTATATTTATTATATATTCATTTATTATTTAATACTTTTTAGTATACATTTAATTCATTTAAAAAATGTCTTTTTAGGCTGGTATCAAGGCGAGCGTATACGCGATGGTGCCATCGGCTGGTTCCCCGGCAACTACACCAAGGAAATCCTCTCGGTGCATGTGCGGGCGCGCAATTTAAAACAACGGCATCGTCTACTCACATTCTCAGCCAACTTTGTAAAGTCACAAAATGGCAAATGAAAAATATTTGTAAAGCAACCGAAAAACAAATCGAAGGAGGGCCTCATGCAATAAATCCAAGCAGTGTAAATAAATTAAGCATTCAAAAAAATATATATAGACATTAATTGTTAATGCTAAATGCATGCATGTATGTGTAGCTTAGTGAAAATGTGATAAAATTTATGAAAAATTAAAAATTGAAATATTTCGATGTAAACATGTAGTAGTTGTATTTCGTATTAACAAAGTATTTAAAAACAAAACAAAAGTAATTTAAATGAAATTATTCTTATTATAAACATAAGTGTTTCTTTCAAAGATTAAATTAAGATGTTGCGAAATTTTAAGTTGTAAAATCTAAGTTTAACATAGTCTAAAAATAAAGTAAACGAATAAATAACAGAAAAATTAAAATATATAAAATACATATAATTCTGTGGACATTTTTTTATAGTTTTATTTTTTCCATTGGGAATATCTAAAGAACTATAATAATTTGCTATTATAATTATGGGAATAGCATTATTAAGGACAGTCAAAATTGATTTGAAAATTCGATAATTCATTATATCAGGTGCACACGAAGGTTTTAAAACGAATACAATTTCTTTTCGAAATGTAAAATACGAATTAAAATTAAACTCACGATACCACAACAACAAACTAAAATGATAGTGAATTTAATTAATACGAAATAATCCCTAGAAACTTAATTAATTAATAATTCAATGTTTTGACAAAACAATGTTTTGATAAATCGTAATTATTGATTATTCAAATAAACAGCAATGAGTTAAACATGATAATTAATTGAATAATCGTAAAACCCACAATTTGATCATTAATATACGCTAATTATATGATGGATAAAAAATAAATAATTAAACTAAAACAGAAAATAAATTATGTAAATATTTAGACAAACTTAATGATTCTTCTTGTTTAAATTTGATAATTTTTTAATGGAATATTACATCTACCACATTGATGCCGTTTAACCCAAATATTATGCGGTAGCCTACAAATAAAAAACGCCATACTTATTAAATTTAATACTACCTTTAAACTTTCCTGTTTACTAAACATGAAAAATGCTGATCAATCAACAAAAAACGACGCACTCAATGCGCTCAAAAAAATAATCAATTGTTGTTCGTCCTGCGTCAACACTGACAAATTGTTACTGCTGCTGTTGCTATTGCTTTCATCATCGGCAATACCGCTGTCCGAGAGTGATGCCGCATAATCATCGCCACCTAGTTGTGAAATCAACTGGATGACATGCTGCCGTTTGGTGGCGATCAGTTGCTTTCTACCCACACGACTATCACGTCTGTAAATGGACCAGACACCAATCGAATTCGGACATAACGCATAATAGTACTGTTTCCGATCACGTCCAAGCGGTTGATCATGCAATTGGTAAGACTTTCTCGTCGCAATGTATTGTTCCAAGATGGTATTTGTGCACATGAGTGATTCAAGCAGTTCCTGTGGGTCGGTTATGTAAAAAAAGTGTGTGTCATCTCAAGTGATGTTTATTGGTTTCAAAATGAGATGAACTGTACTTTATATATGGGCGCGTACCTGTTTTTGATGGCACAGACACGCACGGGCACGCTGATAGGTGACAGAAACGAGAAGGAGCCCGACGCACGAGAAGCACGATAAAGAACGGGATTTAAAAAGACACGAAGAAACACGGTAAAACACGGAAAAATACGAAAAATGCATTAAAAATGTGTGGAATCGGAACTGAAATCGGATCCCACATATTTTTTCTGGTTGGAATCGGAACCGCTATTTTAAACATCTCGGAACCAGAACCGGAATAGATATTACAGTCACTGTCAGGGTGACTGTCAGGCAAAGAACCGGAATCGTTATTAAAAAAATGTATGAAACCGGAATTGAAACCCATTTAATTTTTTGGTTGGAACTGGAACCGAAACTACAATTTTAAAAATCTTAACTCCTACCTTTATTAAACGCAATTTCTGGGCAATATCAAATGCCTCAAAGCCACCAATTTTTAAGATTTGCGCATCTTGCGGTGAATAGCTATTGCAAAAGTCCAACAACTCCTGATCAAAGTTACGGCGACGCACACATTTCCCGGACTTGAGAAAAAGTTGCACAAGAAAGTTGCTTAATCCGGGTAACGCTACGTGTTGATGAGTATGATATGTATCGGAGTTCACTCAGTTTTCAATACTTCTTACCTTCGCCCGTGTGTGATACCCATTCTTGTAATTGACGAAATGTTGGCATTGCCAGTGGCTGCAGCTGTGGTGAAAATCGATGCAGAAAACCACAGATCACCGCAAAATCTGGTTCAGAAAGGCAGGCATTGTATGCACCGAGCTCGTTTTTATCAAAATGCACTTCTTCCATTTGTATAGTACTTGAAATTTTATTGGGTATAAAATTAAATTTACTGCTCAAAAACATTTAACACACACGATTAAAACTAGAACAAAATCACAGAACAACAGATCGCAAAATGGCGTTTGACGAACGAAGTAACGGTTTTTGCCAGTGTTTACGTGCTAAAATAACGCAGTGTTGCATTTGTTGGTACTATTTAATATTAAACACCTGTGTTGCATAAGTGCGTACTTTGTACTATTTAGAGTACGTTTTTATTTTGAAAGTACGAAATACTTTGCAGTTCGTACTTAGTACTTTTTTTAATTTAGTAGTACATTTTTGTTTAGAAGTACGAAAAATATTTTGAGTGATCGAAATAATTTTTTGTACCTTTTTGAAAATTTACCGTCTGTCCTTTTTTTCAGTTGTGATCCGACGGGAAGAATTTGCACATTTTGGATGCGACTCGGAAATTTTGTACTTTTTGAAAATTTTTCTGTCTGTCCTTTTATTATTATTTTTTTTTTTTTGTCGTCAATTGTGATCCGACGGGAAATTTTTGTACATTTTGGATGCGACTCGATCCGACGGGAAAATTTTGGATGCGACTCGAAAATTTTCTACCTTTTGGATGCGACTCGAAAATTTTGTACCTTTTGATCCGACGGGAAAATTTTGTACATTTTGGATGCGACTCGAAAATTTTGTAGCTTTTGAAAAATTTTCTGTCTGTTCTTTTATTTTTTTTGTCGTCAGTTGTGATCCGATGGGAAAATTTTGTTCCTTTTCAAAATTTTTTTCGACTGCCCTGACAATTTTTTTTTTTTTTGATACGTTTCGAAAATTCAGGTAGGTTTCAAAATCAATTTTTTTTTACAAAAGTACGTTTTTATTTTAAATGGTACGTTTTTATTTTTTTATGAAATATTTTTATTTTCTGAAAATGCACTTCTGTTAAACACTGGAAACAGAGTTGCCATCTTTTTAAGAGTTTGGTATTTTTAAATTACTGTGAGAAAGAGGAATTTTTGTGGTTATTTTAAATTGTTAATCTAATTTTGTGGTATAAATTAATTGAATACTTTCTTTTCATATATTTATTAATACATTTTTATTTCGGAAAAATGAAGATTATTGAAGCAAATGAAAAATGATATTTTTTTTCTGCGGAAAATTTGCTGCATATGTCAAAAACTGGTGTATGCAGCAATACCGTAATAAATAAACCTTAATGCCCGATTGCAACCCTAGAAGATACAGTGAGACTTACAGAAAATACAATGTAAATCGGGCATAAAATGACGGATTTGGAGCAAACTAGATGCTGAATATTGTGATTAGCTCTTTTAAATTTCTTATGAAAATAAATAAATATATTGGATCTGATTCGAGATATTAAAAAATTGGAATTAAAAATAGGATAAATCATATAAATGCAATTGACAATTCCATTCAACAAAAACTGGCGCATAGAGCAAACTAATTCCCAGGTGACGAATTTGAACTTGGAAAGCGTTATAGAAAGAGTTACTTATAATAGAAACATTTTCCTTCTATGTATTATGGCGAATATTTTATTGAAAGAAATAATATATAATGTTATTGAAATATTATATAAATTTGAATATTTAATTTGAGAATTTAAAATATTTGGTCATTTTTAATCACTGATTGAATTTTATTGATTTTTTATTTTTGTGGTATTTATTATTTAAAATATTTGGTCATTTTTAATCACTGATTGAATTTCATTATTTATTTTTGTGGTATTTATTATTGTGGAAATTTCATATTAAAAAATTTACACATAAGAATATAAAATATGTCATGTGGAAAAAATGAAATTTATTAATTTTATTTTTTTGTGTAAAACTGTAAGACGTGAAGAAATTCAATGGAAAATTAATGAAAAAAAATATATAACACTCTCCACAAAATCAGTGAATTTAAACTACCTTCGCGATGAGCTACTGACTTGAGATTTGAAATATTTGCTCGAACTGGATGACAATGTAATGTTATAGTTTTCTTGACATTCGGTTCATCAAGGTTCTATCGCCATGGTTCCATATTAAAGACACTTTGAAACAACATGAATATTTTAAATTTTAATAATATTAGACCTTTCGAATTTTGTCAGACAAAAATCTAACCCAATATGCCATTGCACTTAATATTAACTTGCGAATGCTTTGAAATCAATCATTACCTTTAAATTGTAGTGTTGAGGTTAACGTTTGAAACACCTTTAAACTAAATTTAAGAATCATAGCTTTTTCAATAAAAACTGGTAGCTTAACCTTAACTTGAAAATTCCCTTATTTTAAAATCAATATTAACACTAATTCTTAAATTGATTTCAACGTTTACTTCAAATCAAGATTTAGCCTTATTTTCAACTCGATCTCAAATTAACCTACATTTATATTTTTTCTTTAAAATATTGACTTAATCCTGCAAAATAAGTAAAATAAAGGGGATCCTCATATAGGACAATAAAAAGGGCATTTTTCAATTAATTATCCCGTTATATGTCATCCAACCAATATCGTAGACTTCAAGCCCGAGCGTCAAGACCACTTCAGAAAATTGATGCCAGCATCCAAAATGTGGTAGACGTGTTTTTTAAGCTTGTATGTTTCAAGCTCTCGATTATAATTCTGGAGCCTATTCAAGGTTTGCGGGGTATATTGTTTTAAATATTCACAGAAGTCCAAACACTAATAGATTTCGGTAAACTATTAGATTTGGACGCCCTTTGTTATGTTATATTTTTTGTCAGGGTTTCTATTGCAATCATAAAAAACATACTGTTTTTCGCTTCACTACATTTTTGCTCCTAATTTTCACTGCCCTTTTTGGTAATGTTATTATGAAATCATTTTCAAATTCAGAATAAGCGCTAAAAATAGCACTTATTTTATATTTGAAACTGATTTGAAAAAACACACTAGACCTTAAAGGCAAGTTTGATTTTCAAACGCTTACCCTGTGGCATATTGGGAACTGACACAAATATAAAAAATGTTTCTTTTAATAGAACATGTTTTTAAGGTGAATTTTAGTATGATTTAAAATGAAACTTGGGGCGGTAGATAATATAAACTATTGGATCCTTAAAGTTCACTTTAAAAACTTTTTTATATTAAAATTTTTTTTTTTTTATATATACATAATTATAAATTTTCGGAAAAATACTTTGTATCTACAATATTTAATTTTTTATTTATAACAATTTTATTTATTTATTATTTTACATATTTTATAAAACTAGTAATAAAATATGTAAATAAAATTAAGGAAAAGTAGTAAATCAATAAGAATAGTCGAGCAAAACTGTTTTTTATAAAATAGCTACTTATAAAAATGATGTGTTCCATTAATGGTCGATGATTAAAGTACAAAAATGACTTGTCCAACTTGAATATAATATATAAAAGTGAAGTTTTAAAATACTTCATCTGTTTCAACAATACTAAAAGTACTGAAACAAAGATTCTTTCGATTATTTATTTATTCAACAAAAGCTCTTAGTATGTATGAACTGGCACTGGTTAAGATTTCAAACACAAAACACAAAAATAATTCTATAATATTTTATAAATACATTTCAAAAATATTTTATAAATAAATAAATTCGTTTTCTACCATCTATCAAGTAAACAATTGTTAATGCTATGGTAAACTTTAAAAAAAAAAATATACCTACTAGGAGCACATCTAACATAAATAAAATATTGTGTACTTTTCATAAAATAGTTTATCAGATCTTGCAAAATATTTATGTTACTCAGATGTTTAGGTTTTATATTTTTTCAACATAACTTTAAAATAAGTTTAAAAGAAATAGTTAATACTGGACCAGGTTACATACACATAACACAAAGATTGTATTTCGATTATAAATATAATAATAATATAAATTTTATATTATTTAGTTTTATTCAACTCTCAAAGCTTAAACTTTATGTGATTTTAAAGATTAAATATATAAATTATATCTAATACATAATGGCACATCACAAACCATGTTCAGGTTGTAATGCAAAACAGTTTAATACTTTATCTGTTATAAAAATAAATACTTATGGCACTGGAATAAAAAATCGGCTTTGTATTTTTAAACCAAAGCTCCCAATTTTAATTGAATGCTTATTTAGATTTCAAACACAAAACTTAATGATTCTAGTTCGAATAATTATGAATAATTACAAACATAAAACAAGAAAAAATAGCCTCTTGATACTTAGGTCTTCTTCAGAAATAAATAAAAATAATCTATCTAAAATCTTTAATAATAATTTCACTGCATCTTCTAGGGTTGCATAGTTTCACTTTAAATACATTAAAAAAAGTACGTTTTATGTTAAAAAAAGGTAGTAAAACTAGTACTTACTTTAATACACAAAAATACAACCATAACAGCATATTGTACACTGTCAAAAATATGAAGCAATATTTTGCGATCATGTATTGATATATATAATAATCAACGATAATGATATAACTAATTTAAATAAACAAAAATACTTAACAAAACCTGAGTCATTTATGTAATAACTATTTTTTTCAATAAATTATACTTAATATTTGTTCGTATTAACACAAATTAAATTTGCATAAAAACTTTGCAAGTGCTCCTTTAGTGTGCTCATTTGAAAACACTAAAAGCTAACATATTTAAAAAAGTAACCAACTGTTGGTGATCACGCGCTGCATCTGCATTTGTACGGTTGGTTATGCCATTGCTATTCAGCTGTTGCACCAACTGTAGTACCTGTAGTCGAGAATCGGCCAGATCCTGACGTATTATAGGTTCTCGCGGTCGCTTTCGCTTAAGCTCGCGATAGATTACATAGCGTTTACCCTCCTCGGGCAATTGCATCAGATAACGTTGGTTATAGCGATCACGTCCGACCAGCTGTAAGCGTATTTTGGCAGAAAAATGTTTTATATTTTTAAGCAAAACACGATTGCAATCGAAAAGCACATCCTGCAAATCCTAAAAAAAAAACAGCACGCAGCATTTTGTTTTTACAACAAAATATACATTTGAATAAATATTTAAATCACAAAAAAAAAAAAAGAAATGCAATTATCACAAATTAATGCTAATAAATTTAATTATAAAATCAAAAATTTCAAAAATTTTAAATAATATGAAATTTTAACAAAATGTATTGATTTAAAATTAATATGAAGAGTTTTGGGATTTTCATTTATTTTTGGAAAAATGTATCCAAATAAATGAGAATATTAAGATTGTAAAAATACAACCAATCGATTATAAACTGAGAAATATTTTCTCCATACGCCATTTTTGAGTGAATTGAGTTAGGAATAGCAATAACGAGATTTATATTTCCTATTTCTAATTCCGTTATACGATATATGGATCAGGTATAACCAGGAAAAAACTTAAATCGAAACCGTTATTCGTTTGGATATCAAGCATTGGTTTTTGTGAATTGGTGAATATCATTCAACAGTTTTAAATATCCAGTCATATTTCGAAAATTGGGCTGCTGATTTTAAACCAGGGAATAACAGACTTTTAGAATGCAGTGGAATATTTAAGTAACGATACGGCAATTATTCAAAAAATGTGACAAGTATGAAACATAATTCTTCCAGAATGAGGAAATTACCGATTAGAACTCAGAACCCTGTAAGTTTTAGAAAAAGGCCAGGGGTGGGGTTAGCAAATCTTTCTTTTAATATATTTGCATACATCGGTGTGGAGATGGAGACTAATGGACTAACTTAATAACAAAATAAAACACCAATAATAAGTATGCGAATGTTCAACTCACCCGCAGTATTCTCAAGCGCATCGCCAAATCAAGCTTTTCGTAGCCGCTGTTTGCAATTTGCTCCGCATTTTTTGTACACGAACTTTGATAAAATGCCACCAACAATGTCTGCCAGTTGTCTGGATTCGCTTCCAAGTATTGTTTGCGCAATAATTCAATGTGCATGCGACGCAGTCCGTCTGCAGCTGCAAGTATAAGAAACAGTCGAAAAGTATAGAAATGTGTCCGATCTCTTCATTCAATACTCAACCAACCTTCCGTGCCAACGCTGCTCAACCATTGCTGTAGTTCTGTAAAATATGGCACTTGGAGTTTTAACAATTTTCCAAATTGTATATAAAAGGCGCAAATTTCGGCAAATAGCATATTTTCGCTAAGATTTTTCATTTTTTACCAACAAATTCGGTCAATAATCGATAATGTCACAATGTTTTAAGTAAACTAAAAATTATATTTATAAAACTAATTTGTAATAAACAAAATTTAGCACGATTCAAATCTGTGCAATTTTTTTTCCGCCACAATGCAATGATAGAGACTTGCGCCAGTCGATTTAAAGCCGGCTAAGCCTAACTGCCGACGATTTTGCACTGCGCCGTCGAATAATAGCGGCATCCACACGACGCAGTTCAGTTGTAAATACAACTGTGTTGGACGGACAAATAACGGCACGTTAAAACCTGCTTGACAGATTTCATTATTTCGCAGCATTCTTGTAGTGCAGGTCGTACGCGATGCGATGAAACAAAATTTAAAAAAAAATTCTGCGGCGCTTTTAATCACCTGGAGTCGGATTCCCACTTTCTCCTAGATAATGCTAAAATTCTATCATTAAAATGCTAAAAAAACACATCGCGTTTTCGATTCTAAGTTTAAAATATTTGTTTAGCTGAAACTCTAAAAAATATTCCTTGCGTTTTTTTAGCATTTTAGCGAAATAATTTTAGCCATGGTTGAAGTATATACATTTTTGAAAACTGTTTGAAAGACTCAACATTTGTTTACAAGTCCACAAAATTAACAAAAACTCAAAATTTTAAAACCAATAAATCTTAACATTTAAAAAAGTTTAAAGAATTCTACGACTTCAAAATGATAAATATTGTATTGGAAAAGTAAAATAGTTAATTTTTGCAATGAAATTTTGATAAAATAGTGAAAATATAGTGCAAAAAAAATAACCTTAAAATAAAATTTAAAATGACAAATGTTGTTTTATTTTCAATATTTTTCTTATTGACATTCTCAACTATATGTGTAGATGGACTAACCTTTATATACTTAAACCATGATTTTAGCTTTAGCTAGGAGAAAGTGGGCATCCCGAACACTGTATTAACTTTTACAGCCTTACCAACAATCAAGATATAATATACAGCTTTAACAAATAGTCGGTTTTTTTTTACAAATCTTCCATATAAATGTATGTCAAAAGTCGACTACTATGTTGGACATTATTTTTTTATTATTGGTACCGCTGTTACAATCATTCTAATATAAATTTTGTTTGAGAAAAATCGCGTTATTTCTTCCAAAAAAAAAAATGGCCTATGCTTTTCATCACTACTATTGTACTATAATAATTTTTCTCTGTATGTCCAAAATATGTTAATAATTTTTTTTATCACTCAGGAAATTGTGTTTAAAAATACAGGGCTCAAATCACGTATGACGATAATAGTCTAACGATATCGTTTAGATGATAGTCTTACTTAAACAAAAACGATAGCGTTTTATGACTATCGTTTCAACGACGATCGTTTTTAAGTTACGTGATGAGAGCCCAGGTTTTCGCATCGTGTCATGTGATTATCGTCATATGTGATTAGAGCCCAGAGGCGCTATTCTGTAACTTATTAACGACAAATCGATATCGTTAACTAAAAAGAATTGTGGCATGCAGAAGCGATCGTCATGAAAAAATGTAAATTTTAACGATATTTGTCGTTAAAAATAGTTAACGATATCGATTTTTGTCGTTAATAAGTTAGAGAATCGCCCCACAGGCTGTATCGTGTGGACGCAAACAAAAAGTGCTGTTATTTTCGCATCCAACTTGGTTGTACAACTTATAGTATCGTGTGGATGCCGCTATTTGGCAATTTACACGTTCCACTTTGACAATTCCTTACGTTATGTCATTTTACTTCAATGCCATATGTCAACATTTCTGTGGAACTTATTTGGTTTTGAAGAGTTTTTGTTGTTTATGAAGAATTCAACCAAATTTCAATAGCTTTTAAAGAAATTTAAACTTAAAATTAAAATAACTTGCCGATACAATTATGAACTTCACAGGACGACATACGTGAACATCGAATATATATTTTGAGAGGGGAATAAAATGAATACGCAATTTCATACGCCCTCATTTGGAGACGAAGTTTTTGATTTGACCGATATTGACAGCGGCAACGTAGCAGCAGGCAACAACACCAGTGGTAGCGGGAGCAGCAGCTTTATTCAGCAACAATCGCAACATGTAAGTCGGAGACGTGCTCAAATCATCAGAGTTATAGGAACTATCATCTGAGTTTTCAAAACTGAAATTCTTTTGAGAAGAGCTATGAATAACGCACGAAATTTTGGTATTTTGCATTAGTTGATGCTCCACAATATCGCTATAACAGACCAAGATATAATAATATACGTTGTAACAAACTATTTTTTAGTGTCTTCAGAAACATCTTTGTTGTAACTATACGCATTATAAATTAATGTACTTTGTAAACGCTAGTGGATTTGTAATTCATTTCCGACAAAAGAATCGTGGGCTGGGGCCTCGTTTGTCGCAACTATTATTAGCTTTGAACAAAAAAAAAATGGTGCTCAATTAATATTATGTCGGAATTATGGTATTTTACCTTATTTGTACTCAAATGTTAGGACCTACAAATTATATTTAATCCAAATGATGGGATGTTGGGCTTTTTTTAAGGCAATGTTTTACTTTCGAAGGTGTGTCATTGTCTGCAGAGAGGTAGTGTCGTACAGAAAAACATTTTCTTTATTTGTATACTGCAGGCGATTCGAACGACTACTGTTTTTGTACTTTTTTGTATCCTTGCAATATTTAAAACTAAATTTCTACATAATAAACAAAAATGTTACCTGTGCCGTTTTCTATTCGTCATATAAGCATCATTTTATTTAATGTTTAATTAAATCATTGTAAATCAGTTGCTGGTCTTTGCAATGCCTAAAAAAGATATAAATAAAATAGAATTTAAAATATAAAAACAAAATGTTTGTTAATTATAAAACTTTAAAGCAATAAAATATTTTTAAATACAAATAATTCCTAAATAAAGCTCTCTAATTAATGAAATGTTGTAGAATTGTTTTATATAAATAGAAAACTTTCAGAATGTAAGCCAGAAGGATAATGCAGTATGTTGAAAAATGAATAAAACAAAGAATGAAATGTTAATTTTTAATAAAAATAGTATATCTTCGTTGTATTGTGGAAATTTACTAATTTTATTTAGAATTCTCCATAATTATATTCTGCACAATTAAAATGTAACATATAATTTCTGATCCATTTAACTATTTTGTATAATATCAATTAATAAACATAAAAAAAGATAAACCCAGTAGTAATCTGCAGGCGTAAGAAGCTTTGCACTGATTCTCTTAACTGGTGGAGGAGTTTTCCCGACTATATGATTTCCATTCTAAGAAGGTTTTTTCGATTTGTTTTATTCGTTTCTTTAAGAACGACTCAAGCAGTTTATCTTCTCATTTTGATTCTGCAAGAAGAGCACATAGCAGATCTTCTCAAATCGATTCTTACGGAAGAAGCCATAATATTTCCATTCCAATACGAATGAGTTATAAAATTACCAAGGAATGAAATCGAAATTATAACTGTTTCGTTTTTTTGTTTTCTTCCTTGAATGGAATGGTATACCGATACCACGCTACGGTTTCAATTCTGCTGATGGTTTTGTTATTAATAACATTTTTAGTTAGTAATAAACTTGAAATATATTATATAAATTGTTTCAATAGATTACGCAAATACATTAAAATCAATATAAATACCCTAAACACTTTCATTATTGTATAAATATATCGTATATAGATACATATTAATGTAATGACTACACAACACACATGGCTCACATGCAAGCTGATCAAATCGTTCGTTCGCCAGCTAAATTAATGTCATTTGTGCGGTCGTACCAAAGACAAACAGCAACTAGAAACACTTCAAACCTAAAACTAAAATACATCATAATTGTGCTTGCTGCTTGTATTAAAAAAAAAGACTTAAATGCTTCTATTAATTCGAAACAAATGCGCCATACTAAATATACAAATATTATTTTTTTTGCTTTTAAAGCAAACATTATTTATATAAACTAAAAACTAATACTTTGTTGTTTTTTTGTTAATAGCATAGAACGTACTAAATTAACTGATATTGAATTTTTAATCAGCGACACTGATCAGAGTTGCTCTCGGCAGCAGAAGCAGCAGCAGTCGGTCTATTGCTCTGCTGCTAATGTGTGTCAATTCGGAAGCACGGCAACAATTAAAATAAAATATAAATAACAAAAATTATATAAAAAAAAAAAAATGTGAAACAAAAATACACAACGTAATTTTGAGCCGACTAAAATAAAAATTGTTAATCAGCGAAGCGTTTGTTTTTTTTATATTTGAATGTCGTACACAACGACATCACAAGTGCTGTGTGCGGTGCAAACATTTTAAATTTGAAACCGAAGCTGAACAGTTACGCAGGCGGTTAAAAAAACGATTTATACCATTTAAATATGAATAAATCAAATTATTAAATGAAAAATAAAACAAAACTTAAGTTCCAATGCAGCAAAGTTATATAGAACCAAATTAAAGAAACCAAAAACAGAAACAAATTAGAAAAATAAAAAAAAAAAACAACAAAAAATGTTAATAAAATAAATAAAACAAATGTAAAAAATGTCATGAATCGAATAATAAAATAGATATGAATTAATATATTAAAAAAAAAAACAAAATATTAAAAAAAAAATAAAAAGTAAAACAAAAAAAGTATTAAAAAATAAAATCAAAAATTTAAGAAAAAACAAAAAAACAAATAAATTAACATTAATCGAAAAAATAAAATTATTAAATAAAAGGAAAATAAAAAATAATAAAAAAGAAGTATAAAAATACTAATAAGTAATAAAACCAAATAATAATATGTAAAATATGAGGTAAAAGTACAATTAAAATATAAAATAAACTCTAACTAAAATCATACACACAAAAATATTCAAAATTGTAAACATTGTAAAACTAAAAAAAAAAAAAAACAAAAGAAAAATATATTAAAATATAAAATGCTACAAATTAAAATAGAAAAAGCTTAAAATTGGTATCAAATTAAATAAAACAAAATATTGACAAAGTAAAATAAAAGTTGAAAATTAATAAAAATAAGAAATTTTCAAAAAATATTTTATAATAAATAAAATGAATTTTTAAATACATAATAATTTAAATATATAATATTAAAACTTAATAGAATTAAATTAAAATCAAACTAAATAGATTTCAACTAAAATCAAATAGAATTATAATAAAAAGTAGCCAAATGGAATAAAAATAAAATTAATTCGAATATAATTTAAATAAAATCAAATAGAGTTGAAATAAAATCAAATAGAGTTGTAATAAAATCAAATTTAATACAACTAAAATCATATAGAATTCATATCATTTCAAATACTATTTAAATAAAATCAAATATAATTCATTTAAAATAAATTTAAATATTTTTCGAATAAATCAAATATAAATCTAATGAAAATAAATAGTATACAATTAAAATCTAATAGTATTTAATAAAACTAAAATTAGAAGTCCAATAAAACCATAAATAATTAAATATATTTAAACTAAAATCAAATAGAATAAAAATAAACTAAATTAAAATAAAAGAAAGGAAAAGAATAACGAATATCTTTAAAATACAATCATATTTAATTCAACTATAATCAATTTGAATTCAAAACATTTCAAATAGTATTTAAATCAAGTCAAATACATTCAAACAAAAATCAATTAAATTCAATTAGAATTAAAATAAATCAAATAAAATTCCAATTAAAACCAAAAAAAAAAAAAATTAAATAAAACTAAAAATAGAATTCGATTTCGAATAAAAGCATAAATAATTAAATAGATTAAACGTATAATCAAATAGAATTAATATGAAAAATACAAATTAGAAATAAAAAACAAAATCCGGAGTCATAACATTTCAATAAGAATTTAAATAAAGTCAAATAAAATCAAATATAATAGAATTCAAAAAAAAATATGATAGTATTCAAATCAAATAGAATAGAATTCAAATAAAATAGATCTCAATTAAAATCAAAGACTTTAAATAAAATCAAATAAAATTCGAATAAAACATAATTCTAATGATATAAAATAAAGTTCAGTTAAAAACAAGTAGAATTCAATTAAAATCAAATAGAAAAAAACATATAATCTAAATAAACTCTATTATAATTCAATTAAAATCAAATAGTTGTCAGCAAAATTCAAATAGAATTCATATTAAAATCAAATAGAATTAAAATAAAATTAAATAAAATAAAAATCAAATAGAGCTAAAATAAAATTAAATAAAATAAAAATCAAATAGAGCTAAAATAAAGAAACAAAAATAGAATCTTAATAAAATCGAATATAATTTAATTTAAATAAAATATAATTCTAATAAAATCATATAAAATTCAATTCAAAACAAGTAGAAAAATAGTCAAATAGATCTCTAATAGAATTCAATTTAAATCAAATAGCTTTCAACTAAAATCAAATAAATCATATTGAAATCAAATAATATTCAAATAAAATTGAATGAAATAAAAAATAAAATCAAATATATATATCCTATAAAAAAGCAAAAATAGAAGCTAAATAAAATCGAATATAATACAATTAAAATCAAAAATAATTTCATTAAATAAAATATAATTCTAATAAAATAAAAAAAAATTCAATTCAAAACAAGTAGAATTCTATTAAAATCACATAGAATAAAAAAAAAGCATATAATTTAATGAACTCGAATATAATTCAATTAAAATCAAATAGATCTCTAATAGAATTCAATTAAAATCAATAGCTTTCAACTAAAATCAAATAGAAGTCATATTGAAATCGAATAGAATTCAAATAAAATTGAATGAAATAAAAAATAAAATCAAATATAGATCCTATAAAAAAAGCAAAACTATATAATTCAATTAAAATCAAACAGTTGTCAACTAAAATCAAATAGAATTCATATTAAAATCAAATAGTATTCAAATAAAATAAAAATAAATAAAAATCAAATAGAGATAAAATAAAGAAACAAAAATAGAATCTAAATAAAATCGAATATAATTCAATTAAAATGAAATATAATTTTAATAAATAAAATATAATTCTAATAAAATCAAATAAAATTCGATTTAAAACAAGTAGAATTCTATTAAAATTAAATAGAATAAATAAAACATATAAACTAAATAAACACGAATAGAATTCAATTAAAATCAAATAGATCTCTAATAGAATTCAATTAAAATCAAAAGATCTCTAATAGAATTCAATTAAAATCAAATAGCTTTCAACTAAAATCAAATAGGAGTCATATTTTAATCAAATAGAATTCAAATAAAATTGAATAAAATAAAAAAATAAAATTGAATAAAATAAAAAAATAAAATCAAATATAGATCCTATAAAAAAGCAAAAACATATAATTCAATTAAAATCAAATAGAATTCATATTAAAATCAAATAGTATTCAAATAAAATAAAAATAAATAAAAATCAAATAAAGATAAAATAAAGAAACAAAAATAGAAGCTAAATAAAATCGAATATAATTCAATTAAAATGATATATAATTTTAATAAATAAAATATAATTCTAATAAAATCAAATAAAATTCGATTTAAAACAAGTAGAATTCTATTAAAAACAAATAGAATAAATAAAACATATAAACTAAATAAACTTGAATAGAATTCAATTAATATCAAATAGATCTCTAATAGAATTCAATTGAAATCAAATAGATCTCTAATAGAATTCAATTAAAATCAAATCGCTTTCAACTAAAATCAAATAGGAGTCATATTTTAATCAAATAGAATTCAAATAAAATTGAGAAAAAAAATAAAATCAAATAGAAATCATATAAAAAAAGCAAAAACAGAATCTAAATAAAATCGAATATAATTCAATTAAAATCAAATAGTTGTCAGCTAAATTCAAATAGAATTCATATTAAAATCAAATAGAATTAAAATAAAATTAAATAAAAATCAAATAGAGCTAAAATAAAGAAACAAAAATAGAATCTTAATAAAATCGAATATAATTCAATTAAAATCAAATATAATTTAAATAAATAAAACATAATTCTAATGAAGTAAATTAAAATTAAGTAAAAAAAAAAAATAAAAAAGAGATCCTATAAAAAAAGCAAAAATAGAATCTAAATTAAATCGAATATAATTCAATTAAAATCAAATATAATTTTAAAAATAAAATATAATTCTAATGAAGTATATTTAAATTAAGTAAAATCAAGTATCATTCAATTAATTATACTCTAATAAAGAAGAGTTCAAATAATTTAACATATATTTTTAATTAAATTAAATTGAATTTAATCAAAATCAAATAGAATTTAAATAAAATCAAATAAAATATAATTCAAATAAATCCATATTTAAATTAAATATAAATCAAATATAAAACTTAAATTATAACAAATCAAAATAATCGAGACAAACATTTTTACAGTCCCAACTAAATGTGCGTCGCTGTTGTTATCACAAAATAACCCTTAGCATATACAGCAGTCTCACAAATTTATACAAAAACAAAAATATTTAAATATTATCAGTTTTTATGATTCATTAATGAGCGCGCGAGCATAGTTTACAAGCTGATAAACAGATTTACTCTACAGGCATACTGAGCACCTATTAAATTGCGCTTAGTTTAGTTGAGCAACAGATGAAGAAGCTATTAGTAAGTGCTGTGGGTGACGCGTTGTAATTTTGACTTTTTAATTTAGTTTAATTATCATTTATAATCCTATATCTTCTCTTGCATATTCAGTCTCTTTTATTCTCTTATGCTCTGCATTTTTCTTTATACTCTCTGCTTATCTGACGTATTTATTTTTCCTCTCTCTCTCTCTATCTGTTATTTTCTCACACAGACAAAAAGAATGCGTGGCAGCATGGACACCTCCGTGGATGAATATCATTCGGCCAACGATGAGTCGTTTGTCGCCAACAACAACAACAACAACAGCAACTACATCGCCAGTCCGACGCCGCAGCCAACCGCCACCGTTGCTGCACGCAAACAACTGACGCCCACCGCGGATCCCAATGAACCCGCCAAACCGCTTTCGGCATTTGCGCTCTTCTTTCGCGACACCGTGAGCGTCATCAAGCAGCAGAATCCCAACTGTTCGTTTCAGGAGTTGTCGCGCATTGTGACCTCCATGTGGGAGGCACTCGATCCGACACACAAAAATGTCTATCACAAGAAGAATGAAATGGCCAAGAATGAGTATATCAAACAGATGCGCAACTATCGCCAGCTACAGCTAGAACAACAGCAACAACTTGATGATGATGAAGAAGAGGAGGAGGAGCAGCAACAATTAGAACAACAACAGCAGCAGCAACAGTTAGCCGCCTCGCCGCTGCAATCGCGTCCGGCTGTGTTTACAATAGCACGCGCAAACTCTGATAATAGTGGCAGCGAAACATATATGTCGCCGCCGCATCAACAGCAGCAGCAGCAACAACATTTGCAAACAACGCAACAGCAATATCAGCCACAACAACAGCAGCAGCAGCTGTACCAACAGCAGTCATATGATAATCAACAACAGCAGCAACATCCGCCGCCTGCCGCACAAGACCAATACAATCAACAACAGCAGCAGCAACAAGCAACAGCAACGTCTTATAGCGCGCCACCTGTTGCCGACAACCCCAGTAATAATCTGCCGCCCGTGCAACAAATTCAAATGCTCACCGAGGCTGGCGCCGTGCAGAAATGCATACGTGAGAACTGCCCGAAGCGCGCCATCATCAATCCCGACTGGGAGGATGAGTACTGCAGCAATGAGTGCGTCGTCGTTCACTGTCGCAACGTCTTCAACGCCTGGGTGCAGGCCAATCTGGATGGCGCGCGCCAGCAATAGTCACACTGTATATTTTGAATATTTATTCAATATGTCTCTTTTTAATAAGTTTCCGGATTGTCAGAAATATGTTTTTCTTTTTAAGTTTGCTATTTACTATTTTAAGTGCATTTACATTTGCGTTTGTAATATTTAATACAGCAGAGAATGTAATAAAGTTTTTAATTACAATAAAAATTAAGTTTTTTTTGTTGTTGTATTTTTAAATAGCAAATACCAAAATTGTTCCAATTACAATATTATTGTAATGAATGCATTATGATAACTTTATCGTTTTTCGATTATTTTGTAACGAAAGGCGAATGACTTGCACTATGGGACGAAATCTAGTTCAAGGTGGATAAAAGTCTGAAATTTGGTACAGTGATAATATTGACAAGAGAAATACATGGACACAAATGGCCGTGATTGAACCACTCCCACATAAACAAAATGCTTTATGGCATTATGAAATAACCTCCAAATGAAATAACACCCTCAAATGAAAAGAAATATCGCCTAATATGTTTCATAAGATTTTGGGTGTTATTTCATAGAAATAGCATCCAAAATCGTTGAAGACTTTTTCATTTTTCCCCTTAGCATGTTATTTCATAATGTAATAGCGCCAAATGAAATAATCTCCAATGTAAAGTTGGTTGGGGGTCATTTCATATAAATTTTATTTTGGGTTTTATTTCATTCGTTTTGTTGCAATTTCATTTTCATAATTTGGGGTTTATTTTATAAGAAACGCCTAAAAGAAAATACGAAATATCCCCAATGAAATAAACCCACATCAAAAAAAAAATAGTAAAAAAAAATAATGAAATATTTAATTAAAGTATGTCCAAATTTCCTCCAAAAGAAATTAAATAACCTCCGAAATAAATGAAATAACCGCCAAAATACAAACTGTTGTTTCCCAGAATGGACTTGTGCTCGAGCAGACAGTAAAGATTCACCTCATCCTCGCCGCTGAGCGCCACATCATTGTCGACGAGTATCGTAGCCGCGGTAGCTCAGTGGTTAGTGCGTTGGACTGCGAGTCGAAAGGTCCCCGGTTCAAGCCTGGACTGGGGCTAACAACATCTTTTCATAGAAACATTTTTCTATACCGCGCTACCTCTCGTCAGTAAATGGCAAACCTACGAGAGTAAAACATTGCCTATGAAAAGCTCTCACCCGCCGTTCGGATTCGGCAATAAACTGTAGGTCCCACCACTTTGAGTACAAATATAACACGCACAGCTCAAAAATGGTGAGAGAGCTCGGCCCAAGTTCTGTACAGGACTGTAGCGCCAAACTATTATTATTATTATTATCGCCAGCGATAGAGTTGCAGCGGAGTTCAGCCGCGGGCGCTGTGTCTCATCCAGCACTTTGGAAATTTAGAGCGACATAGCGGCAAGTCCACAGGCATGCCGTGCGCAACAGATTGAGCAAGAGACAGTCGCGCAGTGGACAAAACTTTTACAAAATAACATTTTCTAATTTTTATATTTTTGTTAAACCAAACACAAGTGAAATGAATGAATTTTTTGCTTTAACATAAAAATACGTTTTTTTACTTGCAATGTGTACAGTAGTTTCTTGTTAATTCGTGAAGTTCAGATCTTTGGCCAGCTCCGCTCCCACTTGTTATATAAGTAGGTAGCTGGCGGACGTCTCCAGCACCCCGGACTTAAAGCATAAACAGCAAATGATTCTGCGGCATTTGTATTTATATCACTTGAGCACAAATTACAGCATAAATTCATTAATTTGCAAAACAAAAGATTTTTTCACACAAAGAATTACATTACGACACAACAATGCATTCGTAGAAAAAGTGTCAAAAATCTGTTCCGACCGAACTTGTGATACCATAAAACCGAACTTCGAATTCGATTCGGATCCTATGATAGATAAATCCGAATCCGAATGAAAATATCCGCTACGACGGGCCTCATGATTGCCCTGATTAGGAGCGTGGGGTAAAGTGGAACACGTTTTGATTTTCCTCCAAAAAAGTGAATTTGAATAATTTATTGAAATTTTTTTGAGGGGTCTATTCCATAGACTGGGTCATGATCTAACTTTTTGCATTAAAAGACCGATTTTTCAACACAGCTCAATTTCGAATTTATTGAAAAACGTTGGGGTAAAGTGGGAAACTTCAAAAAAAAATTTTATTTTATTGGGTGTTTGAATAATTTCTCGCTGTTTTTTTCGTGAAAAATAATGCTTAATTTAAAGAAAGTTTGTAAAAAACATGTCACTGAAAGTATTGTCCATCGCTACCCACTACTTTTTCCCATCTTTCTGGTAGCATTTAAATTCAACATAGGAAAAACGACAAATTCTATGAAGTTCGTAAGATTCGTCCCACTTTTGACATTTTCATAAGAATGAAAATGCTCTTCGGCATTGATCGGAACAAGTGATAATCGAAAGAAGTAATTTCTGGTGAATACAGCGGGTGGGTTAGGACTTGCCATTTAATAGTGTCCAAGTAGGTTTTTAGAGGTTGGACGAGCGGCGTCATGCTCCAAAATCAGTTTGTCATGTTTCAGCACGTATAGGGATCGTTTTTCCTTAAATTCTTGCCTCAAACGCATTAATTGTAGTCGATAGCGATCTTCTGTAATGGTTTCGTTGGGTTTGAGCAGGTCATAATAAACTACACCCACCTGATCCACCAAATGCAGAGCAGACGTTTGAAACAATGGATATTTGGGTTTGCCGACAATGTTGATGCATGACAGGGCTTACCAAAAGATGTTCTACATTTAGGGTTATCTTAGTTACGGCACGATGCAAAAAACGGCTTTTTGGTTCTGTTAAAGTTCGCTTCTCGACTTTCTTCACACAGAGAAAAAAAAATGATTGCAGCAACAATAGTATTATTGATGTAGTCATAGTACACTCAGAAGAAAATGTCTCATTAAGTACATTATAGTACGTCCATCGATTTTATGGTTCATATATTAATAGTTTTTTTTTCATATTCAACAAAAGTTTTCTAATTATTTTGATAGTATTCCAAAAATTTAGTACAATTATTATTTTGAAATGGTTTCTTCCTATAATGTTAATTATTGGAAACTGAAGCAAACTGAACATGAAATGTAGTCTATTTTAACGAGGTGTTAAAAATGTGTTATTTTCTTTATGTAGGTTTCAATTTTGAAAATTTAGTAATATATTACCACTAATATTCTATTCGAGGCAGAAAGACGTGAGTGTGAGGAGATTGAGATGCATGGGGACAGGAATGAGGCTCGAAAATTCTTCGAGAAAATACGACGCCTAGCCGGAGGTTCAAAATCGGGAACCTCCTCTTGTAAAGATGAGAACGGGAATCTAGTCACAGATATCCAGAGCACACTGAAGATATGGAGGGATCACTTCTCTAAACTGCTGACCGGTGATGATGACCGCAATTCCACCGATAAGGAAGTAAACCCGGCAAACCCCAGTACTTGATGACGATGTTAAGATTCCGCCACCCGACCATGACGAGATCAGAACAGCCATCGCTCGGCTGAAAAACAACAAAGCCGCAGGTGCTGATGGCCTGCCTGCTGAATTGTTTAAGACCGGAGGCGAACAGCTATTAGAGAGCATGCACGAGCTCGTAAGCAGAATATGGTCGGATGAAAGCATGCCAAGTGACTGGAACCTCAGTGTACTTTGCCCAATCCTTAAGAAAGGGGATCCTATTATCTGCGCCAACTACCGTGGGATCAGCCTACTCAATATCGCATACAAGGTTCTATCGAGCGTATTATGTGAAAGACTGAAGCCCATTGTCAACAGACTGATTGGACCTTATCAGTGCGGCTTCAGACCTGGAAAGTTCACCATAGACCAGATTTTCACATTGCGCCTAATCCAGGAAAAGACCATAGAAAAACAGATCGACACCTACCACCTATTAGTCGACTATAAAGCCGCCTTCGCCGCAATGTCTGAGTTCGGCATACCTGCGAAACTTATAAGGCTTTGCTGGATGACCCTGAGCAACGCACGTTGCTCAGTGAGAATAGGAAAAGACCTCTCCGAGCCATTTAATACGAGGTTTCAGACAGGGTGACTCCCTATCGTGCGACTTTTTTAATTTATTGATGGAGAAAATAGTTCGAGCTGCCGAACTCCATTCAAGTAAGTAAGTAATATTCTATTCCTTTTAATTTCTGATCAACAAATTATTGAAAAAATAAATTTAATTCGACTAGACCACAAAAATTAAAATACGCATCAATAATAAACTAATAGGATTTACTATTATATTTAACTGGGCGCATTAATAAATTAATGATACAGACAAACTATTTTATTAATTGTTCAATGTGATTGTAATAATGGTATGCATCCTATTAACCAATTTCAATAGTCGAAATAATGGTTGTAATATTAAAATACCATTCATTAACCAGTTTTTTTGTGTAGTGGTAGATTCAATAGTACTAATTTCGTTGATTTATGAGTGATTCAATTTTAGAGTTTTGTCTATTTAGATTTTACATTCGTCCCAGTGTGCCTTGCGTACAATACTCCGGGGTTAATGTAATTTGATCCATCACTTGGTATATAAAATCATTGAGAGATCATCGATTATATAATGATGAATTTGTCCACTGGTTAAGTAAGAACTACAACATCAAGAGAATATCGAGAGTACAGAGAAACTACATCCAATGGACCTACATATCAAATTTGCAGAATCTTGTAGCGCAGTCTAACTGCGAGAATGCTGGGCTGCAAGGTCAGACGATTACAGCAGACACCATCAACCACTTATAGAGATTTTTTGACTACACTTTCCCAAAACGGAACTGCTTTTTCTAACAGTAGAAGATGTAACACTTTTTATATGCAACTTCTTCGGTGCGCAACATACTACAGCATTTCTAAAGGGTTTTTCAACAGGGACGCTACAAAAGTAGAGCGACAGGGACAGCAAACGACGTCATATTTCTTGCCGCTCTTTTCACATTTCTCTTCAGTAAGGTTTGCCATTTCATGATGGAAAGATATACGAATTCGAATTTCGGTAGTAAATTTTAATAATTTCGACTCGTTGTTGGCTCATATTTCTTTCCATCATGAAATGGCAAACCTTACTGAAGAAAAATGTCAAAAGAGTGGCAAGAAATATGGCGTCCTTTGCTGTCCTTGTCGCTATACTTTTGTAGCGTCCCTGTTGAAAAACCCTTGAAAAAAACTTTTGTAGCGCTCTTATTGAAAAACCCTTTAATTAAAATTGAGAGCTTTCCATTTGAAATTGGGAAAATTCCAAATGAAATTGAGATTTACAATGAAATTGAGAAAATTCCAAATGATATTGAGATTTTCCATTTAAAATTGATAAAATTCCAAATGAAATTGAGATTTTTATATTTGAAATTGGGAAAATTCCAATTGAAATTGAGATAATAATCCATTTGAAATTGAGAAAATTCCAAATGAAACTGAGAAAATTTCAAATGAAATTGAAATTTTTCCGTTTGAAATTAAGAAAATTCCAAAATAAATTGAGATTTGAAATTAATAAGAAATTTGCAAAAGATTTACGTTTTGATATTTGAAACAACTAAAATTGGGAAAACAATGAAATTTAATATTTTTCATTGCCAATTAATATTTTTATTATATTACGCAGACGATTTATAAAAAGTTTTCAAAAACGTTGGAGCCCAAATGGGAAACGGAGCCGTTTCGAATTTTGGAACTGGAATCGAAACCAGAAATTCATAAAATGTATGTGTGGAACAGGAACACCTATTTTTTTTTAGGTTGAAACCGGTACCGGAATCGGAATCTTAAAACCAGAACCGGAAAGGGTTTTAGTCACTGATTTAATTTTCAAATGAAATTTCAAATAGAAAATATCAATTCATTTTGAAATTTTCTCAATTTGAAATGGAAAAATCTCAATTTCATATGAAATTTTCTCATTTTCATATGAAATTTTCTTAATTTCAATTTAAAAATCCCAATTTCATTTGGAATTTTTTCAATTTAAATTTAAAAATCTAAATATCATTTGGAATTTTCTCAATTTAAACTGGTAAATCTCAATATCATTTGGAATTTTCTCAATTTCAAATGGCAAATCTCAATTTTATTTGTAATTTTCTCAATTTCAAATTGAAAATCTCAATATCATTTAGAATTTTCTCAATTTTATATGGAAAATCTCAATTTCATTTGGTATTATCTCAATTTCAGTTGGAAATGGTGTAGTTTAAATTGGAAGAAAAATCTGGTGCACTTTTCATGCACTCCATGTGTCCGTTTATTTGTATTAGTCCTTTGTTTTTTTCTTTTGTTTGAAAAATATTCTTGATTAAGTTTTTTACGTAGTCATTGTGTATTTTTTTTACATAAAACTACATAGTATCGAGAATGCTAAGAATTCTATTAAAATTTTCACTGAAAATTCTATTAAAAACTTCACTAAAAATTCTGTTAACATTTTTACTAAAAAATGTATTAAAAATGAAAATCACAAATTAATCACTAAAAATTCCTTAAAATATACAACATAAATTTTACGTATTAAAATATTCCAATTAAATCTTCACTTCATATACAATTTTTTTTTTTTTCTAAAATAAAAAAATTATCACAAAAATTTCAAATTTACACAAAAAAAAAAGTAAAATATCACATTTTCACAAAAAAAATCCATTTTTAATTAGATATTAAACATCCTAATAATAACATAAAATATAATATAAAAATATTTACATTAAAAGAAAAACACTGATTATTATTTTACTTCATTTTATAATTTATTGTATTATTTCATTATGTGGTTTTATATAATATTGGTATTGAAAAGCTGAACAGCATTAAATATTTTGTTTTATGCTCTTTTTTTTGTTGGTTTTGTTTTTTTTTTCAAATTCATTTTAAACACAAAACTTAATTTACATTTATATGGATTATTTCTTTGTTTGCGTGTGTGTGTTTGTATAACAATTTCATAACATAATTAAAATCGATGCATTAAATTTAAAAAAATATAAACTATTTAAAAAAATATAAAAATAATAATTAAAAAAAAAAACGTGTTTTAGCGCAAAAACTTAAAAGACGACATTGCAACTAATAAATTTGCATAAAATATATAATTAATTAATTAAGAGTTGGACGCAAATATTTAGGTTTATTAAGTTTACAAATATATTTATATAAAAAAGTTAAATGCAAAGGCTTTTCGCTTGAATGCAACAGCGTACAGTATAAAAAATATTACGACAATGTAGTACAATGTGTTAAAGATTCATTTCTTAGAAATTAGCGTAACCTTTTGAAGGTCTTAATTTTAGCAAATTAATTGAGTAGTAGTTTAAGTTAAAGAATAATTTTAAAAAAAGGGTGGTTTTTCTTTTTGGACTCTCTAAAAAGGAAAAAAATAAAACTTTATATGCGTATAAAAGTAGAACACAATAAACTAAACATTACAAAACTAAAACGTATGCTTCTTTTTAATGCAGCACAACAACATACACATAATATCACCAAACATTATTTTGAATTTCTAACATAATGCTTAAAGTTAAATTGTAATTTAGCGCTCGCGAGTTTCAATCAAACCTAAGCAATTTATTTTTAATTAATAACATTAACTGCAGCATAAACTTTGTTTGCAGCCTAATTGAGAGGGGTTGGTTTTTTTATATATTTTAGATTTTCGATTAAATTAATGCAACATGCTTTGCAAAAAACTACATTTAAATTTTGTTTTTGTTTTTTTTTATCTTCTTTAACATTATATGAAGCAACTTTGCCGCGCTTAGCCACTAAATGAATAACTAATCTTGCTCTTCGCATTTGTGGCTGTAAACCACACTTTACATTTTCTTTTTTGAACGCGCTTAAATGCTATGTTTTGTATAATATTTTATAGTTCTGTAAATTGTATTTGCTGCTGCTGCTGCTGTTGGCTTAAATGTATTTAAATGTATGCTCTTCTACGTTGGTATGCAACTAATTATTGACTAGAGTTGCCTAATATTGTTCCACGTTAATCTGTGTGAGGACGAGGAGGAGCAGGAGAAGTAGCTGCGGGTTTTGTTCCTGCTTCAGTGTTCTTCAAGTGCAGCCTTATACAAGCGCTTCGTTGCTTGCAGTATTCGAATTTGTTTTCAATATAACCTGCAAAATATAAATTTTAATAAAAGTTGCAATCAAAAATTTAAATTTCCAAATTAAACACTTGTTCTCCTAGGTGATTCTCAAAGCATGCTCAAATCAAAAACATACAGAACCTTTTCAAATGCTTAAAGCATACATTTAAGTTGATTATGTAGCATTTGCTCAAAATGTTTTAGTTATTTTAACTGCAGTCAAACACATATTTTTAAACACTCATTATCAACTTGTTCTCCAGTACAAATGCTTGTTTTAATTGTTTTTTTTTTAATTAAATAAATTGTATCTTGATTCATTTCATTTTGGTATCTTGATTTTATATTTCAACAACTCTTAATCATTTTAGTGCAGCAGGCTTTAAACTCTAAAGTATTTTGGTTCTCCAATCCAAAATGTTTGGAATTATTGAACTCAATTTTTGGTGTCTTCACATTTGAAGAAAAAGGTCTAAAACATACTTGAGCGCATCTTTTTATCAAAAACAATAATTTTTGTGATAAAATTGTTTTGTTCTTTTGTTTTTCATTAAGCATACCGCAAGCTTTATAGGTTTCAACTTGATATCAACGATTTCTCCAGTGCAAATGCTTGTTGAAAATATTTTTATTTAATTTAATGGTGTCTTCAATTTACATTTTTAATAGAAGAAGGCCAGACTGCATTATCAAATTCAATCAAAACGACTAAGGTGTGTCACTTGATATCAACTGATTCTCTAGTGCATCTAGTGCTGTTGAAACTAATTCGATGACAACTGTGCGATTTTAAAAATGTTTTACTGTACTATTTTTATTTGTAGCTCAACAAAGAATCCTTTATAACAACAGATTATCAAATGAAATGAATTATTAAAGCATACCGCCAGCATTCATGTTCTACATTTTATTTTAACTGGATTTCCATTTCAAAAAGTTGTTTGGAATTCTAGAACTCAATTGATTGGAGTCTTCAATACATACTTGAGTGCTTCTTATAATCAAATTGTTTTTATCTTTGAAGCAAAACATTAAAATACATCTTTTTATTAAATGCAATCATTTTTGTTATGAAATTGTTTTTTTTCTTTAAAGCATAGCTCAAGCTTTAATGTTTCCAACTTTATAACAACTGTTTCTACAAATGCAAAGGCTTGATGCAAATAATTCAATAGTTTTCAAGTTAAATTATCAAATGTGTATTTTCGGAGAATCGTTTTTCAAGATTTAAGTTTAATTCGATGTTTTTACTTATTGTTTTATCTCGAAGAGCAACACTTGCTAAATGATTGTTTTCAACATATTATCAAATGATAACAATAATTGAGAGAGTTCAGTAAAAATATGTTAAAAACATATATTTTATAAGCATATGTATTAAGGATCATTATACGAAATTAAATCTCAACTGTAATCTCAAGTGTAAATGTTGAGTATACGTCTAAAGGTTAATGAAGACTTTGAAGAAACTAAATGTGAATAAAAAAAAACATTTAAGCATTTTTTGTCAGTTCAAATAGCTTACTCAAAGAACAGAACATTACTTGGGCTCGATATGAACTTGTCAATGATTGATAATTAGTTGTACAATTAATTCGTATGAAATATTTAAACAAATTAGTTGAAAATAATGTTTTTGATCATATTTAGATCATTACTTGATCTCAACTTCAAGTGAATATATTTTAGTGTTGCCTCCTTCAACTTGATCGAATTTCAAATTAAGCTGTGTAATTATTTCTTGAAGTCAATGCAAAATTACTTTTGCTTTAAATATAGATAAAATCCCTGTAAATACCTCAACATGTTTTGAGCTCATTGCAATCTATTCGATTATCTGCAAGTCGTTGAGATCCAAATCCGAGCTCTCCTTGCAAAAGGTGCCCGAGCGCTCCAACTTTGATTCAATGCGTTCGGCTGCATGCGGCAGTATCTCCTGCTGTTGCTGCTGCTTCAATGCCGTGCGGCGCGCCGACGAGCTATCGATGAGCAGCTCAATCTTTTGCTGCACCGCATGAGCGACAGTATTTGCTTTATAGCCTAAACTGCTGGCCAATTTGTTCTTAATGTTGGTGGTTGTCGTGATGGTTTTGTTGTTATTGCTGTTGGCATTCGTATGATTGACAACGTTGCTGCTCACTTGATGCGTTTTCTTCAAATGCAACGTGTTTGGACGTCTGGTTGGTATATTCGAAGTGAGTGAAGTTCGACTGATGGCGAGCGGTACTGCAGAGTGTGAACTGGAGCGCATGGGCGGATGTGCGACGCTGATATTGTTGGTGGTGGAATGTGTCGTTGTCGTCGTCGAAGTCTTCTCATCGCCAGAGCTAGTGTATGGCTGAGGTTTCTGCTGTTGCTTATTCTTCTCGGCGCGCTTCGCTAGTATCTCACGCGATTTGGCAGAGAGAAAACTACGTCGACCGCCGGCGCTATTATCCTGCTGTTGCTGCCCAGGCATCGATATTGAGCGATGTTTGTAGAGATCACGCGCCGAGTTGTTGGAGCTGATGGAGGACAAACGACTGGTGGATTTTGTGGTGACCACAGAGGAGGGACTCGAGCCGTTGGAAGCTATTTTCGAATGTTGCTGCTGCAGCTGTAGTTTGTGTGGCGCTTTTGTTGCTGCCAATTTTATTTGCGGTTTTAAAACGTTGCCGTTTAATTTGCTGCTACTGCTATTGCTGTTCGTGTTGTTCGCATTGTGCTGCGGTTGTGTGGTACGAAACAATCTGTTGTTGTTATTATTGTGACTCACAATAACCGGATTGGAGCGCGTTAACTTTGGCGCACCCGCCAACGACTCCTGCGACATACTTTTATTATTGGCATTGCTCAGTACCGAGCTCTTCATGCTGTCCGCCAGCGAATCAACGCATGCGTCTGATGAATAACGCTCGTTGTCGCATGTTTTGCGCGCGCGTGCTCGCCGCGCTGGTGAAGCCAAACTGTCGGTGGACATATTAATCGATTTGCTGCCAATTTTAGATGTCGCCGCATTTGGGCCTGTTTTGCGCATTGCTGGACTAGAGTTGCGTGAGCTGTCCGACGATGAGAGACGATGATGATGTTGAGTGCCGCTTTGTGTTTTGTTGCCGGTGATGCTAGCGCTAGTGGCGCTGCGCACTGGGCCATTGGTGGCATTTGTGGTGGCGGCGCGTGGTTTGCGCGGCTCCAGATAACGTGGACGCACTTCTGTGAGACGCGCTTTAGGCGCGGACGGCTTCGATTCGGCGGGTGGTGGACGCTGTTGTTGCTGCTGATGTGATGGCGGCGGCTGTGACTGTGAATGTGAGTGCAATTGCGACGTCTGTGCGCTGCTGCTTGTTCTGCATTGAGGTGGCGCCTCCGACTGCGTGCGGCGATGCGTGTTAATGCTGTTGCGTTCCGAGCCGGCGGCGCTACCGCTTAAGCCCTTGTAAGGTTGCGGCACATGCGCGCGCGAATTGGATTTAAGCACTTTGCCTGTAAACAAAAAAAAACAGCAATTAAAACAATAATATAAAATTATAAATCAACTACTCACTTGTGCCCTCTCGCAAATCATGATTCGCCTGCACACCGCGCTCTGCCGTCTGCACTGCTGCATCCGCCGGCTGCGTCTGCGTTGCCTTGTACAGCTGCGTATCCTGCGCGAGTGCGCGCTTTGAATGCGCCTGTATCGCCAACTTCACCTGGTACAAATCCTGGTTACGCGTGCTGCCACCGAAGGAGAAAGCCTTTGAAACGCCTTTACTAAGTGCACCTCCTCCGCTGCCGGTTCCAGGGCCACCACCACGTTTCATATCTCCGGCTGGTCCGTCCGTGAGACGTGCCAGCGTCTGTATCTTTTTGCGCAACTCCAGATCCATGCGTTGCCAGGCTGTGACACGCATTGCACGCGAACACTGACGCGTCAAACACTGTTCGGCCGTCGAGAGTATTGCAGAGACTAGACTTATGTATTCCGGATCCCATTCGAGTTCTTCATCCTGTAGTCCTTGCAGTTCACGCGCCAAATCGCAGGCCAAACTGGCGGGCATCTTGATGACGCGTGCCTGCAGCACAGTATTGAGACGTGTCACACGCTGATAACTGCGACACGCCTGATCAGCGGTTAGCGTAGCTGCTGTGCGGAGCAGCATCTCTTGCAGACGCGGTATGTGGCAACTCTTGTCGTGACCCAACGAAAGGAATGCATCGCTTGCGATCAAACTTGCAAAATGTTCGCCGATGTAGGTGTAGGCGGCATCCATGATGTCACGCACGAGATTCTCGCAAATGCCACCCCAGCGGTAGGGTGCCAGTTGGGCGATGAGGTTGTCACAGTCGAGCACTGTGTCCAGCACTGTTTCCGAGGTCTGCAGAGAGATAAAAGGGAAGATTAAGAGGGTGAGATAAGGAGAGAGATATGGAGAATAAGGATGATGGCGTGATAATGATTAAAATGTTAGGATTGTATGGAAGAAATGAAGCAAGAAATAGAGAGGAATGAAAAAGGAATATTGAAAGGAAGAAATAATTAGTGAAAGGATGAAATAATTCATGAAAGGAACATGAAATTGATGAGAGAAGTGATGAAAGAATTGATATAAGAATCGATGAATGAGATGAAATAAAGAAGAAAGTAAGAAATTAAAAAAATAAATTAATAAATTAATAAGGCAAATAAGAAGAATGGAGGAACGTAATAAATGAAGTAAGGTATAAAGAAAGAAGGTAGAAATAAAGAAAAGAAGCAAAGAAGAAAGACGAAAGGAAAACAGAAAGAATCGAAATAGGCAAGATGGAAGAAATTTGAAGGGAAGAAAGGAAAAAAGAAAAAGAATAATGGAATAAAGGAAGAAAGAGAAAATAAAAAAGGAGACCGAGAAAATAATAATGAAGTAACGAAGGGAGAAGGAAAGGGAAGAAACTTAAAGGAAGAAAGTGAGATCCGGACGAAAGATATAGATAAAAATACATCATGATACACATAAAACCATAATCCAACATATAAATATTTTAAAAATTAAATAATACACACAATTAAAAATTGGTAAAGTATGAGAAATATGAAAAAAAGAATAATAAGGACAGTGCATAAAATAAAATAGTAATAATGAAAACACATATTTAATATAATAATAAAAACATATATACAAAAAAAAATGATTGAGAAGAAGAGAGATATGAGGTGTGAATAAAATGGAGTGAAATTGATTAAAGTACATATTAAACGTCATCATGATAATAATAAATAAAAAAAATCTATTTACAAAAAAAAACGCTTTTTAATCGATGCATTGCATTGATAAAGTTTAACTATTGATTGGCTTATCGTCGGTCTATACGATAGGGGAGCCCCTCGAAAACTTATCAGCGTTGACCGATTTGTTAACCATTTGGAAATAGATTCAATGCCAAATATTTGAAATTACAATAAGGTGGTTGATTCATGATCTACAAGTAGTTTATATGTCATATAATTGAGAAAAGAACCTCTTTATCAGGTAACATACTGAAATAATGTAATGTAAGCCTTTTATAAGCTTTTTCAAATCAAGGTTTCAAGGTTTTTGCCAAGGATTGAAACCGTAACCGAAACCGAAACCGAAATCCGTTTAAAACCGTTTCATTTTTAAAACCGAAACCGTAACCGAAACCGTTATACGAAAATCAGAAATAAACCGATATCCAAAACCGATATAAACGGTTTCGGTTTTATACCGGTTTAAAACGGTTTTTATAAAAAGAAACAGAAAAACATATTTTATTTTATATAGAAGATCTTAAGTAAAATTTCATTAATTAAAATTTGGAGTTCCCAAAATAAACATATTTGGTTGTACAAAAATTCACATGTTATTTTTTGAGAATCGATATTTCCAAAACAACGGTATTTGGTCTAAAATTTGTTTTTTATTTCATTAATCGAATTAACAACAAAACACCAGCAACTCCAAGCAAAATTGTTATGTTAAAAAATGATTCAAATTTTAATAATATTGGTTTTTTATTTATTTTATTAGTAAAATATATAGGGGAGCTTGGGGTAAAGTGGGAAAAATGAAGTGCAAGTTCGACAAGATTAATCATTTCAAGTATAAGGCGGATATTTGTTTACATTAGTGATGATTAAAAATTTCTTGTTCTTGCATCTTGTTCTTGCATTTTTTTTTTGCAAGAACAAAAGCGAGAACAAGATCGAGATTTTGCAAGAAAAAGAACAAGAGCAAGTGCAAGACTAAGACTGCAAGAAAAGGAAAACTCTTGCGTTTTTTTATGATTTTAAAGTATTTATTATGTTTTTAAGGTAATAATGATATACAAAAGAATTCATGATATTACTAAATATTGAACAACAAGTAACAATGGAAAGCGTGCAAAATATTTATGAACGTGAACATTAATGAAGATGTGTGTTTTTTTTTTCTTTTTGTCAATTCTAAAGAATATAAGCATCTTAAAAATAAGGCCTGTGAAGCACTTTTGAAGCGGTAAATAACTTTAAAAGTGCTTCAAAAGTCGCTTCAAAAAGATAAAATAGACAAAAAAATGTTTTTTTCTATTTTCTTCGCTACGCAAGTTCGTACATCGATTGTGCATATGCACTGTGCTATTCACATCATTATTTTTGATTTACTTTTATATATAGTTTTTTTGTTAATTGTAAAATCATGAAGTAATAAAAAATAATATATGAACATTTTCAGTGTGATATATTTAGCTGATATATTGCTTTTTGTGTTTTTCTTTTTTCACAAATCCGCTGATTCGTTTGGAAGTGCAACAACAACAAAAATGCGAATAAAGCAGTATCCAAGCTTTTGATAGAATTTTTGGCGGGAAAATTTTTGTACCACAAAGAGAACTCGTTGTTGTTGCCAACTAGAGAGCTGTACTAGATACATACATGTAGTGTGGTGCCATGCGTCTGTCCGTTGTCATGCGTCTGTCTGTTGTCATGCGTCTGTTTGTTGCCATGCGATGATACATGATAGCAACGAAGAGTTGTCGTTGTGAAAGTGTGTGTATACGAATCGTAATCGTTATTGTTATATTCTCTTCTTTCTGTTAGTATTCGCTTTGTAGCGTTTGTGTTCGCATGGTGTTCGCAAAGAAAAATGTTACTCTGCAAGATATTATTTGAGTTCTCTTGACATACGGTGTAGCATTCGGATTTTTTGAATCTGTGACGAAAACAGAATTATGCCTATACGAAATATTCCTTATATTTATTGTATATCGTATAATATATATCGTCTTGTAGAACGAAAAGTCAAAAAATACATTTATATGAAAAACTTAATTTTCGAGTTTGTTGATTAATATTATAAAAAATAATTGATGCATTTTTAAAGTTGAAATATCAATTGATAAATTTATATTTTCTTATCATGTGGCAAAAAAATGGAGATCATCGATTAAAACTTGACAGATACATAAAGATGTTTGTAAAAAATAATTTGGAATTTTGATAATGTATTTGGTGACTTTTCGTTCATTTTATTATGGCCTTGAGATTTTGAATTATCTAGTCAACATCACTTGATTTATACAATTATTTTTTATTAGTTAATTCTTGTGAAAATATAATTAAAATTTTTATGTTATTGGATTATTTTTTGTTAGCAAAATGTTGAAGAAATTGAAAATATGAAAAATAAGTAACTTAAATACAATTAGTGTTCAAATTCTATTCTTTTACATAATTAATATGCAGTTTAAGATATTTGTCTTCTTTGTCTTAAGATTACCATTTCTTGCCTTGCTCTTGCAAATGATAATAACTAGTTTACATATATTGCAGTTGACAGAATTGTTGAAATTTAATTTCTTTGGCTTTTATGGATGAAAATTGTACAAAATTCTTCTTCTTTGCAATTCAGATCATATCTCAGGTGAAGTCAAAATGTTGCTTTTCATTGGTTTGTGGTCACGAAATTTTAAATTAAATTTTTTCTTGGCGTAATCAATTAAATAATTCATATAACACAATATTTTTACTAAAATAACAACAAACATTGTTTAAATTACGTTTCCCACTTTATCTAGTATCATAATTTGAACATAATTTAGCACCATATAAAAAATGTAAAATTATTTGAAAAATATGGAAATAAAGAAAATTTATACAAAAACCGAAATCAAAACCGAAACCGTAACTTGGAACCGGTATACCGAAACCGTTTCGCAATAAAAACCTAAAACCGAAACCGTAGCCGAAACCGAAACGCGGAAAAAACCGAAACCGAAATCGAAACCGTTATTCGTTTAGGTTTCAATCCTTGGTTTTTGCAATGTATAAAAATGTTGAATTGTAAATATTTTATAGGTGAAACAACAACAAATATTGAATACATTTTTATACATAAATAGTAAGCTTTTAGTAAGTGCAATATTTATTATAAAAAGTAAACGTTATCGTAAGTATTTTTTAAGTGTTTTTGTAATAGATTTTTTGAACTATTTTTTGTTGTTTTTTTTCATATAAATTTCAAGTTAAGCAATTTCTCATATTTTTATACATTTATAAAATAATCATTCCTAATATTTTTGTAATTGTTTTATTTTGCTAATTGTTTTGGAAGTATTTTTTTAAATATGCAATACTTTTGTAAGGATTTTAATATATTTGTTTTAATTTTAAACAAAATCGTTTTTTAAATAAGTTAATTATAATATTATTTGAAAGTGTTTTCCAATAAAAATGTAAATATTTTGTAATAATTTTTGTTATATGAAGCATATCTTTAGTATTTTTTTTATGTTGTATGTGGTACATATTTGTTTTTCTTCAGGTAAATGACATAAAACTAAAAAAATTAACAATTTTGAATTTTTAATAGTAAATTTTATTTTTTATTTGTAAATTTTTTTTATTTTAATAATTTGAGAACAATATTTCTCTGTAGTGAAAATTTTGATTTCATTGAATTATTTTTTAAATATAGATTAAATGATTAGTGTAAATTTAAATTTTTTGTGATAATTTAAAATTGTGTAATCCGACATGTTGTTAACTCGACTTAGTAACTGACTTTTTAAATTTGGAAAATGTTATGAAAAATGATAAATTGTGATATGGATGAATATAATGTATGCGGTTTTAATTTCGTGCTGATTAGTTTGCCATTTATGAACAATTCCTGAAATTTATGTTTCCGATTTTTGTACAGAGAAATATACAATTTTGCCCAATAGTGCAGAGACTCCCCCTTTCAAAGGGATTTATTTTATCAAACAAGAGTTAACGATATCAACTGAACAGTAATTAAATAAAAATAAAAGTTTTCAAACTACTTACCAGATACGCAACAATCTGCTGTCGACAACGACCCAAAATATCCGATGGCAATTGTGCAAATTGACGCGTCGGCCACACCTTTAGATAATGGCGGCACGTCCAACGCAAACACTTGCGGTAGAGATCATCCAGCGCATGATTCAGCGCCACTGGCAACACTTGCAGTATGCCATCGATGCAACCCGAACAAGGTTTATGGAAGTTATGACAATAGTTCGTTTTCAGAGCATGTGCGGTTACCTCTTTGAGACCCTCAAGACCGAGCAGATCGGCCAATGCCGCCAATTCCATTAGACTAATGCCATCCGGTGGATGCGAGGCGCCCGAGTAAATGTGACACAAGGCGAAATGTACCGCCGAATACGAGTAGCCGGGCAGAGAGACAACACTTTGACCGGCGGCACCATTGCCCGCCAACATCGCTGCAAAGTACTGACAACGTGAGCGTAGAATACATTTGTGGGCGCGTATACGCCGCCCACTAACTTCAACCAACATATCGGTGGCGATCTCCTGCAGGAACATCTTGAGCAAATCCTCGCCGAGACGACGTGGCTGCCGACACGACAACGAAGACTCATCCATGCCACTGCGACTGAACGATGAGGCAAGACTTGAGTCGGCGCTTATGTCCGTCTGTATATAGTCGTCGAGCTGCTGATCGAGTATCATATCGTTGGGCAACGAATTGGAGAACTCTTTGGAGAAATTGGGAAAAATGCGCGATAAACTACGCAAATTATCAACGGACGTCGTAATGTTCAGAAAACTAGCATTGCCGCTGGAACGTGTCATCATGCTCCAGGAGTGCGGACGTGCCGACGAACCGACCGGTTTCATGTTGGCATCGTCCCGGAAGAGACGACTGCCTATCTGTCGATGTGTGCCACCCGCACTCTTGCTCATCATGGCCTCCGGTGAGTGTGGCTCGTACTTGTTGAGCGGCTTGTCCATGTCGGAGAGCTTAACGAAGGCGGACTTCTCATGTTCGTTGACCGTCTCAAGCAATTGTTTCTGTTTCTCAATAGTCGCATGCAACGTCTCCATGGTATGACCGGAGGCATTCTTCTTGGGCGATGCCGTCTCCTTGGCTTCCAATATCGTTTCCATAATGATAGCGGAAGAGCGCGTCGTCGGCACTTGTAGCACTGGCACCGTCGTGTTAAGCGCCTGTTGCTGCTGCTGTAACGCTGCTGCCTCACGCAGCGCCAACTCCTCATCTTGCTGAAATGTTAGATCCTCAGTGTCGGTGGTGGAAGCGGGAGACAGATCCTTAGAGAGTACACCATCTGTCAGCGACGCAATGCTGCTTTTATCGAAAGTCTCATTGATTTGTACATCTTTACGACGTTTCTTCAATTTACCGCCATGCAATGGTTGTTGAGCATCCTCGCCAGAGTTGTTGGAACAGCTGCTGCTTAGCTCCGACTTGGAGCCATACGGCGGCGAAAGCGAGCTGTCAATGGAAAGCGAAGATGTTTTCGAAATAAGCGGCAATTTGTCAATAATGCTCATAAGTCCGCCGCCATTGTTTATGATATCTTTAGATTCGTTACCGCTACCAGTGGTCGAGCCTGTTGTTAGACTTATAGAGCGCTTATAATCGACCTGCGGAGCGCCATCTTTCGACTGACTGTTGCCCCATGAATGACGTTTAGTAGCGGCTTCGGATTGCGCACGTTGCTGCTGCGATATGCGACGTATTTCGGCGACCGTCATGGGTTTCTCGCGATTACACTTATAATCCAACGATTTGCTTTCATTCTCATTATCGAGATATGGTTTGTAGGTATTACTCTTCGACATCAGGGTCTCTGTGGAACTAGCGCTCGAGCGCATTGCATCTTCTGTGCGACGCTGATGCGCTGCAGCACCTGCAGTAGCAGAGGGGGAATTGGACGTGAATGAGCTTGAAAGACGCGCAGCCAAGTTAAACGGTTCACGTCGTATGCCATTCGAAATTTTCTTCTCGCCAAAATCAATGAACATACTAAAGAGATTCGGCTTCTCCACGACGTTTACATCTTCACCAGGAGGCTTTTGTGCAATCTCCTCAATGGCAGAGGTTTCGTTGTGTTTTAATGTCGTAGCTGCTTCACTCTCTTCTAAATTGACAAAAAATCCAGTCGAACGTGGTCCAGTGTAGGATTTGCTCATGTGCGGTGCGGTGGGCTTGCTTTGCTCGTCTACTTCGCGCTTTTCTGCATCCATGTGCTCCAGCGAAACATAGAAACCACAACTGCTTTTCTGTGAGCTACCCGAATCTGTGCGTTCTCGGAAACGTGGCACATTATCAACGCCGGAAGAGGCCGTGCTGCTAGTGCTCTTGCGACGCTCACGTCGACAATCGCTCATGTCCACAATCCAAGAGGAAGTCAATGCCGATAATGGTTTCCGTGTTGTGGGTTTTGCACGTAACTCTACTTCTTCCTCCTCATCGTCATCGGCCCCCAGCTCATTCGTCTCTGACTGCTCGTCTTTTAGTGGGAGCGTCCGTGCAAAGTCCAAAGATCGAAACCCACCACCGGAAACAATGGGGCATGTGTCCGTGCGTCGCTTTAAAATAGGGCTATCGCACTGCTTGCCGTCACTGCCACCGCCAAAGTCTTTGAAGGAGGCACCGCCCGATATAATCGGATTCGCCTCGTCGCATTTGGAAAAGCGCTTCGGTGTGCGTGGCATCGGTACCGGCGAATCGGTGGCATCGCTACAGTAGGCGCCTGAATCACGCTGCTGCGAACAGGATGACGATAGCGTCGTGTAGTCGCGATGAATGGAAGAGTTAGCGCTTAACGGGGTATCGCTGATGTGTGCAATGGAATTGTGTGGTGTATCCGGCATCATGGGGCAGGATTTGTGTAGATGCGCATCATAATCATGCTGCTGTTGTTGGTACTGCACTGCATGGTGTTGCCGCATTGGTCGTTGTTCATGCTCTGACCACACTAAACTTGGTGCTGGACTGGAAGAAGAATAGTCGGTCGTATAGCTGAGATCACTGTGATGTGCGTTTGTCGCATGGAATGGCAGCTTTGTGCTAGAAATTCCCGTGCCAGCACCAACATAATGTTGCATGAATGCATAGGAGCCAGAACCACCGGTACCGCCGCCATGACGTCGTTCCTGTTCTCGACGCAGCTTTACAATCTCTGAGGAATCGGATGAGTCTAAATCAGCGGCTAATGAGATAGACAACTCGGTCGCATCCTCGTGTCCGGCAGAGAGCAAATGTAGATTATTCTCCTGTGAGGTATCCTTGTCGCCGCCAATTGTTGACTGCTTATCGGGCTCTTCGTCCACGCTAAGTGGCGCTGGCTGTGATTGTGTCGTTGTGGTCGTCGAGAGTTCACGCTTCCATAGTTTCTCCTCATCTGAGAGATTATTTGTGGGCGATGTATTGGAGGCTTCTTTGCAAGGTGAGCTAGAGCCTGAGATCGAACTAGCGCTGGAACAACTATCATCAACAGCTTTAATTGACTCGACTTTCGACTTGGCTTTGCATTTGGCGAAAGCTTTGTGGAATGTTTCGAGTGCCTGCGTTGGCGAATCTTCCGCAACTTCTGCTTCTAGCATCTCCTCGCCAGCGGCAACGGTTTCACACTCCATGAGCTTAGTATCGTGTTCGTCGCAGGACTGATGCCCATCTAAACTCGGAAACGATTGGACTTCTTCGTCCTCATCGCGCAACGAGGAGGCATCTATAAAACAGGCACTAGTGCCGCTGGTGGTGAGCGCATTATCGCAAATGCTTCGCTCACAATCACGAAGTCCAAGCAAAGATGAAGAGCTGCCACCGCCTACAGCTGAAACGCCATTAAGCAGCGTACTATTGTCTGCGCCCGTTGAGTAGGTGCGCATGCGCAATGGCTCCGTATCCGTTAAGCCGTGTTCGCGCATGTCGTTCAAGAGTAATCTCTCTCTTAAGCCGCTCTCTGGTTGTTTGACCCGTTTATCTTTTTCCTTGGGTTTATCACGCTGCTGCCAGCTGTCCAAAGTCAGCACTTTATTGCTACTCCCGCCGGCAGCAGTCAATTGTGCTGCATGGGGAAACACCGATTCCCAGGAACCAGTCTCTGAGGAAATCGATGAAGTCTCCATGATGACAATTTCCTCGTTTTGGCGCTGTTTCTCTTCTTTTGATGTCGCTGCTGCAACTGCTGCCGCTGCTGCAAGTGCACTAGTGCTGCTGCTGTTAGTTTTGGCAACACTCTTGTGCGCCTGCAATAAACCGCCATCATAAATTTTATTATCAAAACCGCTGCCAGTGGGCAACACAGGCAGAGTTGTAGCGCCATTGCAAAGCGCTACTGCTGCTGCGGCCTCATCGCTGGGACTATTGCTGTGACTGCTGCTCAGCGGTGAATAGGAATCGCGCTCCTCCTCGCCCACATCCACTTCGCGGGCTTTAGTCGTCGCCGACGACGATGCAAAGTCTAGGCAGGCGGCGGGCAAAGCAAACAGCTCATCACCGTAGACGGGCGCCGAGGAGGTTGTTGTCTCCGAGGTTGTCGTTGTGGTAGATGGTGTTGTTGCTGCAGATGAGAAGGAATGAGTATTGGGCGATTTATCAACATCATCTGCGTCGAGCATGTTGCTGTAGTGCAATGTGCGAGCACTGCTACTGCTGGCAGCAACAAAATCATCTATTACGCCCCTGCTGCTGCTGCCTGGATGCGCCATAACGACTTTGCGTTTAATATAGGCGCAGGGTTTGAGGCTTGACTAAAGCGATACGAGGTTTAAGTATTGACTAAACGGTGCGTGAGAGCGAGCCCAATGTGAGACAAATCTATATGCGAGTCACGTAAAACTGTTGTTCTTATTTTAAACAATACTGCAATACTGCAATGAAATAAAAGCGATAAGAGCAAAAATGGCAGAGATTTTATAAGAGAGCAAGAAGATATTAGTTTGTTTTCTATTATTTCTTTCTCTTATTGAAATGTTGCCGTTGTCAACGACTTCCTTTGCATTGTCGGTGATTCTCCACAGTTTTATTGCGTTTGTTGTAGACTTTTTGTTGTTATCGCCTTCTTGATCACTACATTCCGTTGCCGCTTTTGGTGCGATGGCTCGTTGGATCGATTGAGTGCCTGACTGCCTTCGGCTGACTGTCTGAGTTTCCTGGCCTTTCACGGCACCGGTTTTAAAATAAATATTGTTGCTGCTGCATCAACGTTGTCACACCAACTAGCCAGCTAGCCGGCATTATACGTAGCAATGTCATAAAAATAGCAACAGCAGCAACTTATTTCTGTTGCTGACTGAATGACGGACTGATTTGCTGTTTGGCTGACTGACTGGTTCTTTGACTATTCGTATGTCTGTCTGTCAGTCCGTTTGTCTGTTCGACTGACTTTCAGTCGTTCGTTCACTTATTGTAATCGATATGATTTCTTACAAACAGTACCAGCTACAACTGGCTGCTGATTGCCAACTTGTCACTCGTTTATAATTGTTGTTGTTGCTTGCTGTCTGTTGCAGCTACTTGATTTCTTCGTCGTTGTCGTCGTCGACAACGTCTTCTTCTTCTACTTCTCACTTGCGGTTGAACAAACAAGTTGCAACCTCTTGTTGCCACTTGAGTTGCCAGCAATGATTACGTGTTAATGATACAAAATACAGGCGCAACAGCAACAAAATGTTGCTGGCATGTTTCGTTTATAGTGGTTGTTGTTGTTGCTGTTTGGCTTGCAGCAATCGCTTCCATGCAAGTGTTGCCAGTATTGCGCAAACAATGCGACAATATTGCGGATTTATCTCTGTGTTGTATATTATACCTGAAAAAAAAAAGAAAAAAAAATACAAAAAATTAATTTAGTACTAACTAACTTCTTAATATAAAATTAATAATAATTAAATTTTAAATCATTTAGTACCAACTAACTTCTTAATATAAAATTAATAATAATAAAATTTAAAAAAAATTAAAAAAGTACACACAGAATATAGATTTGTTGCGCCAACCAACTCTTAGCCCAACCAACATATTTGGTTCTCTCAACCGCTTAGTCGGTTGTTATTGTCAAAACTAAAAGAGTTGTAGTTTGTACTGCAACCGACGGTTTTAGAACAAATTAGTACAGATCTATAATTATTAGGATTGTGTATAGACTAATATTTCAAGTGTATAGGCTAATATAGCAGTTCCGCCAACCATTTAGTAGACTATTCGATTTAATCGAATGAAGTTAGTTGGTACAACTAACTGTTTCTTTCTTCCAACCTCATGCCAAAAGAGGAATTTTTCTTTGTGTAGAAAAAAAAATGTGCGTGGGTTTTCACAAATTAAGTTGCTACAAGTGATTGTAGTCTATATTAAGTGAATATACACTTCCCTATTTAATGTAGGGTATAAAAAAGGTCTTATTTCATACAGGTTGTGCCGCACAACAAAATGTTTATTAATATATAAAACAACATGTCTACATGGTAACAGACCTTGTAATGGTAACAGACATCCATAAAATAAATAACTATTATACTCTTGTCATACTTTTAGTTGGCAATATTCAGATATTATTTTTGTAATGCACTATGGTACCTTACTATACAATAATATTTGCATAGTATGTGTATATGTTTCAGTTAGTGCACTAAAGAGGTGCCCAAAATATAAAGATGTCTGATAAAAAAATCAAGTTGAATGACCTCGTCTGTACTCGACAAGAGTCAATGGCACATTTTGTATATTTCGTCGGAAAGGTTTTTTTTTATCCCATCACAACATCAACTACTTAAGTTCAGAGATCCTTTCGTTTCAACAAGAACAAAATAAACAATCAAACGACAAAACAAAACATTTACAAATTTAATGGATTTCCATTAAAGGCAAACAAAAAAACAAAAACCAAAACAAAAGACGACAGCAACATAAAAATGTATACAAAATTAAAAACTAACAATTGAAGAAAATATAACAAGCGAATAAATATAAATATAATTTGAGAATCGAAATATCGTTTGTAACGAAGTGTGAAGTACTAAGTCTTATATTACGTTATCTTTTAACACTTGTTTCCAAAAGTTACTACAATAAAATGCATATAAGAAAAACTTGAATGAAACCGATATCAATCGATATCTACAAACTATGTATTTCCAATTTAACGCTTGAAATCGCGTCCGTTATGGTGTTAATTCTCCGGAGTTTCGCATTGATCTCGCAAGTATATCGAAACGAATGACAAACTGGGAATAATTCAAACTGAAGAAGAAGAAAAAACCGAGATCAAAACCATTAGTCTTCTGAGTTTCAACTCTTAAGGAAAAGTGTTCAATTGTTTAATATTAAATTTTGTAAAAGTTCAACTATTTTATATATTCAATAAAAATTTGAGTCGCTGAATTGTTGCAAACATATTTAACATCAAATGGTATGAAATGTTTATTATTATTTTTTTTTTCTTTTATTATTTTTGAATAATCTACAAATACAGTAAAAATGCAAATATTAACAATAATAGCGAGAGGAATGTCTTGAATTTACAATGCAACGTAGTTGTTTTAAACACTCAACAAAAAATATAGTACAACTTATTCAAAAAGTAACTTTAATTTTTTGATTTATCTTGATAAAAAAAAAGTAAAATTATAACACAGTAAAGCAAATTAATCGAATTTCCTAATCTAAATTTGTTTGAAATTTCGATTAACTTAGATGTGTAAAAGAAAAACGGACTTCGAATTAGGGAATTTGGAAGATGTGTAATAGTTCTATTTGTAATCGGTATAAAACTATTTAAAACTGTTTAAGCAAATCTAAATAAATGAAAAACGGTCGGGAAACTAAATATAAGAAACAGTCATTGGGTAACTATCAGTTAAAGTGGCAGTTAGTTATTAACCTAAGAGGGTGAAAACGGCGCTTAAAAAAAAAAGAATCGAAAGACTAATTTTCAGTACTACCCGAGTGGAAATTGGGTAAGGTTAGCCTTACTTCGCATCCCTTTCTGATCAGAATACGATAAGGCATCCCTACCAAAGACCACCTGAAATTATAATGATCAGGGTCTACTTGGAAAACCTAATTGCAAATCCACGTAAGACAAACTGATCCATAAAAAATACTGATCTAAAGTCTACTTAATGCAACCTTATGTGACAGTTATAAAAAAAAAAAACTGATTATATATTTTATTAACATAATATGATCGAGATTTTATTAAAAACCCTTTATAATAATAAAATATTCTAATAAAAAAATGTTAAACTCAAATGCATAAGAAATACAAATTCTCAACATTTTTAAAAATTTTAAATATCTCATTTAGACTCAAAACAGAGACTTTTTGTCATTGCAAAAGTTATTGTTATTGTTTGAAAGGTCTCAAATTTGGTAAAAGCAGTTTAAGAATAATTTAAATATACATTGAATTATATAAGGTTTGGATAAGCGTAAGATCAGGAAGCCTGATCAGGATAGCAACTTCGAATAGCGTCACGTTTTGAATCAGTCACTGATGAAAACCCCTGATCATTGCCTGATTTGAAATCAATTTTATTGTTATTGTTTGAAAGATCTCAAATTTGGTAAAAGCAGTTTAAAAATAATTTAAATATACATTGAATTATATAAGATTTGGATAAGCGTAAAATCAGGAAGCCTGATCAGGATAGCAACTTCGAATAGCGTCACGTTTTGAATCAGGCACTGATGAAAACCCCTTTGCCTGATTTGAAATCAGGCTGCCTGAACAGACAATGATCGCATCCTAAACTAAATTTCCAATCGGGTAGTCTTTCTGTCATCATTGTCAATCATTTAATGAACTTATAACGCAATTATCGGGCATGTTTTCGATCGTTTTTTTCAATCATTTAATTTCTTAATTCAAAATTTGTTTTTCAAGCAAATTCATACTGTTCATGGTTTTTTTTTATTGAAAAACGAATTCAACATCATTTGAATGAAAATTGATAAAAACTTAAAGAGTGATGCATGATTTTTTTTTAAAGTTGTAAAATATGAAAATTTCGAAATAAATTTTATACATAATCCAAATTGAACTATTAATGAATCCAAACTGAAATTTGAAATTAGAAAATTTCATAAAGAAATAATCCATTTAAAACTGGGAAAAATAAAAATAAAATTGAGTCTTTTGAATTGAATGTTAAAAAATTCCATTTAAAATCGAGATTTTTCATTTTAAATTGAAATTACTTTTCATTTTAACATGAATTTCCCAATTTGAAATGAAAAATCTCAATCTCATTCGGAAATATCTCAAATTTAAATGCAAAATCTGATCAATCGGAAATGGTTTAGAAGAGGTCTGAAACTTAATAATAATGAGAAATTAAATTATTATATGTATAGGATTTATTAACCTTATTTTGTTGAGTATACAAAATGCAAATCAATATATAAGATGTATGTGCACATATATATGTATTATATACACCATAGTTAGTAAATATGCAAACAATCAACAATTATATACATATATTTAATTTCAGTTGGAGGCAAAAGCAAGTGCGTTGCGCTTGAGGCTCATTATATTCTACATGTTCTGGGTGTCGACACGATGCCACGATTAATAAGTGGGCGACACTTACATATATATTTTTTATAATTTCAGTATAAAATTATTTAATTGTGCTACAACAATGATATAACAATAGTTATTATGTTCTATTAGAGGGCGTCAGAAATACATAAAACTAAAAAGTTGGCGGCTTGTTGAGTTTTGATCTTTGATAGTAAAAGCGTTAAAGTCATTAAATAAACAATGCATTAAAATCATGAGTAATCGATATTTATTATAATATATCAAACAAATAAAAGGTGGGTATTAAATATAATTGAAATGATAAAGCAAACTTATATGGTAGAACATGTATAGTGGATATATAAAGTGGTATAGTGCGGTATATTTCGGGATATATTGTGGTAAAAATGATAAGTTATATATTGAATAAGACAATAACAAAATAATAAATCTGTTATTTACATTTTAATTTGATATGTTATTAAAAAATATAAATATCACACAGTTCGGTAAAATAAAAAGTCTCATAGATTTATATCCACAAAAGTGGTATATCTACACAGGACTAGCTGGTACAGGATGAACGTTTACGCCCTTTTTTAATACTAAACAGCATAGGTAGGTATAGAAATTATCAACATTTTTAGTTTAATTTAATACAGCTCTTCTTGTTTAGCCGTAATCGAGATTTTAACAAAAGAACAGAAGGACATCGTCCAGGAAATGATACAAACTATTTACCCCCTTCTGGTGTAGGGGTATAAAAATATCATCTGGTCGTAACAAATACATCTTTTGAACATTGGATGGTCTATATAATAACATATAGTTCACCATAACTAATACAAATGTTTGCCTAAATTATTTTATAACAAAGATATAGATGAAAGAAAATACTCGACATGAAAGCTACTCTGTAGACATATATATGTCAAGTTGATATAAAAACTGCTCTGCCTTTATTTTTTTTCATAGAGAGTATAATTTCTTTGTCCTTTTTTATGTCTGCTCCCTTAAGATAAACGCGGTCAACTGCACTTCTTATCAAACTATAGGGTCGTTAAACTAAAATTTCTTATTTAAAAAAAGGCATAATGAAAATATATGCACGACAAGAAAAAAATGCTATAAAGAATACTTATTTAGTTTAAAGGCTGAAGTAATATTTTGGGTTGTGTGATTTTTGTACCGAGTAACAGACAAATTGTAAAAATTTACATAATTTAAACATAACCCCTTAAAAATTTCAGTTCAATTTAAATATTAAGATATAAACATTTTCCATATAGAAAAATACATTAAAATAACAAAAATATTTTAAGTAAAGTTCAATGAAACTTTTGTAATTTTCAGGCGTAAAAACACTTGTAAAACATTCATAAAAATACAGTCACGTATTTACACAGAGATTGAGAGAGACAGTAATAAATAATGCAAAATAATAACAATAAAAAAAATCTGTCGGAATCTAATAAGAATTTTAATAAATTTTTCAACTAAGGTCAATTGTAGCTGAATGTGGGTAATTAATATTCAAAACAAGTATTTGCTGAATGACTGAATATTTTTGTTATTAAATTTTGTAGATAATATCTGAGGGGAAGAAACCGCAGCAGAAAGGAATACGTCACATTTTAGACAAGTATGGATATTCTAATATATAAAACTTGACCATATTAGTATTATTTATGCTTTCATTTTAAATTAAAACATTAGTTTATTATGCTATTGAATGCGTGGTTTAAACTAAGTATTGGAAAAATAAACTGGAATTATCAGGAATTATAAACTGGAATTTCACTACCGAAAAATAATTATTTCAAAAACTTGGCATGCATGCGGATAAAGAATAAAAATATAATAGTTTGGCACTACAGTCCTATAAGAACTTAGGCCGAGCTCTCTCACCATTTTGAGCTGTGCGTGTTATATTTGTACTCAAAGTGGAGGGACCTACAGTTTATTGCCGAATCCGAACGGCGGGTGAGAGCTTTTCATAGGCAATGTTTTACTCTCGTAGGTTTGCCATTTACTGCCGAGAGGTAGCGCGGTAAAAAAAATGTTTTCTATGAAAAGATGTTGTTAGCCCCAGTCCAGGCTTGAACCGGGGACCTAACCACTGAGCTACCGCGGCTACAGAATATGGTTGTGATATATAATGATTTTACATTATTTTGTCATTAAAGATGTTAATGTCAACAAATTTCGTTCCGAAACGTTTTATTGTTGTTTTTTTTACAAATGATTCTCGATAAAAACCAAATTATACTTAACATGACATTTTTCCAACCAACCATATTTCGGTTTTGAACGTGACAATCATTTTATTATAAAATATATGTTATAAAATAATTAAAACGACCATATTATTGTTGAAAAACAATATTTTTAACTAGTAATTTGATTGCGACAATCATCTGTGATTGTGGGAAACATAGTCGTTTATGTGAACATGTCACAACAATATCTTATTTTGAACAAGTAATTTGATTATGGCAATCATCTGTGATTGTGGGAAGCATAGTCGTTTATGTGATAATGTCGCAACCATATCCTCTCTCTATGCAGCATGTTAAAAGAATTTCGAGTTAGCATTTGTAAAGCGGACATCACTTAAGTTGAATGTAAGAATATCTAAAAACCCATAAATTTATTATTGATATTTTATATATTCAAAAATACTTAGTTTTTAAACATTTATAAACACCGATCTATAAAAATGTGTCTCTCTATGCGGAATAGAATATTTTTTTTATTATATTATATTTTTTATACATTTTCATCATGTCTTGATAAAGATGGTCGCTTAGCCTGTTGTTTCAAATAAATGTAGAAAAATAATAGCACAAGTATCGCCAAAGGCTATAAGCAGATAATCAAAATGTGGGAAACAATAGCTATTGTATTGAACAAAATAACAAAACTCATATTGAGTGTTTTCTATTTATAGTAAAAACACCTCTAGCAATAATAAAATTTGAAAAAAAGTAAAATTAACTTTAGACTTAAAAATAATTTAAATTTTGCACAGTAAATACAACAAGATTCATGAACAATAAACTATGAAAAGGTTTAAAAAATATGGTCCAACATGTTTTTTGTTTTCTTTTTGCTCTTAAAGCTTCTACTTAGGGTCATTGAGTTGAGTTAATAAAGAGCATCATACAAACTACCAACAGTTAGTAGGTTATCGAGATCAATGATCTAACATGGTATAGGATAAGTACAAAAAGATTTGTAACTACTATGTTTTTAAAAAGAAATTAAATAAATATAGCTTGTACTTAATTTTAAGAATAAAATCAATAGTGAGTACACGTTGCAAAACAAAAGGCTCTCCCAAACATAATTTTACAGGCATTACATATATCTTTGGAGCTTTATGCAAACAAAAGTATTATTTCATTGCCAAACATTATTATAATAACAGCCATACATATTTTAGTTTTCGTTCAAACATATTTATGTTCAGAATGAATAATTTTCGGCGTTCTTGCAAACATATATATCTTTGAATGTGAAAAACATTTTATTTACATGTAAACATATTTTTGTTTACATTTAATTTTAATGTAAAAATAGTAAATTTAGTGCTAATATCTTCTTTACACAATATTCGTTTTTTCCCTATTTTTAAATTATATTTTTTTTTATATATATATTTTATAATTATAAACTTAAACTTTTATTTTATTTTTATTACACATATTTCATTTATACCTAATAATTTTATTTCCATCTATTGTTCCTATTTTGAGTTCAGTACTTTACGGATGAATAGAAAATTTCACAAACAGCCACTATCTGGTATTAACATTAATTGGTACTTAAACAAATTCTTCCACCAAAAAGAACTTTTGAACTATATGAAAAGTATTAATGTGAGATTTTCTGAGTTCTAAAAGTAGGCAGCGCTGTTATTTAATTGTGATATCGTAATGCCAAACATACATATAATCAAAATAATGCTATTATTTTTAAATTCGTTGTCAAGAATAACCAAATACATATATTTCAAAGAACCTTTTATTGACGTTGGATGTGTAAAATAGCGGAAATATCAAAAATACATATATTAATATCTGATGAAAAATATATATTTCTACAGAAACATTAATATAGTAAATTCATGTAAATCTGCGATTAAAGCAATATATGTTTACATATCGTATAATAATATTTCAATCTGAACTAAATAATAATACAATTCAATTATAATGTAATTAGATATTACTCCAAATATGTATATGGTGATTTCGAATTACGTTATAATTACATTCAAATATATTCAAACAAATCTTTTCTATCCGTGTAGATGAGAAAAATAGAACTGAACTCAAAATTAAACACTTTTGTAAAACATGAAAAAATTGTTTAAGTAAACACTAAAATAAGTATACTCTATCAGTATTTTATATTTAAGAGCCGTATATTCTTAATTTCGGCAACTATGTCGGATTTAGATGCTGTGAAAATGTTCATGCACCTAATTGCCAACAGTGTGTAATTTGATTTTTCTTTTATGTATACAAAAATATTAGATACTGCCGAATTAAATTAATTGCGTATTTTTCTAATGCTGACAACGAAAAAAATTTCATGCACCCAATAAAAAATATTATATATTAAAAAACAACGATTATTTTTGCAAAAATATAGGATACAAAATATACTTATTTCAATTAAATATTGTTTTATCTTAAAATAAATATAGACAAAAAAAAATACAATTCACACATTGAGAGATCCCTCAATTGATTGCTTTTTTATATTAATTTTTTACTTTTAATTTATTGATAAATGCATGTTTATTGCTATCAATTTGAAATGTATCAGTGACAAAAAAAAACTAAATTGTTTATTAAATTTATGATAATAAACAATCAATTGCCGCATATAGTACAAAGTGTACGAAATGATATGAAAGTAAAGTTTTATTAGATAAAAACATGTGTGCAGACAAATTGTGTGACACAATAATGTTTATTAATATTTATTGCTTCATTGTGGGTTAGAAATACTCAAAAATTTAACTATTGAAAGAATAATGAAATACAAAAGAAATACTGAGAAGAACAGAGTATATAAGAAGCTCATTTTGCTAAATACAGCATAACAAAAGGTATTTCTGATATTAAAATACATTTTATATGAATAAATTTAATATTATAATATAATTGTTAGTTGAATGTTCAATAATTTCGCAATCTTTCAAGTGACCAAGCAAAAACATTAATATGGAATCAATTTAAATGTAATTCGGTTATTAATGTGTTGTAGTCTTAACCTTATATTTTATGTTGACTACTGTGGTTTCATTTCTCATTTTACAGACTCAGCAGAATTTAATTTGTAACGTTGAATTCTTCCTAATATTTTTAATTCATATACTTGTGTTTTGGGGGTGAGAGCTTTTCTTAGGCAATCTTTTACTCTTGTAGGTTTTTCCATTGACTGGTATGTATTCTGAATGTATTCTATGAAAAGATGTTGACAGTTGCTGGGATCGAACCCGGAACTGTTCGGCTCATAGTTCAAAGGAACAGCGACTTTTGGCTGTAGTCCAAAGAACTAACTAATCGAGCCACCGACGAGCATTAAATAGCATATGAAATCATTTTTAGTTACAATTGGTCAATTAGAAATCAATAAAAGTTTTCAGAAATTAAATATTTTTGAAATATAATCATTAAATATACATTTTGTTAATATGTAATCGTGATATGAGGCGCTTAGAGTCATATATTCAGAAAACTTTAATTATATATTCAGAAAATATTTAATTATTATTAGACAATTCTTTTATTGAGATGTATAACTATATCATATAGAAATTATATCAGTTGCAATCAACATATTATGCTTGCTGTGAGCATTTATGAATGTTACAATAAATTATTAAATTCAAATGATCATTATGAGTTTAAAAAAAATATATTTATGTTTGTCACAAACGGTATATGATTGAAAACAACGTATAATAAGTTCTTTTTAAATCGCCTTTTAAAATCTTTACCAATTGTAGTTATTATATTTAGCATATCAACCAAATATGTTTGATGCAAGCATTTTGTATTCTCTGTATGTGTTTCTTAAAGTAAAGTCTTTCTTTAAGTAAAAATTAAAAAATAATCTCGCATTTATAATCAAGATAATTATGAAAATTATTTACATTGCGTACAAATACTGAGACTTACTTCTCCGAGTAGTGTTATGGAAAAAAAATGTGTAAACAAATTGTTATGTAAATCGATACCTGTAAACAGACAGACCTGACTGACAAACAGACAGACAGACATTCAGCAAGACATACAGAGAAACCAACAAACGCAACTGCGATAACTGCGTGCATTCACGGTACTTAAAACTCAGCTGATTATAAAATCAGTGCAAACAGCGAAAGAGAAAACATTGCGAAATAATTGCACAACCTTGCAATCACTACTCACACTTACGATGCACCACTTACTGACTGACTCTCGATTGAAATGGTGCCGCCGCGGCGGTAGACCTTTAGAATTATTGCATAATATGTGTGGCAGTGGTAAAACTTTTGCAACAAAAAAAAAAAAAGAAAGACATGAGCTCTGTAGTTAATATAATTATCATCGATTGAGTTCGATTCACCCACGTGCATGATTTGCTAATGGGCCCTAGTTTGTTTGAGCCGATATTATATATGCACTTACAGTTTTAAAAATAAATAAAATATTTGTGTTATTTATGATAAAATTTAATTTATGTTCGACACAAAATAAATAATATGCAAAAAATAGCTAAATAGCAAAAAATAAGTCGGTTTAAATAGGAAAGCGCATTGTTTTAAAATCTGAATTTATTCGAAAAAGGTATAACGAACTATAGAGTCATTTATAGCTGTGTGAAAGGACTGTGGTGACACAAGCGCATATGTTAAATTTTCGGTTTTCGAATAAACAAGTTTTTCTTTAGTCAGAAAATAGATGAAAATATACGTCTTTACATTGTAAAAAAAATTGTTAATTATCTGAGACCAAATGTTTGGCTTTTTCAGGACTATTATCGGCAAACGCAGATTAGATTATAAAATTTTATGGTATTTTAAAAGAGGATTCCCAGTATATTTGGAGAATGTGCGGAAAACAGTTACTGGTGCAAACTCCCCTTTTAACTGCTTGAAATATATCAAAGAAAAGGTTTCCTCCTGCTTTGAATCTGCCAAAAATTTATGTCAAAATCAAGAATTGAAACCTAAACGAATAACGGATTCGTTTTTAATCCTCGATTCGGTATCGGTTTTGAGTTTTTATAACGAAACGGTTTCGGTATACCGGTTCCAAGTTACGGTTTCGGTTTTGATTTCGGTTTTTGTATTCTTTTTTTTTTGTATTCAATGTATTTGCCCATATTGTTCAATGTCTTGAAGTAAAAAATAAATTTTACTAACACAAGAATCAATAACATAACAATTTCCATCCTATTTGAAAAAAAAAACAGTTGGGAAGGTTAGGTCACATGGGAAATGAAGTATGGATATTGTGATAGTTGGTGTGACGAAGTTAGTGAGAATTATGAAAGTTATAGTCGGTCTAAGCCGACTATAAATACCCTACACTTATGTGAGAATATGTGCGGTTATCATTTTAAGTGATGCATAGATCACCAGGGTTTACGAATCATGAAAATAACTACAAACTTGCAATCGCTTAAGAATTTACATTCATTTGATACCTATATTTACAAATTGATAGGTGTACCGAATTCGATTTTTTTGTAAACCACAAGCGGGAAACATTATTTTCATATATTTGAGCATAAAGTCAATAATTATTTGACTAAAAAAGTCCACTTAAGCCTGCATAAAGTAGAATTCATCTGTATATGTAAATTTTATATGAGGTATTTGATAATAAGTGATCGGTTCACAGGTCACAATTGACCGCTCATGCCAATTTTCTTATTAAGGCAGCGTAAATATATAAGTAATCTAAATAAGAAGTTTTATTGATCTAGATCTTCTAGTTCGTGATTTCAACAGACGGACATCGTTAAATCGAGTCAGGAGGTCATGCTGATCATGAATATATATACTTTTCAAGATATTCTTCCTTCTGGAAATATTTGTTCGAAAAAATATCGTGTTTTGTAGAACACGAAGTTTTTATTTTGGGAACCTCAGATCTTATTAAATAATATTCAAACCAGCCTTGTACTTTAGAGCTTCTATATAAAATAATTGGTTTGTTTTATTCTTTTTTAAACCGTTTAAAACCGGTATAAAACCGAAACCGTTTATATCGGTTTTGGATATCGGTTTATTTCTGATTTTCGTATAACGGTTTCGGTTACAGTTTCGGTTTTAAAAATGAATCGGTTTTAAACGGATATAAACCAGCCTTGTACTTTAGAGCTTCTATATAAAATAATTGGTTTGTTTTATTCTTTTTTAAACCGGTATAAAACCGAAACCGTTTATATCGGTTTTGGATATCGGTTTATTTCTGATTTTCGTATAACGGTTTCGGTTACAGTTTCGGTTTTAAAAATGAATCGGTTTTAAACGGATATCGGTTTCGGTTACGGTTTGAATCCTTGGTCAAAATATACCCTGCCTTGACCATAAAATAAAAATTATATAAAAATTCGGTATTTTTATTCAGAAAATTGCAAATTTTTTAAACACGGTTAATATTAGTAAAATAAAAAATAGTATACAGTAAAAATGAGCACCATCGATTTATAATAAATTTGTGTATGCAATGGCAAAAGGAAAAAAGTTTTAAGTTTTTTTTAGAACATATCCAAATAAAATTATATAAAACAAATTTTGAAGCCATTTAAAAGTGCATTTTAATCAATAAACAAATTAAAAATACCAAATCAATGCAAGTGTATAAATACTATAAAGTAAACATACCAGCGCACATATTATAGCTAGGGTAGATAAATATATTTTTGTATATTTAGTCAAACCATAACCAAAACAACAATTATATTTACACGCCACACATAGAATATGTTTTGTAGTCAAGTCAGACAATAGAACTTAACTAAATGTAGGTCTTCCATAGCTAATTGACGTTGCCTTTTGTTAGAATATCGACGAGGTCAATTTTAGACAGATTACAACATATACACAGAGAAACATTCATAAAAACGCAATGGAAGGCATTGTTTTAGAATGTTTAGAATGTTTGTTGTTGCATGCAACTAACTTATGATATGTTTTAAACAAGGCTACTAAGTGCAAAATCAGAATAGCAGATCTTTTATAGCAACATGAATAATGGGTTGGTTTTTAAACAAGGTAGAATAGGATTTGGTAGGATGGACTATGAACTCTATTGAATTTATAAGGTATGTTGAAGGTTCTTTATGTCATTTCGAAGGTTTTTTTAAAGTATTTAAATAGTTCATATAGTAAATAGAATGTGTTCTATCGTATGCAGGATCTTGATTGTAAGTTGTGGTTTTTCTTTATTACTGCTTGTTTACAGTACCACTGCATTTGTCCAACACGCAGTTAGTTGCCATAACTACCTGTGCCACAAACCTTCTTTACTTAGCTAACCTCCATATTTAAATGTCATGTCATAAATTTCAAGAATAAGAAAAATACATAAAAACATTGAAAAAAAAATCATAAAAATTGTGTTAAAAAAGAGCACATTTAAATAAATATTTTATGATTAAATATGCAACAATTTTTGATGTGTGTTTGGGACTGTCAGGCAGTTTGGTCGTTCTCTCTGTCAGTTGACAAATATATTTATTTATTTATGCTTGCTACAGATTTGTAAAAAACCTCCAACCAAACACACAAACAGAATACACCAAAAACAATAAAAAATTAATAGTTTTGAAACCTAAACAAAGATGGATTATTTGCGTCAAACATGACAAAAAGAAAAAACAAGATAAAGATGAAATTGACTCGTTTGGTAACCTACCTAAGGTTATCTGAACATAAATAACACGCGTATAGTTTGTTTTATTTGAGTTCTTGAATTGTGTTTTATTTATTTATAGTTTCAATCAAATATCTACGTATAATGATGCAAAAGTTTTTTTTTTTTTTGTTTGTAAGAAATTAATTATGTTATTAAGAATAATCGTAGAAGTAAAAAAAAAATCGATTACAAACTGGAAATTAATACGCTTTAAGGTTTTAAATATCGTTGCCAATGTAGCGTAAAATATAAGCCCTTGAATTGGAGACGTATTATTGAATTGGATCTGTTTTTACGATACAACCTACGCATGTTATAATGAACAAAAAAAAAATGAAAAATAAAATAATGTTTTGGACCGTTGATTGTATTGATTTCCTATTTTTGTTTGCCATTATTATAAAGTATTACAGCTCAAATTATAGCAGCTGAGAGCATTTTAGTAATGTTTTTTTTTACAACCTAAATGACATCATGAGCCATATGTTGATCAACCAAGCGTTAAATGGCATAAAGTAAAACGTTCAAAATGTAACCGTACTAAAGGACAAATAAAAAGGAGTAAATATCATAACAAAATATATATTTTAAAATTTAATGGTTTGCATATTTTGTGGGTTTTTTTAAAGAACTTTTACAGCTCAAATAGATTGTTTTTAATTTTTCATTATTTTTAATAACTATACTCATTTATATGCGGTATTTCCGTTGTTATTACCTGACTGTAAAAAAAAGGTACAACCACATACTATAGTTGATTCTAAAATACAATATACCTGCATATTCTGCTACTTAGCCCTGCTATCCTAATCATAAAAGTACTTGCCTTCAAATACATTGTTTTTGTAATAGAAATGTTACAAAAGAAAAAGATAATACATACAAATGAGAGTATATCTTATTATTCGAAAAAATTATCAATCCTAACCACTACTGGAAATAATCCGGATTAAAAAAAAATTCACTTCACCGAAGTTTTTTTTTTATTGGATTTTATTAGTTATTTTTGGTAATTTTGGATTTTATTGGAGAACTGCTGTATAACCTTTAGTTAAAACATACTTTGTGAAAAAAATTCATCGTCTTTGATCTGAAAGCCGTTTTCTTCAATATACTGAATAAGTCATATGTCTAAGTCAGGCACAAATCTACCTTGAATGTCTTCTTTATAACAGAACAGAAAATTCGAAAAATGCTCAAAAATCAATATAATCCAAAAATAAAATCCAAAAAAAGTCAAAAAATCATGGATTTTTTTAAGTGGATAAAATCCAAAAAAAATCCGAATGGTTTTTTTTAGATTGGATAGCTCAGCCCTAATCATAACAAAATAAAATGATATTGATTATAGGAGGCTCAATTAAACTACACAATAAATCATGAACTTTTTCTATTTGAGACAATTTTACGTATTTCCGATAAACTTAGGATTTATATCAATTTTAAAATATTGCTTAGAGATTTTGAATTATTATGTAAAACAAATAAATGACAATTTCAGTTTTATTGGACTTTGACTTATTGCATAGAGAATATTTGAGCTAATATTTTTAAATAAACCCAACGAAATTCGGGAGGATCTGACCAAAGTTATAACCAGTTAAATGCAAAAAATATTTAAAAATTGTACCACGCTATTAATTTAAAATACAGATTAATCAAGTAATCACAATGTTGATAAATCAGAATCTTGATTTATTAATTGATGAATCAGAATCCTGATTTATTAATTGATTAATCAGAATCCTGATTATTCAATTAATCACAATTCATAATAAAACTCTAAGCAATATTGTAAAATTGAGTATGAGATCTTGTTTAACATTCCTACAGTTTATCGGAATATCGTAAAATGATGTAATCAATTTTTTTCCAAATACTTATTTTAAACTTTATTAAATAATATTGTAAAAAATAATTGATATATTTCAAAAGTTGAAATGCCATTCGTAAAATTAACATGTTCCAATTAATTTATGCCATAGTTGGTCTGATCGATTAAATCGAAAAATGTAGTTGCGAACTTTTACAACGACGATAATGTCATTCTTGAGTACTGTGCGAATTTTGAAAATAATCAATTGTGAAATGAGTGTTGTTTTCCTGTTGTGAAAATATTTGGAATGAAATTTTCGACTTCATGAGATATATTTTTATGCGACAATAAGGAAAGTGATCCTGAAAATCTCGAATCAAATTCCGTGAGCATTTTGATATTGATGAATTTTCATTCGATGTCGAAGGAAAAAAATAAACTCTTGAATTGTGCCGCAGTGACTCAATTCTCGAGTTCGTGCAAGATACTTTCAAGAAATATAAATAAAACATATTAAAAATAGTCAATAGGATAAATTATTATTTTAATCGGAAAATACCATTAAATACTAGAAAATACCATGACATTGCCATTAAGTTTATATGAAAAGATTTATTTTTTTGTATACTATTAAATCAATAGATGAATCAATTTTAATGGGATTTGAGGGAATTTTTTTCTGGGTGCATGAATTTATAGAGAATTTTGAAAATCAGATTACTATGACAAAAATAATTTCTATCATCTTTGATTTTTAAAATAAAATGTGCGCGACATATTTACGCATCTTTAATACATTTCAATTAGGGGTTTGAAAAACTCATGCTCACCGACTAGGAGGTTGCGACAATCTTATGCTCGCCAATTTAGAGGTTATCACAACCGCATGATCATCGATTTGGAGGTTTCCCCAACATCAAGTTCATCGAATTGGATGTTCCCATAACCTCATTATAACCGACTTTGAGGTTGTCACAACCTCATGCTCACAAGCCACAACCGAATTAAGAGGTTGTTGCAACTACTTTATCAGTTGTTGCCGCAACCGAATGATTCGGTAGGGCAATTTAGTGGGTTGCCGCAACAAATCAGTTTTCTGTGTGTAGATGTCATTTCGTATATTGTCAACATGTCACAAATGTCACGGTTGTTTTGATTAGGAACTATAGAGATTTCAAAAATGTTAACAGGTTTAAACTAAGCTTAAACTAACAACTGATCCTAAGTAATTATTAAAATAATCAATAATTTTAAAATAACATAATTAGATGTATTATTTTAATAATAGTTTTCACAACCCTGTTAAAGTGAATCCATTCGAAACAAATTTAGTAATAACATAGTTGTTAGTACTTGAAAATGAAAAAATTAAATTTAACTAAATGTCAACTCATGCATTTTTGAATGCCTCTAATACCAGTCATTAGTTTTCACTACCTACATAAATGAAATCGGCACAAAATGGCACATTTTACTACATTTTACTTCAAGCATGAAAATATTTCACTAGTTCTGCAAATTATGTACCCAAGAAGTCAGTGCAAATCATAAATGCTTAATGAACCATGTAAGAGAGTGTAGTTAAACTAACTAACTAAGTCAAAAGTTAAAGTACCGAACCAAAAAAACAACTACAAACTACAAAAAATTATAATATGAAGAGCAACTTAAAAGTGGGTCAAAATAGTAAAATATCAACCATTTTCTCTTTTTTTTTTGGTTGATGCAAGTCGATGCAAACATGATTCCCATTAGTTATGCTAAGTATGAGTAATTTCCATATTGATTATTCAACAAAAATAATGCACAAGTGCTTTTATTTTATTTACAATACCATTTAGTTATTAATGGGTATCCGATCCATCCATTTGAAGTACACTTTAATTTCACTTTTTTTTTCTTCGTTCGATTTTGTATTTGGATGACCAAAAATGTAATACGAGCACTGTGTGACACAAATTTTAAACTAGTCCCAATTTCTTTGATTTTTTTAATTTAACAAATCATAAAATTTCTAAAACACGCTAATATTGCGCGTAATTGGTAGCCAAAAAAATAAAGTTAATAAAATTTTACAGCACCGGGACTTTTAAGTACTAAAGTCCACGAACCGTGTCACAGACCTCCAAAAAAAAATTAACAACAAAAAATAGAGAAAATTCAATAAAGCACGAGTGAATTACACAGCCAGTTTTTGTTTATGAGGTTTATTATTATTTTTTTTTCTATTTTTTGTTAACCTTCGCGCGCGCACAGCCGTCACTTCCGCGCCGTTATACAGTGTGCCGTGAACTGACACCGTGTGTCTGTCCCAATTTCCACCAGAGCGTCAATAGAGAGGAGATAACAGAAACAAAAAGGCCGGTTGTGGTTAGTGGACGTCGTACATGAAGCGTAAATGAGTAGTACAACAATTGATGAGAAAGAGAAAGAATGAAAAAATAATACAGTAAAGAGAGCAAAAATTAAACGTAACAGAGAGTATAAAATATTTTCATCGGTACCTGTACAAGTTTTAAATTGCTTTGGAAAATATAGGGGGTGTTTGGAAAATATAGGGGTATCAAATTAAATCAGGATAACAGATATTTGAATAATATCCAAACATTTTAACATCTTTAAGTTATGTGTGGAATTTGAGACACACCATGTCTGAACGGTGTTTTTAAAATGGCAGAGTTTTTAACCAAAGATGTGCAAATTTTTACTTATTTCCCTAGTATAAATTCATTATATTAGGCTAGACATGAACTTGTGCAGATTATGTTCCGATCATGAACCTAGAACCAGTTCTTCCTTAATAGACATTGTATTTGGGTCGTGATCGGTAACTTTTCATTTTATTTGTACCTGGTCACAACTCCACCAGTTACATAACCAACATGATCCGGCTATGATAATGTCCTCCCTAATAGTGTAAATTTCATCAAGAATTCAAATGATCACAAGTAATGTATATGGGGAACTCCACGCTAACCTCAAATATGTTGATCATACTTTACAAAAATTCATTAATAATAGGGGTATTCATTTCAATTCGTATCGCTAGCGCATATACGTATTTCGTAAAAATTGTTTATAATTTTTATGACATACGCATACGCAGTAGATACGAAGTGAAATGAATACCCTTAATACAAATAAAATCATATTTATATGAAACATATCGAGTCATAAAGTTCACATTTCCACAAAATATGAGATATTCAAAATATTCGTTAACTTGATATATATTTACTAAAAAATTCCAAAAATCTTTTATGGTATCATATACTAGTCTATAATGTAGGTAATTCAAAAGTAAAAAAAAATAGAATACAATAAATAGAATTATTTTCACTTTCCCACAGTTTTTGAAATTCCCATAGTATAGTAGAAATTTAGCGATTGGAGTAAACAAAATAAACAAACCAGATCAGATCGTATTGATGGGTCTATAACAAGAATAAAATTCAATGAACAGTTCCCGATTATGGCCCAAAAATTATTTCCTCTTGAGTGGAATTGATGAGTAACAGGCACATTTATAAAACCAAACATGATACAATATTGCTTCCAAAAGAAAAAAATTATTAAATAATATCAACTTGCTCAGTTTCTGATATAAACAACATTATGAATCATACACCAAATAGCAAAATTCAAATATTAATATTTTGGGCTTAGTTAGCTTACGTGAAATCACGACTAATGATGGGGCTTGTAACTGATTTGTTTTCAATTAATCAATAAAAATTATAAATTATAAAGTGTAAATATTTTGAATGAATAGTTCTTAAAATAAACATTGAATGTATTTTTATTATTTTATATAAAAAAAAAATTCTGGAAATTTGTCGAAAAATTAAATTTGTATATAAAGCAAAACCAAAAATTACAACGAATCTAAAAATTGGCATATTTACACATAGGTTTTTTCTATATCAAGCGAAGGAGACCACAAATAATTTTGGTAAACAGAACGAGAAAGTGTTAATTAAAGGGCATGGTTGGTAGGTTTTCCATATAATTTCAACATATATTTATTTTTTTAATTTATATTGTTTCATCAACGCAACTATTTTGTTTGTTTCTTATGTGGTGGTACGTGCTTTGGGGTGCAATTAGAATGCGTTGATTAGAGTGTGCGATACCCGCAAATAGACTTAAATTCACGATAATTCACGTCATGCATGCATCGTGAGAGGCGAGTCGAGGCGTGTGCGAGTGAATGAGTGTGAAAAATATAAAACAATAAACAAAATCATAATTATTTTGAGATGATGTCATGCAAAGAATATGTAATGTGAAAAATTTAAGCTAATGTAAATTTCTTAAAATGCAAATGTATATTAAAAAATTCTTCAGGGCACTTAAAATAATTGCAGCAAATAAATTAAATAGTTGTCAAAAAATAAAAAAAAAATAGTAAAAGAATAATTTGTCTAAAAATTAGATGAGTAATTGTTGTTAATTTGTCAATATTTGTAACATGTTTTTTATAGTTTTCTGTAAGCACTATGTCAAACACTATTGTTTGTAAAAAATTGTTTGCAGCAAACAAGTATAGTTCGGCGTAAACAAGATGTTATTTTTGTGTACGCATAAACAATTGTTTTAGGAGTACAAATATAGTCAGGTACATATTTGAGGGAAACGTTTTTGAAATGAACATTATTATCGAGATATATATTAATTTTTTGTGCTAAATACTATCAATATTTATGGGAAATTATTGTTGACTGAAACTTTTTTTATTGTTTATGTAATTACAGTCTTATTTAATACAAATAACTAATTATTATAAGGAAAATACATTAGTTTTTGTCACAAGCACTTTAAAAAATTGAAACAAAAAATACTCTAGTATATTTTCATTAAATTTATATTTTTATTATCAGCGTCAAAAACTTAATATATTATGTTTAGATATAAGTACTTAATAAAATTATAAGAAAATATTAAAAAATAGCTATTTTGCATCTGCGCATAAAAATTTCAATTATGCGAAAAACATTCAAACTTACAAAAAAACAAAACTACAGAAAATTCTAATTTGACGCAGTAAAATTGTCAGAAAATGCAGACAAAAATGTGCGCCACAAATGTAGTTTTTATTTTCTATGAGAAAATAATGAAATTTTTTTCATTACTCTAATATTTTGTGCAGCATTTATGCCTCACAATAAAAATAAATAAATAATTTTTTCATTTTATTTTCATGTTACTGATGAACACATAGCCACAGTGTCAAGTGTAGGGCTGACTGCCAAGTGAGATCAGACGACAATTAGACGAAATAGTTTACATAGATATACGATATACGCACATGTAGCGAAAAAGACAAACAGACAGACAAACCGTCTGTAGGACGGTCAGTCAAATAGTCAAACAGACATTTAAATATTTAGAAATTGTGTGTTTTAAATAAATTTGAACGTTTACAAATGTAGTTATGAATAGAATTTATTATTTTGCAATATACGACAATGTATAGTTTCTAATTGACTTTTTCTTCGAAATTTTTAATTGACGTACATTTGCAAAAATAATTGGCCACAGTTATTTGTGTCAAGAACAATTTAATGATGAACAAATGTATTGCATTAATAGATGGATCAGATTTAAAGAAACTATAAATTAGAACAATTTAAACAACGTTCTTTAAAGATAACTTAAAATATTTTTTTTGTAATTAGGAAAACTGTGCTATGTAAATAAAATATACTTCTATAATTCAAGAAAATATTTCTAAAATTAAGAATAGTATCTATATAATTCAAAAAAAAATAAAAGAAATGTATTTCTTAATAAAAAAAATTTAATTTCGAACGATTTTGTATCCACATTTCAAATAACACGATTTTAAATTCGAATTTTTCAATTCAAAGTGTTCAATTCTAACACAAAGTAATAATGCCAAAAATCCTTACGAAATCCCATGAATACACAACTTTATAATTCCCGGGGCAAGGATTTGTAAAAAGTAAACGAATTTAAAATCATTTAAATAAAAATTTTAATTAAAACTCGATCATAAAAATATGCCTCAAAGATTGAACATTTTAATTTAGCAAATAATTAAATAAATAATAAGGTTAAAAGAAATAAAGAAAAATTTTTCGTAAATTTTTGTATTGCTTTACAAATTCGATAAATAAATTAAATTCGATAATTTTTTAATTCTACAAGGCGATTCATTTCACTTCGTATGTTCGAGTATTTCGTAAATAGTATACTTCGTATATTAAATTGACAAAGAGTTACCAACTGAAATTTAAATTCGACATTATACAGTGGTATTAACCTTTTTAATTAGTTTATATAATAATCTGCAATTAATTCAATACTATAGAACCACAAAAAGACCTGTTTTTAGGACAGATAGGACCGACTGCGCTGAAGACTTTGAGGGTTCAGAATAGAGATGGACGCGTGCCGTGCTTTTTCCGTGTCACGTCCGAAAATCTGAATTCGTGCGTGCAAATCTCCGTACGTTCTAGTTGCCGTCGTGCCCGTGCGTTCTGTGCCTCAAAAATCAGACATGCGCCCATTAAATATTTGTTTATAGTTTCTATTTTTAATTTTAAAAAACCTTCCGTGGTATTTTATCAATTTTTTAAAATACTTTTTAGTTTTACTTATGGATTTAAGAGAATAAAACAGTATTAAACTTAATTTTTAAATTATTTGTTACAGGGACCCTTTGGAATATCGGTTATGGTTCGGTTTCCAAGATTTTTAGAATTGTGGTTCCGATTCCGGTTCCAACCAAAAAATTAAATGGGATTCGATTCCGGTTTTTGCGTGTCCTGACAGGGAATATAATATCTATCCCGGTTCCGATATTTTTAAAATAGCGGTTCCGATTCCAACCAGATAAAATGGGTGCCAATTCCAGCTCCGGTTCCACACATTTTTAATAACGAGTCCGGTTCCAAAAATCCAAACGTTTCCATTATTATTTTTCACGTTTCGCCTTTTTTTTGTTTTTCTGTGTATTTTCGTTTCTTTTTAAATCCCTTTATCGTGCTTTATCGTGCTTCTCGTGCGTGCCTGTAAATTTAGTCGTCGGGCTCGTGCTCGTGCGTGTCACCTATCGGCGTGCCCGTGCGTGTCCGTGCCATCAAAAACAGGCACTCGCCCATCTCTAGTTCAGAACGCTTATCGTTTTCCTGAATGTTTTTTGTTGCCACAGAAATTCGCCTAGATCCAATGCATATCTCTCTTACTTAAAAACTTTTTGGTCCATTTTCTTATATAATCACAGCACCAACGAAGCACACAGAATAGTGCTCATCTAGATACCGAGAAATAAATACTCAAAAAGGGTCCATTTAAGCCCAAAATGAGCTTCTTTTTAACTTACATCCTGAAAACGATAATATTTATTTTTAAAATTGATATAAATACTTGATTAGGGACATATATACGTTTTTTAGATTTAAAAAATTTGAATGTGATTTTACATCTAATGCCCACCATGTAAAACGTGTGTATGAAACACGGTTTTTGGTCTTTTTCGAATATACGAATATTCCTACACGTCCTGAATGCAGTAAAAAAAAAAACTAAAAACGCCATTGGTTTAAGAATGTTGAAATCCATATAAATATACAATTTTTTTATTTTTTATTTTTACACAATCCAAAATATTAAATACTATTTTGAAAATTTTCAAAATATTATTTGTATAAAATTAAAATTATTTACAATCGTAAAACCCGTCGATACAAGTTGCGCTTTAATCCGGAAAAACTTACATTACCTAAAAAAAAAAATATTCAATTTAAAAGAAAATTATAGTAAAACCCCGTCAATTAAGAAAGCAATTTAGATAAGCGCTTAAAATTAACTGCGTGCTTAAAATAAACACAGGAGGCTGCAATATAGAAAAATAAAACTATTTTTTTTTCTTTTCTTTCAGCTGTAGATTGTAATAATCATCAACCGAAAGTAGTTATTAGCAATTTTATGAAAACAATTATGAGCAGTAGCAGATTTGTTTTCTTTTGTGTTTTTGCATTGTTTAAAGCCAAGTGGTGTAGCAGTTACTGCTAGGTTGGCAGCCAGTCAAATTGGCTAAAAGCGAGCACATGGGGGGTACGAGTTTTAATAGGTGATTTTGCAAAAAAAAAATAATAACAACTGTTTTGTGATTGTGAATTATGATAAATATATTAAAACAACAGGAAAAAATTAAAAAAAAAAAATAAATAAAAATAATAATGTAACGTAAAACCTAAACAAATAACGATTCCGATTTTTTACCTCTTTTCGATATTATCTTTTTTAACGAAAGTATACAGGTTCTAACTATACACACTTAGAAAAAATCTCATTAAATCATATTAAGGGCCGTTTTCACAATGCCCTGTTAAGTGTTTTAATTCCATATATTCTATGGGTAACTCTCAGTTAAAGTGTCAGTTAGTTCTTAACCGAAGATGGTGAAAACGGACCATCAATACGGACCATCAATTATCAATATTATTTTCATACAAACTCAAAAATAAATTTAAAGTATTTGGTAGTATTTAATGGGATATACCTTTTGCATTAATAGTTTATACTAATTTCAATATTAACCAGTTGGGAAGGTTAGATCACATGGGAAATTTTAAAGTAGGTGTAATTATGATAGTTAGGATTATCAAAATTATAGTCGGTCTAAGCCGACTATAAATACCCTACACATATGTGTGGTTACCATTAAAAGTGGTGTATAGGTCACCAGGGTATACGAATCCTGAAAATAACTACAAACTTTCAATCGCTGAAGAATTTCCATTCATTTGATACCCATAAATCGACTCAGGAGGTCATGCTGATCAAAAATATATATACTTTTCCATACCGGAGATGCTTCCTTATGGGTGTTACAAACGGCGTACCAAACTGAATATACCCTTTCACTTTTAGTGTAGGGTATAAAAACTATTAACTGTATGGTATTTTTTTGCTGAGTGCAGGTTGAATGTAATTCCGTCATTCAGTTTTTTTAAAGAACAAACGATTATAAAAACACTTGAAGCCTATTAATCGTTTAAATAACAGTCGAAAAAAACAGGATACAAATTTATGGTGACGGAATTATGTACATAATTTGACGGCATTACATAAATGGGTTTAAATTACGTACATTTCATGAGTTGTCGATCATTTAATATAATAAAAATAAAACCAATAAGTGGTAAAAATAATTAAATTATAAAATTTGGTAAAAATCATTATATTATAAAATTGTATTTTAAAATAAAAACCCAAAGTTTTATTTAAAACAAACGCAAAAATAAAACAAATTTAAAAAAAAATCACATAAAACATTCAAGCCGACGACTATAATTACTTAACCATGTTAATATTAGCATTTTTCAAGTTATGGCTGCACGAGTTTATAACTCGTTAACAAAGACAATTTACATTTGTATTCGCATGTTTTTCAGGTTTGTAACTCACTTGCGACAGACAATCGAATCGGCCGACCGAACAAACGAACGCCTCCCGCCACTCCTCCACCACGTTTGCTATCTCTACCTGACAACAACTACTTTAATCTTTGACTTTCGATCTACGTTAATGAGTTACAAACAAACAATAGAAAACAATGCAAATAACATAAAGTCGTCTTGCAGAAAGTTAGAAGCCATTTATATGAACATGAGTCTGGTGTGGCTCATAACAATCGGCATTATATGCATCCAAATGCCAACCTATAGGAGCTATAACATTAACCATGAAATACATAATATATATAGCGTGCAGTAGTTCTTCACAATGTTCATGAAGACACGGAAAAAACGTACGAAAACGGACGGAAGCACTGCATATCACAGGAAAACATAAACTGGTACACTAAAGGAAAAATGTTATACATTTTAGATTTTGTCCAAAATTTTTTAGAGTCGAAATCAAACGAAATTTTAAGTGAAATTTTAATAAGTGATGAACAAATGCAAGAACAATACAAAGACAAGACTCCCCGTCTTGTTCTTGCATCGACAGGTCGATCTTGTTTTTTCAAGGTCAGTATTGTTCTTGCCTCAAGAATCTTACATTTCTTGCACTGCATATCACAGGAAAACATAAACTGGTAATAATAATAATAATAGTTTGGCGCTACAGTCCTGTATAGAACTTCGGCCGAGCTCTCTCACCATTTTGAGCTGTGCGTGTTATATTTGTACTCAAAGTGGTGGGACCTACAGTTTATTGCCGAATCCGAACGGCGGGGTGAGAGCTTTTTCATAGGCAATGGTTTTACTCTCGTAGGTTTGCCATTTACTGACGAGAGGTAGCGCGGTATAGAAAAATGTTTCTATGAAAAGATGTTGTTAGCCCCAGTCCAGGCTTGAACCGGGGACCTTTCGGCTCGCAGTCCAACGCACTAACCACTGAGCTACCGCGGCTACCACTGAGCTACTGGTACACTGAACGAAAAATGTTACACATTTTATATTTTATCCAAAATTTTTTAAAGCTGAAATCAAAAGCAATATTCCAAGACCTATGCTGCTTTTTTTTATGAAATTTTAAATTTTTAGTGAAATTTTAATAAGTGATAAACAAATGCAAGAACAAGACAAAGACAAGACTACCAGTCTTGTTCTTGCAGTGTGGGGTGGTTCTTGTTCTTGCATCGACAGGTCGATCAGTCTGGTTCTTACTGCAAGAATCTTGCATTTCTAGCAAAATTTTTTATATGAAACGGATTCAACCACTTGTGTAATTTAATAAACTTGTTTCAATTGATTATGTTAGAATATAATTTAATTATATTTAACTTATTAAAAAAGACTATTTCAATTGTCAAATAAGTTGTCATATTTATTTTGAATACATTACGTGTAATACTAAAAAAACATATAGCTTTCGTATAGCTTTTGTAAAATATATTAATAGAGCTATACACAAAAAAAAACAAACAACAAAAATAATATAAAACCCCTTACAAATTAACAATACAACATTAAAAATGAGAACAATAAGTATCTAATATAAAAACAACTACAATCAACAAGTGGCTAATGCGCTCTAATAATTATTAATAATAATCATGAATTTTGATTGTCTGTTTAATATGAAGAAATACTTTGTTTTGTTGTTGTTTTTTTTTTTTTTTTTGTATTTATTAGTATTAGAAATGTTTTTGTTGTATATTGTGGTAATATAATCGAAATTTTTAAAGTAACAATAAAAAAAAAAGTTCAATCTTTTTGATTAACTTATTGATTAAAAAAATGTTAATTTTGTTTGTGTTGTTTAATGTTTTTATGAAAATAATAAAAATTATTAATATTTTGCTTATTTAGATCTTTGCGCATTTCTATGGTGTCCGCAAAATAATCGATTGATCAGATTTCAATGGTGCTCATATATACCTATGTATATAAAAAAAATCAAAAATACAAAACGTTCTGAACTTGTTTTGTTTATGTGGTGAGATGTGGGGGTTCGTATAGATATTGATAGAATAACAAATATGTGGGAAATATAGTCAAAAGAAAAATACGCAAAACAGCACGTAGTAGCGCATGTTTTATTTTTATTATTTCCGGAAAATAAAAATACTCACTGATATTCTATAGGAGACAATAAAGCTTTAATTACTGAAGCTACACTAAATACTAAGTATTATATATTTGAGGTTTTCAATTTGAAATGCCGTTGCATTATTTTTTTTATATATCTGAAATTACATAAATTATAATTTTCCGACATGTTGAATTTCCCTCAAAATTCAAATTATAAAAAAAAAATCATCCATTCAAGTTACATTTTTAACATGTTGTATTTCGAAAGTTATTACAGTGATATCAATGATATAAAAAATTCTTTATTTTCTAAAAATTCAATATTTCATATTGTTACGAAAAGAGGTAATTTTCTCCACTGTGCAAGAGTAAATGAGACGCGAGACAATTCAGCGCACTAAGCAATGTGTTAGAAAGAGACGGAAGATCATTCAGTGCACTGAGGCAATGTGCGAGAAACAGATAGAAGATCAGCGCATTAAAAACACATAAGTGCGAATGAGATTTCAATAGCATGCGTCATTCACGAAACGAGTAGAAGGTTCTCGAAACAATTCGAAGCTTGTCGAAACGTGTCCAACTGATGCATGCAGTATATAAGGGCGCCGCATCTGAGGCACAGCACTTCAGTAGTAATCGGAAAGTGGTCGAGTACGTCTCGTGTGAAACAATGTCAAGTTAAATAGTGGACATGCAGCAGTTTTTAGAATTTGTTACTAGTAAAGTTGTTTATAAAAGTGAATTAATAAAATAATTTGTTATAATTTAAACCAAACATAAGAGTATTTTCATTTTGTACACAATCCAGAAATACGAATTTATAGATCAGTTTTCGGTAGTCTGAATTTTCGTAACAATAGCTGTGTTTTTTTTTTCATAATTTAAATTTGAGCCGGAACAAATTTTGTACGCAAAACAAAAACAATTTGAGCTAGATAAATCTATCTAGCTCAAATTTGTTTTTGTTTTGCGTACAAAATTTGTTCTGGCTCAAATTTAAAATATGAAAAAAACACTAAAATATATTTTTTTTGCTTTTTTAAAATAAACAGTCGCTTAAAATACAACTAAACTAATTAGTCAAATGTTCCCTAAAATTTAAAATTTCCCAAAATTCCAAATATATTTTAAAAATCATATTTTTTTCATGTTCAAATTTTTCACTCATATTCATATTTTATATTTTTCCTAAAAACTCAAAGTGTACATTTTGTTAATTATTAATTTATCCACACTATTAATAAAAAAGTAAAAAAAAAGGAAAAAAGATACTGCAACAATTCATACATCGTTATTCTTTACCATAACACGTTATTAGCTTCGCTTTCAATCTCTAAAAGTTTTTGTTATTTAAACAATGAGTTACCACAAAATGTTTTAACAGCCACAACAACAAAACAAATTGATTATTTTGACAATATTGCAAATTTAAAATGTAAACAAAACTTTCTTTTACAAATTGCTTTCAATTTTATGACAGAAAATTTGTAAAATGATTTTTTACAATTTTAAACGCTTCATATTTGACCCTATTACCTTTTACGAATTTTCATTTCTTCAGAGTTGACATGCTTTAATATCACAAAACCAAGTTCAAGAAAACTGAAATTTTAGCAATTTGTAAAGTTGGGAAATACAGTTAAAATTGTGAAAACACTAGCAATGTAAAATGCGATAATAATAATAATTATAAAAACCTCAGAAAAAAACAAGTTTAATTTGCATGCATTTTATTTATGCATGATTTTACATATCATATACAATGATGAGTTGCATTTGCATATAATTATTATATAAAATAATAATGTAGAAAAATAAATAAAAAGTAATATTATGAAAAAAATATGCTTTCAAATTAAAAAAAATATATATATTTAATAAAGAAAATATTGCGCTTTTGATGATTTAACAGATTCAAAAAAATATATATATAAAACTTAAAAAATCACCGTTAATTAAGCGGTGTCATAAAGTGACAGCCACGTCCTAGTTTCGCACTTTCTATTGGCAATAAATCAATGTTTAACAGCACAATAGATGAGCCATCAAAAAGTTGAATTTATATTTTATAAATTTGTTTTGATTTGCATTTGAATTTCGCATAAAACACGCAACATTTTGCTATGTTGCTTCTTATCATCGTCGCTGTTGCCCATTTTAGTAGCCACGAGCTAGCTCAGTTATTTGTTTGGCTTTATTTAATTTAATGGTTTATTTTGTGTTTCCATCATTTATTATTTAAGCCTTTGAACATAATTCTTTAAATGCCTTTTTAATTAGAAAATCAGGCGTAATAGGAACCGCCGACTGTGTTACCACATGATGTCGGAAGACAAGGTTGCCAGACCAGAGAAAGAAAATATAAAATACATTTTTTTAGTAAAATAGTAAATGCGAATGAAATGCTATTGACTTTTGTAGACACTACACTATATGGGTATATTATATTTGTACATCATTGTACATCATTTAGCGTTTGTCTGTCTTTCTGTAGAAATCATGATTACAGTAAAACCGAAAGAGCTAAATCAATGTAACTCAGAAATTAGTTTACTCGTATCTAGGCAATCTAGTATTGGAGATGGGCTTGATCTGTTGATTATAAATTGTGATAGTTTTTTTATGAAAAATAAAATATTAGAGGAATTTTGGAATTTAATACAAAATATCGTATTAAAATATGGGGCATATTTTGAATTTGTAAAGGAAAAATTATATTTTGAAGAAATTAAAATTTTCCTAAAAATGTGTTTAATTTGAATTTAAATATTTATTACCTATTTTAATATTGTAAGTAATATTGTAAGTACACTCAGAAGAAAATGTACCATTAAGTACTTTATGGTACGACCATTGATCTTATGCTTCATGTATTAATAGTTTTTTCTTTTTAAATCAAAAGTTTTCTAATTAATTCAATAGTATTTGAAAAATTTAGTACCATAAATTTAAATATTTCAATATTATTATTTTAAATAGAATAATAATAACGTGGTGTAAAAAAACATAAAACGAACACAAACATGTTCGTTTTGAACGTCATTCTGCGTGTTTACTCAAAATGGTCGCATGAATTTTTTTGTTATAATCCACATTATTAAACGTGACATTGGTAGAGACTCAATGTATTTAATGTAAATAAATTACATTTATATATTTATTTATATTTTTATTTATTACAGAAAATAAATAATACATCGAACTTCTATTATGGCAACGGACTCAAAAATAACTGCAGACTCAAGTACTACAATCAATTATTGGAAACCAAAGCAAACATTAAATGTGTTATAACCTTTTGCAGCAAGAAGTGTCTTTTTATGTGTGTGTTGTAAAAGTGAATATCAATTTCGACATTTAAATAAAATAATATATACAATAAATTAACTAAAATACATTTTTGTTTTAATAAATTATTAGGAAAATGTTATTCGACTTTACTATAAAATTAATAATACGTATCATTAAATTTGTATAGGTCTTTCTTATTGTAATTAAAATATCACATTATAAAATTTATGGTACGACCACACATTGTATTAACAGTTTCAATATTACTGAACTAATGGGACGCATCCTATTGACCAATTTTAATGGTATAAATTATTGTTTTTCTATTGAAATACTATCAATTTACTATGATTTTTTTCTGGGTGTAATATTGTAAGTAATATTGATATATTAGGGAAATATGTATTAAATTAAAGTTTTAATTTGTCCATAAAACTTCATTTATTTTTATAAAAATACAAATTATAGAGAAATGAAAAATTGGAGTACATTACAAACTCGCACATACCCTTAAATAACAACATATTAATATTTATTTAGTAATAATTGATTGTTTTAAGTGAAAAGATTAAATTAATAAATATTAAAAGGAAAATGAAATTAATTAAGTAACGGTTATAATAATGATCACGTTTTCAATTACTAAACCTATTATGAAATCATTTTACATTTAACAAATCAACTTATGAAAAATAAACATAAACGATAGCTGGCAACACTGCTCCAACGTCAGCTATTATTAAAATGATTGATACCAAATTTCAAATTGCTTGCAACATATTATAACAATTTGTAACAAGATGATGATTGCCTGAATATTTTATTATGTTTTATGCAGAGTTCATTTATTAAAGCACGGTTAACGCTTTTCCATTAAACGCTTCACTGCTGAACGTACGTCAAATTTATAAAAAAAAAAAACACAAAGTGAACAAAAAAAACTCAGTTCAATGACTTTTAATGTTGCCAATAATTTCAACAGAAAAAAACAAATCAAGAACAACAAAAATAAAAAGCGAAGAATTGGCGCAATCCGTTCAAGTTGTTTATAGTATTGAATGACGTCATGTCAAAAACCATGGCTTGTGATCAAAATGACTGACAGGATTAGACGGGGAGAGGTTAGTTGGGGTCGATGGTTCGGTTAACGCTACTAATCAATGCTTGACATAAAAGCGTTGCCACTTTTTTTTTTGTATTCGTAAGTGTGCCAAATATGGTAGAAGGATGTTTGTCTATTTAGCATTTTATCGATGTTGTTATTATTCGATGGCGTTATGCTTGAGCCATAGTAATAATAATAATAAAATCGGCTATACAGGGTGCTTCAATAATATTTAATTTTTTGTATATTTTTAAGAGAAGATTAACAATTTTGATCAATAGCATAGTTATTGATTTAGGTCAAATTTTTTTTGTGGTAGTTTAACTCATTTAAAACTACTTTTACTTAAACGTCTCACATAGTTTAACTATTCGAGCAGTTTTTCAGTGGCAGTTTAAGTTTCATTCAGATCAGTGCTTAAAATATGGCATCACCGGCTAATGTCAACGAATTATCGATTGTGAATAGCATTTGAGAAGAAGAATAGCATTATTTTTCTCATTTGGAACAGCTGATATTTAATTTGCAAGAATGACGAAATTTACAAGAAAATACTAGGATAATTCAGAAAAGTATAATCACGAAATAATAAATATCAGTGAGAATTTGTGCGTGTGATCGTTCAGTGTTAGTTTATGCAATGAATAATAGAAGAATACTAATAAAATGGAAACGAATGGACAGACAAATGAAAGAGCGCATCTCATATTTTTCTGTCAAAAACATCGAGAGTTTAAACGTAGTTTAATCCACCTAGTACATCGGTGGGTTAAACTAAGTTTAAACTACGTTTAAAGTTCACTGAAAAACACGATTCTAAGTTTAAACCAAGGATTGAAACCTAAACGAATAGCGGATTCGGTTTCGGTTTTCTTCCTCGTTTCGGTTACGGTTTCGGTTTTGAGTTTTTATAACGAAACGGTTTCGGTATACCGGTTCCAAGTTACGGTTTCGGTTTTGATTTCGGTTTTTGTATTCTTTTTTTTTTGTATTCAATGTATTTGCCCATATTGTTCAATGTCTTGAAGTAAAAAATAAATTTTACTAACACAAGAATCAATAACATAACAATTTTAATCCTATTTGAAAAAAAAAACAGTTGGGAAGGTTAGGTCACATGGGAAATGAAGTAGGGATATTGTGATAGTTGGTGTGACAAAGTTAGTGAGAATTATGAAAGTTATAGTCGGTCTTAGCCGAGTATAAATACCCTTCTCACTTGTGAGAATATGTGCGGTTATCATTTTAAGTGATGCATAGATCACCAGGGTTTACGAATCAAGAAAATAACTACAAACTTGCAACCGCTTAAGAATTTCCATTCATTTGATACCTATATTTACAAATTGATAGGTGTACCGAATTCGATTTTTTTTAAACCACAAGCGGGAAACATTATTTTCATATATTTGAGCATAAAGTCAATAATTATTTGACTAAAAAAGTCCACTTAAGCCTGCATAAAGTAGAATTCATCTGTATATGTAAATATTATATGAGGTACTTGAAAATAAGTGGTCGGTTCACAGGTCACAATTGACCGCTCATGCCAATTTTCTTATTACGGCAGCGTAAATATATAAGTAATCTAAATAAGAAGTTTTATTGATCTAGATCTTCTAGTTCGTGATTTCAACAGACGGACATCGCTAAATTGAGTCAGGAGTTCATGCTGATCATGAATATATATACTTTTCCAGATATGCTTCCTTCTGGAAATATTTGTTCGAAAAAATATCGTGTTTTGTAGAACACGAAGTTTTTATTTTGGGAACCTCCGATCTTATTAAATAATATTCAAACCAGATTTGTACTTTAGAGCTTCTATATAAAATAATTGGTTTGTTTTATCCTTTTTTAAACCGTTTAAAACCGGTATAAAACCGAAACCGTTTATATCGGTTTTGGATATCGGTTTATTTCACATTTTCGTATAACGGTTTCGGTTTTAAAAATGAATCTGTTTTAAACGGATATCGGTTACGGTTTACAATCCTTGGTTTAAACTAAGTTTAAACTACAAATGGAGTTCAACTACCACTGAAAATCTGGCCCTTATAGTATACAAAAAGAGAAAATGTTCATATAAACTAAAAAAATTATATTTATGGTATTTAACTTTTAAAATTATGATTTATCCTATTGACTAATTTGAATAGTAAAAACTAATTATTATATGGCATTTCTTTTTGAGTCATAGATAAATCAAAATATTTTATTACAATAAAAAGTATAAAAATGCTTTATTTTGTTAAAAAATTGAATGAATGAAAATAGAGATAATTAAGATAAATTTATATAAATAAAGTAAAAATAGATGTTTTTATTTGTATCCACATGACGATTTTTTGAAATCTAGACAAAATTGGTAGGATTGAGATTACAGTTCTACCGATTACGCCAATGTTCAAACTAAGACAGCATAGATAAATAGGTAATCTAAATTCACAGTTTTATTGAGTTAGCTCTTTTTGTATTCCCGTAATCGTGATTCCTACAAACTGGCGAACAGGCATGACAGTTTATAGATACGACAAAGAATATTAAGGCAGATATATAGAATATGAAAAACTACGGAAAGTTTTTGATGAAAGACCAATTTTCAATGTCTGCTACCCTTTTGTGTGTATTTTAAAAATGTGTGTATTTTAAAAATGGTAAAAAACGAAAATTCAAAATTATTATTATAGCTCGAATCATACGATTGAATAAACAGTCAACTTTTGAATCAATTTTCAAATAATTTTAATATCAATCGTGTGATTGCCCAATTTTTGTATGGAAAATTAGGCAATCACACGATTGATATTTAAATTGTTTTGAAAATTGATTCAAAAGTTGACTGTTTATTCAATCGTGTGATTCGAGCTTAAGTATTCTATGAGAATTGAAAAGCGAAATGTTTTCAGAATTACGAGAATATGTGATTTACAGACAGATAATTTGTAAAATTGTTAAATGGAAAAATACTATTTTTATTAATATCAATAGGCAGACGTGCCTCAGACACTTTTAATATGAAGTCAACCTGTAAATGGTGTAGCATTATTGTGTTCCTTAAAAGTCGTGCCAACTGGTGGTTTTGATTATTTTTTTTTTATAATTTCAATTATTTTTATCGAAATGTTGTGTTGTTGTCATTTCAACAATTTAATTACGCGACGCAATAACTATCAATACAATGTTGTCATTATTGTTGTTGCAAATTTAATTTTTGCTTAAGTTGCGATTAGGTTGTTGCGTAGGTTGTTGTGAATTAGTTGAAGTAGAGAGAAAGATTGTTGTGGTTGCCGTCGACGACAACGACGATGAGAATGGGAATGAGGATGAGGAGGAGTTGGCCCCAGACAAACGTCAAATGTAAAACGTGATGTCGCTGCCATTAATTAAAGACTAGGCGACTCTAGCGCTATTTGTTTATTTGATTTTTGTTCAATTTATATTTAAAAATTTAAATATATAATTTTTTGTATTTTATATTTTATTATTACAGCTTGTATAAGTACAAAAAAAAGCTGCCAATGAGTAACACCAAATAATGTTAACACGTTGTATGAAAAGGGGCCTTAAGCAATGCACAGCAATGTTCATTACCCTGGCTATATCTTCAATAGGTTTAATATTTACGTAGGTTTGAGCATAATTTATTAGCTGCTTATTTAGGCATGTTTTGCTTGAAGGTATTGTTAACATACCACATAAATGGCAACTCTCTTAGACTTTTTTTTGTGAGGTACTTGAAGAAGATTTGTGTTTATTTTTTAAATATATAAAATTAATTACAAAACAGACACCAATGAATGACACTTGTAAATGATGAATTTTAAACATATAATTACAATAAAAAAAAATTTCAATTATAAAATATTAAAATGTATAGAAATTTAAAATTAAATAATGGTAACTAAAAATCACACTCCAATTCATATTTTTACTAAAAATTCAAATTTTCTTTAAAAACTTAATTTTCACTTGTAGGTTTAATTTCCCATTTTCCCAGAAATAATAGTTTTTTACTATTAAAAATAGTCAATAGGATAAATTATTATTTTAATAGGAAAATACCATTAAATACTAGAAAATACCATGACATTGGAGTTTATATGAAAAGATTTATTTTTTGTATACTATTAAATCAATATTTGTCCTATTGACCAATTTTAATGGGATTTGAGGGAATTTTTTTCTGGGTGTACACAACAAAATGAGAAAAAAGTTTGCGCAGTAAATGGCACTATTTTTGTATTATTGGCAATGACACGCAGAATTTGAATATATTAATTACAAAAATTTCTATGGATAGGTTTACGAGATATCGGCCAATAACTTTTAAACCGGGCTTTCAAAAAGGTGGTCACATTTATTTGCAAATATTTCGCGTTTTAAATAACTTGTTTGATCAAATTTAATACTAAATAAAAGATAATTTAATAGCCCTATTCTGGCATTGTGAGTGCTCACAAGTCAGATGAGAGGCGTTTTTCTTGTTAGAATATTTATGATTGAAATCTCAAATTCGTATTCTGCCAAAGATCTAACAAAAAAGCTCTCAAGAAATACCCCACGATGTGGGGAAGAGAGTTTCATGTCACATTTGAAGTTTTTATTTTAATTAATTGGAAAAAATGTAAAATAAACAATTTTAAAACATTAGAATTGTCTTTAGTTTTCAGTTTTAAAGACTAATAAGCATTCCAAAAATGCATTTTATTCATTTAAATAGTGTCAATTTATGATCAAAGTTCGTGAATTATCAATTTAACTGAAATGCTAAGTGTTGGATGTGTTTTAAGTGTAAAATCAACCTCTTCTCATCCAGCTGCATTGGTTTTAATTCTAACCAGCATTTTGAGTTTTTGTTGGGGCAGTTTGTGTAATAGATAACGGACCCACTTAATTAATAACCAATATAATTAATATTAAAAAAAACCAGAAGTTTCGACGCTATTTGTACGTTGTGATCTACTACATTGAGCATCACAGATTTCCTAATACTTGTGACACTATCAGAGTCTCAATTTGTTTACATCTCAATTTGAGATTCACCCCAATTTTTGAGAGGTTTTTGACGTAAAATTCTGTTGTGAGAATTTGTGATGCTCGTCAGAATAGGGCTATAAAATCCAAAAACATTTCTCACAACATTTTGAAATTGGTTTACTGGTTTGAGAGAATTCGATAGAACAAGTCGAAAAAAGCATCAAAGATGCATTTTAAAAATTGGGAGAAATCTAAAAAGGCGAAATGATTCACAGTCTGTGATATTCCAAAATTAGTCTGCAACTTTTTTTTTTAAAGAAAACGACGTAAAAATAAAATAAATCTATGGATACATTTTGAGGTCAGAAAAAATCATATAAAGCATTAGAATTGGGTGTAAACTAATAAAATCTCATTTTGTGTTCTTATACCCTACACCCATGGGTAACAGTTTATTCTATGTAGTATATGAGGATATTTTAGAGCATCTTAGAAGGCTTGACCGGTATGAAAAGTATATTCTTTCTTGATCAGCATCACTTTTCGAGTCGATTTAGACATGGCCGTCTGTCTGTCTGCCTATACACGATAACTTAATAAATACTATTCCGAATGCGATGAACTTTAACTTTAATATATTCTAGTAGAAAAGTACTTTTAAGTTCGAAAATGAGTCAAATTAGTCAAGGTACTCAACTAGATCCCTTACCAGATATGGGTTTACTTTTTAGGATTCCATATCTCGTAAAGTAAAGTTAAAAAATTTAAAAATAATTACAAACAATCATCTATCAATACGTGCTCAAAAAATTGGCGTGATTGCCCCACATTTTTTTTTTAAGCCTATTTATATAGCAATCAATTATAATGCTTTATGATAATTTTTTTATCAGCAAATGTTACCCATATATTTTAGTCATTGATAGCTCAATTTCTTCGAAAGAGTGTGGATTAATTTGAAATATTACAATTTAATTTTAAATTTTAGCCGCGGTAGCTCAGTGCTTAGTGCGTTGGACTGCGAGCCGAAAGGTCCCCGGTTCAAGTCTGGACTGGGGCTAACAACATCTTTTCATAGAAACATTTTCCTATACCACGCTACCTCTCGGCAGTAAATGGCAAACCTACGAGATTAAAACATTGCCTATGAGAAGCTCTCACCTGCCGTTCGGATTCGGCAATAAACTGTAGGTCCCACCACTTTGAGTACAAATATAACACGCACAGCTCAAAATGGTGAGAGAGCTCGACCTAAGTTCTTATAGAACTGTAGTGCCAAACTATTATTATTATAATTTTAAATGCATTTTTTAATTAAAATTTTTGTTGAAAAAATACTTGTTCAAGTTCTTCTATCGAGTTCTATTAAACTAGTAAATGAATTTAGAAATGATATGAGAAATGTTTATTGAATGTTTAAATACCTTTCATTTGATATAACTATTGATCATGTGAGTTATTTGGAACGCGAGCTATTTACAAATATATGTACCCCATATTTGAAAGTTCGGTTCAAAAGTCTTTGGCCGATATTTTGTAAACCTATCCAAAGAAAAAGTTTTAAACAATCAGGGAGTCAATTCTACATAATAAAAAAATAGTCTTGATTAATTTAGTTTTCACTTAAATTATATTATTAACAAAAATATTTATAACAATTTTCATTTAAATATTTCGAATTGCAAGAATTATAAAGAATGGTGTAAATAACCCAATTGCGTCAGGTCAAAGATAACGAAGCAACAGATTTCATTAAAAATGTTATAATAATTTTACTATCAGCTGTTTCTTAAAATATACAAAATATAATAGGCAAGCACTCACTACCACTAAAAAAAAAATAAATGCTGATAAGCTACAATTTAAAGCTGACAGCAGGCAACAAATGTTTTTTTTATCGGTAGTATTCCTGATAATATACTACACAGATAAAAAAAGTTTATTCAATTACAAAAAATATAAAACAGCGCAATTGTGAAAACATAAAACATTTTTCCGTACGGTAATATTTTGCGTTTAGATTCATAACGAAAAATGTTCAATAGGGTTTAATATAAATTTCAGAATTTTAAGTAATCAATAAATGAATTTTCAACTTTTAGGATATTGTACATTTTGTTAATATACACCTATTTATCAAATTTCTGAATTTTTTCGTTATATTTAAAAACCTATTTATTGTATTAACGAATGTTTTCACAAAAACATATTTTTGAATGTACATATTTCATACTTAAAATATAATTTATTTATATTAATTGAATAAAAAAAAAGGCGCCATGAACTGAGATAAAGCATTGAGAATAAAAATGGTGTACAATGTATTCAGGGCAAATTTGTTAACATCACATTTTTCCCACTGAGCTGTAGTTTGAATACAGCCCTATTCTAGCGAGCAATGACAATTGTTATCAATAACAATTAATACAAATGACAATTGATTCTGAATTTACGTCAATAAACATAGAAAATAAAATTGACAGAATACGAAATTGTGACAAAGCGCACTATTGTGACCGATTTGAATTTGTGACTCTTGCCAGAAGAGGGCTATTAGTTTCGTTTTTAATAGATTTTAATTTTTTGATTTTCAAAATATAAATATCTTCAAAATATTTATAAACACAATTCATAAGAATTATGCACAGATTTTTGTTCTGTGTAGAGATCAACAGACTGACAGACATGCATGTCGTCGTATTAGGAATTTAGCATTTTGTTAACAAATTGAAAAACGACAGCAAACAAATAAATACCAATTGGAAAATGTGTTTTACACAAAATTCATTTCGTTATTTTTTTTTTTAGTGCTACACACTAAGCATATAAGTAATTTGAAACCTTGTTTTCCGCTAATGTTTTCCAATTAAATTCGACGAAGTTGTAAAAACAAGTAGGGGGTGTAGTAAATGACCACCCTGGTGCTGGTCATGATTTCCAGTAAAGAGTTGCGTCACTTTTCTGTTTTTCATTCCGGAGTTTTTGTTTTTTGTTTTTTTTTTGTTTCAGTTATACGAATAATTTATCGCATTGCACATGTTTGTGTTTGTTTAGGTATTTCTTACGTTTTTCTGGGTCAACGAAAAGTAGCGCAGCAAAACACAATGATAAATAGACGTAGAACAGGAAAAGTTTTGGAAACTTGTAAAATATATTATATAACATAAGTTATAGTTACTGCTATTAATGCACTAAAGACAGATGTGAAAGTTGCTCGAAGAACAAAATTTAAAACTTTTGTAAGAATTCAAAAGTTTTTTTTTTAGAATTAAACACTTTATTTAGAATTGTAAACTTTCTAACCTATACTGTGAAAAAAATGCATTTTTTTAATTAACATTCAATTGTTATGTGCAACGCTTTAACTACATACATTGTATTGAAAAATAAATGAATTAATGTCGGCTCACATTTCATTATCGGACTTTCAAATTGATTTTGAAACTAAATTGAATCGCGTTTCGCATAATTAAAGATCTAACAATCAAGCCTTATTAATTAGTCAATGCAACGTCCATTAGCGTCCGACTTGAAGAGGATTTGAGTGGTGTTTTTTTTTCTTATATAGTATATATTTTTTATAATGCTGGGGTGCGGCTCAATGGAATGAAGAGCTCACTATATTAACTCATTCACAAATCGAAACTCGGACAAAAAAACAGAGTGGTTTTGCAAAAAAAAAATGATAAAACCATAAACACACTAGTAATACAAACAAAAAGTACGTCGTCTACCTGAAAATACTTAAAGTAGGTTTGACTCACAACCTGAGCTGGGTCTATGAATAATCTAATCATGTCTTAAGCTATGACAATGTCTGAAAAACACGTACGAGGCGTGGTGTTTGATATACATAATTCTCTGGTTGCTGCTATTTTGTTGACATTTTTGGGATATTTTGCATTTTAATAAAACAAAAAAGTAAATTTATGGTACAACTTATTGTCTAGGAGAGCTTTAATGCTATGGTTTAGGGAATGTGCTAATTAAATGACATTCGCGAAAATGACAGCAAAGTTTATAATTCATTTTTAAAACAAAATGAAGGTTTTTAATATAAATAAAACCATAATTTGAAAGCATTTAAGTAAAAGCTGCACATATTGAATTTTAATTTTGTGGGTGGGTCCCTTGATATAAACATGTTAACTACACTACTCAACAAAATGACCAAAAAAATTGTCCTATGGACATCCCATACATCAATTATTTATAATAGGAAAACTGAGTATGCAACTTAAAAGTATGCCGCATAACCATAGACAATTTGAAGTCAACTTTAAATTTAAAATCAGCTTTTTGACAACTTATTCTATACAAAATATGTCAAAAAAGTCGAATTTATTTTTAAAGTCGACTTTAAATTGTCTATGATAATCCATCTACATTTTAAAACACCGTTGATATTTTTCCATATAAATAAAAATTTAATTTGTTATGAAATTCATAGTAAATACACAATATTGAGGGTAATTTTATGTATGCATTTATTTCTGTGCTAATGCATAAAGAATACGCTAAATTGTGAACGCATAGAAACAAAAATAAAAGACGATGCGAACTCTTAACAGATGTTTCAAAAATAAAATCGAAGAAATGCATGGAAAATTCAACACAAAATCAAGTACTCGCAAGAACTCGCAACAAAAGTGGAAAAATCGATAAAGAGATGGTGCTGCTGATGATGATGACGAAGAAGAATAATGTAAGGTTGCCACGAGGGCGGCAAGCGAGTACTTCACTGATTGCTATACAAAAAATAAAGCCCTGCGGCCTAAAAAATAAACACAAAATAACAAAAACCATGCTGCAAACAACACAAAACCTGGAGGGGCAGGCAGGCAGACCGGTCGAACAAACGAACGAACGACCGACCGACCAAAAGTCAGTCTATTCAAGTACATACGTGGTTTAAATGCCTCTTGCATACGGCAACTAAATATATGGAGATATAAAAAACATGATGTATTAAATAACAAAATGAAAAAATACAAAAAAAAAATAAAGAAGAAAAACAAAAATGCAAAAAAAAGTGTAGAAGTTGTATAAAGAGAAAAAAACTACGTAGTGCTGCTGTTCAGAAGCGACAAGGCAACGTCAAGAGAATTGCAGAAAAGTCGTTGCAATTGCAGGCAAGCGTAACTAGAGATGGGCGCGTGCCGTACATTTTTGGTGTTACGCCCGAAAATCTGAGTTCGTGCGTGCAAATTTCCGTGCGTGCTAGTTGTTGTCGTGCACGTGCGTGTCCGTGCCTCCAAAATCAGGCACGCGCCAATTAAATATTTTTTTGAAAGTTTCTATTCCATACATACATTTTTTAATAACTGTTCCGATTCCGGTTCTTTGCGTGTCCTGACGGGAATCTATTCCGGTTCTGGTTCCGAGATTTTTAAAATAGTGTTTGCAATTCTATCGAAAAAAAAAAATATGTGTTCCGAATACAGTTCCAATTCCACACATTTTTAATTCCGGTTCCAAAAATCTAAATGGTTCAGTTATTAATTTTCACGCTTTTTCGTGTTTCTTCGTGTCTTTTTAAATACCGTGCTTCTCGTGCGTGCCTGCAACTTTAGTCGTCGGTCTCGTGCGTGTCACCTATCGTCGTGACAGTACCATCAATAACCGGCACGCGCTCATCTCTAAGCGTAACCAACAAAAGGGTAAAATAAAAATATAAAATACAAAAAAATAAAACAGATTGTCAGCGAAATAAACTGTACGCTATAGGCGAAAGAAGTGTCTTTAAGATACACTTAAAAAGTGCCAAAAACAAAAAAAAAAACAAAAAGTGTAGTCATTTTTTAAGGGGTTGTTACAGAATGTGAGAAATTTTACTTTATTTGACAACAAAAATCGAATAGTATTCGTTACACAGAACTTTAACGGATAGAATTCAAATGAAATACGAGCACACAGAAAACAGATTTGTTGCGGCAACCAACGAAATTGCCCTACCGAATCATTCGATTATGGCAACAACTGATAATGTAGTTGCGACAACCTCTTAACTCGGTAGTCTCAACCTCCTAGTCGGTGAGAATAAGGTTGTGGCAACCATCAAATCGGTGAACATGACGTTGAGGTAACCTCCAAAGTGGTGATCACGAGGTTGCCGCAACCTCCAAATTGGTGCGCATGGGGTTGTCGCAACCTCCTAGTCGGTAAGTATGAGGTTCACTTAACCTACAATTATAATTTTATTATAATAATGTTATTTATGTTTTCTATATTATATAATGTATTCTATATGTATTATAGTTGCGTAAATATGTCGCAGACACAATATAGAAGTATATCTACTAATTCTTGCTCCCTGAAAAAAAAAACACTATGAAAAGATACATGTATTTATGCATGCATTTATTTTTTATTTCCTCATAACCAATAAATAATGAAACTATTTCTATTGGCACATATGTATACATATTTTTTATTTATATTATATATCACTAGCTAATGAGCAATTTGTATTAAATAAATATATTATTTTATTAATATTTGTATATTTATTTCACAATATAACTTAATTAATGAATTTCCTATTGTTTTCGACATGTGAAAATTTTTGACGTTTATTTATTTCTGCATATATCCATAATTGTTGACAAGAAACTGGCAACCGAACTGCTGATAGACATGAGGTTCGCGTTTGTCATTTATTTTGTTGATACAACAACTTACTCAATCACCGTTGGTAGAATGAAAAATGCAATCATGAGGTTACGGCAAACGAACGTGCAGTTGCGCGGCATAACATTTCGGTTGTAGAAAAATAAGGTACGTTCATTTTAATGACATGAGGTTACAACAAATGTATTTCGGTTGCAAGACTGAAACGTTTCAGTCTTGCAACCTCATGCCAAAAGAGGATTTTTCTGTGTGTGAATTTTGTATTGAAAAATCGAATTCTGAAACTGAATTCTGAACATTCGATCGAATTAAAATGTGAATACAATTGTGAACAACAGTTGAAGCATTTCGAGTGATAATTTGTTAAAGCTAGCCTTTTTTACATCCTCCCCTTAACAGAATACAATAAGGAATCCTTAACAACTACATAATACTGATTAGTCTCATTTTAAATTCACATAAAGTAATCCGATCTATTTTTTACGAAGAAATCTGATATATAGCCTTCTTAATTAAGGTAACCTGATCTGACACTTTGTAAATAAAACGTGATTGGAAATCATACTTTTGCATTCTGATTGGGCTATTATTAAAATCCTTATTAAAAGAATTTCTTTGAGAGTTTTGTTAATAATAAAATTCGATTAACTAATATAGAAAAATAAAGATGTTCAAATAATAACCTGTTTTGATCCTGAACTAAATATATCCACTGCTGGATAAATTTAATTTATGATAATTTTTAATTCCTAATTTATGATAATTGGTTTTAAGTTCCTTCTGCAAGTTTGAGTCAAGATATTGAAAATATGGATAAAATTTGTTATAAAACGTAAAACTTAACACACAATTGAAATCGAGAGAAAGAGGACAATCGAAACCAATATCGTAAATGTTAAACGATTGAAATTCAATTCTTTATGACTCTATGTTAAAACTCTAAAATGAATGTAATTTTTAGTGTGTGTGCGAGTTCGAATAAATTGCTGACTAAACTAAATTGGACGGGTTTTTATTCGATTGTCATTCGGTAACCGGTAATTATTAAATTCGCTAATAAATCGATTATCAAATGTCTGTTTGGTGTCTTCCAATTTATTTCAATTTAGTCAAAAATTTGCTAAATTGAAAATTAATGGCTCCATTGCCGACAATATTGAGTTTAGTCAGCAATTTAGTCGAACTCGCACACACCCTTTTTTAACAAAAACAAATTTAACTAAGAATTATACTTTTTATTTTTTAGTGCTTATACAAAACACAATTTTAAATGCTTTAAAAAATATTTCGTACAACTAAAAATACAACTATAAAATATAATTATAAGTGCCACGCCGTGCCTACATTTAAAAATCAAAATCTATAAAATAGAAATAACGTCAGCTTCTCTGAATTATGAACAAATCGTATTGAAATAAATTATTAGCAAAATTTGCATTATTGGAAAAATAACAAAAAAAACAAAAATAAAAAAAACAGCTAGCTGTTGGTTGAGGTCAGTTGCTTATATTTGAATAATGATTAGTACAAAGCATCAATATCGTCGCCATCGTCATCATAAACTAACTAACTACGCGTATCGACAAATTTGGAAAATTATTTCGCGGAATTAAATAAGATGAATCATAGAACCAACATGCGTTGAAGTCCCAAAAATAAGTCAACATGTTTTTTTGGCATTTGAAATTGCAACTTTAGACATCATTTAATTTAAATATTAACTATTTAACACTTTATTGACCAAGTTTTTTTTAATGAATTGAAAATATTTATTAAAGAATTTTTGAAAAACAAATATTTATTACTAAAAATTAAAATATTGCATAACAATGAGGCATATAGCTACTTTTGGTCGAATTTTATATAAATATTTTCATACATACGTTTTAAAATTTGATATCACAATACAAAAAATAGTTTTTCAAATCAAACCGTTGGTTTGTATTAAGATTAGAGATGGGCGCGTGTCTGTTTTTGATGGCACGGACACGCTCGGGCAGGCCGATAGGTGACACGCACTAGCACGAGCCCGACGATTAAATTTAAAGGCACGCACGCGAAGCACAATAAAGCACGGGTTTTAAAAAGACACGAAGAAACACGGAAAAACGCGACAAAACACGGAAAAGCATGACAAAACAGGAAAAAAAGCACGGAAAAACATGAAAAAGCAAGCGAAACGTAAAAAATGATACTGGAGCCGTTTAGAATTTTGGAATCGGAATCGTTATTAAAAATGTGTGCAACCGGAACTGGAGTCGTAACCCACATATTTGTTTCTGGTTGGAATCGCTATTTTAAAAATCTCGGAACCAGAACCGGAACAGATATTACAATCCCTGTCAGGGAACGCAAAGAACCGGAATTGGAACCGTTATTAAAAATGTATGAAAGCAAAATTGAAACCAGAACCGCAAAATAATTCAAAAATTAAGTTAGATCTTGTTTTTATACCCTACACTAAGAGTGAAAGGGTATATTCAGTTTGGTACGCCGTTTGTAACACCCTGAAGAAAGCATCTCCGGTATGGAAAAGTATATATATTCTTGAACAGCATGACCTCCTGAGTCGATTTAGCGTCCGTCTGTCTGTCTGTCCGTCTGTCCTTCTGTCCTTCTGTCTGTTGAAATCACGATTACGGAAAAAGTAGAAGAGCTAGAGCAATGAAACTTTAGATTTAGATTACTTATATATTTAAACTGTCTGAACAAGAAAATTGGCATGATAGATCTATTGTGACCTGAGAACCGACCACTTATGTTCAAATACCTCATATAAAATTTGCATCTACAGATCAATTTTACTGTATACGTGCTTAGGTAAACTTTTTTGGTCAAATATATATTGACATCATGCTGAAATACATGAAAATAATGTTTTCCTGCGAAACGATCGAAATTTGGTGCACCTACCCATACGTAAATATGGGTATCAAATGAATGGAAATTCTTCAGTGATGGAAAGTTTGAAGTTATTTTCAGGATTCGTATACCCTGGTGACCTGTATACAAATTTGAATGTTAACCGCACATATGTGTAGGGTATTTATAGTCGGCTTAGACCGACTATAATTTTAATGATCCTAACTATCATAATAACACCTACTTTAAAATTTCCCAAGTGATCTAACCTTCCCCCTGTAGCCGCGGTACCTCAGTGGTTAGTGCGTTGGACTGCGAGTCGAAAGGTCCCCGGTTCAAGCCTAGACTGGGCTAACAACATCTTTTCATAGAAACATTTTTCTATACCGCGCTACCTCTCGTCAGTAAATGGCAAACCTACGAGAGTAAAACATTGTTTATGAAAAGCTCTCACCCGCCGTTCGGATTCGGCAATAAAGGTCCCACCACTTTGAGTACAAATATAACACGCACAGCTCAAAATGGTGAGAGAGCTCGGCCGAAGTTCTATACAGGACTGTAGCGCCAAACTATTATTATTAAAAAAATTGGGGTAAAAAAAAAATCTTTAAGAAGCGCGTGTCTGATTTTGGAGGCACGACAACAACTAGCTCGCACGAACTCAGATTTTCGAGCGTGACACGAAAAAAAGAACGGAACGCGCTCATCTCTAATTAGGATAATATTCGGGCATGTTTTAGCTTTCCAATGATTTCGTATTAAAATTTCCATTTAAATGATTTTCAGTACTCTTTCTCAATACAAAAAATAATTTTTTAGACGATTCGTATCGGTAAACAGTTGGAATTAATTTTAAAATTATGTTTTCATATAAATCCATTTAAATTCGATTAAAATATACAAACAATATATTTAATTTTAAACACTTGAATGATTAAGTTTGTGAATTGAATTGAAAAGATTTATAAAAATTGACAAAACATTTTTTTTTCCAATCTACAATACAAGTAGCCATTTTCACAATAACTCTCACTTAACTCTCACTTAAATCGGTAGTTAGTGCTTAACCGAAGATGATGATGATGAAAACTGTCATTAAACAAAAATAAAACTTTAAACATCATGAAATTAATTATTTCCATGCACTAAAGGGTTAAACACTTGAATCTTTTTAGATATTTATAAATAAAAATGCAACAACAATTACAAAAAGCAACAATAACCAAATTTTACGCTCATCAATCAACATACAAACAAATTTAAGTGTAAAATTAAAAAGAAAAAAAAAATAACAACAAATTCAAAATTGCTATTTTTTTTCGCAGACATCATGGTCGATGACTCACTGCCACGCTTGGTTGATATTTGTTGTGGATTTAGAGATCAGCTGGCACCTGCGTGGATCAGAGGCGCAGTCAAAGTGATTGAAAATATATAGATATTTGTAGAAGACGAACCACAAAAACGAAAACAAAAACCACACACAGAAACAAGTGGCAGTCAAAACCAATTAAATATAGATCGATCCAACTCAGTAGTAAAAGTTCATGGTTTAATTGAAATGCTAAAGTTTGTGTTGATGCGAAATGTTTATTTGAGTTTTGTTCTGCTTTTTCAACAACAAATACATGTTCTGCTCCAGTTTGTTGATTTGCCAAGAAGCTTAAAATGTTTGCAAAGTTCTCTATTCATGTTGGTCGTTTCTTTTTTCAATTTTCGATTAGTTCTGCAAATGTGTTATTGAGATTCAAAGCGTCACAATGCGATGTCTTCATTTTGTACACTTTAATTTTTTTTCTATTCTTTTTACAATTTGATTTATTTTATAAATCATATGAATTTTGTATTTTCAAATTAAAATCTTAATATATGTTTTTTTTTTTTGGAGTCAATTCCATAATATTTGTTTTATTTAATGTCATTATTTTGGTAGCTTACAAAAATTTTGAATAAATAATGCAGTACTTTTTAATTTTCAATTGAAATGATTTATAAAATTCAATTTAAACAAATATATTTTGGGTTTCTCCATACAAAACAGATACCTCAAAGAACCGGAATCCGAGCCTAAACGATTTCGATTTTTGGAGCCGGAAGAGGAATTTATGTTAGACATTTTTAAACTACAACCGATGTTCTTAATGGTGGTAGTCCCTGTCAGGGACTGCAAAAAACCGCAATTGGAATCGTTAGAAACGGAAAAGGAGAACTGTTTTAAAAAAATATGTGAAACCGGTATCGGAAACTATATAACTTTTTCTGCTTAGAACCGGAATCGCGTTTTCAAAAATCTCGGGACCGAATCCGATATTCTCTAATACAAAATAAACGTATTTCCATTGAATTCAATCCTTTAACGTTATGTGTAACGTATTCAATTTGATTTCTCTTGTCAAATATTTAAATTTCGATCGAAATTGAATTTTAAAATATGCCTGAATGTTCCAATTTTTGTTTAAGATCTTATGAAAAGTTCAATTCGTTTGAATGTGTTTCTTTGCTGTTCCAAAATTAAATTTTTTAATAGAAAAAAACGTATTAAAATTCATTCAAGTTCTGTTAAACGAATTTCTTTGGATTTTGTTGCCGAAAATTTTAATTTCGGCAACAGAATTTGCTCTTGAAGTTTTGAAGTTCATTTTTTGAGTAAGTTATCAGTCAAAAACATTTAAATTTTTAACTATCAACATAAGATGATAAAAATGTATTTTAAACAACGAATAAGGATCAATTTTTTTAGTGCAATTGTGGTTTTTCAGTCTAATTATGGTTTATAGATATGAAAAACTTACGATTTGATATTTTCCATGAATTTCAAATCATCGTTTAAACCGTTTAAACATGGTTTGAAATATGTTTTAAATAAAAGAGACGACTAATTAAATTTAGTTTCAAATATAACCTAAAATGTCAAAATAAATAGAGTTCTTAAAAAAAAAAACGGCAAAATTCTCATTTTCAACACTTTTATTTGTAAAAATTGGATATTTTTGTTCTCAAACTGAGAAAAATTTGATATTCCGTGAAATTTGAATGTGACAACTTTGCGTAGAACTCTTTTTTCCAAACTCCTTCAAATCTAAAAAAAAAAACTCCCTATTGGCCCCAATCTATATAGCAAACAAACACACGCCGCAATATTCAAAACATTGTTCACCCACATTTTGCAGCCACCTGACATGCGGTGAGATTGTTTTTTTTTTGTTTAATGCTATTTTTAAATTTTATAAATATTTTAAAATATTTGCGTGCTGTGCCCTTGAAGCTGTTGTATGATCTTCTATATCTTTTATTGCTATAGCTGCTGCTGTTTCTACTACTTCGCCTTCTTCCTCTTCTTCATCATCTTTACCACCTTTTTAGCCACTACATCGTTCGGTGGTTAAGACCAGTTTTGCCAGTTTGCTTTTGGCCATTTATCGCTTGTTTTTGCTTATTGTATTCTGTTCGCTGTATACTCAAGTAATGCGCTTCGTAATCAATTCTTCAATTTTTTCTTTTTTTTTTTACTGAAAAAATCAATGCAGATGCTGCCTCTGCAATATTTTGCAAATTTTCATTTTTAATTAGTTCCAGCAAAGCTTGAATAAATTATTTTCACAAGAATCAAATAAACTATAAACAAAAAAAACTTTCATTTACCATTTTTCCAGGCTTTTGCAACGGCAAGACAAAAATATATTTGCAATTTTCACACCAAATTAATGTAGTAGAAAAACTTGTTTTCCGTTTTTTTATTTTACACACCCCGTTGTGGTAGTAGCTCGTTTTCCTACTTTCTGTTATCTTTAGTTGGGAAAAATTTCAAGTTTTCACTTTTTCACTGAAAATTTGTTTTTTTTTATTTATTTATAACATGCAGTTTATGCAATTTTTTTTACACAATTTTGTTATCGTTTTTTTAAACAGCTTATATTGCAATTTCTTTATATATATATATATTTTTTTATTTAAATTCGATTTCGCGTTTTTCTCCGTTCGATTTGGTCGGCTGCTCGTTTGCAAATGAAGTTTGCTTGAAATTTTCCACTCGCGTAAAAGTCGTGAAGTTGTTGAAACGTCACTCAAAAAAGAGGGAACAAATTAGGGATATTTAAACAGGGTGTTTCTGTATCTTAAAAAGTTATATATATGAAAAATTTACTAATTTAAATGTAGAAAACAGATTTTTTTACTTTTTAATGAAGTAAATTCGAAAAAATTAGCATATTCACAGTTTATCGTATTTTAGTATAGTATTCGTACCATGTTGTATATATACGATACAATAACACATAAACGTCAATTTGTTGTTGCATCCCTCATAAAAGTGAAATACCACATGTGTTGTATTTGACAGTAGCCCTGAGGCATGTTTTTTAGTGTCGTATTTTGTGAAATGAAGAAAAATTGTGAAATTGAAGACAAATAGTGCGCATAAAATGTTAATTTATTTGTTTTACTTTGCAAATCGAGGAATATATATATGATAATTTCACAAAATCCTAATTTTATAAGAATCAGCTGCATTTATTTGACCCTAATATTTTAACAATCAGAAAAGTGGTGCTCATAGTTCAATTAACGTACTGTCGTAATCTTACAATGTCATACTAATATTATGAAACTGTGAATACTCTAAATGTGTCCGCAAGGTCATATATTGCCGTGTACTTATGGACATTCTCTATTAATTTTTCGACCTAAATTTCCGTTTAATAACACAATTTCTAAAGTTATTTTAATTTTAATTAAAATTCAAATTTGATTTTAGCCAAACAATTACTTACGAGGCGCAAAAATCCGAAAGAAAGGCACAAATCTCATATAACAAGCCCTTTTATAACAAACATAGGACTCCGCGCTGGAAGAGGGCACAACGGTGACATGGCTAATGTCAGGACAGCAGCGTTGTCGGTGACTGCTGCTGCTCAGCAGCCACCATGGCCTACTGTGGCCGCATGTCTTCAAGTATTTTCGATGTGACCGAGTTTGCGCGTTGTGGTTCTTGTCGCGATTTAGGTCTGCCGCGCAACTGCTTCTTTGGGTGTTGTGCGGTGATGATCGGTAAACCCAATAAGTACTTTTTTTGCGAGCGCCTATCTTCTCCTTGCTTGACGTCATTCAGATGCAATGTGTGCTCACATTGGTGGTGAGATTGCCCAAGGCGGCCCGTTTAATTTTGTCATTTTCAAAGGACTATTTTCAGACTTCCGTTTGCCGCGTGACATTCCAACAGCGTATCTAAAATAAACAATGTAAAACTAAAGAAATTTAAATATATTTATTAATTTTATTAGTAACTTACAATTTTTGAGACAATTTGTTTGAATTTATTTTAAAATATTTAAAACAATAACAATGTTTGGCATATCAAAACAGAGCTGCCACATTATTTTATGTAATTTTCAAATGTCAATGGAATATTGTAAAATGTAACAATATATTTCAATGCGTGTATATTTATATTTTATTTTGTACGCTACATTTGGTTAACCGGAATTTTTGAAATTTTTAACGCTATTTTTTATTTCGGAAAATTTGATATAGTTAGGTTAAAAATTGATGCATATGTAACATAAGACATGAATCGAAACCCAAGAATGTCCTATTTGGACTACAAAAGGAATTTCAGCCATTCTAAATCTTAATAATTTGCCTACAATCATTAAAAAATACCATATTATACACTTAAATTCATATATATGGCGAATCTTTTCGTTTTTTATCCATACTTTTTACTGGTACAAGATAAAATAGTAGAGTAAAGGGATTTACTGTTTGTTTTTAATGCACCTATCGATTGGAATAATTATTTTAAAATGATTTGCCAATTTGAAAAAAATATTTTATAGCATGAACCGTTCCCCTTATTTAGGAAAAAACATAGAATTAAAAAGGAAAGGAAGGTCCATGTTAACCATAAATAATTTATAATTTTTTCACGATTATCTTTTTTTTCGCCAGTTCCATTTATAGATCTGAGTAGTAGCCAGACGCCTTGCAACACAGCCTTCCAAGTTTAAGGACGGAAGTTCATACATGTAAGATTACTTATATGTTTGAATAGTCGACATACGCCATGCCCTATAACCCTTTTTGGGTGTAAATAACAAGGAATTAAAACAATTTTTTTTTTCAATTAGGTAATAGTTACAATTGAAAGGTTTTCGTTTTTGCTTCGTCTTCACAATTAGACAAACATATAGTAAAATTAATTTACGAAGAAAAGTGTATGATGAATTGAATTACTTGAGTACAAAAATCTAAAATGTCAAAAAATAAACCTGAGAGTTAAATTTTAAATCGTTTGTTTGCTGGGTTATGCGTTAAAAGTTGAATTTTAGACATTTTGTATACAATTCTAGGCAGTATTAATGTTCTGAAAAGTATGTTTTTTTTTTAATAAATCAGAATAACAACATTTTATGCATAATTTTAGCAAATAAAATAAACATTTCCAATAGTTTAAAAATAAATAAATAAATAGGTGTCAAAATGAGCGCGCAGATCCATTGCCATCTCTTTCATACATGAAGGTGAACCTACCAAAATTCTCAGTGTATCAACCTCTGACGCAACTAAACAGGCGCACAATATAAAACCTATTACTGTAGTTGTCACCTTCTTACACATGCATAATATGGATAAAAAGCGAATTTTACGTCAATTTTCCTCAAATGACGAACAACGTTGACCATCGCTATGAATTTCAGTGTACTTCGTCTGCTTAACGGATTCGGTTGTGCTCTTCGTGGAAAAAGTTAAATATTTGTGATGTGCTGTGAAAAAATAGTTAAAAATATTTATAAAATATCCAACGCAGACGTTGTCTTCTTCTTCTGCTGAAGTGTGAAAAAAAGTAGAAATAAGAGAAAAAAACCAAAGCAAAAATAAAAAACCGAAGAAGAGCGAGGCGCACACACACGCGAACACACATTAATTTTGAGAACGAACGAAATTTTCTCAAATATTTTTACACACATTTATTTTTTCAAAATCGAAGCCCAAAGAAAGTCAAAAATCAAATGATTCAAAATCGCATACAAATATAAGCATAAAGTTGAAACTCTTGATATGCAAGTTGTGCAAAAATTGTCGAAAGTTATAGTAAGGTGCAAATAACGTGGAAAAGCTGAAACTAAAATTTTAATTAAAATTGAACGCAATAATTGTGTCGGCGCAAAGAAACGAACGGCGACGGCCAGAGCAACGGCGGAAGAAAATTTCTGTGCGCTTCGGTAATTAAATTAAATAAAAATGTTAAATACAAAAACAAATGTTAATTGTGCAGACACAGCAAATGTATAAAGTAATATTACAAATAATAATTAGTATAATATAAAATGTTTAAAGATTGCAAAAATTTTGTGTCTCATTTTAGAATTTAAAAACATATTTTTAAATGTGTGCAATAAATTATGCTAAATTTGAGATTTGCGGTTTGTAATTACCGCAAATTATGAACAAATGGTGTTTTTTTGGATTTCTTGGTTGTGAAAAAAATTTCACTTCGATTTTTTCCTCATCCACTACGAACGGGAAATGTCGGAAATATAGTACTTATTATTTTCCCCTATACTTATTGCTGCTTTTGTACGCATGTCATATAGTTGCGCTGCTCTAACATGTGGGTTGTTCAATGATTTCACCTAATATAAGCGTTCGTGTGTTTCTACTCTTTGTGCTCGTTAATTTGTTACTCGTTATAAATTTGCTTTATTTGTTGTTTTTTTACGACGTCGTCGTCTGTCTACTCGTTCTTTTCTTATCGTGGTCAAGTTGTGCTCTTCCTGTGGGTGTGTTGAGTTTTTTTTTAATTTTATCCTGTAGGTTGGAACTTTTAAAACAATGTATTTCGCTTTTGATTTTAATTAGAATGGTTTCCAGTTTTTGTTGTAATTTTTTTTTGTATTTAAATTTATTTTAGATTTATTTTTTTTACAAAAAAAAAATATATATATATATTTTTAAAATTGTTTGTCAGAAAATTAAAAAAATAAAATGTACAATTTTGTTTTGAACCCATTTTATAACCTTCATAAAGCGGCAAAACGTGCCGCCAACAAACACTTATCATTGTTTTGGGTGGGCGCGTAAAAACCGTCTATACCCTCCCTTCGCAATGCGGGAACCTGGCGTAAAACACATGTTTAGCATTTTGCTCGCTGTTATTTCCACGCTTCTGCGATTGCTGCGACTGCTTCTTCAACATCATCTGCATTTTATTGTTGTTCCTTGTTTTTTTTTGTTATATCTTGTTCGTACTTTGCACGTAACTACGTGTGTTTGCATTTTGTTGTTATTTGGATTTACTTGCCAGCTACGTAGAGTTGCCAACACAATTACTAAAACAGTGCGCATAAAAATACCACAAAAGACAGAGTTACATTAATGCGAAATTTCCTAGCAAGGTTCATATTCTTCTCCTATTGGAGAAGATCTGCTCCATGCTTTTTAACACTTTACTCAGGTAGTGGCATTTTCACTTCTTTTTATTAATTATTTACTCCATTTTTAAGAAATCTACTCCCTGAATTTGTTGCAAGAAATTTTAAAATTTATTGTTGTGGTGAAGCGGCCGACGTTGTATTAGTCGACTACTACAGCACTTTTCCCGTTGATATAAAAATTTAAATGTGTTCGTCCATATAGTCAGACCAATTGAGAAACGCGTCGGGAGACATTTCCGACGGAATTGACAAAAAAGCAAATCGAAAATTTGCATCGGAAACAAATCAATCGAGTTTCCCGTCGTGAGAAAATTTACTGTAAAATGTTCTTACATTTTATATTTATGTGATAACATGAAATTTTTACATTTTTAGTAATTGATTGTAATTGAAAGTAGTTTAAAATGTGCAAATAGTTAAAAAATAATGTATTTCGACTGATTGGATGCTGCAAACTTGCTTAAATTGCTATGCAAATTTAACTATTTGAGTACCTACTGTCGCTAGCATATTAAAAATTAATTAAAAAAATAAAATTACAATCATTTTGTATTTGCAGTCATTTTAAAGTGTCAAATAGAGTACGTTTAATCAATAAAATTGAAAACAAATTTAATTTGTACTTCGAAATTTGGCATTTAATATCGAAATTGGTAGGAAAACTGTTCCTCGGAAAACTTGATTAGATTTTATTTTCCGTCGGAAGGAGAACAATCTGATGAGCTTCCGTTCATCGGGAACCTAGATTGGGCTGAGTATAACAAAATTAAAGTACACTTTTAATTTTCAAAAGTATAAATATATGAAAAAATGCTATTGAGATAATTGTCAAAATGTTTTTTTTTGATTTCTTAGTGTATTCTTATCTACTCCTTTAAATTATTTACTACTCTTTTTACATCACAGCTACTATATTTTGCAATATTTTCTCATTTACTAATTTTTACTACCTAAAATTTGAAAACCTACTTCATTTACGTTAACGAAAAGTGTGAACAGTTTTTCCTATTATTTTTTTGTTATTTCGGTACGGAATACTGGGAGCTTAATAGGCAATAATGTTTTTACTCTCATAGGTTTGCCATTGATCGCCGTTCGAATTCTATCACACGATAAACTAACAGAAAAAAAAATTATATAAAAAATATTTTTTGATATACGTTTTTATGGCGCATTTTTTTTTTATTAAGATTTAGAACGAAAAAGTGTGGCGTAATATAATATTATCTAATACATACGCCCCACATTTAAATCTTACTAAAAAGTTAACTTTAAATACGTATATTAAAAAATATTTTGTATTTCATTTTTTTTTATGCTGCAGTCGCGGTGAGTCGATGGTGAGGGACGTTTCGCTCGTTGTTCAACGCACTGCCTAATGCAGGCACTTTTGTATTGATTTACAGCCCTATTCTAGCGAGCAATGACAATTGTTATCAATAACAATTGATACAAATGACAATTGATTCTGACTTTAACGTCAATAAACATAGAAAATACAATTGACAGAATACGAAATTGTGACAAAGTACACTATTGTGACCGATTTGAATTTGTGACTCTTGCCGGAATAGGGCTATAAGGCGCTTTTGTATTGATTAAGTTAAAAATATGCGGTCTAGAGCAGACGCTATGTAATAAATAAACGATTTAATACAATTAAATTTTGTTATATTTTCATTTAATTTTTTTTATGTTTTGAATTAAATATTCAAAATAACTAACTTACCTGAATTTATTATTATCCACATTGCATATTTAATTAAACAGTAGATAAACTCGTATCTTGGCAACCCTGCAGCCCATGTATCTTCTTCTCAGCCGTTTTGTGCTATGCTTCCTCATTTGTTCGGCTTTGAAGTGTTGGCGATGTCGTTGTCGTCACTTTATTTATTTCTATTTTTTTTTTCCAATTCACTTTTATATTTTCAACTGTATTCTTTCAACTGATTTATATTCATATTTCTTGGCGGCAATTTTTTGTTGCTGTTTGTTTTACTCACTTTTTATCTGTTTATAAACTTTGGCAGCACGCTACAGTAGGGAACACTTTTTTTTTTTAATTTATTTTATTGATATCTGAAAAAAAACGAAATTTTAAATAAATGTTAATATAATTTCAATATGAGAAAGCTATTTTTGTATAAATGTTTTATTTTAATATGTATATATATATATATATATATATATATATATATATATATATATATATATATATATATTATTTTATATTGATAGAGATTTTTTTATAAATTTGCATTGATAAATGTTGGTACTTCTTATAGAAGTCAGGAGATGGGGATAAATAATGACGTATGACTATCGCTATCTTTAGTACGTAGATATTTAGCGTATTCACAGTTCGTCGTATTTTGTATTCGTATTTGGTATTCGTACCATGTAGTATATATACGATACAATAACACAGAAACGTCAATTTGTTGTTGCATCCCTTATAAAAGTGAAATATCACAAGTGTTGTATTTAAGAGTAGCCCTGAAACATATTTTTTGGTGTCGTATTTTGTGAATGTTGGAAAAATTGTAATTTTAAATATTAAAAGTGTCTTTCTTTTTAAATCGAGGAATATTTATGATAATTTCAATCAGCTGCATTTATTTTACGAAATATTTGAACAAGCAGTTTAGTTGCCGTACTGTCATATTCATACGATGTCGTACCTTTACCATGAAACTTTGAATACGCTAATTATGTATATACTTAGAATTCGAAATTCAAATATTTTTGTACGTGCTTAAGTCGGGATATGAACCATTCTGTTAAAATTACACGGTGTTATGCAAATTGTCTGGGAAGGAATTATCGGATAAAATTTAAAGAGAAAAAAATCTTACTTCTGCTAATTTTCAATACAAAATAAAAGTATTTCAATTGCTTTGCGGCCGGAATTTAATTACATTTTTATTCTCAAATAATTGAATTTCATCGAAAGTTGATTTTACAATACGCCCGAATGACTTGTTCAACGAGTTTGAATTAAGTACGTCTATAGTCAGAAAAAAATTATTAATATAAATCGAGAAATATACATCGCTATCAACTACCTGCTTATACAAATGTAGATGATGCCAAACCACAAACTTATGCCTAAATAAAATGTGTTAATTTTATTCGACAAAAAAACATCAAGAAATTGAATAGTCTACGTAGTCATCTTGATTTTGAAAAGAGCAACACATTGTCATGACTTTGTGCATATTCTATGTCGTCTAAATACAGTCCAGCTATAAGCGAAACCGATGACGAAGCAAAAAAAAAGTATATATAAAAAAAAAACATTGTACAAAATATAAAACTTCATTTTTTAATTTTGTAATTCGATGCTAATTTGTCGCCTGCTTCTTGCGTTGTTTTGCATGTGATGGCATTGTAGACGTCGACGACAGGGCGCCTAGAGGTGCCAGACATTTTTAAATATGCAAAGTTATAAAAATTGTATAAATATATTATTTAATTAACAGAACATCAAAAATAATTAAATCAATAAATTGATTCATCAATACATCAACATTTTTTAATTTTTTGTATTAAATATGTATTTTTTGATTTTTGGATTTATTATATGATTTATTTATTAGTTTATTGATTTTTTAATTAATTTATATATGAATTTTTTGATTTATTCATTAATTAATTTACGGTATAATTGTTTTGTTGACATATTAAGTAATTAATTTATTTATTTATTATTTATTTAATAATTCATTCAATGGATTATTGATTTTTTGATATCATGATATCATGATTGCATGATTTAATGATTTTTTGATATTAGAATAGTATCAATAAAAATAATTTAATTTCATGTATTTTTATTACAGATTTTCATTAAATCTGTTTCTAAAATGCTCTGAACACACACATAGACAACGCTTTCTCACTGCAACATGGCTTTAATTGTGCTGCGACGCTATAACTAACCAACTATATACACCTTGGATGTAGCCAAAGATAATTTTCAATATAATTAAAATATTGTCAAAAATATACAAAAACATATTTTTTCATAACGAAAACAGCTTGAACTGCACTTGAGATCAATCAGCGCGAAAGTGTCCATAAATGGTTTCTACTTTCATTGGCCTATTGGGTAAGTGTTTGATATAAATATATTAGGACTAATAATTTAAATTTTCTGTCTTCACCAACTGTTAGACATTCAATCATGGTGGGAGATACCGTGCATTTCACATTTTTGTTCATTGTTTAGCTCTGCTTTTGATTTGCCAGACATTGACATTGAGGTATGCACCAATCGTAACTAATCATCCAGTCAAAATCCTAATTAAATTCTTTCGTTTTGTAGGATTTGGAATCCGCTCTACTCTCCGATGGTACTGACGAAGATCAAATCGCCCTAGTGCCTGAGCTCATTGTGCGTCTTCTCAAGGGATGCGATGCGCTCAAGTCCGTCGCCAATGAAATCACGCACAGCAACTATCAGATGTTCTTGAGGCGTTATCTGCGCCAACAGTGTCCGCTACACAGCACCGCAAATCACTTTGACACCGACATCGATTTTCAGTCATTGCCCGTGCGTAAACGTCTGCAAATACTGCACGATCTGTGTCACTTTCGTCTGGACTCGGTCGATGTTCAGATTATACTCGGCAATTTAGAGGCGGACAGTTTGCGTGTCGAACCTCTCGGCTACGACGCCAAAAATTCGGGATATTGGTACTTTTATGGTACACGTTTGTATCGTGAGGATAAAGCAACAGCCTCATCAATAACATCTGCGGGCAGCGGTGCCATCTGGCAGGTGATCTGTTTCACGGAGAACGATTGGCAGACATTGGCCGGAAAATTTAAGTCGTCCACGCATGCCAAGGAGCGTGAGCTGTACCAGATACTAGCGGAGAATTTTCTGCCCAAATTGCCGCATTTGTTTCGTGAACGCGAAAAGTTGCGCAGACGCAAGTATGTCATAGAAAAGGGGACGGACTTTTAGTTGGCATAGTATCAGTTTTGGTTTGAAAAATTAAAAGTACGGTTTATAATTTTGAAGACTCGTTAATAAATCGTTTTTAAATGGCTTTTATGATCCGTTTTTTTTAATTTTTTTTTTTTTGGAATTTGGTTTTGTAATAATATTTTTTTTATAAATATTTCATATATTTTTTTTCATACGGTGTAAAAACTGCAATATCATGACCTTTTTTTCGAACCGGAACTGATTATCTGAATTTTTGACATATTTATCGATTAATTAACCTTTTCTCTTTCTTGTCGCCCATATTACAGACTACTGCAAGTGCGCAACTCTAGCCGCATACGCAATATTGTCGAGATCAAGGCGCGCCAGGAGCAAGAGCGCCAACAACGCGAACGTCAGCAGCGCGAACGACAGGAACGCGAACGCCAGGAGTACGAGCGCTTGCAGCGCGAACGTCAGGCGCAAGAACGGCTGCAGCGTGACGCACAGCAGCAAAGCAACAGCAGCAGTCATTTTGAGGCGCCGCAGAAACCCACATACAATCGCACAAGAAGACGGTTAGCGAATACAAATAGTGGCGACTTTTACTACTACTAAAAAACAAAAACGTCAAAACGAAATACAGAATATACTACACTGCAAAAATAGAAAGGACGACAAAAATAAAATACTACATAATTGCTACAAAAACGTTTGCTAAAAATATTATAAAAACGAAAAATACTATAAAAATTACGTTTACTACAAAAAGTACATATTAAACTTTCAAACAATACTCGATACCAAACTAATTACCAAAAGATACACAAAAGACGACCTTCAGACACGCACGCACGTACACACATATTAAATATATATATTGTTTCACACAAATATTTTTCATGCCTTCGCAAACATACACATCATAAGCTACACCACAACTACAAAAACACACACAGTCAGTGATCGCTACAAAGCCACAACATTTCAATTCATTTCAAAGCGCATTTGATTTTGTTCGCATTTCTTTTTATTAATCATTCTTATTAATAATATTTTATTATAGTTTGTCTCACTGTTTTATTTTCTGCATATTATTTATAACAAAAATAATTTAAAATCAAAAACACTAAAAAGAAAACTATAACAAATTAATCAACATTTGTTTGACACGACGCACTCGCGTAACACAAAATCATTTTTTGCATTTTCATGTAAGAAAATAAATAGTAATATTTAAAGAATTTACAAAAAAACTACTTTTGGCGCCAAAAAAATCAGAAAAAAGTTGAACAACTCACGCTGCGGCTGCCGTGTCAGACAAAACAACGCGCGACAAAGCGACACTGTATGATTGATTGATTTAATTTCATTTTTCTGCGTTTTTCGGATAGAATTGGATAACACACACATACAAGCGTTTGGTTTTGTGTTCTAAATAAAACACGTTATACGTAAGCATGCTTTTTCTTTCTTTTTAAATATACTTTTAAATGTTTTTTCTTGATTAAATTGGTAAATGTCAATAAAACACACACACACTTCAACTTTCTGTGAGTAATTTGTTAAATCATTGATTTTAAAAAATCAAAATTAATACTACGAATTGTAAAGCTTTTGCAATGTAAATAATGATAATACAAAAAAAAAATCATTGTAATAAATCTTCATATTCTGTATTTCGACACAAAAGACTATATCGTCGTTGTAGAACGAAACGTCACCAAATACATTTTTATGAAGAACTTAAATTTCGAGTTTATTGATAAATATTATAAAAAATAATAGATGCATTTTTAAAGTTGAAATATCAATTGATAGATTTACATTTTCTTATCATTTCATAAAGAAAATTAGATCATCGATTAAAAATTGGCAGATATATAAAGATTTTTGTAAATTAATATTTGGCATTTTGAAAATGTATTTGGTGACTTTTCGTTCTACAACGACGATATGCTTTTTTAAAAAAATCTGATTTTTAAATAGTATAAAATTCATTTAATCATTCGAAATACCGTAAACTGCATAAAAAAAAACTGAATAATGAATAACTAAGTGAAATAATTTAAATAGTAACCCGGCAAACACACTCTCGATAGTATTTAATTTCTATATCGTTTCGAATTCTAATCGATATCGTTATAGTCTTTGGACTTCAATAAATTTGAACGGAATACGGCGAAAAATGCGCGGCCGAACATTGAAAACAATAACAAATTTTCCGCTCAGCCGACGCCAGACGTCTGCCGCCGCCGTCGTTTTCGGGCGTTCTCCGATTTGTTGCTTGCCGTATTTTGTTAAGAAAGTAAATTGTAGAATTTGTGAACAAATTAATATTTTATTGTGCAACAAGCAGAAAACCAATTGTTATTGAAGGAAACAAATAAGTAACATACAAAAATTAGTATTATTTAAGTAATATAAATTAATTTAATAAAGAAACAAATAAATGAAAAAGTGCGAAGCTCGAAATTCAATTACTTCTCGAATTCGTTTAGATATCGAGAATTCATACAATAACGATATCGTTAACGATTGTGCCATTTCTTACGACAGCGCTTTCGTTCTCGAATAGTTAACGATAGTCGAAAACGATAATAAAGTTCGTTCAAACGATATCGATACGTCGTAACCAACATTTTTGTTTTTTTATTTTATTGCAGCTTTGGAAATCTTTTTATGAATAGCATTTTCCTCCAAAGTGTTTTTTTTCTCTCGCGGTGCAAATTTGAAATAAAGCCAAATAACACTTGTTATTGTAACTACATTTTTAAAAAATGTTGCTTACGATAAATTTGTAATGATGTTTAATTTTATGCGCTGTTATAAAGCTTATCGAAGGCATTTGCACTCTAAACTCAATATTTAAGACAATTTTTATGTTTGTAGATACATACGAATTATTTCTTGTCAGAATGGCCACCACATAATTTCATACTTCTTTTAGTGACTACTTAAAGTGTTTTTAAATCATTATGTGGTAATGGTAGAATGTCTAAACATAAGAATATTTGTAGAGAATATGTCCAACTTTAAAGCGAAAATATAAAAGTACAATAAAGTACAATAAAGTACACCAAAGTACAATAAAGTACAAAAAGTACACCAAAGTACAATACTGACCACTGACTAGTTTCAATTTCCATTAAACATGTGCAAAAATGTTCCCATACGTGATATTTTCCTCTTCTTGTTTACCGAAAATCGAAATACCAAACCGTTTGTGTTTAAGAACTTTTGACCTTAGCATTGTAAATAGTATAATTATAAAAAAATTAACGAAATAGATTGAGACAGGCGAAACATCGTAACTACATTCTTTCAAATACTTCTGCATGTAATAGATATTTTGGAAATTGGTCCACACTATTATTATTGTCCGCTAATTTAGTATGCAAAAAATCAATAAAATATTGAACTACTCGATTTTGCGACCTTCTGTGAAATTTTCTTTTTGTTGGTTACGATCTTTTGTCTGTAAGTTATCGATATCGTTTCGAATTCGTTTTGATATCTTTAGGTATGCTGGGTAATGACAAAAATAACGTTATTATTCTAGATAGGTTCGTTTTTATCGAATTGTTTGCATGGAAACCATTTTCCTTTTTTATCCTAATGATCTTCGATAAAAAAAATTTCAAAAAATATCCTTAAAACTAATTGGAGTATTGGTGTTCCTTTTTCATACTACAAGTTTCCTTAACCATTACGTTTACATTTTTTTTTTTGGGAAATTGCTTTTGAAAAAAACTGCATTTTTCTATTTAGGAGAAGAGTCTATAATTTGAATTGCAAATTTCTTTAAACGAAACTACAAATGTGTGGAATGAACATAGAACGATTCTCATTTTGTAGTGTAGATTTTGGGGTTGCTTTAAATTTAAAATTCACTTTCGATTTAAATTCAAATATTTAATCAGTAATCAAATTGGATTAATTCGGTTTGAATGTGATTGAAAAATGTTAATTTTGTATTTAAGAACGCATAAAAAAATAATGAACAAATTAAAATTTGAATAAGATATCGACTAATAATAGCATAAAGACTAGCAAACCAAAATTGTCTTTTTTTATAATCTATAAAAAAACTAATCTAAAGATATCGATACCAAAAGTTTTATTAAAGAGCACAAAAAACATGATCATATTTCATCGTTGCAGAAATACATTTTTATGAAAACATTTTTACATTTTTATGAAAAACTTAATTTTCAAGTTTGTTGATTAATATTATAAAAAGTAATTGATGCATTTTTAAAGTGGAAAAATTAACTATAGATTTATTGACGGATTTATAAAGATTTTTATAAATGAATATTTGGCATTTTGAAAATGTATTTGGTGACAACGTCGATTACATCAAATTAAAAATTATCGTTGTGTGGTCATTAAATGGGACATATGCTCATTAAAACTATTTAAAACATAATAAATTAAATTATATAAAATTATTATAACATATATAAATTATAAACATAACAATTAAACTACAGAAAGTTGCAGTTTGGCTTACAGAAACAAAATAAATATTAAAGAAAGTATCTAAATTAAGTTAAATTTCATTCATATTTAAAAAATTGATTGCTATTTATATTAAGTTCAAACATACTCATTTCAAGCTTTTGTGTTTCATTTGGTTTTTAAAATTTATGTTTCTTAACATTTTATGTTTCACATACCAGCATATATAACATGCGTGCTAACTTACAACTAATTTAAATAAAAATAGTATAAGATGTGATTTATCAAATAAAGTATTAAATAATTTTGTATTGTTGCAGCTCACAATCGACCTCAACTGCCAGCGGCATCTCGACCTATGCGAGCTCTTTGAGACCGACAACCACAACAAATTCAAGCGATTTTTTGTGTCATCGCGAAACGTTTTGTCTGTCTGCGGAAGAGGAAGAAGAAGAGGAGTACGAGGAGCAGCAACAGGAAGTCGCAGATGAAGAAGAAAAAGCTGACACAACATACGAAAAACACTTAGCAGACACAGCTCACTTGCAACGACACATCAAAGTCGAGTTGCCGGACGTTGCAGAATACGCCGAAGAAGAGGAACAAGAAGAACAAGTAACAACAGCTATTTATCGCGCGTCAAAACAACAACAATTGCAAGAACAACAATACTTTAAAGAACATATAGAGTTTTTGAATCATCAGCAGCAGCAACAACAGCAGCAGTCGCCGCAAGATATTAAAGAATTTATAGCGCCACCCGCTGCGCCCATAAAATTACGTCGCTCGCATCACAAAAAGAAAAAATCGCAAAAGAAACAAAAGAAAAAATCACGTGAACATCGGCGGCGTCATCATAAACAGCATGCGAGCAGTCAACACCACCACCACATTAACAACAACAGCAGCAGCAAACACCACAATACTCACCACACCAACAACAACAACAATAGTCACACTATCAGCAGCAGCATTAGCAGCAGCAGTAATAACAATCAAAGTGCCAGCAACATTAATACACTACACCACGCTGCCTCTTTAAGTCCCGAAGACAAAGAAAACTTTTGTCGGCGTCAATTTGTGGACGACACTGTTCTCAACAACAATAACAACAACGAACTTCTTGTCGTCGATGTTGTCAATGCCACAAGCATAGCAACAATTGCCGAAAATCTTGAAACACTAAGTGTCACAGCACCAACCACAACTGTTTCAACTAATCCAACTGCTGCCTCTACGACGACGACGACTACTACTGGCCACAGCATCAAAAAGGAGCTGGTGGTAGTTGCTGCTGTGTCGCATGATATGGCACCGACGACCAACATGAAGCTACCCGGTCGTCAAACAAATAACTCACTTTCATCGCTTACGGGCAATATATTTATACCGCCGACAACAGCAGCCGCAGCGGCTGCCACAGTAGCATCAGCAGCACAAGACGCCTTTGGTGCATCGGCTGTAGATCGTAGTGGTAATAATAATTACAACAACAACACCAGCAGCAATAGCAGCGGCAACAACAGAACCAAAAATAACACAGCATCAATGCCGACATCGACGATGCCAGCAGCAGCAACAATGTCGACGACAACAACGTCTAGTCGCAAAAATAAATCAGCAGCTTTGTCGTCGTTAACGTCAGCAGCCACCGCTACAGAGAAAAACACACACAGTAGCAAAAAGAAGTCAGCAACGAATAGTGCAGCTATGAAAGCAGCAGCTGTAGCAGCTGCCGCCGCCGCTGCGGCTGCTTCTGCCTCCGCCGCACTGCAGCAGTCGTCCGCATCCGAGAAGAGTATCGGAGACGAGTGAGTAGCTGTTTGTTTTTGTTTTAAAACTAACTTTTGCGATTTCTTGCTGTTGCTTGTTGTTGATGCCGTGCTTTATTGTTTTTAAAATTTCTGTAAACAGTTTCTCTGTTAGTCGCTCATACGTCGCCGTGTGCATATGCTTTTCATTTAACTAGTTTTAATTATTTTGAGTTTTAAAATGTTTTAAATTGGTTTCGGGGTTTTAATTTTAATTAAATGTGGCATGTGTCGTATTGAAAAAGATGCTTTTAAAAAAGATAAAATCATGATGAAACCATTCAGATGGCATATTCAATAATTTTGAAATCATATTTAGAATTAATTATGGACAAAGTGATTTGAACAAGAATTAAAAACTCGCCAAATACATTTTAAAAATTACAATTGGTTTCCAAAAATCTGTTCAGAACTGATCATTTCCGTTTAGTGAGTTTGATATTAGTAATTTTTACTTTTACAATGATGAAATGATAGGAAAATAATGAAATAGTGAAGGCAAATAAAGCGAAACTAAAATCTCCTAAATCCCTCACTTCAGTGTATTTTTTTTAGTTAACGATTTAAAAAAAAGAAACGTGTCAAATGGAAAATTACGCGATTTGTTATTTTTCTAATCTAGAAAAAAAGGCAGTATTAAATCAATACCTTACAGGCAAAAGATCGTAACGAACAAAAAGCAAATTTCACAGGAGGCGAAAAAAACGTCTCAAACTCGAGTAGTTCAATATTTTATTGATATTTTCGTAAAGTATCATTTAAATGAGCTGACAATAATAACAGTGTGGCCCAATTTCCAAGATATCCATTACATGCAGAAATATTTGAAGAAAAATGTAGTTACAATGTTTTGCCTGTCCCAATTTATTTTGATATTTGGTTTTTATTTCAAATTTGGACCGCGAAATTCAAAAATATAACTATGCAGGGACATTCTACTCATAAAGAGGTTTCCAAAACTGCATAAAACAAAAGTTCTCAAAATGTTGGTTACGATGTTCTGCTGCCTGTAAGGTAACGAAATGTATATTTAAAATTCATTCAAAGTTGCTAAGGATTTTCGTGGTTTTGGTTTTAAGTATGATATACATAATTAAATGATTTGAATGTTTTTATTTTTCTAATATTTGTATAGGTAATGGTTTCAGTTTATACAATTTTTCAGTATTCCTTATCGGTGATTTAAATATAAACCGCAATTTGTTTTCGCTTTCGATTTGGGTGTTAAATTTTATTATGTATCGATTGAGATATAAGCTAAAGAAATTCAACATTTTATGAAAACATTTTTTTTTAATTTAATAAAAAACACTATTATTTGGTGGGAAAAATTATTAAAAAGGTGCATTGCGTTTCCTCTTTGACATAATGTATAACAATCATTTTTTCTTTTTTCCAACTAGTAATAACGTTTTTTATTCATACAATTGTGGCTGTCAATTAATTTAATTTTATCATTTTTGTATTGTTAATTTAATTATCCTCAAATCTTGTTAAAATATACTTTTCTAAACTTCTTCTAGTTAGTTTTGGAATTTTTAAAAATCTAGCAACTTTGTAAATTAAGAGATTCGAAATTATTCTTTTTGTATCACAATGAAAAATATGTTTTTCTGGTTGTTTGCAACAAAAAAATACATAATTAAATAAAAATACATAATTTTTGATTTGGTTTTTTGGAGACAAATACCAAACAATGTTTAAATTTAGTGATGTAAAGGCATCAATTGTTTGTTTTTAAAGTGGGGTTCGAAAGAAACATGCTAGCTCTAAATATAACTATGAGTTTTTACTTTATTTTGTTACAATTCAATACTCTTTTTTTATTTGTCACTTTATATTATTTGAGTGTTATAAAATTATATAAATTTGGTATTTGGTTTGTAGTTAAAGTATTTTATATTTTCTGATTGTTTTTTTTATTTTAGCGAATTTTATGCAAACTGCTTATCAATTGATAACTATTTTAGTTTCTTTTTTTTCACTATCAAAGCATGCTTTAAAATATATAAAAAAAAATTCTTCTCTCATGATACATAGCAAATATGAAGTAAAAAAAAAACTGTAAATAATTAACAAAAACCTTTTGTTTTTTTTTATCCCCCACATCTTTCTCTAACGTTCACCACATTTTGACATACTTCTTATGTTTTGTTTTTGTTTTGTGTACATATCTTATTTGTAACAATTTGTATAATTCACCAATCAACCATCACAAATTTGTTTACATCATCAAAACGTACACTGCAAACACCATCATCACAACCACAATCACAAACTAAACAAAAAATATATATATACAAAAATAGCAGTAGAACTGTAATTAGTAGCAACAACACTACCACTACCACCACCACCTACCAACATCATCATCATCACCATTCCTTCGCAAATGCAACTGTGCCAAATGTTACAACAGCAACATCATATGCAGCAGCATCAGCAACCAAATCGTCGTCCTATTCATCGACATCATCGACAGCAAAAAGCAAAAATTCTAACAACAATAATAATAATAACAATTTTATTAACAAAACTAACTACAATCATTTTTCCAACACTACCACCGCTGCCAATAATCATTTTTCCCACACCTTCTCCAATAACTTTTCCAACTCCCACATATTCCACACACCAACTGCTGCCGCCGCCGCCGCTGCACGTATTCTAACGAAATCCATTAATTATGCTTCCAAATCCAATTCCAATTCGAATACGAATTTTCTTAGTTTCACCGAAACCGATGAAGTGCTGCAGATCGGCATGCATAAAGTGTTGGTCTACGTAAAGAATCATCGCGATGCCTGGCCGTTCATGGATCCGGTGGAGGAAGATATTGCACCACGTTATTATTCGATTATCAGAAGGTTAGTGTTTGTGCTGGCTGCAAATGTATTTCTCTATATAACGTTTTCTTTCTATTTTTAGACCCATGGATCTATTAAAAATGGAGGATAAACTGGATAATGGCGAATATGGCAAATTCAGTGAATTTCGCAATGATTTCAAATTAATTGTGAACAATTGTCGTCTATATAATGGACACAATAATGGTGAGAGAGCACATGTTGTTGATGATACGAGGGTGTTTCTTTAAGTCACAGATCTTAGAATATTGTATGTTTGTTATGATGTTGGCATATGGGGCCATTTCATTTCAGGTCACTTTCATTTTCAGAATAGCAATGAAATCAGTTTTTCAAGTACTTCTCATTTATTTTGTAGTTTAAGTTAAAAACAGATAATTCTGGTATTTGTAGTTATTTTGTGGTACGAATAGCTTCCGATTTGAGAACTTGTAATATAGGTGGTCCTCATTTAAACCTGTTAAGGAGGAGTGACTAGTACGGTGAGTTGTCGAGATATTGGGGTTCCAATATGGCAAAGAGTGGTTTTATTTTAAACATCTATGATTGCTTAAGATAGTATTTTTCTTGAGCTTTCCAATAAAACTATTTTTTTTTTTTTTTAATAAAAAAATTATAAACTTAAATATTTCAATTTTAAAAAGGTTTTTGCGTTTTTTAAAAAATTGCCACTTTTTATTTTTGTATTTTTATGTCTGAATATCAAACGAAATTTTCTGAATTTTAAATTGAAATTTCTGAATCTTCTGCCCTTTGAATTTCAAATTGAATTTATGAATTTCAATTGATGTCTTTTGAATTTCTGAATTTCGAAGGAAATTTTTAAATGGAAATTGGTGTCTTTTGAATTTCAAATGGAATTTCTGAATTTCAATTAATGTCTTTTGAATTTCAAATGGAATTTATAAATTGCAATTGGTGTCTTTTGAATTTAAAAAAGACTTTCTGAAGTTCAATGGATCTCTTTTGAATTTCAAATAAAATTTCTGAATTTGAATTGATGTCTTTTGAATTTCAAATGAAATTTATGAATTTCAATTGACGTCTTTTGAATTTAAAGAGGAATTTCTGAAGTTCAATTGATGTGTTTTGAATTTCAAATGGAATATATGAATTTCAATTGATGTCTTTTGAATTTCAAATGGAATTTCTGAATTTCAATTGATGGCTTTTGAATTTCAAATGAAATTTATGAATTTAAATTGACGTCTTTTGTATTTCAAAGGGAATTTATGAATTTCAATTGACGTGTTTTGATTTAAAAAGGAATTTCTGAAGTTTAATAGATGTCTTTTGAATTTCAAATGGAATTTCAGAATTTCAATTGATGTCTTTTGAATTTCAAATGGAATCTATGAATTTCAATTGACATCTTTTGTATTTCAAATGGAATTTCAGAATTTCAATTGATGTCTTTTGAATTTCAAATGGAATTTATTAATTTTAATTGGTGTCTTTATTTGAAATTAAAATTTCTGAATTTGAATTGATGTCTTTTGAATTTAAAAATGAATTTCTGAATTTCAAATGGAATTTCTAAATTTAAATTGATGTCTTTTGAATTTCAAATGATATTTATGAATTTCAATTGACGTCTTTTGTATATAAAATGGAATTTCTGAATTTCAATTGATGTCTTTTGAATTTCAAATGATATTTATGAATATTAATTGATGTTTTTTTGTATTTCAAATGGTATTTCAGAATTTCAATTGATGTCTGTTGAATTTTAATTGATATTTTCTGAAATACATTTTTAAATGGTGTACATCTTAGGCACGGGCGTTAAAAATAAATCTAGGGAAGTGAGTCACAGCATAATGGATATAACTCAGTTTGGGTGATAAGAATATTTTGTTGTAGATTTAAATTAAGTCACTTGCGAGTCTCGAAACACAGAATTGAAACATTTTAATTTAGTCTTTAAAAACCTCCTTCGAAAATCAACGAAGCGTTCATACAAAAGTTCATTTGAGTTTTCAAACCTATGCCAAACAATCTTAACAATGTATGATATCGTCGGTGATACTGCAAAACCGTCTAACTGCATGTGAAAATTACGTCTAATTTTGTGTTCTAATCGGATTTTTAATGATATGTTGATCGAATAAATTAGTTATGACATACATACTTAATTTTGTATGAAGTAAGTACAGAATTGAGACTGAAAATAGTTTTGTTTCTTCTATAAAATTAATTTTGTACGAGGTATTAGAAAATGTAGATATGCGATTTTGCAGTATCACCGACGATATACATTGCACAATTGATCAACAATATACTTACAAAAAACTTACTTACAGAATACACCGAAATGGTAAACAATCTCCAAGATGCCTTCGACAAAGCAACCAAAAAGTATTTTGACAATTTGTCGGATGACGACGAGGATTTGGGTAATCTGGGTTACCCAGCATCCGATGCCAAAATGAATGTTTTCCGCGAGAAATATTTCAATAAGAAAACAAAGGATGAACTGCAAGAGACAGACGAAGATGAACCATTGAAATCGTCATCAGCAGTAGCAGCAGGTTCAACAACAATGACCACTGCAGCAGCAGAAACCTCAACAACATTAACAACAGCAAAAGTAGATAAAAAGCGTAATTCGAAAAACTATAATGTCGATGAGAATAATGCAAAACGTCTGCCTACCGACGATGTCGAAGTTCACGATGATGAGGAAAGTATTGACGACGATGGTGCGGAGGAGGAGACACTGCCAATGCGTGGCAACAAGCGAAAACGCAAAGAAAAAGATAAACGACGTAAAAAGAAAGCTAAAAGTAGTAAACAGCATAACGAAGATAACAAATACTGTTCCGATCAGGAAGAAGTGCCTGAGGACGGTGATGATTACAGCGACGTACTTGTGGCAGCAACAACACGTAATACGAAGCATAAGACCGGCAAAGAAACAGTCAGCAAAGAGGGTACTAAGAAAAGCAAAAAGACCAAAACTGAGAAAAACTCAGGAAAGCTTAATAAAAATGTTGAAACTGTGGCCCAACAGAAAGACACGGTCGGCAAAAGTGGTGGTGTGGGCAGCAACAGTAGCAGCAGCAACAAATCAAAGAAGAAACCTTTAAAAAAAGCGGTTAAATCAAAAGCCCAAGTTTCGGAGGAGTCTGATTTTTCGGACGATGAGCCAGATGTGGCGAGTGACGATGAACGCGATGAAACTTTCGAGTGCAGCCTGTCGAAGAGCAGTCGCAGCAATAATGCCAAAGCCAACAAAGAAGCCGCCACAGCCTCTACCTCGACAGCTACAAGAGCAGTCAATCAAAAGCGCAAAACGAAAGCTGCCAGCAAGCAACAGACAACGGCAACAACAAACAGAAGTAATAATAATAACAGCAATAGTAGCAACAAAAAGACAAAATCGAAAACCAGCAAGTCGAAAGCACCAATTAAATCAAAAGCTCATGTAAGCGACATCAGCACGGACATCGAGGAGGTGGACCAACAAGATGTTGTTAATGTTCATCACAGCGACAGTGATGACACAGAGCTGGCATTGCTGAAGCGCGCGAGAGGGAAGCCACTAAACAATAAAGATTTGCCGCCACCAGCAGCAACGGTATTGTTGGCGACAGCTTCAGAAATTGAAGATGATGATGACGACGATGATGATATGGACTCGCGTTCTCGTAGCATGTCCCCATTCAAGGTTGATTTACACAAAAAATATTCAAAAACCGCATTAAACGACGATTTGAAGAGTCTGCTTACAACTGCGAAGAAACATGCCACGATACTCGAGCACACTGAGGACTATGACGAGGATGACTTTAAGTCAGTCTCCAGTCGCAGTAGTTCTTCCATGTCGTTGGAATCAGTGGTGGTGCTGGAAACGCGTAAGCCGGCAACGCCACCTGTAATGTCGAGCAATCCAACGACCCAGTCCCCAAAGAGCACAAGAGCAGCAGTAGCAGCAGTAGCAGGAAACAAGCGTTCAGAATCGAGAAAGCAAAACTCTTCCTCTTCCGCTGCTTCGACTGCATCAGGTAGCTCGAGCAAAAAGTCGGCAACCACCACAGCGGAGGAAGCAGCAGCTGCCGCCGCGGCTGCAGAACTGGAAATGTTACTGCCATTTTTGGACAAATACGAACTGATTAAATATCGACGCAGTCGTGCAAACCAACAGCAACAGTTGCAACAACAGAGCAGCGTGGAAGAGTGCAAACCCAGTGGTAGTGGCAGCAGCAGCAACAGTAGATGCAAAGAAAGAAGAAAAGATGCAACATCGAGTGGCAGCGGCAGCAACAGCAGTAAAGCGGCGGAGCAGGACAAAAGCGCGGATAAGCGCATTGAAGCTGCACCACGTGGACGCAAATCAAAAGACGCAACTAAGTCAGTTAAAAAAGATGCACCTGTTGCTGATAAAAAGTTACTGGAACCAAAAAATGTTGAGAAATTAAACAAGGAAATGCCAAGCGTTAGTCCCAAGGACAATGATTGCAAAAATAGCAAGATCGATATGAGCACCACAGAACCGCATCACAGCACAGACAAGTTAGTTGCAGATGAACCCGAGACTGCGAATTTGGTGATGCCAAGCAGCAGTCACTTGGCTTCTACTGCAAAATGCAGCACTAAAACTGCTGCTAAAGAGAAAAATCCCGCAGCAGTGGCTGCGTCCAACATCAAGAAAAAGGATAAAACTAAGACTTCCGCGGCGATACCTGTCATTGAAGTCTTACCTCCTCCTGCAACTTCGCCGGTAGTAATTGCACCTGTTGAATCTTTAGCTAAGCCTGTAACTGCAGTCGCGTCCGTGTCTAAGCAAAAACCTCCAAAGAAGACAAGTGCGGGCGCTAGTGCTGCGGCGGCTGCTGCTGCGGTAGCACGTTCCAAAAACAGCAAAACAGCACATGCGGCCAACAAAGCAGCAGCAAATGCAGCCGCCGCCAATATGGAAGCATTGGATGTTGAGACGGAACAAACGCTAAAGGACATAAATCGTTGGCTGGAACACACACCACGCTTCTCGGAGTATAGCTCTGCAAGTAACTCGCCGTCGCGCTACAATTTGCTCGATGATTTCGATGCCGCCATTAGTTCGAAGTTGGAAACTGCAGATTTCCGTCGTCCGGTTGTGCCTATTGCAACTCCTAAGGTGGATTTGGTCACGGCTAAATTGGAGGAGGCGCTCGGCGATCTTGTAGTTGATACAGAGGCAGCAATTGTGCCTAGTGTTGCCATCGCCGCAAACCTTCCGAAGAAGAGTGTAGTCGCGGAACTGTTACCTTTGCCTAGTGCGACCACTGTGACAGCGACAGTTCTTGGCACGAGTATGGCCATCAACGCCAGTACCGCTAGCAGTGTCAGTTCTAGTTGCGGTACACCGCCATATTCTTTAAACTCTGGCAACTCTGTTGGCAGTACTTCAGCGAATGCCTCAACAATTAGCAGCTCTGCAACAAATGCTCTCTCGCTTTCATCCATCACTTCATCTGCATCCGCGGCCAATCAACCTATGCTGCTTATACCGCCGCCTGTAACTAGCGCTCCCGCAACATTACTAACGTTACCACCACCTAAACCGAAGGAACCCAGTACCACGCAACTGTTGCTGCATCCGCCTCCACCGCCGCACATTAAACATCAACTAAACAAGGAGGCGAAACGTAAGTCGCTTAAGGAGAAACTGCAGTCGGGCGCCAATCCTCGACGCAAAGATCTGTTGCGAACGATTGAGCGACTGCAGCCGGGTAAGGCGAAGGGCAATCTCATACAGAATGTAAACAAACCGGACGAGATGTTTGTACTGGGAGGACCAGTGGTCACGAAAGTCAAAGAGGTTAAGAATGCGCTCATTGTGGAGACAAATGATAGCGTTCCAAAGCTGAGTCTCGGCACCGTCATAAAGGCCGATGCCTTTGGTTTGGGTCATACGCACAATTTTATGGATGATCTCGCAAGTAAAACTGACACCAAGAGTAATGTCACCAACTCTGCGGACAAAGAGGATGATGCCGACAAGTCCAATAAAGGGTCAAATGATGCAAAACCGGCACCGTTTAGCAAAGCATCTGTTATTGCGCTCGAAAAAAGCGAGAAAACAACGCCGACCGATATGACGGCTAACGTTGATGGTGAAGTGCCTTCCAAAGACTCTCCGAATCCTTTTGAGTCTTTGCTTGAAAAGCGAAACGCTACAGACACAGCTGCAATATCAGGTACGGATGCAGTCAACAACGTGGCGAAGTCGGGTTCAGTTCCCAAAGAGAAGCCAAATCTGAGCGCTTGGTTGAAGGCTTTCGGTGCGCCTAAGAAAAACAAAAAGTCAGAAGAAGAGGAGGAAAAACAATTAGCGGTACAAGATGGCAGCGATGTTGGCATCGCAACAGCATCTAATAAAACTCCAACACATACTTTAGATGCGGCTGCATCAGCAGTCTCTTGTGCTGTATCGTCAGCGATGAGCGGCGGCGAAATGTTCTCATTGCCCTCAGCGGCACCGAGACAGCGTAAAGCTAGCACTGGCAGCACTATTTCCGAACGTTCGTCTTTCAGTCAAGATCCCGATTCACCGCGAATTGCCATCGACGAACGTTACGGCTCCTATGCCGCAGGCAATTATACATCGCCTATTGGTGCTTCACCGATTGGTGCCTCACCCATTATGGTTTCGCCGAAACCTGATCAGGAAATAAGCAAACCTGCATCGCCGTATCCGTTGAATGGCGCCATTAAGGTTGGCTTCTATCAGGATACGACAACAAAGAGTAGTCCGGATAAGAGCTGCAGCCCACGCGAAATGCCATCTCCGTATCCGCAGTACTCACAGCACATCTACTCATCGGCATCGTCGCCGAATGTGTCGACACCCGAACTGAGTGGCACTTCGCCGTATGGTGGCGGTAACAGCTATAATCCATCTGGTTCGGAGGCATCTAAAACGCCCGTGTATTCATCTACCTCGCCTATACCAAATCTGTACGAACAATACAAACAACCGCAGTCACAGGAGTCCGACTATAACTCCTCAATGAGCCCGAGCACGCCGAATCCGCACTCGCCCTACCAACAACCGCAAAGTTCGCCATATACGGCACAACCGCATCAGTCGCCATATCAGCAACATCCGAATTCACCATATCATCAGCCACAGCATTCGCCGTTCCACCCACAGTCACATAGTCCGTCGCCAGTTGTAACGCAAACGGCAGCGGTTGCTGCGTCTGCGTCGAATTTGGCAGGTATTAACACAACAACACCTGCGCAATCACCGCTGCATCAACAGCAGCCGCAACAACCACAGCATCAACAACAGCAGCAACTCCAACAACAACAGCAGCAACAACAACAGCAGCAACAACAACAGCAGCAGCAACAACATCAGCAGCAACAGCAATTACAACAAAGTCCATTGCATAGCAGCGTTGATTCGCCTGCCTCCTCTGCAGCCACTCAACCACCTACACCGCTGGGTGTTGGCTCTCCAATTGATCAGCAACATTCGCCGTATCAGCAGCCGGCACAATCGCCGTATCAACAGCCGGCACATTCGCCGTATCAGCAACAAAATACCTCGACAAGCGTTCAATCGCCGTACAGTCAAAGCAGCATGAGTCCAGCCAGCTACACGCAGCATCAACAAGTCAGTGAGGCGGCAAAGTTGCCAACAGCATCAACAACTTCATCCTCCTCATCTTCTGCGTCTTCTGCAGCAACGGCACATGCTGAGCAACATTATCCACAAGCAGCAACACTTGTTGCTGGCAATTTAGCTACGGCTGCAGCAGCGTACGGCAGCGCACAACATGAGGCTTATCAGCAACAGCATCACCAACAACAACTACAACAGCAGCAGCAACTACAACAGGACAACATGCATTCAATGTATCCTAATGCAGCAGCAGTGGCATCGTCAGTCGCAGCCGTAACGACAAGTGGTGCCGAAGTCAATGCAGCAACAAGTGGATCAATGGAAGCAACAAAACGCAATGAATGGAGTCTCGCAAATCACTTAAGTGGTCAGCAGCAGCAACATATAAGCGCAATGCAACAACATAATGCACAACAACAGCAGACGCATCAGCATCAACAGCAGCAGCATGCTCAACAGCAGTCGCATACGCAGCTGTCGCATCCACAGCCGTCACATCAACAACAGTCTGTTCAGCAACAGCCAATTAACCAACAACAACAGCAGTCGCAACAGCCAATTAACCAACAACAACAACAGCAGGCGCAACAGTCACATCAACAACAGCCACATCATCAGCAGTCGCACCCGCAACAGCAGAATCCTCAACAGCAGATTGCACAACAGCATACTGCACAACAGAATACTGCACAACAACATACTGCACAACAGCAGACTGCGCAACAGCAGACTGCACAACAGCATACTGCACAACAGCAGAATGCGCAACAGCAGACTGCGCAACAGCACACTACGCAACAGCACACTACGCAACAGCAAACTGCACAACAGCTGGTACAACAACAGACTGTGCAGCAACAACAATCGCTTCAACAACAACAACAGACTCATCAACAACAGTCACATCAACAACAGACTCATCAACAGCAGACTCATCAACAGCAGACTCATCAACAACAGACTATTCAACAGCAACAACAGACACTCCAACAACAGACACTTCAACAACAACAGCAGAATCTTCAGCAACAACATCTTACTCTTCAACAGCAGCAGACTATTCAACAACAACAAGCTATCCAGCAACAGCAAGCGGCTCAACAGCAGCAACATGCGCAACATCATCTTCAGCAGCAGCAACAACAGCTAACAGCAAAATCGCAATACCCAACCTATTCGCAATATCAATCAGCAATTGTGGGCAATAGCAACAACAACAAAGAACTGACAACTGCATTAAACACAGCGACGGCAACAGGAGCAACCACTGCAACGGCTACAACAGCAGCCACATCTCACACCGCAGCTGGCAACAATGCGACTAAAAGTGATGCTGCCAAAATGCCGACAAATCCATATTTGGCTGCCAATGATATGTCTGCTTTTATGCAACGCATGAATCAGCAGGCACAATCACAAAAAACCGCTGCACCGCCAACAGGCAACACAGCCACAGCAACAACAGTAGCTGATCCATCTGCTGCTACTGTTGCAGTAGCAACCGTTGTCGCGCCAACAGTACCCACATCTAATCCACTTAAACGTGCCGGTGAAAATATCATGAATCTTGAATATGCTTCGAATAAGCTGCCTAAACACGACAATGCTATGCAACAGCAGCAGCAACAACAAACACCATCATCCCAACAACATGCAGCAATGCAACTACATGCGCAGCAGCAGCAACAACAACAACAACAACAGCAGCAACAATCTACTGCGCAGCAACCGGCGACCAACAAACATCAGCAGATGTTCGACAGTTTTTTGGGATCCATGGCGCTCAGCAAACATTTGGGTGATATAACGCCCGACAAAGCTTTTGAAATGTATAATCGCGCGGCATCGATGCAGTTTCCTAAAGATTTTGGTGCCACAGCGACGCTGAGCAAAGAGCAAAGTCAGTTGCAGCAAAAACAGCAACTACAGCAACAACAACAGCAGCAACAACAGCAACAACATCAGCAGCAACATCTGCACCAAAGCAGTCAAATACATATGCAGCAACAACAGAATCAGGTTGAGCAGCAACAAACGCCTCAGCAACAAGCACATCAACAACAACAAAAGTCAACTCATGACAGCAGTGTTGCTGCGCTGCTCAACAAGCCTTTAAATTATGGCAGCACCCATTTGCAGCAGCAGCAACAACAGCCACAGCATTCACAGCTGACGCATCAGCAACATCAAGCTGCCAAAGGTGTTGAGAGTCTACACAAGCCGCTGAATATGGCCAACACTTCTGCTAGTTACCTGCAAGCACAGCAGGCGCTCCAACAGCAACATCAACAACAACAGCAACAACTATACAACAGCACAAAACATGGTACGCAGCAGCAGCAACAACAACATCAAGCGCATAGTCAAAGTCAATCATACGCCCAACAGCAGCAGCAGCTACAACAACCGCAGCAACAACTGCAACAACCTCAAGCACATGCTGCCGCGGTGGCCACAGCCAATTCCAACAGTAGCAAACAACAACAACAACACGACAACAACATGCTCAACATGTCGGCGCATCATTTGGCACACTCGCATCACCTGGCCGCATACAATAAGCCTACATCTGCGCCACCGCAAACCTATAATAATCCCGCCTCCTCAATAATTCTGGATCCACTGCGCAACCTCGGACATCCGCTTGCCGACAGCATGTTGGGTCTTTCGTCGGCTGCAACAAACTACTACGACAAGAGTCTGCATCCGCCTGCTGCGCACATGTACAGCTCGACGACGGCAGCCAAGAATCTGGCAGCCACGCCGCAACATTACCAGAGCAATGCAACATCTGCTTCGTCGACGACATCAGGCGCAACAGCCGCCTACGGCAATGCGCAGCAAATGCCTGGCAACTATGTGCCGGGCAGCAACAATAGCGTGATGCAACAACAGCCATCGCCGGCGGCAGCTAGTGAAGTGGTGAAAACAGCAGCGCCCGCGCCGGCAAAACGTGGACGCAAGAAAAAGGCCACAACAATTGCCGCTGAAGCTGCAGCGGCAGCAGCTAAACAGCAACAACAACAGCAGCAACAGCAGCAACAACAGCAACAACAACAGCAACAACAACAGCAACATCAACAGCAGCAGCATCATCATCAACAGCAGCAACAACTGCATCATCATCAACAACAGCAACAGCAGCAACAACATCAACTAAATACGCATCTATCGCAAATGTCTGCCGCCGCTGCCGCCTCCTCCGCGGCGCATCAAAGCAGCGCCGCAAATGCTGCGCATCATCTACAAACTTTGCATCAAGGTTTTCAACTTTATGCCGGTCTTAAGACACGCGGCGTTGGTTCGCCTATAACTGCTGCCGGCAACACTTCGGGTTCACCAGCTGGTGCTAGCGCCGCCGCCGGCGCCACTGCCGCAAGCTCTACAGTGCCTACATCAATGTCGACTTCGGCTAATGCCGCAGCTGCGTCTAGTGCGGCTGCAGCCGCGGCGGCGGCAGCAGCAGCTGATGCGGCCATTTCGTTAAAAACATCCGCAGCGGCCGCAGCTGCAGCTGGCATTGTGCCGGGCAGCGCTTTTAACTTTGGTCCACTCTATGGTGCTGATCAGACAAGCAGCTATTTAGATCAATTTCGCGAACAGAATCCATATTACGGTATGCCACCAGCGCCGGCGCATCGTGGTACAAGTGATGTTGCAGCTGCAGCAGCAGCTGATAAAGCTCAAAATACTCTGAATGCGGCAGCACAGCCACCAGCCAGCTCGTATCCCTTCCTGACGGCGCATCCCTCGTCACGTGCGCCCGCATATCCGTTTATGAATCCTGCCTCGCAGCTAGATGCCGCAAATTCACAACTCTATCAGCAGTATTTCCGACGACCCGACGATTTTCACACCCGCATGATGTTCAATCAGAGTCTGCTCGGTGGACCAGCAGCGGCGGCGGCAGCCGCTGGCTATGGACAACCGCCTGCGGCATATCGTGCGCCAACGCTCGGCATGCCGAAGCCTTACGATATTAATCAGCAATCGTGGTTTTAGCAGTGCGCAGACGCCGGCTCACAGGCAGGCGTAGATGAGACGGGCGTCAGTTGCATCAGTGAACATAATCTGGCCGCTGCTACATTGGCCGCTGAACAACAACAGCAGCAGCAGCTGCATCAGCTGTAAGTGTTGTAGACGCTGTAGAAACGAATGTGTGACTGGGGGCAGGGTTAGTGGCGAAATATGGGTTCAACGCGCGCTGGTCGTCGTTTAACGTGGTTTACACTAAGAATTACTTGTTGTAGTATGTAGTGAGCAGGCTTTATTATAATAAGCTTTACTCTAAAAGCTCTATACTGGCCCACAAAAAGCTTTTATAAATAGTGCAAGATTGTATTTAGAGAGACAGAGTTAATAGTACGCGTTACGCGCTTTTTCTAAAAGCTCACAGACTAACTGATAAGTAATTCAGTTGTGCTTAAACCCAACATACATCCTGAAAACCCGCAATGGAACAATGCATTGGACTAACCAAATGCTGACAATTTTGAGAAAACACAATATCATCCACAGCATCGAACTTGTAGGAGTTAATTATTTAAAGTTTTTTTTAGTATTAAGCTCTATATTTTAAGCTTTTAAAACTGTCAGTGCGATTTATGACAAATCAGTGACAGTTTCAAATATCGAAGTCGTTTTGATACTCACAATTATATTGTAAAGTTTTCTTTGCAATTGTTGAATTTCAATACCATCCGACTTACTGAAAGCTTTCTCTGTTTCAGTGATTTTATACACGCCCTTTGTTTATAAAAGCTTCTCAAAGCTCACAACAACTGGCAATACTATTATACTAATTAAAGCTTTATTTGCAGATGCTCTTTTTGATACTGAAAGCTTTCTCTGTTTCAGTGATCGACCTTAGTTTATAAAAGCTTTTGAAACCTTACAAAAAACATGACTAACAATACTATCACACTAAGTAAAGCTTTATTTGCTATTTTTGATTCTTTTTCTCGACTTACCAACATTGAACGTTAATGAACACAACATTTAAAGCTTCTTTGTCAGTTCGATACATGTTAAGTTTTGTGATAGTCACAACAGCACCGAAACTTATGAAGTATCTTTAACATCTCGTATTCAGCTGTGTATATGTTTTACTCCAAAAGCGCTGTTTGTCATTATAAATTCGTGTCAGGTTTTCACTGTGATCGGTAAATAGTTTTAACATCATTCGACTTACTGAAAGTTTTGTCTGCTCCTGTGGTTTGCCGTTCTGCTGTATATAAGCTTTTAAAAGCTACTAGGCAAACTGTCACAATCATAAAAGCTTTATTCGACAGATGAGCTTTTGTAGAAGTAGGTTAAGCTTATCAGCCTCAGATTAATGGTTATATGACTTGTCAGTTATGTCAGCACTGGGCTAGATAGAGTATGTCGATTAACTACAATAGTTTAAAATTTTCTAGCTAAAATCTTATATGAAAAAGACCTTTTATATGTCCCAACATTTACGTTAATGCAGCAAACAGGCTTAAAATAAGTGCTTTAATTAAAAAAAAAATGAAAGTAAATAATTTGAAACAAGGCATTAAAAAACTCATGTAATACTTATAATACGCAATATATAAATAGTATATTTAATTAATAGAAATACACACACAAACACCCACAGAACATACTATGAGCTACTATATATAGCAACCACCACACACACACACATATATTTAATATATATATACATAATTAAATATATTATATAACTCTAAACGTTAAATATAACTAATACTATGATCTAAGCTTAAAATTAAGTTTAAAGCAAATCAAAAACTATTTTTAATTTAAGTACTTGGCTTAAGTTGTTTAAGCTTAATTTGTACAAAATTCATCTACTATATCTTTAGATTTTAAATTATATATATATCATATAACTCCTTTAATTTTAGTACATACAACTATTTTGTATATTTCATTAAATAATTTTTATATTTATATTTTACTAGTATAGTTTTTATTTTAAATTAGTTTTTTTTTGTTTTATTATACTATATAATTTATTTAATACGAGATTATGTATGTAAGATTGAAGAGCTTAAAGCTTTATATTATAATATATTAAAATAACAAAAATTTCATTGAGATTTGAATTTGTTTTATGTTGGTTTTCTTCCTAATTTCTTTAAATTCCTCAAAACATTATGTAAATATAGTTTGATTTATATAGTCTCATATCACTTCTCTCTCCCTTTCTCTCTCAAAGACTAAGTTGTATTTTTTGTCTCATTTGTATATATTTATATTTAAAATATTTGTATATTTTTTAACTATTTAGCAACTAACCTCAAATAATGTCTGAAATATTAATATTATTTTTTTTTTTCATAAAATTCATTTCAATGCTGTAATAATTAAACTTTTTTTTATAAATTTGAACATAATATTTTAAGGTTAATGTTATATTTAATGTTAAACGCTTTTTTTAAAGTTAAACTTTAAAATTAAAAATTAAACTTTACACCTAATCCGAAAGTGGAATGTTGTATTTAGAGATCAACGTTATATTTAATGGTAACGTAATAACGTTATATATGAAGTTTTTATATTTCAAGATTACTTTACATTTAAAGTTAAACGTGTTAATGTTTAAGCGAAATATCGTAAGGCCTTAATGCTTAACTTTATATATAAAATTTAACGTTGTAGTTGAAGTTTAACGTTTATATTTACGGTTTAACTTTACATTTAAAGATAAACATTATTTATTTAGAGTATAACGTTATATTCAAAGTTGAATATTATATATAAAGTTTAACATTTTATTTAAGGTTTAAAATTATATTTCATGCTAAACCTTTTAATTAATGTTTGACGTTGAATTTGATGTTTAATGTTTTATTTAAAGTTTAACTTTACATTAAAAGTTAAACTTTGTATTTAAATATTAGCTAAATATCAGTTCAACGGTTTTTTAATAATAAACTTTATATTTAACGTAATATATAATAATAAATTTTATGTTATATTTAAAGTTTAACATTTTATTAAAAGTTTAACATTTGAAGTTACATTCAATGTTTTCTTTAATATTGATTTAGTATGATTTTAAGTTTAACGTTTTATTAAACGCTTAACGTTTAATTTGAAGTTTAACGCTATATTTAAACATTAACGTAATATTGAATATTCAACTAAATATTAAAAAAAAATTGCCGTTTAAGGCAATACTAAATTGGCAATGTAATATTTAAAGTTTAACGTAAACCTTTAAGTTAAACCTAAACCTTTAAGTTAAACCTAAACCTTTAAGTTAAACCTAAAGCTTTAAGTTAAACCTAAACCTAGGTTTAATTTTAGGTTTAATCGTCATATTGAAATGAATACGTTCTTTTAAAAATGTTATTATGATTAAATTTTAGTGTTTATGTTTTAACATTATTTTGTAAATTATCTCGACAGTGTTTTTATTCTACATGACGTTTCAACGTAATATTATCTCATAGTGTAAAGTAGTTCAGTGCTTCGTTTAGGTTTTTAACTAAAACAGCAAGTGTCTTAATATAAAATATATAAATATGTTTTTTTTTTTTACTTTTGTTACATATTATCGAATTGTCGTACTGTACACACAATATAATTTGTTGCAAATTCATCATTTAGTTATTTAGTTGTATAATCATTAAGCTAATTTTTCAAAATACAATTTTAACAAATTAAATAATTATAAAAAAAATCTTCTCACTTTCAACAAACACACACACTCACCTTATATAAAATATTACACAAAAACACTTCTTAACATTAATAATTAGATTTATCAATTGTGTAAAACTGTTAAAAACTTTTGTTAATTTTTTTAAAAAAATATATTTATAAATAAAAAGAGTCATTGTAAAACAATAAAATCCACACAACAATACAATAGGTTAAGAAAGTCAAGCGTATAACATTAAAGTTTATTACAACAATAAAAATTTATTTATATACATGCATAAATAAAACATATATATTGTAAAAAAAAAAACAACAACAAAGCTTAAAAAAATATTTTAAGCGCAGTGCAAAATATAAGAAAAAAAATTGAGTAATAAAAAATTGAAAAGAAATCTAATACCATAAATGTACCTAGTATAATTACAAACGAAAGCATAATGATCTTAAATAACGAAAAAAAAAACAAGTAATAAATATTGCAAAGTATTTATGGATTACTAATGCAATTACAATAAATGCTAAACTTTAAATATATAAAATGTAACAATTAACAATTAAATGCATTAATAAATACATATATAGTATATATTTGTGCAGTTTATTCTGCACCGTAAATCTACAATAAATAAAAAGCATAAAATATTATACATATGAAACTATTTGTTTTATTTATTTTTTTATAATTCTAATCAATAATTATAATGATCAAGTAAATTCAAAACTGAAAATGAATGAATTTTTGAAATTAAATGATCGAAGATGAATCGAAGAAATACTACCATAAAGAGTTCTTTTTTTTTGAAAATTACTATTTCCAATCAGTATCATAAGTGGAGATTTTATTTTCCAAATTATTATAATAAGATGATATTTTGATTTCCAAATATACATTTACCAAGAAGGAACGATTTTTAATATAAAAAACAAGACAACTTTGTGATTTTTACAAGAACAAGTACAAGATCGACCTTCTGAAACAAGAACAAGACCACCCAGCAAGAAGCAGAGCAAGAACAAGCCTAAACTTGCGAGAAATGCACAAGAATGAGAAGAATACATGCATTTTTTTAACATTCCAACATTTATATTAATTATACCCTACACAAAGAGTGAAAGGGTATATCCAGAAGGAATCATCTCCGGTATGGAAAAGTATATATATATATATTCTTGAACAGCATGGTCTCTTTGAGTCGATTTAGCGATGTACGTCTGTCTGTTGAAATCACGATTACAGAAAACCTAGAAGAGCTAGTTCAATGAAACTCCTAATTTAGATTAATTTTATAACTACGCTCTGCCAACAAGAAAATTGGCATGATCGGTTCTTTGTGACCTGTTCTTTGTGTATGTTCAAATACCGCATAAAATTTACATCTGCAGAAGAATTATACTTTATACGAACTAAAATTAACCTTAACCTTGATTAAATTAACTCTTGGTCAGCATGACCTCTTGAGTCGATTTAGCGATGTCCGTCTGTCTGTTGAAATCACGATTATAGAAATACTAGAAGAGCTAGATCAATGAAACTCATAATTTAGATTACTTATATAACTACGCTCTTCCAACAAGAAAATTGGCATGATCGGTCCTTTGTGACCTGTTCTTTGTGTATGTTCAAATACCGCATAAAATTTACATTTGTAGAAGAATTTTACTTTATACGGACTAAAATTAACTCTTTTTTTTAGTAAAATATATATTGACATTATGCTCAAATATTTGAAAATAATGTTTTCCCGTGAACCGACTCGGGGTTCTTAAAAAATATCGTAATTCGGTACACCTATCGATTTGTACATATGTGTATCAAATGAAAGGGAATTCTTCAGTGATTGCAAGTTTGTAGAAATTTTCAGGACTCGTTACCTCTATTATTTTATATGTGTAGGGTATTTATATTCGGCTTAGACCAACTATAATATTCATAATGCTCACTAACTTCATCACACTAACTATAACAATTTCCGTGCTTCAAAATTTTCAATGTGACCCCTAACGTCCCTTACTGGTTTTTTATTTTACATATATTCAAATTTCGAGGTATTTTTTACAATATAATTCATAATAACTGTCAGTCAGTATAATTTTATTCCAAATCAGTGTAAAATCAATTTACAAAATTTGTAAGTATGCTATCTATTTTTAAATTCATTCAAAACAAGAAAATTGATCAATTACATCTTTATTGATATTTAAGGAGCAATGTCGAAAATGAAAAACGCTTTAACGAAATGATAACCAGAAAAATTCAAAAGAAATATGGAGGAAGTACACGGACCAGTGCATTCAAAAATCAACGAGTGCAAATACGAAAAAGTTGTCACAGAGATAATGAAATTTTATTTTCGAATAAAAAGACGTTCCACCTACAGGATAGTCAAAATTAACAGAACGATCGTGTATAATCTGTGAGTCTCAAAGACATTCTCAACGATAAATTTGCCGGGGGCATGATTTCAAAATGTATCGTTAATAATGATTTAGGGTGTAATATCAACAAAATGGAAGTTTTTGCTGCTTTTCATTGATCAAGGGGTTAAAAATTGATACTGACTGTTATATTAAAGCATTTTGTTGTAAAGTCAGTTACTTCCTCATACCCTAGAGTTACATATATGACATGGGATATTTATGCTTCCTCCAGGTTCTGCGCCATCACTCATCAGGCAATAGGCACTCAAGCCTGTTGTTGATAAAATTTGGAAGATTTTATATCTGCGTTGTTAGATACAATTTTCTTGACTTGCTGAATCCAATGACCGGTTCATATGGAATTGGAATTAAATGGTTCAGAATAAGGAGGTCACACTAAGAAAACAAAGATGATTACCAGAAATATCACAACCTTTAATATCAAGTTATTTACAAATTATTTAGATCATCTTTGAGTCAACCACCTCTCAAACATCCGACAAATATGATAAATGATTGTTAGCAACCATCTTTCAAATTTACGATTACGTGTAGCCGCGGTAGCTCAGTGGTTAGTGCGTTGGACTGCGAGCCGAAAGGTCCCCGGTTCAAGCCTGGGGCTAACAACATCTTTTCATAGAAACATTTTTCTATACCGCGCAACCTCTTAAGGGAGGATGGGAGCTATACCGAAAATGAGAATCAAAAGGTTTCACTTTTGCTAAAGACTCACTTTCCAGGCAGCACGCAAAACGTACAAGAACACGATGAAATTCTTGTTAGACCCAGAAAAGAAGACTGGGAGATGGCAAACAAGGTCTTTAAAGAACAAAGAATTGATTGGGCCTTACAAACGCAGGTAGATCCACAGAAACCGCTCTATATCAACTGACAAATATAATACAGAAAACCATAGATCAAAAAGAGATCGCACTGTGTGCCTTCCTTAACATCGAGGGTGCCTTTGATAATACCTCTCATGAGGGCATCAAGAGATCCCTGGAGGTTAAGGGAGTAAACAACACTATGTCAAGATGGATGAGCGAAATGCTAAAATGCAGAACAGCAGAAGTAACGGTTGGGACAACCAACATAAGAATTATTACAACTAGAGGCTGTCCACAGGGGGGGGTACTCTCATCCATGGGATTTGAGTGTCAAGGGTACGCCGACGACATAGTAATCATATGCAGAGGAAAATTTGAAGACACTCTATGTGATAGAATAAAATTAGGTCTCCACCACCATGGTACCCTTTACAAGAATTAGAAACCATAATATTAGACTAATCCGGCTAGACGGAGTCGAAGTAAGCCGGAGTGAAGAAGTCAAATATTTAGGAATTACACTAGACAGCAAACTTCTATGGAAGCAACAAGAAAAAGAAGTCATAATAAAAGCCACACGGGCAATTATGATAAGTAGGTCCATTGCATGCAAAAGCTGGGGATGCACACCCAAAATAATGCGATGGATGTATGATGGTCCGACCAATTATTATATATGGAATAGTGATATGGGCAAAAAGACTTGGTCTTCGAACTACACAGAAATCTCTAGAGAAAGTTCAACGGCTAGCTTGTTCTTGTATAACAGGAGCCATGAGAACATGTCCCACTGCGGCAATGGAAGTACTCCTTGAATTTGCACCATTACACCTGTTCCTGCAGGGAGTGGCAAGAGGAGCACTCCACCGCATAGCAAACAAAGGTATTGGAAATGGAGGACGTATGGAGCCCGGGAAAGCGTGTCTTCTGACCCGACTATTTCCCACGCTACCAACTCCAATAGACCATAAAACGAAGAGACTCAACTTCGTAAAAAACTTCAAGACGAAACGCAGTAACAAAAAGATATGGAAAAACATATCTGAAACATATGATATACACAAGAATATGATCACACGGTACACGGATGGATCATTAACAGATGAAGGAACCGGAGCAGGAGTATATGGGCCTAGAACCAAATACTTCGAAGCCATGGGAAATTACACCAGTATCTTTCAAGCGGAAATATACGCTATAGTTCAGTTCAATCTGGATAGAAATTATAGCAATAAAAATATAGCAATCCTGTCGGACAGCCAGGCAGCCATAATGGCATTAGAATCTTACGAGATCAATTCAGAACTAGTATAGACATGTCTAGGTAAAATAAATAAACAAGGTATAAATAATAGTGTCACCATACTCTGAGTCCCTGGCCACAGGGAAATAGAAGGCACAACGCTACAAAGGCACAAAGCAAAGCCGCCACAAAGCTAATAGGTCCCGAGCATTTTTGTGGAATCGGTGATAGTGTTGTAAAAAAGTTATTACGAGAAGAACTACTTAACACCAGAGAAGAACTATGGTTAGGGCAGGTTAAAATGCATCAATCAAAGAAATTCATTGGGTCCTATGACTTAATAATATTTAAAGAATATTTTAAACTATCGAAGAAAAACCTGAGAATTCTAACAGGACTTCTTACGGCTTGCTAAACATCTGACTAGGATGGATGTACAAACGGACAGTACATGTAGATTCTGTCTAGAAGACGATGAATATCCAGAACACATTTTAGAAACGTGTCCAGCGCTAATGCGTACAAAAATGCAAATACTTGGGAATCGACAACCAAGTCCAAACGATATTAGAAAGATGAACCCTAACCATATAATCAGGTTTTTAACTGAGATAGGCTTGACGGATATCCTATAGAACTATTAAAACCAGAACCCCTTATAAATAGTATAGAGAGATGCCACAGCTGAGAATGGCTTCAGTCATGGTATCAAGCAGGGCACAATGTATCTATTCAAGTCGCAGTGCAGTACGCCGAAGTAATAATAATAATAATCACGTGTAGATAATTTCAATCCCAGGAAATTTTATTTTCACTTTTAGCATTAAAATGTAATATTTGAGTTGACACTTTTTTACACTATTGGATTTATTTAATTGTTGTGGATTAATCGAGCGTAAGAAAAAAGTACGCCATTTTCATTGCTGGATTGATTAATATCGATTGCTAAATTTACGTCGATTACTTTTTTCTGTGTGATTGTATTGGTCTTGCATCGACAGATCGGTTTTGGTCTTGCAGGAAAAGTCTTGTTCAGCTGCATGAAGTTGGTATTTGTTGGTAATTGTTGTACTAGAAGTTTTAAAAAATTTGTTGCGAAACAAGAAAAAGGCATAATTCATCGATACTTTTTACATCATAATAAATGAATGTACCTGCTCTATTGCTCAGAGAACTTGTTACTTTCTTGTGCTCTCAGAAATTAATGACACTTATTCGCCCAGCACCATTTTCTTCGGATCGGGCTACTTGTAATAACTGTTTGTTACCAACAATAAACAAAATTGAGGAAAATGGTCTTTGTGTCCAATGAGGAGATCGTTATCGAAATTAATGTCGAAATTGAGATGCTTCCAAACGATGATTTTAAGGTATTAAATCAAAAATGTATTAAATGGAAATTATGTATATAGATTAACTGTATTACCTAAACAGAAAAAAAATTCTTCAAGTTATATTTATAAAAAAAATATTTTCGAAAACAAATTTTTTTTTTGAAAAATTTTTTTTTTCAAAAATATATTTTTTATAAATATAACTTTTTATTAATAAAAAGTTGTAATTATAATAAATATATTATAAAACATTTTACTAATTTATGCATGTCGAGCAAGCATTATATAAGAAATAACACACAAGAACTACTTGAGAACTAAGAAGTACGGCAAACAATGAACGAAAAAAAAAAACATTTTGATAAAAATTTGTTTTAATGAACAGAGTTCTTCAATATGAAGAACTAATATGTTGTATTTTATATTTTGGTTCATTAAAATGATGAAACGTATTCTTCACATACAGTTCATCATATTGAAGAACACTTTTTCGACAGTTACCAAGCGTTCTTCATATTTATGATAGCATTCATAACATTAATGGCGTTAGTCATTAATATTATGAATGGCTCTTCAATACAATGAATCATGGTTTGAAGAACGGAATTCATCAATATGATGTAAATTTTTTTTCTGTGTAGTTTGGTATAAGAAAATTTGACTCCTAAAAATTGCTGCAAAATCAAGACTGACACTGCTAGAACAAGATAGACCTACCAATGCGAGGCCAAGACAATAATAATAATAGTTTGGCATTACAGTCCTATAAGAACTTAGCCCGAGCTCTCTCACCATTTTTGAGCTGTGCGTGTTATATTTGTACTCAAAGTGGTGGGACCTACAGTTTATTGTCGAATTCGAACGGCGGGGGAGAGCTTTTCATAGGCAATGTTTTACTTTCGTAGATTTGCCATTAACTGCCGAGAGATAGCGCGGTATAAAAAAATGTTTCTACGAAAAGATGTTTTTAGCACCAGCCCTGACTTGAACCGGGGACCTTTCGGTTCGCAGTCCAACTCACTAACCACTGAGCTACCGCGTTCTTAAATTTGCCCATCACTATACTAAGAAAACAGAATGTTTATGAGAGTGTTGCTGCAACTAAAATACTACTCGCTTTAACAATTCCAATATGCAGGAAATACAAATAAATTTGCAGCAAAAGTTTAAATAATTTGTAAACATCACAGATTTTGTTTTATTTGTGAGATGTTTCTTATAAACATCACGAAAAATGTCATATTTGTGGTAGATTCACTGCAACTACTACAGAAATAGTTTTTTTTTTTTTTTTTTGGAATATCTACTAAGATCCACAGCACTCAGACAGACTATATCCATTGTACTGTGAAATCTATTCCCTACAATTTTGTGGTTAATATCACCACGAGCGCCCATGCCCAAGCCGGGATTCGAACCCGAGACCTTCAGAATGCAATCCAGCGCGCTACCTCTGGACTGCTGAGAAATAGGTAGCATTGCTGCAAATATTCACATATTCCACAGATATTAATGCTTTTGTAGCAAAACTATAAATATTGTCTAAATATCACAAAAAGTGTCAAATATTTGACTTGAATAATTTACAACTGCAATGATGTTTGCGGCTCTAATGCTTTTCAACCATCTTTCGTTTTCTTAGTGTACCAAGTAATTTAAAGTTTTTAGTTTCATTGCTGGAGTTTCATTGATCATCTTGTGGTTCCTGTGAATGTTTTTGTGACTGTTTTCTTCAAATACACATTAATCAATGAAATGCAACTGTTATCCAATCGTCATATAGAATGATTTCCTATTTTTCAAATACATAATTAATCATGAAGGATTATGCAAAAACAAAATGTTTATTTAATTAGTATTAAATAATGCAAAAATAAAACAATGAAAACATAAGCAGCAAACAATAACAGACGTTCAACATCTGTTGCAAAATGCAAATGACTTTGAGGTGATTTTTTTTCTCTACAGTTCGTACTTTTTTCCAGTTGTGCAATTCTATTATGAAACTAATAGAGTCGATTAATTGATTAGCAACAGTCGGCGAATGTAATTCTGATTTTTTTTTTATTGTTCCTGCAATAATTACCGGTTTATATTAATCAATCGTGAGATTCAAATACATCCCAGAACCTCACGATTTTTTCTGGATATCAATAGAGCTGTTGTGTGAAAAGGGCACCCAGACAGTTGGACAGACGGACAGACAGATGGGGAGATATACAAGATCAAAAGATAGCTAGACACACGAATGTTAGATGAAGGTTTAGCGGCGAATGGTCTTTTAACTGTAGCATTTTATGTATATTAATAATGTATGCATTTGTATTTTTTTTATTAATCTTTGACATTTTTATGATCATTTGCTCATTGCATATGCGGCACGTGTGAGTTGGGTCTGTGACGACTAGCAGCCGATGCAGTAATTCAAAAAGATTTATTAATAAATAATAGATATTTTTAGCAAGTTTTGAAGTGTGGGAAAAACACAAGATAGTCCAAATCCAAACAATTATCAACTATTAGAAAGATTTAAATCAAAACAAAACTTTACTCAACTTTTGAATACTACATGAATTCATCAAATCACTAGAATATGAATTTTACGCGGAAAAATCTTAATTGAAATCCCTACAAAATGCGCCTACTTTCGATCCTCTAGGACGCTCCGTCGTTTAAATGTTATGAATGTTTAAATACAAATTTGCTTCATCGGTGGATTTCTCTGAAACCATTGAACCGATCTAAATGAATTTTTCGCTGACAATTCTTGTATGAAATCACCATAAAATGCGCCTACTTTCGACCCTCTTGGACGCTCTATTCAATTTATGAAGGTTTAAAAATAAACTTTGGTTTTCCGTGGAAATCTCTGAAACTCATTTCTGGGTATTAGAAACGTATAACCCTTTCACTTTTAGTGTACAATATAAAATATAATGAATTATGTACATATTTAAAATGTTAGATCATTTTATATATTGATATTACTAAGATATTTAAAATTTTATATTGAAATAATACCTATTATTACTAATCAATAAATTTTACTGATTAAAAATATTTGAGTATTAATGGAATCACATATAATTTAATGAATATTTATTTTTTTAAGTATGATACATTTGTTTCTTGTGGCATCATATTAAAAAAAAAAAAATTAAATCAAAATATCTTTCTTAAATTTTGTAGACATTATTAATCCGGTTTGTCACAAAAAAAAAGCTAAATTGTGCTGGAAATACCCAGTCTCGTCAAAATAAAACAAAACAATAATGAAGTCTGAGAAATAGAACAAATTTGATAATGGATTTGTCTACCATGACAATGCATATTCGGAATGATTGATCGGTTTGCTTGTGTTTCAAACATTCTAATTTCGTTTTTGTTTAAATATCCGGCTTTTTGAGTAAAATTTTAGATATTTTTTCAATTTCAGAAGATGCAGAGATTGCAAATATTCAAATAAATCGTTATTTTATTTAAAGAAAGCATAAAGGAAATATTTTTATTTATAACAAACGTTTGTGGTTTTTTTATCGGTTTTGAATTATTGCATTAAAGGAAGTAATAAATGTGAATTCAAAGAATTACATATTAAAATCATTTGTCGTATGTTTCAAATTTAAAATACTTTTCTGACTAACTTTGTTGACGGCGCTTTATTTTTGAATTTTCATTGTTTTACGATGATCTCACTTGATATGGTTCAAATATTATTCAAGCCTTTTTTTTTGGGTTTTGTTTTTAGAATTATATTAAATATAAATATTGACGCACAATATATATTGGCAATTACAACAATTAAAACCTTATCGAAAGTATGTGAATGAAACACTTCAAAAAGTTACATTTACTTTACATTAAAATCACTTTGGCACTCAAGGCGCCTTTGCAGTGGCGTTCAATGAACTCTTCGGGCCATTGTTTTGAACGCAATTGGCCATAATCGCATAGTGATGGAAGAGCAAACCATGCGCTATAATTTGGTAGTCACGACTACTGGTTACTCGTTTTTAATTTATCAAGATTTTGTGCTTTTGTTTTGTAATTCAGGTGAATTCAGTCTTTTCTTTGGTGTAATATAATCAGAATCGGTATCGGAACTGGTACCGGAATATTCCTACCCGAACATTTGTTTCCCCTAAATAAAGGACAAATCTGCCTTGAACAATTCGTCACCGACCATTTTTTCAGAGAGATACTTCTTCCCAAAGACTATTAACCTCCGTGATAACTTTTTTCAGACAATTCTTCTCTAACACAATTCTTTTCTACCACAATTATTTTCTAATACAATTCTTCCCCAAGAAAATAATTCCACTGATAACTCTTTTTCAGCTGAAATAATTATCTGGTAGATTTGGTATTTTGGTAGATTTATTTGGGAAAAACTAATTGTTCGTGAAAGTATTGTTTAGAAAATTCTAAACAGACAAAGTCAGAGTTTGTATCAAAACTATTTTCTATTTTCTACCTTGTCCAAAATATGCCGAATACTGCCTCACAAATTCTACAAAATTTGATTACCTTCCGAAGCAAAATATCTTTGAGAATGAACCGGGGAATTATTACAAAAAAACCATATACATTTTTATGAAAGGATTCATAGACAAAATTGTGGCAGGCTCAAGGCAGTTTTGAAATAGTGAGAAGCTTTTAAGCAGGCAAAGTTGGAGTTTGTTTAAAATCGGAATATTTCTCCCCGAACATTGATTTCCCCCAAACAAAAGACAATTCATACCTGTGACAATTTTTTTCCAGACAATTCTTCCCTAACACAATTCTTTCTCAAGCATTTTCTTCTACAGACAACTAATTCCTTAAATAAGAATGAGAATATTTCCAATAAAATAAATAAATAGGCGAAGCGGTTTTTTATTTGGCAGATTTGTTTGGGAATGTATTGTTCGTGGAAGTATTGCCTTCGGGAAAAATTACCGGGATTGAATTAAGCTGGGTTTTATTACAAAATTGTGGCAGAATCAAGGTAGTTTAGAAATAGTTTAGAAGATTTTAAGCAGGAAAGGCGGAGTTTGTAAAAAAGCGTAAATTTTCTCTCTTTTTTCCCTTCGTCCCCGATAATACTTCCTAGACAATTCATTCCACTGACAACTCTTTTTCAGCTGAAATAGAGTTGGTTTGGTAGTGGATTTTTTTTGGTAATGAATTGGTTTGGTAGATTTGCGGTAGATTTGTTTGGGAACGAAATGTTCATGGAAATATTTCCTTCGAGAATTATTGTCGGGAATAAATTAACCGCGGAATTATTTCTATAAGAACTGTTAGACAATTTCATAAAAAGACCACTAGAGAAAATTTTAGGCAGGCTCAAGACAGTTTAGAAGTTTTTAAACAGACAAAGTCAGAGTTTGTATTAAAAGAGTTATCTATTTTATTGCTCGTACCTAAAATATTTCGAAAAATTATTTTTTATATTCTACAAAATTTAATTACTATCCCAGTCAAATTGACTGACTTTCATTCGGGAATACATCTTGCATTTTTTTAAAGAAATATTCCAGGGATAATTTGTTTATCTGCTTGAAAAAGTAATATCAATATAATAATGAGACATTTTGAAAAAACTTCTAACCTAGTCTGCCATTTTTCGGAGCTCTTCGATAATCGACGTTATCTCTAACTAACTATAATAAACAAAATTAAGGAAAAGATACGATATTTAAATATTTATCACATCGATATCTCAATGTTATTCTAATCAATCTCGGTATTCGATGCGATATCGATCCAGAATAGTTTTTTTTCTCGTTTCGAATACTCTTCATTATCTCATTACGATATCTGCGTACATCTTAGAACGAATTGTAGTATAGATCCTAAATCAGAATCGAGTTCGAATGAATTCCTCGACATCTCGAAACATTTCGAAACCGTCTCGAATGGCACACTGGGAACTAAATAGAAACCATATCGGCTTCCCTCTGGGTTTACAAATGGCGTACCAAACTGAATATACCCTTTTACTCTTAGTGTACGGTATACAAATCAGTAAAAATTAGATTCGATATATGTATGAAATTGAATATTTATGTTGAAGCTACTTCGACAATAGCCGAGTTTTGATTTACTACGGAGTTTGAAAACTGAATAACAAATTGTATTTAAATCAGACCTTTTACAGTTTTTCCTTTCTTTATGAAAAATATATACCCGACAAGTTCCAACTTTCGTTCGAACATGCAATCAAATCAATCAGAATAGATTTTGGAATAAAAATAAAGATTTTTCAATCGTATTAGATCCGTTAAAGTTTTGTGGAACAATTTCAATTTGACTTTCGTTTCCAAATATTTCAATTTCAAGTGGTAGTTTCGATTTCAGAATATACCCGATAATAAGTTTTATGAAAAACTGAGCAAAATTGTAAAGTATTTGTTCTCGATTTTGTTCTCGATCATCCACGGATCGCAAAAAACCGGAATCGAAATAGTTACGATTTTTGGAACCGGAATCGGAACCGTTATTAAAAAAAAAATATGTTGAACCGTATTCCGAACCCCTATAATTAGTTTGGAGGGAACCGCAACCGCTATTTTAAAAAATTTGATACCAGCACCGCAAGCGATATTCAAATAGTTTTAGTCCCTGTGTGGGACCACAAAGATCCGGAATCTACACCATTTCGATTTTTGGAACCGGAATTGAAACCAGAACCGGTACCGGACTCGATATTCCTAAGGGTTTTAGTCCCTGGCATTAACTATAAATGATACTAGTAACAATTTTTACTTATATCCGTCCATCTGCTATAAGCAGGTAACCACAAAAGTTAACATCACTGAAATCAAAGAATCCGTTGTACGTTCCGTTGGCTACCACCAGTGTTAACAACAACAACAACAAAAATAACAACAACGACTACTAGAAGGTGTATGATGTTGTTGTCGGATATGGTCGATCATGTCGATTGCTCACATTTGACCTAACTCAAATATTGGTTTTTGCGTGTTGTTTTGTTTGGTTTTTTTTCGTATTTATTTTTATTTTTTTTTGTTTTATTTTTAAATGCTTTGCAATTAATTGTAAACAAACACACTAAATGTGCGCATGGCTCGAAGACTCTTTTTTTTGTTGTGTTTCAATTTTCAATTATATCTTTTAAGTGATTGTTTAAATTGACACAAAAATAAATAACTGAGTGCTGCATAAGTGTGTCATAAAAAAAGCTAATCAAATAATTCAACGCATAGATATTAATAACCTTGATTGCAAATAGCGGTTTTTGAAATTTATAAAATACGCAAATAAAAAAGGTATATCTAATTACTAATTATTAAAAAATTAAAATAAAAATAAAAATTAAAAATATTATTTTATTGAAATATTTGAAGGTTTCTAGAAAGTCAATTATTTTAGATTTATTTATTTAATGCAATTTTAATTTCAAATATATTGTTTGCTTTACTTAAAAGACATAGGTACTTGAAAATGTTTTTCTTTGTTTTCAATAAAATTATTTGTAGGGGAAGTATGTTCGAAATAGTATATTTTGACACATAGGCATTTCCAGAAAAATGTCAAGCACGAGCGACGACATTCAAAATATTCAAATCTTTGGTATTACAGTGGATTTGGAATCTTAAATATGTGAATTTCAATATCTGAAAAGAAAATTCTATTTTGTTAATGGTAAGGTACAGCAAATTAGTCATAAAGTTACGTTACTCTACAAATAAATATTTTGAAACATAGGCATTTCTCGAAAAATGTCAACCACGACCGACGAAATTCAAAATGTTCAAATCTCAGTGGATTTGGAATCTTAAATATGTGATTTTCAATATCTGAAAAGAAAATTTTATTTTGTTAATGGTAAGGTATAAAAAATAGTCATAAAGTTATATTACTCTACAACTTGTATAACCAATTTATCATGTACTTTAGGTAACCAAATTAACTAACTTTGACGACCTTCAGATATAAAATTTTGTTTTCTTTTTTTTTCAGGCAACCTTAATTCATATTTTGTAAAGTTTAAAAAAAATAATGCAAATTAAAAGAACGGACATATTTTGATTTTTGTACGAGGGTGTCGTATTGTTCCGTCCGGAACTAAAAATATGCATTTATTATACTATTATATTAAACAAATTATAGAGTTGAGGATTCGCGGAGGATTCCTCGAAATTTTTAAAAAATATAAACTTCAATTTCTTAGTAATTCTAGAAATTTGTTTAAAGTTGATTGAAATCGGTCCCGTCCGAACTATTAATGCCCGTAACTTCAACGAATAGATATCTACTGGTGCTTAGTTATCTATCGTGTAAGCAAAATTTCGTAACTTCAACGCATAGTTAAGGAGTAAAAACACCGGATAGGTAAGAGATATCTGTTCGGTACGAACACCAATAGATATCTACTCGTTGAAGTTACGGGCATAAATATGTAACAAATATCAAAAATTATAATTTTCGCAAAAATTAAAAAATCTATATATATATATATATATACATATATATATATATATATATATATATATATATATATATATATATATATATATATATATATATATATATATATATATATATATATAAATATATATATATATATATGTATATATATATATATATATATATATATATATATATATATATATATATATATATATAAACTTATGTTGTTAGTTATAAAATAATTTTTGAAAACAAAAAAAAAATCGTAGTGAAAATTTTCAATACGGAACTTTTTGTCCCGTCCGGAATTTTTCGGTGATTTATTATATTGAAACTGTAAACTTTAGACACAAAATGTAAATATAAAAATAAAGTACAATATCTCAGTTAGTTTTTTTTTAAATAAAGTGAACGCAAAATTTACTATTTTTTTTTAAATTTCCACTTGAATTTTCGTTTTCTGTAAATTAATAAATTTTTCCTTTGAGTGTTATAAGCGTACAAATGCCCCATCGGAACCAGAGGAAAAGCATAAGTTTTTAAGAGACAGAATAAACATTCTGATTATAAAAAATAAATCGCGTTTCAAATTTTAGAAAAGTATGGATTGAATTTGCATCCCAGTGCCGAATTCGCCCCCTTCAAACTTTTATGTACATTAGTGAGGCTATTACAGATCAAATATAGACCGATTGTACCCATTTTTTTTTAACTATAATTCGTAAGTATACAAGTAATTTAAGTTCTGGTTTAAATTAAGCAAACTCTTTTCGTTTTCCTGTAATGATGATTTTAACAGACAAAAATACGGATAGCGCTATTTCTAAGTGAAAAATAATTTTAAAAGTATTGAATTAACATTTGTACCTTTTCGGAAAAGTGGCAAGTTTTACTAAGGCTAATAGTTGTTCGATATGAAACATAAGCAGTAAAATATTTTATTAAATTTTAAAAATATAAAAATTTAGTAGGTGATCTTCAGTTAATTCTATTGTATAATACTGGGACAAACCCGTGGAAAGTAATACATTTATGCAAAGCTGAATTCTACTGGTTTAAGATTTGTTTGAAATTTCTATGAATAATTGATGGACAAAAAAATTATATTGATTAAACGGAGCATCATATAAGATACTAAAAACCAATTGGGAAGGTTAGATCACATGGGAAATTTTAAAGTAGGTGTTATTATGATAGTTAGGATTATCAAAATTATAGTCGGTCTATAAGCCGACTATAAATACCCTACACATATGTGTGGTTACCATTAAAAGTGGTATATAGGTCACCAGGATATACGAATCCTGAAAATAACTACAAACTTTCAATCGCTGAAGAATTTACGTTCATTTGATACTCATATTTACAAATGAGTAGGTGTACCGAATTTCGATTTTTTTTTGTTGAACCACAAGTCGTAACCATTATTTTCATGAATTTGAGCCTATTTTACCAAAACTAAGTTTACCTAAGCACGTATACAGTAAAATTGATCTATACATTTTATATGAGGTATTTGAATATAAGTGGTCGGTTCTCAGGTCACAATAGACCGATCATGACAATTTTCTTGTTCAGACAGCTTAGATATATAAGTAATCTAAATCTATAGTTTCATTACTTTAGCTCTTCTACTTTTTCTGTAATCGTGACTTCAACAGAGGGACAGACAAAGGGACAGACAGACGGACATCGCTAAATCGACTCAGGAGATCATGCTGATCAGGAATATATATACTTTTCCATACCGGAGACGCTTCGTTCTGGGTGTACCAAACTGAATATACCCTTTCACTCTTAGTGTAGGGTATACTTAAAAATCGAATACGAGAATTTGTATTTAATCTGAAGACTTAAAGAGTGATTTGTAAAAACAAAGTAAGAGAAATCATACAATTGTAGATCTAGTTTCACATATAATATATACATTTATTAATTATAAAATCTGTATATGTTTGTAATAAATAATATGTACACCTTTAAATTAATATTTTGTGTGTTTGACTGGTAATAACTTTGGTTAGATCAATCCGAATTTTATGTGGTTTATTTCAAAATATTACCCGAAGTATTCTCAATGGAATACAAAAGAAATGTGATCGAAAATTCAAATCTGTAAAAAGTTAAAGACCAAAATATTTAGAAAAACACTAGAATTACCATATATTTGTATTACATAATAACTCAAAAACTGAAGGCAATCGAAAAAAACTGAGTATGAGGTTGTGATTCGAAAGATTCTTGAAGTCCATCGGAAAATTACATTTAGAAATACAAAAGGCCTCAATTGGTTGTCTAGTATTATTTTAAGATTGAAATTTTTTAAAAAATGTCCATTGTCAGTTTTCTGCTGCTACCAATTTAACAGCATTTCTTTCCTTGATTATTATAGGCACGTTTTGAATTTAACGAAATATAATTAGTTTATGGCGGGTTTAATATGTGGTTATTATTATTATTATTTTTTTGTTGTTATATAGTAAAACCTCTCAATAATCACACGAGTTACTCATGCGTTTTGTTCTTAATATTGTGGCAGAGCGACTTTGTATTGGAATTTAAAATTGCAACCCAATTAAAAAAAATATATGACTTCATAAATATCGACTATCGAAATTAAGCTATAAAATTAAAAAAAAAAACGAAGGCTATTAAAAAAAATGCCAAAAAAAAAACTATTAATAACTTTAATTGTAGCGTATGCAAAAAAATAAAAATATTCAATGCTTATAGAATAAGTAATTAAAAAGTTTAAAATGTTGGACTTACTTCAGCAAATTAATGTAAATTATAGTTTATTATTATTTATGCATGGACTTACCTGCAAATAAAAAGAAATGTAAAAGTATTAGAGAAATATTCAAATAAAAATTAAATTAAAATTAAATATTAAAATTTTATTTATTATATTTTTATTAAATATTAAAATTAAAAATTAAATTAAAATTATCGGGGACCCAGGGAACTGGGTCACAGCACAATGGATGTAATCCTGTCTGAGTGCTGTGTCTTTATTTTTATCCCATAACAAAAAATGCTGGGCGGGTCTTAATTTAATGAAAATGGAAAATGTTTGCTTTACAGACAGATTATATCCATTGTGCTGTGACCCAGTTCCCTGGGTCACCGCCCAGCATTACTTTTGTATACCATGAACCATTTGTGAAATAATCTAAATTATTCTATACATTGTATGCTAGAGTCGATAATTTTTGTTTGAAATTGTCCTAAAACCAAATTTGTTTCAAAGATTAAAAATTAGAATAAAAATCTATTCCCTAGTAAAAATGGAATTATGATCGAGTGCTGATCCATGAAAACATTCCTCGTCATAAATCAAACAGTTACATGAAAAAACATGATATGGTTATAATAATGTCCACCATAATAGGAATCAGGGACTAAAACCTTTTGGAATATCGGTTCCGATTCAGGTTTCAATATTTTTAAAACACATAAACACATAAAACTATATGTGTTCCGATCCAAGTTCCACAAATTTTTTTAATAGCGGTTCCAATTTCGATCCCATTCCAATAATCGGAACGGCTCCAATTCCGGTTCTTTGTGGTTCTGCACACCTTCGTAATATCGATTTCGGTTCTGGTTCTTCAAAAAAATTATATGAGTTCCGATTCTGGTTCCAAAAATCGAAACGGTTCCGGTACATATTTTCAAAAAAATAATAAATATTCAAAATTTTATTTATTTGAAAAGTTATATTTATTCGAAAAGATTTTGCTACAATTATCCTGAAAATGTTGTGATAAGAAAAAAAACTCAGTGAACAGTTAAAAAAAAATATAAAAATAAATGTCAAAGATGTCCATAAATCATATGTCTGTACACATTTTTCAGAGTACTGTTATCTAATAGAAAAGATATTTTTTATAGCCTAACTGGTAAGGTATTTATTTACATATCGTCACTATCATGCCAAAGGGGCGAATGTGCAATTTTTGACATTTGCGTTTTTTTACATTTTTTAATGTAGTTTATCCTCAAGTATGCTGTGCCAAAATCGCGTGTCATTTTGTTGGATATTTCTAGCCACAAAAGACAAAACCAGAAGGGCGAATTTGAAAAATTGAAAATCTTGTCATGCCAAAAGGGCGAATCTTTTCGTTTTTTCGCCATAACTTTTTATTGGAATAAAATAAAGTAGTGTTGTAAAGGCATTTATTGTTTGTATTCAAAGCACCTATCGTTCTGCAACATTAATAAAAAATATGTTGCCAAACATTAATTTGCAATTTGTTATTTGGAGGAAAAAATGTTACGCAAAATATTTTTAAATAATGATGCAGTTCGATAGGTACTTTAAAAATGAACAATTAATACTTTTAATCCACTATTTTATCTTGCACCAATAAAAAAATAAAGCAAAAAAACGAAGAAATTGGAAAAAATGAAAATCTTGTCATGCCAAAAGGGCGAATCTTTTTTGCTATAATTCTTTAATGGTACAAGATAAAGCAGTGATGTAAAGGCATTTATTGTTTGTTTTTAACCTATCGATTTGCATCATTATTTTAAATTATTTTGCCAAACATTTTTTCCTGCAAATAACAAATGGCAAATTAATGTTTGACAACATATTTTTAATTAATTGTGCCAATAGATAGGTGCTTTAAAAACAAACAATTAATACCTCTACATTACTATTTTATCTTGCGCTAATAAAAAGTTATAGCATAAAAATCAAAAATATTTGCCTTTTGATCTGGATATAGCCTCACAAAATCCGTATTTATCATTCAGTAGGTTGTCCAAATCTAAAGATATTTTATATACGTTATAATAATTGACGAATAAACTAAAATAACAGAATAAATTAAAAAAATATAAATTTTTCTAATTTTTAAAACACTTTAAAATTTGATTTCTCAACATTTTTAAAAATGCACATTCGCCCCTTTGGTATGACAGTGACGATATGTTAGAAATGTCTCGCACATGAATCAGTAGGCATATGACTCTAGTTTATTGCACGTTTTATTTTAATTTAAAGGCTATATATATTCAATGATTTCGTTATTCACAGAAACCCAATAAGTTCTATAAAGTTTTCGTTTACTCATTGATTCTAGATGTGAACTACATAAATAAGTTTGTATTTAGATCAATGCATGCATTGTCACGTACATTTTAGACTGTAAATTGTACAAAGCCAAATGTCAAATGCAGTATATGTAGTCATATTATGAAACTGCTATTTCATAGAAAAATATGGAACATTTATGAAGCTTAAGTAATAAATAAATGATTTTTTAAAAACTCGAATTTAAATGATATATGATTTTATGAACAACAAAAATCAATCAATTCATATAAAAATTAACTATAAAAATGCAGACATTTTGTAAAAAGCTAAAAATTCAAATTCTTCATTGGTTTTTACGAAGGTTTTTTTTTTTTTTGGCAAAACCAAACATATAAATAATAAAGATATAGCAACAAAGACAGTATTTTTAAGTTAATTCAATATGAGATCCAATACATCATCCTCCAATACATCTTTCAAATCGAACCGTTTTGATTTTTGGAAACGGAAATAGAATCGGAAAAATGTATGGAACCCTTATTTTTTTTTTGGTTGGAATCGGAACCGGAACGCTATTTTAAAAATATTGGAACCAGAACTGAAAGCGATATTCCAAAGGGTTTTAGTCTCTGTCAGGAACTTTAAAGAACCGGAATCAGAACCGTTTCGATTTTTCGTCCGTTATTAAAAAAAATGTGTGGAATCGAATCGGAAACAATATAATTTTTCGGTTGGAACCGGAACCGCTTTTTAAAAATCTTGGAACCAGAACCGGAAACGAAATTCCAAAGTGTTGTAATACCTATTAAGAATAAAAGTATTGTCTAAAAATTATAATTTAGTAAAAATTTTCAAATTTTCACTAAAAATTCAATCTCTGGTTAAAATTTCAATTTTTGATTTAAATTCAATTTTTCATTATAAATTTAATTTTTCACTAAATTCAATTTTTCACTATAAACTTAAATTTTGACTAAATTAAAATTTTCACTATAAAATACATTTTTCACTAAAAATTAAATTTTTTACTAAAAATTCTATTGTTCACTAAAATTAAATTTTCAACTAAAAATTTAATGTTTCACTAAGAATTTAAATTTTTAAATATAATCCAATTTTGTCACTAAAAATTCAAATTTTCATGATAAATTCAATTTTTCACTAAAAATTTTATTGTTCACTAAAATTAAATTTTCAACTAAAAATTAAATTTTTAACATAGTAAACATTTTTTTTTTCATTCTTCACTAAAAATGCAATTTTTCATTAAATATTCAATTTTTCACTATAAATTTCAATTTTCACCAAATTAAATTTTTCACTATAAAATCAATTTTTCACTCAAAATTCAATTCTTCACTAAATATTCAATTTTTTTACTAAAAATTCAATTTTTCTTTAAAAATTTAATGTTTCACTAAAAATTTAATTTTTCACTAAAAATTTCAATTTTCACTAAATTAAATTTTTCACTATAAGATCCATTTTTCACTCAAAATTAAATTTTTCACTAAATATTCAATTTTTTTTTTTACTAAAAATTCAATTTTTCTCTAAAAATTTAATTTCACTAATTTAAATTTTTAATTAAAATTCAACTTTTCACTAAAATTTAAAATTTTCACTAAAAATTTATTTTTTTTTTACTAAAAATTCAAATTTTCACAAAAAATTCAAATTTTAATTAAAAATTCAAAAATTAAATTTTTCGATAAAAATTTTATTTTTCCAAAATTTTAATTTACCACTAAATATTAAATTTTTTAATATAAATAATCTCAACACAAGTGTTCCTTCGAATATTATGTCTTATAATTTTTTGGTAATTTTTCTTAATATTTGGAATGTAATGTGTAAAGAGTTTGAGTTTTTAATAAAATTAATTAATTATTGCATTTAGTACTTAAATAAAAGAAATGAATACCAAAGAACTTAAGACACAAACCTGTTGAATAATCAAAAGACTTAAGACACAAACCTGTCGCTGTTGTGTCTACTCCAGGAAATCCTTTTGGGCGTTTGCGTGTAAACAGGAAATATTTAGATCAAAGAAAGTAATAATATAAATTAATTAAAAATTACTATTTTTATTACTATATTACTATGCATATTCATACAGAATATGCAGCAAATATTTAGCGCAGACTCAGTGGGTTCATTGGAATTACCTCAGAACGCAAAGAATGACTAATTGTTCTCAAATGCATTTCTATGGACAACAATTAAAGCACGTGGTGGTGGTGATGCTGGTAATGATGAAGTTGGCGGTGGTGGAGGAGGAGCTGTTATTTGTGGCGCATAGAAACAGCTTGCACATTCGAAATGTTACAAATTCACACAAGGTCAGCATAATAAACCGACTGCAACTGGTATTGTGAGACGTAACAGTTGCAGCAACAGTTGCTCGAATTGTTGACAACGACAACGACGTAAACTTCGACGCCAATAACATCCGCATAAAATATGCGCTAAAGTCCGCGTAACTTTTACATTTCTAATCTAATTGAGTTGTTGCAACAGGTGTTTGTTTGTTGTGGCAGCCTTTTGATTATTTTGTTCTATTTATCTATATTTTGTTGTTGTTGTTGTTGAGTTGTCAACCAGGTGTGCGAAAACAGCAGTCGCTGCCGCCGTCACCGCCAAGAGGGGCGTTGGGTGTTGGCACTGCAATTGCACTTAATTTGCTACTGTGTTATGTTATTGAACTCATATTGTTGTAAATATGCGCATTTTTACAACATTCATTATATGCTCTACTCAAGAATGTTAAATATTATTAATACTTAAAGAATAACAATAATAATAATAATAAAAATAATAAAATACCTTTAATAAAACACATCATTTGTTTACCTTCACTCTTGAAATTAAAAGTGTTCTGTCTGCAATTAGTCATTAATTAATGTTCGTGGTAATGAGTTAGTATAACAATAAAAAAAATGAAAATTAAAACAAAATTGCTACTAATCGTAAAACATTCACTTGCCGACTTCACTGCAACGCATGAATAATTGTTGTGGTTTAATAGAACTAAAAAAGAAACAATATTTTTTGTATTCTTTTTTTGTTTTACTTACTTTGAAGTTCTAATTCTAATTCTAAAACGGAAACCAATATTAATTATAAATGCAATTCTCAGACAAAAGAATTCTTTAAAAATCTAGTTGTTTTTTTATTATTATTATGCTTTAAAATGCTTTAAAATGCTTTAATTTGTTTAAAAATAAAAATGTTTTACTGGTTTGTGTCGCAAATGCTGATGTTTTTTTTATGTATAACACCGGTTAATTGCAATTTTTTTATTGTTATTTTTATAGAAATTTAATTCTATATTTTCATATATAACTGTTTGTATTATATAACTTAATTTTAACTAGATTTTATGTTTATATTTAGAAATATTATATGAAATAATTTTGATTTGATATTTCTGTTTCGAATAGTTCAATGTTTTACCTTGTAGAATAAGATTTTGATTAACTGACGTATGCAAGTTCTAAACATATAACAAACATTCATCTTCTTTTTACCGTTATATGTTAATAACCAAATGTATGTTTGTTTTAGAAAATAACTCAAATGGATCAATCACGAAATAACATGCGTAAGTCACATGAATACCATTTAAAAATGATTTTTTTCGGCTTTATTTTAACTTGTTAGTGTTATTTAATTGAAAACTGAATTTTATCCATATTAAAGAAAATATAAAATAAATATTATGTACTAGTATTCACACAAAAAAAGATCACCATAATTTTCACCAACTACCAGAATACATCATATTGATGATTTCATTCATTGAACTAAAATCGTATTTTTGAAATGTTTTTCATTTTCAATATTTTTTAACATAAAATTTCAAACTCAAATGTGTCTCCATTTACACATTTATGATTTTATAATTCCTATACGAGTTATAATATTTAATTGCTAATTATGCAAAGACTCCATTTCATCATATTAATGAATAATTTACATCATATTGATGATTTTTGCTCATCAAACCACATTAATTTAAATATCATAAATCTTGTAAGAATTATAAATACATAAATGTGTAAATGGAGACAATTTTGATGTTATAAAAAATATTAAAAGTGAAAAACATTGAAAAAATACGATGTTAGTTCAATGAATGAAATCATCAATATGATGAATACTGGTAGTTGGTGAAATTTTTGGTGAAATTTTTTTGTGTGTTCTGTAATCGAGCTACTCAATTGCTTTCTTTTATTATTTCATTTAAAACCAAAGAAGTACACAAAAAAGCATATATGGAATTATGAGAAATTTTGCAAATTATTAAATATATTAACACAGCTTACAAAAAAAAAAATATCCGCGATCTAAGTATGATTTCCGATGGACTTAAAATTCTAATCAAGACCACCTACTCAGTTTTTTAAGAGATGACATTTCTCGTGTTTTTCTACATATTTTGAACTATAAATTTTTACAGATTTGAAATTTCGATCTGATTTCCAACTAATATTTTGAAATAATAAATTTCAGATGGATTAAATTATGAAAACAAATATGCTATGTCATAAATAAAAGGTAGACCTTAATATATTTTTTGTGTTTGACTGGTCATAATAACTACGGTCAGATCAATCCGAATTTCATGTGATTTATTACAAAATATTACGTGAAGTATTCTTAATAAAATACGAAAGAAATTAGATGAAAGAATCAAATCTGTGTAAAGATAAGTCTAAAATATGTAGAAAATCACGAGAATTGACATATATTTGTTTTACGTAATAACTGAAAAACTTGAGTGATTAGAATCTTCAAATCCGGAAAATCACCTAAAGATTGTGGATAAATAAAAAGGACTCCATTTGTTGTCGAGTGTAATTAATTGCATTTATTTTTTATTGTTAAATTATTTTACTTAATCAGTTTTATATAATTTTTAAATAAAATATTAAATGCTTTTCGAATTTGAATTCAATATTTTGGTCTTGATTGAAACGACCTTATATACGAATTTTTAATATTTATTACTTTCTACCGATCTCTGAAATTTATAAAAATTCGATTTTTCCCGTATGAAAATTTGTTTGGACACCTTCATTTCCAAGAAGAAAAAATACCTCCACGAAATGCTCAGTGGTTGAACTCCCTGTTAGGAAACGTTTAAATTCTTTTGAAACCGTCAATAAAATAAATTTTGATAAGTACAAAAGATGATGGAATTTTGACTACTTTTAGTCCAGAATCCCGCAAGAGTCATGAAATAAAATTTGGTCGAGTTCTAAGTATTCTATGAATGCAGAGATAAAAATTTCGGTAAAATTTGTTTTGATATTTATTCTAAATTTAGCGGTGTCATAGGAAATGTCACAAAACTAAATTTTGTCCAGATCGAATCAGTGGTTTGAGAGATTTAGAAATTTTACCTTAATGCTACTTTTAATTCAAGACGTTTTCTAGATATTTCATATTTTGAAATATTTTTATCATTTTTGGTATTTATCAAATATTTGATATTTTTATTTTAGAAAAATCTAATAACAAAAAGGACAATGGCATGGGGTTATGTAGTCTCAAATTATACAGAATTATACAGAACTGATTTTCGGTATACCTAAGGCTACCAACCGTACAGCTCTCGGGAGCACAGTGTTCTTTTCTATAGGCTATCCTCATGAAAATTACACAAAATCTAATTTGTCCTTCTTTTTTAATTATCTAATTTGTCCTTCGTTTTATTAATAAGAAATACTTTTTTGTATTTGCTTATCTCAGATTCTCTGATATTTTTTCGAAAGAAATTCCTAATTTACTTCAGGATAACGACATTTCTTTTAAATTTTGAGATATGTCACGTCGCGTAACAAGTGCGTTTTCCAAATATCTCCAATATTTCCAAATTTTCAATATTTATAAATATATCTTAATGAAAAAATTAATAAATTGTGTTTCGCATGCACTTCTTTTAGTTGGCAGCCTTAGCGACGCCCATAGAAAGCATTTCTTTTTCTCGTTTAGTTGTGTAGTGTTATTATCAATTATAATTTTTAAAATTATACAATGATTTCAGCAGTTATACATTTTTTTCCGCAATATGTGACTAAAGTTTAAATCGTTTAAACAGATCATTTACTAAATGCTCAATTTTCAAAGAAACGTTTACAATGTTAATGAATGAAATTAAAACAATTAGTTATTTATATTAATTTGTCATAATGCGTCAAACTGGAATTAATACAATAATCATCGATAATTGAAAAGAAATCCATGCACATGATTAAATGGGCTTGTGCCGTAGGTTTAAAATATTCAATATTGTAGAATTTCCCAAACAAAAAAGAAAAACTTGAAATGGAACATGTGTTCAATTTCAATTTTTATACAACACTTTACGACTGTCAATGAATTATAGGAAATAATAATTGCCTAATAATAGAATCGATTAGGTTATTAAAAAACCTAATCGAGATAAACAGAGAAATCATCTTCTAGCTTGTCTAGTATTATATTATACTAATTGTTATATTTTTCATAGAAACTACGTCAATATCAAGTATAAAATGGTTAAATGGTTTATCCAGTATTAATAAAACTAAGTTTTATATGAACTTGACTTTAGATTTGAACTTTTGTGGTCAGATCAATTCTACGAATATATGCTGGAAATGAAAATAATACTATTTAAATATTGAAGCTTATAGTAAAAACTGCGTTTATTTCCAAAAAAATAAAACAGCTGGTTTCCCCCAATTTTTACATAGAACCACTAAGCGGTTAAATTCGATGAATTCGGTTCTAATTAAAAAATTAACTGCTTGAAACTAGAATATCAAATAAAGGTTTGTCGATGTATGCGCATTTTTTGCATAATTAAAACAAATTGACGCAAATTTATTTTTTTATTGTTTTCTTTTGGTGCGCATATCAGTGTTCAGCTGATTCGGATATAATATTTGATAAACGAAAATATAAACAAATATAGAATGTAGGTGAATCCCAAAAAACCAAACCAAACATTTAGAAATCATATTCCTCAAGGATAATGTCCAATATATTTTTTTTTATTTTAATTTTTTTTATTTTGTTAAAAACCAAAATTATAGTGATCTATGCCAAAATGACCTTCTAACGTTCGACAGCTAATTGAGAATCTAAATAAAGAAACAATTGCTGTCAAAAAATAATAAAAAATAAAAAAATATATATTGAAATTGGTATTTTTAGGCGTTTTGCGTTAAACCGGAATTAGCTAAACGCATTACTTAACGTTTGCGTTATTTTTAACCTTTTTCTGAAAGTTCAGTTTTTGCTTTTATTTTTTTTCGTTATTCTCGACATTCATTTCCGACTTGAGTTCAGCTCAGACCGGAGAACAGGAAGTACATATACAATTAATACAATGTACGATGTACTTTTAATTTTTTTTTTTAATATACAATTAAATAAATTTAAGTTTAGTGTTAAACTGCTGTTGCTAAATTAAGCAAATAATTACTTTTTTTCATCTTCTTTGTATTAAACTAATGAATCTGAGTAATTGTGGCGCGCAATGACGAGTAATAATTGTTCTGCGGTTCATTCAGCAGCACAATGCATAATTTATTCCCATTTTCTGTTTTCAAATTTGATTTCATTGCAAATAATAATGAATGAAAAAAAATTATACAGATACAAAAAAAAATTAAAATACATGGCGCTAAAAATACATAATACAACACACAACAAATCTTAAAAGCAACATGAAGAATATCATAATTGAAGGTTATAAACATTGCCTATTTCACTATAGTACAATAAACTAAAGTTCTTGTTGTTTTTGTAATAATAGATGTTGTTGTTGCTGCTGCTGTTTTGTAACAGCTGTCGATGCTGCGGTTAAATGTCGTTTATTATCTGTTACTCACTTTTATTGTTTTTTAACCATAGTTAAATCCAAACATATAATAAAAAAATATAATAAAATATAACTGCGAATCGAATAAAAAAAAAATTATTGTGATTTTCGTGCAGGGCCGTCTGCTGGGAAGCGATATATTGTAGTATAAACCTTTTAAGCTTTAATTATGAACTCTAAAATGAGCGGGATATCGAAGTTTACATTTTTAAAAATATCGAGGAATTTCAGCTTAACACTAAAAATAAAATTTGCTTAAAATACACGAAATCATTCGTGTATTTTACGAAAAAACGAAAAAATTCATGAAATTTATCCACGAAATATTTCGAAAAATACACGACAGATCTTTCGTAAATTTGATTACAACATTCGAATATTTATTGTTTATTTTACGAAACTCTTCTTAGTTTTTATACGAAATCCTATCATAACATATAGTCGTTGTAGAACGAAAAATCCAAATACATTTTTATGAAAAACTTAAATTTCGAGTTTGTTGATTATAATTTTGCATTTTTAAAGTTGAAATATTAATTGACAGATATACATTTTTTTATCATGTGGTAAAAAAAAATTGAGATCATTGATTAAAAATTGACAGACATATAAAGATTTTTGTAAATGAATATTTGGCATTTTGACTTTTCGTTCTACAACGACGATATCTACCTATTGTATATATATGTTGAATATTATTTTAAACTTTAAAAAGGTAGCTTTTTGAGATATCGTCACTGTCATGCCAAAGGGGCGAATGTGCATTTTTAAAAATGTTGGAAAAATCAAATTTTAAACTTTGAAGTGGTTTAAAAATTAGTAAATTTTAGTTTTTTTTCAATTTTTTCTGTTATTTTGGTTTATTCATCAAATTATTATAACGTGTATATGGGCCAAAACCGATTTTTTTTAAATCATTGAAAATTACTTTAATTTACCAATAACTTCCGTAGTTTTTCGGTTTCATAATAATGATTAATAGATTTGGATCAAGTATACCTAAAATTATAAGAATGCAAAATTTTAGGACTAGAAGTCTTTACATCTACTTGATATAGTAATTTAAAGTTCAAAAATGGAAAAAATGCCCTAAATTCTAAATAAATCCTATTTTTGCCCATATATATAATATTGTTGGATTTAGACAACTTACTGAATTATAAATACGGATTTCGTGAGGCTATATCCTGACCAAAACACTAATATTTTTGTTGCTATAACTTTTTATTAGCGAAAGATAAAATAGTATTGTAAGCCCATTAATTGGTTGTTTTTAAATCATCTATCGATTGGCATCATTATTTAAAAATAATTTTCCAAATATTAATGTGCCATTTGTTATTAGTCATAAAAATGTTTGACAAAATATTTTTAAATCGATAGGTGCTTTAAAAATAAACAATTAATACCTTTACACCACTATTTTATCTTGGATTAATAGTCAATTTTCATGTAAATGATAAAAATTCAAAAAAAATATTTTAAAATAATGATGATGGTCGATAAGTGCTTTAAAAACAAACAATTAATACCTTTAGACTACATTTTGTCTTATACTATTTAAAAGTTGTGGCAAAAAAAGAAAAGATTCGCTCTTTTGGCATGACAACATTTTCGAATTCGCCCTTTTGGTTTTGTCTTTTGTGGCTAGTAATATCAAACAAAACCACACTCGAAAAAACACTCGGAAAAACTACATTCAAAAATGTAAAAAAACTCAAATGTCAAAAATTACACATTCGCCCCTTTGGCATGACGATATGTCCTTTCAAAACATAAATAAATATAAAAATTGGAACCCGCTAAAACCCGCTTTTTCGTCACAGCTTATTTATTTGATATCGGATCTTAGGTTTTATGTATCATGAAAAGCTTTCGGCTGTTAATATATTTTTCCATTAGTTTTTATTGACTTCTGAGGTCAGCTTCAACCAGTGACGTCAGTTTTTTCCAACTTCTACCCCCCTAACGCAATACTCTAAAAATCTCCAAAACCATTTCGAAAACGAGTAAACCTCTATAAAACGCAATTCTTTACCTTTTAAAGGAGACAAAACGATAAATATTTTAATTGTCGTTCAAGTTATTAATTTAAGAAATTTTGATAGTTTAATATATACATGATAGAAATGATAGTTTATTATATACATGCATATGCCTATTGTTTTGAAGTTTTTTTTTTTATGAAGTTTCGGTTCTGATTTGATTTTTCATTTTGTTGACTTATAACTCTAGTAGAAATTATACTAGAGTTATGTACGAGAACTGATTATTGATTTTTTGTCCTGTCTCAACGCCATCAGTTACATGACCATCATGATCAGGCCATGATAATGTCATCCCTAATAGTTTAAATTCCTACGTTATGCCTCATTCAAACTAGTATCATATTTGTAAATTGATTTTGATTGTGAAAACCCGAACAGTTTCATGACAAACATAATCTGGCCATGATCATGTTTTTTGCAATATGATAAATTTAAAACAGGTATAGCTTCAATTGAAATATTTGTGATTTAGTTTATGTATAGGTTTCATTGAATGTCTTATTCAAAAATTTGAATCAAGTTAACTTTTAGTGACGGAATTATTATAATTATACTGTTCTAATTATACTGTTGTTGGCCTAATCTGGAATGAAACCAATCATTTCTGATTGATTTTAGGAAACCGAAATAAACCAGAAATGATAGGTTTCATTCCATTTTAACATTTAAAAATAAAAGTGCTGAAATAAACAAAAAATCAATCAATATCAATGTTATTAGGACGTTTGGACTTTAATTTAAAATGCTGCATACTAAAAGGAAGAAAATAAATGCTCAAATTCAGAGGCAATCAGGAGATGTTTGGAAAGATATACAGCTAATAGGAAACTAAGCAAACAACATCTTCAACAATCAATAATGCAAACAAGAACATTTTTCTTGACATATTGATCATCAACAAATTGCATAGTAATGTTCTTCAGAGGTTATTGTCTAGGAACATTTCTATTAATGCTATCATAAATATATTTTTTTGAAAAAGTGAACGGGTTCTCTATTTTTTATATGTTCTATTTATACATACACGAAATAAACTCTTCATTTCAGAAAATATTCTTAGTTTTAACATTTTGAAGCTAATTTCTTAATCTCAAGAATAACATTAGGAATTTCATTTACATGTTTTTTCGTATTATTAATAGTCATAAAATTAGGATTTTAATATTTTAAGAATTTAATTAAAATAAATATAAAAGGTTTCTTAAATTATGATAAAGCGAGTATTCAAAAAATTTAAAGTTAAAAAAAAAATAACTATATGTATAAACAAACAAATTATGGGCCTTTATTGCAACTGCCAACAACCCTGTATAGAGGTTTCCATGTCCCTGGTCTTGAACTTTACGGATCATAATGTTCGCAATGTTGTTGTTGTTGTTGTTTTGGTTATGCCGATGATGCATAACGCATAACCAGTCATGGATCAGTTAATTGTTTGACACTTCATTATCATTATTAAATAAAAAAATAATAAATTCCTCTATGAAATATTTGATATTCTTAATTACTTTTGTTTCGTTTTTTTCGTAGTTATGTGTATTAGATTCTGCAGAACAATTTGAAAGAAAAGTTAACTGAAGGTCAAATTTTTGTTTGGTTTATTTCGGTGGCTACATTGAATGGTGAAACTTTAAAATTATATTACATAAGCCATTTTAATTAGGTGTTAAACTTTTTATAATCTTAAATGGGACAACTGAAGATATTGCCTCATTTGTAATAAGTCACGTAGACACTTTTTGTTCAGCATTATTTGTAAAAATAAAATTATATAGGGATTATGCATTGTGAACAAATGTAAAAAGCCTGAAGCAATAAAAGTTTTAATGTATTACATTTTTTTATTTACATATTAAATACTCTTTTTATTTGAATGATGTTTTTATTAACATTCAGTTTTTATTTAAAATCAATTATATATTCATTTGATTTATATCTAAATAATATAAAATAATATGCTAATTTAACAGAGCCTATTTTAAACATACACACGATTATTTCCATAGTTCTCATAATTAAAACACCTCGCATGCCGTGCGATTCCATTCTAACCACATTGGCCTTTTTTTCCTTAATGCACCTTCATAGCCTTTCTAAATGTTTACACGCACGTTTCATTTTCATGACTGTAACTTTTGTCTGTGTGTTTTTGTTTCTTTGGCAAACTTTTTTTGCAATTGTTTTATAATGAAAATATTAAATACGAAAATTTAAAAAGAATTGAATTAATTTTAATTGATTTAAATGCTGTTTAAATCAATCAGTAAGTAGTTTCGATTAAAACTGAATAATAAATGACTATTTCATTGTCTGGTGAAATTACTTTAACATAGGAAGTGCATGAATTCCCTCACGCAGAATAGAGATTTGTTGCGCCAACTAACTATTTGCCCAACCAGCTTATTCGGTTCTCTCAACCGCTTAGTCGGTTGTTATTGTCAAAATAAAAAGAGTTGTAGTTTGTACTGCAACCAATTTCGAACTTTTTTAAAACAGATCTAGAACCATTAGGATTGTGTATAGGTAATATGGCAGTTCCGCCAGCAAATTTGTAAACCATTTTATTTAACTGAATGAAGTTAGTTGGTACAACTTACTTACAGACAGACAACATACAAACAGACAACAGACAAACAGACAACAGATAGACAGACAGAAAACAGACATACAACGGACAGACAACAACAGATATACAAACAACAGATAGACAGACATACATATAACAGACAGACAACAGACAGACAACATACAGACAACATACAGACAACATACAGACAACATACAGACAACATACAGACAACATACAGATAACATACGGACAACAACAGACAACATACATACAACAGACAGAAAACAGAAAGAAAACAGACAGGCCGCACACATGCAACAGACATGCAACAGACAGGCAACAGACATGCAACAGACAGGCAAGAGACAGGCAACAGACAGGCAACAGACAGGCAACAGACAGGCAACAGACAGGCAACAGACATGCAACAGACAGGCAACAGACAGGCAACAGACAGGCAACAGACAGGCAACAGACAGGCAACAGACAGGCAACAGACAGGCAACAGACAGGCAACAGACAGGCAACAGACAGGCAACAGACAGGCAACATACAGGCAACAGACAGGCAACAGACAGGCAACAGACAGGCAACAGACAGGCAACAGACAGGCAACAGACAGGCAACAGACAGGCAACAGACAGGCAACAGACAGGCAACAGACAGGCAACAGACAGGCAACAGACAGGCAACAGACAGGCAACAGACAGGCAACAGACAGGCAACAGACAGGCAACAGACAGGCAACAGACAGGCAACAGACAGGCAACAGACAGGCAACAGACAGGCAACAGACAGGCAACAGACAGGCAACAGACAGGCAACAGACATGCAACAGACATGCAACAGACATGCAACAGACAGGCAACAGACAGGCAACAGACAGGCAACAGACAGGCAACAGACAGGCAACAGACAGGCAACAGACAGGCAACAGACAGGCAACAGACAGAAAACAGACAGAAAACAGACAGGCAACAGACAGGCAACAGACATAAAACAGACAGGCAACAGACAGACAACATACAGACAACAGACAGGCAACAGACAGACAACATACAGACAACAGACAGGCAACAGACAGAAAACATACAGAAAACAGACAGAAAACAGACAGAAAACAGACAGAAAACCGACAGAAAACAGACAGGCAACAGACAGGCAACAGACATAAAACAGACAGGCAACAGACAGACAACATACAGACAACAGACAGGCAACAGGCAGACAGATAACAGACAGACAACAGACATACAACAGCAGACAACAGACAGATAACAGACAGAAAACAGACAGAAAACAGACAGAAAACATACAGAAAACAGACAGGCAACAGACAGACAACAGACAGAAAACAGACAGAAAACAGACAGAAAACAGACAGAAAACAGACAGGCAACAGACAGGCAACAGACAGACCACAGACAGACAGCCAGGCAGACAACAAACAGACAGACATACAGACAACAGAGAGACAGAAAAACAGACAACATACATACAACAGATAGACAACAGACAGACAACAGACAGGCAACGGACAGACAACAGACAGACAGACAACGGATAGACAACAGATAGACAACGGACAGACAATAGACAGACAGACAACAGACAGACAACAGACAACAGACAACAGACAGACAGACAACGGACAGACAACAGACATACAACGGACAGACAACAGACAGACAACAGACAGACAACAGACAGACAACAGACAGACAATGGACAGACAACAGACATACAACGGACAGACAACAGACAACAGACAGACAGACAGACAAAAAGACTAGCGACTATTACAAATTCGCCCTTTTAATCTATAAAATTCAATTCGATCTACAATTTTTAAAGAAATTTGAAAATGTAACGATATTTTGAAATTTATAACAATCAGCCAAAAACAAAATTAGTTGGTACAACTCGTAGTATTTTAACCAGGTACAAACACACTTTGGTATGTCGGTGTCGGTTCCACATATGTTTTAATAACTGTTCCGATTCTGGTTAAAAAAATCGAATCGGTTCCGATTCCGGTTCTTTATGGTCCCAAACAGGTTCCGATTCCGGAATGTGGAGAATAAAACAGTACCAAAGTTAATTTTTGAATTTTTTATAATAAGGGACCATAAAAAACCGGAACCAATTTAAAAATGTGTGGAACCAGAATCGGAACCCATATATTTTTTGGTTTAAACGGGAACCGGTATTTTAAAAATCTTGGATCCGGTATTTCAATGGTTTTTAGTACCTGATATATTATAACTCATTTAGACGAGGGTTTCGGGACGATTTAACAAATTTACCTAATTAGAATAGACATAATCATGGTTCAGTTCATGTTGGTATTGTAACTGATTGTGTTATGAAAAGAAAAAAATCAATAATCATTTGCCGATTTTGATACTAGAACAATTTCTACTGGGATCGGAGTGTAACAATTGTTCAATGTCATTTCAAAAATATATTGGTAGCTAATTTATTTTTTTTTTCTTCCTAAATTGTAGCACATTATAAGTAATACCTAATAATTATAAACTCATTAGAATACGTTACACATCAGTTGATTAAACCAGGGGATTCCGCGCAAATGACTAACTTTTGGCTTTTACGTATTTTAAAATGTCTAAAACATTAAAAAACATTAAAAAACTAATACTACAAGTAAAAAAAATTAGCACAAATGTAATTCTAAATCAATAGATTTTGGTAGACACGTGATAATGAATCAACAACGGTATAAAAACCAAAAATTCAAAATAACAAATTTCAAAAAATATCAACTTAATTAGCATACAATATACACACTGCTATAATAAAAAAATGATATTGAATAATATTTAAATACGTCAATTAAAAGAAAAAACAAAAAGAAGTGGCGATATAAAAAAAACAATAAAAAACGAGATTTGCGATGAGCACAACGGCAACTCACGTGCGTAAAAACAAGATATTGGACTACGTAATGGTTCAATGTATTTGAAATTGTTGTGGGAATTTTAAGGGGTTTTACAGAAAGTCATAGCGTCTATAGAAAGAGTTACTAATGTACGTCACAAAAATGAACGCAGTTCCATGGAAAACATTTCAAATATGCAAAAATTTAGAATGGTGATTTTTTTTTTGGTTGTTGTGTTGTTCATCTATAGTGTTAATTAAAAACCACAAATTAAAAAACAAGAACAAATAACTAAACTAAAAATGTGTCTTAAAGAAAATTCATTGCAGTCAATAACATTTAAAAAAAAAACACGTTTACAATTTACGTTCGATGCTAAATAAATTAAGGTGTGACTTTCCAAAAATACTCTACTACGCTTTCTTTCCACTTAAACAGGGCATTTTTTTTGGGATTTTTTTTTAATTATTTTTTTTTGTATAATTTTTAATTTTATTATACAGCAAGGTATTTATAGTGAGTTGTCCTCAAATGCACGGGCCCCCGAAAGCAGTCAGCAAGCAGGACAAGGAAATTAAAGTCGCACAAAAGACGTCAATAATCGGGGAGTAAAAATAAAAACCATCCAAGCAAATGTTCTCCATTAACAAAGATTCACAAAATAATACGTGTAGCTTACTGTAAGAAATGTTATAAATTTTTGCTTAATTAAGGTACTAAAATAAATTTGTCGTTTGTCGATTTAAAAAGTACCCAGACTCAGAAGATAGTGTCCTATTAATTACTTAATGACTAATATTGATGACGACTATTGATTTCGTCGTTAAAAATATTAATAGATAATTTTTTTAGACTAAATTAAAAGCTTTATAATTATTTCTATACACACATAATCGATATTTGTTGTGCCAACCAACTCTTTGCCCAACCAACTTATTCGGTTCTCTCAACCGCTTAGTCGGTTGTTGTAGTTTGTACACCAACCAATTTCGAACTGTTTTAGAACAATTTAGTACAGATTTAGAACCATTAGGAGTGTGTATAGACTAATATTTCATGTGTACAGGCAGTTCCGCCAGCAAATTTGTAAACCGATTTAACCGAATGAAGCTAGTGGGTACAACTAACTTTTTCATTCTTCCAATCTCATGCCAAAAGAGGACTTTTCTGTGTGTAGTATTCGAAAATATGCGTATTATTAATTTAAATATTTCAATATTATTATTTTCTAATAGTATAAATACTATTCTTTTGATGTGTTTTATTAAACGTTTCATTATTTGGCATATGAAAACAATTAAAAAAAGTACATTATAAAATTTATCGTATAACAACATATTGTTTTAAAAATTTGAATATCATTGAAATAATGATAGGCATCCCATTGATCAATTTTAATAGTAAAAACAATGGTTATTCTATTCAAATACTATTAATTTACCATGTTTTTGGGTGTACAAAATTTAAAACAAAATTATAACAAATCCTTTGAGCATTTGCATTTGTATTTGACAGTTTCAACACTTCAGGTCATGTGGTCAGGTGGTCAGGTGGTGAGTAGTTGCACCACTTGACCATGATCCAGTGTTGCCCTAAAGTATGTCGGGCTCGGTTTGTTTTTTCAAAAACTGTCAATGGTACCAAATCAATGTGCTCAGACATGTCATGTGCGTGTGTGTATTTGAAGTGTTTACATCTGACACTGACATGGGCGCACACTTTCCACCTGTCATTCGGTCGCATCACTTAAAACTCACCACCCCAATATACTGTCGGTATTTAACAAATTTAGAATGCAAATCTTATACAGACAAAAATCAATAATTTATGTATTATCCATATAATTGATTTGTTAATTAATTGTTTTGTATATTTTGTTTATCAATTTGTATAAAATTCATTGTGTCAATGATAATGAGATTGTAATTTGATTGAAATCAAGCATTTTAAAAATATGTGTTAATAATTTGGAAAAAATTTTAAATATCGTGTGAAATTTTATTTGACATTTAAAAGGTTATAAAAGAATCTGGACATAAAGTAAAAAAAAAACTTTTAAGAAAAGCAGTAAATTTCACAAATTTTAGTTTAATGCTAATAATACTATCAAATAGAATTTTACCTATGGATTACATATTATGCATTACATATATCTTTGGAGCTTTATGCAAACAAAAGTATTATTGCAGTGCCAAACATTATTATAATAACAGCCAAACATATTTTTCTTTTCGTTCAAACATATTTATGTTCAGAATGCATAATTTTCGGCAAACATATATATGTATGAATGTGAAAAACATTTTATTTACATGTAAACATATTGATGTTTACCTTTCATATTAATGTAAAAAAAGTTAATTTAATACTAATCATATTTTTACACAATATTCATTTTTTCCTTTTTATACCCTACACTAAGAGTAAAAGGGTATATTCAGTTTGGTACGCCGTTTGTAACACCCAGAAGGAAGCATCTCCGGTATGGAAAAGTATATATATTCTTGATCAGCATGACCTCCTGAGTCGATTTAGCGATGTCCGTCTGTCTGTCTGTCTGTTGAAATCCCTACTACTTTTATAATTGAAGAGCTAGATAAATGAAACTTATAACTTAGATTACTAATATACCTACGCTGTATGTGCGAAAAAATTGGCGAGATCGGTCCATTGTGACCTATGATCCGACCACTTATGTTCAAATACCTCATATAAAATGTACATATAAAGATCAATTTTTATGTATACGTGCTAGGTAAACTTTTTTGGTCAAATATATATTGACATGATGCTCAAATACATGATAATAATGTTTTCCGGCGAAAAGACTTGTGGTTCACAAAAAAAAAATCCAAATTCGGTACACCTACCCATTTGTAAATATGGGTAGCAAATGAATGGAAATTCTTCAACGATTGAATGTTTGTAGTTATTTTCAGGATTCGTATACCCTGGTGACCTATATATCACTTTGAACGGTAACCACACATATGTGTAGGGTATTTATAGTCGGCTTAGACCGACTATAATTTTGATAATCCTAACTATCTAACCTTCCCAACTGGTTTTAATTACATTTTATTTTATTTATATTAATTATAATTATAAACTTATATTTTTATTTTTTTCGTTAGTGCTAATATTGACTGCATACTCTCAAATTCAATATAACTGAAATTGTAATGTTTGCAATTAATAATTCTAAATAATATATTGTCTATTTAAAAATGTCATTATTTTTTATTTAAAATTTGACAATAATACCAAAAAAAAATCGGAAAAAAATCCCAAATCGAATACTGCGTCAATGCATCTAGAAATAAAAAGATATCTGTCGCTGAGTTTTATTTATATTTAAATTTTATTTAATTAAAATAACCGCAAAAAAGAATTAATTGGTGTGTTTTTTTTTAAATTCTTTTTGTTAAAGAATTATTTACAACTTTAATTTATTGTTCAATGTTTATGATGAATATGCATAATATTGAGAGAATTATTAAGACGATGGCAAAGATCACAATTCCATGGTCAAAGCGGGAATTTCCACAGATTTAACCAACCTTGTGTGTGCACAGCACCAACCACAAAATTATAACGATCATGTGTTAAATTGCAAAGAATTGTTATTAAGTCAAAAAATTCCCTTAAATTAGAGCGCGATCGAAGGCGTTATTGATGATGCAGTCAGATAATTACAAACTAGAATTAAGCGGAAAACTTTCATTGTGAAATTATCTAAGAATATGCTAAATTTAATGCTTTGAATGTATTTAGCAAATAATTTATACGTATTTAAATAAAAACAATTTTAGAGGTACTCGAATGTATATTAAAAAATAGACAATTAATTAAAAAAATAAATTTTGTGTTTCTAAAATCAAGTAAAATATTTCTTGTTTATTTCTATGAAAACAAAGTACAAAAATGTTTTGAAAATAATTTCTATGATTAAAATAAGTGCTCCTTGAAATAATAAACTTGTAAATGAATGGTATTTTAAAAGTAAAACAATTGTTTTTGTCATTCAAATGGTTCAATAGGATGCATACCATTGGTTAAATAATATTCAAACAATTAATGCATTTAAAACCAAAAATCCGTTATATCTAAAAATCATTAATAAAATAGTTTGCTTTTTAACATTAATTTTATAATACAAGCTGTGAGACTTTTATTATTATAGGAGAAATAACATTAAAACAATAGTATTTATACCTATATATTCAATAATATTGAAATTAGAAAATTAATGGTACTGAATTCTCATTAGAAAACATTTGAAGTATAATGAAAAATCGATTAATACATGAGCTATAAAATCAATGGCCATACCATTTTCTTTTAAGTGTACTAACATGAAGAACAATATTTTCATGAACAAAAAAAAGTTCTGAAATCAAGAACATTTATTTATATTTCCGCTTATTTTGTGATTATTTAAATTCACAAAAAGAGTTTAAGAATTTAAATTCTAGATTTCATTGGTATCATTTAGAAGTACTTTTTGAATTTCAAGAAATATATTTCTTGTTTTATTTATTGAGTCAGAAATATAGAGAAATATTTTGTGCTTTTTTTTTTAGAGATAAACTAAAATGTAGATTTTGAAAACATAAATACGTTTTGTATGCACTCTTTTGAATTTAATGCACTATGATTCCAGAAATATGGACCTTGACTATATTTAAAAATACGATTTTAATGAAGATTATTTTTTGATGTACTTCTTTAGAAATAAGGTTTTAAACTTAAGAATATTATCTCTTGTTTTCTATAAGAAATGGATTTATTGTTGGAATTATTGGAGGTTTTTTTTAATACCATGAATCTTAAAATTGATGAATTATATTTCAGGTTTATTTCTATAAAAGATATAATAAAAGATTCTTGCTGACGAAGAATAGTATTTTTTTAATTATTAATTTAATGATAACTACTTTTTGAATTTTTAAATATGTTTTGTATTTTTTCTTAAAATTAAGATATAAATTTCTTTAATCAAGAATATTATTTATTTGAAACTATAGTAAAAATGTCTAGAATCAGAATAAATTGTGGAATTTTTTGAATTAACCATGATAAATATAATTTAAAAAATTATTTCTGTGAAAGCGAAGAAAAACAATTTTGGAATCAAGAAGATTATTTCGTGTTAAGGAATATAAAATTTGAATTAAGAACAATTTTCTGCATATAATAAGATCTTCAGTTTCTTAAAAAATTTGTCTTCATTTTGTATAATTGTTCAAATGACATTTGATTTGTTAAATGATTCAATATTTATTTATTTCTACATTTTTTGAGAATTAATTCGCTATTTGCAACAATTAGTGGCCAATTTAAATTTGTCGTTGCAAGTAGGTTAAAAGTGCTAAAGCCATCAACTGCGTGTAAATCACACGCATATTATGTGGCCAACATGACAAACGTAATTTGGATAGTTAATAAAAACTACGGGGATTCACGGAGCAAGTTTTAAAAATATTTTTTTGTTTTTGGTTTTCTCAATTATTTTTAAATTATATATTTTTGAGCGGGTTTTAAAAAACCACGCAGACGCAAAGACATTGGGAATTTACCCAAGTGAATGCGTAAATAAATAATGTCAAAGCAAACCGATTTTTTTTTAAATTAGCAGATCAGTTGATTATTTGTCCCAGTAAATGTCCTTTGGTTTAGTTGTTGTATTGCCTACTTGTTTCAAATGCGTGGCACAAAACCTTGAACAAAAACTACATTTCTTTTAAATCTGTTGTGACATTCGATTAAAAACATTAAACTGGAATTTTAATTATGCGTAATTATATGTAAATCATATCTAAATCGATCGATCGGTCATTTGAACAACACACTGCGTTTGGCACCTCATTATAATGATGACATTAATTTGTTGCATAGTTGTTGCACAGTTTTTTTTAATTAACATTTTAACAGCTTAACTTATCTGTTAGTTTCAATCAAACTAATTACCCAATGTTTCAGAACTATGCGTATATTTTGAATTTACAACAAAAAAAAAAAAATAAATCGACAACAATAATAACAGCGACAACAAATATTTTGCCATTGATCTACATAATTAGAGCAAAAAATATAAATAAAATACCTATATGAAAATCTGGTCATCCTTGCAAAATAATAAAATGGAAACAGCGCACAAAATGCATTTGAGTCAAAATGTTATACATTGATCGAAAAAGTAACGCGGTAAACACTACACTCAAAAGAAAATATCCCATTAGGTAGTTAATTCTACGGCCAATGATTTAATAGTTCATGTATTAATCGTTTTTCATATTGATTAAATAGTTTTCTTATAAATTTTATAGTTTTTGAACGAAAATCAATACCATTAATTTAATAATTCAATATTATTGCATTTAAAGTTATAAATATTATTGTTTTTATGTTTTTTCTCCTATAATAATAAACGTTGCACTATGTGGCATACAAAAATATTGTCGTTTTGTGCGTCATTCTGCGAGTTTACACAAAACGAATGTGAATATCCGCATTATTAAACGCGACATTGGTAAGGACTCAATTTACTTAATGTACGTTATATTTTTCATATCTTCTTTATTTAAGGAAATAAATTGTCCAACAAATCCGTCTCATGACAACGGACTCAAGAAAAATAGAACTATATTGGAAAGTGAAGCAAACATGAAATATGGTACAATCTTTTCTCAATATCAATTTTGATATTTAAATAAAATATGTATAATATGCTTTAAAGTAGCTAAGATTATACACCCAGAATAAAATACTATATAAATAATAGTTTTTTACTATTAAAAATAGTCAATAATCGGAAAATACCATTAAATACTAGAAAATACCATGACATTGCCATTGAGTTCATATGAAAAGATTTATTTTTTTGTATACTATTAAATAAATAAATGTCCTATTGACCAATTTTAATGGCATTTGAGGGAATTTTTTTTCTGAGTGTATTTGTTTTCAGAAAAATATTGAAAAATAAAATTTAATACGACTATACTATAAAAATAGAACTACACATCAATTAATACTTATTGGTCTGCTATTATATTTAACAGGTTGCATTATAAAACTAAAAAACTATTTTATTAATTTTTTGAATATTATTGTACTAATGGTATGCATCCTATTGACCAATTTTAATAGCCAAAATAAACTATTAAAATACCATTCATTTGGCATGTTTTATATCTGAGTGTACTACAACAACTATGCAAAGTTGGCACTAATCATGTGTTTGACGGCATTTGTCGTTACGTTATTATTTACTACTATTATAGCAATCACATTAGCGCTTTATGCTGACACTGTATAATATAATTAAATGAAAATGTTTTTATTTTTTTGTAAGCTCAAAATTTACTACAACTTTGTGTGATAAAGTATTTCAAAAATGTATGCATTAATAAAAAATGACAAATAGTTTTATTAGGTTTAAAATTTATGTTAATTGGGTATACTTTTACATAGTTGCAGTTATAAACAAATGTTTATGACTTATTTACAGAATATGTTTGACAAATTTTTTGAATACATAGCGAAATACTGTAAAATAATATTATAAATTGAAATTCTAGTGTTCAATGTATTTCTTGCCGCTCTTTTGACATATCTATTCAGTAAGGTTTGCCATTTAATGATGGAAAGATATACGAATTCGAATTTTGGTAGTACATTTTAATAGCGTCGACTCATTGTTGGCTTGTATATCTATCCATCGTCAAATGGCAAACCTTACTGAAGAGAAATGTCAAAAGAGCGACAAGAAATATGGCGTCGTTTGCTGTCCTTATCGCTCTACTTTTGTAGCGTCCCTGTTGAAAAACCCGGGAAAAAAACTTTTGTAGCGCTCTTATTGAAAAACCCTTTATTAAGTTTTCGTCTAATAAACCTATATCTTTTGCTGTACAATTGATAAATAAACAAAATTTTGTATTTAGTTAGTGGATAGATGCATCTTACAATTGGTCAAAAATGGGTGAACTTGAAAATGGGGGAATGGCGCTTTTCACAAATGAATATTCAGTGCGACAGTGTCGTAAATGTACAGAATGGTCTCGAAGATGCCATAACAAAAAAAGGAAATGACAAAGTCATAGACAGGAACTTATCTTTGAATTCTCATAACCCGGCCTCATGACTAACAATTTCAGGGATGTACATGAGGTATGTCCATCTTTGTTTAAAAAAAAATAGTTCTATTTATCATGTGTATGAATGGACTTATCAGAGAAAAGAAATTAACGTAGACAATTAAAAAAAAATATTTAAATAATTACTAGAAAATGGTTAGATCGTTTGGAAATCGTTCCTTATATTACGATCAAAAAGTTCTCTAAAGTTTTTAAAAAGGTTCTATTCAATGATCTAACATTTTCCTTATCTATCAATTTATGTTTCTTTTAATTGATTTGATTTTTATTGATTTTAATTGAGTGGTAATTCATCTTAAAAAATCCTTGGGTAAAGTGGGAAACTTAAAATTTTTTACCAAAATGCTTTTTTTTTTGTGTTATTTTCACAACAAAATCAAATATGTTAAGAATAAAAAAATTTAATAAGATAATTATTATTTAATAAGATTTTATGTTAAGAAAAAACGAAAAAAGTAAAAGTTTTTATTTACTCCTAGTCAGAATATTCTGAGTGGAAAAATTCTTCTTCTGATAAAGAGGAAGAATCTTAACTTCTGTATTCTTTATGTTCTTGTTAAAGGTACGCTTCTCTGCTTTTTCTGCAATTCATATCTTATCTCAGATGAAGTTTAAAATTTAGTTTTTCTTTGGTTTATAAGAAACATTGCTTTAATTACGTTTCCCACTTTACCCCAGAATGTTTTTCCCACTTTACCACAATATCAAAATTTGAACATAACTTAGCAACATTTAAGGAATATTAAATTATTTGCAAAACCCATTTGTTTTTCAAAAAATATACAACATCCGAACTTTTAAAACATACCTTCTCAATTAATAACGAAAAAAAAATAACACTTTTTGATAGCAAACAACAACAATCATTTAAATCCTTAAATAAAACTCAATTTAAATTAGATCTGAAGTAGAAAAATGCATCAAAGTACCAGGAAATTATATTTTAAAATTTTATGTACGGTCTAAAGTGTAATATTTTTAAATTATTAAAAAAAAAATAATAAAATAAATTTTTAAAGTTTTAAAAATGTTAGAAAGTAATTTATATAACATAAAATGAAATCATTAAACAGGGGAAAATATTAAATATTGATTATTTAATATTGTGGAGTAGCTTTCTCAATACTAAAATTGTTTTCAAATCGTACTAAAACCGTTCTACTCATATAATGCGGTTTAAGTTTAATTCAAATATTTTTTTTTATTAAATAATTGACTTAAAAAAAGATCTAATTGTAATCTTACATAAAATTCAATTAAAACTATTTTAAAAGTAGATTTATGCTTGAAAGTATCAAGAAATTATATTTTAATTAGGTTGGTAGATCAAAATTTTAAATGTATTGAAAAAATAAAAATGATAAAACTAATTTTGAATATGAGGTAATATTAAATTAATATAAAAAGAAAACGATTACTGTTTAGAACTAATGTAGAATAGATTTAAAAAAACATTTAAGAATATTTCGATTATATAAAAAATGATTATAATTTTAGAACCTAATATATAAATTGATATCTTAATTACACAACTGCTATAATGAAATATTGTGTAATCGACAAATATGGAATATTTGAAATATGCTAAAACGACATAGCAATGGAAAAAACGACATTCTAGAATGTAGATCCTTTCTTCATCAATGATACATATATCCGTATCCGCTTCTAAAGACTGAGGGGCATAAACGAGAAAAAAAAACAAAATGTACTCAATAGATTAATAGAGCAACGCGCGCCATAATAGTTATAAAAAATTAACAATAAAATAAAAATAAAAAAAAATAATAAAGAAAAAAAACCACGCTGCTGATTTATGCAAAATTAAAAATAAAATAAATTAAATATATTGTTCAATATTAATCGCGACTTTACAATCAGCAATAAAACTCAATTTGCAGCCCATTAGCAGCATCAGCCGCCGCAGCAGCATTAAGCAGCAGCAACGAGCAACACCTCCAATCTACCGCACTTCCCTTCCCAAACCCCACTGACTAACGACCCAACGAGCCACCAACCAACGACTAACTATACAACCGAACAACCAACAACACAACACACTTGTCTGACTCAGCGCCATGCACAGCAACAACTGCAGCCAACAGTAGTCGCAGTGCAGCCACACATTCTGCCCCGCAGTGCCTCAAAAAATCCCCACAAACTCAAAGCAATGCCAAGAATCAGCAAAGAAAACCCCGAAAAGAAGTCGTTCATATCGTTGACGTTCATTCGTGCATACGTTCGTGCGCACCACGTCGTTTGCCACCCAACAACAAATCGGTTCGAATGATGACGCGCACGCGCTGCTTACTCACACACCTGTTGACAGCGACGCCAGCGCCAGATCAATTAAAACAAAAAAAATACCATATTACGGGAGATTCCAGGCATCATGCCGTTCAAAAATGCCTCTCCTACTCTTTGTCACACCGCCAACAACAGCAACAAGCACTGCGACGCCGTGTCTCTGCGATGAGATGCGAGGCGGCGGCGCTCTCACCACTGAACTTGAAACATGAGCGCGGAGGCTGCAAGAGCAATGGAGACGAAGTGTGTTTTGTGTGCGCACCAACGTCACAGCATCCAACAACAACTACACAGCACATCAGAGCCAGAGCACAGATACAGAGCACGAATTGTTGTTGCTCTCTGTGGCGTTGACTGCGGCGGTGACTGTGACTGCGACCGCGCTCGAGACCGTGGCTCCCGCAGGTATTTAAAGACTTTGAAACAGGCAACGAGCATGCATTGATTCGCTAACGTCCGCTCTTTAGACTTGCTTCTTTGGTTAAGTAGTAGCGCTGTTGTAATACAAAGCTTTTTTGCCTGATAACTACAAGGATATAAAAGTTATAAACTCAATAATAAAAAATAAAAAACTAATAATAATTAAAATCAATATAAAAAATCACGAAGAAAAAACAAAAACTACTTTTTTTAACAAAACAAACACACAAAAAGGATTCCTGTTGGTGTTAAATATTTGAAAAAGTAAAAGAACTGTTCCAGATTTGTGTTTTTTCGTGAAAAATCGCCCAAGAAAAGCTTTTAGACGACAGTCAGCCAAAATAGCAAATTGAAGCAACTATTAAGATATCCGAGATAGATAGATAGATATATTTTCGTGTTGAAACAAAATAAGCAGTGAAAAGTGAAAAATTTCAAAGGCTTATTTCGATATCATCTACAGAAAGAAGACAACTAGAAATCAAAAAGTATTCAAGCAAAGTGTCATTTCAAACACTTTGAGTAAATTTTTGAATTATACACACACAAAAAATAAATAATAATAATAAATAATATAAAAATGATGGCCGTAGCAGCTGCACAAAAGAACCGCGAAATGTTCGCTATCAAGAAATCCTACAGTATTGAGGTGAGTTTTTCAAAAATAGCAAAAGTTTTTTTATAATTTGAATTATTTTTAAAATACAAAGTGACCACTCTTTCTAATTCAAGTCTTTTACACATTAAAATATTTCAAATCCAATTCTGAAACTATAAATTTCATAAAATTCGCACCTATAACTTTGAGGAAATTTCCAATACAACGCTTCAAATTCAATTTTAAAACAATACAAACAATTTTTGATAATTTTAATTCTATAAACTTCTTAAAATTCAAATCCTTTATTTTTATTTAAATGTTTAAAATCCCAATTCACAAAAATAAAACCAAAAATTTGCTATATTTTCAATTTGATTTCGAAAATACATTCAGTTTTTATTCAATTTAAAATGTTCATGTACATGTTTCGAAATCATTTCTTTTTCTTCTTAAATTGCAAACTTTCAGTTCCAAAATTAAAAATAGCAAATTCCAAAATTAGTTTGTAAAAGTTTTAGAATCCAATTCTGATGAAATTGTTTAATTTCAATTTTTAATTTCGAATACCAAGCTATTTTTTTTATACAATATATCATGCAAATGTTTAGAAATCTTCTCACCATTTTGTTTTAATAAAAAAAATTGTGTACAACCCTATTCTATACCATAGCAATAATATTTCTGATAATCCAATTTTTGTAAAATGCAATTTTTAAATAAATTTGATTTCAAAAACTAAGCTCTTTTATAATTAATTCTAATATTTTCAATAAACTTTTGAAATTCGTACTGTGAAACAAATCAAAACATTATCTAAATTCCCCAATTTAATATCACTTTGAAATTTATTCAAAAGGCATACATTTTATTAAAAAAACATTTTGAATTTAACAAATAAAATTGTTTTGAATTGCTAAAATTTAAAATTTTACTTTCATTTTAAATAAACTAAATATGTACCTCATATGAGTCAATTCAATTTAGTTTTGCATAAAACAATGCATTCTCTATGCACTCAAAACTTATTTTAAACGGTTACCAATTCACACCTCAGAATTGCAAACATAAAATCTTCTTTTGTATCCCATACAAATCCTACACAAACCATAATTTTAATGTGAGGTGCTAAATAAAGAGTGAAAGTGTTGCCAAAGTGCAAAAAGAAAAAAATAAAAGAAAAATTCGAAAAAATGCAATACAACCACTTTGACGTAATGCAATTCAACATGTTTTTTGTATAAATAAATTTTAAAAACCCTCTTTATTTGACAATAAAATTTCATCAGCCAAAGTAGATAACATAATATGTCTTTATTTTGGTAATTTGTTGTTGGTATATTTGGATTGTAAATTAAAATTCATATAAATAATATCAAGACAAGCCCCCAATTTAAGAAAAATACCAAACCTACAGCTTTTTGAAGTAATAAAACCCAAAAATTAATTGGACCTAATAATTTAATTGGTTGAAGTCCATATTTGCAAAAAGAAACTTTGTAGTTTGTAATAAAAACCGTATGATTTATTATAAATAATTAGAAAACACAATTTTTATAAATGTAAATTTTATAAATTTGCTAAAAGAAATATTTCTTTCCATATAAGGATTGCTACATTTTTTTGTATGGCACGTGCGCACCAAAAACTAAGATTTTCAAAAACTTTTTTCCTATAACAATCTTCTACGGTCTACGTGCTACAGACCAGCAAATATTAAATAAATTAAAACTATTTGTCAAAAGCATAAACTGCATAATTAACTAAAATATGGAAAAAATGCATTGAGAAAAAAATACCACATAATTAAAATAAAATAAACTCAAAAGTAGGTGTGAAAAACTGCATAAATCTGAATTAATTTCACCGCGTCTTTTAAGCAGACATCTAAATTAGCATTTTGTATAACTTTATAATTTGTTTTTTTCCGTTTTATTTTTTCTTATACCAGAAGATGTCAGTCGAAATTTATTAACAAGCGTTTTATTGATGGTCATTTAATTTCGTGTATAGTAACCGGCAACTTGCGCTACTTTTATTTTCATTTTAATAACAACAAACAAACAAAAAAAAAATAAAATCGAGTTGGTATTATTGAAATAGTTGTTTATTAATTGAGTTGAAAAACTGCACAACAACAACGAAAGAAAAAAAAACTTTCATCATGTGTGAGAAATTTTGTAACCTAAATATGAAATATACAAAAAAAAAATCAACAAATCACACATGTTGTCCATGTTGTCTGTCTGCCTGTCGTTGTTAAAGATGCTGCTGCCTCAATGTTGAAATTAACAATTTTGATGATAACTGAAAAAATTATGTCACCGTAAATAAGGCAGCTGTATCTGTTGCATAAGCGCGATGCGGCTAAAACCTACAAAGAGCACACGAAAAATGAGCGCATTTATTATTCGTAAATTTACGAAAAGCATTTACAAAACATAACTCAAAAAGTTGTAAGACGAGGCTTGTTTTTATTTTGTTTATTTTTGTGTTTTCTTCAGTGTTAAGGTTAATGAACTAACGTAAATGCTATAAAAGATAATATAAAAAATAACAAATAATATTAAAAGTGTATTTGATATTAATTTTTAATATTTTTTGTTATATTCTTTATTTAAATAGCTAATGCTAAAATCTTTGCTAATGCAATTTCCTTTTTAATATCCTTTGTGGCTGCTTGCATCAAAAGCGGCTTATATGATTTGTTGCCGTTGGCAACCCAGCCAACTGTCAGTGGCAGTAGCAGCAGCAGCCGATAATAGCTTTTGTTGCTGCCACTGTTGCCAACTCTACTTTTTATCACTATAGTTATTAATTTAAATTTTGTATTGAATTTTAATTAATTTGGAAAATCGTTTTTAAATCTTTGTTGCAGAATGGCTATCCATCGCGCCGTCGCTCCTTGGTGGACGATGCTCGTTTCGAGAGCCTGGTGGTTAAACAGACAAAACAGACCGTTTTGGAGGAGGCACGCAATAAGGCCAACGGTAGGTTAAGGCAACCGAATTGGTAGCATGTCTTATAACTTGCATGTCATATAATTTATTTGAAATTTTATTTTTTTATACTTTATTAAATTTTAATTTATACCCTTCCCTACTTTAAAGACGCCTCTTTGGAAGAGTGCATTCTGCAAGCCAAGGGCGAGCATGTGCCCACCGAGCAAAAGCTCGAATTCGAGAATGAGGAAAACTTGGAGAACGTCGAAATACCCGATGATGCCGAAGTGCATGCACCCAATTATGCAGAAGGTAGTTAATTTTGAATCTTCGCAACATCCCCACATTATTTTATTAATTTTATTATTTTTTCTTCATTTTATTTTCATGTTTTCTTTTGTAAAACCTGTGTTTATTTGCTAAATGTTGTGTTATGCCATAGACAATGAAACCTTTGAACAAACTGAAACCAATAACTCATCGGTCAATGATGAGAACAACAGCGAAGAATCGTCTAACAACGGTAAGTACTCGAAATACCCATTTTCAACACATCATTCACCAATGAACTTAGTGTGCCTACTTAAAGTGCCCTCAAAAGATGATGATAAAGTGTTTCTACATCCACTTTATTATGGGGATTTAACACCCACTTGTGGCATGCTTTTTTATTTTTGTTCTATGCTACCCTCTTTCAGCATTTGTCTGCACACAGAACTGAAATAGAAATGTCGCATTTCCTACTCAAATTTTTCACTTGACTGCACACTTAAGTCGCACAATAAAATCACTTGAATCACACAAAAAGCAAAGTATTATGGGTTAAAAATAATAAAATTCTATTATGACTTCTTCATCTGCTACTGCGGTAAATCGCAAAAGTTGACGTAAATGTTGGCAATGATAAAGTGCAGAGCTTACTATGATTATGATTTTGATTTTTTGATATGACGACAATGCGACCACGTAAGCCTTTTAAATTGGCTGCAGTGCCCTTTACGTGCTTCGCATGGCAATACAAGTGAATACGTGGGATTTTCATAGATTTTCGTAGAATTATTTGGAATAATCTACCTACAGTCGCAGCATTTAATTTGGAACACTATTTGATATCATTCTTTTTTTTTTGTCTGTCTCCTTTGCAGATGCTGGCCTCACCGAGGACGAAATCGTCTTGGCCAACGCCGCCTCCGAGTCTCCCGATGCCGAGAATACCATGCAGAGCGCCGCCATCATTGTACGCCTCAAGGAGGGTATCAGCTCGTTGGGTCGCATCCTCAAGGCAATCGAAACATTCCACGGTGCCGTACAACACGTCGAGTCACGTCAGTCACGCGATCAGGGTGTTGAGCACGATGTACTCATCAAAGTAGAGATGACACGTGGCAATCTACTGCAGCTGATACGTTCGTTGCGTCAGTCGGGCTCATTCAGCAGCATTAGTTTGTGTGCTGAGAATAATATCAGCGTCAAGGCACCCTGGTTCCCCAAGCATGCCTCCGAATTGGATAACTGCAATCATCTGATGACCAAATACGAACCCGATCTTGACATGAACCATCCCGGTTTTGCCGATAAGGTCTACAGACAACGTCGCAAGGAAATTGCCGAGATTGCATTCGCCTACAAGTTCGGTGATCCAATTCCATACATTCACTATAGTGATGTGGAGAACAAGACCTGGCGTTCGGTGTTCCGTACCGTTTTGGATTTGGCCCCGAAACATGCTTGTGCCGAGTATCGTGTTGCATTCCGCAAATTGCAGGACGAACAGATCTTTGTCGATGAACATTTGCCACAATTGCAAGAGATGTCAGACTTTTTGCGCAAAAACACCGGCTTCACATTGCGTCCGGCTGCGGGTCTTTTGACCGCACGCGACTTTTTGGCATCGTTGGCATTCCGCATCTTCCAGAGCACACAGTATGTGCGTCATGTGAACTCACCATACCACACTCCCGAGCCGTAAGTATAAAAACAAAAAAAAATATTGAATTCATTGTCACCAGTATGAGATTCGTCTCGTCTCGCCCTGTCATGAGGCATGACAAATGCCTAAAAGCCTTTGGCTAATTTAATTCTATGGCTGAAATATGCTTTTACATCTTTCGTTTGTGAGCACTTTTTGCACACAATTTCCCTTTCCGTTCTGTGACGTTCCGTTGCGGAAACCTCATGTAATTGCCGTACAGCCAACTTTTGTCTCGGCCAACTTTTGAAGTGGTGCGCTGGATGATTGGTTGCTGGTTGGTTGGGTGGTTAATGGCGAGTAAAAGTGTTGGTTAAAAGCGGTATCAAAAGTGGGTGGCATAAGTGTTGAAAGTGTGCTTAAGTGAAGCATTTCATATTAAAATAATTGCGTTAGGCAACATTGGCAATTGCTATTGTTGTGCTCTCGCAAAGTTGCACTTGTTGCTGTTATTACCAGCACCACTACTACTCCTTTATCATCCTCCTACCGTTTTTCGCACACTTTATTGTAATATAGAGTGCTGAAAATGGACGGTTCTTTTGCATTTCTCATGCCATGCTTTCTTTAGCAATACTTAAAATGATTTCCAAGCATTGCTTTTAATACATTCTTTGATTAGATTTGACTGCTGATAGAATTTAGCTGCTTTTAATACACTCTTTTTCTAAAATCAATGCCTTTCAAGTGCCAATAAGCCTGCACAACACCATTTTCCATCATCGCATAAACTTAATAGACTCTCCTAAATGAATTTTACTAATAATTGCATTATTTTTGTTCTATTTTCCTTTACAGCGATTGCATTCATGAGCTGCTCGGTCACATGCCACTCTTGGCTGATCCTAGCTTTGCCCAGTTCTCGCAAGAGATTGGCTTGGCCTCGCTGGGTGCCTCCGACGAAGAAATCGAAAAACTGTCCACGGTAAGTTAACTTACAGCATACCTAAAACATAACAAAAAAAAAACAAAATCCAATAACCTTGTATGCGCCTGCTGTGTTTAACAGTTGAGGGTGTTTGTCATGTTAATTCTTTTCAACTGCTTGACATACTACGCCATTCTAAAAATGTTCTTAAGCACAGCTTAAACGTGCTCTTAATACCATATCAAACATAAACAAAAAAAAAACACACTTCGATGCAACGCATCAATGCATTCGATTGAACGGACTGCGCACCAATTAAATGCATTTTAATTGCTGGCCAACATTTGCTGGTTCTATGGCCTTTGGCCAATACAATGTGGCTGCGGCTCAGATTACATTACGTTAGCAACAAGAATGTGTGGCCGGCCGCTTAACTGTTGACTTTCGTTTTCAAGCCAAGTTTAAGTTGCGCCAGTTTAGTCGCTGCTAATTCAAGTTCGCATTGTGTGCACTCAGTTGGCAACGCCGCGGCGTGACTCAAGTGCAGCAAACAGCAGTTTGGCCTAAACTGCAATCTTGACTTAGTTGTGCGATTTGGCGTGACGTTAGGCGATAGCGTTGGCCTCGTCTAACCGGCGAGGTTTGGCAATAATTGACATTTAAGCGGCGGCCATTCGTAAATGACCAAAACTTGCCAGCCAAATGTCAAAGTCAAGTCTGCCAATATAATGCCACTAGTCTGCCAAGGGTATACCAAGTGACTTTCAAGGGAATACCAAGAAATGACAAGAGACTGGTAAGAGACTGCCAAGAAACGCCCATGAAACATCAGAAAGACTGCCAAGAACTGTTAAAAGTGCTGTCAAAAGTGCTGCCAAAAGTCTGCCAATTATTTTACAGCATAGCTTTAGAATGTACAAAAACTGACTAACGAATCACAGGAAACTGTTTTAAAGAACTGACAGGAGTTTGCCAAAGAAGTGCCAAGAGACTTTCAATTGTATGCCAAGAAACTCCCAAGAAACTGACGAAAGACTGCCAAGAAAAATAACAATGTACTGCCAATAGTCTGCCTATTCTTGCACGGCATAACTTAAGATGATAAAACAATTATCTAGCGATCACAGGAAACTGTTTGAGGAATAGAACAGGAGTCTGCCAAGAGACTTTCGAGGGAACGCTAAGCTACGCCTAAGAAACTGACGGAAGACTGCTAGCAAATAACAGTGAACTGTCAATAGTCTGTCTATTCTTCCACGGCATACCTTTAGAATGCCAAATAAGTTTCCCAAAACTATTTAACGAGCTGTCCGCATAAGAACTACCCAAAAACATTCAAATGACTTTCAATTGTTAAGATTCTTTTATTTTGAGAAATTCTGAAGATGCCTAATTGCCTATGAACTTCCTAAATAACTGCCATATCCACTTTTCGTCTACTAAACAATCAACGAACAGTTTTTAAATCAACTCTCCTTTCTTCTCTTCTGCTTCACAGGTCTACTGGTTCACCGTCGAGTTCGGTCTCTGCAAGGAACACGGTCAAATCAAGGCCTACGGTGCCGGTCTGCTCTCCTCGTACGGCGAACTCTTGCACGCCATCAGCGACAAGTGCGAACATCGCGCCTTTGAGCCCGCCTCCACCGCCGTGCAACCCTACCAGGATCAAGAATACCAGCCCATCTATTATGTTGCCGAAAGTTTCGAGGATGCCAAGGAGAAGTTCCGCCGTTGGGTCTCTACAATGTCACGTCCATTCGAGGTGCGTTTCAACCCGCACACGGAACGCGTCGAAGTACTGGACTCTGTGGAGAAACTCGACACCTTGGTGCAGCAAATGAACACCGAAATTTTGCATCTAACCAATGCCATTTCAAAATTGCGACGTCCTTTCTAAGGTATCTAATCGAAAGCCGTTTGTCGTAGACTGTGGGCGGGGGGTGGTTATGTAGTTAGATAGTAGTTTGTCGTAGTCGACCGGTAGGTAGTGTAGGTAAGCGAGAGTATTATATGTTACAGATCGGGAAATTTACTTTCTATATATGCTGTACAATTTTTGATTTTCTTCTTCTTTAACGTTCTCTAGTAAAAAAAAAAACACTTCATTGTTAATCATTTATTTTTTATGCACCACCAATCACACACACAAACTTTTGTATTTATTTACGTATTCTTATGTGGACCCACACTACTACTACTATTGGACCAAAAAATCATTAGATTTTAAGCAAATTCAGAGCATTTCGGACGCAATGATTTTTTTTCGTTCACTTTTCACACATTTTTTGTACCTACTCGTTTAATGCAAACTATTTTATAATTTTTTTGTTGTTTAAAAAAAGGTATTATTTTCATTTTGTAATTAATGAAGAGAGAATTTGAAAAGATTTTTACACTGTAACTATATTTAGTAGGTAACTTTTAAACTGAAAACAACTTAGCGCGTCGCTTGAATTAAAGACAGGACATAGAACACACACATAGACAAAATGTTAAGAGGGCATATAACAAAAAGAAAAAAAAAACAAAAACGAAAAAAACACAACAACTTTTAATAGCTTTAGCTCAATGTTAACTAACCATTTGTCAAATCAACCAACTAAAGTTTGCTAAAATTACTGTTCCTTGTTACATAGTATGTGTGCGTTTATTCAATATAATAAAAATAATAATAATTAAACATAATAATTAAACTAAATAATTAAACTACATAATTAAACAGACAAAGTTACCATCTTTACAAATGCACTAAATATGCAATTGTTAAATATTACGAATTTATTTGTTAAATTATATTTGTTAAAATTATTTTCGTTTCGTTGTAGACATCACCTTTATTACTTTGATATTTTCTATTGCAATTTTATATTAAACAATATTCCATCCAATTTAAATTTAAGTATGCGCATAGTATTAACAAAATGTTTTCAATTTAAAAATGTAAAACTTTAAAGTATTTAATTTGGTTTTGCGCACCGAATTTTGCACCAAACTTTGCACCATATATTGTAGATTTTTTTTAAGCGCGCATTTCATGGTTCACTTTGTGTACTAAACACCGAAACAATATCAAATAACATCCAGGGTATTGTTCAGTAGCTCGCTCTTATTATTATTATAATGTATATTATTATTATATTATTACATATGTATTTTGTATATTTAAAAAAACACTCATGTATTATTTATTATGTTAATTTTTGTGAAATAAATAAAAACTGTTTAAAAATAAAATAACTACATCTTTTTATTCAAAATCAAGATTACAAAATTTCAGCTTTAGTAAAAGATATGAAATGCTATAACTACGATTTTTGATATATATTGCATTTTTTGTTCTGGCTCCTCACAAATTAAGTTTGTAGTTAAAAAATAACAATTCCTGATGATTGACTGACTCATCGATCAATGTCCAACCAAAACCCTAGACATTGGAACATGAAATATGAATAGGGTATTCATCATCCGATGTAAAGTAGATAAAATACAATCTCACTTTTATATCCGCTATTTGTTTCCTTTTTTTTTGATTAATTACTAAAAACAACAATTTAAAGAAGTGATGCCATCTAATCATGCAATGAACAGTGTTGATCATATGAAATAATTTTAGGTTAAACGGAAGGTTGATAGATGGAGTAGTGTCGGTATATGTTTGTTTCGAATTTCCCAGATTGTTCTACAAACGTATCGTGCAACTGAAGTACGAATTTTCTCTGTAATGCGTGGTTCTGTTCAGAGACGAGTGAACTACGAAGGGGTGGGCTTGGTTCGATGACCGAGTAGAACGAGAGAACACAAGACCTGGTATATAAGGTCGTATCTTTCTCTCGAACACTTGCCATTGTTATACCTGTACAGTGGACATCCTACGGTTCTTCGGTGCTCAAAAGAATCAATATAAGATGAAGTATTTTTATCCCATTTACACGTTACAAAATTCGAACCAGAGACTACACCCATATGTGCGAATTGTATTCCATATTAAGCCCGAGTAGTACGAGAGAACACACAAGACTTGGTGATATTAGGCTCTATATATCCCTTGAACACTTCCTGTTGTTATACCTGTACACCCGACGGTTCTTCTTAAGAGAATCAATTGAAGATGAAATATTGTCATTCTATATAATGGAGTAGTATCACACGATGCCGTATTCGGTGCAGGAACTACACCCAAATCAACGAATTTTATTCTGTATTAAGTCGAATATATGTGAAAGTACGTAAGAATTAGCTTGGACCATATAGCAATAGGTCGGTACTTGGCAGAGTAAGTTGCATCGCCCTTTTTCGGAACTGGCTGAACATTGGGAGCCTTCCAACAAGATGGGGTAATTGCTGTTGAGTAAAAGAAAAAAAAATAGCTTTATAAACCGGGTCTGTGAAGGTCTAGCCATTGCAGACTCCACACAGATCTTGAAATAACAAATTAAAAAAAGTCTGGTACATTCATCATCCGCAGATTTTAAAACTGGCCTTGATTGGTAATGTTAGACAGGAACCAGGCATCCTCGTAAACATAGACTCCACACAGGCCTTGATATATCAATATAGACAGAAGTCTGGGATAATTCCAGATTCTAGACAGACCCCTGATATCAACTATATACAAGCCTGGTACATTTATCATACGCAGATTTTAAAATAGGCTTAGTTAGTTAGTTTAGGTTAGAAACGAGTCTGGTCCTATCACCACTCATAAACTCCACACTGGTCTTTATATATCAATCAGATCTGTATCAGACGTTAGTTCCTATTTGGGTATAGATCGCTAAATACAGGTTAAATTTCCTGGGGAATATTTCTTTAGAATATATTTAGAATATATTAAAAGTAAAAAGGGATAAAATATAATTTCTTAAAATAAGCTGTATCCATAAGAAAAAGTTGTGGATTCTTCATTATAGAGTTAAAATTTACAATAGATGAAATTTCACCTTTAAGGAAGGATATTAACATTGCCGATGATTTTGATTCTGTAATTCGTCAGCTCATGACAAGATCCAAATAACTGTAAAATAAACGATGAAGACCCTACACAGAACCGAATAGGAAAGCACCCATTGATATGAACCAATGTAAAGAAAGATTGGTACAATAGTACCTGTAATACTCTGTAGTATATGTAAAACTGTAGCCGCGGTAGCTCAGTGGTTAGTGCGTTGGACTGCGAGCCGAAAGGTCCCCGGTTCATGCCTGGACTGGGGCTAACGACATCTTTTCATAGAAACATTTTTCTATACCGCGCTACCTCTCGTCAGTAAATGGCAAACCTACTAGAGTAAAAACCATTGCCTATGAAAAGCTCTCACCCGGATTCGGATTCGGCAATAAACTGTAGGTCCCATCACTTTGAGTACAAATATAACACGCACAGCTCAAAATGGTGAGAGAGCTCGGCCGAAGTTCTAAACAGAACTGTAGCGCCAAACTATTATTATTATTATATGTAAAACTGTGAAATGCCTGTAAAACTGTCGGTTGGTGTGTATGCATTATATGTATATATTTTAGCATATACACCAACCCATAAAGGATTTGATTTACAGGTACTATTAAATAATTCGTATGTCCAATTAATTATATTAATAGAATTAATTTTTTTGTATCAATTAATCTCAGTTGCGATATTTGCGATCAATATATTTATCAGTGTAGCAAAACTTTTACTCGGGTAAAACGAGTACCAAATACAAACAATTATCATTTTTGATTAGCCCAATAAGAAATTGTACTAGAATCTTTGTATTTTTACCCACCAGTGATTATGTCTTCTCTTTCCTAATCGGGTAAATTTCTACTAGGAAAAGAAGCACGACCCAAAAACAGTTCTAAACGCAATTTATGGTATGTATTAAATCGCGGCTCAACTAGAACTACTGGAAAAAATATAACTCGTTGCAGTTTCTTGGCACATCGTCTAATTTTGAATAAAATCTTAAACTTAAATGAACCGAAATAGAATTAAAATTAAATTTCGCATATTAAATAATTTAATTATTTCAAATTGTGAAAACCTTTGCAAAATTTCAAGCAAAAACCAAATAAAATAAAACCTCTTAATACTAATCGCCATAATTAAAAATTTATAATACGATTAGCACATTAACTGGATGGGCGGCAACGGTCAAGGCTACAATTCTAGAGAAACCACCACATGGATTAATGAAACGCAATGAGGTAAATATTTTGTTTTCATTCCAAAAAAAAAAAACGCAGCAGCAGCGTACTTTAATTGACGTATAATATGTATGGTTTTTATTTAGTATTGGGTTTCGAAGTTAAATTAATATTTTAATTTTTTTTATTAATTTTTAGAATAACAACGACTGCACCAGTCGAGTGCCAGTTATTTATGACTGCAAATATTGACGGTAAACATTTCCAGCATACGACGGACGCATGACGATAACTTGCGACAAAATATCTGTCCAGCGCTGTCTAGAACAACAAGAATTGGCATTACATTCTAAAAGAGCTGTACAGAATTTTAAGTGCACAAAAGTCACTAAAGTAAATTAGTGATACAACTACCTACTACCATTATATGGTAAAATGTTGTTCAGTGAATGCCATAAAATACGTGCGGCGAAAAATCTCACAATACACCAATGCAATTAATTAAATTGTACCTTTTACTTGCATCTAATTAAAAACAAAACAAAGTTATTTTTAAATTGTTCTTTTTTTCTTTTCTTTTTTAATACTATTATTCTTTTTTATTAAATAAACTCGTGTTTACGTCGAACGGTTTATTTTTGCTTTCTTGGCGCGCAACATTTCATTAGTTCTTATAACGTGCGCCCGATTCTAACGGTTGATTATATAAATTAGTATTTGTTTTTATATATATATTTATAAATTGTTTGCAATCTGCAATCGTTAGCTCACTAATAGCATTAAGATTTATTCAAAATAACTATGTTGAGTTAAACTGGTTATGGAGTTGTTTTAAATGTTAAAATGTTTATTTATTATTATTTAGTACTATTACTAGAACAAGTGAGAGCATTTTAAGTATTTTATATTTGACTAGAAATGCAAATAAAAACAATATTTAATTCAAAGTTTAAATTTAACTATGAAAGTTTATAATAAATATTTATAATAACACTGTGCGGCATTAAAATTTTGATTTACAGGTTCTATTCTGTCTGAAATGCTTTTTTTTTGTGTAGCACCATGTATCTCCTTTAAAATACGATATAAAAAAACAAATTGTGGTCTTGCTTAGGACAAATACTTGTTTAATTTAAATTTTTAAAATTTTTTGCTATTTTAAATAAAGTATTATTAATTTAAAAGATATCTGGTGCTACACAAAAAAAAACATAACTTTCATTTTTCTTTACTAAAAAAATTTATAATTTTTTGTAAAGTTTTAATATTTGTCTGCCTATATCTCGCAAACCAAATTTTGTTTAAGTAAAATAAAATTCTTGTGTTATAGCGTACGGTTATCCGTGTCTAAAGCAGAAAAGGTATTTTCATTCTTGTCATTGGTTGAAAAAAAAAATCAGGACCAAAAATATGAAAAAATAAAAATGGGTTATATCTCAAAAACTGGTGCCAATATAAAATAACCGAAACAATTTTCGGAATTAGCGTCACAATTTTCACTGCACCACAATTATTTTAATAAAATGCATATTTCTAAGGCTTTATTAAAAAATTAATAGTTGAACTATTATTCTTTACTATTAGGCTTATATTTCAGATATAGTACGTGTTAGAGAATTTAGTTGTTTGAAGACCCTAGCTCATTTTGAAAGACGAATATTTTTTCCAAAAACTTTATGATAGTTTTCTGACTTCTTTTACTAGTTATAACTAACTCCTTAACGGAATTATTATGAGAAAACCATTAAAAATAGTGGTAAATCATGGTTATGCTTTGAACCCTTTTTGACCCCATAGCGCCTAACACAGACGTGTTAAGTTTATACAAACATTATTTTACTATTTACTACCCTGCAAACATTTTGTATCGCGGATGATATGCGGCATCATATTACCTTGATGGTATCGCGGTGGCAATGATTTTCTTTACTTCGGAAGAAACATCCTTCAAAACGAAAAATATATGATATCGCGCATTTGTTTCTCAGACGATAATAATATGCTAACGCCAAAATACTCGCGCGGTAGAGATAAATATGATATCGTAAAATTATCGTTAAGATCATAAATATATGATATCGTTTAAATATCATTCAGATCATAAAAATATGATATCGCAGAATTATCGAACCTAAGATACAAATATATCACCCCTGGACGTGGCACCCCCCATAGAAGGTACATTTTTCAGATGGTGTATGTCAACACTTATTATAGTGATATCAAGATTTTTCACACCAGGGTATCAACCACCCCAATATTTTTTAACTCACCGAAATTCACCACACCAAAATTCACCACACTAAATCTCACCACAGTAAAATTCACCACACTAAAATTCACCACACTAAAATTCACCACACTAAAATTCACCACACTAAAATTCACCACACTAAAATTCACCACAACAAAATTCACCACACTTAAACTCACCACACTAAAATTCACCACACTATAACTCACCACACTTAAACTTTTACTGGGAAAAACTCTACGGGAAAAAATTCTATTTGAAAGATTTCTACGGGAAGAATTCTACGGAATACAATTTTACGGGAAAGATATAAATAATAAAAATGTTCTTTATATTAGTAAAAACACTCCATATCCTTGCATTCACAAAATCTTGGCACGAGTCGTGCAAGGGTCCAGCTAGTATTTATATAAATTCACAAGTGATTTTTTACAAAAAAATGTTCACTACGGCCGTTATAAAGTAAAATCGACCGTAAATGTTAGTATTATATGTGGTATATGAACATAAGTGGTCGGGTTACCGGTCACAATCAACCGATCATACCAATTCTAAATACCAGACAGCATAGATAAAGAAGTAATCGAACTTTGAAGTTTAAGCAATCTAGCTTTTTCCCGTAAACGTGATTTCCAAGGACAAACAGACAGACAAATGAGATACAGACAGATGGAAAGATATCGAGCTCCTGACTTTTGTAAAAGCTGTATGGGCGAGAAAGAAGAAAAAGCTGAGCATCTGCTCTGTGCATGCCACGTCATGCCTTTTGAACAAAAGGAACAAATATTACGGCTATCACTTCTTAGGAAACCTCAACGATTGTGTTAAAATTAATAACAAACGACAATAAAAGTCATCTTAAAACAATTTCATTTAAATAAATTTTTACTAATTTAAATTAGTAAATTATATGTATTCTTGAAAGCGCCTGAAGATGGCTTCTAATTGAAGCCGAAATATTGGGAATAAATAAAAGAATTAAAACTACAATAAAGAGTGTTTTTAATTTAATCTTGACCTTGAGCGTACTATAAATAGCACACAATAATTTAAGAGGTCGGAAAATATTTTTTAAAATTTATTTCATTTAAATTTAAAACTATTGTTATGAACACAAAATTTAAAACAATTTTATTTAAATTTAAAACAATTATTATTATTTTTTATTTTAGTAAAAAATATAAAAAATAATATTTTTTAAAATTTATAACTTTTTTCATTCTTTTATTTATTCGTATATTTTTTTTATTTTAATTCAATTTTATTTTATCCTTTGTCCAGTTTTCGTTCGGAATGGTTTACTCAATATTTTACTAAAGGTCATCATCTATCAACATTACTACTGCTTATTATTTTGGTTTTATACAATTTTGTCCCGCAAAAAGGGGCTATGAATAATATGACTGAGTGACATCGAACAAAACATTTCTGTTTAACATGCACATGCTGCCCCTAAATATATGTTGTATGAATTTCACATTGCATTTCACACTATAAACGCTGCATACTTTTAGGGGCATCCACGAATTCTCATTTTGAAACGAATGTGATAAAATTGACAACAATTTCGTTTAATTTTAAAACATTGTGTTTAATTTCAGTTTTAAAATTTTGTTCTTAATTTTAAAGCATGTTTTTTTCACAGTGTTACTTTGTCAAAAGTACAAATTGGTTTAACAAGGAGATGTAGGAAATAGATCCCTGATATCATAATCTACCTCTTTTGGTCTAAGTGTGCATGTAGCAGCCATTCGAAGCTAACCTTACCGATACTGACCATGGACACTCAGCTTCCTGCTGAGTCAAACTGAATATAGCTTTTCACTTTTAGTAAAGGGCATAATTAAAATATTAAGAATTCAAAATTTATAATTGCTATTAAATTCAACAAAGTTTTATTATCTAATAATGTACAAAATGAAATGTTCCTTAGGGTGCTGGAATTCTATAAAATAATTAAATTATCTAATAGCAACATTTTTAATACTGTTAATTATTATTTAAGACCTATTATTAAAATGAAACACACAAAATACTATTAGATTTGTTGTAAAAAATAAAAACTCTAGAAAAAAATGCTATACACGTGGTTAAAAAAATGCATTAAATGGCGATTAAATACGTCCATATAGTAATACTAGTTCATAAAAAAGAAAAAGTATTACTATTTTCAACAGTGGTTTAACTATATAATTAATCACATTTTATATGCTGAATGATAGAATTTACAAAAAAAAAAAAATAACACGATTTTGTAATAACTATTATCATCAGCATCGCAACAGAAGTTCTAAATTAAAAAGAAAAATTAAAAAAAATATATATAAAATCTGTAGAAAAACCAGCAATTAAGGTGCTCAAAAAGGGTGCGATTGTTGGAACCTGTCTTTTATAGTTTAAACACAACACCAACCATGTGGTCATTGTTTAAATAATTCTAAACTATGCGCATATGTTGGCATCACAATAAGTGTGAGTGTGTTTTTTTACAAATGTATGTTGATTTAATAAACTACTTAATGCTTAATTGAAAATAATTAAAAATCAAGTTCAAGCCAGACGAACCAACTAACGAACGAACACCTGTCGATGCTGATCCGATCAATCTGAGCAAATATGTAGATCATCTGGTAGATTGTTTACATGTGTCCAGCTAGAATGCATATTTTTCGATTGTAAACATTGGTATATAACAACATTAGAATTATGGGTGATAAAATTAATTTTAATTGTTGCTACTGCTGCCAACAGCAATGCAGCTGCTGGTGGTTACAACGACAAGTACCTATTATGACTGCACTGAGCTAAAAAATTGATTTAAAATTTTAAAATATAAATTTTAAACTAAATTAAAAAAAAAGAATTCAAATATTGTATTTAAGAAATGTACGTTCATTAAATACTCCTAGAAGTATGCAACATTTATATGTTGTATTTAAAATTTGCGTTCGTTGTCACCCTGTCAGTCAGGTACTTTAATGAATGTAAATTATATAATTCTGTTTCATTTTTTCGAAGACTGTCTATTATATAATATGTTTTTAATAATTGTAAAATTAATTGTTAATCATAACAAATGATACTTAAATTAATTTTTTTCTCAGTGTAATAGTATTCTTGTTATAGCTAGTTTTAAAGGTGATGAGTGCTGTTGCCATCCATTTGATAGAATAATAATGCATAGTAGTTTTTTTTTGCTATACAATCGAGTGAGGTCAAAATAAGACGCATCGAGCACACGCCTCGTAGGTGTTCAGTTGTCCAGCTGTTGCTTGTCCACATGTGTAAACTTACGTAGATAAATGAACTCACTACATCAACTCGGAATAATTACATAGTAATTGATGTTGTTCCATTTGTATGTAATGGCGTAGATGTCATTTGATTACAGGTTTAAGTATGTGAGTGCTCTATATGTTTTAATTAGTTATTAATTATAAATTTAAGTGCTAAATTTTGCAAACACAGGTGCATAAATATGTTGTGGTTTTGAGGTTGTTGATGTATCAGTCCATGTTCAATTATGGTTCATCAATTCAGTAGATTTGATTGTAAATAAGGCATACATGAATTACAAATCGTATAATAAAATAAACCCTACAAAATAATATAAAAATAATGACGGAAGACAGTGCATGTGCAGATTGATGAATTTAGGTGCAACTGAAGAAATTATGTACATTTCATGATTTTATGAGAAGCCGATCAATACATTTCGTCCTACACTCCGAAAAAAATAATATATAAATAATAGTTTTTTTACTATAAAAAATAGGCAATAGTATAAATCATTATTTTAATCGGAAAATACCATTAAATACTACAAAATACCATGACATTTCCACACGGATAGAAAAAGATTTGTTTGAATATGTTTGAATGTAATTAAAAAATAATACGAAATCACCATACATGCATTACGAATGGATGTGTAATTAAATTATTGTTCAGATGGTAATAACATATTACTATGTGTAAACATTTTATATATTCCCAAGCAGAATCTGTCAAACTTATCATAAATATGTTACAATACAAACATAAAATTTTAATTGCATTTGAATATATTATTTCTTGGCAGTTAACTTGGTTATAACTATGTTTCAAAACAAACTGAAAATGCTATTGAAATCTAATTATAATGTATCTTCGCAACGCTTGTCTTCATTCGATTAGTTATCGACAGATGAAGTTGGCAACGTTGCGCAGCATTTTCTACCTACGCCATCTTTTGCCATCGTTTGAACATATTGATGTTTAAAAACAAACAAAAAAGAAATTGGATTTAAATATATGTATTCTTCCAACATTCTTGTTGTATACGAAGTTGGCACTCGTTGAGCAGAATTTTCTATCTACGTCTCTTTTATCATCGTTTGAAGTATGTATTGGTCCTTTTAAACATACTCATGTTTGAAAAGAAACAAAAAAAAATGAAATTAGATGTAAATAAAAGTATTCTTGCAATATTATTCTTGTATACGAAGTTTACACTCGGTGACCGCCATCTGCATACATGTCTTTTGATGTTTGTTGAGAAAACGTATTCATATCGGTAATACGATGTCATTTGTAAATTTAAAAAATATTGAACTGAAATATTGAACTGAAACAACTGATATGTTCCTCTGGAAACATATTTATATTTAGCTCATTACAAATCATGTTATATTTTAAACATATTTATGTTTCGGTTCAAATATTTATTTTGTTTGAATATAGTAATAATATATTAGAATATATACCATTTTAAGGGGCAACATCAAAATGTTTCCGTGATATCATAATGTAAATCAGAGCTCATTACAACACTGTTCAAGTCTCAAGACAACCCTGTTTACTAATGATTTATCAGGCAATTATATATTATGTTCACATAAAATTCCAAGCATACATGTTAATGCCTGCAAATTTATGTTTGGGAGAGCCATATTTTTGAAGCGTGTAGCAATTTGTATTAAAAATTAAAATGCTCCTATTAATTTTTTTCTATATTTTAAATAATAATAAAAGGACAACCATTTCGTCAAGTACACAAATGTGGAAATTAAACCAACTATCTTTCTTGATTTCTCCTCGATTACGTAAATATTTAAAATTAAAACAAAAATGTATTTAATTCAAAGAGCAAGTCTTAAATTTTATAAGCACCAAACTAATTATAGATTTCAATTCTTCTACTTTACTATAAGTGGTAGCATGTCAAGAATATAATTCGATTTTTGTTTTGACATTGACTTCGTACATCATTAAAATTGTGTTGCCAAAATTAAAAACGTTGTTCGCCTTAACAATGTTACCCAAAGCTGGACGACAAGTTCAATTGACAAACGAAGATCATGACCAACATTTGTATAATTAAAAATAAAAACACCAACAAAATCTAAACAAATAAATTCTAAAATTGCGTGCAAGCAATTAATCGCAGAAATGGCGGTGAATGCAGCTTTGAGACATGGCCAAAAAGACAATCAAACAAATAATAGAAGGTTGCATTTAGAAGTAATTTTAACAAAGTTTGTGTAATGTATTAATAAAAATATACCAAAAAACCCAAAAAAAAATAATTACCATAAATCCTACCTAATTCTGTCACCATAATGAAAAAAAATATTAAATAAAGTTTTATAGAAAATTTTAATTTTAAGTAAAAAATTGAGTTTTTAGTGAAAAATTTAATTTATTATGAAAAATTTAATTTATAGTGAAAAATTGAATTTTTAGTGATAATTTGAATTTTTTAGTGAAAAATTGAATTTTTAGTGAAAAATTGAATTTTTAGTGAAAATTTGAATTTTTAGTGAAAATTTGAATTTTTAGTGAAAATTTGAATTTTTAGTGAAAATTTTTTAGTGAAAAATTGAATTTTTAGTGAAAAATTGAATTTTTAGTGAAAAATTGAATTTTTAGTGAAAAATTGAATGTTTAGTGAAAAATTGAAATTTTAGAGAAAAAATTGAATTTTTAGTGAAAAATTGAGTTTTCAATTTTAGTTCTGTTAAGCAAACTCAATATTATACCTTTTGTCAATTATTTGAATTTCATTTTCAAAACATTTCCGAAAAATTAAATAAATGAAACAATTTATAGTTAAAAAAATTTACAACTTGTACAAAATTTATAGAAAGCTGGACAATTATAATTGTTATTAAAACGCCATAATTTAGTTTATCATTTTATAAAATCATGAAAAATGCATCAATGAACGTCTTTAATTGGATAAAACAAACACTTATTCAACTCAATCACAACAAAAAATAAAACCTTGTAAAACATATTCAATTAAGTACGTGTTACGTTTGTAATTAGAGATTCAATAATTTAACATGTTTCTGTTTTAATTACAACATCATTTCAAAGACCGGTGCTGATAACTGACGGTCTGACTAATTCACAATGTTGATTTTACCACTTTGTTCTTCAAAAGTCCGCCTCCAATGGTGGAGCGGAGCGGCGCGTTCGCAACTTCCGGTTGCATGGTGTCCAAGCCATTAAACCCTTTCGATTTAACCCACTTAGCCAATGAACTTTTGAACAAGCCAACCAGTAATCAACACTTGGCAATTAATTGTACAACCTTGCTGCACGCTTAGAACTGGTCTTCGTTGTCATTGATTTTTAATCACTGATAACATAAAAATGTTCTTAAAATGTTTATTATTGTTATTATTGTTTTGTAGCAATTATATTTCTAGAAAACATATAAACATTTTTGTGTTTAAAAATTTTTATCAGTTAGTTGGCATGGCATGGTGTCAAGTTTATAATGTTTTTGGCCTTTACGCGTGTCCATATGAACGATTCTGAGGCGGGCAGGCAGACAGGCAGGCACAGCACGTAGGCAGATATTTGATTTTAAGGTTAAAAATTAACCTGGTACTTGGAGAAGTGCGGATATTGTACACGTATACACCATGCTTCAGTGCGTTTTGTATCAACATGGCACAAGTGCGATTGTATCAAACATACGAAGAATGTGGAGTATACTTTATGAATTATTAAAATTCAATATTATATTATTGACCATAAACTTGATGTTCGATTATTGGTGCTAAGGTTCATATTTTTGCAATATTCGATTTGATTCTAATTGAATTTTTATTTATTTATTTTCAATAAGCGTTATTTTATTTAAATTCTCATTTAATTCTCATTGAATTATTATTGAGTTCTTATTGGATTTTAGTTGAATTCTTTTTGAATTCGTATTGATTTTTTGAGTTATCTTGAATTATTTTAATACTTCCTTAATTCTCTCTAATTCTTCCTGAATTGTTATGAACTCTTTTAGAATATTGCATTTTCATATTTCATTTTTATGGAATTCATATTTCATTTTTATGGAATTCATATTTCATTTTCATAGAATTCATATTGAATTCTTGTTGAATTCTTATTGAATTCTTATTGAATTCTTATTGAATTCATATTGAATTCTTATTGAATTCTATTTGAATTCTTATTGAATTCTTATTGAATTCTTATTGAATTCTTATTGAATTAAAGTTGATTTCTATATATTTCCTTTTGATTTCCTACGCTAGTAGAATTTAAAAGCTTAATATTAATTGCTAGTGTACACGCAGAGAAATAATATGTTTGAGCCATGATCTTGACAACTATACTAAACTCTCTAAAAACATAGATGATTGTCGCAATCAAGGTATTATGTTATAATCGCGTTTTCACCTTTTAAATGGTTGAAAACACCAGTAATCATGCAATGTTTGCAAACAATGCTTGTCTCAATATGTTGGAATTACCTGCGGGGAAAAAGGTGTCAATTGCTCTAAAACTACCTCATCTTTTCTCCCTTTCTCTAACCCTAATCATTTCCTACGATCAACACTGTGCTTTGCATAAATAGGGGGCATCGTCTGAGTGTAGGTTAATCTGTAAATGGTACCGGTCATATGATTTTATGACCGGTACCATTGGTACCGACTAAGGACAGGATCTTGAAAACAAAGTCTGCATGAAGAGACGGATTGTGTCCATGCTAAACATGTCGCTAGTGAAGCGAAAAGGCACTAGAGGCGCCATAGGCACGGGACTTATTTACACGCTGCAACTAATGCGTCTATAATTCGTAGACTGTTTTTCGATACTGTATTGGTTTAAATACAGCATGTTTTCCAAGTTATTATAATGCACGCATGCAAGGGTGCGATCATTAGTGAAATGTGAATGCATGAAGGAGAAGGTAATATAAACCAGTTGGGAAGGTTAGATCACATGGGAAATTTTAAAGTAGGTGTTATTATGATAGTTAGGATTATAAAAATTATAGTCGGTCTAAGCCGACTATTAATACCCTACACATATGTGTGGTTACCATTCAAAGTGGTATATAGGTCACAAGGGTATACGAATCCTGACAATAACTACAAACTTTCCATCGCTGAAGAATTTCCTTTCGTTTGATACCCATATTTACAAATGGGTAGGTGTACCGAATTTCGATATTTTTTTTTTTGGAAACCACAAGTCGTTTCACCGAAAAACATCATTTTCATGTATTAGAGTATGATGCCAATATATATTTGACCAAAAAAAGTTTTCCTAAGCACGTATACAGTAATATTGATTTGTAGATGTAAATTTTATATGAGGTATTTCAACATAAGTGGTCGGTTCTCAGGTCACAATAGACCGATCATGCCAATTTTCTTGTTCAGACAGCTAGATATATAAGTAATCTAAATCTAAAGTTTCATTATTCTATCTCTTCAACTTTTTCTGTAATCGTGATTTCAACAGACAGACAGAAGGACAGACGGACAGACAGACAGACAGACGGACATCGCTAAATCGACTCAGGAGATCATGCTGATCAAGAATATATATACTTTTCCATACCGGAGATGCTTCCTTCTGGGTGTTACAAACGGCGTACCAAACTGAATGTACCCTTTCACTCTTAGTGTAGGGTATAAATATAATGTAAAGTAAAATAAAAGGAACAAATTTAAAATATATAAAAAAGTAACAATAAAAAAGAAATAAAAAAAATATTTAAATAAATAAATAAATATATATTTTTTTAATGAATGTACCATTGATTCTTGTCACAGAACAGGATTTTGAGGACTAGTTCTGTGATAGGTCTAAAGGTAACGGTCACAGAACACATTTTTGAAGACCAGTCCTGTGAAAGGTCTAAAGGTCTGCGGTCCTCCCTACTCTAAAGATATCATGATAGTTTTCTGACTTCTTCTGACTACAGCTTCTTAACTACTTAAAAAATTGTTATAAGAAAACCATTAAAATTAATGGTTAGTCGTTAATATTAAAATTTTAAGTGTTCAGTGTAAATCATTCTTGGGATGTTCCCTATAATCGCTCCCTGGACAATAGAAACGTACTAAGTACCATTTCGCTACCAAATGACGAACTATATTGATTATCTTTTTAACCCTTTCGGAGCCCATAGCGCCTAACCCAGACGTGTACGGGTATAAGAATATACAACACTTTTATCTGTAGACCATATAGAAGCACAAAATAATAAAAAATCGGGGTTTAATTAAAAAGTTGCCATTTTCCGCACTGCGCAATATATTTTTTAATAAGAAATAGAGAAAAAAATGAACCAAAATCTTTGAAATTGAACGTAAATGATGATATCTTGAGAAAAGGAAATGATTCAAACGGATTTTTAAACTAGAAAAGATAATGAATATAACCTTATTTGTACTTTTTAAACCCATTTTTGTTATACTTGTGATTGCTTCTAGATCACCGTGAGAAATTATAATGTGAAATCATAATTTGAAATCATAATGTGGTCACTGAGAACCATATTATCTTTGGATAATCACTGAAGATGGATGGTCACTGAAGAGTATTGTTGAGTATGGTTGTGTGAAATCATAATATGGTCACTGAGTACAAAATTATAGTTGTGCGAAATAGTGATATTCTCACTGATAACCCTAGTACGGTCGTGAGAAATCACAATATGGTCACTGAGGACAATATTATGGTTGCGCGAAATCACAATATGGTCAGAGGACTACATTATGGTTGTGTGAAATCGTAAATTATAACAGAGAACTATAGTATTGTGGTATGATATAGTCACTGAGGACCATATCAAAGTTCATAATATTATCACTGATATTATGAACCTTATATATAAGCCAGGCACCCACCATACCTAATCCTGCCGTGCAAAAATGATCATCACAACCATGTTATTTCTCTAGGTGCAGGTAATATTCATATAAACAAGCACCCACTCTATAATAAATTAATTTCAATATTGTCAGTTTTCTTACATAAAATTACATTTAAATATCTATTTTTAAATAAAACTCTTTACTGTCTACTCGCTTTTTTTATTATTATTTTTAATTACATTATTTTGCATTAATACACCAGCTTAGAAATAACTTAAACATGAATTAAAACAACTAACTAACGGCCAGATGTTGAATTCTACTATTGCAGGAAGTTGAGTCGATAGATCATAGTCTTGTTATTGAAAAATGAGACTAGGTTGAAATTAAAATACATAAACTAAATACGCTTTCTATAAAATTCTTGAAAAGCATTTTTATCCTCAAAAGGTAAAAAATAATTATGATGTTAACATGTGATAGAGAAACACATACCATTTTTAGCAAAATCATGTGTTTTGTAACTTTTATAGAATGTTTTGGATTTACATTTAAAACTGGTTCACGAATCGAAGTAAAATTAACATAATAATTATGATAAACAACTTCAACAGGCAGGCAGGCGCAAAACTAATAATTATTGTAAAATTTAATAATAATAATGAGATAATATTAGAAAAAAAATGAATGCCAGATGTTGAACATAGCGGGTTGGTTGTTTTTATATTTTTATAAATATTATAGAAAAGAACTCAGTAGAGGCGTGTGAAATTTATGAATAATGTATAAATAAAAAGCTACCAGCTGGGAAAAATCAGTGTGCAATTAAACGTTATATTTTCAATAATCATTGGCACAATATGTTAATTGAGAATTGTATCAAGTTCAATGTGGATTGAAGTTGGCATGGAGGTTGACTTAGATAGCAACAGTTAGTGTTTTCATAATGAAATTTTTGTTTTTCTCTAATTAGTTTTTAATTTTGTTGTTGTTGCAAATTTAAATAAAAAGATCTGTCTCATTCGATAATATGCCATTAAAGTAAGTTAATTTTAATAAAATCTTATAAATTTATCAACTTAAATAATAAATAAAAATCAGTTAAATACGAAAATTTAAATAAAAAATTTGAATACTAAATTATGCGCCATTCTAGCCGCCGGCTAATTAGAATTCGTGAAATTATATTAGTTATAAATTTATAGAATACAATTTGCATCATCATTCAGCAGATATTCAACAATCATCGATCATTGGGTAGTTGGTCGTTTTAATTTGAATTAATGTTTAAGTTTCGTCTGTCTATCATCATATTGCAGGATTACATCACAATAAGAAAAAACAAGTCATGAACTGAAATTAGTTTCCATTCTAAGTGTTTACACGAATAAGTACATCCAGAAAACAAATGGTAAATTTTAATATATAAAAAATATTGTTACTACTAACATTGATCAATAGGAGGCATACCATTAGTTCAATAGTATTAAAACTGTTAATACAATATGTTGTTGCACCATAAATTTTATAATGTAATTTTTGAATTGCAATAGCAAAATCTATAGCATGATCTTTATTCAACAATATTGAAATTATTAAATTAATGGTACTGTTGTATTTTTCATATACTATCAAATTAATTCGAAAACGTGTAAATTAATATGGAAATACAATTAATAAAATCAATGGGACATTTTCCTTTGAGTGCATCGTACATCGAGAAAATAAAACTTTAAAATGACTTTAAACTCCGGTGCAAAACACTTTATAATTTAAAGTGTGCATGTATGAAAGTCAGCCGTATTTGAAAATAATAAATTTCAAAGTGTTTACTTTAAATTTTAAATAAATTTTATATTCTAATGTGACACTTTCATTTTTAAACTTGGACTTTTACATCTAAAGCGTCACTTTTAATTTTTTGTAAGAGTACAAAATATACTCTCAATGAGCGTCAGATCGTATGGCCTAGCCTGCCTACCTTTCTCTTTCCCATTATTGATCTTTGTTGTATTTGTTAACAATTTCGACATCCCTTTTATCCCTTTTACAGTTTATCAAATTGTGTTTATGAACTATGTTCTACTCGCATGAAGATAAATTGTGTTAAATGATATACATTGAATTTTAATGTGATAAATTTCAAATTAAATTCGTCAAATCTTTAAATTGAAAGCGTGAACTTTAAAATTTAAAGTTCACTTTTTTTCTCGGTGTATACACTTGTAACTGTACTACTTCCCATAATACTGCACGAAGATTATTGAACGATCTATTGCACTTATAGTTACTATATCAATATTTTGTATTTATCGTTGGTAAATAAAAACACATTAGTGTTTTAATGGTTTGATAAGCATTGTAGTATTTTTGAATGAAAGAAATTTTAATTTTAAAGTCAATAAGTGTGTGAGTGTCTGGTATACACGATACTTACTGTAGAATTGCTATTGTAAAAGGGTTAATTGTTTTAGCAGGGCATAATCTATTGGTACAGTTAAAAGTTTTTAAAGCCATTGAGACTGCGTCAGTGAGCACTTGTTGTAATAGTTACATAAAAATATATATATATATATTTACTTTAGCTATTGAAATAGACATTGTGAAATTGTGTTTTATAGCCAAAGATTTTATAATTCCTAAACTGATCGGATGAAAAACAATAAGTTAGAAATATAATTTAATATTAAGTTTATTTTAAGGTAAACATCTTGAAAAAACAATGGTTTTAATTTTCTTAGTTTCTTGGTTGATTGAAGGGGTGGTCCTGTTTTCGTACATGAACCCAATTAGCTTTGGAATAGTCGTTTTGTTACCACTAGTGCGTTTTAATACTAAATGTTTTCACAAGTACGAAGTTAGTACTTAATGTACATGTACTTATTGTACATTACTAATTTAATTTATCCCACAACTATACTAACTATCAATGCTAACAACTGTTACATATCTAAAATTTAACTTAACAATTCTCGCTTACGAGACGTACTTGTCCACTCTTAAATCACCACTGAAGTGCTGCGTCTCAGTTGTGGCAATCTTATATACTGCAGAACCGAAATCTAGAAGTTTCTACAAACTTCAACACTTCGGCATTGCACGTAAGCTATCTCCATCTCGTTTATACTCATGTACAGACCATGTATTAATGACAATCTATGAGGCTTAAACGCTATTTGCATCCCTTGTACACACATGTATTTTATTGCACTCTCAATTTTTAACTAAACATTAAATTTTCACTAAAAATTCAATTTTATACAAAAATTCCCAGTATAGAACGCATCGATATACGTTCTATCGGACTTTTCTCAGTACGAGAAAATTTTCTAAATCGGAAGGATATCGAAGAAAAAAATATTCAAAGCTCGAGATTGTTTCGAAAACGATTGCGATATCGATGTGATAAATGTTTAAATAGTATATATATTTAAATATACACACAGAAAAATCCTCTTTTGGAATGAGGTTGGAAGAATGATAAATTAGTTGTACAAACTAACTTAATTCTGTCAAATCGAATGATTTACAAATTTGCTGGCGGAACTGCCATATTAGCCTATACACACAACTAATGGTTCTAAATAAGTACTAAATTGTTCAAAACAGTTCGAAATTGGTTGCAGTACAAACTATATCTCTTTTTATTTTGAAAATAACCGAATAAGCGACTGAGAGAAGCGTATAAGTTGGTTGGGCGAACCAATCTCTATTCTGAGTGTAGCCCTTAAATTTGAATGTACGAGAGATTTTAAAAATTAGAAGCATTAATGCTACCAGATCGAACTTTTTTATCGAAGCTACCCAATATGCCATTCGTATCGATATTGTTACGAGATCAATGCGAGTAGATGGAGAAATCACACGATATCGGAGCCATTCTCGTAAATATAACAAGCGTCAAATTGGACATAGATGGTAGTTAGATATCGAAACGTTCTGTCGGAGTTTGAGAAATTTTTCGAAATCGGAACGATATCGAAGAAAATAATGATCAAAGTTCGAGTTGGCTGCGAAAAATATTGCGATATCGATTTGATAAATGTTTAAATATCGTATCTTGTCAAAGAATTTGAAAGTACGAAAATTATTAAAAATTAGAATCGAAAAAGCAACGAGATCGAACTTTTTTATCGAAATTATTCGAGACAGCTTCGAGGCATCGAAGGTCTCCGAGACATGGCAGACTGGGTAGTTCGAGAAAGTTAAATTTTTCACATATAAATTAATTTTTTCACTAAAAAATTAAATTTTTCACTAAAAGTCAATTTCTCACTAAAAATTAAATTTTTCTCTAAAATTTAAATTTTTCACTAAAAATTAAATTTTTCTCTATAATTTAAATTTTTCACTAAAAATTAAATTTTTCACTAAAAATTAAATTTTTCACTAAAAATTAAATTTTTCACCAAAAATTAAATATTTCACTAAAAATTAAATTTTTCACTAAAAATTAAATTTTTCACTAAAAATTAAATTTTTCACTAAAAATTAAATTTTTCACTAAAAATTAAATTGTTTACTAAAAATCAATTTTTCATTAAAAATGAAAATGTTGACTCAAAAAAAAATTTTTCACTAAAAATTCAAATTTTCACTAAAAATTAAATTTTTCTCTAAAATTTAAATTTTTCACTAAAAATTACGTTTTTCACTAAAAATGAAAATGTTGACTCAAAATAAAATTTTTCACTAAAAATTCAAATTTTCACTAAAAATTAAATTTTTCTCTAAAATTTAAATTTTTCTCTAAAATTTAAATTTTTCACTAAAAATTACGTTTTTCACTAAAAATTAAATTTTTCACTAAAAATTAAATTTTTTACTAAAAATTATTTTTTTTACTAAAAATAAGTTTTTCATTAAAAATGAAAATGTTGACTCAAAATAAATTTTTTCACTAAAAATTCAAATTTTCACTAAAAATTAAATTTTTTTCTAAAATTTAAATTTTTCACTATAAATTAATTTTTTTATTATAAATTAAATTTTCCATATATTCATATTTTTCAAATATTCATGAAAAATAAAAATATTTTTACAAAATTTAAATTTTTATTAAAGTTTAAAATTTTCACCAACAATCCAATCCGCTATTTTTACTTCGTTAAATATTCGAAATTATTATTGTCTAACTATTTTTGAAAGTATGTATATGCGAACTAACTAATTTCTCAACTATGTTAATTTTCAAAGTTTATTTAACATAAAAGCTTTTCGATGCCAATAGGTTTTGCTACAGCCTGTTAAAATTTCAAGCTAAAAATTCTTTTTCGAAACTGTCTGTAAAGCGCATGAGATTAATGCATAGCTTTATAAAAGCTACAGACAAAACATTATAAAAATTACCGTAAGATGGCGCGGTCTATAGCACAAAGCTATTTCTCCAAAGCTTTGCCTTTTTCATTTAACATTTGTGTTTTCTTTAAATTCTCGCTAAAAACTAAATAAAATTGATTTACCACAAATAACATTAATACAAAATTTATTTCCTTTATTTAAACTTAATTATTTTATTTATTTAAATTAATTTTAATTAAATTAAAGAAAATACAAAAATTATGAAACAAAAAAACGAAACTATTTTTACAAACAAAATCATTGCACTTATTGTGCTGTAATTAAATAATTAACAGCATTTTTCAGTATTTTTAGCATTATCATCATCGTCTTCTATCTTCATTCTACTCCTTCATCGTTCAGTCTTTTGGCAAATTACTGTCGCTCTTCCCCCGGCTGTAGGGTCGCGTACCACCCAACATGCGTTCCAAGAGACTCTGCTTTGATTTGCGCTTCGAGGCGAGCACCTCTTTGCAGAGCTCGTGAAATACATCGGCCACCTGGTCCACATGATCGGCTGCCGACACCTCGCTGAATTTGCACTCAAAGTCCTTGGCGAGTATTTCGCCCTCGTCACGACTGACCTGTCGCAAATGCACCATGTCCACCTTGTTCGCCACCAGTTGCACCGCTGTGTCCGTCTGCAGATCCGACTTGGCGCGACGTATGTAGTTGAAGGAGTTGCGGTCCGTGATGGAGTAGACGAGCAACAGACCGTCGGCCCACTGCAGCAGTTCGGTGGCATTTGGAAATTCGTCGTCGGCCTGCAATCAATGGAAAGTGTGTCATGGCAGGATGACATCAGCCACAGCAGTTAGTTGTGGGTGTGTGAGGGTCGGATGGGTGAGTGAATTTGTCAGTAATGTGTAGTGGGTGCGGTTAAATATGCAGAAAAAAACATGAACAGAAGAAAAAAAAAGTAACATAGAAAAAAATGTACAAACAAAAAAAAAAAAAACAAAGGAAAGGTTACAAAAGTGCAAAAAAGTAACAAAAATTCACAGAAATTAAAATATAATACAAAATTAAGAAAAAAAATGTACCAAATAGAAAAACTAAGTAGAAACTAAAATATAATACACCCAGAAAAAAATACTATATAAATAATAGTTTTTTACTATTAAAAATAGTCAATAGGATAAATTATTATTTTAATCGGAAAATACGATTAAATACTAGAAAATACCATGACATTGCCATTGAGTTTTTATGAAAAGATTTATTTTTTGTATACTATTAAAACAATAATTGTCCTATTGACCAATTTTAATGGAACTTGAGCTAATTTTTTTCTGGGTGTAGAATATAATTAAAATAAAAATAGTGAAGAATAGCGAAATGACAAACAAAAATATATAAAATAAAAACGAAAACAACAAATATTAATTAAAAAACAAATTACACGTCCGACAGTATTTTGCAAATTTATATTTTTTATAATATGAAAATATGGTATGCACTTCCATTTCAAATGAAAATGAAACACTGTAACGAATTAATCCAGAAAAACTGGAAACACGTTTATTATGAAGGGTGTTTAGTTCATCAATGTCAATAATTCAGGATATAATTCTGTGACAAACAAAATTAGAAAATGTTAAATAAAATTATGTCCCATTTTGCACACTGTTTAAGATACAGGGTGTTTAGTAAATGCATTTTACTAACATAACTTAGTCAAGAAAATTGGTTATAAAGTATAATATGGTTATAAATTAGTAACAAATTTTAACATGTGTTTAGGAAAATTAAATTACCTTTCCAATGGTATATCACATCTTCGAACCCCATTATGTCTACCTTTTTTAAAACGTACGTAAATTTGAAATTTACAAAAATAAAAATTCAAATTTTTACTTTGCCATTGAATTTCTCAAGATTTTGTTATCGATCACCCCATTTTTTCAAATTTATAATGATAGATCCGTTCATTCCCAATACTCTCTAATTAATTACAGTGATTTTGAACTGGTAAGTTATGCTGCAAAAATAATTATACAGTGGCTAATCTTCTAATGTGGTGGTTGAAATTAATAAAAAAATGATATAATTGAGAAATAATTTATAAAATTTATTAAAATTATTATCATTATCAGATTACCTTACAGAACATAAAAGGTTTCGGATATCAATGAAATTCTTTATTCCTGTAAAAGTACGTTCGATGCCATTATGTATGGAACTCGATTTCTTTTGCATGGCCACCACGGCACGCTTGCAGAAGTCCAGACGCTGAACCCAATTTTCGACGGTTTTCAAGCATAAATCGGCCGATACTGCTGCAATTTTACGTTCGATATTCGTACGAAGTTCATAAATCGTCGCTGGCTTGTTGGCATAGACCATAGACTTGACGTAGCCCCACAGGAAATAGTCTAACGGCGTCAAATCGCACGTCCGAGGCGGCCAATCGACTGGACCATTTCGTGAGATAACATGTTCTCCAAACTTCGTTTCCAATAAATTGATTGTGGCATTCGCTGTGTGGCTTGTGGCGCCGCCCTGTTGGAACCACATGTCCTCCAAGTCCATATCATCCAATTGGGGCCAAAAATATTCGGTTATCATTGAACGGTAGCGATTCCCATTCACAGTAACGTGCCGGTCTTGATCATCACGGAAGAAGTACGGCCCAATGACGCCGCCGGCCCATAAACCGCACCCAACCGTAATTTTTTCGGGATGCAATGATGACTCATGCAGTACGTGTGGATTGCTGTCTGACCAATAACGCATATTTTGTTTATTGACGAAGCCATTCAGCCAGAAATGAGCCTCATCGCTGAAGATGATTTTTCGATGAAAATCCGAATCATTTTCAAGTTGTTGCTCAGCCCAATTCATGAACATACGACGCTTCTGGTGGTTAAGCGGTTTCAGTTCTTGCGTCAATTTTATTTTGTAAGGATGAAATGGCAGAATGTAGGCCAAGATCTTTTCGCAAAATTCGCAAAAAGGACGTCACAACGCTTGAGAACGACGTGTGAGAGAGACATTTGGGCTTTCTTCAACTGAAGCCTCAGCGGTAGCAATATTCTCGACACTACGGGCACTTCTTTGTCACACTGGCACGGGTACATTTTGTATTGTGCCTGTGGATTGAAATTTTTCCACTAGACGCTCAACTGTTGATCTGCTAGGACGATTATGACGACCATAAATTGGACATAGCGCTCTTAACGTTGAGGCCACTGACTCCGAATTTCGGTAGTAAATTTTAATAATTTCGACTCGTTGTTGGCTCGTATATCTTTCCATCATGAAATGGCAAACCTTACTGAAGAGAAATGTCAAGAGCGTCAAGAAATATTGCGTCGTTTGCTGTCCCTGTCGCTCTACTTTTGTAGCGTCTTTGTTGAAAAACCCTTTATTTTTTAAACATATTTCTAAACATCATTTTTTTAAATTTCAACCCACAAATCACAAGACCCGTCTTTGTTTAATTATTTCTGAAAAGTTATTTATCAAGTTAAAATCACTGCAAATGAACTGGTCTATCATTATAAATTAGAAAAAATGGGGTGATCGATAACGAAATTTTGAGAAATTCAATGGCAAAGTAAATGTATATTTATTTTTGTAAATTTCAACTTTACGTACGTTTTAAAAAAGGAAGAAATCATGGGGTTCGAAGGTGTGATATATCATTGGAAAGGTAATTTAATTTTAAACATGAGTTAAAATTGTGTTATTCAGTTAGCAACATATTATACTTTACAACACCAATTTTATAGACTAGGTTATGACAGTAATATGCATTCACTAAACACCCTGTATCTTAAACAAGGTGCAAAATAGGACATAATTTTATTTTAAATTTTCTTATTTTTTTGAGTCATAGAATGATAACCTGAATTATTGACACCGATGAACCAAACACCCTGTATATTTGTACTTTATGTATAGAATTTTCTCATGTGTCTCTGAATCGTCAGAACTTTAATGGATTGAATTCGATTGAAATGCGATTGTTTTGTATAGAAAAAATCTAATTCGGCACCAGCAAGAAACAAATTCGATCGCATTAAAGTTTAATACTTTTTCAAGCGAAAGTTGGAATAATTCGACTAGGGATTAAAATAGAAAAGTGTCAATAAAATGCAAAAATATAAAAATAAAAAGTAGCATTTTTCGAAGAAAAATCAAGCCAAATAAAAAATTAGAGGAAAAGCAACGAGAGAAACAAGCAAAAACAATAACTCAATGAAAAAAAAAATAGTACCAAAATCAAAAACACAAAATTATTTGAAAAACATAAAAAAGAAGAACAAAAAGAGAAAACTTATGAAGTAAACAAAATAGCAAAACTTGAAAAGTTTGTAATATAAAAAAGGATCAAAATTAAAAATATTAAAAATAAACTTTTAAAATTTAATTCGAAATTCAAGCAAAAACTTTGGAATTTTAAATATGTTTCAATTTAAAAATATTTAAAGTGATTTGTACAAAATCTTAAAATGTATTTAAAATGTTATTATCTCGATGAAAATATCAAATAATTATAATGAGAATCATATGAAAATACACAAATACAATGTAGAACAACTAAAGAAAAACAAATAAAAAGTAGAAGTTGAAAAAAAAACAAAACGTAAAAAGAAAAGAAAAAATTGTCACATAAATTTCAAAAATCTAATAAGATATATAAAAATAATAACGCAAAAAGAAGAGAAAATGCCAAAAGAAGTTACAAAAAAGCAAACAACCACTTTCGTCAGAACAAACAAAACAAGCCAAACAAAAAAGTCCCATAAAAAGTGAATTTGTGTCGCGTCATGTATAGCGTCGCGCTTACCTTCGGACATGTGTCCAGGATCTCAAAAAGCACCGGCTCCCCGTCAACCATTGCTTCGTGTTTGTATCGATTTTCTGCAATTGTAAAATGTTGATACAATTAGACTCCTGTGGTTAGAGCGTGGCATAGACCAGGTCTAGCATGTGAGGCAGAAGGGCGATAGTTTTGCCGATGGAATTGAGGTCAGTTGTTAGCGGGTCATTGGCTGCTGGTTTCTGTTTCTATTTTTTGCTATCCTAATGCTTTGCTTGTAATGTACAATATATAATTTCTAACAGGTGCAAACACAAATATTTAAATACTAGATATAATTTTAGTTTCAAAATTTCTAATTCGAATGTATATCCAAATTTTACTCCTCAATGAAATAAAACATTTCAAATGAATTCAAGAAATATAAATAATTAAAATTTTTCGTATTTATTTTAATATCTTATAATTGTACAATTAATAACGTAGAATTTACGTTATAATTTTTTAATTTGAAATTATTGTGAATTGGTATTGGATGTAAAAAATTCCTTAATAGACATAATATATATTTTTGCTCAATCAAAACTTATATTAAAAAAGATGTTGAAAAAAACCCTGAGTTCGACTTGACCGCGACTTGAACATCAAAAAATATAAATGTTTTTTTTTTTTCATAAGACGCTACCTTTTGGCAGACAATGGAAAATTCCAGGAGTAAAGCATAGCCCTAAAATTCTTACAATCCAGCGCGCTGCAGCTTTCGGATTATAGTACACATTTTTTTGTAAAAATATAAAACGTACAGCTCAAAATTTATATTTTCTCTAAACATTAATATTTTTCAATAAAATTGAAATTTTCTCTAAAACAATTGAAATTTTATCTAAAATTTAAAATGTTCTCTAAAAATTGAATTTTTCTCTAAACATTGATATATGCTCTAAAAATTGAAATTTTCTCAAAAAATTGAAATATTCTCGAAAAATTGAAATTTTCTCTAAAAATTGAAATTTTATCTAAAAATTGAAATTTTTCTCTAAAAATTGAAATTTTCTCTAAAAATTGAAATTTTTCTCTAAAAATTGAAATTTTCTCTAAAAATTGAAATTTTTCTCTAAAAATTGAAATTTTCTCTAAAAATTGAAATATTCTCTAAAAATTTAAATTTTATCTAGAAAATGTAAATTTCTCTAAAAATTGATTTATTCTCTTAAAATTGAAATTTTTTTATTTTAAAATTTTCTCTAAAAATTAAAATATTCTCTAATAACTGAAATATTCTCTAAAAATTTAAATTTTCTCTAAAAAAATTGAAATTATCTCGAAAAATTGAAATTTTATCTAAAAATTGAATTATTCTCTAAAAATTGAAATATTCTCTAAAAATTGAAATATTCTCTAAAAATTGAAATTTTCTCTAAAAATTTAAATTTTCTCTAAAAATTGAAATATTCTCTAATAACTGAAATATTCTCTAAAAATTAAAATTTTTATCTAGAAAATGAAAATTTCTCTAAAAATTGATTTATTCTCTTAAAATTGATTTTTTTTTTTTTAAATTTTCTCTAAAAATTGAAATATTCTCTAATAACTGGAATATTTTCTAAAAATTTAAATTTTCTCTAAAAAAATTAAAATATTCTCGAAAAATTGAAATTTTATATAAAAATTGAATTATTCTCTAAAAATTGATTTTTCTCTAAAAATTGAAATTTTTTCTAAAAATTGAAATATTCTCTAATAACTGAAATATTCTCTAAAAACTGAAATTTTCTCAAAAAATTTAAATTTTCTCTAAAAAAATTGAAATTATCTCGAAAAATTAAAATTTTATTGAATTATTCTCTAAAAATTGAAATAATCTCTAAAAATTTAAATTTTCTCTAAAAATTGAAATATTCTCTAATAACTGAAATATTCTCTAAAAATTTAAATTTTCTCTAAAAAAATTGAAATATTCTCGAAAAATTGAAATTTTATCTAAAAATTGAAATTTTCTCTCAAATTTGAAATTTTCTCTATAAATTAAAATTTTCTCTAAAAATTTAAATTCTCTCTAAAAAAAATAAAATTTTCTCTACAAATTCAAATTTTCTCTAAAAATTTACTTTTTCACCAAAAAATTAAATTTTATACTAAAAATTCAATTGTTCACCAAAATATTAAATTTTACACTAAAAATTACATTTTTCACTAAAAAATATAATTTTTCATTTTAAAAAATAAATTTTTCTATAAATATACATTTTTTTTTCCCCAAAATTTAAAATTTTCTTTATAAATCCACTTTCGCTTAAAATTTTTTTTTTTCCAAAAAAAAATATATTTTTGTAATCCAAAAATTTCGCAAAAGTCAAATTTCAAAATTTTCTTTAAAAATCCACTTTCCTTAAAAATTCATTTTTTTTTACAAAAAAATACTTTTTTTTTAACCAAAAAGTAGTTCCCAAAAATTAAAATTTTAAAATTCCAATTTTCCTTTCAAATTCAATATATTCCTAAAAATTATTTTTTGTAATTCAAAAAATTCCCAATTAATTCAAATCTTTTCTAACAATTAAAATTTTTCTTTTAAACTGTTACAAAAAAATAAATAAAATATTCTAAAAAAATGTTCACTAAAAATAAAATGTTGCCTAAAAATTCAAATTTGTTGTTTTTGGTCTTTGTGACTAAAAACTCTCACTTACCGGTTTGATGATCATATTCGCCAATATAACGTTTTGTTAAAAATCGCACAATAAGAGCTGAAATGAAAAATAAAATCAGAATTTGAAGTTATTAAATTCGAAAAAAAGACTAATAATATTCAGGCTTATCGTTAAAATCGCAAGTGCCATTAAAAGTAATTAGAAAAATAAAACAGAAATCTAAAGCGACGCCACCCTTAAAACGAATTCGATACAAAGTAAATTTGGGTCAACTTTAAAGCCAACATTAAAAGGCTATTAAAAGTGCAGCAGCAACCAGAATATGCAACAAAATCCAAACAGTCGGTATATAGTACAGTATGTGGAAAAAAAATGTTAAAAGAAAAATAAAAAAAAAACACCTTTCGCTCACGTCAGCCATGGCGCCGCAAAAACATCTTTCACTCATTGCAGTACCTCAGTTCTCTGAGGATTGTAAAATCGAAAAAAATACACCTTTCGCAAAGGACATTGAATGCACCCTTTTATTGCGTGTTCTAGAAAAAAAACACACAACTATGGAGACCATTAAAAAAGGGGGTGGCACATATACTTAGTAGCGAGCTGGGGTTAAATGTAAAAAAAAAATTATGAAAAGAAATCAACAAAGTGAAATATGTTTCACCTGATTTTTGTGTTACTCAATATGTTGAAGTTGTTGAAAAAATAATACATAGCACGAGGTTACTTAAAATTGAGGGTAGATTTTGATTATTTAAGATTGAGTTGTATTTTTTTATAAAAATAAAAATCTTCAAAAACACAAATAAAACTAAAAATAACATAAAAATTCATTTGTTTTCATAAACTAAATACTTTGGTTAGTTTTCCTCTGTTGGTGTGCTGGCGACAAATAGCCAATTTGTAGCCGCACACAACATTTCATTTATACACAACACAAAAACCAAACAAAAAATTCCAATTCCAACTGAAAATCACTAATAAAAAACAAACATATAAATTCTCAAAAATGAAGCTGACCGAATAACATACCCTAGCCATTGTGTTTTGTGTAGGTAGTTTGATAGCCTTATATTGCATTTCGGAAATATCGCAATTCGTCGAGGCAAATTTAATAATTCAAATTTATAATTCTGCTAATTGCCACACTTTATCTACTGTTAACCACAAGTTGCAGGTTTGCTTGTTTTCCACAAATGAAATGTAAATGTGAAATGTTTGCAGCAATTATAATCTGTTTTTTTATTAATGATGTTATTATTCTGTCTGAAATGTTAATGTGAAATGTTTGCAGCTATTATAATCATTTTTTTTTAATCAATGTTGTTATTATTCTGTCTATTTTGCTCAGCTAATGAACTACATTAATCACAAAAATAATAATAACATAATCATTAAAAAAGTATTGAATTTTAAATGATGATTTTTTAAAGTTAAATCTAAATATTGATAAATTTTATGTGTTAATACAATTCGGTCATCCTCATAATAGATATATGTATAATGATTTTTTCCAAATTATGTTTTTTTCCAATTAATGTTTTTATCAACTAATGTACACACGCTGCAAAAAAGGGGCTCTCCCAAAATAATTTTGCAGGCATTACATATATCTTTGGAGCTTTATGCAAACAAAAGTATTATTTCATTGCCAAACTGTTATTATAAACAGCCAAACATATTTTTGTTTTCATTCAAACGTATTTATGTTCAGAATGAATAATTTTCGGCGTTATTGCAAACATATATAAGTTTGAATGTGTACGTTATAATTACATTCAAGCATATTCAAACAAATCTTTTCTATCCGTGCACTATCCCATACATCAATTCTATATAATTCGCGGTGGCTGGTTTTGCCTGCATACTCAGTTTTTTCTATTACGTAACGTTATTAAGAAAATTTCTATCTAAATTGTAGGTCCTTTTAAAAAACTTTTTACAATTAAAAAACAACAGTCCCTTACACAACTAGATTTCCAAAAAAAAAATATATTTCCTAAAAAACTGTAAACACAATTTTTCTTTCAACTGTCAAGACTAATTACAATATACTAACAAATATTATTTTAAGTTATTTGAATATATATTCGAAAAATATTGATTTTTATAGACTATTTTTGGACGATTTTTTGTAGCATTTTGGAACTAATGATAAATTAGAAAATGATTTATGGTTATGTAGTACATAGTTCAAGCTAACGATAAAACTAATAACTTTTTTTCTCATTTTTATAATATACCCTATAAACACAATTTCCGTTAAAAATTATTTAACATTTTATATATAAACATTTTATATATAAATTACTGAAAAATAGCCGCTTTTACCCGATTTTTTTTCAAAAACGCTTTGTAATAGAGAAAAACTGAGTATGTAATAAGAATAAGCATTAAGAATAAGTATAAAGTAATGATATTTTCAGAATTGATTTATATAGAACTGATGTATAGGTTGCCCGTGGTAAAAATCGTGTTGGATAGAGTTATTGAATTTATAAAATCTAATCGGTAAGTTTAACTATTACACCAATAATATATTCATATTTCTGTTATTTTAACAGCAATTATATTATTTCATTAATAATGATATCAGCAATGATATTGTCATTATTCTGTGAAACATAAAACATTGTGAAATTACTATTATACTATATACATAGTTAGTTATTGTAATTACACAAAATTAAAATATATTTAGAAATGTTTGAATCATTGAGAAAAATATGAAATATTTAGTAATTTCTAGAAATTTCTACAATCATAGCATAAACACATTTGTATTTAACTGTCAACATAAATGACAGTGAAATATACCGTTTTTAAATCAACTAACTACACCCAGAAAAAAATTCCCTCAAATCCCATTAAAATTGGTCAATAGGACAATTATTGATTTAATAGTATACAAAAAATAAAAATTTTCATATAAACTCAATGGCAATGTCATGTTATTTTCTAGTATTTAATAGTATTTTCCGATTAAAATAATAATTTATCCTATTGAATATTTTTAATAGTAAAAAACGATTATTTACATAGTATTTCTGGGTGTAGTAATATAACATCATTGTATTTTCAAATCAGTTTTAATTATGAGCAGTTTTATTTACAGAAACTTGATCTTCATGCAAATCATTATGTTTACCATAAGCATTTCTTGTTTATGAAAATATAATATGTTTTTTTGAAATTAGACATAATAATTTCGTTATAATGACTTTCATAGTTAGTAGGTATATCTGTATTAAAGAATACTTGGCAAATTATTTGTTTTCAGAATCATGATTCTTGTTGTCAACTATAATTTAATGGATCACATTATATTTGTAATTTAATTTTTTTTTCAAGGGGTTTTTCCTATATTTGGTGATCGGTTACTTTAAAGTTTAAAAACGATTTTGGAGGAGTTTAATAATGAAACGTTTTCGGATAACCGATTCAAAATCACAGTTTCTTATCTTGTTCATATTTTCAAAAATCGAATACCTGAATTTGAAGCAAAGAAAAATGATTAGTGATGTGCACGAACGAGTTCGATGCTCGAAATCTCTTCTGGTTTATTGATCTCAATTTCGAGTTTCGATCGTTAAAAATTATCGGTTGATTTAAGTTTTTTCAATAATGGTTTCGGTTACGATATCGTCGCTTTAAAAACAAAACAGTTTTAAACGGATATCGGTTTTGGTTACGGTTTTAATATCTGATTGAAAACGACGAATAATAAATTGATTCACTTTTTTTACTTTCGAAAGTCTGGTTCGTGCTTGTTTAGTCAGACCTTCAATAACTCCATAGAAGGAGTGTCGAGCACCGAGCTGGATAAAATAAAAAAATAAAAAATCGCATTGAAGTCGGAAACATTTGATCTTGACAAAAATCATAATGAACGATCTTAAATCTTCGCATAAACAGAGAGTACACATATGAATATTTGTACGTCAATGCAGCAAATTAATTAGTCGGCGCAGTTTCAGCAATTATATTTGCTAAAACTGCGCCGACTAAATTATTAACTGCATTGAAGTACAAATATTCATATTAGCAAACAGAATTGCTGAATTAACGAAGAAAAGCTAATGTTTTAATTAAATTAGTGAATGTCATTGCGGGATTGATTTTTAATATCTGTTGCTATATTTACGTCGATTATTTTTATCTGTGTAGTGGTAAAACTATGGACCAAGTTGAACTACGTAAGGCATCCGCTGCTAATCTAATATTCACTTTCGTCTATTTTTGATTAAAAATTACATTATTTAATTTAAATATGTATCTTTTAAATGGTCATTAGTTTGGATCATAATTCCTCGTTTAGAAAATGTGTAATTAGTGTGAAATATAGAAAAATCAAAAACCCAAAAATCAACAATAATCAAAATTTATAATACCTCAACCGTTTGTAGCACATTTCCTAATCGCACTGATAGACTGACCAGCCGTTCATAGACGATTTTGTTCATGTTTTCATTGGTTTGTATTCGGTTTTCGTTGTTTTTATTATTGTGGGTGTATTAATGGTATTTGAAACGCTTTGAATTTGACACAATCATAAATAATATAGTACAGAAAAAAAAAGAAATGTTTTGGATTTTGTTTGTATTTGTTGTGGTGTGAACATGCCGCTGATTTATACACATGTTTGGCTGCAGGCTTTGCCGCAGATGATGATGATGACGACGATGCTGCTGATCATGATGCCTGACGGAAATATTGGAATTCATGGCGCGGACAAGGTGAATAGTTTACGAACACCTCTCGGGTAGTTTATGTGCTTATGCAAAAGACTGTTCAAAGGTGTACCACATGAATTATATATTCTATGTTTAAAGTAAACAATTTTCACAAATACTTTAAATTTTTCCCATGAAAAAAAGAAAAGATAAAAAAAAACACCTACCACTTTTGCCGACAATCGGGGCGCCAACCACGGCGATCTTCAGTTCTGTCAAAGTCGATTTTTTGCGTCTTATGCCGCGTGTCGTCATCGCTACGTGTTTTATTTATATATTTAATTTGTACAATGTTTCAATTATTGAAATTGCTGTGGCATGTAAATTAAATGCAAATCCAATTAAAATTTCATAGAAAAAAATAAATTGAATTTAAAAAAAGAAATGTTTCAAATCACTTAAAACAGCGGCAGCACAGGTTATTTTGTTTTTATTTTTAACAGATCAACAAAAGAAAAATTACTTAAAATATATCAGATAATTTGAATATTTTGTTTGTTGTGTTTTTTATCTTTTTTTTATTTTTTGCAAAACACGCCGACTTTGAAATGTAGCTAAAAGTTTTTTGAAATTCAATGTCAAAATGTTTCCCAACGAAATGTTTAAATTTCAGTCACAATATCTGCTGGCAACTAATGGATCCAAAAGTAATTTGTTTTCGACGTCAATTTGAAAAATTCTTTGATTTTTTACAATTTTCGACGTTTCTTTTTTTTTAGATAAATAACAAAAAAATTAAACACTGCCAAAAATGAGACATCATAAATTTGCACAATTAATTTGTTTTTAATTATTTGAGTTTTAACTGCAGTATTGTTTTATTTTATATATATATTTTTAAATGCAAAATTTTAATAGGTTTTAATTTTTTAATATTATTTTTTATGATTTTTACATTTTTTTATTTATTGAATTTTTATTTTATTTCCAATTTGTTAAACTTTTAAAAACCGTCGTAATCACCAATTCGCATAAATTCAGTTTATATTAAAAACACAATAAACTGTCTGCGGTTTAAATTAAATTTATTTTAATTTCACGTCGTCGACGTCTTCGTTGTATTAACGTCTACTTATTATTGGCTTCTTTTAGCTGCGTATTTGAATTTGTCGAATTCTTCCGCGAATATGGACGCGTATGTCTGCCAACGATCGAAATCGCCGTCGAACTCCTGTGTACTAAAATATTTTCATTTGAATTTTCTTTGTTTGCCTTCGGCGAGAACTAAATCGCTGAGGCTAAAGCCAACCAAGAAAGAACTACGAGCACCGCCGCCATCCGACATGCATACCGAATTTTTGTATCTTTTTGAACAATAATATTTTTGAAATTTTAAAAATAGATCTTCTGCTCAGCAGTTTTGTTGCGAGATCGCAATTCTTCTTAACCCACTGTGGCAAATGGGGAAAATTCACTATAGTTTTTGATCAGTCGTTTTATAAAAGATATGTTGCAAATTTTAAAAATATATAAAAAAAATGTGAAATAAATCGTTTTTCTATATTTCAAGTAATACTAACAAATTCTTAGTTAATAAAGTCCAATATAATATTTCAAATATTAAATTTATAGAACATGCATTACAAGGAAATCTATAGTTTTCATTGCTTCTTTTTTGTATAATTCAACCTACTGAAGAAATTGTATAATTTACTATTATATCAAAAGTATATTTAATAGTACTAGACTATTCAATATAATAAAATAAGTACATAGCACCCATTATTTTGTTTTACTTTTTCGAATAACATAATTTGCAGATTTAGTTAGTGTTTTACTCAAGTATTCAATTATAATATTTTTAAACCATCGCACTATTTTTAAAGTAACTAAACAATTAAATCAATAATAGTATTGATACTATTAAAATAATAGTTGAAAACAATTTATTGAATTCGAGTGTGGATTAATATTATATTTAGTCAGTCAGATAAAAAAAAATGTCTAAGTATAAATGAAATAATAATTTTGACCTATTAGTTTTATAGTATCATACTTTTAATCAGGCCGAGTTGTTTTTTTTTTTTTTGTATAACACAACCTACAAAAGAAATTGTAATTACAATCATATTATTCCAAAAGTATATTTAATAGTACTATACGATTCTTTATTATTGAGAGCTAACATTATTTTGTTTTTCTTTTTCGGATTTCATAATTTGCTGATTTAATTCATGTTTTAATAAAGTATTTAATTATTATATTTTTAAATTAGAAAATTATTATATTTTAAACCAGAAAAAAATCCCTTAAATCTCATTAAAATTGGTCAATAGATCAATTATTGATTTAATAGTATACAAAAAATAAATATTTTCATAAAAACTCAATGGCAATGTTATGGTAAAGGGTTTTTCAACAGGGACGCTACAAAAGTAGGGCGACAGGAACAGCAAACGACGCCATATTTCTTGCAGCTCTTTTGACATTTCTCTTTAGTAAGGTTTGCCATTTCATCATGGAAAGATATACGAGCCAACAACGAGTCGAAATTATTAAAATTTACTACCGAAATTCGGTAGTAAAAATTCGAAAAATCATCTTCAGCGATGAGGCTCATTTCTGGCTGAATGGCTTCGTCAATAAACAAAATATGCGTTATTGGTCAGACAGCAATCCACACGTACTCCATGAGTAATCATTGCATCCCGAAAAAATTACGGTTTGGTGCGGTTTATGGGCCGGCCGGCGGCGTCATTGGGCCGTACTTCTTCCGTGATGATCAAGACCGGCAAGTTACTGTGAATGGGAATCGCTACCGTTCAATGATAACCGAATATTTTTGGCCCCAATTGGATGATATGGACTTGGAGGACATGTGGTTCCAACAGGACGGCGTCACAAGCCACACAGCGAATGCCACAATCAATTTATTGGAAACCAAGTTTGGAGAACGTGTTATCTCACGAAATGGTCCAGTCGATTGGCCGCCTCGGTCGTGCGATTTGACGCCGTTAGACTATTTCCTGTGGGGCTACGTCAAGTCTATGGTCTATGCCAAGAAGCCAGCGACGATTGATGAACTTCGTACGATAATCGAACGTGAAATTGCAGCAGTATCGGCCGATTTATGCTTAAAAACCGTCGAAAATTGGGTTCAGCGTCTGGACTTCTGAAAGCGTGCCCGTGGTAGCCATGCAAAAGAAATCGAGTTCCATACATTATGGCATCAAACGTACTTTTACAGGAATTAAGAATTTTATTGATTCAAAACAGTTTTGTTTTATTTAAAAAAACTTTTGTAGCGGCTCTTATTGAAAAATCCTTTATTTTCTAGTATTTAATGGTATTTTCCGATTTAAATAATAATTAATACTATTGGCTATTTTCAATAGTAAAAAACTATTATTTATACAGTATTTTTTTCTGGGTGTAATAATAATTTGGCGCTACAGTCCTATAAGAACTTAGGCCGAGCTCTCTCACCATTTTGAGTTGTACGTGTTATATTTACACTCAAAGTGGTGGGACCTACAGTTTATTGCCGATTCCGAAGGGCGGATGAGAGCTTTTCATAGGCAATGGTTTCCTCTCGTAGGTTTGCCATTTACTGCCCAGAGGTAGCATCGCATAGAAAAATGATTTCTATGAAAAAGGCAGTCGCTGGGGATCGAACTGGGGACCTCTCGGCTCGTAGTCGAACGCACCAGTGACTTTTTGCTCGTAGTTCAACGTACTAACCAGACGAGCTACCGACGCTACGAGATTGTTATGCGAGGTTCTACTCAATTTGTATTATATAATGGTATGATATTCAAATAATAGGAGAATACTATATATACTTACTATTATGGTACTGTTCTAAATTATCAAAAATTTCAAAGAGATAATTTAATTTTATATATAAAAAAATAAATTTATTTTAATTTATACAAGACTAACCGTACAAGAACAAGACCCTTCTGCCGATGCAAGAACAAGATTAAGATTGCATATAGACAGGGTGTCCCAAGTAGAAAATTTTATAAGAACTATGAACGGAACTTGATTATTGAATTTTTCTTTGTCATAAACTAACCTAAATAGATAAAGTATGGGAAGTACTAAAAATGGGTTGGGAAGCATCAAAAATATGTTGGAAAGTACCATAAATGGGGTAGATTTCGACAAAGGTTCTCCAAACAAATAAAAATATATTAAGTAGTTGAAAAAGATATTTACGAAATACCTAAAATACTTTTAATATTTATATTAAATATTTTAAACTCTTAAGAATTGATTTATTTATTTTAAGATGCTATTGAATTATTCCAATAGTTGAAATACTGCAAAAAGTCATCAATACTGACCTAGTTTCGACTATGTACCTTGAACTCATGGCACGACGCAATGTCACACATCAGCAAATTTTGTATTTTTCTTTTTTTGGCAAACATTTTTTGAATTTTTCATCTTCCAAAAGTACTTTGGCTGTTGCTTGGTGCCAAGAATGAAAAACTAAGTGCAGAGTTTTCAAAGGTCCTGACCTTTACAATGGGTTGAGTGGGTAACGATTAAATGCAAGGAAAATCTAACTTTTGAATGTGAACTTATGTGCAATAAAAAAATATTTTACAATATTATTTAATAAGAAAAAGTAAAAAAAAAACATAGCGAATAAGAAAAAATATATATAAACTGAAAACGCAAATAACAGGTTAAATTTATTCAAATTTTTTGTCTGTTTACACCAAAACTTGTGAGAATTGAAAAACAAAATCTCTCTAATTTAAATAAAATTGCAGAAAATCTCTTGTTAGAGTTCACTGCTCAGTACTAAAAATATGTTTTTTACTTTTCATTCTTACTTTGTCAGTCTCTTTTCGTATTTAGTTTAGTCTGAATTTGTTTATGTCTATTAAAAGGCTTATTTTTTTAGTACCAAAAATCAATTCGCACAAAAAGGTAAAAATATAAATTAAAAAAAAAAATCATTTTAATTATAAACAAAAATTAAAAATGTGAAAAAAAAAATAATTTGTATAAAACTTTATCTTGCAATAAATCTTTATTTTACATTGTTTCATTTTATATATTTTTGGTTAGCACACATATTCCAAAATATTTGCCTACATGTGACACGCACAAATTAATTAGAATTCCCTCTAGAGTGGCCTATGATTACATTTACCGTCTGCCACCCACTAGTCGCCACAAGCAGCAGCAACACCACCACCACTCAATTCGCACTTGGTCGCCACTTTCCGTTGCCCGAGTGGAGGCGCACCAAGTGGTTGACGCTGATGAGACACCGCCACCTGCACGGCGCCGTCCTCTATCTAAATGTATGACATACGTAGTATGCATTGCGACATATTTTGCGTTTATTTTTCTCTCGCATTAAATTGCAATAAACAGACATTTTATAAAATTATTCATTAGAGAAAGAGCATTGCTTCCTTCACTGTCGAAATATTTTACACACGAAAGTAGAATCGTTGGAAACACATATTTCGTGTGCTCTTAGGAACACGGAGATCTAATAGCCCAACAGACAATAGTTTCGAAATTCAATTTAGATTTTTTTGGTTTAGAAAGAAATTTAGTGAGTGATAGAGACCTTTATTTGTATTAAGCGATTAATATTCAAATTTGGACGATTTTTCTGGAACATACTGGAATATTCTAGGTTTCTATCGAATTACAATCGATTTTCCAAATGAAAATCGTTTCGTACAAAGCAAGCGGTTTGATTAATTTGATTGAAAATATAGAGATAACGACTTTAAAAATGTTTATATAAAAATATTTATATGAAATTCAATCGAAATTCGCACGAAAACTGAAACATGTTCCATTTTCTAAATCCATTCTATTCGGTTTAATTTGTCAATGTATAAGTGATTAAAATTACCTAAAGTATTGTAAACGGTTCTTAGCGGTACGTACCAGTTACGTTTTACTTTAGACCTGATAAGTATATCAATATATTATAAAATTTAAAAATGAAACTATAGGGAAATTAATTTTCGTTTTCATCACTTTTATATATAATATTTATAGAGGAAAAATTAAATTATTGGACATTATGTGGTACGCAACTTAGAATTTTCACCTGGTTCCACTCGACTGATTGGACTTTTTTTTTAGAAATTGGTTCCTTTAGAATTTCACCGACACAGCCATTGAAAAATTTTTATATAAGGACTGCGTCGAATAAAATTGTCCGTTACATATCTGCCCATAATGTGCTATTGCAAGATTCAAATTAAAAAATTTGATCATAGTAGCTCTGAATTAAATGGCAGAAAATAATTTGTGTCAGTTATAGTCAATACAAAATTTATTTAACTCGAAAATGGCAAACGAAGTGGAAGTGCGAGTAAATATAATTAAAATTTTTCAAAAACAACCTAGTTGGTTTTTTAAAAAAATTGCCAAGGAGGTAGGGGCTAACCCTAAGACCATTTCTCCCGTTATAAACCGCTTTAAGGAAGACCTGAGTATTGATCGAAAGAAAGGTTCTGGTAAAAAAAAGGCCCACATGATCGTGAAAAGAAAGAAGCTGGGCTGAAGACGTACAAGGTCCAAAAAGTTTCGGATAGAAATGCCGTCAAGAATGAAACCGCAAAACAACGAGCTAAAAAACTGAACCAAGATTTTTTTAAAAAATTCGATTGCTGCATAATGGACGACGAAACTTATGTTTTAGCGAACTTTTCTCAGCTACCTGGGCAGGAATTTTATACAGCCGATTCTCGAGGAAATGTCGCTGAAAAATTCAATTAAAAAAAAATGACAAAATTCCCAAAGAAATTCCTTGTTTGGAAGGCAATTTGCAGTTATGGAAAAAGGAGCAGGTCATTCGTGACATCGGGTACAATTAATAGCGAAATATATGTGAAGGAATGCTTGCAAAAGAGATTGCTTCCATTTTTACGCCAACATGAAGTGTCCACATTTTTTTGGCCTGACCTCGCTTCATGTCACTACAGCAAAACAGCCTTAGAGTGGATCCAACAAAATGCAGTGATTTTGGTGCCTAGAGAAGCCAATCCACCAAACTGTCCAGAACTCAGGCCGATTAAGAGATACTGGGCTTTAGTAAAAAGGGAGATGAAGACAACAAAAAAAGTGGCCAAAGACCTTCAAGACTTTAAAAGAAAGTGGTCTTCAGCAGCTGTGAGAAGCCAATCCACCAAACTGTCCAGAACTCAAGCCGATTGAGAGATACTGGGCTTTAGTAAAAAGGGAGATGAAGACAACAAAAAAAGTGGCCAAACCTTCAAGACTACCATTACAACATTAATGGAAGGGGTTCCGGAAAAATTAATACTTTTTATTAAAATATATTAATTTCTGTTTTTTTATATTTTTTTTTAAATCTAAAAATAATTTGCAAAATAAAATATTTTATTCTATAAAAATTCGATTACTAGATTTGTAGATTTTTTCATTTTTGTAGCGGACAGTTTTATTCGACGCAGTCCTTATAATATTTATAGAGGAAAAATTAAATTATTGAAAACTAGCTGGACCCGTGCACGACTCGTTCCAAGATTTTGTGCATGCAAGGATATAGAGTGATTTTATTAATAATTATTATTTATATCTTCCCCGTAGAAGGCTTTCCCGTAGAATTCTTCCCGACCAAATTCTTACCCGTTTTTCCCGGTAGAAGTTTTATTGTGGTGAATATTAGTGTGGTGAATATTAGTGTGGTGAATTTTAGTGTGGTGAGTTTTAGTGTGGTGAGTTTTAGTGTGGTGAATTTTAGAGTGGTGAGCTTTAGTGTGGTGAGTTTTAGTGTGGTGAATTTAGGTGTGGTGAGTTTCGCTGTGGTGAATTTCGGTGTGGTGAGTAACAAATTGTGGTGGTTGATACCCTGGTGTGAAATATCTTGATATTACTATAATAATTTCACCGAAACAGCCATTGCAAAAATTGATTCCTCTCGAATCGGAAATTAGACAAATATTTTTTTTTTGGGATTTGTTCAAAAGATTAATACATAAAATAGTGATGACAGTGATAATCTAAAGGTTTACGTTTAAAAAATCAAAGCATTCCACGGTCCAGTTAAAGTTTAATACAATTTTAAAAATAATATTGAAAACATAAAATGTAAACTTTCAAAGCGATATCCATCGAAAGAAAAGCAAAAACAAAAATAAAACAGGAAACATACTAAAGCAAAACGGAAAAACAGAGGAAAAATATAAAAACAAATGCAAAACACAAAAAGAGGAGCAACATTAAAAACAAAAAACACAAAAAAACACCAGAAACACAAAAGTAAAAGCAAAACACACAAAAACAAAGGAAAAAAAAATCAAAAACACGAAAACAAGAGCAAAATTAAAAATAAAAAAGAAGCTAAACACACAAGACAAAAATCAAAAACACAAAAAAAAAGAAAAACTTAAACATATGCAAAAACACATAACATAAAAAAAAAACAAAAATACAAAAGCAAAAAACAAGTAATAAATTAAACATACAAACCACAAAAGCAAAAACACAAAACAAAAGAAAACACACAATAACAAGAGCAAAATCAAAAACAGAAAATCAACAGAACAAATCCCTAAACATAAAAACAGAAGCAAAAACGCAAAAAAAAAAAAATGCAAAAATAAAAACACAAAAACAAAAAAAAGGAAAAACATAAAATCAATCCCACTTGGTTTAAAAAAAATTTGCTAAGTATGCATGGTTGACTAAGTTGTATCAATTTCAGTTTGCATCAACACAAAAATTGGTGTATATTGTTGATGCTTGACACAATTTAGTTTATGCTTTTTAAATTTTAGTATTGAAACTAATAGAAAAATAAAATTTTCTGTTGATACAAATTTGAGTCAACAGGAAATTTCCCCTCATTTATTGATATTCGGAAAAATTGTGTTGATTGCTGATGCTTTGCGTCAATCGTGTGATTCTAGCTTGATGCTTATTTTAAAATGTTCGTAGAAAATACATAACGTTTATACTGAAATCTTCTATTTTAATAGTTTTCAGTTTACTGGGTAACACTTTGTACATTTTATTGCAAAAACAAAATGCAAATGTTCTTTATTTCTTAATTTTTGCGGCTATATTTTCGTAAATAAAATAAAAACAATTTAAATGTGTGCCGTGTGTTTACATCCGTTAATGTATTGCAATAAACAGTTTTAATTGCGTGTATATCTTTTTTTCACAGTTCACTTCACTGTAAATCACACAAAAAAGTTTTTAATGATTTTGAAATATTTTATGTTAATTGTGTTTTTTATAATTTCGTTATTTTCCAGTTTGTGTTTTTCACAATTTTACCTTAAAACAATTAAAATCGATTTGAAATGTGTGTGTAATCGTTTTATTGTTCTGGTAAACAAATTTTGCAAGCCTTGGCAAGAATTGGAAATGATATTGAACAGAAGTGGTACGAACGAGTGTGAAACACAGTTGGTGGTAATGGGGTTAATGTTTGTCTGTGTGTACGCGTGTTGCTGTGTGTGTGTGGGTCAAGGTGCAAAACAAACAAAAAGAAAACCATTCGATCGTGCGTTCGATCGCACTTCAATTCAAGTGAATGAAATACTTTAAAGTGGTTGTAAACAAAGCAGCAGCAGCAGCAGCAATAACACATCCTGTGCAATGCGTTTATTCATTGATTGAAGGCCGACGTCACGTGACCACCCTCGGCGCAACAGCGCACGGCCAGCCAAAACAGCTGAAAATCGTATTAGAAACAAACAAACCAAAACCAACAAACGAATGAACGAATATATAATAACAAACGCAATAAAAATAAATTTATGAATTAATCGAAAACATCATTAAGACACACAGCGGCGCATATCCGCTATTCGACGCCACGCCACGACACGCACTTCAACCCCTACAACTTGTCGCTGCCTTTGCCACCTTTATTTTGTCTTTGACTGTTCGGTGTTGCCTCTTGCACCCGTTACACTGTTGAAAATATGTTAGTTAGTTGAACAAACATATTTGTCAAGTTAACAAATATATTAGTTAATTCAACAACACATTAGTCAATTGAACAACATTTTAACAAATTGTTCAATAACATATAATAATATTTTAACAACATATTTTGTTGATACTCATGAAATATTTTGCTAATTACCAAATATATTCCTTAGTAAAAATTTGCCTGATGCGCCATCAGGAAATGATCGGGTTTTCGTTGGGTAAGCTCTATTAGAGAAAATATGATCATAACCTTTGCATGCCCTTATCATGCTTACCATACCATTGTTTACATTATGTAAATGGTCAATGTTCCCGATCATGCTACATTATTTGTTCCTCATAACGAAATTAGCATCAGGCAATGATCGAGATTTAATGAGAGAAACCCTATTACGTTCGGGCTCTGTCAAGGCAATTGTCGAGTAAATAATAAAATGGGGAATTGCCCGATCAGTACATGGTCATGGTCTGAGGTCAGTACATGATCAGGACACTGCGTTACAGGGACATTATGGGCCTCGTCATATCCCGATCATCTCAAATAATGACATGATCACTTCATGACCATGGCCCTCCCAAAATTCTCATAGGGTTAATTACTTTAACAAACGCATTAGTCAAGTTCACAAATATTTTAGTTTGTTAAAAGAAGACAAATATTTTAATTAATTCAACAAAATTATTGGTCAGTTTAACAACATTTTAACAATATGCCCATGAACACATATCATAAATTTTAACATTAATATTTTGTTGATACTTACGAAATAATTTGCTAATTAACAAATATATTAGTTAGTTTAAAAAGAATATTAGTCAAGTTAATAAATATATTTTTAATTCAATCAAATTTTTAGTCAATTTAACAAAATTTAACAAATTGTTCAGAAACACATAGTTATATTTTAACCAAATATTTTGTTGATACTTATGAAATATTTTGCTAATTAACAAATATATTAATTAATTTAACAAACATATTGTCAAGTTAACAAACATACTAGTTAAGTAAAAAAAGTGAAGTTATCAAATATTGTATTTTATTCAAAAAAAATATTGGTCAATTTAATAACATTTACATTTATATTTTACAAAAATATGTTGTTGATAAACATAAAATATTTTAATAATTGAAAATAACCTGTAACTGATTTATTATTTTATTTGAAAATTTTAATTTGAATTTTAACAAAATGTTGTTCTGATACTGACGAAATGTTTAGCTAATTTTAAATAATGCTAAACAGTACAAAAAAGAAATAAATCAATATTTGTTTTTTTTTTTTGACAAGTATATTTGTTAATTCATCCAAATTGCTTATTAGGTTTTGTGATTTTTTATTTTTTTTATTTTTCAAATAAATGTTTTGCTGCATTTACTAATAAAATAGGAGTTCAATTTACCAATTTCATTATCATATTTATGATGTTTTTTTAACTGTGTACTTCATTCATTTCATTTGTCCACCAGTACTCTGTACGTTTGTCGTTCGACATTTGGCTGCAGCTGTTTCTTAAATGCGTCCCACACTCGAAGTCAACGAAAAAACATTGTATAACTTCAGGCGCAAGCAAAAAGTCCAACACAATTCGTACGACTTCCGTCCCACAAATGCCAAACGGTATGCAAACATATTATGGTGCGTCAGCCCGCGGCAGCTATAGTCGGTCGATCGGATGACTGTCGTATGGTGGTTGAATAACTATTTCAAGTGACTCACAAACAATACGCACTTTGTGCGCTGCGCTGTGCTGAAATTTTATATTTTAATCTGCATAATAAGCAAAACACAGGGACGGATTTTTATATTTTTTATAATTTTTTAAAATGTGATTTTATTATTCATATTTTTATTTATATTTTATACAAAAAATAAATAATTATGAAATTCAAAGAAATCGATATCTAAATCCAGAAATTAAAACCCTTTGGTATATCGATTCCGGTTCTGGTTTCAATATTTTTTAAAATAGCCGTCCCGGTTCCGATTTCGGTTGCAACCATAAACAGTATATGGGTTCCGATTATGGTTCCAAAAATCGAAACGGTTCCGGTACCAATTCCAGATCTTTACGATCTCTGACCGAGACTAAAATTTCGGTTTCAGGTCTGGTTGCAAGAGTTTTAAAATAAGGAATTCGGTTCCGATTCCAACTAAAATATATAATATATTTATTCTGATTCCGGTTCCACACATTTTTTAATAACGGTTTCGGTTCCGATTCCGGTTCTCTACAGTCCCTGTCTAAAACTGCTACAAACGGTTTGGGGTCAGGTGGGTTAAGTAGTTGACTTATGAATGAAATACATACTTAAATTTTATGTATGGTCATAAGTACGAGTTTGACTAAATTTTGAAGACTATACTAAAGTTGTTGGTAATGCAGTTTTAACTATTACTGAATTTTGAAAATTTTCAAATAATCTTAAGTAAACTAATAGCCCATTTTGTACATAGTCAAATGACAATTGTTATCAATCAAAATGTTGACCGATGACAATTATCATATTCCTTCATGTCTATAACACAGAATATGAAATTAAGAGTATACGAAATAGTGACAATAGTGTTTATGACAAACGAATTGAGTTTGTGATAAATGCACCCACTCACAGAAATAGTTTTATTTAAGATAAAACTTGAATTTTAAGATAAAACTTTAAATTTTATAATAATCCCAAATTACGTATTTGGGATCGATATGATACTAATCCTTAATTTTGATTTTAGTTTTATCTCTGCTTCACTGGGGGTCATAATCGCAAAAAGGTAAATAAAAAAGTTAGAAATAGACTGCTTGAATTTTTAATTAAATTTTTTTTTATATAGTGAATATTTAATTTTTAGTAGATTGATTTTTAGTGAAAAATTTAATTTTAGTATATATTGAATATTGAATATTTATATATTGAATATATTGAATATTGAAATTTAAATTAAAGTGAATTTCTATCTAAATATTGAATTTTAAGTGAAAAAAAAAGAGTTTTTAGAGAAAAATTCAGTAGTGAAAATTATATTTTTTAATGAACAATTTAATTTTTTTAGTGATAAATTGAATTTTTAGTGAAAATATGAATTTTAGTAAAAAAATTAAATATAAAGTAATATATTGAATTTTTAAAAAACTGAATTTTTGATTGAAAACTTGAATTTTTAGTAAAAAAAAATAATTTTTAGTAACAAATTGAATTTTTAGTAAAAAATTTAATTTTTAGTACAAAGTTTAATTTTTAGTGAAAATTTGAATTTTTCCTGATGAATTGAATTTTAAGTGAACATTTTAATTTTTAAGTAAAATTAGATTTTAAGTAAATAAATTAATTTTTAAGAAAAATTTGATTTTGTTAATATTTAAATTTTCAGTATATTTCATATATATTTGTACTGTTTATATTAATTTGTAATGGAAAACTTGAATTTTTAATAAATAATTTTTTTTTTTTACAAAAAATATGTATATTACATTCCGGCATATTCTATCTTTCAAATGAAATTGTATTCAAATTTTATTGAGTACGAGTTTATTATAAGAATTCGATTTTTTACTAAATACCTAAACAAATTTCATTGAAATTCTTTAAGTTCTGTCAATTGCAATTGATTTTTATTGTAAAATATTTGAATTTCGGTGCATTCCGAAAATTTTAAATTTATATTTTTTATGTAATGTTTTAAATGAAATTATAAATTGAAAAATTAAAATATTTTTTAGAAAACTTAAATTTAAAGAAAGATTTACGTTTTTCAAAGACTGGTTAATTTTTTACTATGTATTTTAATTAAAATTACATGAAAAAAATTATAATTCCATTAAAATAAAACACAAATGTAAATATTGAATATTAAATTTATGGTAAAAAAATATAAATTTGAATTATTTATATATTTTAATTTTTTTTTATTAATTAAATAAAAAACTTCAGCGTATCATTAAATTGTTTGCATAAATCCGCCCCTGTCGAGCAGCTCCTTCGAAGCTCTTGTGCTTTACTTAGCGACGCGCGTCACTTTGAGCTTTGCGACTGTGTGCCGAGGAAAGACAAACGTTTCTGCACACAGTCCCGAAGACAATCGTGGCAGTGCGACAGTGGTGGCTAATAACAAAAAACACAACACATTTTTATAAAGAACTTTTTCAATTTTTTATTTTATTTTTTAATTTTATTTTCTTTTGTAAGGGTTCGTGCCGATTACGATTTCTGCTCAATTGCTTCGTTAGTATGGCGATGGCCAAGTCAAGCAGCGACGAAGGCGAGACCAAACAACCAACAGAGCAGCGCCACAGCAACAAAGTAGCAGCGAAGCAGTCGCAGTGACAGTGACAGCGACAGCGGCGGCAGCAAGTTAGTTTTTAAATCAGACGCCAGAAATTAGTTTACTTTGAACAGTCGATGCGAACGCATGTCGTGCGGAAGAAATAAATAAAATCAAAATTAAAAACTATAACAAAAAAACAAATCAAAAAGTAGCAGTAGAAGAAGAAGCACTGTATCTCAAGAGAGACGAACGAGCGCGCGCGCTTCTGGTGTGTGTTTTTTTTATTTAAAGTTTATTAATAAATTTACGTAAAAAAAATAAATTTTTAAATTTATCTTAAATGTTGTCACATTTAGAGTTTTATAAGCGTTGTAACAAAATTTTGACTATTCAAAAATATTTATGATGTCATCAATGTGTAGCAAAAACAGAAACTAAAAATACAAATAAAAGAAAATCTGTGCAAAAATTATATGAAATATTCAAATAATTGTGACGGTTATAGAAAAACAAAACAAGTTGGCAGTTGTTGCTGCACTGCGATGTACGGCGATGTAATGCGATCTGCGCGCAACAATTGAGTTGCATGCGAGAAAAAACACAAGTTACATGCGTGAAAAACGTTTAAATTCAAACAATATTCACAAAAACACAGTGAAATGAAAAAAATATTATTGGATTTTTAAGTGGAAGTGGAAATAATATTTGTGGTTTGTTAAAAAAATACTAAATGAAATTGTTTTCAATAAAAAAAAAAACAATTTTAATGAAACTTAAACGAAAAAGATCAAAAAGAACATTTTGAAATGTTTTTGTTTTAAACAAAACATTTTTTTTAGCACAACATTTCATATATTAATTGAATTTTTCTATATTAAAATAAACAATTTTAATAATCAAGATTTTATATTAAAACTATTATTACATATTTATATTTTTGTTATTGTCTATTGCGATCTTTAGTTGAGTTAAAATAATATTTAATTTTGTTATTATACTAATTAGGGTACATTTTCTAATGATTTTTATTATAGCATGCAAGAATTTGCTCTGCATCTCACGCACACTCACATTTTAACCCATTAACGCCCAATATTAAGAATTATACATTTTCTATTTATACTTGGGCTGTGCTATTAATCGATGAATCATATTATGTGATTAATCAATTTTATTAATCCAAATTTTAGATAAATCAGAACATTGATTTATCAATTAATCAGGATTCTGATTAATCATAGTTGTGATTAATTAATTATTCAGCATTTTGATTAATCAACATTTCGTATTAATTAACTTCTGTGTTGCAAAATACTTTAGTGTATGATTCTTGAACATTTAATACACTTTCTTATATTTTTTTAATTATTTTAAAAACAGATGTTCACTATATTTAAGTTGACAAAATGTTCAAAAGTTTAATTTTTAATTTATCAAAATACTGATTAATCAGGGTTTTGATTAATCAGAATTTCAGATTAATTGATTATTTGAAACATACAAAATTATTAAATTCTAATATGATACGCTGAAAAATATAACCTCCTTTTAGCTAAGAAACTCAAGTTGTATGTTTAAATAAAATTTAAATACAGCTGAAGCATAAAATATAACTGTTCTCATTTGGGCACAATGGTCGTTAAAAGGTTAAATGCATTTGCATTTTTTTTTATCAGACCTGCTGTCTGCATGCTGTCGCCATTGTTCGAAGGATGGCGCGCGCACAAATACAGCAATGATATCATGCACCAGTAATATTTTGGTTACACTGAGAAAATAAAACAATATAGTCGAATACAAATTTAATTGAATTAAAAAAAGAATGTATCATTAAATATTTTTTTATTAAATATTTTATATTCCACAACTCAAATTACAACTAAGTTCATTTTTTTGATATATATTTATGTAGTATAACGTGTGTAATTACGAAATTAATATCATTTCCTGAATTTAATTACTTTAATTTCTATGATTTTTCTAATAGAAATTTAATATCTTAATGTATATGATCGAATCATAATTATTGTGATCAAGTTGTGACATAAATAAAATGCAATGAAAAGTACTCGAGCATGGCTATTGAACTATTTCCACTAGTAGAAATTCTTCTTGGACCGTGAATGGGACCTGTTTCTACCCCATTAGTTACATTGCCAAGATGATACGGTAATTTTCATGACTAACCGAATAGGGAAAATTTCTACTAGGGAGTAGGAAAATTTTGATTTGGTCTAGATTATAAGCGGCCAACAGACGGACCGTGGAATGGCGAACCTTGAACTATAAAACTCTGGCTCAAGACCATCTGTGTAATTTCTTGAAGTTTTTTTTTACATATTGGGTTTTTTATAATTACTAAAATGTGGCAACATAAAAACTAGCAAGCACTGGATTTCGACCAAATTATTCAACAGTATCCGGACCCATTTAAAATTACGTGCCGAGCACTGGTTTAAAAGAGGTCTAGAGTAACACTATAATAAAATTACCGTATACGGGTGGATATGATCATGACCGAATTATGTTCAGCATAAAAATATCTGATCCCAATTATGAACATAATCAAAATTTTTACTGATTTTAATACCTAAAAATCAATTTTTTAAATTAAAGATAATGTAACCATTTCGAATACAAATAAGTTAAACATTTTCCTTAATACATATTAGAAATTTCCCATATTAGGGTAGATCTAATCATACCCAGATGATGTTGGTCATTTAACTGATTTAAAAATAATAGAACAAATAATCATTATCAGTTTCCGATTATAGTCTTCCTTACGAAAAATACCAAAATTTCGTATTGGGAACACAAAAAGAATGTTTTGCTGGTGTCGAAAAATTTTAGAAAGATTTGAAGCAGACAATGGCGGACTTTGTATAAAAAGCTGCCTATTCCCTGGTCGTCACTAAAATATGCAAACAAATCTGTATTTAAAAAGCCAACAAATTTGATAACCTCTGGATTTCTTATTGTTATAACCTCCTATGTTTACTGCAAGAGCAGATATAAATAGAAGTTAGTGAGAAACGTATACCAAGTTATCAAATTTTTGTGTAATTTTAAAAACAGATTTCAGACATTTTTAAGATATGCGCAGAAAATATCCAGCTAATGATACAAACTCTGCCTTTGTTAGTTTAAATTCTTTCAATAAAATGTTTTTGAACTGCATTTAGCAAGCCAACAATTTCGTTTCGATTCTCGATTATACATTTCTGACAGCAGAGGATTGAAACTTTGTGGGAAGCGTAGAATAGTAAAGGCAGAACAAATGCAGTTGTGATACAAACTTTGTCTTTACCAAAGACACAAATTAAATTAATAAATTTATTTCAACCACCCGCAATGTCCTATAGTAGTATTTGGATAATTAATGGTGTGAACCACTAAGATTATATCTTAATTTGTACATAATTTAATTGTCTATTTAACTGACTATTAAAAAACACCCCAATTCAACTCATAAAACTACCCGAAAAATTTAAGCATATTATTTATATTAAACAAAAAAAAAATCATCATTCAAATTGAAAAAATGCAGCATCATTTATAAACCATAACATTACCATAAAGTGAAAAAAAAATAATAATTTAATTTTGTACTCTGAAATATACTATTTTCGAATACTATGCCATCCACACATTTTTTCTCTCCATGTATATCCTTGAAGAAGAAGCAGCAGTCGCCGCCAGTCTGAATGAATAGTTTCTCCTTGCTTAATCATGCACCGTCGTCATGCCGCCAGTAAGCTCCTTGAAGCCTTTTTGAATTAACTGTATATAAAACAATAAAAACTTATAAGGAATACGTAAATGGAATGATGCAATAAAAAAGCAATAAAGTAGAAAAATTCTAAATAAAATAACATAATCCCAGCAGAAAAATATATATATAGTTTTAAAAAGTTTTTTCAATTTTAATATTAATAATAGAAATATGAAGGATTTGGTAGAATAGAAATGAAAACAAAATCAAGCGATCTCTATTTTAGCTAATTCGAGTATTATACTCGAATTTGTACGAAGTGAATTTCTAAACATACCCGAATATTTTTGAATATAGTTGACGAAATTTTTAGTGTTTTCGTACCCTAGTCACAATTTTTGGTTGAAATAACGCGGTTTATATACATATTCGACAAAAGTGGATTGCTGTTATTTGCTTTTTACAATCTTCCATTTATTTGTATGTTTATGGAAAATATACCACTATTGTTCCAAAAGAATGCCAGAAATTTTATCTCGTGACCCAAGACAAACTTATTGAAAGGCGCAAATTAGTTTAAAACATCCCCAGACAAAATATTTGGCAGGGTCGAGGCAGTTTCGAAATATTTTATCGAAATATTTCACGAAGACAAAGGCGAAGTTTGTATCACAAGCTGTTTGTTTTCTGCCCATACCCAACATATGCCGTGAATCTACCATAAATTTACCACACAATTTTACAACCCGCTACACACTTCCGAAAATATTCTATTTATCTGTGTGTTTCACGGAATTATGCTCGAAATATACCTAAAAAATGCCAGAAAATTTTTGAAATATTTGTGCAGGCAAAGGCGGCCTTAAAAGCTATCTGAGTTCAGTCAAAACAAGCCGGGAATCTTCTTATAAAATTCTATAAAATGTGATAATCTGCCATACACCACCCACAAACTTCCATTCATCTGTGTATTGGCCGGAAACCTGCAGTGTATATTCGTGAAAACAGAATTTTTTTCTTGGGTACCGCAGAATTTTTTTTTGGCAGACCAAGATAACATTTCTAAAATTTGTTAGGAAACACACAGATAAATGGATTTTTTTTGGGAAGTGTTTAGCAGGTTGTTAACTTTTGTGGAATTTTAATGCCAAAATCACGGCATATTTTGGGAACGGGCAGAAAACAGACAGCTTATGATACAAACTCCACATTTGTCTGTTTGAAATATGTGGAAAAAAAGGTTTCTAAACTGCTTCGAGCATGACAAAAATTGTGTTTGGGAATGGACAGGGAAATGCAGATATATTTTTTTCGAAAGATTTCAAACAGACAAATCGGAGTGTGTTTCAACAGCTACCCATTACCAAAATATGCCAGAAAACCACAAAATTTTACAACCTGCTATACACTTCAGAAAATAATCAATTTTCTACCGGAAATATGCACAAATATTTCTGAAAACTGTATTTTTAATATTTCAAAATTCACTTTCCATATTTTCTTTTTTTTTTGCATTTCTGCAGAGTTTTTTTTAAAGAAAATATGTAGTATTCAGAAAAACAGAACAAAATCAAATCCTTCTACATCGGTTTGTGATATCGGTTTATTTCTGAATTCCATCAAATAAAACTTTCTATTGGGCACACATCCTTTTTATGGATCATTAAAGAGTGTATCCTAGTTTTGCAGTATTGTGTTGTGTGTGTTGCCAATATAGCGTGGCGCAATGTGGAGGCCACACAGTTTGTGTGTTAACTGGGGTATATAATGGTATACTGCACTTCGGGATTAGGTCATGCGGGTGTGTTTAAATGTAACAGTCGTTCGGGTGTCGCAATGACATACCTTTGTCACATATTTTAAATATACATACAAATCTATAAATGTTTGAATATTATTTTGAATTTTTTGTGTGAGCATTTAGTGCGCCTTCATAGCACACGCCAAATAAAAATAAAATAAAATTTTATGACAATCGTTTGTTGTTTTTGCTGCTGCCACTTTAATGTTGCTGTCGCTGCCACTTATATGTTGCTGTTGGCTGGCGCTGCATGTGTTGCATCATTTTCACGCTTCCACATTTTCCGATGACGTGATGCAAATTGGCAGCAGCAACAGCAACAGTAGCAGCATTCGCATCACTTGCGGCACTTGTGCTACTGTTGTTGACTCATCTCCGGTGGTGCAGTGTACCGCCTGCCACCTCTACTATTGATTCAAGCGTTCATGCATTCAATGCAATTTATAGGCTGCGCCGCGTCGGCCACTTATGCAATGTTTTAACGGTTAACAAAGTGTGGGAGGAGGTTGCCACACATACACTGAAATACAGACAGACAAACGCATCTATTGATAGTACAACATAGTATGTATATCTTTTATATGTTGCTGCTGCTGGATACAATGTTATTTTGCATATTTTGCAATTAGCTCTCGCTCGATTACATGCTTTTTAGTGTGTGTGTCTGTGTTTTGAGTTGTTTTTGAATGTTGTGCCCCAGCGGTAAAGATTTCAAGGACTTTGGATAGTTTTAAAGACCTCACGATGATATTTGCAGAAATTTCAAAGTAACTTGAATATATGATGACTATAATACAAAATTATATTATATTCCTAGTACAGACCAGTTTAATAAGTAAGTTAACGGAAATCCATAATCAAATTTCAACAAATTAATGTAATAAAGCTCTATGATATCCCATACGACCTTTGATTACTTTTAATGGATTGCGAATGTCTGGTTTGCAAATATCTCTGAATAGCGTATGTTTAATGTACTGCGAGAAAAGAATACAGATTCAGGATCTAAAAACCCTTGAAAAAATATAAAATTCATCATTGATCATAATGATTTTTACCGTTGGGGTGTTTGCATTGAGTGCGCTTAATTCTCTGTACAGGTTTCGCATCATCACCGTTATTTACAATTGTTCATTATTTTTGGGGGTGTGTTTCCACTTTTTTCTTCAATATCTTGCAAAGATGCCACAACGATTTAACAAGTTTTATAAAGTCAAATATTTAAAACTTTGTACTAACTGGTGCATTGGCAATTTTAGGGAGCGTCATTATAATTGATTAATTGTGAAAATTATAGCGACATATTGTAAGGTTACTGCAATAATTAGAAATAATTTATAGATGTCTTTGTACTCAAATTTGTATTTTAGAAAAGATATAATTTTCACTAAAAATACAATTTTTCACTAAAATTTTTCACTAAAAATTAAATTTTTCACTAAAAATTCAATTTTTCACTAAAAATTCAATTTTTCACTAAAAATTAAATTTTTCACTAAAAATTCAATTTTTCACTAAAAATTCAATTTTTCACTAAAAATTCAATTTTTCACTAAAAATTCAATTTTTCACTAAAAATTAAATTTATCACTAAAAAATAAATTTTTCACTAGAGATTAAATTTTTCACTAAAAATTAAATTTTTCACTATTTCATTAAATATTCAATTTTTCACTAAAAATTTAATTGTTCATTAAAAATTCAATTTTTTACTAAAAATTCAATTTTTCACTAGCAATTCAATTTTTTAATAAAAAAAACATTCATTTATTCCAAAAATTCAATTTTTTAATAAAAAAAACATTCATTTATTCCAAAAATTCAATTTTTCACTAAAAATTCAAGTCTTCACTAAAAATTCAATTTTTCACTAAAATTTCAATTTTTCACTAAAAATTCAATTTTTCACTAAAATTTCAATATTTCACTAAAAATTCCATTTTTCACTAAAAAATCAATTTTTACTAAAAATTCAATTTTTCACTAAAAATTCAAATTTTCACTAAAAATTCAATTCTTCACTAAAAATTAAATTTTTCACTTAACATTAAAATTTAAATTTTCACTAAAAACTCAATTTTTCACTATAAATTCAATTTTTCACTAAAATTCAATTTTTCACTAAAAATTAAATTTTTCACTATAAACTCAATTTTTCACTAAAAATTCAATTTTTCACTAAAAATTCAAATTCACTAAAAATTCAATTTTTCACTAACAATTCAATTTTTCACTAAAAATTCAATTTTTCATTAAAATTAAATTCTTCACTAAAAATTAAATTTTTTCACTTAACATTAAAATGTTCACTTAAAATTTAAATTTTCACTAAAAATTCAAATTTTCACTAAAAATTCAATTTTTCACTATAAATTCAATTTTTCACTAAAATTCAATTTTTCACTAAAAATTCAATTTTTCACTAAAAATTCAATTTTTCACTAAAAATTCAAATTTTCACTAAAAATTCAATTATTCACTAAAAATTCAATTTTTCACAAAAAATTCAATTTTTCACAAAAAATTCAATTGTTCATTAAAAATTCAATTTTTCACTAAAAATTCAATTTTTCACTAAAAATTCAATTATCAACTTTTTAATAAAAATTCAATTTTTATTTAACTCTTCACTAATTCAAATTTTTACTAAAAAATAAAATGTAAACTAAAAATTCTATTTTGAACTAAAAATTAAATTTTTACCTAAAAATCAAATTTTATAATAACAATTTTTTAAATTTGTCAATAAAAATTAAAAGATTCGCTAAAAATTAAAATTTTCAATTATATTAAATTTGTCACTAGAAATAAAATTTGCTTTTCACTAAAAAATTAATTAAATTTTAATTAAAAATTCCATTTTTGACTTTAAACTAGGTTTTCACTAAAAAATATAAAAACCACTGTCATTTTCACAAAAAAAAAAAATAAAATCACTGACTAATGGATTTTACAAATAGAAAGAATATAATGAATTCATTCATTATTTTTTATTGAAAATATTATATGATTTCCAATTTCCTTTGTAAATAACTCCGCATATATACGTAACTCAATACGGATTTCAATTTATTGCATTTCAGTCGAAATATTCAATCATAAAAATTTCGCTTATGCGTGCACATACATGAATTGTCCTACTTTTCGATTTAAACCCCCTACAAATACCCGCCAAATACGTCTGGCATATAACGAGACAAAAACAACATAAAACTGCAAACGGAATATAAAAAATATCTGCGTATTTTGGCGAGATGTCGTCGCCACAATTTGCAGTAGCTTAAACCAAACAGACAACAAAATATAAAAGGCTAAAAGGAAAAAAAAATCTGTATATTTATATGCTAAAAATATATAGGATACGTTTAGTCATACACGCAGTATATAAAAATATAGCAAAAGAATTCAAAACAATTTTATGATTTCAACTTGCGAATGATTTCAACTTGCGATGACACAATATAGAAAATGTTGCTGAAATCAAAAGTCACCGAATAACAAATGGGAGGATTTTCTTTCTTTTTTTTGTGTTGTGCTACGCAGTGGAAAATTAATGTTTATTATTAGACAAATGTTTGTTGTTGGCGCCAAGCGTAGATGGGGGGGCGGCAGAAAGTGGTCTATCTTTTGGACTGTCTGTTTTCAGTTAGTTAGTTGGCTGTTTGGTAGAGGGTGCTGTACATGAAATATTGCCAAAATGACTAGACATTAAAGTACATATTTTGGTTGTTTAAATTATGTAGTTTCTTCGGTTTTTTTTTTATATTTCTTGTATAAGATTTACTTAATGCCAACTGACCACAATCTAAACACAAACAAGTTTAATGCACAAACATGTCTAGCAGAATAATGAGCTATGCTAAAATAAACAGAAAATAATATATAAAATGTGAACATAAAAGGTTCAGTTTAGGTTAAGGTTTAAGTAAAGTTTTTGGTAAATATTTAGATAAAGACTTTGTTTAAGTTCAAACTAAGGTTAAAATAAATTGTATATTGTACAATTTTAGATGAAGCGTTAACCCTTAAATCCAGATTTTTATTTTGAGCTGAAAAAAACTTATATTTATAGCGCTCGTGATTTTGAATAACTTTTGTTCTACGACTTCGTACATAGGTGACAATTCACTGAAATATGTGAAAAAAAACTGTTTGGTGGAACAACTAGGGATCCGGAATTTAAAATTTCCAAAAAATACAAAAATCATTATACAGTAGAACTGCCAGGAATATATTAGTCTACTCCTATTTTGAAGAATTTACTACAAAAATAATTTGTCGAAAGTATGAAAATTCACAAAATGGCATTTTTTCGAAGTCGGCGCCCCCTTCTGATCACACAAATGTCAAATAAGAATGAATCATTATACATTTTAAATTCAAATTTAAATAAAATTAGTAAAACGAATTTTTGATTTTAGTCGCACATTACAGTGAAAAATTGAATTTCGAGTAAAAAATTAAATTTTGAGTGAAATATCGAATTTTGTGTGAAAAATTAAATTTTGAGTGAACACTTAAATTTTGAGTGAAAAACTGAATTTTGAGTAAAAACTGAATTTTGTGTGAACAATTTAATTTTGAGAGAAAATTTGAATTTTGAGTGAACATTTTAATTTTGAGTGATAAATTGAATTTTGAGTGAAAAATTGAATTTAGGTGAAAAAATTAATTTTGAGTGAAAAATTGAATTTAGGTGAAAAATTTTATTTTGAGTGAAAAATTTGAATTTAGAGTGATTAATTGAATTACGAGTGAAAATTTTAATTTTGATTGAAAACTTGAGTTTGAGTGAAAAACTGAATTTTGAGTGAAAAAAATAATTTTTGAGTGAAAATTTTAATATTGAGTGATAAATTAAATTTTGAGTAAAAATTGAATTTTAAATGATAAATTGAATTTTGGGTAAAAATTGAATTTTGAGTGATAAATTTAGTTTTTTTATGAAAAACTTTATTTATAGTGAAAAATTTTATTTTTTAGTGAAAAATTTATTTATAGTGAAAATTTAAATTTTCTTTAGTGAAAAATTAATTTTGAGTGTAAATTTTAGTATTAAGTGAAAAATTGAATTTCGTGTGAAAAATTGGACTTTGCATGATCATTTGAATTTTGGGTGAAAATTTGAATTTAGAGTGAAAAAATTAATATGAAGTGAAACATTAAATTTCGATTGAAAATTAATATTTAAAATTCTAGTTTTTCTTTTCCAATGGATAGATGACCATTTACTGGTGCCTTTTATATGTAAATCAGCATTTCGATTTAGCTCTTTATTGTTTCGAGCCTTTTGATTACTGTATTCATATTAATGTCTCAATCATAAAATAGTTATGCCTAGGTTCTTCAAATTATATTGTTTATTACCCCCAATACAATTATTACGAACGAGTCGAAATTTATATATAATTTATTCCACTATAACTTGTATTGCCTTTGACAAACTAATTCTAAATGATTTTCATAATTTCTAGAGAGTCCTAATACAAATAATTTTATCCTAGTAGAAATTGTAGTAGGTTAATTATCGGAAACTGATGTTTGTTTTTTCCTTCTGACCAATAACATGTTTAACAGGATTTAGTCATACTCATATCTTCCTTAATTGACTAAAATTCTCCTCAGTTAACCCTAGTAGAGATTTCCTTTTTTAGGGTTGACATGATCTGATCATGTTGGAATTGTAACTGGTCGAATTATAATTAGGAATAAATCAATGATCAGTTACCGATTATGGCCTTGGAAAAGGTTATGTATAGCCCTTAAGCGGCCCTGTCTGCAGTGATTCACAAATAGAAAGGATGCTTTAATAAGCTGTTGTTTCAGATTTTTTTTCATTTATATTTGTTGTTCCCAGAAACTTCGGATTAGAACAAACTGCAGACACAACACAATTTATATTGCTTTTTATAAAGATACATAATTCGCTGATTGTGTTGATCTCAGCGGTAGTATAAGAAAACAAAACTGCAAAAAATAAAAAAAAAACATAACCTGAAGTTCAACAAGATACATATATAATATGATATAAGATATAATATACAATAATACTAATAATAACTAGGTATCCATATTTTATTGTTGCCGTCATCCTACTTCTCAAAAACATTTCCGACGTAATAAAAGAACGACCGAATAATGATGTCATACCATCTCCTAACTATACATAAAATATTACGTTATACTATTCAAACTTGATTCTTTTATTATCCATTGTTGTATTTTTTTTTCGACGTATTTAGATTCTGTTTTTGTATTTTTTTTTTATTACAACTCGTTTGGCGTATTTTTCTAGAACGCAATTAATTGATTTTTTATGCAAACTGTTGCTATAAAAAAAGGGTTAAAATTTAATATTGTTTGAAACTCTTAAGCTTTAAAGTTTGCTTTTAAATGCTTCGAAAAACTTTAAAGACTTTTAAAGCGACGGTATATGATTTCATCCTTTATATTTGATTTCAAGATTTCTTTTCGTTTTTTTTTTTATTTTTTAAGCTTCCAGTTTTTTATTTTCATCTTTGCTTTGACCATTTGTTGTTTTTCAAGTTCGCGATACAAGTTTTGACTTTTTTTTTAACCATTTTGTGGTAGGTACTACGCATTTGCACAGCCACAGCATTCGAAGATCTCGAACAGAAAGAAATGGCCAACTTCTGCTTTATATATTAGCTTTATTTTTCAAATTCTACTCTTTTAGTTACTCTTTTTAGCCATCAACAGCTGTGTTTTTTTCAGTTATTGCAAGGGTTGCTTTTCAGTAACTTAATTCAGGCCCAATTTAATGTGTCTTTCTTTTAGTATATTTTATTATTGTTCCGTTTGACTATTATTCAGTTTGACTATTATGCTGTGCACTACAATTAAGGGTAGTTTTCAAGGTAGTCGTTGCTATTATTTGTTACTTTTTGATATTATTTCTTTACTACGTTCTTTTGATTGAACGTTTGTCATGCTTCATCATCTACCGGAACTGCTTTCAGAAACATATACGACAATTTATGCACATTGACTTAGTTATAACTACGTTAAATATCCACCCTCTACGCAAAGTTAACAGAATTGGCACTTTTTATACTTTTTGTGAAAGTTCATTTTAATCTCAAGAGATTTATTACTGCAGTTCTTTAATCGCATTCCAGAATGGTAATGCGCAACCCTAATATGGTATTTTTTTATTAGCATAAACTACATTTGTACAGAGTAAAAAAATAATATGTTTAGCAGCAAACATATTTTGTTTTTTATTACTTAAATGAATTTTCAGTTTTTTATATAAGTTCGTTGAAAATAAAACAAAATTTAATTAAAAAAATAATTTAAAAAATTTGAAAAATAAATGTTAAAGACAAAGTCATATAAGCTATAATTGCAATTACATTATGTTTGCAGCAAAAAATTTGTTCAATGCGTGTTGATTAAATTCGTTCGTTTTTATTCACTAAAAATTCAATTTTTCACTAAAAATTCAATTTTTCACTAAAAATTCAAATCTTCACTACTAATTCAATTCTTCACTAAAAATTCAATTTGTCGCTAAAAATTCAATTTTTCACTAAAAATTAAATTTTTCACTAAAAATTAAATTTTTCACTAAAAATTAAATTTTTCACTAAAAAAGTGAAAAATTTAATTTTTTACTAAAATAAAAAATTTCAGTAAAATTTCAATTTTTCACTTAAAAGTTTAATTTTTCACTAAAATTAATGTATTTCTATATTTCACTTAAAATTCAAATTTTCATTAAAAAATAAATTTTTCATTAAAAATTGAATTTTTCACTAAAATTTAAATTTTCACTAAAAATGAAATTTTCCACTAAAAATTCAATTTTCACTAAAAATTCCAATTTAAAATAAAATTCACAATTTTAAATAAATATTCAGTTTTCACTTAAACTTCAATTAAAACAAAATTTGTACTTAAAATTTAATTTAGACTTAAAATTGAATATTTAAAATGTGTACTAATTTTTTTCAAAAATAATAATTTCTTTAAAGAAAAACTAAATATTCATTTTTTCTTACAAATATATAAACATTTTTTATATTAATTTTTGTTTAATATACAATTCAAATTTTCTATAAAATCATTTGATCATTTCAATTTTAGATTAAATTAAATTTTTTCTAAACGAAAAGAAACCAAAATATACAATAAAAAAACCATTAGAGTTTCAAATCAATTCTTACAATTTTTTCATTTAAACTCACGCCTTTAATCCATGTCAACGCTTAGCTTAGACCACAACGATTGACACGTTAAACGTCAAATCATGTTAACAAATGGCGCCGCAACGAGCTGTCACAGCCATGACAAGACGTGAGTCGCCGCAGGCCTTTAACTTAATCAAGGACGGGCGCTCGGGGAACCGCTCTCGTGTTGATGCCGACCCGACGCAGACAACGTGGTCTGCGAATGACAACAAGAGCAACTGACTGCTGCTGCTGTTGTTGTTGTTCAAGTCACAACAATCTTTACAAAGAATTGCTACAAAAAAAAATGAGTAGAATTCAAGCAACACGTTGTTGGCAATTGTTATGCTGTTGTTACTTTTGTTAATATTGTTGTTGTTGTTGCTGTTTTTGTCCACTGAGTTTACAAATGAAATACAAAAAATAAAACCTTCTCAAATGCACTTCGAAAAGTGCTCTTCTCGACGCGCTGAGAGACTCTTAAGGGGCAGCAGCGGATTTTTTTTTATTTTTGTTGCGCCAAATGAATCTGAATCTGTATCTTGTACTTGTATCTGAATCTCAGCGTACGTCAGCGACAGCGCATCAGTTGCACGTTTCACCGAAGGAAATGACTTTAATGCGTGACGACGCAGCGTCAGCCACTTGCGATTTTTTTTGTACACTTTTGATTTTTAAATTTTACTTTGTTTTCTGTTGTTTGTCTGTTTTTATATATTTCCTAACAAGTTGTCTGTAAAAACGGCTTTGGTTACATATATTTTTTTTATTTAGTTTTTTTATTTAGTTTTTTTTATTTATTTTTATTTTTCTTTTATACATTTTTATTTTTGTTTAGTTGGCTGGCAGGAATGTTTATTGTAATGCTGTTAAAAACAGGCGATAAATTAGCAGATAAAGACGCAATTTGTGTCTTTGCTTTGAGCGAGGAAATTGCAAAAATAGCAAAAGAAATGACAAAAAACTAGTCAATTGCAAAATGATTTAAATTTGATTTTTGTAAATAATTTCTCTTTCACTTCATATGTTTTTTTGCTTATTTAAAATAGAAATGTAGTTTGCCTCAACTGAAATTAATTTTTGACAAACTAGAAGCAACCAACTATTAGTTGAAGCAACTGTAGAATTGATTGGGAATACAGACTTTTAGTCCATTTACAATTTATTTTTTAATTTAAAATACTACGACAACTAAATTTAAAATGAGACATAACCAATATTTGAGCTCAATAGTTGGTTATAGCAACTAATATTTATCGGTGGGAGAAAAAAATCGGTTGCCTCAACTGATACTTTCTCTGGTTGTATGCACAAAGTAATTTGAATTACAGGAATTAAAAATCATTATTAGAAAACATAATTTTTGCAAAAATATATTTTTAACCATAATTATAATTTATGAATAATAAAATATATACATATATTTAAATTTTCAAAACTATTTTGTCTTTGTTTTGAGCGAGGAAATTGTAAAAATAGCAAAAGAAGTGACAAAAATTAGTCAATCGCAAAATGAAATAAATTTGATTTTTGTAAATAATTAAATTATGTTTTTATCTTTCACTATATATGTTTTTTGCTTTTTTAACAGAAAAATGTAGTTTGCCTCAACTGAAATTCATTTGCGACAGACAATTGTAACCAATTATTAGTTGAAGCAACTGTAAAATTGCTGGGGAAAACAGACTTTTAATACATTTACAATTTCTTATATTTATATTACAACAAAAACTAAATTTAAAATGACACATAACCAATATTTAAGCTCAATAGTTGGTTATAGCAACTAATATTTATTGCCTCAACTGATTCGTTCTCTGGGTGTATGCACAAAGTAGGGGAAAAATTACGGGAAAAACGTAATTTTTGCAAAAATATAGTTTTTAACATAATTATAATTTATGAATAATAAATTATATACATATATTTAATTTTCAAAATTATTTTTAGAGACAAAATTTTCTCACACCATTTTCTCGCACTACTTTTGCAACAATTCAAATGTCAGACATGCTTTGGTTATCTTTTGTACTACACCTACAACAATGAAACGTTTATGAAGAATTTAAAATTTTAGCAACAAGTTTCACAAACACTCCAAATAAAATAACGACAACTAAAAGCGCTAAAAACAATTTAAGTTAATTTCGCATTTAACACATGTCTGCCGCAAACATTTTTTTTTAGTCCAAAACAATTAGTGCCAATGTAATTGGCTGCCAATTGATTAATTAAATTACAATTAAAATTCCAATGCTTAAAATGCCTTCAATCAATATAGCGGCGATGAGTGCGGTGCGCACCCAAAAATTCATAGAACGTAGTTTAAACCAAATTTGGCAACATGAAAACCAAAAATAAAATATTTAAATATAAAAAGTAATAAAAAACAAAATAAAAATAACGAAAAATCAATGACTATGACGCTGACGGAAAGCTTGTCAAATGCTCCATCATTGCTGCAGTCAGTTAATCGTCTAAAAATGACAGCGAAAATAAATACACGAATCAAAATTTGTTTGCATTTATTAAAACTAATAATGAATTCATTAAATAAATATGCAATCAAATTTAATACAAATGACAATTTCTGTCTACCATATATGGCAACACGATGGTCGCGCTAGATGGTTGCGGCAAGTATTCAAATAAAACTTGTGACCAACATTGACAGTTGGCAGTTTCAAAAAAATTGAAAGTCGTATGAGTTTTAGTTTTAGTATTAGTAAGTTGTAGTTGTTGTAGGGTATGTCATAGCTATAATGAAATAAATAAATTTTAAATAAATCAGTTAGCATGAGGCAAGCAATATAGATAGTACAGACAGAGAAAAATAATTGATTGTTAAATAAAATCATAAAGATGTATATGTTTATTATAACTATACAATTTAAACTATAAAAGTTTATCATAATTTATGACTAGAATGAATGCATTTATATTATTTGTAAAGCAGTATTAGTTTTATGTTTGTAGCAATCATTTTATGTGTTTGTTATAATAAATACATTCTAGAATCAAGATAAACTTAAATATATTCTGCTCTGTTTGAATTGTTTGATCATTAACATGATTAAAATAAGTTAACAATCATAACAAAAAGTAAATAATTTTAATTGCAAACACAATGTAATTGCAGGTATCATTTTATATTAGCGACAAGCTGTTGCTCTGTTAATCAATACTATATTAATAGTTAGTTGGGTTTTAATAAACAATTTTATCCATATTAAAAACATTCAATGCATTTGAATTATGATGTTTTGATGTATTATTTTTGTAATTGTGACAATCATGTTAAATGATTGTAACATAAAACACAAGTATGAAACATTATATGCTAAATTATTTTCCTCTTTTTATGGATTATTTGATCTTTGGCACGATTGAAACAAGTTGACAAAGACAACAGTAAAACAATGATTGTAATACTGCAATCATAATAATTGCAGTTATCATTTTGTTATTGAAATCAAGCATACTATTGTTCTGCCAAACAAACATTGTTGAATCATTAATCTCAACTTATTATGTTATTGCAAAAGTAATAATCTTTTTAAGACTTTTCTTTTTATTTTAAGTCTTTTTCAAAAACCAAGAAAAACAATAACAATAATTTTCAAAAGTTAATTATCAAACAAAAAAAAAAAAAAAAACAAAACAAAATTATTAAAAAAAAAACACTTTGATTCAACTACCATGTATAGTTTTTTCCGTAACAATATAAATTATTTAAATGAATGGCACTATTGATTAAAAATTTGGCATTTTATGACTTCTTTAGTTCTATTTTGTTTGTCCAAAGTTTTTGCCATAATCATAAATTATTTTCTCTGCGTGTATTTAGGTAGGTGTAGGTCTCTACTGGTAGAGCCAGTTCGAGAGTGCGGGTGTCTGTCTCTATGCTGTATGATGTCATCTGCGTTTTTTTTTTGTTTTTTCAGTAACAAAATCGTCAATGATGATGATGATGTTGTTTTTGTACTTTTTAGCAAATAAATTTTATTTTGGCTATTAAAGCGATTATAATAAATGTAAAATTTATATACAAAATAAAATTCAAAACCATAAATATAGTGTATTTCTTAATGTATTATTCAACGCCCATTTAATGCTACAAATATTAGAAAAAAACAGTGGTTTGTTTAAAAACCATAATTATAGTTTTATGCTTTTATCACTTTGTACATCTTTTATGTAAATTATGATACGAGTTAATGGAAGACAGACCCATAAAAAATCACTCTAATAACATAGTTCGATGGGATTAAATTTACTGATAGCAAAATTTTATTAAATAGAACAACATGCAAAATATATACAAATTTAATATAGTTTACCACGTGTTTTTTTCAAGAAACTTATAAATTTTATGATCTTCTTTGGCAATTATTACTAATTTCGCTAAAGCAATTTAAAAACAATATTTCTAACAACTCATAACTCTACCTTCTGGGTCTTCTTTGACTCAAAAAAAATTTTTTTTTTTTTCAAAAAGTATCAAAAAAGAACAGATTAGATTTAACGTAATATGAATTAATATGTTATACAAAAATATTTCCCAACAAGTTTTACATAGGACACAAAATAAAATTGTTTTTATTTATAGGACAGATCTAAAAAATTTAGAATTTTTTTGTTTTTTTAAGAAGAAGAATTATGACGATTTTTTTCTATCTATATATATGAAACTCTTGGTCCGTCTGTCTGTTAGTCTGTCTATCTGGCAGTATGTGTGTTTGTTTCAGCATCACGTCTAAACCGCTGAACTGATCTGACTGAAATTTTGCACGAGGATACTATGGAGTCCGGAGGTTGACATAGGCTATATATAGGCGCGATTTGACACGGGGGCGTGGCAACTCCCATACAACCTAATCTTTCAAAACGAGGCACTTACACCAGCTAAGAAGATGAAACAAAAAACTCAAATACAAAAAATATACAAAAGCAAAAACACAAAATCAAAAACACAAATACAATTAAAAGCACAAAATAAAAGTAAAAACACAAAAACAACAGCAAACTAATAAAAAAGCAAAAAGTGAAACAAAAGCAAATACACAAAAGCAAAAACACAAAAATTAAAACACGAAAACACAATATCAAAAACGCAAAAAATTTCAAAAATACAAAAACTCACAAAACAAAATTTAAAACACAACAACAAAAGCAAAACATAAATCCACAAAAAATTAATGCAAAAACATAAAGAAAATTTCAAAAAAAAAAAAAAAAAAAAACAAATAAAAAAAAATCAAAAAAGGCAAACAAAAAAAAAAAAACGGAAAAATTTTAAAAGCACGAGAAAAACAAAAATGAAAAACGATGGTTTAAGAAAAAACAAAAAAATTAAAAACCCCCGTTGCGCAGCGCGGGTACGAAATACTATTAATATAAATAGAACTGTATAGTTTTTCTTAACAACGTAAATATAAATAATTTCTTCCCCTAAATTCAATTTTTAATCCATAAAATTGTAAATGTAATACTTAAAATCCAATTGAAATCGCGGGTTCAGATTTCGAAAGAATATATAATTTTTTCTTATTATATATCGTTTTAATGAAAATATCTATAGACATTTGTGGTCCTTTTAAACCGTTTTTTGCTTTCATAAAAATGTAAACCCAATATATTTTAAAATTGCTAAAACAAATTTCAATATACCAATGAATGCTAATATTCAGATTTTTTATAATATTTGTAAAAAGAAAAGAAAAAACTGAGTATACAGTAAAATCAGAATTTATGTAGGTACCATAGTAGAAGTTTTGGTAGGGCCATGGTCATGAAGTGATCATGTCATTATTTGAGATGATCGGGATATGACGAGGCCCATAATGACCTTGTAACGCAGTGTCCTAATCATGTACTGACCTCAGGCCATGATCATGTACTGATCGGGCAATTAGTCATTTTATTATTTACCCGACAATTGCCTTGTCAGAGCCCGAGCATAATAGGATTTCTCTCATTAAATTTCGATCATTGTCTGATGCTAATTTCGTTATGCGGAATAAATAATGTAGCTATGATCGGGAACATTGACTGTTTAGATAATGTAAACACTGCTATGGTAAGCATGATAAGGGCATGCAAAGGCAATGATCATATTTTCTCTAATAGGGCTTACCCAACGAAAACCCGATAATTTCCCGATGGCGCATCGGGCAAATTTCTACTAGGGTATGGGACTCTGATAGAAAAAATAGTGTTGCGAATGAATCATTGTCCAATTAGACTAGAAAACAAATGAAATACTTTTTTATTTATCCACGATTTTAGTATACTTCCTCCGATGGACTTTACGATTCTAATAAAGACTTTATGCCCCGTTTTTTTTTATATTGCATCAATGTAACGAATTCATTATTAATTTGATGAATGTCTAAAATCGCTTTCTTTAATTTGAAAAAGTGTATGTGTACACTACGACGTTTCGTCACAATATAACCAAATATATAAGACACAGATTAAAAATAGTTTTTTTTCGATTTTTTTATTATTTTGGAAAAAAAAAATTATTATTTTTTTTTTTTTTTTTTAAATTAATTTTTTTTTACAAAAAAAATAAAATGAATAAGTAATTTTAGAAAAAAATCAAATTTTAATATATTTAATTTTTCTTTTTGAAATGTTTCAGGTGCAGTTGACAGAGATAGTACAATTACGTAAATATAATTTTTTGTTGATACAATAAAAAATTTGTTATTTCTATAATTGAAATTCTTCAATTCAAATTAATTAATTAATTCTTAAATTAAAATATATTTAATTTTTTGTTTGAAATTTTGAAAAAAAATTTTTTTTTTGTAAAACTATGTAGTCCATAAATAAACTTCCAAAATGACACATTTAGAAATCTCGCGCAAGTTGTCAAAATCTCGCCCGCTGTTGCTGCAAATAATTAAATTCTAAATAATGCCAAACAGACACCAGGCAGGCACCTCAAAAACTGCCATAATAATCGTATTTTTAAAACATATTCTGACAGCAACAGCAGCATGCTAATTAATGTACATACTAGAAATTTTATTTTGGTTTTTGTATATTTGCTGCTTTGTTATTTTGCAATTTACAATCTTGAAATAAAAACTTCAAAATGTTTTTTAAAATAAATTTTGCAATTTGTTACAAAAATAGTACAAACAAAATAAACTGTTCCAGACATAGATTTATTGAAAAGTCGCAATACTAAATGTGGTCCGCAGTGAAGAAACAAAAATCAATTAAACTGACTGCCAACAAAAACAAAAAATAAAATGAAAGAAAATTATTTGAAATGAGCAAAAAAACAATCATTAAATGTTGTCGAAAATTGTTTTTTTTTTTTATTTGAATTCAATGTTTATTTTTGTTGTTTCGAGTTTTATATTCTAAATATTTGTAATAAAATGGTAAAAATTGAGTTACCGCAAAAAAAAAAATATTTCGAAACATTTAAAAACAAAAATGTATTACAAAACTTTGTTGTAAACTTAAATAGCACACAGAAAGTAAAAAAAAATTGCTCAAATTTGTGGCAATATTTTTGAAATTTTATTTTTATTTTTTTTTTGGGTTGCCACTATTATTTCCAAAAAATTGTCTAATGCCGTGTCTGCCATTTGAGCAACTCATGTAGCGTGAAACGTTTTTATTTCGTCTACTTTTCTGACAACTTCGATGTTTTTTTTTTACTTTTTGAAAAAAAGAAGCAATTGTTTTTTAGTTTTTCTTTTTATTTATTTTTGAATTTTATTTTTTATTTTGTTGCTATTGAAGGCAGCACGAAATTTAGCATCTGCTGCAAATTGTCGATGCTCGATAAATACGATTTGTGCGGAATGCAATTTAAAAGTGAAAATTTTCATATTTAAAAAGAATTTATTATTGTCTATTGTTGGCGTAGGTGTTGCTAATGCTATGTTGCAGCAGCTTTGTTATATATTAAAATTTGCAATTATTTGTTTATAATTTGGCATATTATAAATCAGTTTTTATGGTTTTTGAAATATAAAAAAGTTGCTTTTTAATGATATACTTAAGACAATAAATAAGTATTTAAATTTGTATTTATGCCATGCTAAAGCATACCAAGCAAAAAAAAGAAAACTAAAACAAAAATTTAATGAAAACCTTAAAAAATGCCACGTGCCACTGGGTACCAAGCCCTCATTTCATATTTTCGTATGACATGCAACACTAACCCCTAACACGCATTCGCACCCACTAAGCACAACTTCAACTTTAGCTAATTTGACCTATTTTTCTGTGTTTTTTTTTTCATTATTTTCTTTATCATATGAGCAAATTTACTTCAACAGTATTTTATGCGGCTTTGGCACACACTCCACTATGAAGAGTGCTTTTAAATAGTAAAACATTATAAAGAAATCATCATATTCCAACGCCTTATAAGATTACACCACACACACACTATCCGGTATTTTGAAATTGATTGTAATTAATTAGCGAGCATTTCAAGAAATTCCATTAAAATTTAGGCAAGTGCAGCGGAAACATGCGTGCGCTATTCTTAATGACTGCTTTACATGTAGCACCAAAAATAGATATTATGTGATGGGTTCTACCGAAAAAAGGGATTTTTCTTTTATTTTGTTGAAGAAAGTATATAATTTCTTATGTACAAGTATATAATTTATATTCTAAGAGCTTGGAGAAATTTTCATAAACCCCAGATAATATATCTGCCATTTTTCTGGAATATTTGTGGCATATTTACTGCAAAAATATAGATAAATGAAAGTTTATAAAAGCTGGTTATTAAATTTTGCGAAATTTAAAATGTGAATTCCTGGAATATGTTGGGAAGGGGTAAAAAGTATGCAGTTTTTGCTAAAAAAAAATAATATTTCTATACTATGTTGAGTCCGCCATTAAATGTATTTGAATTAATACTTTGTGCGAATTTGTACAATATTTTATTATAAAAGGTTTTTCAATAAGAGCGCTACAAAAGTTTTTTAAATAAAAAAAAAAACGGTTTTGGATATCAATGAAATTCTTTATTCCTGTAAAAGTACGTTCGATGCCATTATGTATGGAACTCGATTTCTTTTGCATGGCCACCACGGGCACGCTTGCAGAAGTCCAGACGCTGAACCCAATTTTCGACGGTTTTCAAGCATAAATCGGCCGATACTGCTGCAATTTCACGTTCGATATTCGTACGAAGTTCATCAATCGTCGCTGGCTTGTTGGCATAGACCATAGACTTGACGTAGCCCCACAGGAAATAGTCTAACGGCGCCAAATAGCACAACCGAGGCGGCCAATCGACTGGACCATTTCGTGAGATAACACGTTCTCCAAACTTGGTTTCCAATAAATTGATTGTGGCATTCGCTGTGTGGCTTGTGGCGCCGTCCTGTTGGAACCACATGTCCACCAAGTCCATATCATCCAATTGGGGCCAAAAATATTCGGTTATCATTGAACGGTAGCGATTCCCATTCACAGTAACATGCCGGTCTTGATCATCACGGAAGAAGTAAGGCCCAATGACGCCGCCGGCCCATAAACCGCACCAAACCGTAATTTTTTCTGGATGCAATGATGACTCATGGAGTACGTGTGGATTGCTGTCTGACCAATAATGCATATTTTGTTTATTGACGAAGCCATTCAGCCAGAAATGAGCCTCACCGCTGAAGATGATTTTTCGATGAAAATCCGAATCATTTTCAAGTTGTTTCTCAGCCCAATTCACGAACATACGACGCTTCTGGTGGTCAAGCGGCTTCAGTTCTTGCGTCAATTTTATTTCGTAAGGATGTAAGCCAAGATTTTTTCGCAAAATTCGCCACAAGGACGCCACAGAGACGCCCAACACTTGAGAACGACGTGTGAGAGACACATTTGGGCTTTCTTCAACTGAAGCCTCAGCGGTAGCAATATTCTCCGACACTACGGGCCCTTCTTTGTCTCACTGGCACGGGAACATTTTGTACTGTGCCTGTGGATTCAAAGTTTTTCACTAGACGCTCAATTGTTGATCTGCCAAGACGATTATGACGACCATAAATTGGACGTAGCGCTCTTAACGTTGAGGCCATTGACTCCGAATTTCGGTAGTAAATTTTAATAATTTCGACTCGTTGTTGGCTCGTATATCTTTCCATCATGAAATGGCAAACCTTACTGAAGAGAAATGTCAAAAGAGCGGCAAGAAATATGGCGTCGTTTGCTGTCCCTGTCGCTCTACTTTTGTAGCGTCCGTTTTGAAAAATCCTTTACTACAATATATTTCAAGAATTTTTTATACAAGGTTTTGAGATTTTGTATTTTAAAATTTCTTTGTCTTAATAAACAACATATTGTGAAAATAGTATTTAATTTTATTTACATATTATTTACATATTAATAAAATAAGTACTCATAAATAAAAAAATAAGTACGGTAAGAAGCACTTAATGCTACGACCATTGATTTTATGGTCTATATATTAAACATTTTTCACAGTTTAGTACCATTAATTTATTAATTTTAATATTATTGAATATAATGGTATAAATACTATTGTTTTAATGGTTTTGATCCTATAGTAAATAACTTCTCACATATATGGCATATAAAAACTTAAGCACGAATAGAAACATGTTCGTTTTGTGCGTTATTCTGCGAGTTTTACAAAATAGTAGCATGCATTTTTTCTAAACATGTACATTATTAAACGCATGATTGGTAAAGACTGAATTTATTTAAAAAAAATCAATATATTCTTATTTATTAAGAGAAATAAATTATACATTAAATTCATCTAATAACAACGGTCTCGAGAAACTGAAACTGACGAAACATAAATAGTGGTGTAATCTTTTGTAACGAGGTGTGCCAAATGTGTGATTTTCTAAATATGGATTTAAATTTTGATAATTTACTAAAATATGTATAATGTAAATAATAATTCACTAAAGTAAATAATATAATATTGGTTATGATGAGAAAAATATTGAAAAAGAAAATTTTATTGGAAAAAAACATAAAAATACGTATCAATTAATAACTATTGGTATTCTATTGAGCAATTTTAAAAGTAAAAATAATTGCTATCAAAAAAACTATTAATTTACTAGTTTTTTTTTGGGTGTAGTATTTGAGACTATTTAATGCCCTGTATTTAAAAATTATTGTGCCAATTATACAATGATTTGTATACTCTATACCCAGAAAAAATACTATATAAATAATAGTTTTTTACTATTAAAAATAGTCAATAGGATAAATTATTATTTTAATCGGAAAATACCATTAAATACTAGAAAATACCATGACATTACTATTGAGTTTAAATGAAAATATTTATTTTTTGTATACTATTAAATCAACAATTGTCCTATTGACCAATTTTAATGGTATTTGAGCGATCTTTTTTTCTGGGTGTACACTAAAAGTTTAAGGATGTATTTTGGCTGCAATGGAAAAATTTGTGTTGTATCAGCGTCACCTCCTAAGCTCCTCTATCTGTCCTTTCGAGATTACAAGAAAACCAGAAGAGCTAGATCAAGTAAATCAATTCTGTAGTTCATTTTTGTACTTAGTACCTAATGTTTCGTCAAATTTCTTATTCCCTTATGATTTACATATTTATAACTTTTAGATATAAAGCAGTTACAATGTGTGTTAATGCTTATTTGAAGCAGATATGTTTCAAAATGTCTGATCCGAAAAAAATCCTATATGTGTTTTTGTTCTTAAAGTAAATAAAGTTGTGTTTCTATTCGTGGCCAAAATATAGTTATGCTTCTAATCGTGGAAAAAATGTGTATTTGTTCGTATAAATTAATTAACCAAGCAGTTTTATTAGCCTCAGAGTCCTAATTTAAATACACAGTATTCGAGAACTCAATATTAAAAAAATGTTAAAATGCAATATTAATGTATTCAATTTATATTTTGTATTGATTTTTTGTGTTCGACTGTTAAAAGCAAACTTTAAATACATTTTTGTCATTTGTGCGTATTGCAAATTATATATTTTAAAAAAGTTTTTTTTTTAAGTTTTATTGATTTAGTTGACGCATCGACTAATAAATCATTAAACCTAAATATGAAATATATATTTTTGTTAAATCTTTCTGCCAAAAAAGAATTTAAAAAACCAACATCTGTTCAAATTCAAGTGAATAATTACTACAAAAACGTAATTTACTAATTTTAACTACTCATTCTTTAGTGCTTCTTTCAAAGAAAATAAACATTCTTTAAAAATGACATCTTCATATTACAAAGAAAAATAAAAACTGACGATTATCGAATAATTGAGTCATATTTTATTTACTTAATTTTCTTATTACATTATCGCGTTCAGTTTGAACAGACGCACAAAGCAATTATATTATTTATAGGTACCATTAACTGTAGTATATTTTAATTCATTGGATGATGATGCTGATGTTGATTACTATAATTAGTATTCAAGGTTTTGTCAATGTGCGAGCAAGAATTGAAAGTGAAATTCAACAGCATTGTACGACAATAACAAAAAGAGTTCAAAGTGAGACGTACTATTTCATGCAAATGCAAACAAATGACTAGGAATGTGTTAAATGTAAAAGTGCGCATAGTTAATTCTATGTTTAATGTGAATTCATGCGCGAATTTTGCGATGACATCATTTGTGAACGACAAGCGACAAGTGTGGTTGTTTTTATTTAAAATTTCATTAGTTGTTTATGTGGTTAATTTGAATTTTTAATCTAGAAAATTGGGCCAAAGTGCGCTAATGGGTGACGCGTCTAACAGTATACGTGCTGATATTGTATAATGACTGTGTTTGTTTGTTTATATTTGAAATAAAATGCAGTAAATGCGCTTTTAATGCGATATATAATTTTTTAAAATATTTTAATTGAATGCACAATAATTTTGCTGTTTTGAATTTAGCTTAGTATCACGTGCTCTATGACTCACATTGCATATAAATTACGTGCGTTTTCTAAAATGCATAATTAATGTTGCAAATCGTTTGACACACATTCTAATGTGATTTAGTAGGTATTAAAATGTTACCTAAATACAGGCAGGTATTATGTTATAAGACCCAAAAGTTTTATTTTACACGGCAAAGAATTGGATAGTAGATTTTTCATTTATAATAAAGAAAAATGTATTTAATTTATTTTCATTCTCAAATGAACAAAATTATGTAATAAATTTAAATGATTTTGGCTTAATATTTTTCTGCTGTAAATAAGAACAATTTAATCTTGCTTTTTTCATATAGAATAAAAAAAATTGAATATGAAATTAAGAAATTTATTTCTTGTTTACTATGATATTAACGAAATGTGTTTAAGTTAAGCAAGAAACTAAATTCTTGGAATAAGAAAATATTAAGGGTATTTTATTCATTATTTTATTGATCTTAGTATTGCAGTAATTGAGAATATTATTTCTTGATTTCTAGCTAGTAGTTCAAGTTTTAAAATTAATGAAAACATCACTACTCTAATCAAGGAACAGATTTTTTGGAATAAGGTAGAATATTAGGAGTTTATTTTAATTCTTTTATTATGTGGAAATCAAGAAATATACTTATTGGATTAAGAAATGCATCTTGTTGTTATTATTTTAGTATTTTAGTAATTGAGAAAATTATTTTTTAATTTCTAGCTAATTGTTCTACTTCTAGAATTAAAAACCAGTTGGGAAGGTTAGATCACATGGGAAATTTTAAAGTAGGTGTAATTATGATAGTTAGGATTATCAAAATTATAGTCGGTCTAAGCCGACTATAAATACCCTACACATATGTGTGGTTACCATTCAAAGTGATATATAGGTCACCAGGGTATACGAATCCTGAAAATAACTACAAACATTCAATCGCTGAAGAATTTCCATTCATTTGATACCCATATTTACAAATGGGTAGGTGTACCGAATTTCAATTTTTTTTTTTGTGAACCACAAGTCTTTTTGCCGGAAAACATTATTATAATGTATTTGAGCATGATATCAATATATATTTGACCAAAAAAGTTTATCTAAGCACGTATACATAAAAATTGATCTTTATATGTACATTTTATATGAGGTATTTGAACAAAAGTGGTCGGATCATAGGTCGCAATGGACCGATCTCGCCAATTTTTTCGCACATACAGCGTAGGTATATTAGTGATCTAAGTTATAAGTTTCATTTATCTAGCTCTTCAATTTTAAAAGTCTTAGGGATTTCAACAGACAGACAGACAGACGGACAGACAGACGGACAGACAGACAGACGGACAGACGGACATCGCTATATCGACTCAGGAGGTCATGCTGATCAAGAATATATATACTTTTCCATACCGGAGATGCTTCCTTCTGGGTGTTACAAACGGCGTACCAAACTGAATATACCCTTTCACTCTTAGTGTAGGGTATAAAAACATTACTTTTGAAATCAGGAAACAGATTTCTTAGAATTAAGAAGAACATAAGATGTTTATTTTATTTGTTGGAAATTATGTAATAAATTTATTTCATTAAAGATATATTTAAATAATTTAATGAATTTACGTAAATGAAACAAACAGTTTTCTTCTTAATTTCTTCTTGAATATCACAAATCAAGAGGAAACCCTTGTGATTTAAGAAACAATGGTCTGAAATTAAGTTTTATAAAGTAATTGTATCAAAAAAAATATATATATATTTTTTACTAATACTTCATAAATTTAGAATATTTTTATTCGCTCCATGTAATCAGCTGCTTAAAGCTTTTTGTGTGCTATTAAAAAATAATTAGCACGCAAACGCAGTGAACTGTTGCCAGTTTTCGCATCATCAACATTATCAACCGGCAACATCAGTAACGGATGGCAACAGCGCCAGCAATTAAACGCGCACCCACAGAACTAACGAATCCACCAACCAACCAAACAACCAGTCTACCATTGAATGAGCGACAACCTTAACAAAGCATGATGTAATGCAGGCTTATAAAACCACAAAAAAAAAGAACAAAAACAAAAACTTCATTAACAACAATAGTAATTACAACAATAACAATACACAGTCAAAAATTTCCCTCTAACCAACTGCAAAGCTTCAAAATAGACAGACTGCAAAGCTTATAGTTGGCACTATCATGGTTGTCAACGGTGATGATGTTGATGATGAGGATCTGTATATGCAATAGTAACAGCAACATGGGCAGCAGTAGTTGTTATGGAACACTTGGCAACAAAGTTTTTGATATGAGAGAAACTGTTTAAAATTAGAATAAATCTATTATTATATTGATGAATTGTACATAAAATTAATGAATCGTTAATAGTTTTGATCCACCGTTTATTATATCTATGAATTATTATATCTATGAAAAATATTAATATTATTGTTCATTATTTTGATGTATGGTTAATAGTATTGATGAATTCTTCATTATACTGATGTATTGTTAATAATATTTATGTATTGTTCATTATTTTGATGTACTTTTATTAATAATATTGATGAATTGTTCATTATACTGATGAATTGTTAATAATATTGATGAATTATTAATAATATTAATGATTTGTGAATAATATTAATGAATTGTTTATTATATTAATGAATTGTTAATAACATTAAGAAATCGTCTATAATTTTTATAAAGATAATTTTCGGAATCAGTTGTGAAGTTTAAAAATGCTCTATATAAATGTTCAAAACAATACCTCTGCTTTTATTTCCTATTGCCACAGATATTAGCACAAATGCAATAAAAACCGTGAAAAAAACCAAAAATTAATTCTGTCGCAACATAAACACCTTATGAAAATAATTTAATGAAAAAACTGGAAGTAGTTAGTAGTCGAATCTTTAGGTTTTCTTCAAGCCAATTATACCTAAATTTCCAAAGAGATTTGATTTAATCTATTAGTTTCTGCAGAATACTCCTGTTATAGAGAAGACATTTAAAATAGATTTGATCAGATTGTTGAGCCGTTTTATTTACAAGTAGAAAAATGGTATTTTTAAATTAAGTGTTCCACATTTATCAAGTGTTAGTACACTAAAATATTAATGAGGGCCAAAGAATTTGCAACAACAATATTTAGTTAGTTTAAAAATTTTAATCTAAGGTATGTTTATCACGATAATAGGGCACTATCATATTTAGTATTGATAAAAACAAAAATAATATAAATAAAACTTACCGACAACAAATTCCAGAGTTGAATCTGCAAGAAAATAATACAATTTTATTGATTATAATGAATAATAAAAATTTGTTTTTAAATAATAAATATACTTAGAATAAACATATATATATATATATATATATATATATATATATATATATATATATATATATATATATATATATATATATATATATATGTATATATATATGTTTTAGATTACATTAGGGTAGCGACAGATGCTTCCCATAGACCAATTCGGTACATACATCCGAGAAAAAATATATTTTGCTGTAAACAGATTATTTTATATGTTACCTATATGAATTTCCATATTTATAAAATACCAACAAATATATGAATTTATATTGAAAATAGGATACCAACATTATTTGAAACATTTGAATATAAATTTAAATGCAAATTATAGTTTATGATTACAATATAGTTATGTTATGTTTGCTGCAAAAATATTATATAATTATATTTTATTATAATTTAAAATAATTATTATATTATCAAAATATTATATAATTATATTTTATTATAATTTAAAATAATTATTATATTATCAAATTATTGTTTAATTCAAATACATTATGTTTACATGGCAGATATCACTTTTTCATGACACAACATAAGAAAATATGTTGTACAATAATATTAATGTTTAGTAATTGTTTGCAAACACTTTAAGTTGTAGCAAACAATTAAAAAAAATACTTTATAGTTAATATTAACTATGTTTAAGTCCAATATGTTATGTTTACAAGACACATATTATACTTCCATGAACCACTGTAGGCGAAAATATAGTATAATTATTTTAAAGAGGTTTTCAAAAAGTTTTCAAATATTGTATAGTTGTAGCAAACATAGACAAAAGGCTATATATTTAATAATATGTTTGACTCAAACAATACATTATATTAATACAAAATAAGAAAATATATAATTAAATTATATGAATTTTTTTTGTCAATCTTTTAAATTTTTTATAGTTATAGCAAACATTTAAAAACGATTTTAATTATATAAATAAAATAATTATATAATAAAAATTGAATTGACAAAAAATTAATATTTTGGTGCATAGTTTAATTATGCTGCTCGTTACTGTTTTTTTTGGTACGTTGCTTGTTAAGCGCTGCTGCACTCTTTTCTTTTCGAGCGTTACCCAGCTCCGTATATGGGACGGGCTCTTTTACAAGCAATTTATGACCATAGGAAAAAAATAGGTAAAATTCTAATGCGTACCAAGGTAGGGTACTTATGAGCATAGAGAAGACCCCTGTCATGACAGTAGGTACTACGTGTGCTTTATGAGCTGCTTTTGCTTTTCGTGTTTGTGTTGCTGTTGCTGTTGCTATTGCAGTTGCTGCTGCGATTGTTGCTGATTAGCTGGGTAGTTAGTGCGTATGTTGGCAACGCTTCGCTTCGTTGGTGTTATTTGCATGAAAGTTTGACCTGCTTTCAGTCAGGCTAATGGCGCCCAAAATGACAAACACGCAAACTAATTATGAACTCAAAAAAGAATGAGCAATACAATAATGATGGCATAAAAAGTTTTTAAAAAATAATATTATAATAACTAAATGTTTAATTGCGCTGCATTAATTTTGTGGTTGAAAATAATTAAAAATGAAATAATATAAAAAGGGTTAAAATAAAAATATCAGAAATATAAATAAGGAATAAACTACTAAATAGTTATAAATGACATAATTCTACAAAAAATATGAACATTTTTTCCCTATGAAAATATTATATATCGTCGTTGTAGATCAAAAATTCACCAAATACTTTTTTATGAAAAACTTAAATTTTGAGTTTGTTGTTTAATATTATAAAAAGTAATTGATGCATTTTTAAAGTTGAAATAGCAATTGATAGATTTACATTTTCTTATCATGTGGTAAAAAAATTGAGATCATCGATTAAAAATTCTCAGTTATATAAAGATTTTTGTAAATGAATATTTGGCATCTTGAAAATGTATTTAATGACTTATCGTTCTACAACGAAGTTATCATTCATATTTTATATATGGAGCATATTTTTAAAAAGTGGAAAATATCCGGTATCACACATTGTTTAATAAAGTTTCCAATTCGGATTCCAACAACAAAAAAAATTGTATGTGTTCCTTTTCGATTTCCTTTTCTTTAATAATAATATAAAATAATAGTTTGGCGCTACAGTTCTGTATAGAACTTCGGCCGAGCTCTCTCACCATTTTGAGCTGTGCGTGTTATCTTTGTACTCAAAGTGGTGGGACCTACAGTTTATTGCCGAATCCGAACGGCGGGTGAGAGCTTTTCATAGGCAATTTTTTACTCTCGTAGGTTTTCCATTTACTGACGTGAGGTAGCGCGGTATAGAAAAATGTTTCTATGAAAAGATGTTGTTAGCCCCAGTCCAGGCTTGAACCGGGGACCTTTCGGCTCGCAGTCCAACGCACTAACTACTGAGCTACCGCGGCTACATTTAATAACCGTTCCATAAACGGTTCCAATTCCGATTTTTTGCAGTTCCTGATCTTAAATTCCCAAAAAGGTATCAACAAATAATCTAAAAATTCAAAATTTTCGAATTAAGATTGATATATCTTTAAAACTTATCGCAATGTTGACATTTAGTTCTATATTAAAATTTGCTCTGACAATTTAAAGATAAATTGCATTTAATGTAAATATACTTTCCAAATCAGCAACCACGAATATATAAAAATAATTTATGGGATGTACATTGGAAAAAATCGTGCTGAGTGTGTTTGAAATAAAATAATAAACATCGCGTAGGTCAACGTGGGTTAAAGTCAACAGCGGTTAGTTCATTTTGATTTGCATTAATTTCTATTTTGCATTTTTATTACTTTTGTTATTCGCTTTTTGCTTGCAGCGCCCTCTAGCACACAAAACCAGTCTGCTTTTAGTACCGCCAACTTGTTTTTTTTTTGTATTGTTTTTGTAATTATTTTCATTCTCTATGCAAATTAACTTAATAATAAACATTTAAATGTTTAGAATTCAAGGTGCGCAAGTTTTACATGCGTTTGTTTTCATTACAATTTTGAATTCTTGTTTTTTCCAATTTCTGTTTTGCACGCCTTACACCGTGTCAGTAGCTATTTATGTTGTTTTTTTTTCATTTTTATTATTAGTTACTTCGATTACGCATGCGTGACTGTCTGACTGATTGAGTGACTGACTTTAGGTCAAGCTGTTGTTTGGCGGCAAGCAGCAGCAGCAGTAGATGTTTCGATGTAGCAAAATTATGTTCACGGCTCGGCTCGCACAACTCTGTGGTCTCGTCCGAAATGAAGTCTATGAAATAATTAAGATTTATTGCGTGCCATTTGATATGTATTTGATTAATAAGACTCGTGATCTTTTGGCAGGAAATCAGTGATTGTGCTGTGCTGATGAGATCATTGCATGTTGCAAAGGCTTGGGCTTACATTGAAAAATCGAGTTTTTAGAAATAGCTTAAATAAAAACACGTAAAATATATAACTAATAAAAGTTAAGCTTTTCCATAAAAAAATATTTGAACTGAATTAGTTTCATATTATGAATAGTGGTTTGTGGTTTAACAAAGGAAATCATATAAATTAGAGGAATTTTGTAAAAGACATAAAAAGGCGTATGATTCAAATTATATCGTCACTATCATGCCAAATATAGTTATGGCGATAATAAAATATTCGCCCTTTTGGCATGACAAGATTTTCAATTTTTCCAATTTCTTCGTTTTTTTGGCTATAACTTTTTATTCGTGCAAGATAAAATAGTAGTTTAAATGTATTAATTGTCTGTTTTTAAAGCACCTGGCGACTGGCATCATTATTTAAATTTGCCAAAAAAAATTCCAGCAAATAACAAATGGCAAATTAATGTTTGGAAAAATATAATGATGCCAATAGATAGGTGCTTTAAAAACAAAAAATTAATTCCTTTACATCACTATTTTATTTTGAGCGAATAAAAAGTTATAGCATAAAAAACAAAAATATTTGCGTTTTGGTCAGGATATAGCCTCACAAAATTCGTATTTATAATTCAGTAAAATGTCCAAAGATATTTTATATACGTTATAATAATTAATGAATAAACCAAAATAACAGAAAAAATTGAAAAAAAAAAAATAAATTTTTCTTAGTTTTAAAGCACTTAAAACTTTAAAATTTGATTTCTCAACATTTTTAAAAATGCACTCATGCAATGGCATGAAAAAAATGGCTCAGCCAAACATATTTTGCAGGCATTAACATGTTTGTTTGGAATTTTATGTAAACATAATATATAATTGCCAGATAAATCATTTGTAAACAGGGTTGTCTTGAGACTTGAACAGTGTTGTAATGAGCTTTGATTTACATTATGATATCACAGAAACATTTTGATGTTGCCCCTTAAAATGGTATATATTCTAATAGATTATTACTACATCCAAACAAAATAAATATTTGAACCGAAACATAAATATGTTTAAAATATAACATGATTTGTAATGACCTAAATATAAATATGTTTCCAGAGAAACATATCAATTGTTTCAGTTCAAAAAGTAGTATGTTTGCATAAAAACATATATAAATATTTTTGGTATTTTGGTAGCCGCGGTAGCTCAGTGGTTAGTGCGTTGGACTGCGAACCGAAAGGTCCCCGGTTCAAGCCTGGACTGGGGCTAACAACATCTTTTCATAGAAAAATTTTTCTATACCGCGCTACCTCTCGACAGTAAATGGCAAACCTACGAGAGTAAAACATTGCCTATGAAAAGCTCTCACCCGCCGTTCGGATTCGGCAATAAACTGTAGGTCCCACCACTTTGAGTACAAACTTCGTATACAAGAAGAATATTGCAAAAATACTTTTATTTACATCTAATTTAATTTTTTTGTTTGTTTTGAAACATCAGCATGTTTAGAAGGATCAATACATACTTCAAACGATGATAAAAAAGACGTATATAGAAAATTCTGCTCAACGAGTGCCAACTTCGTATATAAGACGAATGTTGGAAGAATACATTTATTTAAACCCAATTTCTTGTTTGTTTGTTTTTAAACATCAATATGTTCAAACGATGGTAAAAGATGGCGTAGGTAGAAAATGCAGCGCAACGTTGTCAACTTAGTCTGCCGATAAATAATCGAATGAAGACGAGCGTTGTGAATATACGTTATAATTAGATTTGAATAGCATTTTATGTTTGCTTTGAAACATAGTTATAACCAAGTAAACTGCCGAAAAATAGTATATTCAAATGCAATTAAAATTTTATGTTTGTATTGTAACATATTTATGATAAGTTTGACAGATTCTGCTTGGTTATATATAAAATGTCTACACATAGTAATATGTTATTACCAGCTGAACAATAATTTAATTATGCTTCATTCTTAATACATGTATGGTGATTTCGTATTATTTTTTAATTACATTCAAACATATTCAAACAAATCTTTCTATCCGTGTAGTAATAAACTGATAAATCTGCATCAACAGAAATGGATGTACACCTTAAATAAAAAAAAAATGAGAATTTTATTACTCTCGATTATTTTTGAATACACAAAAATATTATTTTTGCATCAAACAATTATTTTTGATCAAACACTTATTTTAAATTTATTATTTTAGTTTGACAATTATATTTGTTTTAGCAGTTATTTGTTTTCAATTACTATCACAATCAATAGAATTTGAACTCACATAATTGAATTAATTTTTGAAACATTACAAATTCGGTTTATTTAGTCGTTTATGTCAAATGCATAAATTATAATTTACAATTGTACTTTGTTGACAACAAAAAAGGAAGAAAAAAAAACAAAATTTATGCATAAAATCAGAAAAACACAAACGTTCACCCTGACCTTGTGTGAGGTCGTGTCATTATCTGTTTTTTTTTTCTATACGCACCAAAAAATAACATAACAAAAAAAAAAGGTTGCCATGTAAAAACAAATAACACATTTAATGCGGTACATTTACAAATGTCGGTACTATGTAAATAAGTAACAGGCAAAAATTATTCAATGAAGTCATACACCGACTACTTGGAGGGCGGCCTAGGTGGTTCGTGACAACAGCAGCCTTACCATATATGGAACCTGCAGACAGGTTCTTTTTTTGTTGTTGTTGCTGTTGTTTAGTGAATGATTTACGAAGTTGTTTTGTGAATGAGAAATAAAACACGTTCTTATTCGTTGTGCAACCAGGCTGAGAGACAGATAGACGGATATACAGACAGACAGTGAAAAAGTATTGTGAAAATATTGAGTTAGATGACGAGCATTGAAGAGACAAGTTTGTCGAGACAGTAAAAAGCCAGTTTTATTTTTTCACTCAATTTAAACTTGATGAATTCATCAGCTTCATTTGCTGACTGCCTCTGCTGCTTGATGTTCTCATGCGGAGTTCGGTGCTGTTTGTTCAATGGCAACAATGTTGATTATAAAACTGCTGAAAATGATGATGCTGATGATGATGTGAAGGAGTTGTAGTTAGCTTTGTTGCTGTGAGTGTCAAGGCTGCTGTTAAATATCTGTAGCAGTTTGTTGACGTTAATTGCATTAAATTTCAAGTAATTTTTGTCAATAAACCAGTGCAAAATACATATTTAATTATTTTTTTTTGTATTATATTTATGTTCAAAAATAATCATTTTATTGAAATTTGATTTGAAGAATTTTAACTTTTTTTTATTCATTAATTCAATAATTCATTAATTCATTAAATCATTAATTCATTAATTCATTAAATTATTAATTCATTAATTAATTAATTCATTAATTCATTAATTCATTAATTCATTAATTCATTAATTTATTAATTCATTAATTCATTAATTCATTAATTCATTAATTCATTAATTCATTAATTCATTAATTCATTAATTCATTAATTCATTAATTCATTAATTCATTAATTCATTAATTCATTAATTCATTAATTCATTAATTCATTAATTCATTAATTCATTAATTCATTAATTCATTAATTCATTAATTCATTAATTCATTAATTCATTAATTCATTAATTCATTAATTCATTAATTCATTAATTCATTAATTCATTAATTCATTAATTCATTAATTCATTAATTCATTAATTCATTAATTCATTAATTCATTAATTCATTAATTCATTAATTCATTAATTCATTAATTCATTAATTCATTAATTCATTAATTCATTAATTCATTAATTCATTAATTCATTAATTCATTAATTCATTAATTCATTAATTCATTAATTCATTAATTCATTAATTCATTAATTCATTAATTCATTAATTCATTAATTCATTAATTCATTAATTCATTAATTCATTAATTCATTAATTCATTAATTCATTAATTCATTAATTCATTAATTCATTAATTCATTAATTCATTAATTCATTAATTCATTAATTCATTAATTCATTAATTCATTAATTCATTAATTCATTAATTCATTAATTCATTAATTCATTAATTCATTAATTCATTAATTCATTAATTCATTAATTCATTAATTCATTAATTCATTAATTCATTAATTCATTAATTCATTAATTCATTAATTCATTAATTCATTAATTCATTAATTCATTAATTCATTAATTCATTAATTCATTAATTCATTAATTCATTAATTCATTAATTCATTAATTCATTAATTCATTAATTCATTAATTCATTAATTCATTAATTCATTAATTCATTAATTCATTAATTCATTAATTCATTAATTCATTAATTCATTAATTCATTAATTCATTAATTCATTAATTCATTAATTCATTAATTCATTAATTCATTAATTCATTAATTCATTAATTCATTAATTCATTAATTCATTAATTCATTAATTCATTAATTCATTAATTAATTAATTAATTAATTCATTAATTCATTAATTCATTAATTCATTAATTCATTAATTCATTAATTCATTAATTCATTAATTCATTAATTCATTAATTCATTAATTCATTAATTCATTAATTCATTAATTCATTAATTCATTAATTCATTAATTCATTAATTCATTAATTCATTAATTCATTAATTCATTAATTCATTAATTCATTAATTCATTAATTCATTAATTCATTAATTCATTAATTCATTAATTCATTAATTCATTAATTCATTAATTCATTAATTCATTAATTCATTAATTCATTAATTCATTAATTCATTAATTCATTAATTCATTAATTCATTAATTCATTAATTCATTAATTCATTAATTCATTAATTCATTAATTCATTAATTCATTAATTCATTAATTCATTAATTCATTAATTCATTAATTCATTAATTCATTAATTCATTAATTCATTAATTCATTAATTCATTCATTCATTTATTCATTCATTCATTCATTCATTAATTTATTAATTCATTAATTCATTCATTAATTCATTAATTCATTCATGAATTCATTCATGTAACTAATTTCAATTTCACATACCACATTTGATGATGAATTCATAATATTGATTGCACTAATCAACGAAACGAGAGAAATGTTTTGTCCTAGACATCCCATACATCAATATAATTCACGTCTGCTGATTTTGACTGCTTACTTCGTTCTTTTCTATTACGTAAACTTAAAAAAAATGTCTATCGAAGTTTTAGATCCTTTTTAGCCACTTTTTAGAATACAAAAAATATAGACCCTTTTTGAAAACTCTGTAAATGCAAATTTTCTCCCAATTGCCTGAACTAATTACAATATACAAACAAATACTAATATTCTTATATATTTTTAAGATATTCAAATCTAAACTTGAAAAATATTGATTTTTTTTAGATTTTATTTAAGATAATTTTTTTAGTATTTCGAATCTAATGATACATAAACAAATGATTTATGTTTATGCAGAGCTTAGTTCAAACTAACCATCCAAATAAATAACTTTTTCTCATTTGGTCTAATTTTTAAAATATGCCCTATCAACGGAGTATAGTACAAAACAAATTTTAAACTGAATTTGTCTCAAAGAAGCAACGTAATACAACAAAATGATAAGCATACAAAATTGTCTTGTTAATCATTAGATCGTAAATACTAAGAAAATATAAGAAATTGTTTAAAAAAAAATAAATCAAGTTTTTCCAAGTTTAGATCATGTCAAATTGACCCTAGTTTCTGAGATATAGCGCATTTTTTCAATTTCGCATTCTTTTGCATTTCTTTTATTTTTAATATTTTAACAAAATAATAGAATTAAGTTATGTTTTCGATGTTAGATAAAGAAAACATTGCACTTCAAAACAAAAATTTTCTTTAATGCGTAAAAAAATTTGTACTTAAACTTAAAAATTAAATTTTTATGAATAAAATTTTTTATTTATTTAAATAAAACTCCATTAAAAAATCAAAAATAACTATTGTTTTAAAACTTATTAATACCATATTTAATAAAATTTTACGATTTTTAAAATTTATAAAATATAAATTTAATATTCAAAGGGCAGTATAACAATTTCTAAAAACTTTAAATAAATTATCGCCCAAACAATACTTTAACCTTTCTATAGTAATTTATTTAAAAACATTAAACACATTAGCACAAAATCGTTTTGTAATCCGCAACTAATACCCTATTGAAATCACTATATTTCAACTAATGCAAATCAGATTAATCACTGGCGATAATTTATTTTTGTGGCATGCGAAAAGGTCAAATTTAATCGCAATATGGCGAATATACAACAGAGGCCTCAGACATGATTACTTGTCAACCTAATTGAAGTTCAGTTTAAGCAGCAATTTATGGTGAAGCCCCCCACCACCTCCCACATATTTTATCCTTCTCGCAGTAAACTCCATTAGCAGCCAGATTATGCCACAGAAGAAGCACTTCGCTTAATTGAATCTCTGCAGTCGTCTCAAGTGCATTAAATTGTTATTCGCTTCAGTAGTATTGGAGTATGTGTGAGTTTGCAACATAATGATAATTGCAATTAAATTACAACAACCACCAACCAACAATAGCGATAACGACTGCAATAATGACAAAGTTTCAACAGCAACAACAATAGAGAGGAGGCAACGTTCCGACAACGTTCCGGCAACATACCACAAAATAAACTACACATGTGCGTGAAAATGTGTGGGGGGGGGGGGACTATGTTGCAGTGCGTTAATTTGTAATTTATTTAAATTAAATTTTCATTTTGCACACATCGTTGACATGCATTAATTATTAACGCTGCATACAAAATAACTCTACTTATTTTGTGATTTATCGGCACCCATTCTACGCCAACAAACAACCGACGAACCAAACCATCAGCCAACCAGCCAACCATCCATGTGGCATCATCCACACACAACACAACAACCATAATTGAGCCATTACACCGCATCAATGCATTCCGAAACGCCCCTAATTAAACATTTATTATCACGCTTTACATTTACAAATATCTGTGAATTTTAATTTTTTTCTTATAGTGAAACAGCAGCCGCCCATTCAGTTCAATGCTTAAATATAGCGCTAATATATGTAAACAATTTTATGAATATTCAATTAAATTGACACTGACACCCAGTTCGTTTCATTATTAATGATGATTCCCACAGTCTGCATGCTTTGCCACCATGCTGACAACAGCTGTCAGTGGGTACAGTATAAATATATAAAAATAATCAGCAATCCATTTCAAAAATTTCGTGAAATACATTTTGTAAATTCGCCATTTAGTTTGTGTTTGCAAACTGTGAATTTTCATTATCAATTTTAAATTAGTGCCTATATTAAATGCCTACATTAAATTTAATAAAAGTTTTGTAAATAAATAGAATTGTTCAAGTTTTATTAAAAAAAAAGTACAAAAGAATTTTAGAAAGACACATTCCGAATAAATTATTTGAATTAAATGATTTCAAATAGTAGGGAGTAGTAGGAATAGTAGAGAATATTTCATATAATACAATATTTTCACTAAATTTACAACAAAGATTGTTTAAATTACGTTTCCCACTATACCCCAGGAAATATTTCCCACTTTACCACAATATCGCATTTTGAACATAACTTAAGCGCAAAGTTAAATTATTTGCAAAACCCGTTTGTATTTCAAAAGATATTAAAATATCCGACCATTTTAAACATACCGTCTTAATTAAAAATTTTAAAAGATTCTCACTTTTTATACCAAACATCATCAAAAAAAACGAGTTGGGAAAGTTTGGTCACATGGGACGGATTTTTATAGTCGGTCGGGCCCGACTATGGAATACCCTACACCTTTGGTGGGGATATTAATGTGTAATATTTAATTGTATATCTTAATTTTAAAGTTCCTAATTATGCTGAACTCCATCACCCACAGAATATTATTTACATATCAGAAAAGTATCTTATATCCCCATAATTTAAAAAATTAATATAAAAGTATAAAATAACTTATAAAAAAATTTAGAAAAACAAAAGTAGGCCTACATTTAAAATTTTGTTAGCCAAATATTTCATAAATTTGATTTTAATAATTTACGGCTAAAATTTTCACTATGAAAACCCGGAAAATAATTTAAAAAAATTTTTGGACCACTTGTTTTAGGTGAATTCTAACAATACGTTTTAAATTTTATAAGTATATCTTGAATATTTGTCGAGTTATTGATTCCTAACGAGTTATATAAAAGAGACTTGTATGGGAGGTGGGCGTGGCTGTTGACCGATTTGGCTCATTTTCAAACTCAGTTCCTACTTTTGGCTTAGACATATTTCATCGCATTCTGACCAGAATTTCTCAAGTTTCCTCGTATACGGACACCAAGACAGACGGATATAGCTAAACGGACTCGGGTAGTGATGCTGTTCAAGAATACATATACTTTTCATACCGGTCACGCCTTCTAAGGGGCGTTACAATATCTGCACAAACTTAATATACCCTGTACCTCATAGGTGTAGGGTATATCAATTTATTTTCACTTCTTCTCCAAAAGCAATAAAAGGGTGTTAATTGGGATAAAACCATTGATGAAAAAGTTGATGCCATTTTAAAAAACACTTGACAATTGTTTTTATTTTTCTAAGTACAAAAACATATCCAAAATTGCAATATCCCATATTACCCCATGTCCCACTTTACCCTAGGCTCCCATATTACAAAATTCCGAGAATATATAAAATAGAAATATTTGACACAGAAATAAATAATCGACGTAAATATATCAACCGATATTAATTGCATTCATTAATAAATCCAGTAATGAAATTTTCTAATTTAATGAAAACTTTTGTTATTCTTCGTTATATCAGCAACTACATCTGCTAATATGATTATTTGTATGTCAATGCAGCAAATTAATTGGTCGGCGTAATTTCAGCAATTACATTTGCTAAAACTGCGCCGACTAAATTATTTGCTGCATTGACGTAGCAATATTTATATTAGCGAACGCAATTGCTTATATAATGAAGAATAGTACAATAGAACAAATATTTTCATTAAATTAGTGAATTTAATTGCTGGATTGATTAATGAATGCAATTAATATAGGTTTCTATATTTGCGTCGATAATTTTTTCTGTAAATTCAATATTATCACATTGATTTCTGAATACTCAACTCAAAATTTCAAAATGTTTATATTAAAAACAAAATTCTTACATTGAGGCATTAAATAATTCGTTAAATAAAGGAATAAATTAAAGTTAAACTTTTAAGGGATTATATAGATTAAAGGGAATAAACTGAATTATTAAATGGTAAAAAAAATCGAAATTATTTACGTTTATTCAGAAAAAGAGTATTTTGTGAAAGAGTTTAGTCAGTAAAATTGAATTTGGTGAAGAATATATCAAATTTATAATTTCTAAATTATCCCTTTATATTCAACTTCAAATGGTAAAAGAAATTTATCTAAACTATTTTACCATTCTCCTAGATATTGTTACGATATCATTGCGCGATGTAGTAGAATTCAAACGATATCGGACACTTTCTCTTAGTGTTAACAAGAGTCAAATTGCCTGTACATTTTAGGTAGATATCGATCTGTACCGTCAGTTTTCTTGGAACAATATATTTTACGAAATCGATATAGAAAAGTGAAATAATCATTGTTTGTAAAATATTGCGTTATCGATGTGATAAATCTTTATATATCGTATTTTCCCATAAAATATGAATGAACGAGAAATTTTACAAATTTAGAAGCGATAAACATGGGACAGATGGAACTTTTATTTTATTGAAATTAGTTTGAGAGAACTTGAAGGCATCGAAGTTCTTCGAGATCTCGCAAACTGGAAATGTAATAAAAACATCCCAATACATTTATACAAATTAACATGAAATGATTAAATTCACCATGGAAACGCCTATCATTTTATCAAAATCTTACATTTTAAATGCCTATACTATTACTAAAGTTAGCCATTATATACGATTGTCAAGGGTGGTCAAGAGTCTAATTAAATTTAAAGATCCGGAATTTATTTCTTAATAACTTTGACAATTATTTGCCCTGTTCTGACACTGAAATGGATAATACAAATATTTACAGTGTAGCCCTGCTCAGTGTGTTATCACATTCAATAGCTGTTTATTAAAATAATATTTGTTATTATTATTATTACTGAGGCTTTTCACACTGTGTACAAGATTCATTTATTGTTGTACCATTTTTGAAATGTTTTGTGCTTTTGACCTACTAAATAAATAGATAGCTGATCAACGAGTCAATCAGTTATTAGTCAGAATTCAAAGTAGGTATTTTGTTATTATTGGTATACAGTGAAAAGTATTACATTAAGAACTGTTCTATATAAAACTAATAAGATTGATCTACAATATTTTGAGAAGTTCATATCCAAAACAAAATGTATTCATCTCTGCCTAATAGCCCTATTCTGGCACGAGTCACAAATTCAAATCAGTCACAATAGTGCGCATTATCACAATTTCGTATACTATTAATTTGTAATCATGAATTCGTTTTAGTTTTAAGAACAGAGTTTCCTGTAATTCCACTTTTCTAAAGTTTAAGTTGTAATATGTCATATTTTAAAGTAATAACTTACATTTCTCAAAAACTTACAAAAATATTTATCAAATTAATAATTTATAATTTTTACATTTTCTTTACAGAGTTTGTTGATCCAAAATCAACTACATATTTGTATGATGTACGTGTAGATACTTTGAACACACCCACACACTCGAATTGAAATTGACTCGAATACTAATAAAAACGAATCCTGCCAGAACCAGTACTCAAATCATTAAATTTAAGTATTTCCCAACGATTAAAAACATTAAGCCACATTCAAAATGAAAGACCCCGGCAAGAAATCGTGTATTAACATGAGCCTTATATCGCTGAAAGTTGTCATCTTTTTTGTCATTAGCGGTGAGTAATACTACAAAATATTTGAATACAATATGTAAATTTAAAATAAAATTCTTCATTCTTGTTGCAGGCATCACTGCCTTACATCTACTACATGCCACCAAACCATTGCAACTCGGTCTGAATTTTGAGGAATACCGCAAAATCAGCATAATTGCACCCTTTGTCTCAATACTAGGACCACTGTTGGCCGGTCCACTGGCTGACCGTCTTGCCGCCAAGAATTCGAATAATTATGGACGCGTGCTGCGCATACTCACCGCCATTTTCCTCATTGTTTCGGCTGTCATTTATGCCTTCCTGTTTGCCATACCGGAAGTGCATCGCGAGGAGGCACGTCGTCCGCTAGTGAGTTTCGGTTGCGATGCCAATGGCGCCATTGTCTTCCAGGAACGTTGCTCCGCCGAATCGGCATGTCATCACTGGAAGGGCAAAATCGGCAGCGTCAATTTGACACGTTGCACTTACACCTGTCAGAATCCCACCCAGTATGAAAATCTTTATACACCCTGGTTGGAGAATGTGCCGACACCATCACCATCTACCGAACATAGTTCGGAATTTGATTATGAGGAGGAATCTGCAGCGGTAACTGAAAGTTTGCGTTCGAAACGTGCAGCAGCCAATGCCGCTTCATCATCATCATCGGTCGTAGAGCAACTGTCTGCCGAGTATGGTGGCGGTGAGTTATTGAGTGCTGAGGACCATCAGACGCTTAAACGTGCTGCTCGCGTACAACGTGAAATTAAGCGCAAAGTGTACGTGGAACCGCCGCATTTGTGTCTCACCGAGAAGAACGAAAATGGTGAGGACATCGTTAAAAACTGTCACGTGTACACGGCTGATACCAGTAATATTGTGGTACACTCGGTGTTAAGAGCGGCGACCAATATTGAGAATGATACGCACAGTGCGGAGTGGTGCAGTTATCCTTTGGGTAAGTTGTAGGAAGAGGCGGCAATTCTTATATTCGGGTTTTTAAATATAATCTTCCATTTGATGGTATCATTTCAGTTTAATTACTAACTCTTCTCATAGGGTCTGTAATAACCCTAGTCGCATTATAATAGTATATTTTGAGAGTTTTCTAATGTTTAAATTTAGTTTGCTAAATGTTCCAAGATTAATTTCCGTAGTCCAGTATCAATTACACAGAAAAAAAACATTCATCAATATGATGAATTTATTCATGAATATTATTAATTTTTTCACCAACTAACAGTTTTATCACAAAGATTCCACCGTTCATTAAATGACATATTGATGAATACATTCATTATATATATGAAATTATTCGTACTATCGAACATCATAGTGAAGAACGAAATATTCAATACAATGAATTTGAATTGTCATATTGATGAATTTGTTCATAATATATATGAATATACATTATTTTACGAAATAAAAAAAAAAAATTGTTTTTGGAAAATAATTTTAAAAAACGTGTTGTAAAAATTTTATTGAAAAAATAAAAGAAAAAAAAAATTTTTTTTTTTTAAATAAATTTTTGTTTCGAAAAAAATGTTTTTAAAAATAATTTTTTTTGTGAAAAAAAAATGTTTCGAAATAATTTTTTTTTTTCGAACGAAAATTTTTTAAAAATATATTTTTTGAAAATTTAACTTTTTATTAATAAAAAATTGTAATTATAAATAAATGTATTATAAAACATTTTAGAAATAACATACAAGAACTACTTGAGAACTGAGAAGTACGGAAAAAAATGAACGAAAAATAAATATTTTGATTGAAATTTGGTTTAATGAACAGCATTCTTCAATATGAAGTAAAATATGTTGTATTTTATGTTCTTGTTCATTAATATGATGAAACGTATTCTTTACATACAGTTCATCATATTGAAAAACACTTTTTCGACAGTTACCAAGCGTTCATCATATTTATGATTGCATTCATAACATTGATGTCGTTAGTTATTAATATTATGAAAGGTTCTTCAATACAATAAATCATGGTTGGAAGAACGGAATTCATCAATATGATGTACATTTTTTTCTGTGTATGTTCACGGTTTACTTAAGCATTATTTATCATATCATCGTAATCTTATCTCGTATTTTTTGCAAATAAGCTCTATTGTTCGAATAAGAACTAGAATTAGACGTAATCACTCTTTAATTCCCACATTGATTTGCATACTTTATAAAATCGTTTGAATTTTCAGATGGTTTCCAATGCCACATACCTCTCGAACAGGTGAACTACATGGTGCAGCTGAAGAACGGTAGCGTCTGTAAACCAATGATTGAATGTCAAGTGATTGATCCGTATGACAGCAAGGGCAGTGTGCTGGCCGACAGCCAATGCATTAGAGTAAGTAGAAATCATTGAAGGAGTGACAGAATGAACGATAGATCAACAGACAGACGCTCTGACCGTACGAGCAACCTACTTACTGTGTCGACAATTCCAAATGGATGGTGTTTGCTACCTTTTACATTCTTCCCCACACATTTAAATACATCTCTCTCTCTCTTTACTTATAGACTACCGGCGACCTGGAAACCACAATCGTTGGCTACACCATCATCCGACTACTTGGCGATATTTTCCCGATGGCAGCGCTTACACTGCTCAACACTGCCATCGTCATTGCCGTGCGTGAGACCTCCGCAGGACGTGGCGAGGTCTGTCGTCAGTATGTCTGGGGTGCCATCGGTTATGTACTGCTCTTTTCACCATTGGAGTTATTCGATAAGGACATCGAACAAGATGCCCCAATTGCTTTACTTATCGTGGTTATCGTCTGCTTTGTAGTGGGTGCACTCGTTCTACTAGTGGCCACCCAGATGCCATTAAGTCCACCCGAATGGTGGTGGCACACCAAAACTGGCATGTTGGTCTATCCGATGTCGGCCATTCGTCGCTACAGCCCTGAGATTATTGTGCTGACGCTGGTGTCGATATTGTTTGGCACATTCTGGAGCAGCATTCACAGTTTCCTGAAGTGGACCATCGTCGATGAGTATGCCGTGACATATTCCGGCCTCCTTCTCGTGTTGGTGCTCTTCTTCAATGTGGACAAATTCATTGAGTACTGCGGACATTCGAACATCTTTATTGCTGGTTTTGCCATGTTCATTATTCGTTTTACGGCGATGACGAGTAAGGATACCCAATGGTTGACCATTCTGATGGAAGCGATTGAGCCGATGGTCATTGGTGTTGTCTGGATTACGATTATTCTGTATATGCGACATGCAATGCCCAGGAAATTGACGGCTACGGGACAGGCAATCGGTGTACTGGCCTTCTTTGGAATTGGTAGGTTTTGCACAGATGAAATGGTCCATAGAATTAAGTTGATAGTCGGTCGTACTATGTACGACCGTGTAAGGGTCATTGCAGGATGTTGTATGTCTAACCACATGTGGTCACTTGATTGAGACGAGACGATGGTGGGAGATGATATTTTTGTGATGTTTGCAAAACTATCCGACATCCTTGCCAAGCTGGCTCTGGCCAATTGTGGCAAATTAAAATTGAACCATTTAAAATTTAATTGAGTGAATAATGTAATTTTTGGCACAAGCAAATGAATCAGACATTAATGTGATTCTTTGTAAACCTGTTCAATCATTTACAAATTAATTGAGAGGTTAGATTTTAGAGATGTGGAAGTTAAAAAGCAGAAAATTAATACATTTTCGTTAATAAGGTTCACTTATAGGTATATATCTCATATAACAATAAAAAGTGGAAGGTTTTTATGCTAACGAACCAAGTCAATTTAGTTCTGGAACCAACATTTAGTTGGTACAACTATTTAGTACACCTAACCATCGGAATATACCACGACTCGGCGTCATCAGATGTCTCGAAGTTATTTCGAGATGAAAGCCAATCTCAATCTTATATTAAATCAATTTTTTAGAATCAAGTCTAACCACAGTTATTATAGAGATATTAATTTTTCTAAATTTTGGATTTCGAATTTATTTATAGAGTTTAAGTTAACACGCATTTCAATATAACTTCGATTTGACGGTTCAATATCTGCGCTCAGAATGATTTAAATGTTACGGCCAATTCCTCCCTGCATAATTATTCGTCGTAAATTTTTCATCGACAATTCTTCTACGTCAGTTTTTCCACTCTGACATCAGGATCAACAAAGACTTAAATGGTTTTATGGGTTACGAGCAATTCTTGCCTGGGATATTCATCCTTGCTAATTCTTCATCGTCAGTTGTTCTTCGACTGTTTTGCCCTTGTGACTTCAGGATCATTTTAAACAAAGATTTAAATGTATTTACGGGTTACGTAAAACTATTCTCAGGACAATTCTGCCCTGACAATTCTTCCATGATAATTCATCCCTGGACAAATCTTCGCTGAACAATGCTTCGTCGAAATTTTAAACTCGTCAATTCTTTTTCGATCAAGAGACAATTCGACAATTCTTTCCCGGAAAAATAAACTACGATATTATTATTTTCCAAATACTTATGTTCGGACAATTCATTCCCGAAACCATTCTTCCCGCAGGCGATTCTTTCCAAAAGTATTTAAATAATTATCATATAGTTTTCCGGTTTTTCGAAGCATTTGTGGTAATGAAATACATGTTTTCTATGGTCAAATATATGAAATTTAATTGAAATTCGAGATTTTTAAAAAATTAAGAATTGTTATTTTGATTGGTATTATAATAAAATCATCTATAATGCTTGTGATAACTGTATACATAACTGTCCACTTCTCATCCCGACTCAAAGATTTCTCGAAAGAAATTTGATCTCGTAGCATTGTCGCTTCTAATTTTTAAAATTTCGTACACGAATTTTAAGGAGAGTATACGATATTTAAACATTGATCACATCGATATCGCAATATTTTTCAAAGCAATCTCGAACTTTGATTATTCTTTTCTTCGATATCGTTCCGATTTCGAAAAATCTAACTACCAAGTAGGTTCAATTTGACGTTCCATATATTCACATTGATCTCGTAACGTTATTGAAACAAACCCAGTCTGCCATGTCTCGGATACATTCGATGCCCCGAAGCTTTCTCGGATAACTCAAATTCTTTGACAAGATACGATATTTAAACATTTATCGCATCGATATCAGAATATTTCTCGAAGCTATCTCGAACATTGATTATTCTTTTATTCGTTATCGTTCCGATTTCGAAAAATTATTCGTACGGAGAAGATTCCGATAGACCGCATCGATATCTACCTACCAAAAAGGTCCACTTTGACGTTCGATATCGTTATGATAACCGGTCCAATATCGTCTGAAATCTCCATGTACTCACATTGATCTCGTAACGTTATTAAAACGAACGCAGTCTGCCATGTCTCGGATACATACGATGTCTATTTAAATATTTATCGCATCGATTTCGCAATAGTTTTCGAAGCTATCTCGAACATTATTCTTTTATTCGATATCGTTCCGATTTCGAAAAATTTTTCGAACGTAGAAAACTACGATAGACCGCATCGATATCTACCTACCATATAGGTCCAATTTCACGTTCGATGTCGTTACGATAATGGGTCCGTTATAGTGTGGTATCTCCATATACTCGTATTCATATACTTACGATATTGAAAGGGGTTAAAATACTTATTTCAGTCTAATTTCTTCTGGAAATTTGTTTATAAAGTGTATAGTTGACTGCAATCAACATTTATGATTGCTGTAATCAGATCTCATTTGTAGCAGACATGTTAAACAGTTATTAAAAATTAAAATTCATTCAGTTTTCGATCAATACCATCGAATAACTAAATTTTGTCACTGCATTATTATCACTGAAACTTAGAATGAGCTCGGTTTCCATAATGAGATTTCGTATCACAAATTTCCAAAATTGAACACACAATACTCTGTACTAATATAATTGATTTTAATTAAATTTCTCATTCCACTTGCACTTTCATTTCAGGTAAGGGTTGCGGTGCATTAATCGGTTTGGCGCGTGACGAAAAGATGCCCGAATTGGAGGCAGAAACCATACACCAGTGGCTCGCGGTGGCGGCCTGCATTATTGCGCTGATCTACTTCATCATCTACAATTTAATATTGGCGCCACGCTGTGCGGCCAAACCGCAACACGTGGACGAAATGTTCGCCGGTTCGGCGTCACAAACGTTCAACGGTGGCGCAGCGGACAGCAGCACCAGCGGTGTCGGTGGTGCCAATAGTAATGGCGCCGCTCTCAATGGCAATGGCAGTAGTTATTCACCGCTGCGTGTGTATCACAATGAGAGGGGGAAGAAGGGACAATTTAGATTTTAAATAAATTAATTAAATATTTATAATGAGTTATAATTGTAATGAACAAAACACAACAAAACAGAATCGAACACAAAAGTAATTAAATGTAAATGTAAACAAGCAGTTGCAGCAGCAGTTCACACAAACTCACTCAAAACACATACACAAAAAGAAAATACACACACACAAACACACAAATGAATAAATAGCTATTAATGCCTGAGCCTATATTTGCATGTCAACTACTACTCGACCGAACTATACGGCATTAGTTAGTTTTTTTTATAAATGATATATATATTTTAAGTAATAACTAAAAATGTTTTTTTTATGTTTTTTTTTTAATTTTATTTAATAAGTGTACCTATGCATACTATTTACAGCGAGCTGAACATCTAAATACAAATATAAAAAAACACGAACAAAACTTTATAAAAATAAAACAAACAAAAAAATGCTATGAGATATTAAATTGTTATTTTTTAAATCAAATACAAACATGTTTAATTAAAAATCTGTGTATGCAAATTCAATATTTTTTTGTTTTATTGGGTTGGGTATGGAATCCAACATACGAAATTCATCATGCAAAATTGTGAAGTACAAATTCCAATCATCCAGACGAAGTTATTGAAATAATGAACAAAAGGTCTAAAAAATAGTCAATATGAACTATTTCTAACTGAAATTGAGAATGTTTCAAATGAACTTGAGATTTTTCATTTGAAAATGAGCAAACTCCAAAATGAAATTAAGATTTTCCAACTGAAATTGAGAAAATTCCAAATGATATTGGGGGTTTTAAAATTGAAATTGTAAAAATTTTAAATGAAATTGCGATTTTTCAATTGAAATTGAGAAAATCTTATAGGAATTTCGTATTATTCCATTTTAAATTAAGAAAACTCGAAATTGACATTTTTCATTTGAATTTGAGTAAATTTCCAAAATTGATATTGAGAAAATTTAAAAAATAGATATTTTAAAAATGTCAAAAATTTATATTGAGAAAATTTCTTATGAAGTTATGATTTTTTCCATTTCAAATAGAGAAAATTTCAAATGAAATGAATATTTTTCATTTGAAATGGATAGCTTTCATTTGAAATTTAGATTTTTTCATTTTAAATTGCGAAAATTTCATATGAAAATTAAATTTAAAATTAAGAAATATCCAAAGATATTGAAAATTGTCTTTTGAAATTGTGTATAAAGCTTGAATCACACAATTGATTAAACGCCCAAACGTTAACGACAATATTTAAATACTTTTAATAACAATCGTGTGATATCACAATTTTCTATACAAATCTCAATTACATTTGAAATTTTCCTAAATCAAATGTAAAAGTCCCAATAATATTAGAAAAAGTTTTCCAATTTTAATGGAAAATCTCAATTTGATTTGAAATGCTTTCAATTTTAAATTAAAAGCTAACAATTTCAACTAGAAATGCATTATAAAATGTATGATACAACCACATATTGTTTTAACAGTTTGAATATTATTGAACTAATGGTATGCATACTATTGATCAAATTTAATAGTATAAATAATTTGAAATGATTTCAATTTCAAACGAAAAGCAATCAATTTGAAATAGAAATACATTATAAAATGTATGATACAACCACATATTGTATTAACATCAATCATATTCATCAAATTTAATAGTATAAATATTTTTTTTCATTAATTTACTATGTTTTTTTCATAAAACTAATTTTTTTATTTTCTTAAATGGAAAAATGTGTATTTTGTATTGAGAATATTGAGAATATTTGCTCAAGGTCTTGCCAGATACAAAGTGCTATGTACTGGGGAGTGAATTAAGAATAGTCAGAAAAACTTAATAAGATTTGTTAATGGTTAATTTAAAAAAAACTCAATATGTTTAGATTTGCCACATTTTATTTTCAAATTAAATTTTGGCGGGTGAATTTTGTGATGCTCCCCAATTTTTAAATTCAGAATTTTGTTAAAAGTTGGGTTTTTTGTGTTAAATGCATTGAAGACGTAGCCGCGGTAGCTCAGTGGTTAGTGCGTTGGATTGCGAGCCGAAAGGTCCCCGGTTCAAGCCTGTACTGGGGCTAACAACATCTTTTCATAAAAACATTTTTCTATACCGCGCTACCTCTCGTCAGTAAATGGCAAACCTACGAGAGTAAAACATTGCCTATGAAAAGCTCTCACCCGCCGTTCGGATTCGGCAATAAACTGTAGGCCCCACCACTTTGAGTACAAATATAACACGCACAGCTCAAAATGGTGAGAGATCTCGGCCGAAGTTCTTATAGAACTGTAGTGCCATATTGAAGAATGAAGCATTGAAGACGATGATTTTGTGTTGCTCCTCAAAGTCATAATTTAACTCATGTCATTTACAAACAACAAATAATTTAAAATATGTTATTTTCATTCAAAGAAATGAACTGTGAACAGTTTAATTGGATTATAGTAGGTTTAATTGGATCATAGTAGGTTTGAATTTTGGACATGTGAACTTTAAAATGTCAGAATTTTGTTATTTAATGGATTTGATATGTCAAATGGATTATTCAACGATTGGTGCTTTGTAGTGTCATCGTATTTTTACAATTCAGAATATTATGAAAATGCAGAAAAGATTTGCGAGCATAGATTTTGTGGTAATTCGCTTGTATTTAAGGTATGAAATGAAAATTTTATTGATTTCTCTATCGATCACTTTCTCGTAACGACATCGAGCACAAAATTCGACCTACACTAAAAATAAAAAGTACGCTGTTAATAGTAAATTCTGAACTTTAGCAAACTTTAAATTGCATTTACAAGAACAATTTATCTACACCCAGAAAAAAATTCCCTCAAATCCCATTAAAATTGGTCAATAGGACAATAATTGATTTAATAGTATACAAAATATAAATCTTCTCATATAAACTCAATGGCAATGTCATGGTATTTTCTAGTATTTAATGGTATTTTCCAATTAAAATAATAATTTATCCTATTGACAATTTTTAATAGTAAAAAAATATTATTTATATAGTATTTTTTTCTGGGTGTATTGCAAATAAATATGGAAATGTTTTAGCTCCATACAACATATTTCTTTAAATCTAACCTATTTTTCTTGTAATCAAAGAAAATTTTCTTTAAATCAACGATTCTTTCTTCAAATAAAAAATGTGTTTTTCAGTAAAAGAATTATTTTCTATGGAGCCATTTTACTTCAATTAGATAAATATTTTTTTCAGTGCATACTTTTATATGCAATATCGAACTGTTTTTGCTAGGAATCCCTGCTGTTCATATTGCTAGTGTAGCTAACATGCAATAGATGAATACGTCTATAATTCGTAGACATTTATTCGAAAACATTTTTATTTAAATCAAATATCAACAAGAGTGAAATAGTGAAATGGAGGTAGAAGATAAAAAAAATGAAGGAGAAAGTAAAATAAAATATTTATTTGTAAACACACATAAGATAAAGAAATACAATAATATTGTTACGAAAAAGGGCAATTTGCCCCACTGTGCAAGCATTCAACAATAATAAATGAGACGCATGACAATTCAGCGCACTAAGCAATGTGTTAGAAAGAGTTGGAAGATTAGCACATTAAAACACATGAGGGCGAATGAGAAGCCAATAGCATGCGTCATTCACGAAACGAGTAGAAGGTTCTCGAAACAAGTCGAAGCTTATCGAAACGTGTCGAACTGATGCATGCAGTATATAAGGGAGCCGCATCTGAGGTACAGCACTTCAGTAGTGATTGTAAAGTGGTCGAGTGCATCTCGTGTGATACATGACAGGTTAAATTGTGGACATGCAGCAGTTGTTAGAATTTATAATTAGTAAAGTTGTTAGTTAATGTGAATGTGTTGTAATTTAAACCAAACATAAGTGTGTTTTTATTTTGTACACAATCCAGCGATACAAACTCATAGAACAGTTTTCCGTATACTGAATTTTAGTAACAATATATAAAGAAAAGTAAAATAAAAAAAAATTAAATACAGAAATATTTTTTTTTTGTTTTCTTTTTATAAATTCGAAAATTAGTTAAAACAGCTAAAACTGTCTGCTCTAATAGCATAAAAAAGTTGTCTTAAACAGCAAACTGTCATTTGCTGGTTTAGCGAAATCCGTCGCATTCCTCTTTTCAGCAAACAATTTTGCTATTTTAGCAAACTTTTTTTGCTATTTTAGCAACTTTTTTTTGCTACTGCTACAGACTTTTTATTTTAAGTGTACATTGTAAGTAGATATGTATACGTTCTGTTGGAGTTTCCTCGGTACAAAAAATTATTTGAAATCGATTGAAATTGAAATAATTATAAATAATTTGTTTTTCTATAATTCAAATTCCGGGATGCCGTAGTAGACATACCTTGTCGATGGCATGTATCGCTCCAGTTAAAAATACCTCCTAGCTTTTGAATATACAAAAAATGGAATAGGTATTTTTTTTTTGTTATTTGCAATTAAAATAATGCGTATTAAAATAATTCGGTAAATGATTAAATTACCATAATTAAAATTATTAATTTAAAAAATTCCAAGAACATTGAACAAAAACTCGGATGAAGCTTTTTCTAAAAAAAATACAAATCATTTAATTTGCCATTATGCAAATCGCATTATATTTTATTTGTGGAAATTAAGTCTTTATTTAAAAAAATTTGCTAAGTTGCATGAGAATAATTTTGTTCGAGTTTCTATGCAAATATTAATAATTTAATTAATTTTTTGAAGTGCCAATAATAATGATTTGTTCCTGAAATTTAAATAGTTTTTTGAACGGTAATTAATTAATATTTTGTAATATATGAAATACGGTGTTTTTTTATTTTAATATCTATAATCTTGCAAATATATATAAAATCGCTTTATTTACGCTATTAAAATTTATAGCTTGTAATACATATATTTGGTATTTGTGTAAAAACATAAAATAATAAAAAAAAAACAAACCCGATCAAATATTCACCATCTGTACAGAAATAAATTTCATATTTGCGCTATTTATTAATGCAATTAAAATGCATAAAATCAATTAGGCGTATAATTAAAACAAATTTTATATAATGCTTAATGTATATTTAAGTGCAAAGAGAAATATTTATATATCGTAATGTTTGATTTAATTAATATATAAATTAAAATTATGTCAATGCAATAAATATTGTGCGGCTAAGTCAAACAAATTATAATTAAATTAAATTAAATAGTTTCTTTGTTAACAAGTCAGCATTTAGAACGTAAAGTTGTTCTTTATAAGCACTATAGAGTGGCGCCATCTCGGAGGCAATAGCAGCACTTTGTGCAAGTTCTTTGTCTTGCCGATGTTGTGTGGCTGTGTGTTGTCGTTGTTTTTGCTCTTCTCTTTTCCGTTATGATTTCTTTGAGTTTTAGTAAACGAAAGCTCTTCATTTTGGCTTTTCGTGGTTACAATAACAAAAAACTCAAGCACTATAGCGCGTAAGCAGCTTTTTTTATATAAATAATGCCATGAGCAGCGTGGGAGAATGGTAAATATTTTACTGAGTAAAGAATTAGGGACTTGAGTTTAAATTTGTATGAGAAGACAAATTTATCTATAAAACATAATAATTTTAAATTAATAGAGCATTAAGTCAATATTTTATTAAAGGGTTTTTCAACAGGGACGCTACAAAAGAAGAGCGACAGGGGCAGCAAACGACGTCATATTTCTTGCCGCTCTTTTGACATTTCTCTTCAGTAAGGTTTGCCATTTTATGATGGAAAGATATACGAATTCGAATTTCGGTAGTAAATTTTAATAATTTCGTCTCGTTTTTGGCTCGTGAAATGGCAAACCTTACTGAAGAGAAATGTCAAAAGACCGGAAGGAATATGGCGACGTTTACTGTCCCTGTCGCTCTACTTCAAAAAAACTTTTGCAGCGCTCTTATTGAAAAAACCCTTTAGTAAATCAAAAAATTCAGAGATCAGTAAATGGAAATGATTATAAATTTAAATAAACAAACCATTAATAAATATATGAATAATAATATAAATATTCCTATAAATAAATTAATAAATCAGATCTATTTAGGATGGGAAATTTTGAAATAGCAAATTTTGATAGTTGAAATTTTGGAGAGGGTGCCAAAACGCTCTTAAATCGGTTGAAATTCATTATATTCAGAACCACACTACCGATTTTAAAAATTTTAAAAATGTTGTATAGAGAATTGTTAAGAGAATTTAAGTTTTGAAATTGGTTTTTTAAAATAGTTATGGAAATACAAATCAGTAAAGTTGAGATTTTTTCATGAAATATTGCAAAAAAACTCAAAAGTTATCCAATTTTAAAATTTCTATTGTCTAAATTTCTATTTAAAGAAAGTATGCCTCGTTGAGAAAATATTTTTTAGTTTTAAGTAGAGATGGGCGCGGCGCGTGCCGTGCTTTTTTCGTGTGAAGCCCGATAATCGGAATTCGTGCGTGCAAATCTCCAGTTGTTGTCATGCCCGTGGGTGTCCGTGCCTCTTAAATTAGGCACGCGCCCATTAAAGATTTTTTTTAGTTTCTACTCCAATTTAAAAAAATCCTTTGCTTCCAGCATCAGAAAATAAAAAAAATGTATTTTAACCAGGGACAAACTCACTTTGAAATATCGGTGTCGGTTCCACACATTTTTTAATAATGGTTCCGATTCCGGTTCTTTGCGGTCCCCAACAGATTCCTATTCCGGAGAGATTCCGATTTAGAGAATAAAAAAATAATAAAGTTAATTTTTGAATTATTTATGATAAGGGAACATAAAGAACCGGTACCGGAACTGATTTAAAAATGTATGAAACCGGAATCGGAACCCAAATATATTTTTTGGTTGAAACCGGAATCGGAAACGCTATTTTTTAAATATTGTAACGAGAACCGGCATCGATATTTCAAGGGTTTTATCCAACTCTGGTACCGCAAAGAACCGGAATTGTAAACGGAACCATTTTGATTTTTGAAACCGGAACGGAAATAGGAGCCGTCATTAAAAAATGTGTGGAACCAGAATCGTAGCTCATACAATTTTTGGTTGAAACCGAAATCGGAAACGCTATTTTAAAATCTTGGAACGAGGACCGGTACCTATATTCTAAAGGGTTTTAGACCCTGTTTATAATATTATTTTTCTCGTTTTGCCTAGTTTTTCATGTGATTCCGTGCTTTTTTCGTGTTTTGTCGTGCTTCTTCGTGACTTTCTATTTCCCGTGTTTTATCGTGCTTCTCGTACGTGTCTTTAAATTTAGTCGTCGGGCTCGTGCACGTGCGTGTCACCTATCGGGGTGCCCGTGCCATCAAAAACAGGCACGCGCCCATCTCTAGTTTTAAGGACATGAACCTGATCTTTTTTAAATCATCCCTATTATTAAACCTGCTATGACGGAATTAGATACATGTAAAAGAGGTAGTATATTTAAGTTATTTAGTGAGATCTTTTCGGGAAATGAGCGGACAAACAAAGTTTTATAAATTTTTTTTTGTTTAATTGTCAGATTGTTAAAAAATTCACACAGTGAGAAAATCTTCAATAAGTTTGTATTTAAAATTAGCAAATAATTTATTGCCATCAATGTAAACATAATTTTTAAGATAAAAATTAAACCCATATCATTATTGTCTAATAAAAATTCGATTTCCTGTTCTTTGCCAAATGCATTAAAATGTGGACCACCGTCAGAAAGAAAATCTTGCGAAAAATACGCATATTAAGCGGTATACCGTAAGTCACAATGCTAATACTCTCCACAAGTTCGCGATGTAACAAAGTTTCGACCTAAAAATATAAAATTTAAAAAACACACATCAAAAAAAATGTTTGTATTTTCACACACTTACCATGCGATCAAAAGCCTTGCAGTAGTGAGTCAACTGAAAATTCCAAAAACTTAGGGACTGTTTTGATTTCCAGCGGATTAGACCAAAGATATAACAGTAAAAGGCTATATTGAGGCAGCCAACCAAAACGTGGCACAAGCCGTAAAACTCAAACTCAGCAGGCAACTGGAGGCAAACGATAATAATATGATCGATCCAGAAGATGATTGTTGTAACAATTTGAAAACGAAAACACCGATTAAAGCGTATCGAAAGACTAAACAAACGCGTTCTAATTGCAATCAGTTGTTTCAACTGTTGGCACATTTCAGAGACTTGCACTTCCTGTGAGATGTGCAGTATACAAAGATGCAACTGGTCGTAGCATGCAATTAGCACAATAAAGAATATAACCATTGCCATACCTACAATATTAAAAATCACATATGTCAAGAACATAGATGCTGCGGATATCATTTCAGGAAGCGTGACTGCATGAAATTGGAAAATAAGTATTGAACTCAACGGACAGCAACATGACAGCAGACATAGTGTCAGATGTGAGAAGTCAAACAAATTGTAGTTTTTTGCAAGTGTACGTATTTCCGGTAGAATGCAACCAAATTCATTTAGAAGTCTGCGCAGCAATTTTAGTTTTACGAATTTATAGAAGTACGAGAATACACACAGAGAAATTTTCAAAAATGAAGCAAAAATTATTAAATTATCGGGCAGTTGAAACACAGCTAATGTAAACAGCAGAAAAATTACGACGTGGTTTACATGTAGTAAATTACTGTAGAATCTTAGATGGTAATTTCCGCTAAAACTATTATGTTTCACATGATTATTAAAGCTTGGTAAACCGCACAGTTTTAGCAAAAAAGTTAGGATTCGATAGAGTAGTATAACGAAACGGTTCTGCAGATTATAATTCGACATTGTTGAATTGTATTTTATTTTGTATGTCTACGTGGAAATCGTTATCGAAATAAAACGAACAAAGTGTCACCAAGTCACCAAAAATATATTAAAATATTTGCTTGAAATATGGTCCTAAATTATGACTATTATTTTAATTTCTATACTTTAATAATAAGTAGTTCATTATAACTAAAGTGAATTAACATTTTAGGCAACCAATAGAAATGACATTCTCTTGTGATAGAGAATGGCATTTGAGAGCCGAGTGCACTACGAAGGGGTGGGCTTCGCTCGATGCCCGAGTAGAGCGAGCGAACAGACGACCTGGTGGAATCAGGACATGTATTTCCCTCGAAAACTTAACGTTGTAATACATATAAAACATCAAACGGTTCGGTGTGAACCAAAAAAAGAATCAAAAGAAGATGAAATATTTTCATATCCTATTAAATATATCCTACGTTATTGAATTCAGTCGCGGAACTCCAAAGAGGATTTTGAAGCACCTGCCCCAATGTGCGAATTATATTCTATTGTAGGCTGAATGTCGGTAATATAGACAGTGAAGAATGTATTACACCGTTTTAAAAAATCCGAGGCATTTGACTGCGTCTTTCGACACATCAAATATGTGATCATTCCAACGGGGGTAACATTTAAATGATACGCACAGAACGTCAAGAGCAACAGACTCCGCAATATTCTTTGCGCCCATATTAAGGGGAAAGAGAGGTTAATCCAATAATCCACACGGAGATTGATTTAAGGTCACTATTGAGATTTTCATTCATAGTGCCTATTTTACTCTTGTTGAACAAATATGATTGACAAATCTTACTGTCATCTGCAAAGGAATGAATTTGATTCTGGGTCAATGACAATAAATAGCAGAAATATGGACGGGGATAGAACGGATACAGGCGGAACTCTATAATTGAGGGATTGTTGTTCTAAAACAACACCATCCATCTCAACTGGTTCATGTAGATTTCCCCGAAAACTATTACTCCGAAAGACATCTCCCGTAGCCATTTCCCCGAATGACATTTAACTGAAATACACATTTTCCCGAATGAACATTTCCCTAAATGAACATTTCCCCGAATGGAAATTTCCCCGAAACTGACATTTCCCCGAACAACCAAAATGAACCATTACTCGTAAATGGACATTTACTCTAAATTTGGGTGGGAAAAGTGGGCGGAAAGTGAAAAATACCCAAAAAAAGTCACATCCCTGAATGGAAATTTCCACGAAATGGACACTTTCCCAAATGGACATTTCCGCGGAATGGCCATTTCCACGAAAATGCCATTGGTACTTTCTCCCGAAATGGACATTTTCCTAAAAAATAGATGGGCGGAAGTAAAAAGAGACCAAAAACGGCCACTTCCCAGAATGGACATTTCCCCGAATGGACATTTCCCCGAAATAGACATTTCCACAAAATGTGGATGGGTGGAAAGTGATAAAAAGTCCGAAAACGACAACTTCCCCGAATTGAGATTTCCGCGAAAGGGACTTTTCTACGAAATGGACACTTTCTAGAACGGGCATATCCCCGAAAGACATTTAACCGCAATTGACATTTCTCCGAATGGGCTAAAGTGGGCGGAAACTAAACAAATACCGAAAATGGTCACTTCCCCGAATGGACATTTCTCCGAAATGGACACTTCCCAAAATGGATATATACCCGAAATAAATTTTTCCCCTAAATGGAACATCCCCGTATGGATATTTCTCCGAAATACATTTTGCTAAAAGACATTTCCCAGAACGTCTATTCGGGGAAATGGCCGTTCGGTGAAACGTCCATTCGGAAAAATGTTCATTTCGGGAAATGTCTTTCTCGGAAATGTCCATTTGGGGAAGTGTCCATTTCGGGGAAAAGTTCATTCGGGGATGTGGCATTTTTGTGGTTTTTTCACTTTCCGCCCACTTTTCCCATCCAAATTTAGAGGAAATGTACATTTAATGGTTCATTTTGGTCGTTCGAGGAAATGGTAAATGTTCATTCGGGGAAATGTCTTTCGGAGAAATGTCTTCAGGATAATGTCTTTCGGAGAACTGTCCTGCTACGTCGCAACTCGACCCGGAACGCAAACGACCCGGTAGAAAATTCGATATCCATTGATTAAAAAAATTATCGACACCATTGATGCGAGCGCTTCATGTCACACTCGATCAAAAGTCTTGGAATTATCTAGAGCAACAACCGTACTCTCCGCGAAAAGGTGAAAACAATTATTCCACTTTTCGGATTCCACTATTCTGAGACAAGATCTACTCCTATGACGACCATTTTTCGGATTGCTAAGTAATTTGATAGTTTACAAGGTGAAAGTTTATTACGCTTTTCATAAGAAAAAAAGTTATTAGTAATAAAAAGGTGTTATGAAATATTTTCAGATAACCAAAGATGTATATTTACGTTATTATGTGAGTTCTTTTCATGAAATGAACTGACAAATATCATTTAAATGTATTAAAAAGTCGAAGCAGTGAGAAAATCTTCAAAATGTTTGTATTTAAAATTAAAAAATAATTTATTTTCCTCTATGTTAAAATAATTTCAAACAGAAAATGAAAGTTAAACCAATTGAATAATAAAACTCGATTGTCTGTTGTTAGCAAAATGCATCAAAATATAGGCCATCGTCAGAAAGAAAATTTTGCAGAAAAGACGCATATTTAGCGGAATGCCGTAAGCCACAATGCGAACGCACTCCACAAGTTCACGATGTAACAAAGTATCAACCTAAAAATATATAAAATATAAAGGAAACACTCTCCAAAAATGCTGGTCTTTTTCTGCACTTACCGTGCGCTCAAAGTCCTTGCAGTAGTGAGTCAATTGAAAATTCCAAAAACTCTGTGACAGTTTTGATTTCCATTGAAATATATCAAATATGGAGCAGTAAAAGGCTATATTCAACAAACCCACCGAAACGTACCACAACGTCTGCCATTGATGTTCGGAGCTCAAAGAGTGACACATAGACATAATATGACCGATCCAGTAGATAATCGCGAGTACAAGATGAAAACGAAAAAAACGAATAATGCGTATTGTGAGATTAAACAAACGCGATCTGATTGCAATCAGCTCCTCCAAATTTTGGCACATTTCAAAGGCTCGTACATCCTGTGAGATTTGTCGCGTGCAATGTTGCAACACATCATAGCACGCGATTAGCACGATAAAAAGCATAATTATTGCTGTCACAAGAATATTAAAAATCGCATATATCAAAAGCATAAATACGCCGGCAAATATTTGAACCTTCAGATTTCCGCCCGATTCCAAATTGAAAATTAATATTGAACGCATTAGACTCTGTAGTGCCAGCATGCAAAGTGTCAGATGTGAGAAGCGAAAAAAATTGTCGCTTTGCATTAGTATTCGTATGTCCGGTATAATGCAACATAATTCATTTAAGAGACTACGCAGTAAGTCTTCATGTCTGAATTGATAAAAGCGAGAGAATAGACACAGTAATATTTTCGAAAGAAATTGAAAATGAGATAATTTTTTGTCTTCTAAAAACAACATTAACGTGAGCAAAAATATGCCTACATTGATTACAGTTATAAAATAACCGTAATATCTAAAACTTGAATTGCTGGTAAACCTATTATGTTTCGGATGATAAGTGAAACTTTGCAAACCGCACAAATTTAACACCAAAATTAGAATTCTATAGAGTAGTATCACGAAACGGTTTAGTAGATTTTGTTTTGACATTGTAAAATTAATATAGACGTTGTGTCGATGTGGATAACGTAATTGAATGACCAAAATAAAACGCGGCAAATGTCACAAAAATATAATAAAACATTTGCCATACAGTGTCATTTATATAAATTACTAACACTTTAATAATAATGAGGACATTCATACTGGAGTACATAAGCATTTCAGGACAGCATTTATACCCTATAAAAATATTCAGTTTTGTCATTTGTTTGTAATACCCATCCTGAGTCGATGTTCGTCTGTCTGTCAGTTGAAATTACTATTACAGGAAAACTAGAAGAGCTACATCAATGCATCTCAGAACTTAGAGTACAGATACATCTACGTTATTTTGAAAATAGGCAGACCCGTCCATTGTGACCTGACCACTTATGGTCATATATCGCATCTATCTATATAACATCTATGGCTGAATTTTACATTATTCTAAGTATTTTTGGGTAAAAGCCACTTTAATTTCTGTTCAAATATATAAAAAATAATGTAGCTCGATTAGTAAGTGCGTTGGCCGGGTTCGATTCTAGCGACTGTCAACATCAAAAAATAAAAATAGTTTTATATAAGACACTACCTCTCAAGAGTTAATGGCAAACCTATGGAAGTAAAACATTGCAAATGAAAAGATCTTATCCCGCAATTCGGATTCAGCATGCAGGTACCACTTTGAGTACAAATATTACACGCACAAATTAAATGGTCAGAGAGTTCGGCCTAAGTTCTTCAGGATTGCAGCGCCAAACTATTTTTATTATTATTACACATTCGCACATATGGGTACTCCAAATCTTTAGCGATAATAAGTTTTAAGGATTTGAAAATCCTGGGGATATCTGGAACACTTTTAACCAGGGACTATTATCCTTTCGAATATCGGTTTTGGAGCCAAGATTTATAAAATACCAGTTCCGGTTCAGATTCAAAAAAAAAAAGATATGGATTCCGATTCCGGTTCCGATTCCACACATTTTTTTTAATAATGTTTCCTATTCCGGTTCCGTTTCCAAAAATCGAAACGGTTTTTATTCCGATTCCGGTTGTTTGAGGTTCTTGAAAGAGACTAAAACCCATTAGCATATCGGTTCAGGTAGGGGCTCCAAGGTTTTTTAAAATAGCGGTTCCAAATCCGATTCTTCATATTATCGGTTCAGATTCCGGTTCTGGTTTCGGTTCTGGTTTCAAAAATTAAAACGGTTTCGCTTCTACTACCGCTTGCGATTCCGTTTCTTTGCGGTCCCTATTTTAAACAGCAACCGCACACATTATCACATTTCTGTCGGGTATTTATATTTGGCTTAGACAGACTATAACTTTCATAATTCATAATTCTTACTAACTTCAAAATTTCCTAACTTCAAAATGTTCCATGGGACCTTACCTTCCTTACTGGTTTTATTTTTATTTCATATGTTTTAAAAAGGAAAAGTGTTTATTAAATTTATAGAAGGTAAATGTTATTTAGGGAATCTCTGAATTTTTGCATTTTGTGATTTCCGTATGTCTGCCTAACTGTTTGTTTATCAGTGTCTTCCCGTTAAAACCACGATTATAGGAAAATGAAAAAAGATGGCTCAATGAATCTTAAAATACTGATTGTCACACAGAAAAAAATAATCGACGTAAATATAGCAACCGATATTAATTGCATGTCATTAATCAGTCCAGTAATGAAATTCAGAAATTAAATGAAACCATTTGCTATAGGTAGGTAAATCAGCTCTTTAGTAGGTAAATCAGCAATTGTGGTTGGTATATATGCTATGGGTTTGTGAATATGTATATATGTAGCATACATACCAACCGAATTCTCAAACAAAACAGTTTGAAAGACACTACAGTTTTACAGTTTCTTCAATATTTTACAGCAACTACACAGATTTAGGCCATTATACCGTTTTAGTGGTCTTACTGTACCGATATAATTTTACATTCGTTCGATGAACGCGTGCTTGCTTATTCATAATTCAAAATTTCCCAACTTCAAAATGTTCCATGGGACCTTACCTTCCTTACTGGTTTTACTTTTCATATGTTTTTATACCCTACACCTATGAGGTACAGGGTATATTAAGTTTGTGCAGATATTGTAACGCCCCTTAGGAGGCGTGTCCGGTATGGAAAAGTATATATATTCTTGATCAGCATCACTACCCGAGTCCGTTTAGCCATGTCCGTCTGTCTGTCTGTCTGTCTGTCTGTCTGTCTGTCCGTCTTGCTGTCTTGCTGTCTTGCTGTCTTGCTGTCCGAATACAGAATAACTTGAGAAATAATGATCAGAATGCGATGAAATTTCGTCTCAATATATTTTAGCCAAAAGTAGGAACTGAGTTTGAAAATGAGCAAAATCGGTCAACGGACACGCCCACCTCCCATACAAGTCACTTTTATATAACTCTTTCGGAACTAATAACTCGAAAAGTATTCAAGGTATAGTTATAAAATTTAAAATGTATTGTTAGAATTCACCTAAAAATATGTGGTCCAAAAATGGGCGTGATCCGCCCACTTTTTTTTTTCATTATTTCCCGGGTTTTAATAGTGGAAATTTGATCCGTAAACTATTAAAATCAAATCTATGAAATATTAGCCTTTCAAAATTTTAAATATAGGCGTGGTCCGCCCAAATACATTTTTCAATTTTTTTTTTAGTTTTTTATACTTTACATAATTTTTTTTAATTTATAAGGATTTAAGACGTAAATTTCTGATATATGAATAATATTCTGAGGGTTAATATCCCCACCAAAGGTGTAGGGTATTCCATAGGCGGGCCCGACCGACTATAAAAATCCGCCCCATGTGACCGAACTTACCCATGTGACCTAACTTTCCCAACTCGTTTTATATCGTATACTAAAAAGGAAAAGAGAATGCGAATGACTTGGACTTTGATATTCTTCTCTCTTATTTGTTTTTATCATTTCGTTTCACTTTATATAGCTCTAATGGTGACATGTGAATGTGGTTCTATCTTCGAACAACAAGTAGTAAAAAAAGTAGTTCAAATAAAAATAAATCTGTATAAAATTACAAATAATAAAATAAATAAATAACAAAAAAAATATATTTTTACTTAGTTTCCTTTAATTTTTGTTCAATTATTTTATTAATTAAAATGAATTCGTAAGCAAGCGATTACTGAAACCATTGTAAGCGAATACACACACCAAATTAATCGAATACACACACCAAAAATAAGCGAATATACACACCACCAGCGTAAAAGCAGCTGTTGCCAGCAAATGCGTTTGCTAATATGAAGTTGTGTAAGCTAATGCAATTAATAATTTAGTCCGCGAAGTTTCAGCAAAAATGTAATTATTTTGATGTACATTTTTGGTTACATTTACGTTTTTTTTCTGTGTGTCTGGAATTTAAACTAGACGAAAACTTGTGAGTCACACATTTTTGAATATAAACATTATACGAGACCATAACTATATTTCATTATTTTTAATGTGTAACTCTAGTAGACATGATCATTACCAGATCATGTTATTCAAGTGGTTGTTTGGATTATGACAAGCAAAATATTCACTGATCAGTACCCGATCATGGCCCGATAATGGCATCATTCAGCTGACTAAAGGCAAATGGGACTTGTTAGAAATTCAACTTATGGATAGCTTTTTGCGAATGCAAATAAGTGAACATTAGAAGGACATTATTTTAGGTACCACTTCGAAAAATGTTATACTTGGATTCCTATAATGTTCTATTTGGGATTATGTTTCTATAAAATTTATTAATGTTCGCAATTATAAATAAAACGAGATTACACATTTATTGAACATTTTCTATGTTAAAAAATACAGACTTACGTACAATTGGCGAAATTACGTACATTTTATGATTTTTGAAATTGTCGATTAATCCACATTGTCCTGCAAAAAAAAAATAAAGAAAATTAGTAATAATTATAATATTTTATTATTCTTAATTTTTTGGTTCAAAAATTAGCATTCTTTAGTGTGACGGAATTAAATAATAATAATAATAATAGTTTGGCGCTGCAGTCCTGTATAGAACTTCGGCCGAGCTCTCTCACCATTTTGAGCTGTGCGTGTTATATTTGTACTCAAAGTGGTGGGACCTACAGTTTATTGCCGAATCCGAACGGCGGTTGAGAGCTTTTTCATAGGCAATGGTTTTACTCTCGTAGGTTTGCCATTTACTGACGAGAGGTAGCGCGGTATAGAAAAATGTTTCTATGAAAAGATGTTGTTAGCCCCAGTCCAGGTTTGAACCGGGGACCTTTCGGCTCGCAGTCCAACGCACTAACCACTGAGCTACCGCGGCTATTAAACCGCGGAATTAAATACTTATATAATTAATAAAAGCCGAAAGGCTATCCAAAAATATGTGGAGACTTATTAAGCATCGATACCTACTAAAATTATAAATAATATTGAAAAAAAAAAAACATATATATAAAATATTGACCATAAAATGAATGCAATTATTATCTATATTTTGATTTCAGTCATTCTGGATGATCTCGATGATTATAATGATAACGAGTAGATAATTACTTTTTATTATGTGATAAAAGTTGAGAAACAATTGCGCTTAAGCACACAACAGTCAAATGGCAAAGTGCAGATGAATAGTAATGGGGTCACATACAAATATCGCAGTTATCGACACACACCAAATGGATATGAATGTCCCTGCAGTGGAGTTTGGTTGTGGTTAGAACGCAAGAAAACTTAATTGTAACCAACATCAATACAGCGCTTGACATGGCAAGCGGTTCAGAAATAAATAGTAAACTCGGGCAAAGCATCAAAAACAGCAACTTCTAAATGTAGCAACGACACAAGGACTTTGCCAAAGCCAACTTAATGTGCAAAGTAAAACAAGTAGGAATCAATAAATGCGCCACTAACCAGCAAAAAGTAGTCAGGGATCTTGTTGACTGACTAAGAGGCAAGAGTAAGACCGACCGACCGACCGCCCGACTGAGTGTCAGCCAGTCTGCCTGAAAGACTGAAGGACCAGCTGTTCGCAAATACATGCTTGAGAAAGCAAAGTGCGCTTAGAATTACAATTACAAACCCGCACGAGTAAATAAAAATTAAGGAGCCAATGTCCTTTATGTCCTTTTGCGCTTAAGGCAACTTGTAGTATGTGGTAGTGCTGCTGGTGGTGGTGGTGGTCTGGGATTGCGACTAAGTAGTTAGCGAGATGCTGCAGCTAATGACAATGATGATGGTTGTTGGCTCGTTATCCACTTAAGGTTGTATTGGCTGTTGATTGGCTTAAGGATTCTCTTCAATTTGAAATTAATTGCAAAATTATAGAAGACATTATTTTAAAAATCTCATAGGTTAAAGATTAAATAATTGATTAATTTTTATTTACAAATTAACCAACGCTCAGGGGATGCCCCCTTTTCATGCCATTCACTGTGTTGGTCGCAAGAAAGGATTGTAGGTTCAAGGGAGGAGGAAAGATGGTGTAGTGTAGGTGGTGGGCTTGGTTCGATGCCCTATTAGAACGAGAGAAAACAACCTGGTGGAATCAAGCCATGTATTTCCCTCGAACACTTACCATTGTAATACATATAAAACAGGCATACACACTCTACGGTCCTTCGGTGCTCAAGGGAACCAATAGACAATGAAATATTTTCATCCCCTATTAAATATATCGCATGTTGTTGGATTCGTTCCAGGAACTTCAAAGAAGATTTTATAGCCCCTGCCCATATGTGCGAATTGTATTCCATCTTAGGTCAAATATAGGTAGTGTAGACAGTGCGAAAGTCAGCAGGAGTGAAGTATGTCTTACACCGTTACTTGGCCGCTTTTTCGACACATCGAATATCTGATCATTCCAACGGAGGTCGCATTAAATTGATATGCCCAGAACATCCCATATTGAGGGGAGGGACGGGTGAATCCATTCAATATTTTGGGAAGTGTTCCTAGACAAAATTTTTGACGGGGTCGAGGCAGTTCAGAAACATTTCCTCGACATATTTGAAACAGACAAAGGCGGAGTTTGTATCAAAAGCTGTATGCTTTCTGTCCGTTCCCCAAATATGGCGTGAATCTGCCATACAAATTTTACAAACATTTACAACTTGCTATACACTTCCCAAAATATTCTATTTATCTGTGCGTATGCCTGAAATATTTCCGAAATATTCCAGAAAAATGCCGAAACTCGCGCCATATTTTGGGAATGGGCGGAAAGCATACAAACTCCGCCTTTGTCTGTTTCAAATATGTCGAGGAAATGTTTCTGAACTGCCTCGACCCTGCCAAAAATTTTGTCTAGGAATACTTCCCCAAATATTGAATGGATTCTCCCGTCCCTACCCTCAATATGGGATCTGTGGATATTACGCAGTGTGCTGCTCTTGGCGTTCTGGGCCAAGAGACAGCTTTTGATACAAAATATGTCGAGAAAATATTTCGGAACCGCCTCGACCCTGCCAAAAATTCTGTCTGACTTTTCGAATTGCGTTCAGATCGAAAGCCTTTCAGAACTGTCGTTCTAACAAGAATGCCGATAATGAAAGGCCCTTTTAATGCGCGTTACCACATAGGCACTGAAAACACCTGGTAATTTTTAAAGAGGGTGAAGGATCAGACGGCATCGTCTACCCTAACCGTTATTATGAATGGTCAGACAGTTAAAAAGGTCCTAACAAACCTTAACATTAAAAAATCCTCCGGACCTCATGGCATATCGGTCCATGTTTTTAAGAATATTGTGTCAACGCTGTCTTGTCCGTTGTCCTGTCAAATATCGATCCATTGTAAAAAGTTATGCGCTCTCTGACGTAATAGAGAGCGTAATAATCTTCCATCTGGTAATCTATCTGGAGCACAACAAATTATTCAGTGACAAACAATATGGTTTCCGTAGGACCAGATCCACGGGTAACTTAATGCCGGTCTTTTCCGTAAAGTGAAGTGATTGTTTTCACCTTTTCTATGTGAGTACGATTGTTACTCCTGTTATTTCTAAGGTTTTTGATTGAGTGTGACATGAAAAGCCCTCGTATCAAAACTAATTGCATATGGTGTCGGTGTTCTTTTACTATATAGATATCGAGTTTTCTCCAGGGTCGTTCAATACGAGTTGCAACGGATGGTCTTCTTTCAGATCAACATTCAATAAATTGTGGAGTTCCGCAGGGTTTCGTCCAATCCACGTCCTCATTTTTGGTATTTATCAATGACCTTCTGTCATTGACTCAGAACCCAATTCATTTCTTTGCAGATGACAGTATTATATGTCATTCATATTCATTCAACAATCATCCAAACTCTTTGGAGATTGTGAATAAAAGATGCACTATGAATGACACACTGAATAATGACCTTAAATCAATCTCCGAGTGGGGATATGCAAATAGAATTGAGTAAAATGCAAGCTGTCCTTGATATATCAATTATGGGTATAGAAATTTAATGTGACCTCCGTAGGAATGATCATATATTTGATGTGTCGAAAGAAGCGGTCAAGTTCCTCGGTTTTTTTTTTTTAAGGGCGTAAGACATACTTTACTCCCGCTGATTTACGCACTGTCTACACTACCTATATTCGGTCTTAGATGGACTAGGTTGTTAAAATCTCAAAATGAGTTTCCTTTTTACTGTGCACGAATTATGTACCAATTTCCGTTTGCCTTTTTCTCGATATGCTCTGTATAGTCCTAGAGACTGACTGTTGGTTCTTTTCGAAGGATAAAAAATAATTCTTGTCTACATGAAAATGTTTCCTTAAAGTAATGAGTTTTACTTTATTTTATGGTTGGTGAAAGAAGAGGAAATACTGAAAAAAACCCAGAAAATAGCAACGATTGATGACCATCATATCATCGAAGGTTTACGAGTTCGTTGAGTTTATCTTTAATCTAAGGCGGAGCAATTTGAACTGATAGACGACGTTTGTTAGGAACAGTATCAACATTTTATAGCTACTTTGCAATCAATTGATGTTAAATTCCTTGAATTTTTTTGTAAATTTTAATTAATTACATCGATATTTCTCTATATAAACAATAAGCATGTTTAGGAGCATCTTTTCAAAAATGAAACTTTGCGTCTGATCGGATTATGATGATCTAAAATAATATCTAATATGGAAAATTATAATAAATTTATTTTATTTAGTAAGAGTGTTTTGGTATGTTTCATATTCTTGAGATTTTTCCACATTATTTTATTTTGCAAAAGTTAACATTACAAAATATTGAATGAAATCCCAGTGAGAAATGTCATTAATGATTTCTCAATGATTCAGGTCAGAACCATCGGTGACCGATATCATTTTCGACCTGCATAGCATTGATAACATTTTTATACAAATGTCCAATACTTCATGCATGCTGTAGCATTGACGATGTCATGCACTCCATTCATATATCCATCATCGATGACATTTCATCAAGGGAGCCACAAATGTTTGTCATACAAATTTCATAGCTGATTGTCATGTTTATTAAAAAAAATGTTGACAATTGGATGAGTTATTTATGGCTTATTTTAAAAAGTTTCATTAATTATATTTTTGCGAAAAATGATAATTTGCTCCACTGTGCAAGGGTAAAAGAGACATGCAAGACAATTCAGCGTACTGAATAAATTAGTTAGAAAGAGACGAACTATCATTCAGCGCACTGCGGCAGTGATGAAAGATCAGCGCATTAAAACACATAAGTGCGAACGAGAAGCAAATAGCATGCAGCATTCACGAAAAATGTAGAAACTTCTCGAAATGTGTCAAACTGGTTTATGCAGTATATAAGGCGCCGACTTAGGCGCAGCATTTCGGTAGTGATTGGAAAGTAGTCGAGTGCATCTCGTATGTGATCAATGTCAAGTTAAATTGTGGACATGTTGCAGTTATTAGAATTTATAATTAATAAAATTGTTAGTTAAATTGAATTAAGTAATTTAAACCAAACATAAGTGTGTTTTTATACCCTACCCTAAGAGTGAAAGGGTATATTCAGTTTGGTATGCCGTTTGTAACACCCAGAAGGAAGCATCTCCGAAAAGTATATATATTCTTGATCAGCATGACCTCCTGAGTCGATTTAGCGATGTCCGTCTGTCCGAATGTCTGTCTGTCCGTCTGTCCGTCTGTTGAAATCCCTACTACTTTTAAAAGTGAAGAGCTAGATAAATGAAACTTATAACTTAGATTACTAATATACCTACGCTGGCGAATTGGCGAAATCGGTCCATTGTGACCTATGATCCGACAACTTATGTTCAAATACCTCATATAAAATGTACATATAAAGATCAATTTTTTTGTATGAGTGCTTAGGTAAACTTTTTTGGTCAAATATATATTGACATCATGTTTAAATACATGATAATAATGTTTTCCGGCGAAAAGACTTGTGGTTCACAAAAAAAAATCGAAATTCGGTACACCTACCCATTTGTAAATATGGGTATCAAATGAATGGAAATTCTCCAGCGATTGAATGTTTGTAGTTATTTTCAGGATTCGTATACCCTGGTGACCTATATATCACTTTGAATGGTAACCACACATATGTGTAGGGTATTTATAGTCGGCTTAGACCGACTATAATTTTGATAATCCTAACTATCATAATTACACCTACTTTAAAATTTCCCATGTGATCTAACCTTCCCAACTGGTTTATTTTGTACACAAACCTGAGATACGAACTTGTAGAACAGTTTTCCGAAGACATGGCATCATTGACAAATTTTTATAATTTCTTTGTTATATCTATGATGTTGTGTGACATCTTGATTAAAATGTCCTTTATAAAATTGTTGGCGACATATGCCTGAATCACACGATTGAATAAACAATCAACTTTTGAATCAATTTTCAAAACTATTTAAATATCAATCGTGTGATTGCCTAATTTTCCATACACAAATTGGGCAATCACACGATAGATATTAAAACTATTTGAAAATTGATTCAAAAGTTGATTGTTTATTCAATCGTGTGATTCAGGCTACAGTCATCAATGACGAAATTCTATAATATCGTCGATTCTTCATGGATGCTCTTGTCGATTTTATTATACTAAATTCTTAACATGAGTAAATATTGCTTTCATCTATAATATTTCTCTGTGCATAGCGTATTGAAAAGATAAATAGCAACTTCGCTTAAAACCCCCACACATTCACAACTTGCTTATGTAATGGATATGGTTTTTATTTTTATTTTTTTTCTTAGTAATTGCAGAAGTGACAATCATTTTTCATATGAGCTCAAGCAGTACCAACAGCACCAAGTAGCACCAAGTAGCAGCAAGTGACACAAGTATGGTTTGTGGTTTGACGTTCGCAACATTAAGAATACAAAAAGACAGACAAACACACACATCCGTACATATTTGCACATACTTATATCGTCCTACTTGAACTTCTTAGTGCAACCAGTGTGATTCAGCGTAGGGTTAGCAAAGTGTGAAGTTTCGAAAATGATGTTCATTTTTTACTCTTCTTCTTAATTACGGAGGGCGTTTGTGTGGTGGCAAAATTAAATGGCAAACAGTTGTTAGTAACAGCAACATCACTGGCACCAACAGCAATTACTTTTGTTTGTCGAGAGTTGGCAAGCATGTTGCTTGTTGATTTATGATATTGTGTGCAACATCATTACGAGAAGAGATTTGAATAGGGCTGAGATTTGGCACGATTTTTTTTTATTTTCTAGACATGGCGCAGAAGTAGGTGCGTGTTGTATAAGTACTTTTAATTAGTTATAATTTAAAAAAAATAGCATGTTTTAACTAACGGCTGTTAAGAGAAAGTTTTAAATCTAATTTGAGCTTGAAATTTGGCATTTTGAAAATCTGTATATTTAGTGAAAAATTTAATGTATAGTGAAACATTTAATTTTTAGTGAATTATTGATTTTTTAATTTGAATTTTTAGTGAAAATTTTAATTTTTAGTAAAAAATTGAATTTTTAGTGAAAAATTTAATTTTTAGTGAAAAATTTTATTTTTAGTGAAAAATTTAATTTTTAGTGAAAAATTGAACTTTTGGTGAAAAATTTAATCTTAAGTGAAAAATTGAATTTTTAGTGAAAAAATAGAATTTTTAGTAAAAAATTTAATTTTTAGTGAAAAATTTAATTTTTAGTGAAAATTTTAATTTTTAGTGAAAAATTTAATTTTTAGTGAAAAATTTAATTTTTAGTGAAAAATTTAATTTTTAGTGAAAAATTTAATTTTTAGTGAAAAATTAAATTTTTAGTGAAAAATTTAATTTTTAGTGAAAAATTTAATTTTTAGTGAAAAATTTAATTTTTAGTGAAAAATTTAATTTTTAGTGAAAAATTTAATTTTTAGTGAAAAATTGAATTTTTAGTGAAAAATTTAATTTTTAGTGAAAAATTGAATTTTTAGTGAAAAATTTAATTTTTTTAGTGAAAAATTTAATTTTTAGTGAAAAATTTAATTTTTAGTGAAAAATTTAATTTTTAAGTGAAAAATTGAATTTTTAGTGAAAAATTGAATTTTTAGTGAAAAATTGAATTTTTAGTGAAAAATTGAATTTTAAGTGAAAAATTGAATTTTTAGTGAAAAATTGAATTTTTAGTGAAAAATTTAATCTTAAGTGAAAAATTGAATTTTTAGTGAAAAAATAGAATTTTTAGTGAAAAATTGAATTTTTAGTGAAAAATTGAATTTTTAGTGAAAAATTGAATTTTTAGTGAAAAATTGAATTTTTAGTGAAAAATTGAATTTTTAGTGAAAAATTGAATTTTTAGTGAAAAATTGAATTTTTAGTGAAAAATTGAATTTTTAGTGAATTATTGAATTTTTAGTGATAATTTGAATTTTTAGTGAAAAATTTAATTTATAGTGAAAAATTGAATTTTTAGTGAATTATTGAATTTTTAGTGAAAAATTGAATTTTTAGTGATAATTTGAATTTTTAATGAAAAATTTAATTTTTAGTGAAAAATTTAATTTTTAGTGAAAAATTTAATTTTTAGTGAAAAATTTAATTTTTAGTGAAAAATTTAATTTTTAGTGAAAAATTTAATTTTTAGTGAAAAATTTAATTTTTAGTGAAAAATTTAATTTTTAGTGAAAAATTTAATTTTTAGTGAAAAATTTAATTTTTAGTGAAAAATTTAATTTTTAGTGAAAAATTTAATTTTTAGTGAAAAATTTAATTTTTAGTGAAAAATTTAATTTTTAGTGAAAAATTGAATTTTTTGTGAAAAATTTAATGTTTAGTGAAAATTTAATTTCTAGTGAAAAATTTAACTTTTAGTGAAAAAAAAAAATCTATTTTTAATAATTGTGTACGTAGGATAGACAGCTTTATAGTTGTTTATTCCGATTATCTTTTCGTACAATTACATACATAATGTGTATCAGAGCCTCTAGATTAAAAATTCTCAAAGGGTTTGAATCAAGTCTACTGCTGCTTTTAGTTGAAATTAAATAAACGACTTAATCGTATTAGAACAGAAAATATGTATGTATGTTGTATGTATATTTAGTAAATAGCTTTTTGATGTACAGTTTTTTTAATAATTGCATTAAGTATTCAAAGCATTTCTTAGTCATACGACCTGTTGGACCGCATTTGAATTTTTCTCTTCACAATTAAGCAGTACTCTGTGAAAAGAAATTCAGTTCTCGGTGGACAAACGTTTGGAATTGTGTACAGTCTTTTATACAGAAAAAAAAAGTACACATGCTACAAAAAAAGTCGTAATTTTACCACTGCCACGCCTATCTCCCAAATAAACGTTATTTTAAAACGGATGTTTGTTATTTTAAAACGGATGTTTGATTCCTGTTATATGAATGATGACACCGACCAAATAAACAAATACCTCGTGTATGTACGTGCGTAAAGACGAGTAATACTTGACGTCAAAATTGTACAAAAAATCGAGTTAATAGCTTTACTAAGTATTTAGCAACTGCTGAAAACACACAAAAAATGCAAAATTTTAGTGCCGATATGTCAGACAGATAATTTGTTACCACGGAGACGTATGCAATTTTTTTTTTAATTGTTGTTGATCCAAATAGAGGAAGGTTTAACAATGACGATGATACAAATTTCGTCGAATTTTGAGAGATTTAATTTTCTACTTTTGTCGTGTACATCAAGTCCACATAATTGCAGTATACAAAAATAATATAATAAAATTGATGATGAGTACATTATTTTAATTAGTTTCATTTAGAACAAATGTTATATTTGTTAAAAAATAAAACGAATTTTTGTAGATCATTCAATCAAAAATTCAATTTCCGTCACTTGAAATTTGAATCATTATAACAAATCAAAATTTCTGCCATTTTGCTAGAATATTTCGTATATATTTTTGGAAACCAAAAAATATAAATGAAAATGTGAGTGAAGCATTATAATAATAATAGTTTGGCACTATAGTCCTTTAAGAACTTGGGCCGAGCTCTCTCACCATCTTGTTATATTTGTCTCGAAGTGGTGGAACCTTAAGTTTAATAATGCCCAAACCGAACGGTGGGTGAGAGCTTTTCATAGGCAATGTTTTACTCTCATAGGTTTGCCATTTACTGCCGAGAAGTAGCGCTGCATAGAAAAATGTTTATATGAAAAGATGTTGCTAGCCCCAGTTCAGGCTTGAACATGGGGGACCTTTCGGCTTGCAGGTCAACACACTAACCTAGAGTTACCGACGCTAGAGTGAAGCATAAAGCTGTTTATAAAATTATATAATTTAATATAAGACAGACGTCCTTTGGGTAAGTACAAAATAGAGGCAGCATTTATTAAATACTTCGTATTTGTCTGTATAAAATCTTTCCAAAAATAAATAAAATAAAACTTTTTATTTAAAAAATGGAAATCTTATTAATCAGTAATGATTTCCTAAAATAATTTCTGATAGTTATTATTTCCACATAATTTTCCATAATCGGATTTTTTTCTCGATTTCAACTTATTAAAAACAACAATCTTCTTTTAGAATAGAATAACAAATTATGAAAAATTTATTAATTTAAATAATAAAATAATTCTAAATTGTTTTGAAATGTCAAGAGAGATAGACAAATTTGTCTGTAAAAATGTAATTATTGAAATAGTTATATTTCACTTACTTGTTGTATTTTTTATTTGATTGTATTCCTAAAAATTGTTCAACGTTAATATTTTTCGCAAATAAATTCATATATTTATTTTTTATTTCACACACAAAACACAAAACAACGTTGCCAACTAACGGCACTTTTTTTTTCACTTGAACTTTTGCACATACTTTTTTCACACCAATTTTTTTTATAAAATAACTAAATAATTATTTAATACACTTATAAAAACTATTACTTAACTATTTGACTGAATCAATACGCGTTTAACACAAAAACTGTGGATTTATTAATTAATAACAATTTACTGCTTGAATTACGACATTGACATGACACGACCCGCACTTCAACTGATCGAGAATTTGTTTTTGCACAATCACGGCTCTGCTCTTCGCCTCTATCTCTTTTGTTTTTGCAAGAGCACAAGAGCGCTCACTTGCATTTGACTGCAGTGTGCGTGGCAAATAAGAGAAGGAGAGGAGAAGAACAGAGTGCAAATGTTTTTGTGCTTTGCTTGGGCATCAATTAAAAAGAATCAAAGCAAACCAATTAAAGCAACATAAGAACAACAGTTATAATATTTTTTGTAGGAAAATTACAATAAACTCCAAAATTAAGTGATACAATTATTAAATATTTATGCAGTATTCGACAAGAAATGAAAATATCAATTCTAAATAAATATTCTACAAGTTAGACTAAAGGGAAATAATATATTTTGTATATAAATTTCATATTTTTTCATAAAAATTTATTGTGGAAATATTTATTAAGAATTAGCCTGTTTTAGAAAGTTCTGAGAAACGTAAAACCAGATTATAATATATAAATTAATTTTTTGATTTTTAAAATTCAAATTTCAATTCAAATTGTTAAATTGATTAATAGTTTTAATCAGAGGTCAGAGATAAAGGTTAACCTCTCAAGGTTCCTGAATAACTCACTAAATAACATTTGAAGACTCCAGTGGAAGAAACGGGTATGTACATTTTTGGAAAACTCGAGTTATTCTCATAAATTAAGTAATAAAAAGTTATTATGTGGTAAATAAAAAAAAGTTATTTTCCAAATAACTATGACACTAAAGCATTAACGTATTCAAAAAACTGATTTGTACAAGAAATATTCTTTAATAAATGACAGAATGAAGTGAGTGAAAACACTTTTCTCTAAATTTAATTTTTTGTTAATTCCACTGGAGTCTTCATTTATTAAATAAAACAGTGATTAACCAAAAATTAAAGAAAACAAAAAAAAAGTTTTATCTGAGAGAAACCTTTATTTTTGAAAAATTTCGGTTTCGGTCTGAGAGAAACCTTTATTTTTGAAAAATTTCGGTCTGAGAGAAACCTTTATTTTTTAAAAAATGTCGATTTAGGTTAAACAGCGAGAGATTTAAAGGTTAACAAAATATATCTCTCATTAGTTGTTTTTGAGAATCTGAGAAGCGTTCATGCATAATTCTCTTTTCAGATGACTCCCAATATTTCTGGACCACAGACTGATGGTAACTTTTAATTTAAAAATTTGGGCATAGATTTAAAAAAAAGCCATAAAAGATAAAATTAAAAATGTTCGAAAAATTTCGAAAAAAGGAAATATTAAACAATTTTTGGATCACCACTTTGAAAAAAAAAAAAAAGATATTCAACAAAAACAAAAAAAAAAATTTACGACAAAAACAACGCAATAGTCGTAATAACCATTTAATATTCGAGAAAAACAAGAATGTTAGAAAAATTTTGAAAAAAAAATTTAAAACATTTTTTGGATGAAAACACCATTTCCAAAAAAAAATATTCGACAAAAACGTTCGAAAAATTTCTAAAAAAAAATTTCAAAAAATGTTTGAACGACAAAAACAACGCAATGATCGAAATAACAATTTGCAACAACAATTTTTTATGTTTCTTCAATCAACAATAACAAATGTCCTACACTAAGAAAAAAGTGACGTTTATTTAAATTTATTTAAATAAAATTTATTTAAATTTGATTTAAATACTTTTGTAATAAAAAACGTAATACTCCATACAAAAAATATTACGTGCGTATTTAATTTCAAAATAAATAAAAAAGTATTTAATTTTATTAAAAATTTCGAAAAATGAAAAAAAATAATTTTATCTGTTTCTAATCTTTTTTATATGAAATAAATAGTTTTCAAAATACCAATTTACGTATTTATGATGTTGTGATTAAAGTAAAATGTTATAACCTTATTAAAAAGTGATAAAAGGTATTTACTTGAAATTTTACTACATACATAATAAATTTAAATGAAAAACATTCACTTCAAATTTTATTACGAACGTAATAAATTTCAATAAAAAGTATTTACATCAAGTTTAAATAAAAAGTATTTAATTTAAATACAAAAGACTACGGGTGAAAAACGTATCGAAAAGTATTTAAATGTATTACTTTTTTATTTAATTCTATTACTTTTTTCCCTCAGTGTATAAATGAGACCAATTGAATTGTCTGATCGAAAAATATGAGGACAAACAACAATTTCTATAAAACTTCTATTTGTCACTTGCATACTATAGGATACTATTTCATAGATTTGTTTTCAATAACTTACGACCATAATAAAAAAAAAAAAATTTAAAAAAAAGTAGTAATGTTACACATTTTTCTGGGTGAATTTTAACAATAATTTTTAAATTATATAACTATAACTTGAAAATTTTTCGAGTTATTAATTTATAAGCTGTTATATACAGGGTTTTTGGTTCATCGATGTCAATAATTCAGGGGGTCATTCTGTGACTCAAAAAATAAGAAAATGTTAAATAAAACCAGTTGGGAAGGTTAGATCACATAGGAAATTTTAAAGTAGGTGTAATTAAGATAGTTAAGATTATCTAAGCCGACTATAAATACCCTACACACATGTGTGGTTACCATTCAAAGTGATATATGGGTCACCAGGGTATACGAATCCTGAAAATAACTACAACCATTCAATCGCTGAAGAATTTCCATTCATTTGATACCCATATTTACAAATGGGTAGGTGTACCGAATTTCGAATTTCGCCAATTTTTTCGCACATACAGCGTAGGTATATTATTAATCAAAGTTATAAGTTTCATTTATCTAGCTCTTCAATTTTAAAAGTAGTAGGGATTTCAAAAGACAGACAGACAGACGGACAGACGGACGGACGAACGGACAGACAGACGGTCAGACAGACGGACAGACAGACGGACATCGCTAAATCGACTTAGGAGGTCATGCTGATCAAGAATATATATTCTTTTCCATACCGGAGATGCTTCCTTCTGGGTGTTACAAACGGTGTACCAAACTGAATATACCCTTTCACTCTAAGTGTAGGGTATAAAAATGTGTAATTTTGCAGCCAGTTTAAGATACAGGCTGTTTAAAGGATGCATATTAGTGACATATCCCAGTCAAGAAATGCTGTTAGAATGTACTACCCTAGTAGAAATTTGCCCGATGCGCCATCGGGAAATGATCGGGTTTTCGTTGGGTAAACCCTATTAGAGAAAATATGATCATTGCTTTTGCATGCCCTTATCATGCTTACCATAGCAGGGCTCACATTATCTAAACAGTCAATGTTCCCGATCATAGCTACATTATTTGTTCCTCATAACGAAATTAGCATCAGGCAATGATCGAGATTACTGAGAGAAACCCTATTATGCTTGTGCTCAGACAATGCAATTGTTGGGTAAATATTAAAATGGGGAATTGCCCGATCAGTACATGATCATGGCCTGAGGTCAGTACATGATCGGGACACTGCGTTACAAGGACATTATGGGTCTCGTCATATCCCGATCATCTCAAATAATGACATGATCACTTCATGACCATGGCCTACCAAAATTTCTACTAGGGTATCTGTTGATAAATGAATAACAATTTTTAAGTCAAGTTTTAAAAAATTAAAAAAATTAAATTACCTTTCCAATGGTAATCACATTTTCGAACCCCATAATTTCTTCCTTTTTTTAAAAGAAACGTAAAGTTCCTATTTACATAAATAAAATAATAGACCAGTGTATACCCAGTATTCATTTATCAAGAGATAATAAATTTTCTAGACTAGGTTATGTTATGCATATTACACCTCTTAAACTGGGTGCAAAATTAGATTTTTTTTTATTTAACATTTTCTTATTTTTCTGAGTCACAGAATAACTTCATGCATTATTGACATCGATGGACCAAACACCCATTATAAGTGACTTGTGGGGATGTCCTTTGACCGGCATGGCTCAATTCCGTACACAGAACGCATTCTGACTAGTATTTGTCAAGTTATCATGAAGTCGAACATACGGAAAGACAGATAGACAGACGGACATGGCTAAACGGACTCGGGCGGTGATGCTGATCAAGAATATATATATACTTGCGTATACACCTCCTAAGGGGCGTTACAATATCTGCACAATCTTAATATACTCTGTACCTCATAGGTGTAGGGTATAAAAAGGAAATAATAGAATTAGGTACAGATGACGGAGGTCGTACGTTTACGTTTACTTAAATTGTTCTTCCTCAAATTTCTAAAAAAATGCCGATATTTTCTTTGCAATTGTGAATTTTGTAATACTTATTTTTTTATTTATTGATAAAGAAATAAACTATTTTAGACAATATTCCTATACTAACAACCATAACATTTCGATATTTTATAATTTACTGCCATGAATCGTCTAATATTCCCATGTAACATTTAAGCTTAAAATACATTTAAACAAAAACCTTGCACGCGTTCGCAACGCAATCGCTATCGCCATCGCTGCGATTAAATAGCACAGCAATGCGCTAGTGACCTCAACCCATCATAAATTTGGTCATTATATGGTACGGCTTTGCTGCAATAAGAAGACCGGAAGGAAGTTTGGTGGGTAGGCACCGAGGCGGTTTGGCAGTGTACGAAGTTGCTTTTATAAAATATTGCTGACAACACATAGTGTGTGTTTGTTATAAGCCGCAAATTCTAGCTGAGTCAGGCGAATTTATCTGAAAAGCGTTAAATGAAATCACTTCAGATGTGATATGGTCAAAAATGTGAAGCGGTGTTTTTTCAGTAATATAAGGCACTAATATAGAGGCACAAGCAAAAAAATTTGGCAAAATAATGTTTGTACTCTGAACGTATGTGAAGTCGACACATTTTATATTTTTCTGTAATAAATTGATGCTTAAATATTTGATTTAATACCTATAAATTGATATTATTGGTTGGCACTGCAATCTCAATGTAATTGCATCGCACTATTGCCCGGCAATCGCATTTTGCAATTGCAAACAGTTGCGATAATCAAAGGATGCCGCTGCATGTATTCCCTACAAATAACCTATAAATAAAACAGATCGCATTAAAATGACATAAACTTTGGAGCAGATCGCATATATATTGATGAAATATGCCTGAGTGTTTTGTCCATTCGAGCAGCAAAGTGCAAACAATACGGTGGCATCAGCAATTACAACTAGTAGATGTCACAGTGCCAGTAGGAATGGCTATTACTATTTAAAATGACTTCAAGGTTGGGAAAAAATTTAACATCTTAGAATTTCTATGGAACACGGAGGGAAATAAACTTCTGAAACTCGAGAAGAATTCGGTTAGAATGAAAAATAGTATCATTTGAGTAATATCATTTAATACTACTAATTTTCTTAAAATTATTCTCTGAATATTAAGAATATTAAGAAAATTAAATTACTTACTTATCAAAAAAGTAAACAAGGTTTATTTTACTGGATTTTAAGAACTTAATTTATTGATTATTAAAAAAATCAAAAATAACACGCAAAATTGTTGCTGTATTTTTTTTGCAAAAGAACACGTGTTCACTATTTCCTTGTCTATAATATTCGCTCGTATGCTTTGTTTAGCGAGAGGTCCGTCTGTTTGTTAGTGTGCCTGTCTGTCTATTGATAGTATCTAAGCCAAATTTTTCTAGATATTAAGACATTATGTTCTTAGGTATCAAAATGTAACTAAGTACAAATTGTCTTAATATGCAGAAGTTTTTTTCTTTGGTATCAAAAAACGACATTGTATGCATGTGTGTGTTTTCACGAATAGAACCACAAAGCACAGCCAGACAAGCAAGCGTCTTTCTTTTTTATGTATGCTTCGAAATAATGGATTTTTGTTACTTTCAACAAATCAACAGACAGACACACGAATAAACAAACAACGGACTACGAAAAACAATGCATAGTATCGAATATTACAGACAAAGCAAGTTCGAAAACACAACATATAAGAAATTAATATCTGTATATCAAGAATAATTCCACTTAGTTACTTGTTGATATCTAAGAAATAAATTTCTGCAAAATAAGAATAATTCAACTTAGTTACTATAATGACAACTAAGTTGATATGTTTAGATGTTTTTTTTCTCTCCGTGTAGGTGTTACAAAGGTATAACCAAAATGAATACCACTTTTTACTTTTAGTATTTAACTTTTAGTATACAACAATTCAAATAAATATATTGGTTGTACTACTTGCAAGTCATAATGCAGCAAATTTCCTCATTGTGTTTGAATACCCCCATAAGCCCTAAAGCACTGCAGTCTACTGCATTCTCTATGTTGTGAAACTTTCGCATATAAAAAACAAAACAACAACACTATCAGGAGAAGCAGCAGCACGAGCATCGTCCGAACTCCGAAAACAATATAACGAATTGCTTACTTCATGGTTTTAAAATTTCAATAGCCCAACAGAAATACATTCAGGTGAAGTTAAAAGAATGTTTAAATGAATTATAAAAGAGTTTATAAAGTAATTATGTTCAGTACCAGGAAAATTTAGCATTTTGTACTACTGAGATTAACATTACTAAATGTTCTAATATTTTCTTTTTTCTTATTTGTCAATATTAACTATTTAAAAAAGTATGTACAAAAGTTCAAACTCGAAGTTCAAATAGTCATGATGCGAATTTAAGTATTACGAAAATGTACAGAGTTATTGAAAGGTATTTGTTGTATACTTTAAAATAAAGAATTATTTGTAATTGATGATTTGTAATAAACTTAATGATTTTTTTTTTGTTTCATTCACATTTCGATAGATTATACTCCATTTATTAATGTAATTCAGAAAAGATCAATTGACATTCATAAATTCCATTTCAAATTCAACAGACATCAATTAAAAATTTAGTAATTCCATTTGAAATTTAAAAAATAAATCAATTGAAATCAAGAAATTTCTATTTGAAATTCAGAATTTTTTTTTGATATTCAGAATTTTTCTATTAAATTGACATTTCTGAATACTAAATGAAATTTTCTGAATTTAATTATTCTGAATATCAAATGAAAAATTTCTGAATTTAAAATGAACATTTCTGAATTGAAAATGGAAATATCTGAATTGAAATGGAAAACTTCTAAATTTCAAATGGAAATTTCTGAATATAAACTGAAAATTTTGAATTTCGAATGGAAATTTCTGAACTTCAATTGGGAATTTTCTGAATTTCAAATGGAAATTTCTGAATTTCAATTTCTGAATTTAATTTTTTCAGTATATGTCTTTTGAATTTCAAATAGAATTTCTGAATTTCAATTGCTAAATATTTCTAAATTTCAATTCTAAATATCAATTGATGTTTTCGAATTTCAAATGGAATTTCTGAATTTCAATTAATGTCTTTTGAATTTCAAAAGGAATTTCTGAATATAACTTGATGTTTTTTGAATTACTAATGGAATTTATAAATTTCAACTAAAGTCTGTAAATGGTGAAGCAAAAGAAGATCGAGAATTCTTGTAAAGCATCTTCACAATTTTCAACTGGGACATTTTATGAAAGACTAACACACACACACACACATCCAAACAGACAGTGTAAATATACACTTGGACATGTAACTCTGTGTCTGTGAGTAAGTGTGTGTGTGTGTAAAGTTGACAACACGGTGTTACATTATGCAGAGTGAAATTGCCGTAGGAAGCGTCGCATAATAACGCAAGTGAGAGCACAAATACAATGGATGGCACCGCGAAGCGTAGATCGAAATTGATAGAAGTTCAACGCATAGAATGCAGTTCACCGGGATGTTACCCGCAGGCAATGCTCCAAAAACAGATACATTTTAAGAGTGCATTACCAGATAAAAATCAAATTAAAAAGAGCTTCAAATAAATTGAAGGAAATGAATTTAATTCAATACATATTATGTTTTATATATAAATAATATATGGCAGAGTATGGCTCGGAACATAATATAAAATATAGATTTTTGTAGTAGAAAACTAAATTATAATTTTTTAAAATAAAGATTTTTGGCTGAGAGATACTTTTTATTTTCAAAAAAATAAAGATCTTTATTTGGGAGTTATATGAAAACCTTTATTTTATAGGTCTTTTAATAATAGTTGGTCTCATTTATAGGGAATTTTTTGTTGTTGGAGAAATTAATTGGAGAAACATACAAATTTGTTGTTGGAAAATGGTGATTTCAACCATTGCGTTTTTTTTTCGCCCAAATTTTTTTTCGAATAATTTTTTTTTTTTTTTGGAAAATGATGATTTCAACCATCATTGCGTTGTTTTTGTGGTCTAAATTTTTTTTTGAACATCATTTTTTTCTAAATTTTTGAAAATTGTTTTTTTGAATATTTTTTTTTTGGAGATTCGAACGCATTGTTTTCGTCCAACATTTTTTTTAAATACTTTTTCGACATTTTTCAAACATTGTTATTTTATTTCGAATATATATATATATATTTTTGGAAAATTGTGATTTCGAGCAGTGCATTGTTTTTGTCGACCCACATTTTTTTTCGAATATTGTTGATTTTTTTTTTTAATAATTGATTTCGAATCTCGATTTATCACCTGAATTTTTTTTTACAAATTTTGGGTCGACATTTTTTGAACTTTTTTTTTTTTTTAATACTTTTTTTTTTGGAAAATGGTGATTTCGGACATTGCATTGTTTTCGCCCAACAATTTTTTTAAAATTTTTTTTTCGACTTTTTTCGAAGATTTTTTTATTTCGAATATATATAATTTTTTTTTTTAAATTGTAATTTCGAGCAGTGCACTGTAGACCGAAATTCTTTTACAATTTTTGTTTGGAACATTTTTTTTTTTAAATTGATTTCGAACATTTCGTTTTTTATCACCTACATTTTTATTACAAATTTTTGTTTCGAAATTTTGTTTTGTTGTTTTTGTTGAATAATTTTTTTTTAATGGAATATGTTGTTTTCGTGGACCAAACATTTTTTTTTCGGTAAAATTTTTTTATTAAACATATATAATGAAATTACTTTTGAGCAGAATTCGCATATTAAAATTGATTTTAAATTACGTTATAAAAAATACCTGAAATGATTGTTCCAATCAACTGTTATGATTGCGCCAACCATTCAAAACTTTGCTAATATACAACACAGAAAACATACAAATAATACTAAATATTTCAGTAATGAGCCATAGATTTCATCAGATTCAATCATCGTTTCATGAATAACGCAATTAAATATTTTAGCACATTTTTCATTTTCACATTTCATAATCAAGTTGTATAATGACGCTCATCATTTTGTATGAGTGCTACAATCATTTAAAATAATTGAACCATTGTAAAACTCAATATATTAATTATGCTCCAAAAATAATATTTGTCTAAATCATAATTTTCATTGCATGCAAACAACACACTTCAAAAGACTGGCGGCGCTTGATTTTTACTCATTATTTTTATGTTTATTTTTTTCCACTTGCTCCAAACATTACTACATTGTAAATCTAATAAACCTAAATGTATTTTCTTCACTTTAGCGCAGCCACTTTAGCGAATCCTCTTTAGCGCCGCCATATACGATATATATTCTCCCACATAATTGTGCGCTGAGTAAATATGCCAACGAAAAACAAACGACGACCGACCTACACGTTGGCAAAGCCAAGTAGTGCCGCTGATGCCACTGGTTACGCTATGCAAATGCAAATGACGTTCGTGTGGCGGTTACTCTTGAGCCAAGTGAGCTGCTTTCCATTAATGATGTGGTTGTTGGCGTTGATGATGGTTGGCTGAGTGCGAATATGTCGACGTGGTTGGCGACGTTACCTGTTGGCAAGAAAATTATACGACAAGAAAATAGAAAAGAACAGTGTGAATACAATTATACAGAGACATCACTAAGGAGTATGCAATAAAACAGTAGAATCTACTGTTTTAGTCTATTTTTGTTTTTGTGAAAAAATTAAAAGATTCCAAGATATAAAATTGGAAAATAACTAAATTTAGTTTTTAAATGAAAACTCTAAAAAATAGTTCCTATATTTCCTATGTAGGTAACTACCCGTAATTCTTTAAACTCACCACACCAACACTCACCACACAGAAGTTCACCACACAGAAATTCACCACTCAAAAACTAACCACATTAAAATGCACCACTGCGGTTAAAAAAAAATAAAAGGGGAATTATTGGAACGCACCACACCAAAATTTACGATACACGAAAATATATAAAATATATAAACATTTATATAAATACATGATATTTGGCATACTTGTTTTTATATCAACTTTTTGTTTAATTTGTACACTTTAAGATAATTGCACTGCGCAACATTTTGGTGCAATAAAATTCTGCCTAAACCTCTGAAATGCCATTATGCAAATTTGCGTTGCCTTTGCCAAATGCCGTTGACACCTCAACTCAGTATGTAATTTCAATTCCATCGCAGCCACTACTGACACCAACAACTACCGGCACAAAACATTAGCAACGGAAGCAAGTGAAAAGAATCGGGTGCCATTATTTACAGCAACCGACGAACACGTGCAACTTGACAACACACCGTAGCGAAAGAAACGCATGTAAGTGAAACGTGCAAAAATAAAATGGCATTGCGTTAAATTGGTTGCAGGCATTGTACGCACGAATTGTTTGGGACACACAAAAGTCCTGACACACTCGAATAGTGGTACCAGCCAACTATGTTGAGCAAAATATGTGAAATTGCATTTTATTTTGTTCTGCAGTTGTTTAACTTATTTGGTTTTTTAATAGTAGACAAATTTCTTTGTGAAATTTTGATGAAAACATTTTATTATAAAATAAAAATTCAGTTTTTTTCAACATTCTTTTTCATAAGTCAAGTAATAAGAAAACGTATAAACAGATGTTTGATCTAATAAAATATTAAAATCTCAAACATATTTGAGTTGTAGTGGTCGTAAAGGAATATATCGAATAGACTTCGTTGAAATTGTTTTAGGGGTGATCGCGAATTGATCATTGGAAATATTACTTGTCATAACCCGTCCATCATAGAAAAAATTTACAATTGAAGTGATACCCCTCAGATGAGGTGCTCTTAAACAACCGCATTTTAGAAGTTTCCACAAACATCTGCATCTTTTACACTTGTGTGCAGTTCATAGTTGGATTCAAGAAGTTTCCATAAACATCTACACTGTACGAGAATCTCCAACACTTTTACAACAATTAGCTGAATTCTAAAAGTTTTGACAAACTGCACAATTAAGTGGAATGCGTGATTCACTTTATTTGCAACTTCTTCAAACTCATGTGTTTTATTGCACACATCTTCCATCTCTTATTTGCTCACTGCGCTTTCTCACCCACTGTTAGCTGAATTACTTTGCTTCTCGTTCATTCTTACATAATACTGCCTAGTAGAACTAATTACATCTCAGCCCAACAATATTATTACGTTATAGAGCCCTTAAACTAATTGATTATTTTTATTTTTCACATTCGTTATTAATCAAGTTTCTGAAGAGGGCTTTGCTGGAAATTCTCGAAATATAATTTTTGTCTTTATGAAAATTAATTTAGGATATTTTTACGGCACTCAACTCAAAATAGTTTATGATATTGTAAATTCACTTTGCAGAGATCTGTCTTTTCCACACTATTGCAATAAATAGAAAGCAACAGTAAAACTATTACGTTGCCACCTTATATTTCTTTTGAATTGTGCAAGAGTAGGAAACTAAGTTTCCTTTTGTAGTGAGTGCTAGCTGTATTCTTTTGTGCTGATTCTTATCTACAATGTATTTTTCAAAACAATATTTTATATGATTTTAAATGATAAAATTTATGATAAAAAAAAACTAAATAATTCTCACACTTAAAAATGAGTTTTTAAATGTTTTGAAGCACATTTCATAAAATATACCATCAATTTATTAAAATAAACAATCTTTTATACTACATATGCTTTCATATAACATTTTACATATAATTGCAGCGTTTAGTTATTTTTACCCACAAAAACTTTAAGCTATTTGAAAATTGCAGGAAAAGTGCAATTTGCAAATGCTCTAAGTGCTGCAGTGGTTTTAGTTGTACAAGTTGTGTAAGCTACACATAATTCGTAATGTTGCATCCATAAATATGGTGACCATAATTAATGTGAAATGCACGCAAGCTGTACTGAAAACTAGAAATTATATCGAACAACAATTATATCGTACAAGACAATAATATACAAAACGAAACCGTACGATACAATATAATACGAAACAATATGATACAATACTATACAATACTATACAGTATGATACAATACGATACAATACGATACAATACGATACAATACGATACAATACGATACAATACGATACAATGCCATACAATACGATACAATACAATACAATACGATACAATACGATACAATACGATACAATACTATACAATACGATACAATACGATACAATACGATACAATACGATACAATATGATACAATACGATACAATACGATACAATATGATACAAAACGATACAATACAATTCGATACAATACCATACAATACAGTACTATACAATACGATACAATACGATACAATACGATACAATACGATACAATACGATACAATACGATACGATACAATACGATACAATACGATACAATACGATACAATACGATACGATACAATACGATACAATACGATACAATACGATACAATACGATACAATACGATACAATACGATACAATACGATACAATACGATACAATACGATACAATACGATACAATACGATACAATACAATACGATACAATACGATACAATAAGATACATTACGATACAATACGATACAATACGATACAATACAATACGATACAATACGATACAATACGATACAATACGATACAATAAAATACGATACAATACGATACAATACGATACAATACGTTAAAATACGATACAATACGATAAAATACGATACAATACGATACAATACGATACAATACGAACAATATGATACAAAACGATACAATACAATTTGATAGAATACGATACAATACTATACAATAAGATACAATACGATACAAAACGATACAATACGATACAATACGATAAAATACGATACAATACAATACAATTCGATACAATACGATACAATACGAAACAATACGATACAATACTATACAATACAACACGATACAATACGATACAAAACAATACGATACAATACAAAACAATACGGTATAATACCGTACGATACAATACGATACAATAAGATACAATACGAAACAGTACAACACAATGCGATACAGTACGATACAGTACGATACAGTACGATACAGTACGGTACGATACAATACAATACAATACAATACAATACAATACAATACAATACAATACAATACAATACAATAGAATTCTATACAATTCGATACAATACGAAACAATACCTTATAATACGATATGGATTATATTGTTGCATAAATCTAAACTATAATTACTTCATAATCTCAATGTTGTTTGAGTAATTGGTTTTCTTAAACAAAAAACTTAATATAATAATACGTCTGCGCATTTTTCGTTTGTTGCTAAAGATAAAATTTCGACCTCACCACCCAAAATTTAATTCGATATTTGTAAGTGCAAATGTGTAGGAGATAAAAAATAAAATTTAAATCTCACATGAGTATCAGCTGCTAGTAAGTATAAAAGTAGCAAAACGAAAGAGGAAGAAAAAAACTAGTACAGCAGCAAATTTCATGCGACGATAATAGTTTATTTTGCCACTGGGTCTAATTAGAACTTTGCAGTGGAATTATAAAAAAATTGTATGGAAGTGAAAAAGTACAAATAAAAAGATTTGTATGCCAATTGTAGGTCATTTGGAGCTTGTCACAACTTGACTTATTAAAATTTGGCACAGAAAAAATTGTGTAAAAAATCTTCTATGATATGGAGTCACTTTCAGTGTTGTTAGTGCTCCCAATGGAAATAAGTTGGAATTCATCATACAAAATCTCGTAATATATTTTGAAGACAATAACTTGAAAATAAAATTATTTTTTTTCATATATCCAATGAATCCTTAAATAAAAAAAATTTAGTAAGTATAAAATTTAGTTTTGAGTTGTAGATAAATAGCTACTTTATAATTGGATTATAATGCGTTTCTTTCTGTTACACCTAAATACCGACGACAAATATTTTCTAAACTCACCGACATTGTGTTTCTTGTGTAACAAAAAAATATTACTAGGCGGTAATCCGATAAAACTACTTTGTACCAATTAAGCACACGCACTCACATAAATTCATACACAAAATATACACCAGGAAAAAAACCGCACACGTCGACATCGGCTACTACGGATACGAAAAGAGGCTGTAACCGTTTTCCAATCAAGAGTTATGGGAACCGTTCGTGTGCAGGTCTGCGCCTGTGTCTTGTCAGATGGGTGTAAATATGTAAATCTGTATCAGAAGAGATGGATCTAGGGATATACAGGTATTTATATAGTTTGTAAAGTATAAACCGATTAAGGTTCTGCCTGAGGTGTTAACATGTTGTTGAACTTTTTTGCAACTTCGTAGTAATTTGATGCTAGAAAAATTGTAAAAACGGTTAAAAAGTGACACTGAAATTGAACATATGGGAGAGTTGAATAAGACATAATTTGATTTCCTATAAAATATAATAATATTAGATATAACATAACTAATAATTCGATTAAACAATTCAGTTTAAAATAAATATGAACATGAAACACTTTTCAAATTGCATATCTACTTGGATGGAAAATATTTGTTTGAATGTAATTAAAGCGCTTTATTAAGAATAATATTTAATTAAATTATAATTATAATTGAAATGTATAACAACTTTGATTAGATTGTAATATAATTAAGTTCATCAAATTTTAATAAAGGTGCTATGAATTATATGTATTTTATGACTGTAACTGGGTGTCAAAGAATTTAAAAAATAATAAAATTAGTATGACAACGCTGCCTAATTTTAGGGGCAATCATAAAATTTAATTATATACAAAAACGAGTTGGGAAAGTTAGGTCACATGGGTAAGTTCGGTCACATGGGGCGGATTTTTATAGTCGGTCGGGCCCGACTATGGAATACCCTACACCTTTGGTGGGGATATTAACCCTCAGAATATTATTCATATATCAGAAATTTACGCCTTATATCCCCAGAAATTAAAAAAATTATATAAAGTATAAAAAACTAAAAAAAAAAAAATTTGAAAAATGTAATTGGGCGGACCACGCCTATATTTAAAATTTTGTAAGGCTAATATTTCATAGAATTGATTTTAATAATTAACGGATCAAATTTCCACTATTAAAAACCGGGAAATAATGAAAAAAAAATGTGGGCGGATCACGCCCATTTTTGGACCACACATTTTTAGGTGAATTATAACAATATGTTTTAAATTTTACAACTATATCTTGAATACTTTTCGAGTTATTAGTTCCCAAAGATTTATATAAAAGTGACTTGTATGGGAGGTGGGCGTGTCTGTTGACCGATTTGGCTCATTTTCAAACTCAGTTCCTACTTTTGGCTAAAATATATTGTGACGAAATTTCATCGCATTCTGAGCAGTATTTCTCAAGTTATTCTGTATTCGGACAGCAAGACAGCAAGACAGCAAGACAGCAAGACAGCAAGACGGACAGACAGACAGACAGACAGACGGACATGGCTAAACGGACTCGGGTAGTGATGCTGATCAAGAATATATATACTTTTCCATACCGGACACGCCTCCTAAGGGGCGTTACAATATATGCACAAAGTTAATATACCCTGTACCTCATAGGTGTAGGGTATAATTAAATAATAATATGAGAACAATATTGCCTACTTTTTGCGGCACTCAGTAACACTCACATTAATGTGTTTTTACTTATAATTCATAACGATTTTTGATGGATAAATGTGTTAAGTACGAGCAATCATTGTTAATAATACTAGATCGTCGATTTTTGTGAAATATCCAATTAATCCACAATTCACTGCACTTTCATATTCTCTTTAGTATAATATAGACATCAAAATAGGAACAAGAGATGGAAATAAAATTATTAAGTATAAATAAAAATTGTGTAATCCTATTAATATAATAAATCTGTTTGTTCGTTTGTACGTTTGTACGTTTGTTCCGCTTCTCCGTCTAAACGGCTTCTCCGATTTTCTTGCAATTTTTACCACAGATGCGGTATGGTCTGGAAGGAATGATAGGCTATATATGGGCGGGATTGGACAAAGAGGCGGGCACCTCTCATACAATCTTAACTTTCAATACGATATAACTCGGCACTTTCACCAGCTACGAACATAAAACAAAAAACTCAAATACAAAAAAAAAAATTAAAAAAAAAAGCAAAAGCACAAAACAAAACAAAAGCAAAAATACAAAAACAAAAGCAATCACGTTTGTTCCGCTTCTCCGTCTACACGGCTGATCCGATTTTCTTGAAATTTTTACCACAGATGCGGTATGGTCTGGAAGGAATGATAGGCTATATATGGGCGGGATTGGACAAAGAGGCGTGGCACCTCCCATGCAACCTAAACACGATATAACTCGGCACTTTCACCAGCTACGAACATGAAACATAAAACTCAAATACAAAAAAAAAATTAAAAACAAAAAAGCAAAAGCACAACACAAAACAAAAGCAAAAATACAAAAACAAAACCAATCACATAAAACCACAATCCAAACTAAATGAAAAACACAAAAAGGAAAGAAAAAGAAAAACAAACTCACCACACTAAAACTAACCAAACTAAAACTCACCTCACTAAAACTCACCACACTAAAATTCACCAAACTAAAACTCACCACACTAAAAATCACCACACTAAAACTCACCACACCAAAACTCACCACACTAAAACTCACCACACTAAAACTCACCACACAAAAACTCACCACACTAAAATCCCACCAAACTAAAACTCACCACACTAAAACTCACCACACTTAAACTCACCACACACAAATTCAACACACTAAAACTCACCACACCTAAACTCACCACACTAAAACTCACCACACTAAAACTCACCACACTAAAACTCACCACACTAAAACTCGCCACACAAAAACTTACCACACAAAAACTCACCACACTAAAACTCACCACACTAAAACTCACCACACTAAAACTCACCACACTTAAACTCACTATACTAAAACTGACCACACTTAAACTCACTATACTAAAACTCACCACACTTAAACTCAACACACAAAAATTTAACACACTAAAATTCACCACACTAAAACCCACCACATTAAAATTTCACCACACTAAAACTCACCACACAAAAACTCACCAGACTAAAACTCACTACACTCAAATGTCGCCACACTAAAACTCACCGCACTAAAATTCACAACACTAAAACTCACCACACCTAAACTCACCATACCAAAACTCACCACACTAAAACTTACCACACTAAAACTCACCACAATAAAATTCACCACACTAAAACTCGCTACACTAAAACACGCCAAACTAAAACACGTCACATTAAAATTCACTACACTAAAACCCACCACACTATAATTGACCACACTAAAACTCAGCACACTTAAAAACACCACACTTAAACTCACCACACTAAAATTTCACCACACTAAAACTCACCATACTAAAACTCACTGCACTAAAATTTCACCACATTAAAATTCACCACACTAAAACTCACCACATTAAAACTCACTACACTCAAATTTCGCCACACTAAAACTCACCGCACTAAAATTCACCACACTAAAACCCACCACACTATAATTAACCACACTAAAACTCACTACACTAAAATTCACTACACTAAAACTCACCACAATAAAATTCATCACATTAAAATTCACCACACTAAAACCCACCACACTATAATTCACCACACTAAAACTCACCACACTTTAACTCACCACACTAAAACTCACCACACCAAAACTAACCACAATTAAACTCACCTCCAAAATTCACCACATCTAAACTCACCACACCGAAACTTACCACACCGAAACTTACTACATTAAAACCCACCACACTAAAACTTCTACTGGGAAAAACTCTACGGGGAAGAATTCTACGGGGAAGAATTCTACCGGGAACAATTCTACCGGGATGAATTCTACGTGGAGAATTCTACGGGATTTTAAGGTGAAGATTTCTACTGGGAATAATTCTGCGGAGAAGCGCAGTCTGAGAAAGAATTGTCTTTGAAAAAAGTTGTTTTGGCGGAGAATTATTTGGTTACCACATTTATAAAACCAATAAAAAAACTTCAACAGCTAAGCACGGGCCCCTCATATAAATAATAAAATGTTTTTTATATTAATAAAATCGCTCCATATCTTTGAATTCAGAAAATCTTGGCACGAGTCGTGCACGGGTCCAGCTAGTAAGTAAATAAAAGTAAAAAAAAATATAAAATAAATAATTAATGTAAGTTAAAAAACAAACAAAAAAATACTGCATAAAAAATGTATATGTTTGCACTGAATATACTTTTTTGACATTGAAATGAAATGTAAACAGTAATATGTTTATTAGTTTTTCACATACAAACATATTCTAAACATAAATATGTTTGTACTAAAACAAAACAAAAAATCAACATATATTCATTATAATAATGTTTTGCAATGCAATAATAACTTTGTTTGCATAAAGCTTCGAAGATAGTTTGGGATAGCATTTTTTCTGTAAGTTAAAAAAGTGTTTGCGGTAAATAATATATTGTTTCCCTGTTCCATTCTGAAGTAATATTTAAAAGGCATAATACAAAAAAAATGATATTGTTGTTTATGAATTAAGTATGTTATCAGTATGAAAATATGGGATATATTATTTGAAAATGTTATCAAAATACCTTTTCGTGTATATATAAATTTTAATTAATTTTAGGTTATAAAAACTTAATGCTTATACATTTATACTCAACACCAAACCTACAAATATTTTTAAATTTATTATAAATTACAAAAATGATTTATTACCGACTACATTGCATTGAACACATACAGGAACTCATAAATATATAAATTTAAATTTGCATGTTTTTTGGAAATTAATACGTCATATGTTTATAATGAATAAATGTTTGGCAATATGCCTAGCACATGATTTATCACATCGCAGCTGCGTTGAAAATTGTTTGATTCGTTGTCGATATGATTGAAAAATAATATCTAAATTGAAAATGGAAATTAAAGAGCATGCAGCAGTAGCACAATTTTATATTGATTGTACTTTATTTATTTTAAATATAAGCTGACATACAATAACTGCTTTGTATAATTACGTATTATGTGCTTTTAAATAATTAAATATTTTCATAGCAATAAATAAATACAAGGAATCAGCAGCAGAAACACTATCGTTTCTTCAAAGAAGTAAATTAATGGGCACAGAAAGTTCTATGAAAGTAGTTTTGCTTTGAGATTTGTAAACGAAAGTATATATTCTAGTTAAATAAAAAATACAGAAACGACTGAGAATAAAACAGATCTTATTTCAAATATTACTTAAAAGTTTTAACAAATTGAAAAAGTTTTTTCATTTAAATCGTTTTTTAAGTGTAAATGTTTCAAGTGATAGAATTGCTTACAGGCCAATGTTTAAAAGACAAACAGATGACATAAAATGAAAATGACTTAAAATTTTGAATTATTTGGCTAAAACGGAAGTAGTATTTTCAGCTGGCGCAGAGAGAAGTTTGGACAGTTGAAAATTTGTATTTCAACTATTGATGGAATATAATAAATGCGATGAGGAGATGAAGATTTATTTAGGCAGAGTATGAGAAACTGTATAATGTATGATGATGTATAATATGAAGAATATGAAGAATATAAAGAATATGAAGAATATGAAGAATATGAAGAATATGAAGAATATGAAGAATATGAAGAATATGAAGAATATGAAGAATATGAAGAATATGAAGAATATGAAGAATATGAAGAATATGAAGAATATGAAGAATATGAAGAATATGAAGAATATGAAGAATATGAAGAATATGAAGAATATGAAAAATGTGACGAATATGAAGAATACGAAGAATATGAAGAATATGATGAATATTATTTACTATGATCAATATGATAAATATGATGAATATCATGAATATGATAATTATGATGAATATGATGAATATGATGAATATGATGAATATGATGAATATGATGAATATGATGAATATGAAGAATATGACGAATGTGATGAATATGATGAATATGATGAATATGATGAATATGATGAATATGATGAATATGATGAATATGATGAATATGATGAATATGATGAATATGATGAATATGATGAATATGATGAATATGATGAATATGATGAATATGATGAATATGATGAATATGATAAATATGATGAATATGATGAATATGATGAATAGATGATTATGATGAATATGATGAATATGATGAATATGATGAATATGATGAATATGATAAATATGATGAATATGATGAATATGATGAATATGATGAATATGATGAATATGATGAATATGATGAATACGATGAATATGATGAATATGATGAATATGATGAATATGATGAATATGATGAATATGATGAATATAATGAATATGATGCATATGATTAATATGATGAATATGATGTATATGATAAATATAATATTTATCATGATTTTGATATATATGATAATTATGATGAATATGATGAATATGATGAATATGATGAATATGATGAATATAATAAATATGATGTATATGATGAATGTGATGAATATGATAATTTTAATAAATTTTTTTTTATTTATAAAAATATATGTCTGTTTTAAATAAAAGAACACATTTTGAATTTTTTCCCAATACTGTAAAGAATATAAGGCCTCACTGCTGATGCACTTTTTATTGAGCATTTTGACAGTAGTTGCAAAGTTTTTTGTGGAAACTTTTTGGCAAGAACAAATTACTTAGTAAAAGTTTTAAACGTATCAATGCACTTTGTGACTGGGTGGAGATGAAGATTTTTTCAGACAACTGAAAAAAACAGTAGTACGTAAAATGCTAGCTGGACATCTTCAAAGACATTACTACTTAAATTAATACACAAAACTTTGTTGCATCTAAAAATTGCATGAAAAGAAAACTCGAAACATGCAAATTTAATTTCTATTACTTTCTTTGCTTTCAAGAAAAATAAAATACGTTGAAGGAAATTAAATTTCTTAAGCAAAACAGAATTTTAAAAAGCTAGGAATTTATAACAGACCTACAACTTTAGTAACAGACTACTTAAAAATAATTAAATTGATCTTTAAATATCAAGTTCAATTTACAGAAAAAAAGAGTTACTTCTTATGTGATTTCAATGTGCAAAGAGTATAGCTTAATAGCTTTGTATGCTGGCACTGAAGTAATTTTATTTCAACTGATATGAATCAAAGGATAATTACACGTCAACTAAACGAGAAAACGACGACAACGACAAAGTCGACTATGAGGACTTGGTCGTTTGTTGTTATGTTCAACATTTTTACTTCCTTAATTACTATTCTGTCTTCTGTCTGCTTCTATTTTCAGCTTTTGTGTATTTGTATCCAGTCTATGTCACTATATTTGTATTCCCTGGATTGCATTTTGTACTCTCATTCTTTAAAATATTCGTTGGCATTTAATTGCTTCTTTTGATATTGAGCAATTTTGTCTCCGACTGTCAGAAAGGCAACCAACCAGTCGTGACGAACAGATTACAAAGATACGAGTTAAATGTTTGCCCTTCCGACAGTTCTTTCGGCAACATGTTATAGACAAAATAGTTCAATATTGATGTTGCTACTTTCTAAGAAAACTGAATTTAAGTATATTAGTGTTTAAATTTTGGCACATGATGTAAAATGTCTAATATATACGTATATAAGAAAGATTCGCTTTCACCAAGATTGTTTTATAAAATAAAACATGTCCCTTAATTTCTTCATTGAATAATTATAATGAATAATAGTATGAATATTATGTATATGATGAATATGATGAATATGATTAATATGATGAATATGATGAATATGATGAATATGATGAATATGATGAAAATGATGAATATCATGAATATGATAAATATAATGAGTATGATAAATATGATGAATATGATGAATATGATGAATATGATGAATATGATAAATACGATGAATATGATGAATATAATAAATGTGATGAATATGATGTATATTACGTATATTATGTATATGATGTATATGATGTATATGATGTATATGATGTATATGATGTATATATTGTATATATTGTATATAATGTATATGATGTATATGATGTATATGATGTATATGATGTATATGATGTATATGATGTATATGATGTATATGATGTATATGATGTATATGATGTATATGATGTATATGATGTATATGATGTATATGATGTATATGATGTATATGATATATATGATGTATATAATGTATATAATGTCTATGATGTATATGATGTATATAATGTCTATGATGTATATGATGTATATGATGTATATGATGTATATGATGTATATGATGTATATGATGTATATGATGTATATGATGTATATGATGTATATGATGTATAGATGTATATGATGTATATGATGTATATGATGTATATGATGTATATGATGTATAGATGTATATGATGAAAATGATGTATGTAATGTATATGATGTATATATTTTATATGATGTAAATATATGATTTATATGATGAATATGATGTATACAGTAAATATAATGAAATATAAAGATGCTGAATCTGACAAACATGATAAATATAATAAATATGGTAAATACAATGAATATATGAATATGATAGATATGATGAATATTATGGATATAATGAATATGATAATTATTATGTATATGATTTATATCATGTATATTACGTATATTACGTATATGATGTATATAATGTATATAGTGAATATAATGAATTATCAATATGATGTATACAATGAATATAATGAAAATAAACGAGATGAGTATGATGAAAATGATGAATATAATGAAAATGAATACGATAAATAAGAGGAATATGATGAATGTGATAAATGTGACGTATATGAATAATTTAATAGGACAGACATGATCATGGACAGATAATGTTTATTTTGTAACTAGTCGGGTTATGAGAAGGTAAAAATACTATGATCAGTTCCGGGTCATGATCTTGGTATAATATATACTAGTGACGTATTATACGAAAAAGTGTTTGCAGACTACCCTGTAAATAGACTTTTGTTTGTTTTACGCTGATTTCCAAATAATTAGGCTCCACGGATAACCAATCGTGAAACGAACCGATTTGAATACAAGTTGGAATCTTTTCGTATTACAAAGAACTTATAAAATTAACAAAATTATTGGGATTACCAATAAAATTTTTGGACAATTTTCCTATAGGAACGATATGAATGTCATTTTAGAGACGATCTATTTTAAATTATTATAGAACAACCCACCGTCAATTGAGTAGGTAAAATTTCTACAAGAGATATAGATGAGAAATATTTTTAAATATAAAAAAATTGTATTAATATTCCTCCTTGAAAAGAGATTTGCAAACAAAACTGAAACCAACCCAGCACAATAATTGTTGGCAGCCATTGTAACAATAATAAACCAAAATTTTGTTATTTATGAGCAGAGTTTTCTTGGCATAGATTGTAAATTACGTAGGAAGAACTGAAAAGTTACCCCACATGACCTTTTGTTACTTTTGTGTCAAAATGAAAAAACTTTTTCTGTGCTATTGAAGCGCAAATTCGAAATGTAAATATAAACATATTAAATTCTGTATATTGTTGCAAGAATTCTGCATCTTTGCCACAACGAATGATTTTATTACAAATAAATTGCAAATTAAAATTGTCTTAAATTATTGTTACATACTGACAGAGGCAACTTTAAACTACGCTGCATAAATCTTCATTCTTTTATATTTCTATTTCAGTAATATATCCTGTTTTAGAAGCAGCAGTACGTACATTTTATGTGTTATTCATATTTATTGCTTTAATTCGGTTTAACAGCTTCTTCGACTACTTTATATTCTAGTAGAATACATAACCATCGCGACCAAATAATATTTTATCATCGCAATTCAAAAAAACAGACTCGCGCGCGGTAAGAACACCTTTTTACAAAACCTACTCTATGTCAAAATCCACTCTATCTTAAGTAAAACACAGGTGCAAGTCAGAAATGTGCTTTACATTAATGTATATTTCTAGCCTCTTGGCTTGTTTGTTTTGGCATTTTATGACATAGAAATAAACGACGAGCATACCAAATAATTTTAATATGGCTTTAGATTCTTCAGTTTTCTGAGTTCTTTGAGGATGTTTTCAGCCAATTTACTTTTATAAAGTTAAATTGTTTTCAAAGGTTCTGCACAAATTTTGCAAACTCGTAATTATGTCTATAAATAATATTTATATTAAATCAGACGCATGTCTACTTTTTTGTTTGCAGTATATGTCTCTATGCTTTGCTGATACGTGGCCTTTGTTAACGATATTGAAGAAATTTTAAAATGACTGTAATAGAATTATGACATAAAAAAGTAATGCTAAAGTTGGGTTATAAACCCTTCACCCCGAGATATATATTCGAACCCAGATAGCAAAATGCTCGCATTCTGCCCGCACTGTGAGTGCACGCCTGATAAAAAAGTTGCACGCGTACGCGCACAGAATAGCAATCGTGTGTCCATGAACAAACTTATCTGAAAATAAAGCTGGATGAAAATATGAAGAAAAACAAAGAATATATCGCACACAACACAACACAGCTAAAAAGATCGGTCCTTTTAAAACACGAAATATTTATTTGAAAACTAAATAAAATTGTATTTATTATATTGTTAAAAAAATCAAAGAAAATTCGAAATCTATTTTTGAAATATATTTACTATAGTACTCGCACTAATGCGAGTTTTGTGATATTTGTGTGCTCGCACATTGCTCTCAGTACGCATTCATGTCATGCGAACGCACGTTGTGTGTTCATTTTGCTCGCATATAGCTCGCACGACATGAGCCTGCACGACATGATTTTTGCTATCTGGGAAAGAAAGAGTTGTTCTGGTTAGAATTATATCGGGGAAGAATTACATCTGGAAGGTATGCCTATGGGATAATTATTTAAACTGTCTTAAATCTCCCACTTTTCAATGAAACCTGAGCGGTTCCGGTTCTGGCTTCAAGATTTCCTATTCCGGTTCCAAAAAAAATATATATATATTCTGGTTCTTTACACTGCCTGACAGGGACTTAAACAATTGGAATATCGGTTCCGGTTCAGGTTCCAAAATTTTAAAAATATCGATTCCGATTCCAGACATTCTTTAATAACTATTCCGGTTACAAAAATCAATACGGTTTTGGTTCCGGTACCGATTCCAGAACCGGTTCTTTGCGGTCGCTGATTTCAATGACAACCTAGGTTTTATATATAATGATCCTGGAAATATTATCCGTGTAAAAAAACGAAATTATATTGTCCCCGAATAAATTTCTTGAAATTAATTGTCTTTGGAAAGTATTTTCGCAAGGAAGAAATGTCTAAAGGATGAATATTATCGATAAATCCCTGGAAAGTATTTTCTCGGGACGAAATAGAATAGTTTAAGAAGAATTATTTGGGGTGTTGAAGAAGATTTGCCCGGAAATGTATTTTTCTTGGGGAATAATGTTTTTGGGAAAAATAATCCCTGGGGATATATTGCTTCTTCGAAATATTGAATTATATATGCAATTAATTGTCTCCGAATAAATGGTACGGGGAAGAATTCCCTGGGGAAGAGTTTTCCAAGAATGAATTTTATCTGAAAAGTATTGTCTTGAAGAAATGTCTCGAGAAAGACTGGTGTGTAACTTCTAATTATAACTGAGAAGTATTTTCTCGGGAATAAATTGTCTCATGACAGAATAGTCCGGAATAGAATTATGAGGGGTGTTCGAAAAAGAATTATCTACCAAGGAGGAATCTTCCTCTGAAAAGTATTGTCTTGAAAAAATGTTTCGGGAAAGACAGGTCTCTGGGAATAATTATAAGTGGTAAGTATTTTCTCGGGAATATATTGTCTCATGGAAAAATAGTCCGGGAAAGAATTACAAGGGGTAGAAAAACTCGAGAACGATTTGCCCGGCGAAGAATTTTTTCGAAGACAATTCTCCGGAAATAATTGCCCAGGAATGTATTGTCTCGATGAATAATTGTATCCGTGTGAAATATTTCGTGAAGATCGGGCACGAAATGTGTCGACCAAAATTCACTCTGGAATTAATACTCATGATTCGGATTGACCTGGTAATAATAGTATCTGAGAAGTATTGTCAGAAAGAAGAATTGGATCTGGATGAACTGTCTTAGGAAAGTATGAGTTGTTAAATATTTTTATTTGAAAAAATGGTTTTCATAAAGAAGGCAAAGAATTGCCACTGTGTAATCTATTAGTTCAGAATTATATCGTAGATGATTAGTTAGGGAAAAAATTCTTCGAAGCCCACTAAATTCTTAAATAATTTTTGGGGAATATGATAATTATGATTTATTCATATTATAATTTTAAAAATATTTTATTTATTTTTTAAAAGATTTTTTTGTCACAATTCAAAGAATTTAACTATTGTAATAATATAATTCCAACAGTCTAAATTCAGAAATCGTTGCACAAAACATTGTGGTGTAAGATTGTTGGACCTCAAATTGCAGATCGGAAGAACACCTACGGATTCATTAAAACTAGTACTAAAACTAAAGAAAATTGTGCAGCATTTAAGACCGAAACTATTTTCCAAATTGTTTGCTAATTAACATGTACTTAAGTAATAAACTTGAACAACCAGAACAGTCGAAATAACTAGACAAAAGTTAAATCTGCAAAATATTTGAAAATGTCAAAGTCACGTTTTAACAAAATACACAACTTATGTATGGTTGATTTAAAACGGGCGGTGGGAAGAGTAGGAGCAGACACTACAAGGACATGTGTGGATTCTGTGGATGCAGATACTTTAGAGAGGGGCTCTACAAATACACACTGTGAAAATAGTTCACGAACAAAAACCACAGAAACTAAAATAAGTAATTTTATTGCTTGTGGTACACGAGGTCTTCATCGTCATTCTCGACGGTGTGCCAACGAAGGTGTTGGATGAAAATACGCAGTATCCAGCGAAGTTTGAGAAACACACGATTATACAGTATAGTATTGTTATGGTATTCTTATTACTTTGGCATTTGAAAGCAATGGCGGATGTGATTTCATCCACGTTATTCTATTTATATTTGAAACTTTGCGAACGTGGTACTTGCTTTGAAATTTAAATTTTGTTAGAATTTGGTTGAAATTTCAAGAGCATATTTTACAATGTTCTGAACTTTGAAGTGTTTTAGTTTATGTACTATAATGTTGACTATCACTTCAGTGGTCGTGGTTGAGGATGGTACACAGAAAAAATAATCGACGTAAATATAGCAACCGCTATTAATTGCATTCATTAATCAATCCAGCAATGGAATTCACTAATTTCACTAAAACATTTGCTATTCTTCGTTATATAAGCAATTGCGTACGCTAATATGAATATTTGTACGTCAATGCAGCAAATAATTTAGTCGGCGCAGTTTTAGCAAATATAATTGCTGAAACTGCGCCGACTAATTAATTTGCTGCATTGACGGACAAATATTCATAGTATTAGCAAACGGAATTGCTAAATTAACGAAGAATAGCAAATCTATTCATAAAATTAGTGAATTTTATTGCTGGATTGATTAATGATTGCAATAAATGTCGATTGCTATATTTACGTCGATTATTTTTATTTCTGTGTAGATGTTGGAAATGGGGAATTGAATATACTTTTATATTTAAGACTTTAGAACATTTTTTAAAGTTGACACTATCTTACTTAACACTTTTATATTTAACACTTTTAAACACTTCACTTTTTATATTTAAGAATTTTCTTATTTAACACTTTTGAATCATTTTTATATTTAAATTTTTTATATAAAACTATTTCTTCACAATTTATTGACACTTATGAAACCGTAATTATATTTAACTTAGATTTTTTTGTATTTAAAACACACTAAAGTTTTACACAGTCTCTTAATAATGTTTGTATTTTTCAAGTCAAACGAAATATGGTTTAGAAAACCCATTTGAAATCAAAAAAATCATTAAAATAAATAATTATCGACGTGATATTGCGTTTTAAAAATGTTTTGCAACTTATTTGCAACGCAATTAACACTTCGTTGCCGTAGCCGAACTGTGCTTGCTTCCAAGCACGAGCATGCTACTCTTGTTGTTGTTGTTTTTCTTAATATTTTAGACGGAGCCCCATCGCGGAGGTGCTCCGCTGTCCATTTTCAATTCGACTCTTGTGGTGTTTGTATTAAATTATTCCACAAAATTCCACATAGTTTGTTGCAAAAAATATTATTTTACTTTCAAAATTTGTAATGTAGGCAAAAATTATGAGTTTTATCAAAACAATTACAAAACACCACAATGTTGCCTTAAAAAATTCTCTTTACAACTAAAACACTTAACATTTGTTGCATTTCTGATTAATTTAATATTTTTTAGCAATTGGAATTAATACAATTAACTTTGTAGGAAAAATACTTTTAATTTGAATTAAAATTAATGCACAACACGGCAACTGCACAAACGCGGCGAATTCGGCAACAGGCGAGAACTGTCAAACAGATTAAGGGGTATTCACGCATGCGTTTTGTGTGGGGTACTCATTTTTGTTGATGTTTATTTTGCAAACACAATTTTTGTTCGTAGAGAATTTAAAATTATTATACATTCTAAATAAAATATATATATATATAAATAGTTAAGCAATATTTCACTGTAGATCATTTTATTATAAAATAATTTACCGTATGAAAATTCGAAAATTTGACGTCCAACTAACAATCGTAAAAAAAAACTTTTTTTTTGTTTTTTAAATTAAAAAAATTATCATAAACAACTAAAATTTTAATCTATTGTAACAAAATATTAAGGGTGTGTGCGAGTTCGACTAAATTACAGACTAAACTAAATTGTACGGGTTTTCATTCGATCACTATTCGGTAACCGGTAATTGTTAAAGTCCACAATAAATCGATTATCATATGTTTGTTTGCTGTCTTCCAATTTAGTTCAATTTAGTTTGCTCGAAAATTTGCTAAATTGAAAAGTAAACGCTGCATTACCGACAAACTTTAGTTAAGTCAGCAATTTAGTCGAACTCGCACACACCCTAAATATTTCATTTTACAGAAAGTATAAAGTTATCATAAGAACAATAAAAAAATCGTTCTGATTCAAATATTTGTAAATTCATGTACAATATTTTACAGATATAAATATTTCAATTTCGTTACGGCAATTTGAAAATTTTCCGTATTACTATTAATCGTTAGGAAATGAATTCAGTATGAAAGTATTTTCATATCCAATCCTATTATCCTATTAATTTAATAAATCTCTTTGTTGGTTTGTTTATTTGTTTGTTTGTTTGTTTCGCTTCTCCGTCTAAACAACTGATCGGATTTGCTTGCAATTTTTACTGCACATATGGTAGGTTCTGGAAGAAATGATATGCTATATATGAGCTATAAGGGGCGTGGCACCTCCGATACAGCTTAAACTTTCAAAACGATATAACTTGGCACTTACAACAGCTACAAACATGAAACAAAAAACTTAAATACAAAAATTGACCACACTAAAATTCACCACACTAAAACTCACCACACTAAAACTCACTACACAAAAACTCACCACAATAAAACTCACCACACTAAAACTCACCACACTAAAACTCACCACACTAAAATCCACCACACTAAAACTCAGCACACAAAAACTCACGACAATAAAATTCACCACACTAAAACTCACCACACCAAAAATTCACCACATCTAAATTCACCACACTAAAACTTCTACTTGGAAAAACTCTACGAGGAAGAATTCTACGGGAAAGAATTCTACCGGGAAGAATTCTACTGGGAAGAATTTTAAAATTGACCACACTAAAACCCACCACACTAAAATTCACCACACTAAAACTCACCACAATAAAATTCACCACTCTAAAACTCACCACACTAAAATTCACCACACTAAAACTCACCACACTAAAACTCACCTCACAAAAACTCACCACAATAAAATTCACCACACTAAATCTCACCACACCAAAAATTCACCACATCTAAATTCAGCACACTAAAACTTCTACTTGGAAAAACTCTACGAGGAAGGATTTTACGGGAAAGAATTCTACCGGGAAGAATTCTACCGGGAAGAATTCTACATGAAAGTATTCTATGGGGAAGAATTTTACGGGGAAGATATCTACTGGGAAGAATTGTACGGGGACGCGCAGTCTGAGAAAGAATTGTCTTTGAAAAAAGTTGTTTTGGCGGAGAATTATTTTTGTTTTGATTACCACATTTATAAATCCGATTAAAAACGTCCACAGCGAAGCCCGGGTCCCTATATAAATAATAAAAATGTTTTAATATTAATAAAATTGCTCCATATCCTTACATTACAAAATCTATGCACGAGTCGTGCACGGGTCCAGCTAGTTGTATTTAAAAAAATTATAAACTTAATTTAATTGTCGCAAATGACAACATTTTTATAAAAAAATGCATAAATTCACAAAAAAAATTAAAAAATTATAAAAAAAATCATAATTTTCAATAAAAATTTAAACATTAAAAAAAATCAAATTAAAAAAAAAATGCAGAAATATCAAGAATTTTTTTAATTTTAAATATTAGTTATTTTTTACTGTTAAAAAATTTACCGTTTATTGTGAATTAATTCACGTTAAGAAATGCAAATTTAAATACTTCTTTCTATTATTATTTATATGTAAAATGTATATATATTCGTACAACATTTCAACAAGTAACAGCTTATCGTAAACCAATTTCTTCTTGGATTTTCACAAGTCGTCGTATAACTATTGGAAACAAGAAAAAAATATATTTATATAGATTCTAAGAATTTAAAGAAAAACTATTTTCTTCACCAAAAAATATACAAAAAAAATCAAATTATCACAAAAAAAAAAAAACACAAAAACTACAATTTGAAAAAATAAAATATCACCATACAAAATATATAACAAAAGAAGCAGATTACAAACAGACAGGTACTAAAACGCTTACAAAGAAAAACAAACGCAAACACCTGGGGACAAATAAAAAGAAATGACATCAGGCTTAACAAAAAAAAAAAAAAATAAATGGACACTGATAAGTGTTGACTCGAAAATGAAGACAGTTAGGGGTCACAATCGAGTGTAGTACTTCGCACTTATAAAGGTAATGCGTAACTTTAGACAATGCCTGTGATAGCATAAAGTAAAAGATCGTCAATGATGAAAGCTAATTAACAAATAGAACATTTTATTTTAAATATAGTAGGGAAGATGAGATCAAAGTTTTTTTTCAGCGCAATCCTCAAAAAGATGAAAATGACTTTTGGAGTGTATTCTTTGGATTTTTCGATAATGTTCTATAAATACACAAAAAAGCATTATGCATTTACTTATTTTTGAAACATGAAATATATTGTAATATCTTACTGATTTTCCCTTATTGGTCATTACAACGTGATGGGTTTCGAGCGCAGAAATTATGTCATTTCAGTCGTTTCTATGTTGTGTCAGTTGTGCACTTCAAACGCTGTCAGTCTTTCGCTTATTCGCTCCACTGGAAACTCGTACGCCCTATGTTCCTATATTGATCACCACAGAGTATAGCATTGTACACTAGACATCTGCACAAGTCCATTTGAAACCCACTTCAAGACATTCAATTCGTTTCAAAACATTTACTGTCGTCAACTCTATGCTTGAAAATCAAATGAATGTCTTGCTCACAACAACAAAGAACCAAGTACTGTCAAAACAAAACATAAGCAAAACAAAACTGAAGTGAAGAGGTCTATGATGATGTGCAATAAACATTCAAATACTGAAATGAACTGCTTATGACACCGAGTACTTAGTGCATTTTTCATTTTTTTTTATCATTCTTACTAGAGTAAGGAATAGAGTAGGAATTTTCATTAATATTGAAATATAGAAAAAAACAAAAGGTATAAGAAAATCACATAATATTTTATATTAAGTTTTTTATTTATCGAAAAACATTTTTTTTCATTATTTAATTAAAATTTTTTTTTTGATATATTGCTTTTTGACCAAAGCGTTGTTTTTGTCGTACAAACATTTTTTTTAACAATTTTTTTTTTTTTTTTTAAATATTGTTTTTTGTATTTTTTATTAACACATAAATACCAATAACAACATTACTGCCGTAGAACGAGCGTCAGATTTGTTGTTGTTTTCAATGTTCGTCTTCCCACTCGTTACTCTTTGCGCTCACTCGCTGCACCTACTGTATTCGTTGCATGTGCAGCGATAGTGTTGTCGTTTGTTGTGTTTTTCAAAACATTGAATGTTTTGAATGGCTTGATGTTTTGACAGTGCTTGACACCAATGAAACAAATACTGAAGTGAAGTGAAGTCGCTCAAAGAGACTTCACTATAATACTGTCGATTGTCATTTGTGAAATGAATTCAAAACTGTAGAGTGCAGTAGTGCATATTTTCAGAGGAAACTTCAAAACCATTTATGCAGATGTCTATTGTACACCTCTTTTGCTAATGCGTCTTCATACATATGCTCTACATGTCCAAGCCATCGGTGGCTCTGAATCTTAATGCACCCGACTTTACCAATGTCGTAGAAGAACTCATCGTTCATTCTGTACTCGTTTTGAACTCATATCGGGCCATAGATTTCCGAAGAATCTTCTAAAGCTCTCCCATCGGTGTTGGCAAGTTTATATGCCTCTGCGCCAGAGATGAGGACTGGCATAACTTTTGCCCGTCGAAAGAGGGCTCTGTTGCTCGATTGTCTACTGAGCCCAAAGCAAGAGTTATGCTTCTTCTAATCTCAAGACTGACTTTGCTATCTTTAGTAATGCTGGTTCCTAAGTTCTTCACGGCTTCTATATTGGGGGTGCCTCTATTTGCAAGGTGTCAATAATCATGAAGTCTTCTTGGATAGTACGTCTCTACGTACTATCCAAGAAGACTTCATGATTATTGACACCTTGTACTTCGTATTGACCTCATTCATCGTAAGACTCATTCGACGCGATTCTTTCTCTAAACTGGAGAATGCTACACTAATTTCTTGTGTGCTCTGCCCAATGATGTCGACATATTTGATATACCCGAACAATATGACTCTTTTGTTGAAGATAGTGCCATTGTGGTGGATCTCTTATAATCTTCTCCATTATCAGGGGAAAAGTCTTGTCTGAAACTTGGTTCGGTATTAAACGTTTCGGAGAGGGTTTCCCAAATTCTTAATGTGAAATGAGTTTTGCTCAGGTTCGTTTTGCAAAGCCTTATAAATTTCTCATGGTGGCATATATATGACTCATTGACGGACTGTCGAAGGCAGCTTTTTAGTCGACGAAAAGTGTGTGTCGATCTGCTTCTCTTTGGTCTTTTCCATGATTTGGCGTAATGTGAAATTCTGGAATATGATGGACTTGCCAAATCTGAAGCCGTACTGATAAGATCGAATCGTCTGTTGTCGATGGGTTTCAGTCTTTCACATAAAACGCTCGATATAACCGTATATACGATATTGAAGAGATTTATCCCATGTAGTTGAAGCATGTTGTAGGATCTCCATTCATAAGGATTTGGCAGAGGTTCCAGTTATTCTTTCATCCGACCACATTCTGCTTACAAACTCGTGCATGCGTCTATTATCTCTTCGACTCCGGTCTTAAACAATTCAGCAAGCATGCCGTCTGTACCCGCGTCTTTGTTATTTTTCATCAGGCAATGGTTGTTTTGACCTCGTTACGGCAGGGTGACGGAATCTCAACGTCGTCATCAAGAACTGTGTTTGCCGGGTTTACTTCCTTATCATAACTGGTCAGCAGTTTAGAGGAGATATTTTCAGTGTGCTCTAGATATCAGTCACTAGATTCCCATTATCATCTTTACATGAAGAGAGCTTGAACCTACTTCTCGAAGAATATTCGAAAAGAAGCAAACTCTAAACACCTCAATCTCCTTTCTTTTTTTGCGCCTGAAAAGACGTTTTTCTTCCCTCCTCTTCTCTTTGTATCATTCCTGCATTCAGTAGCTCGAGTAGCTATTGACGCAGGGTGAATCTGAGCAGCGTCTTTCTCTGCAGTGACCGCGCGATTACCTGGGTCTTACTACTGATTCGTGCATATATCATCGAGAAGTGGAGTGCCATGGCAAGCAGGTGTGCGAGTCGAGTGGCATAGGCTGGTTAAGTCTGTGGTGTGTCCAGCTTTCTGACTTTCTTTGTATGGGTTTCCGTACATTTTTTGCAACGCATAAACGTGGCTGCTACTTGAAAGTGAAACGAGTCGATGTTGGCATTTCGGAGCAAATGTTCATACGTCCATCACACTAGAAGCGTGTCTTCCGTCAATCACAACGTGATCAATTGGGTTCGCGTGTTCTGATCGGGTGACAGCCACATGGCCTTCTGAATATTGAGATGCTGCAATCTACTATCAATTATCATGTTACTTGTTGCGGCGATGTAGATCAATCTCATTCTATTGTCGAAGGTATTGTCGTGAATGCTGAATCTTCAGACTGTTTAACCAAAAATGCCCTCCGAAACCAAAATTAACGTTAAAGTCGTCAATACGATATTTATGTTGTGGTGGGTAGCTCTCATATGCATCTTCGAGATGTTCGTAGAAGATCTTTTTGGTTTCATCGTCCTTCTCATTCGTCGTAGCGTGCGCACAAAATAGGCTGATGTGGAAGAATTTAGCCTTGTTTCGGATTGTTGCCAGTTGTGTGTTTATGGGTGTGAACCTAGAGACAAGGTGGTGGAGTCTTTACCGACTAGAAATCCACATCCAAATTCATGCCCCATTGTATGGCAGCTATAGTAGATATAACAGAATGCCCGTTCATTGTATTTCCTTGTCAGCATTTTATTTTGTATTTGTAATTATATTATTCGAGGACAATCTGGATAGTGACACCTTCTCAATTAAAGGTTCGGACGTTTCATCCGTGCACATCCGTAAATCATAGTTTTCTAAAGGTTTGCGTGGGTTAATCTCATGTTTTCGGTATCCGAGGTATGTTCTATATTCGCTGATTTCCCTTGTCATGTTACAAGCCCAACGAAAAACTTCGTTTTGGAGGACCAATAACCCGTTCCCGTCCCGTTTCTTCTCAAAAACATCTCCCACCAAGGTTTTTGCTTTACCTCCTTGTAGAATATTCTTAAGTAACGACACAAAATATATTGTTACATTTTTCATCGTGAAATAGCGCTCCAGTACTTTTTAACTGAATTCGTCTATTTATAGTTTTTCTTTACGACAAATTTCATTTTCGTTTTTCAACTATAGTTGATACTATTGTTGAAGTTTAACGGTTTTACATCAAGTGAACTTACGCTATTCACTGTTTACGTTTATGTCGGATGCTTAAAATACAATCGCTTCGCCTGTTGATGGAATTGCATTCGAAATGACAGTACTTTTTAAAGCCACATTCAAAGTGCTTTCGAAGCAGAAAAGAGGTGAAAATTCAAATGCAATTTTTGCAGCACTTCTTTTCTAGCTGATTTTCGACCGAAGAATAATGTTTTATTCAATGACTACATTGAAATTCTTTTTATGTTGACGATTTAAAAGTGTTTTTACAGCAGCGCAAATCGTTTGATTTTATTATTAGAGATGGTGCTGTGATCAAAGCAAATTTTATGTAAAGACAATTGTTTGCATTATTGAGAAATGTATTTTTAACGTTTGTTATATCTACTTTTTTATAACAATTTGTTTATATGAAATCAATTGTTATATATAAATTTCCTTATCAAAAATTGCTTGCTTTCATTGATATTTATATTTTGTGTGTTCATTTTTTAAATAAATATTTACAGACAATTAAGTCGCTGTGCAGGATGAGAAAATATATGGTCGAAGTTTTAAATGTACTTGCCCTAAAAAGTGCTTCCAATTCACTGGTTCTTGGAGTAACGATATGCTATAACTAGTCAGTTATTATTTGTATTTTCAATGAAATATTTAAATGTTGCACAGTTCCCGAAGAGATCAAACACATATATGACAAAATACAGTAGTTTCGGACGTATCTACTAAATCGATTTTAAAAATAAAAAATGTTTAACAAATGAATTATTTTTATTATTCAAATATAGAATTTCGGAAAAAATGTATAAAACAAACAGTTAAATATTTATTCACCAAATAAAATAATGTATTAAAGAAATATATATTTTTTAAATAAATACATATGTAGTTGATTTACACCAAATAGGATGTGTATTGGTTTTTACTATATTGATGTTTTTGTTTTCATACAACCACATAAATTTACTGCTTTTATATTCACATTTATTTTACAATTGTCATTACAATAAGAAAACTACAGTTTGTATTTATTTAAACGCCCAGAAATATGTACACAAATTACTACATATGCATTTATTTTTACTGTTTGTTTCACTTATAAAAAAAGTCTGACTATTTTAATAAAAATTCTGAACCAGAAAATACATTTTTATTTATAGTTAGATGTGATATTTAGAAAAAAAATTTAATAAGATTTTACTATTAAATTAAAATTATAAAACCCAATTTTTCCAGGACATACTATTATATGTTAATGAAGGAAATTTTAATTAATGGTATAAAAACTTTATTGTATTAATAGTTCTAATGTTATTGTAATAATAGTATGCATCCTATTAATATAATTTTAATGGCATAATTAGCGGTATTTCTTCTGAAACCCTATTAATTTTGCAAGATTTCTGAGTGTGCAAAACAATTTGCAATAGTAAAATGATTTCAATATTTTTTTAATCTTTTAACATTTTATTTTGTTCATTTTTAAAGTATTCAGCCCACAATGCATTGCAAAAGGTACGAGTTATTGCATATTTAGACAACTGCATTTCAATTACTAAAATTGAATGTTACATATTACATATACTAGAGTAAATATTTAATTTGGCAATTAAACTCAAATAGTTAAAAGTTGCAAATAAAAGGTGAAACAGTTTCATAATTGTGTATTACTAATAAAAATTAGGATTTAAACAACTAAGTTTGCTATGCGCAAGATGCTAAAAAGAAAGAATAGGAAAATTGCTAAATAAGTTGCCTAGATCTTTGTTTTGTTTAATATTATCACCCACTCACCCACGCAAACACACAGTTTGTTTAATTAATGCTTCTTAAGCTTAAACTTAATTAATAAATACCAAGAAAATTCATACAAAATACATACTACTGATGATTTCGGACATGTTAAGTCGTTGGTTTGCTCAAGGCTTTACAAGGTATTTGTATTATTTTATCTGATGTTCGTATATATAACTTCTTATTCACATATGTCATGTAATTTATGGACACAGTGTGGCTCAGAGTGGTAAGAACCAAAAAATTTAGCAACTAATTGAATCTGATTGGTTGTTGCTTTGTAGTTGTTTTATTGGGATGTGAGAAGTTGAGTTAACACAATGTGTTTTTAATTAAGGTTTAGATATTTATTAAGTGCAATTGATAAATACATATTAAATACATAATAAAGTATTAAATATTTATAGATTTGTATAATTAAATTAAGTGTTTTGCATTATCTATATAAGCAAACAATCGTTTGTTTTATTGTGTTATTTATATTCCATAAATTCCGTCAAATATTTTTATAAAAGTTCATTATTTTGTATAAATTCAAAATTAATTGTTTTGAATTTTAAAATCACTTTATTGCTTTTGAAAATTGTATTCAAATTTTAACCATAGCAGAAAAATGTTTTTTCATTGTAGATGTCACTCTGATGCAAAGCATGGTTAATATCGTCTGCTTTGAAATACTTATTTGGTTTTATTTTTATTTTGAAACCAACGTTAAGACTCGATTCTTTTAAATAACGGCTCTATTTTGTTATTAATTGAGTTATTAAAAGAAAATTTTCAATTTACAATAAGACAAAAAAAAAAAAATATTTTTTTTTTGTAAATTTTCAATACTATGTAAAAACTTGAACTTGTTAAAAATTTGAATTTTATGTAAAAATTAGAAATTTTAGTACAATTTTGAGTTTTTAGTAGAAATTTAAATTTTTAGTAAAAACTTTTATTTTAGTAAAAAATTTTAATTTTTAGTCAAAATTTTAATTTTCAGTCAAAATTTCAATTAGTAGTAAAAATTTTAATTTTTTAGTAAAATTTTAATTTTTGGTCAAAATTTAAATTTTTAGTAAAAATTTAGTAAAAATTTAAATTTTTTAGTAAAAATTTTAAATTTTAGTAAAAATTTGAAATTTTAGTTAAGATTTTAATTTTAACTTAACATTTTAATTTATAGTAAACATTTTTATATTTAGTAAAAATTTTAATTTTTAGTAAAAATTTTAATTTTTAGCAAAAATTTTAATTTTTAGTAAAAATTTTAATTTCCAGTAAAAATTTGAATTTTTAGTAAAAATTTAATTTTTAGTAAAAATTTTAATTTTTAGTAAAAAAATTTAATTTTAGTAAAAATTCTAATTTTTATTAAAAACTAGCTGGACCCGTGCACGACTCGTGCAATGATTTTGTGAATGTAAGAGTAAGTAGTGATTTTATTAATTTAAAGAGCATTTTTATTATTTATAGCAGGGATGATAAAAATGTTGTTACTAAAACAAAACAATTCTCCGCATTTTCTCAAAGATAATGCTTCCTCGGGCTGTTCTTCCTCGTAGAATTCTTCCCCGTAGAATTCTTCCCGGTAGAGCTTTTCCCCGTAGAGTTTTTCCAGTTCCCGGTAGAAGTTTTAATGTCGTGAGTTTTAGTGTATTGAGTTTTAGTGTGATGAGTTATAGTGTGGTGAGTTTTAGTATGGTGGGTTTCGGTTTGGTTAGTTTCGGTGTGGTGAGTTTCGGTGTGGTGAGTTTCGGAGTGATGAATTTCGGTGTGGTGAGAAAAAAAAAAATTTATTAAAAAAATGTTTGGAAGACAAAATGAACGCAATGGTCGAAATGACCATTTTACAAAAAAAAATGATTCGACAAAAATTGGAGGACAAAAAGAACGCAATGTCCAACACATATAAACCGCAAAGTCGTTACTAGGACAACAACATTTACATCCAAACATATACCTGTGTCGCTCATTTTCTGCTGTACCACATGTTTCTTTCGCCTTTGCTCAAATAAAACTGTTTTTACTACTCTCTTGAGAACTTAACATAATTCTAAAATTAATCTAGACAATATTGTGTACCTAGTACAATTAATACATAGGATATATAGTACAATTTAGCATGAAATTTACTTCTGTAAATCAAGAAGAATATATGTAATTATTTTCGTGCTAGCAACGCTCATAACTTCTGCAAAATCTCAACGATATTGTTTTTTTTTTACAATAATTATTATTTTTTTTTTATTTTTAATAATCAAACCAATTAATGTTCTGGCTTTCAAGAAATAATCCAGAAAATTTCAGAAGATTCTCACGTTTTCTTTGTTATGAAAATAACTTCTTAAAATCCAGTAGTAAATAGCGGCAGAAACATTTTTGATAATTGCCTTGTCATGAACGATTTAATTTTATATGTTTAAGAAATAAGCTTCCTGAATATAAGAGGGAAACATTCTGATATTATAGATGAACTTGGTGTTCAATTTTTGCATTCACGAAGAATTCTTCTTTTGTTCCAAAAGTTTATTATACTTCGTACTAATAGAAGTAGGTCAAATCATGTAGTTAATGGGTTATAAAACGTTTAAAATACCATAAACACTCAACAATTATGATCCTAGTAAAATTTCTGCCAGGGATATAAAATATATGCGAAGTGAACATGCCTGAGTAAGATTTATTATATTATTTTACTGTTGTCTTCTTTAAATAGCAGACAACAAGTCAAATCTATCTAATAAATGCCATTAAAGTGCATCCATATCAAGAGTCGTAGTCAAGAACACAATTTTATATGTAAATTAGTTGATTCCACATGCATAATGCTGCCTCTAAGGAGTACACGTTGCGAAGACACACGCTGACAAGGAATGCTAATAAGATAGACACATAATGCCGGTGCGAATATTAAGCATTCGGACAGCAAAAAACTACGTAATCAAGGTAACACAGACAACAGTATAAAACGAAATAGACAAAAAAAACTCAAATTCTCATATAATACAAACATCTTGCTCTACATGAATGAAAATACAGTATTTCTTCTTTCAAATATTATATGTACTATATAGAATAAGAAGACATTTTCTTAGTAATAATAACTGCCACAAGCTTTACCAACATTTTATAGAATTTCATAAACAATGCTGATATTCTTTTCTTCATTTTTTGTTGTATTCATTTTGTGTGCAAAGGTATCAGTATTATATGGGGATATAGTACTATTTCAATTTATTATGTGACTTGTAATATGGCATTTTTATATTTGTTTTTATTCTATTTCTATTAGAACTCATGATGTCTGTGATACAAATATATTACTAGTTTCATATTTTGACATTAATTTGACTGGCTGTCATATTAGTGAGAAATTAAATTATATTTGGAGGCAATTCAACTGCGATATGATGTTGGAATATGTGAAATTCAATACAAAAATCTATAAAAAAATATAGATCAATAACTAAAATTATATTTAACAAATTGATTACATATACCTAATAGAAATGATCGGACGTAATTTTGAATAAAGTTTAAATAACTTAAAAAAGTCTTTATATTAGTGCAGTTTTAAAATTTTGTCATTGATAAAAATATGTTAAATATAAAAAATTATTTCAACCTTATATCAAAAAAATCTGTTTAAATTTTAGAGAGTATAATTACAAATAATAGAACTAATTTTGGGAAAAATTTGAGCCAATCAAAATAGCTGTTTTTGCCAAAATTCGAGTTCGAAAACTTTACAAGAATAATAATTATAAGTCGAATTATAAAAAAAATATTGTAAACCAGAATCAAAAACTACATTCAATTCTAAGTATAATAGATACCAAAAATATCCATTTTGCAACTTTATTGACCTAGATCCTGGCTTTCGAAGTTACCTCTATCAGAAAAAGTTGTGTTTTTTTGAAGCATCATAATTTTGTGAAATTTTCTAATTTCTAAAAAAAAATTCAACCTACATATTTTTTTATATATTCAAAACCATAAACTAAATTTCACGAAAATCGAAGAAAAAAAATTTAAAACCTTTCGATTTGATGTGGAATTACCCACCCATATGATTTTGATGTTGATGAACATTTAAAATTTTACACAGATATAAAACAATGTTCAGTCTATGGAATGTTATTATTATTATTAAGAAATTATTTTCTTAATATTTTTGGTTATAAAGGGATTTTTAACAGGGACACTACAAAAGTAGAGCGACAGGGACAGCAAACGACGCCATATTTTTTGCCGCTCTTTTGACATTTCTCTTCAGTAAGGTTTGACATTTCATGATGGAAAGATATACGAATTCGAATTTCGGTAGTAAATTTTAATAATTTCGACTCGTTGTTGGCTCGTATATCGCGTCCCTGTTGAAAAACCCTTGAAAAAAAACGCTCTTATTGAAAAACCCTTTATCTTAGTGTATTACGTTAACTCAAACATAATAATTTAAGTTATTTTCTTCTATATTTATTTAGCTATATTTTTTGTAAATATATTTAGTATTAAAATAATAATGTTTAGTAATCAAGAATAAGCCGGCCTCAGCAGTCCAGAGGTAGCCCGCTGGACTTGCATTCTGAAGGTCTCGGGTTCGAATTCCGGCTTGGGATTGGGCGCTCGTGGTGATATTAACCACAAAATTGTAGGGACTAGATTTCACAGTTTAATGGATATAGTCTGTCTGAGTGATGTGGATCTTAGTAGATATTCCAAAAAAAAAAAAAAACAAGAAGAATATTTCCTCTTTTTAGAAGTTTATTGATCTAAATAATTGTTAATTAGATACAACTGAAACTTATTTAATTAATATTTATTTATTTTCATTTTACCGAATTTATTTAGTTTAATTTTTTAAAAGTTCTAAGTCCTTAAATTATATAATGAAGAAAATTTATATTTTCAAGAACTTTGTTTCTTTTAAATAGTAGTGAATGTTTTAACAATTTAAGAATGTTTCAATTTGATTAATGTAGAATTAATTCAGTTTCATTTTTGTTAAAGGTTTTGCATGTTCGAATTATAAGGTTTATTAATTAAGACGAATATTTATTATTCCCATATTATGAAATATTCAAAATATTTTATGTATTTTTAATTGAGGTGCATCATTCAGTGTTTCGAGCGAATGAAAAGTGCAAAAATCAGCCATTTCTTTCGACTTTGTAAAATTTAACATCGATTCTCTATTTACTTTCGTCAAAAAGTATCTGTTATCGAAGTACATTATGTGGGTTTAAGATCAGTAGGAATTTAAGTTTTATAAATAAAAACGATAATTTTTGATGTAGTCTTATAAGATTGAAAAGGCAAACAATTCTAGAATTAACTAAAATATGATGTATTTTGTTTAACTGATATTTGACGAATTGTGGTTTCTTAAAACCAAGAAGTTTTAGGAAGTTCATTGCTTTCCGTACAACTAAATTATCCTAAACCAGTTTGTGAAATTTATATTTGTAGAAGTATAGTTTCTTAAGATCAAGAAGTTGTTGGTACTTTAAAAAGAGTATAAACTGTATGAAATATAAAGAGTACATCGAATCCATTAAATAATAGATCATTTTTATACCCTACACCTATGAGGTACAGGGTATATTAACTTTGTGCATATATTGTAACGCCCCTTAGGAGGCGTGTCCGGTATGGAAAAGTATATATATTCTTGATCAGCATCACTACCCGAGTCCGTTTAGCCATGTCCGTCTGTCTGTCCGTCTTGCTGTCTTGCTGTCTTGCTGTCCGAATACAGAAAAACTTGAGAAATACTGATAAGAATGCGTTGAAATTTCGTCTCAATATATTTTAGCCAAAAGTAGGAACTGAGTTTGAAAATGAGCCAAATCGGTCAACGGACACGCCCACCTCCCATACAAGTCACTTTTATATAACTCTTTCGAAACTAATATTTCGAAAAGTATTCAAGGTATAGTTATAAAATTTAAAACGTATTGTTATAATTCATACAAAAATATGTGGTCCTAAAATGGGCGTGATCCGCCCACTTTTTTTTTTCATTATTTCCCGGGTTTTCATAGTGGAAATTTGAACCGTAAATTATTAAAATCAAATCTATGAAATATTATCCTTACAAAATTTTGGAATAAAGGCGTGGTCCGCCCATTTACATTTTTCTAATTTTTTGTATTAGTTTTTTATACTTTTATATCAATTTTTTAAATTATGGGGATATAAGATGTAAATTTCTGATATGTGAATAATATTCTGAGGGAGGTTCAGTATAATTAAAAACTTTAAAATTAAGATATACAATTAAATATCCCACCAATGGTGTAGGGTATTCCATAGTCGGGCCCGACCGACTATAAAAGTCCGCCCCATGTGACCGAACTTACCCATGTGACCTAACTTTCCCAACTCGTTTTTATTAAATTTTTTTATTTAAGATTTTTGAGGTGAGTTGTTAATTCAGTTAAATTTGTTTATTATTTTTATAATTTATAATAGAAAAAACAAATATACTCAGACTTCTTTGCAAACTACGCTTTATATACTAAAAGTGATTTGGTGCACTCTCTGTTGTGCACCATACAAATGTTTTGTGAGTACACTGCAGGTTTCTGGTTTATGTTTTTTGCGTGTTTTGAATTAATTTGTGCAACGAATAATCAAAGCATGCACATATTTGTAATTAAAGCTGTTAGTACAAGATAATAAGTATTTAAAATATAAGTGTATGGCGAATGGAAACGCAGATGTTTATTAGATATCGATGCCTTCTGACCCAATTTTATCGGTACTAGATAACGAATCGATTACGATATCGATAAATTTAAATGTTTAGTTAAATGTACGAGCAATTTAAAAGATAAAGATACAAGATCGAACAATTTTATTCAAGCTATTTTGAAAACGCTTCCAGGTTAAAAATTAAATCATTTCGCGGGATAGCGGTTTCGGGTTGAATATGTGTTTTTAAATTTATTAATGTATTTTAAGCACTTAATATAGCTATTTACAATAGAAGTTATGCATAGACAAGTTTATTGCCCTCACCGAGAAACTATCTACTGAATTTTCTACGAGAAGTTTCTACAGAAATCTAAATAAACATATATAGATAAATATCTCGTTTTGTGTATTGCAAATATACTTTCAATCCATAATGTAATGCATCGACGCCAGAGTGATGCATCTGCAACATTTTTGAAAGACATTTTTTACTCAATGCAGTGTTGCATTAAACTCCATGAAATACCTACGTATTCCCAACTTTTTTCGGTGACCTTTTTTCGGTGACCTATTTGAGAATACTATTTCATTTTTTTGCACAAAGTTGTTAATATTTATAATAAATTAGAACTTTAAACAATAATATACGCCGAATTGAAACAATTCGAATTTGTTTTTGTTTTTATTTTTAAATTCTTTTTTTTTTTAGCACATAACATTTTTTTATCACCGGATTTAATTCGTTCAAATAAATTGTGAACGAGTTTGATTCGATTATACTTTCCTGCACTCATTTTCGTGCAGTTAATTTCGCTGTCATTCTTGGATATATTTGATGGAATGATTTTCAAATGGCATCAGTTTTATCAGCTCTAGTTCAAGGGATATAACCTTTTCATTTACTCATAATTTTGGTCTTTTGTTATTTTTTGTATTAAAAAAGGTAGAATTAAATGATCTTTTCGTGTTTAGGCATTGAAAATCATGCACTATAATACAAACATTTTTTATATGCTACAAAAAAAAAAAAACAGAAAAAATAGATTGCGGCATATCTATATAAAACAGCAGGTGGGTCTGTCTGTCTGTTTGTTCCAGTATTACTTTTAAACCGCTGAACCGATTTGAGGATAACATATACCATACTTATATGGGCGCAATTGGACTACGAGGCGGCTTAACTTTTAAAACGATTCAACACCACAATTACAACAGCTACGAATATTAAATAAAATCAACCAAAATTAAAATAAAAGAAAAATTTCCAATGTCAAGGAAAAGCAAAAACACAAACACAAAGTTCAACGCAAAATCAAAAGCAAAAACTCAAAACCAAAAAATAAAACTTAATATCGTAGAAAAAGTAAAACAAAACCAAAAAAGACCAAATATAAAAACAAAGAAAAAAACACTGAAACCCGAAAATCGAAAGAAACGTAAAAACAAAAGAAAACACATAAAAAGTGAAAATTACAAGAAAAAGAACAAAATCAAAAAACCAAAAAAAAAAAAAAACATAAAACAAACACACAAAAAATACTACAAAAATAAATAAATACAAAATAAAACCCAATATAAAAAATAAAGGAAAACAAAAACAAAAACGAAAAAAAAATAAAATCAGATGAAAAATCGAAACAAAAGCAAAAAAAAATAAGAAAGTAAAACAAAAACTTATAAACCAATTATGAAAGAAAAAGCCAAAATACAAAGTCAAGAGAATAACAAAATCAAAAGCAAAAACTCAACACATAAAATAAAACGACAAACAAATACAAAAAAGCAAAATCCAAAGAAAAGTAAAAAAACAAAAGCAAAGTAATAGCAGCGAATTTTTAACAATGCCGACTGGGTATCCCTTATGAAGACCTGGTTCAATAAGGAGCATATGACTGTGTTTGCGGCTTGGTCGGTGCGTAACTTTGTAAATCACGCTATAATTATGTGGATATAAATATAATGCCCTTTATACACAAACTATTCGAAATTACAAAGTGTAATTAGATTTGTTTAAGCTGCAATTTATTTATTTTTTTAATAAGCTAATTTCTTTGAATCTGGAATTTAACTTCGTAAACTTTTTTTTAACTAGTAGTAAAAAGTGCCATACAAATTTGTTATTGTTATAAAGCTCGTTTATATTTCTAGATGATTTAAAATTTATTTTCTTAATAATAAGTAATTATATTATTGTATTTTAGTAGAATGTCGTTTGTTGAATATTTGAATAAATATATAATTCTAATCTTGGATATATGTATATGAAAACACCTTTTTTTACATTCAGTAGTTAAAAGTTTCACACATATTTGATATTATGTAAAAACTTACTTTCTTATTGTCAAGTAGAAATATGTTTAATTGAAGAGAATAAGTCCAACGAATGGTAAAAGTAATTCTCATAAACTTCAAAAACTAATAAGAATGCGTCTCGAATGCAAATGCAAAACAAATTAAATTACATTTTGGTATCATTTGGCATGCGCATAAAAAATTCTTAATTTCTAAGACTATAAATTGGACAAGGAATCATAAACCATCGCAACACTAATGAGTTTCTTTTGCCATGTCAATTGTTTAGGTATTATAAAGATACACAAATGAAAACAATAAAAATAAATTTTATAAAAAATATACAATCAACAACATTGACCAATATCCGTTGTTTTTACTGTCAATGCGCTTAGTTACTTTGGCAGAAGCCAAGTCAGGAAAAAAACATGGGGAAAAATAAAAAAGTATAGTAAAAAAACAAAATGCAATCAAGTGTAGCAGTATTTTTATTACTTCATTTTGCACAACACTTCTTTCTTGGTGCCTTCAGCTATTTTTTTGTTTCCAAAATAACAAAATAATGCGTATTTTTCTTTAAAATAATGAGTTTTACTTTGATGGATAAAAAGAAAAACAAATATACACACTAGGGGTTATTTTGAATTGTTAGAGGGGATCTTATGCAATCAAAGATGAGACACAATGACAAAATTTAATAGATGGCAACAATATTCAAAATATTTTATTTATCGTTTTACATTTTGCATAAAATTAAAATTTTTTCATTTTAATACAATAAAATATATAAATAATGTTTTGCGATTTTTCAATACAAAATAAAAGTTGTCAAACGAATGTAACATTTAGTTATTTCAAAATTGGAAATAACTAAATCAAAAAAAAAAATGCTTTTAAAAAGAAATATTTAATGTGCAATATTATTAATCACATTTACATTTCATAGCATTCTGAGTGAGTTTCTGAAATTATTGTTTAAAATTATTTGAAATGCGTGCAAACAATGCTAATTAGTGCCAACCAAACCATACCGTACCGCACCGATGCGTATCATAATAAATTTGCAAATATATGTCATAACACACTTGATTCAACGCTTTTCGGTTCTTTGTTTGATTTTACTCTCGAGCTGTAACATCAAGTGACAATAATTTTTCATATGTGCAGAGAAGCGCTGCACTAAGAGCAAATGCTACGACTTGTGGTTTGAAGTTAAAGACCATTAAAAATATACCCAGCAGAAAACGACAAAAGAACGTTTTTATTATTTAACATCATATTTTATTCATCATATTCATCAATAGAATATTTCATTCATTGTAGTAAAATTCAATTTTTAAAATTATTTTCATGTTGAATAAAATGAGCTTAATAACTTTTTTTTCCAAAAAAATTTCAAAAAATATATTTTTTTCTTAATTTAAAAAGAAAATATTTTCAAACAAAATATTAAAAATAGCACGGACCCGTGCTTCGCTATGGCCGTTTTTTTTTATTGGTGTAACAAATTTGGTAACCAACACAAAAATAATTTTCCGCTAAAACAACTTTCTCAAAAAGAATTCTTCCTATGACTGTTCTTTCCCGTGGAATATTTCGCGTAGAATTCTTCCCAGTAGAATTCTTCCCGGTAGAATTTTTCCCAGTAGAAGTTTTAGTGAGGTTAGTTTAATTGTGTTGAGTTTTAGTGTGGTGAGTTTTAGTGTGGTAAGTTTTGTGTGGTGAATTTCGGTGTGGTGAATTAAAGAATTTGGGTTGGTTGGGTACCCTGGTGTGAAATATCTTGAAATATCATATTTTTTTTATATGTAATATTCATATTAAGTTATCCATGAACAGTTTTAATTATAAATTAATAAAATAAAACTTTTTTTCTAATTTATATATATCGAGCAAGCATAAAATAAGAAATTATAAACAATAACCATTAGAAATTCTGAATATTTTCATTGAAATTTCGTTTGAGGAACAAAACTATTCAATATGATGAATATTTATGTTGTGTCTTTGCATTTGTTAATTATAATGATGAAACGTAGTCTTCGCATACACTTCCTTAAATTGAAGAACAATTTTTAATAATTCATCAAATGGGTTTTATTGGTATCTGCATACATTCGAAAACATCCGCTGTTTTTGCTTACAAACTATGGGTTAGAATCCCAAAGCATTTTGACAATCGCGATACTTTCGGGATTAGAAAAAAGGTATTTCAGGGAACTGACATTTAGTCCGAATTATTGAAATTTCTATGACAGATTACAAAAACGAAAAATATAAAAATTAGACATCTGCACAAATGTATAATAAACCTAATTCTTCACATTATTTTTATTTCGAAACATATACTGACGCATACACTATATTGAAAATCAAATGAATATATTGCACTTATAAAACAAGTACAAACACTGTCAAAACAAACAGGTGTAGTGCACTGTATTAAATAATGTACACTGAAAATTGAGTACACCGAAATCACTGCACTTGACACTGAATAGTTAGTGCATTTTACTTTATTTGAGTATCATGTTGTATACGTTATTAACACATAATTACGACAACAACATGACTGCCATCTAAAGTGTCAGATTTGGTGTTGTTTCAACGAAAGTAGTGGCATTTTGTGTCTTGATATTGAATGTCTTGAAAAATGTCTCGACACATATGAAATATATAATGCAGTGCACTGTGCTCGCTTTAGATAATACTGCAGATTGCACTAAATAGTTGTAAAAAGTGAACAATAATAGAAGTGATATCATGATAATAATAATAATGGTTTGGCGCTACAGTCCTGTATAGAATTTTGGCCGAGCTCTCTCACCATTTTGAGCTGTGCGTGTTATATTTGTACTCAAAGTGGTGGGACCTACAGTTTATTGCTGAATCCGAACGGCGGGTGAGAGCTTTTCATAGGCAATGGTTTTACTCTCGTAGGTTTGCCATTTACTGCTGAGAGGTAGCGCGGTATAGAAAAATGTTTCTATGAAAAGATGTTGTTAGCCCCAGTCGAGGCTTCAATCGGGGACCTTTCTTCTCGCAGTCAAACGCACTAACCACTGAGCTACCGCGGCTATCATGATAACAAACATTTATCACCAAGGCCTAAAAAAAATAATGATAATATACTGCTGCAAACTTTTTAATTGGTAATTTCATGGATTTTACAGACTGAAAAAAATTAAGAAAAAACAGAAAATACCTGTAATTTGAATTTCTAATACATTTTGTAGTAAAATCAAGGTTAATAAATAAAAATGCACTTTAAAAGTAATATTTTTACATTTAGTACTAAATAAAAAAGATCAAAAAAAAAAAATATATTAATTTTACAACAATAATAGTTCTGCCCATTCTTTTATTTATCCAAGAAAAATGTTTTGAATTTGTTTCCATTTTACCTTTCAGTCGAAATCGGATTAAAATGTTCAAATAAATAGAAAGCAATTTGCCTTTGGTTGTTTCCAATATACCTTTCAGCCAAAATCGTATTCAAATTTGACAACGATTTGAATGTAATTTTCCCGATATATTTATTTACAAACATTTTATTCACTTTACGCATTTCCCGCTGGGTAAAGATATAAAATAAAACAAAATAAGTCTACATATGCAGTGATTCAGGGCCGTGTTTGTAAAGTGTAATGCTGGGAAAACAATGTTAATTTTTTTTACTTTTACTTAATTGCCAAAGGCTTGTCTTAAGTGATGGCAACATAAAACGTGAAAAAGTTGTCGAAAGCAAGCAATTATTTATGTCTGGCTAAAGGACCTTAACATAAAATAGCAAAAAAACTTGAAGTATTATAAAGAAATTACATTATGGGTTTGATACTTTAAAAAGAAAATACTTCAAATTAGACAAAAATAAAACAAATTTTAAAATAAAATTTTTTTAGATGATTTAATCGATTAAAACAATTTTAGCATGACACTTAATATATGCAACATGCCACATGGTGGTGATTTCGCTTTATATCAATTTAATCATCATTTCGCATTAAACTCTCATCGAAAATTAATTTTCCTAAGTATTTTTCCATGTCAATATACATAAATTTTTGCATGTAATAAAGAAATTTCAAATTCAAAACAGATGTGTTCACATGTTCAACCAACATCCCTTTTGCTCGTAGACTTCTTGCGTGTGACTATGTTAAAAATAACCTTAAAAGCATAATGTTTTTTCTGTACCTTTATTTAATAAATGAAATTGGTTTTTCTTGTTATTTAAAGAAATTTTGCAAACTTTTTACAAGCACTGCGTATTTTAGGTGCTTTTTATAAGTTGAGTAAAATTATTACCACTTTATAATAACTCTCATATTTAATTTTTTTTACTTGTTACCAGAACATAATTTTGCAAATCAACAACTGCTTTGTGGGTTTAATGCATTTAAACAGTGATTTCGTTTTGGTTCAGTGCAATGCCAGCATTTGTATTACACTCTTGAACCGCCAGCTAAATGAGAATTAATGGCGCCATGTGCTGGCAAAGTCATTTGAATTTATCTGAAATGTGCTATATTACTGCTGGGTCACAAAGTATTTTGTAGGGGTGAGTGAGGATAGTATACTTAAATCCATAGGCACCATATTAAGTTGTGCTGACAAAAAAAATTTTGCTGTAATTAGAACAATAATAGTTTCACTAAAATTCAAAAGTTCACTAAAAATTTAAAATTTATCATAAAATTCCATTCCATTTAAAATACAAAATTCTCAGATAACATTTTATTGTTCTCTAAAATTTTAAAATTTTACTGTATAATTAAAAAATGTTCACTAAAAATTTCAAATTTTTATTAAAAATTCAGATGTTCATTAAATATTAAAATGTTCACTAAAAAATCAAAATTATACAAACATGTTATTTTCCACTAAAAATTAAAATGTTCACTAAAAATTTATATTTTCACATGAAAAATAAAAATTCAATTTTTCATTGAAAATTTATCTCTCAATAAAAATTTAATTTTTTTTTTTTTAAATTAATTTTTACTCAAAATGCAAATATTTAAAAGTTTACTAAAATTGAAATGTTGAAATTGAAATGTCTACTAAAAATTCAAATGTTACTAAAAATTCCAATGTTCATTAAAAATTCAAATGTTCACTAAAAATATCATTTTTACTAAATTCAAATTTTCACTTAAAATTTAAAATTTTAAGTTTTAAAATGAAAATGTTCATTATAATTTTAAAAGATCACTACAAAATTAAAATGTTCGTTAAAAACTAAAATTTAAATGTCCATTAAAAATTCAAAAGGTCACTAAAAATTGAAATATGCACTAAAACGTTAAATATTGACTCAATACAAATTAAAATGTACTGTACAAATTAAAATGTTTACTAAATATTCACTAAAATTTTAAAGGTTCACTAAAATTAAAATAAGCACTACATATTCAAATATTGGCGATATATTCAATATACATATATGAAAATGTTCTCAATATTGAAATCTTCACAAAAAATTCAAATGTGCACTAAAAATTCAAATTGTAACTTAAAAATTTAATTTTTAATAAAAATGCAAATGTTTACTAAAAATTCAAATGTTCGATAAAAATGCTAAAGTTCACTAAAAATTTAAAAGTTCGTTAAAAATTAAAATTGTGTTTATGTATTGAAATGTGCACTAAAACTTTAAAAATTGAAGATAAATTCAATTATTAAAGAAAAGTTAAAAGGTTTTCTAATAATTCAAAAGTACACTAAAAATTTAAATGTTCTCTAAAATTTTAAAAGTATGCTAAAAATTCAAATGTTCACTAAAAATTCAAAAGTTTATTAAAAATTTAAATTGTTATTAAAAATTTAATTATCAACTAAAATTTCAAATGTTCACTAAAAATTCAAATGTTCGCTGAAAATGCAAACGTTCACTAAAAATTTGAGAGTTCTTTCAAAATATTGTTATTATATATTGAAATATGCACTAAACTAAAAAAATTTAAGATAAATTCATATATTCAATAAAAATTTAAATGTTCCTTAAAAATTTAAAAGAACACTAAAAATGAATATTATCTCTAAAAATTTAAAAGTATTTTAAAATTCAAATGTTCCTAAATAGTTAGTATTAATAATTAAATGTGCACTAAAATTTAAAATTTTTAATTAAAATTATACAACATAAACTATTTTACATAAAATTTCGTTTTTACTTAAAATGATCACTATACAAAAAAAAAAAAAATGCAAAAAATTAAAAAATTTCTAAAAAAAGAAAAATTCAGTAGGAATACATTACAAAACATTAGTAAAATACAATTTTAAACTTTGTTTTTAGTCAAATCAACTTTAGAAAAATTTTGCCGAGCCTTCCTCCAAAGAGTACATTTCACAAAAGGTATTAAACTGTTTGCGCGAAGAAAACAAAATCAATATAAAATGTTGCTTCTGTTTGGGGGGTTTGGTGTAAAACCTGGCCCAAGTATTTATGCGCTTTTAGCGCGTGCGAAATTGAAAAAGTTTCCACTTTAAATGCGTTGAAATTATTCATCTGGCAAAAAATAAAAATGCAAAAAAATGAAAAAATAAAAAAATAAAATAAAAACATTCAACGTTTCTGCAAACAATTTATTCTTTGCCGAAGGTATATTTCGCGAAGCATATTTTTAGGCTGTAGGCTGTGTACAACGTAAATGAAAAGAAAATGCAATAATATTTTATGCCTTTAGACGTCGTCGTTGGTGCACAAAAGTTTTTTTAATAAAATTCTTGCACACGCAAAAAAGTGCGAAAACATTTTTCGTAAATGTTTATTAAATTTTTATATATATATTTTTTTAATTTTATTTTTGTAATTTTAATACAATTCTTTTTCTTTTATGTAAAATGCGTTCTTTGCCAAAGCACTTAATGTGTGTTTTTTTTTGGTTTTAGCCGCATAGCAACGCGCATAATACAGTGTTTTACCTGTATTGACAGCTAATGTCTCTGGTAGAATGTATCACTGAGATGTTGACATAAAAAATTCTAGTTTTGAACCCAGTTTGCGATTTTAGAATAAACCAGTTGGGAAGGTTAGATCACATGGGAAATTTTAAAGTAGGTGTAATTATGATAGTTAGGATTATTAAAATTATAGTCGGTCTAAGCCGACTATAAATACCCTACACATATGTGTGGTTACCATTCAAAGTGATATATAGGTCACCATGGTATACGAATCCTGAAAATAACTACAAACATTCAATCGCTGAAGAATTTCCATTCATTTGATACCCATATTTACAAATGGGTAGGTGTACCGAATTTAGATTTTTTTTTAATGAACCACAGGTCTTTTCGACGGAAAACATTATTATCACGTACTTGAGCATGATGTCAATATATATTTGACCAAAAACGTTTACCTAAGCACGTATACATAAAAATTGATCTTTATATGTACATTTTATATGAGGTATTTGAACATAAGTGGTCGGATCATAGGTCACAATTGACCGATCTCGCCAATTTTTTCGCACATACAGCGTAGGTATATTAGTAATCAAAGTTATAAGTTTCATTTATCTAGCTCTTCAATTTTAAAAGTAGTAGGGATTTCAACAGACAGACAGACAGACAGACAGACAGACGGACAGACGGACAGACAGACGGACAGACGGACAGACGGACATCGCTAAATCGACTCAGGAGGTCATGCTGATCAAGAATATATATACTTTTCCATACCGGAGATGCTTCCTTCTGGGTGTTACAAACGGCGTACCAAACTGAATATACCCTTTCACTTTAGTGTAGGGTATAAAAAGAAAAAAGGGACCGCAAACAACCGAAATCGTAACCGGAATATGAAACGTTATTAAAAAAATGTGTGGAACCAGAATCGGTACTCATATGATTTTTTGGTTGAACCCGGAATCGGATCCGATATTTTAAAAACCTTGGAACCAGAACCGGAATTGACCTTTCAAAGGGTTTAGTCCTTGTCAGGGATCGCTAAGAACCAAAATCAAAACTTTTCGATTTTTGTAACCGGAAGTGGAATCTAAACCGTTATTAAGATAATGTGTGAAACCGGAATCGGCACCCATACGATTTATTTTGGTTGGAACCCGAATCGGAATCGGAATCGATATTTTAAAAACCTTGGAACGAGAACCGGAACCGATTTTTTAAAAGATTTTAGTCCCTGTCAAGAATCGAAAAGAACCGGAATCGGAACCGTTTCGATTTTTGTAACCGTAACTGGAATAACGGAATCGGCACCCATACGTTTTGTTTTTGGGTGGAACCGGAATCGGAACCAATATTTTAAAAACTTGGAACAAGAAACGGAACCGATCTTTCAAAAGGTTTAGTCCTTGTCAGGGACTGCAAAGAACCGGAATCGGAACCATTTCGATTTTTGTAATCGGAACTGGAATCTAAACCATTATTAAGAAAATATGTGGAACCGGAATCGGCACCCATACGATTTCTTTTGGTTGAAACTGGAATCGGAATAGGTATTTTAAAAACTTTGGAACCAAAACCGCAACCGATTTTTCAAAAGATTTTATTCCCTGTCAAGTACCGCAAAGAACCGGAATCGGAACCGTTTCGATTTTTGGAACCGAAATTAGAATCTAAACCATTATTAAGAAAATGTATGGAACCGGAATCAGCTTCTATACGTTTTTTTTTTTTTGTTGGAACCGAAATCGAAACCGGAACCTTTAAAAGAGTTTTAGACCTTGTCAGGGACCGCAAAGGACCCGAATCGGAACCGTTTCGATGTTTGGAACCGGAACTGGAATCTAAACCGTTATTAAGAAAATGTGTGAAACCGGAATCAAAGCCATACAATTTTGTTTGGTTGGAACTGAAATTGGAACCGGAACAGATAATTTAAAAAATCTTGGAACCAGAACCGGAATCGATATGTCAAAAGGTTTTAGTGTCAAGGTCCGCAAAGAACAGGAATCGGAACCGTTTTTGTTTTTGTAACCAACACGGGATTTTTGGATCAAGAACTGGAATCTTAACCGTTATTAAAGAAATGTGCAGAACTGGAATACCTAGAATAACCCCCTGTATAATTGACAAGATTGCACCAAACAACCTGTATATTACAGTGTGTCTTTGGTATACATGACAAAAATGACAAATACTTCAAATTTAATAAAATCTTATTTAGTTTATTTATTTTTTTATTGATTTGCACCACGTTACATACAATAACAAATGCTTTGTAATTATTAATAGCAGTCAACTGTGTGTAACATGCGTGCACAGCATGACGTATAAGCAACGCAAAAATCTCAACGCAATCCAATTTTACTACTGTTGCTCATACGTAACGCTGCACACAACTTGCACACATTAGATTTGGCTTTGATATGGATGGGCGGCACTGTTTGCAATGCTTTCTTTATTGCTCTGTACTAACTTTGCGCTGCACTCTGGAAAAGTAAACCAGTTGGGAAGGTTAGATCACATGGGAAATTTTAAAGTAGGTGTAATTATGATAGTTAGGATTATCAAAATTATAGTCGGTCTAAGCCGACTATAAATACCCTACACATATGTGTGGTTACCATTCAAAGTGATATATAGGTCACCAGGGTATACGAATCCTGAAAATAACTACAAACATTCAATCGCTGAAGAATTTCCATTCATTTGATACCCATATTTATAAATGGGTATGTGTACCGAATTTCGATGTTTTTTTTTTGGAACCACAAGACGTACCTGCGGAAAACATTATTTTCATGTATTTGAGCATGATTTCAATATATATTTGACCAAAAAAGTTTACCTAAGCACGTATACAGTAAAATTGATCTGTAGATGTAAATTTAACATGAGGTATTTTTGAATATAAACGGTCAGATCACAGGTCACAATTGACCTATCTCGCCAATTTTGCACATACAACGTAGGTATATAAGTAATCTAAATTATAAGTTTCATTTATCTAACTTTTCAGTTGTTTAAGTAGTAGGGATTTGAACAGACAGACGGACAGACAGACAGACAGACGGGCATCGTTAAGTCGACTCAGGAGGTAATGCTGATCAAGAATATATATTTTCCATACCGGAGATGCTTCCTTCTGGGTGTTACAAACGGCGTACCAAACTGAATATACCCTTTCACTCTTAGTGTAGGGTATAAAAAGTGATTTTAACTCCTACACATTTTTGTCACAAAATATAATATGTTTAGAACATAATTATTTTAAAATATATTTAATTTAAATTTAATTCATAGTTTAGTAGTAATGACATCAAATATATGAGTTTCAGCAATGTCTTTAACCATCTTGTTATTTATATATATACATTATGTATTTGTGAAAAAAAAAATATTATGTTTTCAGTAAAATATTATGGTAATTTTTAAGTTACGTTGATTTAAAAGTTATATTTTCATCAACTAAAAATGAAATTGTTCTCCTCAATACAAAAAATACGATTCTCGTGCAAAAACAATATATTTCTGTGCCTAAATAGTTTAAACATAATATGTTTGCAACAAAATATGTTTTATAAAATAATTTTTATATGACATTTTAGTATTATTTGTTTTTATAATGTTAAAAATTTAAAGTTATTTATACATTTATTATGAACTAATGAACAATATCTTTGTGTATTCAATATTTAGGATAAGACTTATTTTATTGAAATTCAACCCCAACCATAAAAGGATATAATGAACAGTTTAAGTATTGTATAGATGTTGGTCGAAACGTGTCGAAAATATGTATGTAGTATAAAAGGGTGCAGCTTCTGAGGTACCGCATTTCAGTTCTAATTTGAAAGTCATCGCGTACATCTCGTGTGCAATGAATATAAAGTTTAATTGTGCATATGCATTTGCAGTTGTTAGAATTTATAATTACTAAAGTCGTTAGTTTAACTGAATTAATAAAGTTAACTGTTATAATATATACGAAACGTTAGTGTCTTTTAATTGTGTACACAACCCAGAGATTCGAACTTGTAGAACTGTTCTCCGTTCACTGAATATATCAATATATTTTTTACAATCAAATTAATAGTTGGAAAATAATTTATTTCAGTATTATAATATTTTTATGTTTATATAATCATTGCTTATTTGTGGTTAAAAACTTTACAATTATTATGTTCGCAACCAAATAGTTATGTTATAAATTTTACTAATTTTAAAATAAATATATTTTTTTTTGAACTGTCATTTTATTTTTCTCTACTTTTGTATTAAAATTATTATAAAAAATTATTTAAGAATTTTGTTTTTTAAATTAATAATTTTGCGCCACAGTGCACAGATAGATTTGTGCTGCGGTCACTTGAATGCGGAGCACATTTTTGGCGTTCGCAATTTTTATCTGTTTCCAACATGAGGCGTGCGCCAATTATTTTGCTACAGTTCGGAGATTGCACAATGCTATTTTTGATTCTTCTGCAAGTGCAGCAAATTGCATTTGTCAAAATGAAGCAAAATAAATGTGCACTATCATCAGTCACCTGTGTCACATTTGTGCTCATCGAAATTGTGTTCATTATTTGTCGGTAAAGAATGTGATCGAAATATTGGATGAAGAAATCAATTTTTCACTAAACATTAAATTTTTCAAAAAAATTAAATTTTTCACTGAAAATTAAATTTTTTACTAAAAATTAAATGTTTTACTAAAAATTAAATTTTTCACTAAAATTTAAATTTTTTACTAAAAATTAAATTTTTCACTAAAAATTATATTTTTCACTAAAAATTTAATATTTAACTAAAAATTCAATTTTTCACTAAAAATTCAATTTTTCGCATGAAGATAAAATTTTTACTTAAAATTCAATTTTCTACTTAAATATAAATTTCTCACTAAAATTCCATTTTTCACTAAAAATTCAAATAATGGATTCAAAATATGTACATTAAATTATCACTAGAAAAAAAATTTAAAATTTTCAATAAAAATTAGTTTTTTACTAAAACTTAAAGTTTGAATTGTTTAAATAAAAAAATTGAAATATTTTATATCGGTTTTAAAAATTTAAACAGATATCGTTTTTGGTTACGATTTCAGACCGATTTCAGACAAATTCAATTGATTTATCCGTTATCACAATAGTTGTACCACCTGCCAGAATTGTTTTCCAGTTCACAATCAGTAACATCATCAAAGTCACCATTTCTTGTAACAAATTTTATACCATTTCGATTTTCCAAATCATGTTGCAAATCACATAAAATTTAGTCATTTCATTTAGACATTTATAGTCCTCCCAACGACGATCAAAATTTTCGACGCCATTCTTCTCTCTGCATTGTATGATAATCCATTGCGCATCACCTTGTGGATCGAGTTCACAATAGCCCGGGAATGGTACGTTTTCATTAACTTATAAAATTTGTATTTTATAAAAACCACGTCACAAAACAATAAATTGCTTTTGTCTATGGTATAATTATAAGTAATGTATTTGATATGCGCATTATGTGATTCACATAGAGTAAAATTACTTATTAAACTTCCTAAAATTATATTTTTTAACATAGAATAAAATTACTTAATTAATTAATTAAATGTTCAAATTCACAAATTTAAAAAAAAAATCATTTAATAAGAAACATGTTTCTTAATATAATAAAACAATTTCTTGTTATAAAGAAACTTTTTTCCTACTTTCCTAAATATAAGGTTTTATTTTATAATTTTGCTGAAAGGTTGCTTTACATAAAAAAATGTACTTAACTAGCATCAAGATCAATTTTACTAATTTTTAGAGAAATGTCAAAATAATAAATAAAATGTTTCTTAAAATAATAAAACAATTTCTTGTTAATGAGAAACTTTTTTTTACTTTCTTAAATGTCAGGTTAAATTTCCAATTATTTCGAAACTGTGCTCTGAAACGAGAAAATCAATTTTATAACTATTTGTAAAGCGGAAGTTTTTAAAGCAAAAATGTAATACTTTTTATTAGACACTTAAAAAGTGTCAAATTTTGGCATGATAAACATAGAAATTTGCATAAGAGACCATTTTCTTAAAATAAGAAACATTTTCTTATTATTAAGATCATTTTTCTTAAAGCTTTATTTAAATTTTTTTAATTTTTAGAAACTCTTTTCGTAGTGTACAAATCTATTTCCTTATTATTTTTAAAGCTCTACCGCAAATATTCAAAATCGATTCTATTAAACACTTGAAAAGTGTCGAATTTTGACTACACATTACAAAACGTCTAAAGTAATAAAAATAAAATAATATAAATTGTTTGCATTTTACTGTTTGTAACATAAAACAACAATTTACTAACTGCTTGCGGCCAAATTCTGCATAAATTCTCATAAAAAGCAATCAAGAAATATTTGAATACAAGGCAAAGAAATTCTGGCGCATAAACAAACCAAACAAATAAACCGAGATATATTTTGTACGAATGCTTATTTCAGTATTCGCAAGAAGTATTTTCCAATTTGCAGACGAACGAACAGACAAACGGATAGAGTAGAGTAGGTCCTTTTAAATGCTCCACACATAACTTGCAAAACAATAATATACAAATAGTCAAAATGGTTTAAATTAATAAAATTAAAGGAAATGGTATGTAAGTTGAACATGTTTGTAAATTGGGTACTCCATGGTTTTACCATTTAACGGATTGGTTCACGTTTCTCACAAACTTCAATCAAATTGATAAAAATGTTTCGAAAAAAAATTTATTTCGAACAATTTTTTTTTTAGAACACTTTTTTTTTTGTCCGAATTTTTTTTCAAATAATTTTTTTTTTTAATTTTTTACTGTTAAGTTTTAAATAAAATTTTACAAAACTTTTTTTCTAATTATGTCAATTTTTTTTTTTTTTTTGAAAAAATATTATGAACAAATTCATCAATATGACAATTCAAATTCATTGTATTGAATGTTTTGTACATATATATATAATGAATACATTCATTAATATGTCATTTAATGAACGGTGGTATCAATATGACGAATCTGGTAGTTGATGAAAAAAGACATAATATTTATGAATAAATTCAGTGTAGGCGAATTATAGGTGTTGACCATAAGTCCTATACTTGTATTAACGAATTACCTTTTGTCGTCGTCCTTGTTGTTGCTATCGTTGTGGTTTTGTATTTTATATTTGCTGTGCAAAATGCAATCAATTCAAATTAAGTTCTAATGAAAATTTGTGTATTGGCTTGAAATATTGCTGTATACACAATGCAAAGAGAAAGAGACCACTTTTGCAGTTGCACTTACTAAAACTACTTTTTAGAAATTATAAGTTGTTTAAATAATTAAAAACAAAAAAAAAATCTAATGCTTTAATAAGAAGCTCTTTTGTTCACAAAATTTAGATTTATATCTATAATTAAAATTGTTTTAAATACAAACAATTAAAAAATAAACATTTTGTTAATATTTAGGTATCAACATATTTTTTGCACCGATTATATATGCTATATCTTTTCATTATACTTCTGACTTAATGAATGATATGTACAGCATAATGAGATAGACATTTGCAGTTGGAAAATCATCCATGGAAAAACATTCCATATCTTTGAATTCACACGAGTCGTGCAAGGGTCCTGCTAGTGGTATAGTTTGGAAGAAATGATAGGCTATATATGGGCGGGATTAGAGAAAGTGGCGTGGTACCTCCCATACAACCTCATCTTTCAAAATGATATAACTCGGCACTTTCGGCAGCTACGAACATAAAACCAAAAACTGATATACAAAATAACTATTTAAAAGCAAAAACACAAAAGAAAAAGCAGAAAACAAAAGCTAAATTACAAAAACAACAACTTAAAGCTAAAAACTAAACAAAGGGAAAAACAAAACAAAAACAAAATCACCACACTAAATCTCACCACAATAAAATTCACCACACTTAAATTCAACACACTAAATCTCTCCACACTAAAATTCACCACACTAAACCTCATCACACTAACACTAACCACAATGAAATTCACCACACTAAAATTCACCACACTAAAATTCAACACACTAAATCTCACCACACTAAAATTCACCACACTAAAACTCATCACACTAACACTTACCACAATCAAATTCACCACACCTAAATTCACCACACTAAAACTCACCACACTAAAACTCACCACAATAAAATTCACCACATTAAAATTCACCACACTAAAATTCACCACACTAAAATTTCCCACACTAAAATTCACCACAGTAAAATTCCCCACAGTAAAATTCCCCACACTAAAATTCACCACAATAAAACTCACCACACTAAAACTCACCACATTAAAATTCACCACACTAAAACTCACTTAAATACACCACACTAAAAATCACTACACAAAAATTCACCACACTAAAACCCACCACAATAAAATTGGCCACACTAAAACGCACCACAATAAAACTCACCACACTAAAACTCACCAACCAAAATTCACCACATCTAAACTCACCATACCGAAACTCACCACACTAAAACTTCTACTGGGAAAAACTTTACGGGGAATAATCCTACTAGAAAAAATTATGCCGGGAAGAATTCTACAAGTAGAATTCTATCTACGGGAAGAATTGTACCGGGAAGAATTTTACGGGAAAGCGTTCTATGGGGAATAATTTTACGGAAATATTTCTACTGGGAAGAATTGTACGGCGAAACATTCTACGGGGAATCACGGTCTAACAAAGAATTGTCTTTGAGAACAGTTGTTTTGGCGGAGAATTGTTTTGTTCACTACATTTATAAAACTAATAAAAAACTTTCACAGCGAAGCACGGGTCCCTGATATAGATAATAAAAATGTTTTTGCATTACAATGTTTGTTATATTAATAAAATTGCCATATCTTTGCATTCATAAAATCTTTGCACGAGTCGTGCACGGGTCCAGCTAGTTTGAAATAAAACATAAAAAAACATTTTTTAATAAACAAGCATTTTAAAGAGGAAGACGTAAATTAAAAAGCTAACATTGCAAGGTAATTATATTGCCGATGGCTCTAATTAAAAAAGTGAGTACGTACCATAAAATTCTAAAGAAAATTTAATAAAAAGTTGAAAATGCATTTAATTTTTCATTAGTTAATCTTTCATAACTTTCAGGTAGTCAAAATACACATACATAAGTATTACATAGTACACACAAGTATGAACACATCACATACATAGATTAATCGCAACAGTGTCGGATTAGTAAAATTTATTTGCCTGTGGGTAATTAGGCGAACCATAGTTTTGTTTTATTTAATACTACAGGATTGTTACTATTTATAACCATTATCTAAAATATTTGTACAAGATAAAGTTGCATTAAATAATGTTGTGATTTTGTAGACAAAGTCTTTTTGTGTGGAAATATAATTCGATCATAAATTTATAAATGGTTGTATTAATATTAACATAAATTTAAATAATTAAGGAGACTTTGTAAAGTTAGCTAATAATAGCACCACTCAAAAAAAACGAGAAAAGTTTTCTGAAGATCATTATCTAATGGGAAAACACTGAGTATGCTGTCAAAATCAGCACTAGCGAATTATATAAAATTGATGTATGGTGTGTTCATATGATATATTCGTGTTTAGTAGTGTCGGGTTCAAATTTTAAAGTGATATAAATTTTGAATTAACTTTATTGAGAATAATTCAGAGAAGTGCTAATATTGAGCACATCAAAAGACTTAACCGAATTAAGAGAATTCTTTGAATTAAGAGATTTTATTTAATTTAATTTTTAATTTTATATACTATAAAATTCCATTTAGTATTTTACCTTTACTAAAAGATTTTCCTAAAAGCAGCGTATCTTCGTAAATACGCCCTTTCGTTTAACAGCTTCGTAAATGCTTTTAGTGGCACTCAGAATAATGTGGATGCATATAATATAATGCAAAAGGATATAAAAATACACATATACCATAGTGACAAAATAAAAAAAAAATAAATAAATGTCCATTGACAAGTTTGCCGAGAGTGAATAGTAGTAGTTGTAAAAAAAACAACACTTTTAACTTTTTGACACTTTTTGTTTATATTCCATTCTATTCACTCACATGCCCACATATTGTTAGTCTCACCATAGAAAATTCCAACTTTACGTCATACGTACGACGTGTGGTGCTGTGTTTCCTCAGAAGCACAAACACATCCAAAGAGTTCTTAAGTTCAAGTCTTTATGCTCCATTTTGTTTGTCTATAGTGCATGATTTTTTCCATTACATTTTTCTATATTTTCAAACATATCGTGTAGAGTGTGACTGTGTGTTAAAAAGCACGTTTGTATGCGAAAAGGTTTAAGAGTCAAGTGCGAGCTAAGGAAAAAATTTGACTTGAGACCTCTTCGTCGTTTCCGTTTATTCCAGGGGGTATTTCAATGAGTTGCTTTCGTGTTTGCTGTTGATAGTAAACATTCGCTGATAAAATAACAATTTTATAAATTTGCGAAAAACTACATATTTTCAATTTTAATTTTTATAAAATATATGCATTAAAATCAAATTAAAAATTAGAATGTGCAACAAATACAAATACAATAATAAAAAAATATAATATGTTGATTATCAGCCTCTCGTAAATATTCCCAATGAAGAAAAGAAACACATTTACTAAAATCTGGGGCAATATGAATTAACAACAAAACTTGAGATATGCTCAAATTGAGTTGTAATACCATCGTAATCCTGATATACGAATTGATTTAGTGTCAAATTTTGACATTGATCCTCCCAATAGTTGCTGAGATATAACCAAAAAATATAAAAATTAAATTAAATATTTATTTTCATTAAAATAAACTTTCGAAAAAAAATTAGAACAAAAACATTTTGCAGACATTTCTTTTATTTAAGTTTTTCTTAAATTTGTAAAAATAATTTTTAAATCATTTTTTAAGATCATTTCCTCAATTAGTTATTAGGTTTAAAAATGCTCTCCTAAAATGTTCAGTAAACTTATGCTTTTATTTCATATTGCCACAGATATAATCTCAAATAAAATAATCGTCAGTGAAATGAAAACTTATGAAAAAAACGAATTCTTCGGAAAGAAAACACATGCAATTTAAATCGCCAATAAATTAAATAATTACAAACAAAAAGACCAAATTTAAAGTTCAAGTTAAGAAACCACTTATTAGTCTCCAATGAAATAACCTATAATGAAATAACTTCATCTAGTAATAACACCTAATTCAAAAACAACAATAACGTTAAATCCATTCAAGTAAAAAATTAAATTTAAACAGATAAAATACCCAGAAAAGCATTATATCATTTTTTTTTTTTAAATTAAATAATGAAAAAAATTAAATAATGAAAAACATGTTGTACGTTGGAGTAAGAATGATAAACAAATGTAAAATGCACTAAGTACTCGGTGTCATAAGCAGTTCATTTCAGTATTAGAATTTTTATTGCACATCATCATAGACCTCTTCACTGCAGTTCTGTTTTGTTTGTGTTCTGTTTTGACAGTAATTGGTGCTTCGTTGTTGTGAGCAACCTATTCACTTAATTTTCAAGCAAAGTGAATGTCTAGAAGTGGGTTTGAAATGCACTTGTGCATATGTCTAATCCCTACAACAATTCTATATAATTTGTGGGTGCTGATTTTGACTTTATACTTAGTTTTTTTCCTATTACGTAATGTTTTTAAGAAAGTTGCTAGCGACATTTTTGGGCACTTTTTAGGCAACTTTTTAGAATTAAAAAAAAACCGGCCCTTAAAAATGTAGTTTTCAAAGAACTATAAATTCATCAAAACTTGACAAATTGAGGCTTTTTTAAACCATTTTTAGATGCTTTTAAAAGCATTTCGAATCTAACGATAAATATGAAAATTGTCTATGGTTATACATAGCTTAGTTCAAACAAACGAACAGAATTACTAACAAACAATGTAAAAGTTTAAAATGATTGTATATTTTACTTATGAATTCCTGAAAAATTGCAAAATTTCCCCGATTTTTTCTCAATAAGGCTAAAAGAAACATATGAACCAAATTTATTATGCAATAAGAATAAGTATAGCTTATATATGAAGTCATCATACTTTCAGATTTATAATATTGTTTGTGGAAATATGATTATAAAAAAGAGTACCAAAATTAAATTCACAGACCATATTTATTTTAAATATAGATCAAGTAGAAAAAAGTTATTAATTTTGGTAGTTCTGTGATCTATGTTCTTGAAATTTTATTGATTTTTATTAAATTGTAAATACTAAAAAATGTATAACAAAATATCTATAAAAATAAAAATTTACTAAGTTTTGATGTATTTATATATTAAAAGTATTGGAGTATTAGCATAAATTAGTATATTAAATTTTGTCTTAACAATTGAAAGAAAAATTGCGTTAAAGTTTTTTTGAACATTTTCTTTCAAGAGTACTATATTTTTTATTTTAAATAATAAATGATAACGTCGGAAAATTAATATTGCAATATTCTCATAAAACATTAGGTGTTAGAAAAAAATTAGTATGCATTTATAATCAGCTCCTGCGAATTATATATAATTGTTTAAATGAATTAAAAATAAAATAAAACGAACTTATTATATTTTAGAATTTTATAAAGAAAAAAAAAAAGAAAATTAAAAAAAAAAAAAACAAATAAAGGAATTACCAAAAATAAAAATTCACATCCAAAAACAAAAACCGTATAAGCTGTATTGGGGTCTATGTCATATATGGTGGTTTCTATTATTTGTGTTTTATTTTACATTCGGCTTATTTCATTTGTGGGATGATACGGTAATGCACTCTTCTCCATCTAATTTAATGTACGTAAATAATACTTTGTAGGCAAAAGTTTACCTGAAACAATACAATGCTCTCAAATATCAGCAAATCAACCTTTTTTTTATGTGACTTCATGTGGAATGCATGCAGACATAATGATGACCATGACAACTACATATGTTAATTACACTGCAACTGTACAATGTCGTTAACAACAAAATACGCCGTTTGCAAATTAAAGTATTTCATGCCAAATTTACAAAATCGAATGGAAAAAGTATTTGAAATAAATATATTTTTTGTTTGCTGCTTTATAATTTATTTGCTATAATTATAATTTTAATTGCAAAATCGAGCGATTATTTTCCAGTCTGTTAGTTTGAAAAGTGTTACACATCAGTCGCCTATCTGCCACACCAATTCAAATTAATATATTTTTTGAAAAGAGTCCTGGTTGACTTATTTAAGATATGAGCAATATATACTAAAATATTTAACTTGAAGTTAACTTTTCGATATAAATTGTGAAAAATGTTTAGCTATTTATTAAACATTAATTTTAGTGTATTCAATTTTTAAACCTTATTACTACCATGACAACATTAAAAAGACCACATTACTTGACTTTTCAAAATCCTTTGTACTATATGGAAAATTTATTGCTGTGTGCAAATAGCGTAAAATCCCATTCGAATGCATTTGATGCAGATATGTATAATAAGAAAACACTGTATATCTGTTTAATGGATTTTTTTCTTTTGTGCATTGAGAGTGAATTCAGAATTTATTTTCCATTGAGATGCATATATTCCATGAAATATAAATAAAAGGTGTTCATACGAACTATTGAAAAAAAAAAATCTCACACATAGAATGAATAAATATGGCAACAAAACAATATGCAATGCATGGCAACTGAGCTATGATAATATTGAAATTCAATTGAAATAAACTATTTTTATTTTATATTGTTTTAAATTGCTGAAACAAAGATGGTTTTTGTTAATTATATTTTCAATTTTACTACTTTGTAAACTGACTTTTTTGACAGTATTCAAGATGCTGACAGTTTACTGCTACTGCTGCATAAATAATTGAATAAAGTGTTAACTTTGAAACCCTGTCTTGCTTTTTCATAGATTAGTTAGCTTATTCTCCCGTAAGCTAAAACTGGTGTGATTAAGTTTCTCGAAGAATACCTTTATTTTAGAATATTTTAATTTAAAAACAAAAGGTTTAACTATATGAAATTTGCGTCCTTTCTAGTTTTCTACAGATTTTAACATTACAAAAGTTGTAATAGTAAAATTTTCTAACTAGTATTTTGCTCTAAACATTTTGGATTTAATTAAAATATATCATAAAATTGAAAAAGTGGATTTTAATATTGAAGTAATGCAGGAAATGAGTTTACTACTATAATAATTTATCATTGCAAATGATGTAATTTTAATGATTTATCAAAAATAAATTTTATGCACAGGAAAAAAGTTCATCAATATGATGAATCACATTATTTATTATAGTACAAATAAATCATTACGATTTATGAATAAAATCATAACATAAAAGAAATATTCATTTTTAAATGACCTTTCAGTAATATTATGAACAAGTTCATTAATTTGATGAATTTATCAGATATGAATGCTTTTTGATGCATTCAGTTTTGTTCATTTTTTTTTCTTTGTCATCAATTGTGTCAAGAAAATTGGTTACTATTGAAATATTTAGTAGAAAAATAAAACATGAAATAAAAATATGAAAAATCACAAAAAAAAATACATCAATATGATGAACAATTTTTAAGTTATGAAAAAAATCTTCGTACAAATAGAAAATAGAGTACAAGTAAATTTTGTTGTTAATTAATAAATTGTTAATTTTTATGTGATCATTTAGCAACATTATCGAGTAGTTTATTAATATGATGATTTCTCAACTCTGAACGGGTTTTGATGAATTTTGTTTCTTGAATGAATATTAAGCAATAGTACCGGATTGTTCATTAATATGATGAATTTTTCACAAAGGAACGCTTTTTAATAGTATTGAATATTTATTTTATATCTATGCTCGATAAAGTCGTGTATAGTGATGTGGTATCAGTTGAATACAGTAGGTAGTTAATAACATTTAAATTGATATTTCAATTTTTATATTAAACTTAAAAGAACATTATTTTATCTTAACCACAAGAATAAACATAATTTGAAATACTTAAAACTACGTTTATAATGTCTACTATAATAATCCAAAACATTGTTTTCAATCGTAAACACACAATTTCCTCCAATATACTTCTTATAATACGATTTTCAGTTGAAGGTTTAAACATTTTAATTAAATAACACAAAGAGGGCAAATAAAAATAGGTTCTTGTATGCATGTGCATTTAATTTTGGTGTTTTTAATTAAAACATAAAATCTCGTCTGTTGTGGTTTCAACATACATTGTTTGCATGTATCAACATATGCCTCACTAAGCAACCCAAAATTTTAATTAAATAACATATTTGATGTAAATTAAAAAAAAAAAATAACACAGAAATCTTTTTACAAAGTATAAATAAATAGATTTATTTCTTTCAGGCTAATATAATAATGAATTTCTTAATAATGACTTTTTAATAATGGCGAGTTGTACATACCGTTCCGAAATATTTATAAATTTTAGAATAGAACTTACCTGAAAAAGAAAAAAAAACATTAATTTTATTATATAAAAAATGAAATATGTATATGATATATCTAAATCATCATAATCAATCATAAATCATCTATAAAGAAAAAATATAAGGATGATATTTAATAATATTAGCAGTTGTCACCAGGATAGAAAAAACACACTAAGGGGATTCATATCAGCACTGTAAATTTCTCATATCGTAAAAAAATAAAATTACGCGTAACTCGACATGAACGCACTTTTATCTGGCTTCGCGTAAACTACTTTATAAAATTTTGGTTTCACTCTAATTATTAGTTATATCACTAATAATCATTTCACAACACAATTTAATGAAAAAGCATTTGTCACAAAACTTAATTTTATTGACAAGTAACCAAAAGATAGAATAAAACATTAATGACATTTTATTTACGTTACTTTCAAATAAAAATCGACAAACAAATTTACGAGTTGAGCGTAAAATATTCTCAAACAATTTTTGCATACATTTTTACTATTTACGGGATTTCCACAAATTACAAGGTTTAAGCGCTTGATATGAATGCCCTTACTATTTTATTTTCGAAAAATAAAATACATTTACACAATTTGATTTTTTTCTTTCGGAAAGCAAAGTTTTTTAATTTAATTTTTTCACAAATACAATATATTATCCAAATATCTTTCAACAAAAGTTCTAATTTTTGAAAACCCAAAACTCAAAATATTTTCTATCAATATTTCTACCAATATTAAAAAAACATCTTTGGAGCTTGTCATGTGTATTTAATATGAGTCCAAAAGAAAATGTTCTTGTCTTTTTTCTACTACATTGATAACATGGAAACATAACATGTTATGAGGAAAAAATATAAATTGTACTGTAATTTGTATGCAAAATTATACTAAATTCTCTTTCAATCGCTGAAGAATTTCCATTCATTTGATACCCATATTTACAAATGGTGGAAAACATTATTTTCATGTATTTGAGCATGATTTCAATATATATTTGACCAAAAAAGTTTACCTAAGCACGTATACAGTAAAATTGATCTGTAAATGTAAATTTAATATGAGGTATTTTTTGAATATAAACGGTCAGATCACAGGTCACAATGGACCTATCTCGCCAATTTCGCACATACAACGTAATCTAAATTATAAGTTTCATTTATCTAACTTTTCAGTTGTTTAAGTAGTAGGGATTTCAACAGACAGACGGACAGTCAGACAGACGGACATCGCTAAGTCGACTCAGGAGGTAATGCTGATCAAGAACATATATACTTTTCCATACCGGAAATGCTTCCTTCTGAGAAGCATCTCCAGGTAATCATTTACTTCATTTTTCAAAAAAATACATAAATGTACTACATTATTTCTTTCAATGTATGTAGTTTATTTAAAAATCATTTATATTGAAAATTAATAATTGTCTGTATATATTGAGGATCTTTAACACTAATTTCTAAAATTTTCGTTGTCTTTTCCCATGGGCTTAACTTATTTTCGTTCAAAACAAATACATGTATGTAATTCTTTATTTAAAAATTAAAATTCTGTTATGAATTACGAATTATAAGATCATTTTGATTGGAAAATAAATAATTTGTTGTATATATTGATGATCTCATCACTATATTCCATTAGTTCCTTTATTTTGACGCATTGGGAAGAGTACATATGTAAGTTATCGATTGTTAAATTAATAATATAGTTCAATTTACTAATAAAAATTAAAAAAAAAAATAGATACAAAAAAATTGTATTTACAAAAGATATACTGATATACTTTTTTTTTGCTTTACCACATAAAAGCATTTTTCTTTGCTTTGAAAAGTTTTCAGGACTATATTACGTAATTGAAACAATAAAGTTGTTCATTACATTTGGGCGTCCAGTAGACTATATTTTCATTAATTCTAAAGTTTAAGCCACAGCTGTTGGCGAGGCTTTAATTAAAGAAAGTTGATACTAAGTTACTAATTTGGACTGCTGAATTAGAGTAAATTATTACAGTAAACAGTGACAAAGAAATAAAACAACTGACAGTTTGAAATGTAATCAGATTAGAATCAGAAATTTTTATTTTGTTATAAAGAAAGTTATTTGGTAAGTCTGCAAAATTTAATAATAGAAAAAGAAGTATAAAAATTCATGAAATAAATGAAAATACATTTTTGTGCAGCACAAATAATTATATTGTAGAAACACTTGTTTCGTATTTTCGTTTCATATAAAACCTTGACAGACGATAATCATTAGCAGAACGAATATGTGGTTGCGGATGATAATGCGGACGTTTTCGTTTAACACACAGAAAGCTTTGTTGCAAAGGAAGTTATTTGGTTCAACTCATGTGAATCAAAAAGATAATTATACGTCAACCGAAGCGAACCGAGCACCGACAAGTTGACTGCTGTTTGTTTAAAATGTTCCCGTTTACAGCGTAATTACTAGACTGTTTCATAATGTTTTTGGTGTTTCATTTTGTTAACATATTTTTATAAAATTTTTATATTTTTAACTATTTTTTATTAAAAATTCTATTCTGTTTGTAACATGTTCTACAAAATATTTTCTAAAATAAAAAAATTAAAAAAAAACACAACAACTATATAATTATTTAGTGCAAAGAATATATATAGAAATTATTTAAAATGTCTTTTTTTTTTTTGTTATTTTGTTTTTATGTTATAAATAATACAATTTATTCAATCCATTCATTTATATATCGAGATTTTGGGAAATGTTGATTAATTTTGACCTTATCAAAAATACACTGCGTAAATTAAAATAGTAAAATTAAATATATTTTTTATTTCTTAAGAAAAAAAGTTTTGTTATACTAATTTATTTTGCTTACTACTTCATTTGTATTTATAGGATTTTATTTTACTACATAATGTATTAGAAAATCATTTGGTACATAGTGCAGACACTGTAGTTTGTAGTATTTTCGTTTTCTGTATTTTTTTATTTATTTTTGAAGTCCGTATGCAGACACTGCGAATGTAGGCAAGAACACAAAACGAAATCCAACTAAACCCAAAGAAGGAAAATTCATATTTGGTACAAATGAATAACTTTTTTTAAATATTTGTAACGCTTTTGATCGTTAGAAGTGAAGGTATCTTATTTTTGTGATAAAGCAGGAAAATATATTTTTAATAACCATTTAATTTTCTTTAAGTTTTAAATAAATACAGAATGCTGTAAAAATAAATTCAAATGATGTATTTATTTCGAATATTTATGAAATTCAAATAAGTAGTAATTAAACAAAATGAAGTTAAATAAATACCGAATGTAGTAGAATTAATTGCATTTTTAATATGTTTACATATATAGATATATACAAAATGTAGTAATTTATATTCAAATGTAGTTAAAAAATTGAGTAAATTTATGTATGTTTTCTCTTTTTAAAAATCAAATACGTCAATGTAGTAAACACAAACATTTGCATTTCACATAAATCAAATACATGAATTTAAATAAATAAATGTATATTATTTCTTTTTAGACAGTGCTGGTCTCACACTGACATTAGATAAAAAATTGTATCAAAACAAACAGAAATTATCCAATTGAATGTAAATTTACATGAAAATCTACGTTTGAGTTTTTCTAATAATCTTAAAAACATATTTATTCCGAATAAAATATAAATGAAAAACCTCAAATTCAAAATGTTTTCTTAAACTTTTCATGTATCTAAACTGTTATATATATATTATTTTGTATTGTTCTACTTTATTCCATTTGCTTTTATGTATAAAATAAAAGAAAATATTTATATTTTACTATTTCCATTGTTGTATGATTGGCACACACAAATCACCAACCTTAATGCATTTAATGTATCGAAAGATAAATCAAAAGTTGTATTCCTTTGAGATGCATTCAGTACTAAAAGCTTTTAAAACACTCACACAAACTAACGGTAGTAGCATTAAATATATAAAATAAAATAGGTGGAAATACTTTTAAATTGAATGATGAAACAGAGAAGTAATCTTAGAAATTGAAATATAAATTTTAAACTAAAAGTGAAATAAATTGATGGATAGCAGTTCGTTGTAAATTTGAAATGTTTAGAAGTAAATAAAAAAGATAACTATTTAATTTTTCATTTTATTAGTCTTAAATTCTACTTTAAGTTCTTTGCCTGACAGAAAACATCAAATTTGCTAATATGCAAATTCTCCTTCATGAGGCCAAATGTTTCGCATAACTTTGCACAAAGTGCGCAGAATTGCCAAAACACAAAAATTATTAAATGGCAAAATTTGATTAGTAGATGAACGCTGTGTGATTTAATTGTGCGGGTTGCAATCGTAAAGTAATTTGTGATTTTTGAGAATTAAAGGAATAAAAAAAAATAAATAATTTAATTTGCAATATAAAGAAATTATTGTGTATTCTTATTTTGAAATGTATTTAAAAAATATTTTTGTACTCCAATTTGTAATTCAGGCTATATTCAAATATTACGAAACTATCGGAATTTCAGATTAAAAATTAATTTAAACAACTTTAAAATATTTTAGCTAAAATAAACTTTCGTATTTTTGAAATTTTTTCGAAGCTCAAAATATATTTTCAACATTTATACAATCAATTTTTAAATACCTAAAAAGGTGTATTAGTAAAATAAATATAAATGTATTTGTTTTACGTCTAAAGGAAAATGCATATTTTCTACATTATTGTAGACGTTTTTTTTTATAAATGCTTTAATAACTACATCATTTTACTGCTTTTCTATAGAATATTTAACTACAGTTGTTCTTAAAATAACTGTATTTTGTATATATCTAAACTTACGGAAATATCTCGAAATGTACTAAGATGCACTTTTTTACCACATTCCGCATTTATTTAATTTAATGAAAAATTATTTGCTTTAATTTTTGCTATATTCAACATTTATTTTAATTTCATAAGTATGTACAAAAATTTCTGATGTTTGTATTTATTTTGACTACATTCTGTTTTGTTTGAAAGAAATCACGAAATATTATGTATTCTTTAAATAAAAATTATTATAAAGAATGATAAATACATTTAATACGTTTTGAAATTTTGTGAACATTTGTTAGCGAAATCGCGGTATTTTTGGCTTCCATGGTTGGAAACCTTTAGGGAAAAAGTACCGCGCAACGTTCGCAGTCTGTGTATTCAGCTGAAATGACGTGCGCAATGTAGTTGCCATTGACACTGACAGTTGCATTTAACGTTGTTAAGTGTTCACGAATTGTTAACATATACCACAGATTTTCCATAAATCATACAATCGGAAAAATAAGCTGTACATTGAGAGCAGACTAAAGTAGTGGATGGCATGAATTAATGCCAGAAAAGAGGATAAATTTAAAAGTTTTGATATATTCAAAATAAAAAAAAAATTCGTAAAATTCGTATTAATATAAGCAGTTAATATATTACATAATCATTTAGTACTTTAATTCTGAATAACGAATTTAACTACAAATTTTAAAATAACCTTAGTTAAATTGTAGAATTAGATTGAAGAATTTGTTAAAATTTAGCAAAAATAAAATATATATTCTATAATCGTAATAAACGTATTTGTTAGTTTGATTATAATGCATTATGTTTTATAAAAAAAACATCTGCAAAAAAATTCATTTGTATAAAACAAAAGAATTAATTTATTCTGAAACATACATGAAAAATCAATTTGAGCTTAATGTAGAAAAGAGTGATGTTTATTGAACACAAATGGTTAAGAAAATTGCATTAAGCAAACATATTGTTAATCAAGATTGACATGCGAAAAATACTAGCATATATGTGGATTGATTAGTTTTACGAAAAATAATTAAATATATAAAAACTAAATATATCGAAGTTGTAGAACGAAAAGTCACCAAATACATTTTCAAAATGCCAAATATTTATATATAAAAATCTTTATATATCTGTAAATGTTCAATCGATGATCACAATTTTTTTACCACATGAAAAGAAAATGTAAATCTATCAACTGATATTACAACTTTAAAAATGCATTAATTACTTTTTATAATATTAATCAACAAATTCTAAATTTAAGTTTTTCATATGTATTTGGTGACTTTTCGTTCTACAATGACGATATATAAAAAAATAAATAAGTAATGAGTAATGCCAGGAAATTGACTAAATTAAGTATTAAAATTAAGTATTAAAATTAAATTAAATTTGAAGTTGAATTTAAAAATAAAGCAGATTAAAGAATTAAAACAATATGAAAACAGTAAGGTTAAATCACATGGGAAAATTTAATGTAGGAATATTCTGATTGATGGTGAAATAATATCTTTAAAAATTGTGAAAAAAATTGCATTGTAAAAGCCGACTATAATGATTCTTGTACCGAAATTCGTTTTTTATGGTACCACAAGTTATTTTTATATATTTGACCACAGAGTGATGTAATATAATGTGATCTAATGCAATGTAATACAATATAACAGAATATAATATAATGCAATGTAATTTAATGTAATGTAATCTCATGTAATGTAATATGATCTAATGTAATGAAATGTAGTGTAATGTATTGTATTGTATTGTATTGTATTGTATTGTATTGTATTGTATTGTATTGTATTGTAGTGTAATGTAATGTAATGTAATGTAATGTAATAAATGTAATCTAAGGAAATGTAATGAAATGGAATATAATGGAATGTAGTGTAATGTAATTCATTGTTATAGACTGTATTGTAATGTAATGTAATAAAATGTAATGTAATTTAATGTAATTCTTATGTAATTTAATGTAACGTAATGTTTTGTACTATTATGTAATGTACTTGAATGTATTGTAATGTATTAAAATTTAACTTAATATAATGTTATGTAGCGTCGGTAGCTCAGAGGTTAGTGCGTTGGACTGCGAGTCGAAAGGTCCCCGGTTCAAGCCTGGACTGGGGCTAACAACATCTTTTCATAGAAACATTTTTCTATACCGCGCTACCTCTCGTCAGTAAATGGCAAACCTACGAGAGTAAAACCATTGCCTATGAAAAGCTCTCACCCGCCGTTCGGATTCGGCAATAAACTGTAGGTCCCACCACTTTGAGTACAAATATAACACGCACAGCTCAAAATGGTGAGAGAGCTCAGCCGAAGTTCTATACAGGACTGTAGCGCCAAACTATTATTTAATGTAATTTAATGTAATGTAATCTCATGTAATGTAATGTGATCTAATGCAATGTAATGTGATCTAATATAATGTAATGTAATGTAAAGTAATGTGATGTAATAAATGTAATCTAAGAAAATGAAATGAAATGGAATATAATGTAATGCAATGTAGTAATGTAATAAAATGTAATGTAATTTAATCCAATGTAATTCTAATGTAATTTAATGTAACGTAATGTAATGTATTATTATCAAATGTACTTTAATGTATTGTAATGTATTGTAATGCATTGCAATGTATTGTAATGTATTAAAATTTAATTTAATATAATGTAATGTGCTGCTATGTAGAGATATGTAACGCAATGTAATAGTGTGTGTAATAAAAAGGAATGTATTTTAAATTAATGTAAAGTAATTAAATGCAATGTAATATGTATCAATGTAATGTAACACAATTTAATCGAATGTAATGTAATCTATTTTTACACCCTACACTAAGAGTGAGATGGTATATTCAGTTTGGTACGCCGTTTGTAACACCCTGAAGAAAGCATATCCGGTAAGGAAAAGTATATATATTCTTGATCAACATGACCTCCTAAGTCGATTTAGCGATGTCAGTCCGTCTGTCCTTCTGTCTGTCAGTTGAAATCACGATTACGGAAAAAGTAGAAAAGCTAGAGTAATGAAACTTTAGATTTAGATTACTTATATATCTAAGATGTCTGAACAAGAAAATTGGCATGATCGATTTATTGTGACCTGACAACCGACTACTTATGTTCAAATACCTCATATAAAATTTACATCTACAGATCAATTTTACTGTATACGTGCTTAGGTAAACTTTTTTGGTCAAATATATATTGACAACATGCTGAAATACATGAAAATAATGTTTTCCTGCGAAACGAGTTGAGGTTCCCAAAAAAAAAATTCAAAATTCGGTACACCTACCCATTTGTAAATATGGTGATCAAATGAATGGAAATTCATCAGCGATGGAAAGTTTGCAGTTATTTTCTGGATTCGTATACCCTGGTGACCTGTATACCAATTTGAATGGTAACCGCACATATGTGTATGGTATTTACAGTCGGATTAGACCGACTATAATTTTGATAATCCTAACTATCATAATAACACATACTTTAAAATTTCCCATGTTATTTAACCTTCCCAACTGGTTATGTTTTGCAAAGTAATGAAATATATTTAAACATTACTAAAAACAATATATCATTAAGTAATGTAATCCAAAGGTAGATAATATAATATGGCAAAATAACTTAACGTATTTATAAGATATAAAATTCATTGTAATGTAATATAGTGCAATGTAATACAAAATTAATTGTCATGAAAATATAACATTTAATTTCGGTAATAATACTTTCAGCAAATTATTCAAAGAGTTTATTTGTATTTTAAAATAAAAATATCGTCAATAACAGTGAAATCAAATAAATGAATAGCGACATTTTTATAGCTGTTCAATAAAAATGCAATTTAAATATTTGTTTTCGGTGAATGTCGCGAAAAACAAAGTTTGTTGCATTTATCGAATACAAATTGGCTTCAGGCTTTTTTTGTGCAATATATTTAAAAAGTTAATGCAGTGAACTATTTATATGTATCGTAAAATATTATAATATGAAACAAATTATAAAAAAATAGTACTATTTAAAAAAAAAAAATTAAAATACTTCTTGAAAGCATTAGTAATAAGTAGATATTTAATTAAATACAATTACATAAAGCATTAGAAATAAATACATTTTTGATTTAATAAAATTGTTTTAATTTTTAAATATGTAGTTTGAAATTTTGTTTTTACTTTTTAAATTTGAATTTGTCTATAAAGCAAAAATTAATATAGAAATAACAAATATTGTTAGATATGAAAATACTACAATAACAGTTGAAATATGTTGAATAGTTGTATTTAAAATATTTAAATTTATAATTGTATTGCTTCAATTTTATAGATGCCTTCCTGATCATTGTAGTCATAAAGTAATGTTTGAATTTATTTACAAAAGAACTTTGAGCAATTTTAAAATACATACGCGTAATACACATGCTATTCGTGCAATTTAAAAACTATCGAAGTCTATCTTTACTTTAGACAAAGTACCGAAATACATAAAACTGATGCGCGAGACACGTTTAAAAATATGAAACTCAGTTATAGAAAAGTATCATAAAAAATTGTGTCTGTGTGCGCAAGAATAAAATATAGAAAACAAAAAATGATGAAATAAGAATACCAATTGAGTTATTGTCTGTCTGTAAATGCAATATTCGTGCACTCTCAGAAATAAATTGTTAATTCTAACAATAAATTAACAATTATATTGGTCAAAATGGCATTGGCAATAATCTATTGTTAATTTATTGTTGGTATTCACAATTAAAATGGTTAATTTTTCGAAATTAAATTTTGAAGCAACTTCACTCCAATTTGACGTCCAAAATTAAAAATTAAACGTAAATATTAACAATTGTAATTGTTATTTTGGATTGTTGAATTGTTAATAGCAATGAGGACTAAATTAACAATCGCATTGTTAAATATAACAATCATAATTTTAAACCTAGCCTACTATATACATTTTTATTAAAAAGAATTATATACAGTGTTTTTATAAATTAATATTTACATATATTTTTAATACAATTTCAACATATTACAATGTAAAACCTATAAAAACAGAGCAATTAATAATTACATACAAATTTCATGAACTTGTTAAACATAAAAATACTCAAATTGTGGTTTTGTATTTCCACCAGAGCTCTCGATTTCATACGAGTATTTCTGGGTAGTCCGGGTACCCGGACGCTTGAAAGCTCGGGTAATACCCGGTAGTTTAAATACCGTTAGTTTAAGTCCCGATATTAACTGTTAGAGCTACCAGTGCAAACCCGGGGTAATCGAGAGCTATGATTTCTACCATAAACTGCAGATGCAGATTCTCCTTCATCTTCAACGGAGCTTTTGTGGCACACTGAGCATCATGCTTAAATGATAGCGGATCGTTTTTGCGCAGCTTCGAACGACCGACTGGAAGATCAACAACGGACACTCGATCGATTTTTCGCACAAATTATCCCCATATTTGGTACGGTGGGGTTCTTAAAATGTTTGTCCTAGGCAGCCAACGTCTCGATGTTCTTGATGAAGCTAGCTTGAGATAAAGTATCAGTTCCATGTACCCCTGCAATATGCGGTATTTTTCAGCGTTTGTCCGATGAGCATCTCGTTGAGCAGTGCGGTCAGTTTCTCGATGTAGAATTCTTCGATGTCAATGGATATTTTGTACATATTCCTACCATCGCAATCCCTGCAGCAGCTTCACCTGCTTTCTTGGACCCCCGACTGCCTGCTACTGCTTACTTAAGTTGCGGCAAGTATTTCTGTTGCTGTGTCAATTCTGCAGTGGCAACGTCTTCCTTAATCAGATTGACTTGTTTGTCCAATGCGTCCCTTAAAAAATTCGTTGACAAATTAAAGAAACATTCAAAAAGGTTAATCAATGTAAATACTTCTTGATACTTACTGTTCCGCATGGTTGTATAATCGATCTCTATTAATTTATAGCACAATAAAAACGCACAAATTAATTTTTTTTTTCAAAATTTATCAAATAAAAATTAAATTAATATTTTGAACTTCAAAATTTGAAGTATTTATTTGTATTCGAACAAACAATTTTTTAACAAGAATTTAACAATTATATTAAATTTAACAATCCAACAATAAATTTAACAATATCCACAAAATTATTGTTAAGTGTGAAAAGCTACAATCATCACTCAAATCAAAGCAAAAAATTAACAAAGATAATTGTGAAATGAACAACAATCTTTATTGTTAAATTTTAACAATTATTTTCTGAGAGTGTGATACTAAATATTTTCAGTAAAGCAAATGCGAATTTTTCAGTCAAATTTGTTTTTGGAGAAAATTCAAAGATTTAATTTCAAATTATTTTGAGTTTCATCTTGAACAATAATTAGAAACAATTGGATATAATTGCAACTATGATTAACCATTTTTACTCAATGGAAACACCATTTTTTTTGCTACAACTGTCTGTGAAATCTGGTAGAAAATGGTTATAGGGCCTATTTGCCTGTATTCTAAGTTTTACTGAACATTTTTTGATTTTATGTTTTCTGCAGTAATTCAGTTTTTTAATTCAAAGAATGTTCTCCATATATTTATTAACTATGTTTTTTATAGTAGTTTTTTTAAGTTTCTGTAGAAAATACAAACGTTAAAACTTTTTTAATTTGCGCAATTTATTATTAATATTATTAACTATGCACTTAGTAAATAGTTTTAAGAACTTTGTGCCGGCATGTATTAATTTTAATTATTAATTGCAAGCTGCTTTGGACAAGAAGTTTGCATAAAATATAAAGTTATTTAAAAAAACAGCAGTATTAATATAAAGACTATGTGTTGTTATACCGTTTTTGTTTCTGGTTAACTTTTGTTCTTAGTATTCTTTTGATTTAGTTTTATTCCTATCTAGGTTTTTTTTATTTGTTTTTATCTTAAAAATGTTTTTGCGTTTATTTCGACTTTTTGTTTTTCTTTCGTTTTTGCGTTGTTACTATTTTTTATGTATTTGTGCTTTTGTTATAGTATCTTCCTATTTCTGTTGTGGTTTCGCTTTTGTTTTTTGTTATAATATTTTTGATTTTGCTATTGGTTTTTGTTAGTTGATTTTGATTTTTTGTTTTTGATATTGTTTTTCCTTTCGTGTTTGTATTCGTAGTTGTATTTGTGTTGTTATTTTTTGGTTTTATGTTTTTTATTTTGATTTTGTATTTTTGTATATTTATTATGTTTTTTTTTTGGGTTTTTGCTTTTGTGTTTTTTATTTTGTGGTTTTGATTTAGTTTTGTGTTTGTATGTGTTTTTGATTTTATTTTTTCTTTTTTGTTTGTTTTCGTTTATGCATTTGTGCTTTTGATTTTGTATTTTTGTGTTTGGGTATTTTGGCTTTTCCTTGTTTTTGTTTTTGGTTTTGTGTTTTTTGATTTGATTTTTGTGTTTTTGCTTTTCTATTTTTTTTTGTATTTGAGTTTTTTATTTCATATTGAAGCTAGAATCGGGACCCATATATTTTTTTTATTGGAACCGGAATCGGAACTAGAAACGCTATTTCAAAATTATTGGAACCAGAACCGAATCTTATATTCCAAAGGGTTTTAGTCCCAGACAGCGACCGAAAAGTACCGGAATCGGAATAGTTTTGATTTTTGGAACCTGAATTGAAACCGTTATATAAAAAATGTGTGTAACCGGAATCAAAAATGTGTGTAACCGGAGTCCAAAATTTTTGAGTGGTTGGTAACGGATTCGGAACAGCTATTTTAATTATCTTGGAACCAGAACCGATATTCCAAATGGTTTTAGTCTCCAATATATATAGATAATTTTATAAATAATAAATATTTATTTTAATTAGCGTCGTTCAGTTTTCTTTGATAGTATAATCGAAGAAAATCATTAAAAGTACAACGAGTTTAAAAAAAAAGATTTAAGTGTTTAAATTTGCCGCCACAGTGCCAAAGAGTAGTCAAGTCGTTTCTTGCGGCTGCTCGTTAGTAACTGATATTGTATGTGCTCAATGCAGAAGCGGAAACATCTCAACCACATCCGTTTGAAGTGATTCAGATGCAGTCACATCCTCTGATTTGAAATTTGAGTTGTCATTGATTTTACCACTTTTTAGATTATTTGTTTTATCCTATAACGTTGGGTTTGTCAGAAACCAAACAAAAAATTATCTCGTAGTGTAGTTTTGTGTCATGTAGTGCAAGTAGATGAAGAAAAAAATATTGTACATTAAGAGAAAATTTTCAATACAAAAACTAGTAATCCCTAGTAAATTTGTGGAAAATTTTATTTCGAATTCTGGTGCAAAAATAAACTATCCACATAATCCATTTATTTTTAAAATTATTAATTTTGATTTTTTTTTTTGTTTTTTGGAATAATTAAAAACTAAAAGGTCATATTTAACATTATAATGACCGAAATAAAAATGAAAAAAGAAAATTGAAATTTATTTTTAATAATTATATTTTGTTTATTATTGCATTTTATTAGTTTGATATTTTATTTGATATTTAATTTTATTTGTTTTTACATTATACAATTTTTATTCATCCGACATTCAAGCTTTTGTTATTTAATATCACATAAATGCAAAATTAATTAAATTTGGAATTTAATGCAAAGAAGCAATGTTTTATACAACTTTGTTATGTGACGAGCAGCATGAACATTAATGCACAATGTGGTGGACGGCCGAAAATAATATTGCTTTATATGTTGGTTTGCAGAATTCATACGTACCGAATGACAATGACATGCTTAGCAGAAAATTAAAATATTTAGCATGTACGCAATTAATATAATGTTTGTCACAATCATTTTAATATTTTTTTAAACATAATAATATTTATAAAATTGTATGAAGATGAAAAAAAATAATCATATTTTAAATTTTTGCTTCCAAATATATGTTTGCCTCAATTTAATTAATGTTTGTTAATAAGATATGAATGGTTAATAAGTTTGTACAGCTTAATGAGGTTTAGTTTATGGAAACTAAGACTCTAAGAGATGTGTATATTAATAACTATATTAACGTTTACTCCAAATATTATAATATATAGTAAGTTTTAACGAATCATATTAGATTAAATGTCACATTTACACATTTAAGCATAAACAGTACGCCATATAAAAAATATATTTGTAGCAAACATATTATTGTTTCAGTATAAATATTGATTAACATTGTCACAGTAATTCATAGTTTTAGTGGTTATCTAAATACAAAATTGTATAAAATCCGCAAAAATATTTGATTATTACAGTAACGATATTACTATTGTGCTTTGGTGGAATAATTATATATATGCTGAAAGCATAGTTTCTCCCTAAACACCAACAAATGCTTAAAAATTAATGCTGACCATATTTAAAATATTTGAAAAATTTTCGCCATATTTAAATAATTAACGCCAACAAATAAAATGATTGCATTAAACAAAATATTACTTAATTTAAAGAATACCATGTCCTGTTTATTTTCTACTGAGTATTATATGTTTTTATTCATGTTAACCACAAATCTGTCATATTTCTGTAAACTATCATACGATGCATCTTTTGTTTTTATATGTCAATGGAATTTTGCGCGGACGCATTTAATTATATGAGACCGCAAGCAATGTGTAATAATGAGATCACAAAATATGTACATACCATGAAAGTTATTATTATCATTATTATGGTATAAAATAATGAATAGTTTTAGTAATGGAAAATTTAATAATCACTATATTTTGAATGACTTTAAATTGCCTTATTGACTAAAATGAATATTGTGCAATCATTGTTGCTGAAAAATTATAAATTTTGAATACTATGCAAATAATTACAATATAAAATATGTTATCATATCTTGTATTTATTGCAAGTAGGATAACGTTTGCTATACCAAATATTGTATTAAATATTTTAGATAAAAATTATCTAAAATTAAAAGACAATTTATGATTTCATATCATGTATATTTTTCTAAATAAAATCAAGTTGCTTTAGCACAAAACGACTTTAAAATATAATTAATATAGAAACTATCCTCTATTCTATCTCCATCTCTGCATCTATTAGGTCTCTCGTCAACGTCAATAGATACTCAAGTAGTTACGTGTCACAAACATTTACTCGTTTACAATATTGATGGGAATGCAAGATAATTCATTCCATAATTTTTATATTTTACAAGACTTTTTTTATACAAATATGCAGCAGTATTATATGTAGTTTATATTATATATTTTTTGTACAATTTTACAAATTTTTACTATGAATTATAGTCATGCCACGTAATTTTTCAAACACTTTTCTTCCAACGAGTTCTGCCATCTGCATTGGTGGGCGAAACTTTGGAGTGTCGAAGAGTCGTGTCTTAAGCTAAAGAATCCAAAACGATTCATGCTCTATTAGGTTTTCTTCTTTTGAAACGCATTGCATCTAAATTGCACTAACTGTAGCAACAACTTAAATGTCAGCTACAGCAAAAGTAACTAAAAGAAAACTTTCGTCATCAAGCTAAGCAAGGATTTTCTTCGTTACAGAAAATATGCACACTTGGAATGGCATATAAGACATCAGTGCTGTCGTCTGTATTTTTGTCTGTAACTAAACGTTAGTTTAATATGTATGTCTTCTTCGTAGTAGTAAAGCTCACCAACTGCATTTTAAAAATTGTATGATGGACGGGATCATTATTATACAATGTGAAATATGACTCTATCCAATCAGTTTTAAATTATTTAACTTCATTAACTACTATGGGTCTAAAGAATAACTAATATCTGTATTAATGAAAATTTTTAATTTTTTAAGTATTCCTCGAAATATTTTTAAATAATAACAACATAAAACATCACCAATATAAAAAATATAAGTGCTTAATCCATGAAAATTTGATGTCAAACAACCATGTCTGGCACTTTTATAAATGACTTCAACTGACATACACTAGGATGACTGCATAATATATGATGCAACCTGAACGCAACGGCAATGTGCTCATAATATATGCATGGTTGGCAACTGGTTTCAAATTCAAAAAATTCAAAAATATTATTACAAACGCATAACTCAACGTTGGTACCATTCTGCTTAATAGGATTATAATTACATTAACACAATTAATTACTTTTCTATCGCAAACAGTGCTCATTTCATTACAACATGTACTTTATATAAATTCTGTGCAAATTCCGGGATTATTTGCATTTGCTAAGTAGTGAGATCTACATAGGTGAGCATAGTTAATGTGGCGACAATAATGACGATGTTAATGATATCTGTTGTAACTTCTGACAGCAGTGATGAGTGTGAAGTCATTAGAAAAGGATGCAGCTGACAAGTGTTACTAATGATATTAATTAGATACAAAAAATTTTAAGAATACATTTTGATTTATGGAATTTGTAAAAAATTGTTTTTTTTTTTCAATTTTTTTTAATATAAATCGCATTAAAATTGAAGATATCACATGTTTTTTTTTAATTTCTAAAATGTACACCAAAAATAAAGTTTTATACCAAAAAAATCCATTCCATAGCAAATTCAATTTTACACCTGAAATTCTATTTTAAAATAATCAATTTTTTACAATAAATTAATTTTAATCCAACAATTAAATTTTATACCAAAAATTATATCAAAAATTTAAGTGCAAAGATTCAATTTTATACCAACAATTCAATTTATACCAAAAATCGAATTTTATACCAACAATTAACAACAATAAGTATAAAGATTCAATTTTATAGCAAAAATGCAATTTTATACCAAAAATTTAATTTCATAACAAAACTTAGTTTTTATACCAAAAATTTAATTTCATAACAAAACTTAATTTTTATACCAAAAAATCATTTTTATATCGAAAATTCAATTTTATGCCAAAACATCATTTTTATACTAAAAATTCATTTTTATACAAAAAAATTCGATTTTATTCCAAAAATTCAATTTTATATCAAAAATTCAATTTTATACCAAAAATTCAATTTTATACCACAAAATAAATTTTTACCAAAAACTCAATATTATTCCAAAAATTCAATTTTATACCAAAAATTCCATTTGATACCAAAAATTTAATTTTATACCAAAAATTCAATTTTGTACCAAAAATTCCATTTGATACCAAAAATGCAGTTTTATACCAAAAATTAAATTTTAGACCAAAAATTCTATTTTATACCAAAATTAAATTTTGTACCAAAAATTCCATTTTATACCAATAGTTCTATTTTATACAAAAAATTTAACTTTATATCAAAAATTTTATTTTATACCAAAAATTTAATTTTATACCAAAAATTCAATTTTATACCAAGAATTCAATTTTATACCCAAAATTAAATTTTACAGCTAAAATTTAAATGTATATAAAAAAAAAAATTCAATTTTATACAAAAAAAAATCCATTCTATAGCAAAAACTCTAAATTCCATTTTATAACAAAAATTAAATTATATATTTTGTTACTAATATAATTAGGAAATTATGGAAAAATAAATAATTTATAAATTATATTATAATTAAAAATTGAAAGTGTTGATATAGTCAAATAAGTCACAGTAGTGTTAACTTAATGACTATATTCAAAATCTTAATTACAAAAATCTGTTAACACTGATAATGCGAAATGAGAGTAGAACAAAAATGTATGGAAGATTGTGAATTAATTGAAATACACTACGAAGTATCAATAATAAATCGACAAGAAACAATAGCATTAACTGGTAAATGGTTTTGTTAATTTTAAAACATTTGTACTATAGAATATCAATGAATTCTACATATGCAATAGTTACACAGTGATAAAAAGTATTAAAATTTATTTGAAACGGATATCTTTCATATTTCTTTCAAATAAAAAATTTCAAAGCATAATCAAACTTTACAATGATATTATTTTCTATTTGATTGTATGAAGAATATTATCTTGGTTATAATATAATTTAAATGCATCAACAAAGGAATTAAACACATTCGTTCTCAGTACGTGATTAATATTATTTATTCAAAAGTGATATTATATTCTATAGAAACCATTTAAAGAGTACTACTTTTTTCTCAGTATATCAAAATGTAATTATATGCCATAAATTTCAACAAAAATGAAATCGACTCAGTCATTAGAGTTCATAGAGCTTTTGAATTTGAATCAGCATCAATTCACTTATGAGCAGCAGAGTTTAAAATAGATTTATGAGCACAAGCAAAGAACAACATTAGGTATGAAGATTTAGAAAAATTATTTCATATCACTAAAATTTCCTTTGGAATATTAGGATTCACAAGAAATTTATAATAAATAAATGTTCACTTTTTAAAAACTACAAATTATTAAATTTATAAATTTTAATTACATTATAATTTAAATAACATACTAAAAAAATAAAATATATATATAATAAAATTTGTATTATTAATTAAATTAAGTGATGAAAAATTCCCATAATTGGATTAAATTACAAATTTTTGGTAATAAACTAAATTTATTAAACGCAGCTAATGCGATAGTTAAATTGCAAAACAGATTAAAATAGAAGATAAATAAAATTATTGGATAATAAAGTAAAATTAAATTAATTTATAGCTGTTGTGCTGCCGGCCAATGCAGCCCTTTTCAGCAAATTCACACATTTAATATTAAGTATTTATTATACGGCAAATAAATCAGTGTTTTTCATATTATTTGATTTATATTAATTTATATTATGAAGTTAAAAAATGTATATTTTTCATAATTTATATATCTGTTTTTAATATGTTTTACAGAAAAATTGAATTTTTTTTAGTGAAAAATTAAATATTTTGTGAAAAATTAAATTTTTAGTGAAAATTTAAATATTTAGTGAAAAATTAAATTTTTACTTAACAATAAAATGTTTACTTTAAAAAAATATATAATTTTTAATGAAAGATTGAATTTTTAGTGAAAAATTGAATTTTTAATAATAGATTGAATTTTTAGTGAAAAATTGAATTTAGTGAAAAATTTAATGTTTAGTAAAATATTAAATTTTTAGAGAAAAATTAAATTTTTATTGAAAAATTGATTTTTTTTGTGAAATTTTTTTAGTAAAAACCGAATTTTAGTGAAAAATTAAATTTTTAGTAAAAACTGAACTTTAAATGAAAAATTTATTTTTAATTGAAAAATTAAATTTTAATGAAAAATTGAATTTATAGTTAACATTTGAGTTAGGTCAGTCTCAAAAAGTACGGCAATTAATTGTGACCATACCGGAGGAAAGTAAATAGTATATTGCTACAAATTTCCGCTAAAATAAAATCGGAAATTAATTTTAAAAATAAATGAAATGACAATGTCCTGTTTTCAAGATCATAGATCATATGGATCATATTTCATCAGCATATATAGGAAATAAACAAAAATAATTAGAACTTTATTGTATGACCTACGGGTCTGTCATAATGTTACGCGACACCTTGAACTGGTGCGCGATTAAAGGAGTGCGTGAGTGAGTTAGCAAGCGTACGTGTCATAAACATCTATTCGTTTTAAGCTTCGCAAAAAATATATAACAATTTATTCTTTATCTACTGCTATAAAAAAACTAACTTTTTTTTCTCATACATCACTTGAACAATTTGAACACAAATTTTCCAAGAACCTCAGTAATTTTCGCCAGTTTCAACAATCATGGCACGTCTCTGAAAATGATGTCACTTAAGTGGACTGCAAAGTTGTGTCCTAATTTTTGTCTTCAATAACATTCTAAACGGCATTAACAGATGTTAAAACTTTAGCAAGTATTGTAAGAGGGATAAATTTCCTAAATCGTACAATCGAATATATAAAAAATGGATTATTTAATATTTCATCACCTTTTCGTAATTCAAGTGAAATTCTTCGCACCAACATTTTTTAAATCGACCTATCTAAAAAGCACTATTATGTTCTGCTTTGATGTAGTTCTATGAATCTGCATTAATAAAATCCACAATGTTTAGCATAAGTAGCTATTAAATAGTACTTTTTGTCTGGCATATGATTTTATTTTACACCCGCTGCACGTAAAATGTTGTACATAAAATGAAGTCTCGGATTTAATAAAAAAAATAAATAAATGCAAAATGAAAATAAGCCAATAATACGCATCACCGAAATAATCTCCTTCAAATGGCATCTATGAATAATGGAAACACCATTGCAACATTAAAAGTAATCAACGCATAACATTCGCGAATAAATATGAAATTTCTACTATTAACTTTTAATAATATTCTTGAAGATATGCCCATCTCTGTGGAATGCCTAAACAAAGTACAATTCAAGTATTAACACGACTTATCCAATATTTGGGAATATTTTTGTTCTTTTTTTATAAAGCTTTGAAAATCGCAAGAATAAATTATTATTTTTTTAGCTTTATATGCTTAAATCAAATATCTAGTTCGTTTTTATAGTTGCGCTCACATTTGGAAATAGAATTATTTGGATTTTGTGCGATGGCCTTAATACAGCAGTTATGTATTTCTTTAGGATTTATATTATTTTTGATATATATTATAATACATATTAAGGTATTTAAAACTAGCTTGCCTGGAATAAATTATTAAATTAGGTAAAGATGATTAGAATATACTTTGAAATGTACATTGTAAATCTGGAACTTTATGTAAAATATTAAAAGAAAATAATACTGCGATCTTTTTTTTTTTTTTTTTTTTACAAATTAACCAACGCTCAGGGGATGCCCCCTATTCGTGCAATGCACAGTGTTGATCGTAAGAAAGGATTATAGGTTAAAGGGAGGAGGAAAGATGGAGTAGTGTCGGTGGATGTTTGCTTTAAATTTCCCAATATTAAAAATGTCGGGAAAAACAGAGGCAGGGAGATTGTTCCACAAACGTATCGTGCGACTGAAGAACGAATTATCTCTGTAATGCGTGGTTCTGTTGAGAACCGAGTGAACTACGAAGGGGTGGGCTTGGTTCGACGCCCGAGTAGAACGAGAGAAAACACGACCTGGTGGAATCAGGTAGCTATTAAGTAGCTTTTAAGCAACTTCTATCCAACTTAAATACAACTCCTATGAAGCTTTAATATTGCTCTAATGCAGCATTTATTCATCTCTTAAGCAGCTGGTATGCACTGCTTAAGCAGCTGGTATGCAGTTCCAATTCAGATTTTATATGGCACTTACATGTCTATTATACAGCTCTTATACAGCTCTTATACAACTCTTATACATTTCTTATGTGGTTTTTACCATTCTAATTACCATTCTACCGTAGCCGCGGTAGCTCAGTGGTTAGTGCGTTGGACTGCGAGTCGAAAGGTCCCCGGTTCAAGCCTGGACTGGGGCTAACAACATCTTTTCATAGAAACATTTTTCTATACCGCGCTACCTCTCGGCAGTAAATGGCAAACCTACGAGAGTAAAACATTGCCTATGAAAAGCTCTCACCCGCCGTTCGGATTCGGCAATAAACTGTAGGTCCCACCACTTTGAGTACAAATATAACACGCACAGCTCAAAATGGTGAGAGAGCTCGGCCGAAGTTCTGTACAGGACTGTAGCGCCAAACTATTATATTATTATTATTATTACACTGCTTTTATGCAGATCTTATCCATATTAAGGTATTATGCAGCCATTATGCAGCTCGTATGTAAAGTTATTATGCATCATTTATACAGCTCTTATACAGCTTTTATGCATCTATTATGCACCTAAAATGCAGCTATTATGCTTCTATTGTACGTCTATTGTTGCAGTTAGTGTAAAGATATCACGTTATATATTTTCAGCTGCAGCCATCGCTCTTTAGCTATTATTATTGTATTATTATTTTCTTATGCTACTCTTATACTGCTGATTTTTTTTATATTACAGCATTTATTAAAAATGCAATTTTACAAATCCCTTAAGAAACTTTACATATAAAAGTTATATATTTTCATTTCATTGCCACTAACTTTATTTTATAACCATATCTGCCAAGACTTTTAGCTAAAAACTTTTGCTTATTTTTTCATCGCTACTTTTTCATCGCTACTTCTTCATAAGCATCTTTTTCATATTTTACTTCTTAGCCAGCATGTCAACCGGCCATGTCAACGGGCTTAAGCAGTGCAAGTGGCTCGCTCTGTCAAATGGTACAGCATGCCAGGGTGCAAAGTGACAACTGCTGCATAACACAAAATTAACCTCGTGGCGGCAGAAAAGAAAAATTGCAAAAGTTAATGCTTTGCATAAGTTTTTTGTGTTTTTTTTTTTTAATAAAATGAAAATCTTTATAAAGCTAAAAGATAAACTGCAAAACTTTTCACTTGCTTTACAACTTGTCAGTTCCGTACGGATAGCAGTTTAAAGCAAGCAGATATAAAATAGTTTTAAGCTGCTTTATTTGGATTTTATAAATATCTACTTTTTGTAATTAATTTCACCGACTCGACTCCCACACGTGATTTTTGTGGATTTGCAAATGGGAACAATTTTCGCTCATTTTTATTAGCAACAATCTCCGTTGTAGAGCACAAACACATACTTTTTATAACATTTTTATTAAATGTGAAACATTTTTAACTTTAATTGACTTAAGTATTTTCTTTGTTTGTGAAAACTGCTATTATAAATTTCAGTCAAAGTAAAATCGAGCTCTTTTATGTTATACTATTTGAATAATATTAACATTTTTATTTTATGTTAAACAAATAAAACAAAATTATAAATGTTTATAACATTTGTATTCAGAGATATAACTATGTTGAAGATGACTTAAGTACTAATTTTATATATGTATGTAAAAAGAAAAATGTAATTTTCAACAATATTATTTTTTTTCTGTTAACAAAAATTTTTAGCTATGTAAGTACACTTTTATTATTTCTGAAACATCGTTCGCTTTTTACCGTAAACATATTTATAACATTCTTAAAATAGCACTAACAAAATACAGTTCACCATTTTAATTTACAGACATATACAGACAATGTAAGCTACAACTCTGTTAATATACTCAATGTGAACATACTCACTATCAACGTCATTTTAGTAGATTCGTTCTTTACAGACTTTTGACAGCCACTGAACATTTCATAAGTGTTCATTTTAAATTGCTTCTCTGTCACATCAATTTTAGTAGTCACTCTTTACATTATTTAACAATCACCTAATATTTCGAAAATTTTCTCCACGTTCGAATTAATTTTCGATGCACTTTTTCTGTTGGTTTTTGTATAAGGGTTACTTTTTGCAAATATTTTCAATAATAATAGTCAGAGCTCTCTCACCATTTGACCTGAGAGTATTATTTTTGGGCGCAAATGGCGGGACCTTTAGTTTAATGCTGAATCCAAAGGACGTGATGACATTATTTTGTACTCTCGGAGATTTACCATTGTCTGCCGAGAGGGTTTTAAAAACCCGTTTTATATCCAGTATAAAACTGAAAACATATATTTCAGATTTATATACCTACAAATTTCTGAATTGAAATGGTATGAATGTAACGGTTTTTGTTTTAAAATCAACAGTTTTAAATGAATATTGGTTTCTGTTAAATCCCTTTTTAGAATTAAATTTCACATTTCACTTATCTGACATAGACTAAAAGGTTATTTATAATTTAACAGACACGGTTAATGACTCCTACAAACGATGATTTAAAATATTATTTCAGATTTCAGTTTATCTCTGTTATTACTACATCTCTGTTATATTCTTTCTATGTTATACTCTATTTATGTTATATTCTCTCAATGCTATCTTCTCTCTATGTATCTGTCTAAATGTTCTCCTTTTTTGGTTATCTCTGTAATTTTTTACTGTTTAAATGTATCTCTGTAATCACTACATATCAGTTTTATATTTTGCTGTTATATTCTCTCTATTCTCTCAATGCTATCTTCTCTCTATGTATCTGTCTGTATGTTCTCCTTTTCTGTTTTTTTTTTGTTATCTCTGTAATTTTTAACTGTTTAAATGTATCTCTGTAATCACTACATATCAGTTTTATATTTTTCTGTTATATTCTCTCTATGTTATACTCTCTTTATGTTATATTCTCTCAATGCTATCTTCTCTCTATTTATCTGTCTGTATGTTCTCCTTTTTTTGTTTCTTTGGTTATCTCTGTAATTTTTTACTGTTTAAATGTATCTCTGTTATCACTACATCTCAGTTTTATATTTTTCTGTTATATTCTCTCTATGTTATACTCTCTTTATGCTATATTCTCTCAATGCCATCTTCTCTCTATGTATCTGTCTGTATGTTCCCCTTTTTTGTTTTTTTTTTGTTATCTCTGTTAGTTGTTACTGCTTAAATGTATCTCTGTTATCACTACATATCAGTTTTAAATTTTTCTGTTATAATCTTTCTATGTTATACTCTCTTTATGTTATATTCTCTCAATGCTATCTTCTCTCCATTTATCTGTCTGTATGTTCTCCTTTTTTGTTTTTTTGGTTTTATTTTTTCTGTTATATTCTCTCTATGTTATACTCTCTTTATGTTTTATTCTCTCAATGCTATCTTATCTCTATGTATCTGTCTGTATGTTCTCCTTTTTTGTTTTTTTTTGTTATCTCTGTTATTTTTTACTGTTTAAATGTATCTCTGTTATCTCTAGATATCTGTTTTATATTTTTCTGTTATATTCTCTTGATGTTATCTTACTGCATGTTATCTTCTGTCTAAGTTATCTGTCTCGCTTTTTTTGTTGCATTTAATTTAAATTTCATTTAAATCATCTATTTGTGTTTTTCCTCTTTCACTCTTCTGTAAAATCGTGTCGCTGTTTTCTCAGTAATATTACTGTACCTCTCTTTATCTATATATTTCTCTCTAGCTCTTTCTTTATCACTTATCATCATTTAATCGTCATCTTAATTCAGACAGAGAAAATGCATGATGCTACAGTCGTTTGATAAGAATAGAGATATAATATAGGAGTGAAATTCAATAAACTTAATGGATGCATCTGACGAAAACCTGCACATTTTAATTTACTTACGAAAACCGGCACATAGAACAATTTTTCTGCACAAACACCTTACTACTTATTACATTACGCCTATTTTGTGTTATAATCTGGTTTTAAATGGTATGTTGATCGGATACATTAGATTAATGTCACTATAAGTTATGAAATACTTAATTATGGATATAGTAAATGACACCCAAAAAATTTTATTTTTCTTCTGTAAAATTCATTTTTTAAATGGTATTGGAAAAAAATAGATCAGTGGTATTGCAATATCACCGGAGATAAGTTTTAGTTATGAATAGAATAATATATTTATTTTAACCACGAACAGAAGCATACTTTTATTTTAGCTACTAATAGAAATACTTTTACAACTTCTCGACGAACAGAAGCATAACTTTATTTTATGCAACGAATAATTTCACAAGGAACCTCTGAATATATATGTCAAGGATGTTAATGAAATATTCGATTTCGGTGTTATGTTTGAATCAGAGTTTATTTTTTAGATCATCTGAAATAAATAATTCCGTAAATAATATTCTCTTTTGTCTTTCGATAGACGAAATAGTCAAGAATTGAATTAGCCGCATACTCAGATATTACTGAATTTAATAGAAATTCCAATGTTTATTGTTAGTTTTAAGATGTATTATGATACGCAAGTCTATAAGTAAAAATTTCCATTGACTGAATAAATTGATATGAAATTAAATATACTACTGTTATTGCTACAAAAATTTAAGAAAATGTAAATCAAACTCATTCTGTAATGATCTACTTTCGGCATTTTTTCTATATATACATAGGTGTCATATAAATGAATGACATCAATATCACTCGATGACACATATACAGTTTCAATAAGAAATATAAAATTGTCATTACATTGCAAAGACTTCATTGTGGACGTCATTAAAATGGCCAATGTCAGAAATTTAACGCGTCCAAGTGAGTGACATTTAAATAATATAAATAATAAAAAAAGAAATTCAAAGGGAAGAAGAAAATCAGCAAACACATAATTTACTGCAATGACCTAGTTTAGCATTTTTGTTTTATTATATTTTATATATTTTTATATCATTAGCATTATACAATGTTGCTTGTATTTGGTATAATTTGACGTATGAGTAACATAATTGCACACAAAAGTGATGATAATAAATCTCAACAAGTGGTCTATGAACTGTCGATGAAAATTAATGTACACTTCATTACGACAAACATAATAAAAGTGACTACGTAAGAAAAAAGAGATCAAAAAGTAACACAATAAGAAGGATAATAACTTTGACATTTTCAATTTCAATATCGATTTATATACGACTAGTATTTTGTACCCTGGCTGCGCAACAGGGGTTTTCTGTAATTTTTTATTTATTAAGTATAGTTGTCAATTTTCTACTACATATAGTTCTTTAATATATATTCGAAAATGAAAAGTGTAAAAACAAAATCATTAAGGGAATTATAAAAAAAAAATTAAATGTATGCTGTTTTTAATCGAAATTAGCTATAATTTTGCTTTTTTGTTTTGTTACATTTTGTTATATTAATTATTTTTTTTGTTTTTGTTTGATTTGGTTTCTGCTCTTATTTATGTGTAATCCTTTTGTGTTTCTCCCGTTTTTGTCTTACTTTTATTTTCATAAGTAATTTTGTTTTTATGTGTGATTTCTGTTTTTGTTTTTAATTTTAATTTTGATTTTACATTTTATTTTTGTTCATTTTAATTTCATTTGTTATATTCTGTTAATTTCAGGTTTTGCGTGTTTTGCTTTTGTATTTTGTTTTTATGTTTTTGTTTATGGCTTTATTTTTGTATGTTTGCTTTTCTTTTTATGTTTATGTTTTTGATTTGTATTTTTGTTTTTGATTTTGTTTTTCTGTTTGTGCTTTTGGTTATGTCTTTTTCTTTTGTGTTTTTGCTTTTGTTATTGTTTTTGTTTGTGTCTTTGCTTAATTTTTCTCCCTATGTTTTTGTTTTTTTATTTTTGCTTTTGATTTTGTATTTATACTTTTGTTTTTGTTTTATGGCTTTTGATTGTGTTTTTTCTTTTGTTTTTGTGTTTTTGCTTTTATTTTGTGTTTGTTTTTTCTTTCGTGTTTTTGTTTTTTTCTGCTTTTGTTTTTGTGCTTTTGATTTTGATTTTGTGTTTTTGCTTTTGTTTTATTTTTGTGTTTCTGATTTTGTTCTTCGTATTTGCTTTTGATTTTTCATCTTTTTGTTTGCCGTTGTTCATTTGTTATTGCTTTATTTTTGTGCTTTTGCTTCTGTTTTTTTTTGTTCTTGTGTTTTTGATTTTGTATTTTTTTTTTGTATTTGAGTTTTTTGTTTTGTCTTTTTAGTGCCGAGTTATCACATTGTGAATGCTGAGGTTGTATGGGAGGTGCCGTGCCCATTTGATAGATAAAATATATACAATGATTTCTGAAGAACCTAAATCGAGCAGCTCCCTACATTTTAATGACAAATCTAAACGACGGGGTGAGATGTTTATTTTTCAAGCCAATGTTTAAACAAACTATAAGAATTCTTAAGAAAGTATTTCATAATTGTTTTAAAAGCTTGCTTAAAATCATATAACAGACCTCAGAACTCTATGAAATTACAAAATAGTATTTCACTGTCACATAAATTCAAAAACGGTTATTTAAATGAATAGTATTCATTTTTCTATTTTATTTAAATAAAATAGAAAAAGAAAGACAGACGATGCTACATGGAAGGCAGCCGCACAGATGCATGTGCATGCAGGAGACACTGTGCTGCATTCAGATAGATGACAGCACCAGAGCAGCACAAATTCAACATACCTACTACAACCTATAGCAAAAACAAAAACCATTAAGCAATTGAAATGTGCAATTTGTAATGTTTTTTTTATAAAGTTTTTGTTTTTCCTGCCAGTTGCAACATGAAACAGCGCCAGAACAGAAGCAAAAACTTACTCACGATAATTACGTGATTATTTGCAACATGTATAAAATGTTCATGTGTAATAATATTTCGATAAATAAATGGGTTCATTGAGTAATTTTTAAATTTAAAAATTAAACTATTTACGAGATGCAGAAAATTTAAATTTATCTTGAGGCAGACTTCAACAGTTTTCAAAGGAATGAAAAGATTACATTCATTTGATGATTTATGTTTCAAAATATATATATTGTAAAATGTAAAATGTATAATTTAAAATTTACATTTTTTTAATTCTCAACACTCGTTGCCGGATATAGTCTAAAGTTCATTTTATATTCTTAGTATTCGCCTGTTTCATATTAAACTTTGAAATACTGATTAAATTTTGAAAAATAAAAATTGAAATCAAACACATACTATGGTATTTTCAGAACCTTTGTTTGATACCCATTTACACAATCACCCTGTAGTAACCATCCTGTAGGAAACTAGAGAAATTCGTTTTTAAACAATTTCATATTTTTTCGTACGAAGTCATTTAACTGATAAGTCTGATATGTAAGCCAGTTTTAATTGTATTTTGATCAGATAAATTAGGCAAATGCCATTATAAACTATGACATATTTAAGTATGTTTACTTGAAATATGTTTTAATTTTCAACACAAAAAATAACTGTAGAAAATTATAATATATTTATGTCTTTGTTTTGAAAAAATTATCTTTACTTAAAACAATTTACCAACACATTGTATTAGAAATTCTATTTCTACATAGTGTGGAAACTGTGCGGTGACTTCCTTTTCTGTACTTTTTTTATTATATAAAATCATAGAGGAAGACTGCGGAATGTAGCATGTATAAACATAACATGTAGCATGTATAAACATAGCATGTTTCTCATAAATCCGGTTAGCTTTGAAACTAAAAAAAAGCAAAAATAGTGTTGGTAACTCTATGACTGAAACCCATCGTTGGTGGCTATGACCAAATAAATAAGTAACTCAAAGATCTGCAATTTTCTGTTGTGCGTTATTGGCACACGTATTGTTTATATGTGGTACTACTTAAAAGCAACACTTACATAGGAGCTTGCCATTTCATTGAGTTGTCAGAACTGACTATACTTACATTTTTTAATTTTAAATTATAGGTACTACTATTTTTTTATATGTATATTTTGTTAATCAAAAAATGTCTTTTTTTATTCAAATTAATGTATATTAATATAAAATTTACCGAATCAATAAAGAATTTTTTTTTTATAAAATAGAAAAATAATGTTCTAAAATGAATTATCACAACAAAGTAAAATAAAAACAAAATGTAGTAAAAATAAAAGCATATGTAGTAATTTCTATATAGTTTAGGACGTAAAAATAAAGTCAAAATCTAGTTTTTTTTTTTTAATGTGGGATAAAAAATAGAGCCACAGCAGCACGTAAAATCTAGTTACTTCAATACAATTGTATTAAAATTTTGCATAGAAATGCACTCAAATTATGTAGTAAATTTCCATAATAAAACCACTACATCAATGTAGTAAAACTTATACATTTGCTTTTGGACGTAAATCAAAAACATTTGCATTCATTTTAAAAACATTTTATTTATTTTTAATACAGTGTTTTTTCGGTGTTTAAAATCACATTTGATTCATTAAAAATCAATAAACTTGTGTCTACCTTGAAATAGTCGGGTTTTATTGACACTTGGTACTCATCATTAAATCGTCTAATATTTTTACATATAAAATGACCAATACATCATAAAATAGAAAAATCGATGACCTGCATTTAACCTAGATTTATGAACAGTAAATTTAAGTGCACCGAAATGAGTGTAATAAAATATTTCTTAGACCTTATTGAAAATCTGTAGAATTTATTCTTTGATATCCTTCATAATTGCTCCTTAACCATCACAAACGCTCTATGAAACCTATCGCAACAAAACTTCAAATAATATGGTAACTCCTTTGAATCCACTTGCATCTACTTTGAATTCTTTCAATCGTCTTACCCAGAGGGGTAAAAGTTATAGTTTCGGAGTTCAATTAAAGAAGCGATATTTTTGCGATGTTATTTATTAACAGGAAATCTTATTTCTGTACGCATTTGACAGATTATGTTCGAAATTTGTGAATAAATAAAATAGAATAAATAGAAGGTAGATTGAATAGAGAAAAAATTGCAAATTAATTAATATTTTCTGTGGTTTTGTACACCTGATCGAAATATGAGATCCATTTAGTTGCAGAAACCATGCTTCAGCAAGTAGCTTGATGGTTTTGAGTTCTTATTATGGAGCATGACTACAATATCAGCTCTGTTTTTAATGAAGGCAACACTGGTCTTGCAACTAAACCGCAACATGCCGATAAATTTTTTACCATTCCCAAATACTCCATAATTGACACTGACTACAAAAACCACGATAGCATTTAATAACAAAACAATGTGATTATCACATTGAATTTCGGTAGTAAAAATGTATTTAGAATAGATAAAATTACAGGTAAATCTATAAGAAATATATACATTACATAATTATAAAAGCTTATTTAAAATTTCGTACATAATTTGAACTAAATCTTGTTCAACGAAAACAAAAAGCAATATTTTTTGTTTTATAATTATAATTATTTTATGATTTATTGATTAATGAATCCTTTAATATATGTACAATTTAGTTATTGATCTGTTAGCTAAACAAAATGTTGATACTTTCTACTCCAAGTAAAATTATTTTTTTTGTATATATTTTTTCATTATCGCCATGGTTTTAAAGCGTTAATTTATGCCGTCTATAAAGAACCCTAGTAATTTAAAAATACGCAACATTTTAATTTTACAGTGAAATCAGTGAAAATTGTTGCCCTTTGCCTCCGTCTTTCAAACAGGATACATATTATGCAAAAAGAGCAGCAAAACACTAATGAGTTTCCTTTTTTTTCTACTGTGCATTGTTGCGAAAGAATTATGAACCAATTTCCGTATTATTTGCTCTATGACTATGGCAAAAGTCTCAACAACTTGTGCGCTGTTCTTATTTTTCCTTCAAAGAATTTTATTCAACCTACATGTTTTTTTTGGCACCGTAAAGTAATGGGTTTTATTTAATTTTATGGTTGGTAGCTAAAGAAAATATAGCAACGATTGACGACCAGTATCATATCTTTGGGGCTTTACGAGTGCCGTAAATTTATCTATAATCAAATGCGTAGCCAGAGCATTTGAATGGATATTGTTGTGCATGTAGAAAAAGAAGTACAGGAAATCGTTTTATTTTTTTTTATTTCTGAGATAATCAGCGAATACTTGATTGTGAGTTAAACCCAAGAAACGTCCACTCTTTGAGCCCACTTTGAAATCAATTGATATTGAATTGCAATAAATACAAAAAAAAAAGTTTAGGTTTTTCAACGTTTTGATTTAATATTATTTGGGTATTTTTTAAGTTCTGAGATAAATATTGATGATTTGTATTCTGGGACTGCATTTTATGATATATGCAAAGAATGCAAAATAAACGTTTACAAGTTTTATATATTATTTGCGTTGTTGCAAGAATTCCATTAAAATAAATTAATATCTCAATAAATCAATGAATCAATAAATCAATAAACAAATCAATAAATCGATAAATCAATAAACTAATAATTCAATAAATCAATAAATCAATAAATAAATAAATAAATAAATAAATAAATAAATAAATCAATAAATCAATAAATCAATAAATCAATAAATCAATAAATCAATAAATCAATAAATCAATAAATCAATAAATCAATAAATCAATAAATCAATAAATCAATAAATCAATAAATCAATAAATCAATAAATCAATAAATCAATAAATCAATAAATCAATAAATCAATAAATCAATAAATCAATAAATCAATAAATCAATAAATCAATAAATCAATAAATCAATAAATCAATAAATCTATAAATCAATAAATCAATAAATCAATAAACCAAAAAATCAAAAAATCAATAAATCAATAAACAAATCAATAAACAAATCAATAAATCGATAAATCAATAAACTAATAATTCAATAAATCAATAAACCAAAAAATCAATAAATCAATAAATCAATAAATCAATAAATCAATAAATCAATAAATTAATAAATCAATAAATCAATAAATCAATAAATTAATAAATCAATAAATCAATAAATCAATAAACCAAAAAATCAAAAAATCAATAAATCAATAAATCAATAAATAAATAAATCAATAAATCAATAAATCAATAAATCAATAAATCAATAAATCAATAAATCGATAAATCAATAAATCAATAAATCAATAAATCCATAATTAAATAAATAAATAAATAAATAAATAAATAAATAAATAAATAAATCAATAAATCAATAGAACGTTAATTAATAAATCAAAAATAAAATCTGTAATATTTCTAATTATGTTATAGATTTATAGATTTTATCATATTTTGTGGATAAATTCTCTCATTAATGTCAGCGCACATTTATCTGACGCACAATGGTCTCCTTTTCTCACTTATCATTTTGTTGCCAGCCTTAAGATTAAATTGACAATTTTTCTCTGTTTTAACTGAATTCACGATTAAGTGGTAATGTAAGCACCTCATCAACAATACATAACGCTTGAGTTTCATATGTTGCTCGCTATACTTAGTATGAGAAAATTTTTAATATATTGCTCTTTAAAAAGGATATTTTTAAGGATATATTGTGCATTTAGAAATTATTTGTTCGTCTATTTTGTTTGATTTTTTAATTTGGTGAGAATTTATTAATTGTTAATACTCACCCTTAGCACAATCATCAATGAATATCTGAAAAAATAAATTTAAATTAATCGAATAGTCGAATAAATAATATTAAACTTAAAATTTTATTAGTGAATCTTATTTGAATTTAGATAAATTAAAAATAAATTCGTATGACTTAATGCATCATATTTTCGAAAAAAAAACTCATGTCACATTTTTTGAATGCTGTCAACAATTTAAATAATTCATCATTATGTATACTTTACTAGCTTTCCAGCCACTACCGTATATAAACAATTCCCATCAACCACAGTCCACCAATTAAATTCAACATAAACCTATGCAATGTGATTATGCAAATTTGCGTAGCATTTGTGGTACTTGAGGTGGTTTTAGTTGTTGTGGTTATCGCACAAGTTCTAGTTGCTGGTTATGTTGACAGACCAACAAACACAGAATGCAACCGTCAAAAAATATTATTGTTTTTTTTATTATCCTTCAAATTTGTGTAACTTAGCAAGAAAAATAACATATAACAGATTTGGGTGTTCAAATATTTAGCAGATAATAAACACAAGAATTGTTTAAGTGGCAGAAATATATTATATTATGCAATTAAAAAAATATATTAAAATTAAAAATATTAAAATCAAATCAATCAAATCAATCAAATCAATCAAATCAATCAAATCAATCAAATCAATCAAATCAATCAAATCAATCAAATCAATCAAATCAATCAAATCAATCAAATCAATCAAATCAATCAAATCAATCAAATCAATCAAATCAATCAAATCAATCAAATCAATCAAATCAATCAAATCAATCAAATCAATCAAATCAATCAAATCAATCAAATCAATCAAATCAATCAAATCAATCAAATCAATCAAATCAATCAAATCAATCAAATCAAATCAATCAAATCAATCAAATCAATCAAATCAATCAAATCAATCAAATCAATGAAATCAATCAAATCAATCAAATCAATCAAATCAATCAAATCAATCAAATCAATCAAATCAATCAAATCAATCAAATCAATCAAATCAATCAAATCAATCAAATCAATCAAATCAATCAAATCAATCAAATCAATCAAATCAATCAAATCAATCAAATCAATCAAATCAATCAAATCAATCAAATCAATCAAATCAATCAAATCAATCAAATCAATCAAATCAATCAAATCAATCAAATCAATCAAATCAATCAAATCAATCAAATCAATCAAATCAATCGAATCAATCAAATCAATCAAATCAATCAAATCAATCAAATCAATCAAATCAATCAAATCAATCAAATCAATCAAATCAATCAAATCAATCAAATCAATCAAATCAATCAAATCAATCAAATCAATCAAATCAATCAAATCAATCAAATCAATCAAATCAATCAAATCAATCAAATCAATCAAATCAATCAAATCAATCAAATCAATCAAATCAATCAAATCAATCAAATCAATCAAATCAATCAAATCAATCAAATCAATCAAATCAATCAAATCAATCAAATCAATCAAATCAATCAAATCAATCAAATCAATCAAATCAATCAAATCAATCAAATCAATCAAATCAATCAAATCAATCAAATCAATCAAATCAATCAAATCAATCAAATCAATCAAATCAATCAAATCAATCAAATCAATCAAATCAATCAAATCAATCAAATCAATCAAATCAATCAAATCAATCAAATCAATCAAATCAATCAAATCAATCAAATCAATCAAATCAATCAAATCAATCAAATCAATCAAATCAATCAAATCAATCAAATCAATCAAATCAATCAAATCAATCAAATCAATCAAATCAATCAAATCAATCAAATCAATCAAATCAATCAAATCAATCAAATCAATCAAATCAATCAAATCAATCAAATCAATCAAATCAATCAAATCAATCAAATCAATCAAATCAATCAAATCAATCAAATCAATCAAATCAATCAAATCAATCAAATCAATCAAATCAATCAAATCAATCAAATCAATCAAATCAATCAAATCAATCAAATCAATCAAATCAATCAAATCAATCAAATCAATCAAATCAATCAAATCAATCAAATCAATCAAATCAATCAAATCAATCAAATCAATCAAATCAATCAAATCAATCAAATCAATCAAATCAATCAAATCAATCAAATCAATCAAATCAATCAAATCAATCAAATCAATCAAATCAATCAAATCAATCAAATCAATCAAATCAATCAAATCAATCAAACAGCCGTCCAAATCACAGGATTAGTCTTGTTTAATCAAGCTATCTTAATCGATTTGAAATTCTAAAATATGTAAAACATTCTATAAAGCACTTATTGACTTTTTAAAATGTAGTCAATGTGTTTTATATCTGCAACTTCGACATTAAAAAAAAAATCTTTCTATACTTTTGTGAAAAAAAAAACTTAAGTCTTATATATATTTTCTACAGAAGCAAGTTGATTTTCACATTCTACAAATTGTCTCGTCATATAGCCTGACTGCTGTTGGTGCTGCCGCTGGTTTTGATGTGGCTTCTGCATCAATTCGCCGACATTAATGCAAGTGATTTTTCTTCTGACAAATCATGTCATCGCTCATGTGGTGAAATATTACTCTTCGTCTACGCCCAAACTCCTCAAAGTCTTAGCAGTTTTTCTTATGTTGAGTTTTACAATTTTTGTCTTTTGCTACCACAAGCATTGATGAATAGCAGCAATTTTTAGACGATTTTCTGATAAGCATATAAATGAAAATATGCAAACGAGTAAAATAGAAGTAAAAAATTACAAAATATTTGTGCGAAATTACAATAAATGCATAATTTTTCCATAAAGAAATAATAATAAAACAGCAACGCTCAATTGGGCAGAAGAAATCATATATAAAGTATGCAGTAATTGCATAGTAAATATATGCAAATTGTTGCTTCTCACCCGACATCAGTGCAATTTACTGAAATATCTCCAAGTGCAGATCAGTTGCAAGAACCTTCAATGCTGCCACACCGCAACAATTCGTATTGAGTACCCAATATAATATGTAGAGTTGTTGCTTCTCGGTAGATGTTGCCCACAGCAACCATTGTCCGTTGCTGCATTATATATATAAAGTGCTTTCGATTTGTTAACGCATGTTTTTTTTTGGATTGGCTTTATGTTGGCAACATACACGAATCCGAACATGACCACGACCACGACGACTTTGCCGGTGGATACCGGAAGCATGTGGATTTTAAGGTGAACAACATTTGCATGGAAATCCGGCAATTGGGGTTTACCTTTTTTTGGAAAAATACTTTTCAAAAGTTCACGATGCTTTAAACATAGCATGAATTGAAGCTGTTATCTATATTCTTTTCATATCAATACTGTTGCAGAAAGTGCACTATTTAAATAGTTTTATATTTTTTTAAATTTTATACCGATTAATTATATTTCGGAATATATCACTTGCAACTTCCTTGCGAATTAATCAATATTTTAAAACAAAATTTAACATTTTCACTCAAAGTTGAACATTTTCATTTAATATTCAACATTTTTACTAAAAATTTAACAAGTTTACTAAAAAATCAACAATTTTACTAACAATTCTAAATTTTCTTTAAATATTAAATGCATTTACCCCAAATTTAACATTTATACTAAAAATGGAAACCATTTAGATAAAATTCAACATTTTCACTAAGAAAAAACTAAGAAAATATATAATTCGTGATTTAAAATTTGGCTTAAAGTTGGAATAACACAACTTTCTATAATTACCCCATTTAAAAAAAGTACACTAATACTTACAAATGGTCTACCGTTTAAGAATAAAACTATTTTCCTAATTGTTTGCCAATTAACATTGTACTTTAGCAATCTACTTCACATGACTGTCGAAATACACAAAAGTTAAAGCTGCAAAATATTTGAAAATGGCAAAGTCACGTTTTCGCCAACTAAATGCTGGTGTAGACGTCATATAAAGTGCCAAAGACATGTGTGACATTAGTGGGAGCAGCGATTTTAGAGCTCTATACAAATACCAAAAACTGCTGTGAAAATAGTTTCAAAACAAAACCACAGCAAGTAAAATATAAAATTTTAATGTCTGTATTTGTCGTCGTTGTCTTTAAGGGCATTAAATGGTGTTGTGAGAGAAAAAACCACACGAAGAATAGAAAATCAAAGAGTATAACTAGATAAGGAGATTTGAAAAGATAAAGATTAGATAGAACGTAAAATATTTATTTATTTTCCTATAGTTTCTTATTATTTTTGTATAAATAAATCAATAAATCAAAAAATCAATAAATTAATAAATAAATAAATAAATCAATAAATCAATAAATCAATAAATCAATAAATCAATAAATCAATAAATCAATAAATCAATAAATCAATAAATCAATATATCAATAAATCAATAAATCAATAAATCAATAAATCAAAAAACCAATTAATCAATAAATCAATAAATCCATAAATCAATAAATTAATAAATCAATAAATCAATAAATTAATAAATCAATAAATCAATAAATCAATAAATCAGTAAATCAATAAATCAATAAATCAATAAATCAATAAATCAATAAATCAATAAATCAATAAATCAATAAATCAATAAATCAATAAATCAATAAATCAATAAATCAATAAATCAATAAATCAATAAATCAATAAATCAATAAATCAATAAATCAATAAATCAATAAATCAATAAATCAATAAATCAATAAATCAATAAATCAATAAATCAATAAATCAATAAATCAATAAATCAATAAATCAGTAAATCAATAAATCAATAAATCAATAAATCAATAAATCAATAAATCAATAAATCAATAAATCAATAAATCAATAAATCAATCAATCAATAAATCAATTAATCAAGAAATAAATAAACAAATAAATAAACCAATATATCGATAAATAAGTAAATCAATAAAAAGATAAATCAATTAATCAAGAAATAAATAAACAAATAAATAAATCAAGAAAAAAACAAATTAATAAATCAATATATCGATAAATAAGTAAATCAATAAATAGATAAATCAATATATTAATTGATCGATCAATTCAAAAAATAATCAAACAAAAAATCAATAAATCAATATTTTTGTAAATGATATTAAAGTGTTTCGCATATAATAAATTTTCGTTTATTTGAAATATGTGATTAAATTATTGCATTTATTTTAATAACTTAAATATATTTTATGATCACAGATTGCATTACTGTGGATCGTAAATTATTTATAAATTGCATTTTTATTACCACATTTTAACTTGAAAATGCAATAATACATTGCAGCCACAATTTGTGCAGCTATTTAATAACATATTTAAATATTCGTCCTATTGCACACATTTGGCATTTATTACTGCAGTCAAAATACTACATACTTCACATAATAACTCCGAACAAATATCGTAATAGCCCAAGACGTGATTTACAAAATTGTATAATAAGAAATTCGATAAATTTTGAGTTTATTATATCTGCAGTAAATAATTATGATATTTTGCTGCAATGCTGACCAAATGCCAAATTATTTTAGCAACCCAAAATTATTTTATCAATGTTGCAATGCATTTGTATAATGGATGTGACTTTTAGTAAAGTAAATATACTTTATAAATGTGTTGAGCATTTTTAATTTTCATTTGTATGTGCAATTTCAAATGTGAAATCAATATTTGTGATATTCTTCATATAATCCATGTTATTCGATTTGAATGATTATTTAATAAATTTTCTATTCTAAATTATATTCTGTATTTCAAATGAAATAAATCAAGTACAATGTAATCTTCATGTTTGTCTGTTGCAGCGCTGATGCAATTTTATTGACATTTGACTGATGTGCCCGCAGTAATAATGACAGACAATTCCATTTGCTGCAACTCGAGAAATACCTCGTTTTAAGTTGCACCATTCCGTCAACTCTATGAATCATTCTGTCACTGTCAACACACTCATGTTGTATGAAATTTATGGCTGTCACTGATTTAAGGAAATTCTGTCCTGTTGACAGCTGCACGATAACAGATTGTGTATGTATTTTAATAATCCTTGTTTCAATAAATTCAATTGGTGTACATAATATTTATCGAATTGCAACATATCAGAATTTCCCATAAGGTTAACTAATAAATTGTAATTATGTATGAATGTGTAATTTCAAGTTTTGAAATTCCTAATTTTGAAATTTACATATACAAATATATTTTAAACATATTTAACAAAAAAAAATAATAAAACAAAATAATTTATTACAAATTATGTTTAGTGCGAAAATTGTGTATTTTCTTTAAATTAAAATTTGAAGTTTTATTTCTAATAAAAATAAGATTTGTTACTTAAATTATAATTATTTTTAAAATTTCATACTGCACAAAAAACAATTTTATTAAAAACAAAGAAAAATGCAAATGTATTTGATTTACTAAAATAATATAGATGTTTTTATATGGCAAAACACTTCATAAATTTACTGCATTTATGTACAAAACTTTACTACATTTTCAAGATTACTACATTTTCATAATTTTACTACAATCTATATTTTTTTGTTAAATACAATAAAATCAATTTTTAAAAAATAAATATAAAAAGTGTGTTCTATATAAATACATTACTACATCTGCACTTTTTTCTACCACACTATGTATTAATTTAAAATCAATAAAAAAATGACTACATATGCATATGTTTTAATACATACTGTTTTTTTTATAATTTAATAAAAAAATTAATAAAAAGTACACCTGCATTTATTTTACTGCATTCTGTATTTATTTAAGAGTAAACGAAATTATTTCTTCTTTCAAAGATATTTTTTTGTGCATCGAATAGAAAATATATAGTCTTAGTGATGAAGATAAAAGCATAACCAAAGATCATTTAGACGACTCAAACATTTTGTTGAATTTCACTTATAACAAATATGAATAATATACGATAATATCGAACTCACAAAAATTATTATTCTATTATTCAAATGGTTTCGGTCAAATGCTTACATTTCTTAGATTTCTGCACGAACTTCAAATAGTAATAAAATACTTTTGTATATAAAAATTCTTCTTGCACCAGGAAGAACAATTAATGTTCTGTTCGACAACCCTCATATGAAAAATCAATGAATCAAAACTAAAAAATTACATATTTTGTTTTCCAAAAGCCATTTTTGTTTAAAAATAAATGTCTTATTTTGTATGTGGAACTAAAAAGTGTATCTATATTTTTCTCATTTACGATATTCGATATACTTTAATAATATAATTCAATTCAAACCGCCAAATTTCACAAATAAGTGACTGCATTGTAAGGCTTTAATCGCTACAGCTTTCAAGCTCAACATTCATATAAAGCACGGATTTTGCGCGCATTCAGCGCGATAAAACTGCACAGCGCATTTTGTTACCGACCTCGACCCATCATAAATTTGGTAATTTTATTGTCCGGTTCAGATGGGAAATTGTGGAGGACAAACGAAGGGAGAGCGCAGCTGCTACAATGAAACAAGCGAGTTATAATATATTGCACAGTACTGCGTACGTAATTTCCCGCAAGTGCTGGCAAAGTCATTCGAATTTATCTGAAAAGTGCTAAATTAAAGCGTGCCCACAAATTACAGTGGAAAAGGGCAACGAAGGCATAGAAGGGATAGTGTTACACGACTCAACATTGGCTTAATAAATTCTGAACTCTGACGAGCGAGACCGACATCAAAAGCTGTTTGCATCAGCAGTAGCAGCAGCATCAAATGGTAACGACTGAAAAAGAAAATCTGCTGCAATCAGAAAATCATTTTTTGTATATTTTTGATGTAATAAATTGTCGCGAAATTTTGAAATAAAACATATTATGTGAATATTTTGGAATCTACTTCCATACGTTGCATATGATGCTGATATTTTAATGATTATCACACAGTTTTGATATTTTGTTTCAATTGAATTTCGAATACTATACAAACTGCCAATACTCAACTCTACAATTGCCTATAAATAAAGCTGATCGTATTAAAATGACAAAAACGTTTTGTTGCAAATAACAATGGGAAATATCAATGCAGCTTAATATATGAGTTTGCATAAAATTGCAAACTAATGAGGAATAACAAAATTAACAATATTCAAAATGTAAGGGTTCCGTAGGAAGTTTCTGCAGTACTATTTGAAATTATAAAATTTTAATATTATTGAACTTTAAAAAAAAAATAACTATTAACGTTGACTTTTAAAACAATTTGACAGTATAACAGTAAAAAAACTGTATAACCGTTTTCTGTATAACAGATTTACTGTATGACAGTTTTACTGTATAACAGTATTAGTCTATAACAGTTTTACTAAAAAACAGTTTTTACTTAAAACAGTCTTTTTGTATATCAATTTTACTGTATACAGATTTTCTATATAACAGTTTTACTGTATAACAGTTTAATGTATAACGGTTTTACTATATAACAGTTTTACTGTATACCAGTTTTACTGTATAACAGTTTTACTGTATACCAGTTTTACTGTATAACAGTTTTACTGTACAACAGTTTTACTGTATTGCAGTTTTACTGTATATCAGTTTTACTGTTTAACAGTTTTACTGCATAATAGTTTAATGTATAACAGTTTTACTGTATAATAGTTTTACTGTATAACACTTTTACTGAATAATAGTTTAATGTATAACAGTTTAATGTATAACAGTTTTACTGTATAACAGTTTTATAGTATAACAGTTTTATGGTATAACAGTTTTATGGTATAACAGTTTTAATATGTAACAATTTTACTTTATAACAGTTTTAATGTATAATATTTTTACTGTATAGCTGGTTTACTGTATAATATTTTTGTTTTATAAAACTATTTCTGTATACAGTTTTACTGTATAAAAGTTTTACTTCAAAATAGGTTTATTTTATAACAGCTTTACTATATAACAATTTTATTGTATAAGAGTTTAGTGTAGAAAAGTAGTACTGTAGAAAAGTTTTCCTGTATAACATTTTTTCTGTATAACTAATTTTATTGCAAAAGAATTTTACCGTAGAAAATTTATTATATTAAATTTATTTTCTAATGAGATTTATTGATAAACAGTTTGATTGTATTTTTTGACAGTTTTACTGTTCTACAAATTTTAAAAGTCATCGTTTTCTAAAATTCCTAATAGTATTGAATTGTTTTGCATCATAATTTGTGGACTTTTCCTGCCGAAGCCGAACGCAGGACGGACTCTACCCTAGGCGATATAATGACAATACACAGACTGCTGGACGCTGAACCAAATGGAAACATTTTCGCGTGTGAAGAGGCGCACAACAAAACTATCAACCAGAGCAGCCGGAGCAAACAAAATAACGTATTGCCAGCTTGTTTTTAAATGTCACACAAATGCACACTCACAAGGTCGTTATGTGCGTTTTGTATTTCTAGACAATACTGGCAGGCAGGCTGCATGGTGCTATGCAGTGTAAAATTACTATGGGAATCATGAAACAATAACATGATGCTCTGCCAGAGCTCGAAATAAATACAAAAGAAAACTCTTGCATTGCACTGCATTGTGTCAGGAGGAACGACAACGCATTGGACTGAGGCAATGGTCAATTTTATCTGCCATCGACAGGAAATATTCGATTTTATAACATGTATGTTTTTGTAGTAAATTTTGCTGTTCTGCACAAATAAAAAAAAAATAAACAATATAATGAAAAAAAAATGTTTACGGACATTAGATAAATTATGTGACAATTGTATAGAATAATTTTTAATTAAAACTAAATTTCAAGCAGTTGTAATAGCAGCAGAATAGAAATGTTAAGTAATTGCTAATATTTTAAATCTAGTCACGTGGAAAAACTGACTGAGTAAGCGGTTATTTTAAAGTAATGCAAAATCTTTTATTATATTCAAATAATTCAAAGTTTTGTTTATTTCTTAAAAAATATAAATAATGATGGTATGCTAAAAGCATGATACAAATATTTACAGGTACGATCACTCTGACACTAGGCAAGTTTTTTTGACATATTTTGGAATATTTTGTTTTGATTCAAATTCAAATGTTCAAATTTTGAAATTTATGTTCAAAGAAAAAATTAAAATTATTTTTCAGATTTTGTTTTGATTATAAACATTTTTGAGAACATTTTTAAGTTATCTCAAAGCATGCCTTGATAATTATTTTTCATTTCTATAGAATTTTATATGAGATTTTTCTTAATCGTCGATTTTGTTTTGCTTTTAAATTTAAACTTCAAAAAACTTGCCTAGTGTCAGCTAAAGTAAACATTGGAAAAAAATGAGAGAGTGATCGTACCTGTATATATTTGTATCATGGCTAAAAGTACTAATATTTAAATCTCATTAAATTAATATTATATTGAAAATAGTTACAAAATTGAGCAAAATTTAAATTTTCTTACGAAGACACTCACTTTTTTATAGCTACGAATATACATAAGCTTCGAAATTAATTTAAAAACGAACGAATTCAATTTGACTTTTGATTAGCGAATATTTGAATTTGAATGCAACGTGAAATTCTAAATAGCAGCATATATCATATACAATTTTGTGTATATCATTATTACTGTATTTTTCTATATAAAATAGAAAAAATTCAGTAAATACAAATGTTTGCAATTTAACTGTCAGGCACATACAAAATCTAATACACTTTGGCATAAACCACTGCAACGTCATTATGCAAATCTGTGCCGACGACGTCGTTGTCATTGTTGTTGGCATCTCCTCTTCTAAGCAGTAATTGCATTTTCAACGCCGTGGTACTGCAACTGCATAAAATACTATGAGAGCCGCGCAAAAATTGGGTGCCATTATTTACACACGTTGCACCCTAGCAAATCGAACAAAATGGCACAGAACAAAACAGAATTGTACCAAACCAACCCAAACTGAAGTGAACAAAACATAAATAAAATACGAAATGCACAAAATAAAATTACTGCGCAAATTGGTAGCAGATTTTGCACGATTTGTTAGGGCGACACAAATACCTAAAGTGCTCCAGCTAGGTCTATAGATTTGCGTTAAATATACGTTTTTTCATGACTTCGGGAATATAAATTTTTTGGAGTTTATCTCCACTTATGCACATAATTGATTAAAAATCAATAAATGCAAATTCTACCTATTTTGCATAGAATGGCATTAAATCGTATTTGCCTTAAAAATAAGTGACTCATTAAATGTATTGCATATTTTTCAAGTTGTTAATTCGTTAAGTCAATGAGAATGAAAAAGGCTAATTTCTAAAGAAAAGCTGATTTTTATTTTTTTTATTTAAATTATTTTAGTATTTCCCTTGCTATTTTTAAATTATAATGAAGTTAACAAATTCCTTATCGCTTCATAATGACATATTGTTGGAATAGATATCCCTGTGAGAAAATGCAAACACGTTGTATATGAATTGAATTTAATGTGTGGCATTAAATTCAATTCAATGCCACTACTACTATTATTGTTACTCATACGTAGCGTTCCACCATACACACCTTGGTTTCATAAACATTTTTCATTTCTTTTTCTATCAATATTTCATGTGCGCTACATTCAATAGTTGCTATTCAGCTGAGGTCAGTTGAATGCTGCATTTGGAAAAATGTGTAATTTGATATTGGTTTCCAGCACACGAGCCACGACGCATCTTTATTTCACTACAATTGTGTGTTTTTCTGACATATTATTTGATTTATATGTATTTATTTCAATTTCAGGTGCAACAACAAATTACTTTTGTTCATATGAAGCAATTCGGATGGTAGTCAATTCGAAATGTTTAGAAAATCAGAGAGTTTTATATTTTTTAGCATATAAAACAATTTTAAAATTCTTATTTAGTTATTATAAAAACGGTATGCTGTTCTGATTTGTTTACATAACAAATTAGAGAATAACATTTTGACTCAAAACAGTTTTACTGTATTGTAATATCTGAGCAGTTTTATTGTTTAACAATTTGAGTGTATATTGTATATAAGTTTCACTGTTTAACTATTTTATTGTTTACCAGTTTTATTTTATAACAATTTTGCATTATAAAAGTTTTACTGTGGAGCAGTTTTAATCTTTACTAGGTTTTATTCATAACAGATTTACTGTAGAGCAGTTTTAATGTTTAACAGTTTTACTGCATTTCTGTTTACTTATAACGTTTTTATTTTATAATGGTTTTGCAGTATTACAGTTTTACGATTTAACAGTTTAGTGTATAACAGGTTTTCATTTTAAAAGTTTTCCTATATAACCATCATACTTTAAAACGTTTTACTTTATAAAAGTTTTACTTTATTAAAGTTTTATTGTATTACAGTTTTATTGTATTACAGTTTTACTGTATAAAAGATTTACTGTATAACAGTTTTACTCTATAACAGTATTAATGTTTAAGAGTTTTAGTGAATAATAGTTTTTTTGTACAACCGTTTTATTTTTTAACAATTTTACTGTACAATAGTTTTCCTGTATAAAAAGTTTTACTGTAAAACAGTTTTATTGTAAAAAAGTTTTACTGTATAAGAGTTTTACTGTAAAACAATTTTGCGGTAACAATGAAGACAGGTTTGTTATAAGTTTTATTGCAGAACAGTTTAAAACATATCAGCTTTCCTCTATAAAAGTTCTATTTTATACAGTTTTACTGTATTACAGTTTTACTGTATAACAGTTTTACTGTATACCAGTATTAATGTTTAACAGTTTTATTATTTACTGTATAACAGTTTTACTGTATACCAGTATTAATGTTTAAAAGTTTTAATTTTTAATAGTATTATTACATAACTGTTTTACATTTCAATATTACTTTGAATCGTGCAGTTCTTTTAATATTAAAAAAACAATTATAATATAATATATATTAATGAATGACAGTACCACCAATACACCAACATTTAATTTTCTTGATCATTTATGGAATTTTTATCAGTGTTTAATAGTATTTGTTAAGATTGGATTTCCTTTTGTCAAATTTTGTTTATGTAAATATATAGGTACAATAAGAATAATGAAACATGCTTATACATCGTTGAGGTCTTGTGAAATTATTTAGTAATTGAAAGATATGCAAATCGGATTTTGAATTAGTTAAATTTAGCATAGTAACCCAGACTAAACTAATATTTGCACTTTTTTCGAGGCAATTCAGGTTTATAATATGAAGTATATAAAATTAATTGTTATAATAATTCGTGAATTTTATATTATAAACTATATGGGTTGCTATAACCCTACTGGAAAAAATCTACTAAAATAATTGTCATAGAAATCAGACAGATTAAGGTATCTATACAGATTTGTTGGCGCATGAAAAGTTTGAAATCAGGTTTATAATATTTTAAAAACCATAAAAATTGTCAGTTGCTTCGTTTTTGCTTTGCTAATTAAAACATTAGAAGAGTTAACGCCTAATATATAAAAAAAAGATTTCTTTTAGTTTGTTAAGCGCAAAATACTGCTGCACCTTTGTATGCAGTTTGTACAAATTTCCGGAAAATATGCAAACTAAAGAAAAATCTTAATCACATGAACAAAGTTTAAAAACTCTTCGTTATGGAGGTACTTGGATAAAAGCGAAGCGTACATAGTGAAAAAAGAACGTGGCAGATGCATTTGGTCGACGCCAAAATCATTATTTTGCCACTGGGTTTAATTAGCAAAATTAGTAGAATGAATATCTTAAGAAAAACGTGGAAAGGATATTAATCATTGCAACGATATTATGTTACACACAGTGAAAACAACTTTTGAAGTTATTTTAATATATGTATTTGAAACTTATATCAATATAAACAATTTCAAAAGATTGTTAATATCGAAAGAACAGAGCATAAATTGCTGGAGCAATGCCAAAACTCACGCTTATTGCTTTTTAGATGTAACTTCGATTCCAAAATCCCTTTTTATTTGCTTCTTTAATGATGCTTAGATTACAAACCTCTGGCTGTATGCCTTTTAAATGCTTCTTCGAATCCAAAACTCTCAGTCTTTGCTTTTAAAATGCTGCCATATTCCAAAACTTTCAGTCGTTGCGTTTACAAAGCTGCCCTATTCCTCAACTTTCAGTCTTTTCTTTTAAAATGTTGCCCTTTTCCAAAATTTTCAGTTTTTGTTTTTAAAATGCTATCCTATTCCAAAACTCTCACTGTTTGCTTTTTGAATGCTGCATTGCAAACTGCCTGAATGCTGCCTGGCTTTGTTATTTTTTTTGACATGCACACAATAGTTACAGTCGAACATACCCAATGATAGGAGAACAAAGAAAGCATGTCAAAATGAGTAGCGACTTCGAAAGAGCATAGAGCAAAAGCGCTCAGAGCAAAAGCGCTCAGAGGGAACAATGTAAGTATTAGGAAGCATTTGAAATGCAAGGATGCAAAATATTTGAAGCCAACGAGGATTTCAAACGCATGCAGTAAAAGTTTTTAAAATCTTTTAGGATTGCACCAAAGAAATAAATAACTTTGGTCTCTTTTTAAAGTATACCTCTGAAGTAAACACAAATATTGCTTCTGTTCGAAGCATTGCTTTTTAATATTTTCTAACTCTTGCTTATGCTCGAGAGCAAAGTAATAAATAATGAGTGTTTGTGCTCCGCTTAATTTTCTTTCAAAACCTGCGATCTTATTACGTACAAATTAAGTCAACATAATTTAAATCAATGTTTTTTAAAATTAAAAATTGTTTAATAATACTAATTAACAAAAGGAGTAAAAATCCAAGGCATATTAAAAATAGATCAATTAGAAACATTTTAGTAATTTTGGTAGTTCATGTGCATAAAACCAATTGACAAAATTTGAAATACGATTACATAAATACTTAAATAAAATTATCGAATTGTATAAATATACATACAAATAGCAAAAAATAAATAAAACCGATTAAATGTGCAATCAAATGAAATTCATCGTTTTCTGAATGCTCAATGTCTTTCGGAAGTTGTAAAATTATATCTATATATCAACAAAAAAAAGGATTTTCATAATTTTACTTTATGACAATTACACGGCATTTTTATGACATCGTAAAATTTACGAAGCATAAAATAACAGCTGTTGGAATAAAGTAGAAAGTTTAAAATTTTATTTTTATGCAGAAATAAGTATTAAAATAACGCAGTATGAAAGAAAAATGTAAGACGTCACTTAGATTAGCAGATATATTAAACAGTTTTTTATTGCCCATAGCCAGACTAAAATGTTAAAAAATATAAATTTGCAAATTGTAGGCTTACAGCTTAAAGAGTTAGTACTGTCTGAGAGTAGACTAATTTAACCTTTTTTTATATATTAGTATTTATGTAATAATTTAGTATTTATTTTGTATTATAATGTTCGAATTAAAGTTGTATCAGTATTAATTTCAGTAGATGTGTTTGCATTAGTGAATAATTTAATTATAGTCTGCTTTTGAAAACCAAACAAAAAATATATATCAATTTTTCTTTCTATTTTTCATTTTTTTCTCAGTTCTGATAATTATAAATAGAATTGTGCACAACATTTGTTGTTGATAGGCATCATACGACATTTCAAATTAATTACACAAAGTGATTAATTGAATTTTCATTCCACTTTTACTTCTCATGCACTTTCTAAGATATTTAAAGAGTAGGTACAAAAAAAACTTTAATTCAATTAAAATTCTTAGGAGAATTATGGAAATATAACACTTTGTGTATGAAAATTAACAGTTTATTGTTTTTAGATTTGGACACATGATTTATTATACTTACTGATGTAAAACAAAATTGCACAGAAAAACAAAATCTTTATAATATTGTTGAAATAATATATGTTGACTGAAAAAGTGTTCTTTAATATGATAAAGTGTAAGCAAAATCTAATTTTCATCATATTAATGAACAAGTACATAAAACACAACATATGTGTACATCGCAATGAAGAATCTTGTTCATCAAACCAAATTTCAAACAACATATTTATTTTTCGTTCATGCCATAATTTTTTATTTATAAAAGTAATACATATATATTTATAAAAAATATTTTTTATAAACAAAAATATATTTTTTTAAGAAAAAAAAAATATTTTTTTTTGTTCGAACAATTTTTTAATTTAAAAAGCATTTTTTTTTAATTTTTTATTTTCGGACAAGATTTTTTTTTACAATTTTTCAATTAATCAATTAATTTAAAATTGATATTTTTAGTAATAAAAATAAAAAAAAATATTAGTTTTTTCGAATAAACTAAGAACAATTATAATAATAAAAAAACAGTATTAAAAAATTAAATAAATTAAACCTTATACGAATTATAAATTCACAAAAGTGTAAATAAAGACAAACTTTGTAAATTTGATGTTTAAGTACATCATGAATAAAATCTGGTAGTTGATGAAAAAATTCATAATATTGATGAATAAATTTTTATATTGAAATTTTTTTTTTTTATGTATGTATTGAAATATATTTTTAAAATGTATGTTCTGTAATATCAACTGAAATATTGCTCAATAAAACAAATAATTACGACAATTATGTCGGGAAATACAAAAGTAATGCTGTTGTCTATAACTTGATTGCAAATACTGTTTTATCAAAAGAATATTTTCTGGCAAATGATCTCATTGAGGTTTCTTATTTTGAATATGAATACAAACAAAATAATGACTACAGGTATCTATATGAGTAATTATAATTCTTCTAAGGTTCATGTAATTTAATTTTTAAGTCACTGGAAACTATTTAAGTTGTCAAATAACGCTTTTAGCGCACCCAAGTCTTCAATTCTTGAAAACTAATTATTCATATTTTTAATATGTACTAGATGACTTTTTCTTCTACAACAACCAAATAATATAAATACTCACAATTGCATACATATCCAATACAAAAAAGTACGCATTGCACAATAGACGCATATTTAGTCTGCTCCTCTTATAAATTGTAATTTGATGTTGTGTTTTCGTATGGAAAGACTTTCAACTTTCAATTTCAAAGGAAGTCATTTAATTCAACTGATGTGAGTCGAGAGATAATTACACGTTAACTGAACTGAGAACAAACCGTCCTACCCACAGGTAACATGCTGTTATAGTTTCGTTAAAAACAAATTTTATTTGAGCAAGTTTTCCATATTTGTTGGTTTCTATTATTTTTGTATTTTTTAAGTGCTTTTGCTTTTGCTTTTGATAACATTTTTACTGAATAACGTTCTTAAGTTGATTAATTTATTTGAGTTTACATTTTTTTATATTAAGAACGATTTCATAAAAATCTTTTGTTCGAATAATGTTTTGATTTGTACAGTGATACAAGTAACAAAACTTTATTTCATTAAAATCTATGAAACCTTACATACATTTATAACATACATACGTAGATTACAGACAAATTACTAAAAATGAAAATGTAAAGAAATACAAGACTGTATTTTGTTGAATACAAAAATTTATTTTGAGTTTATCAAAATAAAAGTCGAATAAAGTATTATATGAGCAAATCCGGCATAAAGTAGTAAAAAAGATTATTTTTTACATTTTAATTGCATGGCATTTATTAATTGAAGTATTTTTAACATACTTTAATTAATAAATGCCAACAAATTTTCAGTTTATAAGTTGATCTATCCATTTGCTACATGTCACATTGGGAAAAAAAACTATTTTTATGGCCAAAATTATAAAAAGTTTTCATATTATTATTATTTTTTGTAGTAATGTATTTAAGGATGTGTTTCTGATATTAAAATGAGAAATAAAAATGGTGAACTTAAATGAAGGCGAACAATATTGCTGACAGAAAATGTAATAGGGTGGTCGGCTTCAAGATGCAAATACTTTATGGACTGATTCCTTGGATTTTAGAAAGAAAATTGTAAAATATATATATATATTTTTTTTAATTTTATGTGGAAAATCCCTATGTTCCCCATATAAAAAGTAAATTTTTAAAATTTTGACTTTTTTCAAAAACTCCAATTTTACAGAGCTACGCTAAAAAGGTGCAAAATGGAGAAAATCACGTTTATTTAAAATTAATATATCATTGTTCCCCAGTATTTGAAAATAAAATATCGCTTGTTAATCCGTGTTTATCGTATTCTAAAGTGAAAAATAATTTATCTTAAACGAATTACCTAACTTCAAAAAGGCCGTATTCATGAGATCCAAATTTAGTATGAATTATTAATGAATGTATCTGTTCTTATCTTTAATATCAATGATATGGAATATGTTACAATTTTGTCATTATAAATATACGTGAAATATTTGATATATTTGGGGTGGGGCACATTTAATTTTTCATGTTTCTTTGGTTAAATTGAAATTATAAGAAAAGTACATTATGATTCATTACCTATCGGTATTTTTATGTCGATGGGTTGGAATTTTTTCCCAATGTGCATGTGGTCAAAGTAAGAAAATTATCATAAATTTGAAAAACATTATTGGTCCGAAAAAAAACCATTTGTCTAAGGCATATCTATAATTCCATCGCAATTTATCTGGACATAGCTGTGAACTTAAAAAAATGCCATGACTTAATTTAAAACCACAAAGCAAATTTAATCTTATGAATATAAAAATTTGTATTGAGTAGAAGCCACTTATCTCATAAATATTATTTTTTTAACCATATACTTTCGAATTTTTAATAAAAAAATAAAAAAACATTACAACATCCTACATTCGAAAGCAGTAAGATGTGCTTGAAATTTTTTTTTATGAATTTGTTAACCTCAAAATTTAAAAATTTTCTGGGTTTGATCGTAATCCAAAAATATGCGTTTATTTGATTTTTTTTAGAAACAGAAATCTTGAAAGATGCACTTGTTTAAGAAATAAAGATTTTTTTTTTTAATTGAACATTTTTCATTTGCAAAAGAACCAATTATTGAATTTTCTATCAATAGAAAACTTCTCCAATAAATATGCTAAATAAGTTTATAAATATATCAATGGTACAATATGAAAATTGTAAATCCTTGGTAGTCATGTGCAATGGTGCTTAACTTTTGGGGTAGAAGGAAAACTTAAATCATGAAGAAACTCACTCTAATGGGCAATATTTCTTTTTAACTTACTGCAGCAAAATATTAAATGCTGAATAAATTCAATATCTGCAGCTTATAATTTACGAACTGTCCACCAATGAGGCCAGTGCAGGTAACATAAAAAATTTACAGATTATGTAAAAAATAAACCCGAGTTAAGAGTTAGGAGTGCACAAAGATAACGTATAATATAGTGAAATACTTTTCTTATAAATCTCTATATTTTTTTGTTATCTTTTATTATTGACATAAATAACGTTCTTGATAATAAACAAAACAAACAAATAAAATAAGTAGCAATCGACTGATTTGAATAGACATTTAGGTGGATTCAAAATCTGTGAAAAGCTAGTTTTTAAATTGCATAATAAAATGGTTCTTTATAAATAAATGAATCTATAAACATACTTATATTAAATCATTGTCCAAAATTAAGTTTCTACTATAGTTTGAATCATCCACATTGTTCGTAGCTCTACCAAATACACAACGTTGCAACGTTATGGAGTCATTAACATTGCCACTGTTATTTATTATAAAAAAAAAACTTGGCACATATCCTTTATAAATTTTGTAATTAATGAACACTGATATGTTTGCCAACTACCATAAAAATTCTTTAGATAACATTATTTAATTTAATGTGATTAGAAGGACATTTTTACCAAACACCTTTTTTATACCCTACACTGAGAGTGAAAGGGTATATTCAGTTTGGTACGCCGTTTGTAACACCCAGAAGGAAGCATCTCAGGTATGGAAAAGTATATATATTCTTGATCAGCATGATCTCCTGAGTTCTGAGTTCGATCTGTCCATCTGTCAGTCTGATTGTCTGAGCAATTGGCGTTGGCATGATCGGTCAATTGTGACCAGAGAACCGACCACTTATGTTCAAATACCTCATATAAAATGTATATCTACAGATCAATTTTACTGTATACGTGCTTAGGTAAACTTTTTTTTGGTAAAATATATATTGACTCATGCTCAAATACATGAAAATAATGGTTTCCGGCGCAACGACTTGTGGTTCAACAAAAAAAAAAATCGAAATTCGGTACACCTACCCATTTGTAAATATGGGTATCAAATGAATGGAAATACTTCAGCGATTGAAAGTTTGTAGTTATTTTCGGGATTCGTATATCCTGATGACCTATATACCACTTTTAATGGTATCCACACATTTGTGTAGGGTATTATTTATAGTCGACTTAGACCGACTATAATTTTGATAATCCTAGCCGCGGTAGCGTAGTGGTTAGTGCGTTGGACTGCGAGCCGAAAGGTCCCCGGTTCAAGCCTGGGCTGGGGCTAACAACATCTTTTCATAGAAACATTTTTCTATATCGCGCTACATCTCGTCAGTAAATGGCAAACATACGCGAGAAAAAGCATTGCCCATGAAAAGCTCTCACCCGCCGTTCGGATTCGGCAATTAACTGTAGGTCCCACCACGTTAAGTACAAATATAACACGCACAGCTCAAATTGTCAAATGATCTAACCTTCCAAACTGGTTTTATATTATGTTAGAACTTAAAACAAAAATTGTACCAGAAAATAAATAAATACATTTTTGTACTATCAAAACTCTACAAAAATTATTATCAAGAATTTAAAAAATAATAGAAACCAAATCACAAATTAGTAATATAATTTTATAAAATATTTTAAAAATGGAATTTAAGACATTTAGCTCAAGTTGCTGAGTTCAATTTTTCACATTTATAATTTCTAAAAACGTCGAATGTTGTTTAATTTTACAGATAAAAAACAATTTGTAATCCATTAAATTTATATGAAAGTATTTATAATTAATGGTGCACATCATATTTCTTCGGATAATTGTATCAACTGTTATAATTCAAACTCTTTTATATGACTATAGGACCGTAGAGACTCTACGGGAAAAATTATATTAATAAATGCTAGATATACCACTTCTGAGACCAATGAGTAACTTTAACAAGGCATTGTCTTAAGAAGGAATGAATTAACACCTCATACAGACCTCTAAACCTATTTCTAAACTGTTATTTAATTGGTAGATTTTTAGGATATTCCAATTCTCCAATTGAAAGCCGATTCCCTAATTCAAGAGTTTAGAATACCTTAAAAAAAATCTTTCTACAATGCACGCTATAAAAAAATAAGTGAGATGCAAGATAATTCAGCGAACTGAGAGAATGTGTTAGAAAAGAAAAAAAAATAATCCAGTGTACTGACGTTCTAAGCAAGAAGTAGATTGAAGATCTATCCAATAAAACAAATGAGTGTAAAGGAAATGTAAATGCATTCTCTTTATGTTTAGAAATTCGAGGAAACTTCTAGAATCGGGCTATGCGTTGCACTTCAGTGTAAAAAAGATGCAGATATCTTAAAAGCTATACGGACACTCATGAATTGTTTTGTGGAGACTTCTAAAATTCGGATATGCGGTTTATAAGTGCAGCGAATCATGGAAAATTTTGTTGTAGAGCGTATATGAGGGAAATAACAAGAACTGTAATTGTTTCATTTATTTTTAATCAAGTTTTTTTTGATGTACACTAAGAAAAAAAACTCATAAAATCCCATAAAAATTTGTCAATAGGAGAGTTATTAATTTAATAGTATATAAATAATAAATATTTTCATACAAACTCAAATAAATTTTATAGTATTTTGTAGAATTTAATAGGATTCACCGATTTAGTTAATTGTTTATCGGACAAATATCCTATTGACTAGTTTTAATAGTAAAAACTATTAATTTTGTAGTATGTTTTTTCTGAGTGTAAAAGTTTTTGTAAACTTATATAATCCGACTTCAAAGTATAAAGACCACCACATCTTTGAGTTATTCGTTTTACATTTGTATTCAAATGGTGCGACCGGACCGACATTATAATTTCGAATTCACGGGGTGAGTGTTTTTTTCCAAGGCTATGTTTAAATCTTGGACGTTTACCATTGCCTGACTGAGAGATAGTGTTTTATAACTCGACTACTGCTATTTCTTACAAAATGTACAAAACATTAATAAATTTAATATCTTTAAAGTTTGGTTGCATTACTTACATTGTCTATGGACTTGAAACAATACTTAATATTTAATATAATTTTAGTAATAATTTAGACAGAATATACCTCACCGAATCCTATTTTGCACAATATTTTATTAAAACTATTTAAAATAATTACATAAATTCCAATGTTAATAAATACCTTTTAATATTTATACTAAAATTAAAAATACAATGCGATAAAAGTAGTTAGTAATTGCGAAAAGCTTTTAAAAGTATCTCTTACCACCTCATAAGTCAATCCGCAGATAAATACGCGCACTTTTATTGCACATAGTCGAGAACTCAGACCCCCATGGTAAAAATTTATATATTTTAATTATGCTATTTTATTTGTAATTTTTTAACTTCAGCCACGTCGTTATATTTTCTAGAGTGTTGCGGACTTCAAGCTGTTGCTGGGTTGGTCTGTGCGGAATAAATGAATGCATTCCATGCACATTCGTTTCGGTTTTAGTTTACCAAATTCAAGCAAAAACCTTTCAGCCATTTTATGTTTGGTAGTGGTGGTGGTAGTGGTACCAGAGGAGTTGACTATACTTCAGATAGTGCCTTGGTCATTTTGTCTGGAACTGCTTTGTTTCGAATGTGGCAAAAGGTTACACTTGATGCTGTTGCTTGTTCTATTTTTGTGACTGGTAGGTACTACTGCAGTTGCTGTTTCTATAGCCATAGCCATTGCACTTGTTATTGTGCAAATTGTCATAACGCAGTATTACGCACATAAATAAAGTCATAAATTTTCCGACTCTCGCTGTAGAGTCTGGCTGCTGGGTTTTCACGAAGCGTTGCCACTTACTGCAGCGCAGTAAAAAAAAAACCGAAAAAATTCAATGAATTTGTGACACCTTATAGAATACCGCCCGCACACGTGACCATTTCTGCTTCCGACTACAATTGTGTTTGCTCTTTTTTCGCAACGTATTTTTGGTCATTTGATATATTTTATTTTTTTTGGTTCACAAAAAGTTTATTTTTTCAACTTCTTCCTTTTCTAGTTTGGTTTATTTCTAGGTTTACCAGCGCACAACGGGTGTTTCAGAGAAAAGAAAATAAATATGTGTGAAATATGGCATTCTGAAGTGTTTGCGCCGTTGGTAACTTTAACCATGTTGTCTATTTTTTTAGGATTTCTTTTTGTGCATTTGTGCACTCTATTGTTTATGCAGACTGAAGAGTCTTGTAAAGTCAAGCGCAGCATTTGAAATTGCAACAAAGAACAATGAGCCATTGTCGAACGTACTGTCAGACACAGAGAATGCAACTACATTTTTGATAGTGTAGATTTTTTTCCATAGAATAATTTTAATTAATTGGCCGTAGTTATATCTATAGTTTTGAAACGAAAGAAATATTTGGTAAAACATGTCTTATATTTAACAAAATGACTAGGTTTAGTTTGATAATTTGGTAATTTGAATCTGAAGAAGAAATTTTATAATATGAACTCATGTCCTATCACGTCAGGTTTACGAGATATCGGACCATAAAAATCCGTATGTCAACACAATTTTTCTGTTGATCAATTATGAAAACTATACATAGATTTTATATCTTTGGTGTATATTAAATCTCTGTCTCTATATTGTTTTATAACTTTCACTAAGAGTGAAAGATTATATTCAGTTTGGTAACGCCGTTCTTGATCAGCATGACGTATTGAGTCGATTTAGCGATGTCCGTCTGTCTATTGAAATCACGATTACATAGGAACTGGAGAGCCAGATCATTAAAACTCCTTATTTCTATTTCTTATATACCTATGCTACCTGTCAATGAAAATGGAAATGATCGGTTCATTGTGACCTGTGAATCAACTATTTATGTTCAAATACCTCATATAAAAAGTACAGATGATTTTTACTTTTTACGGGCTTAACTGAACTTTATTGGCCAAATATATATTGACTTTATGCTCAAATATAAGAAAATAATATGTTCCCGTGAACCAAGTTGTGGTTTCCCAAAAAAAAATCGAAATTCGGTACACCTACCCATTTGTACATATGGGTATCAAATTAAAGGAAATTGTTTAGCGATTGCAAGTTTGTAGAAATTTTCAGGATTCGTATATCCTGTTGATCTATGTCGCACTTTAAATGGTAACCACACACATTATCACATATCAAATTCATAATTCTTGCCATTTTTACCATTTTTAAATTGCATTTTGTCAAAAAATTCAACTTGTTCGATGAAAAACAATAACAAATCATAAATTTTAAAATTATTTTTAATTTTGACAGCGAGAATCGCCTACAAAAATTAAGGTAATTTTTTAAAATGTGTAAAATATTTATACGTTATTTTTATAGGAACATTTTCAATAAAGCAAATAATAAAAATTCTTTGTTAATCATAAAAAAAGCGACGAAAAAGTCAACAACATATTTTATAGGATATCACTATTATGTTTATGTACACAGCTGTTTATGTTATAATTTCAAATCAATACCAAATATGGAAGTTCCATAGACTTAATTGTAGAAATTTAACTTTAATCGAATGCATTTGGTTGTTACAACTAAGATTTCCTTTCTTTCTTGTTGTAAATAATATAATTATACAATTTTAATATATTCTATTTGTATACAAATGACATATTTAATTAGAAGTAAAATTCCATAAAAACTTACTTTGATTTGTTGTTGTTTTAGGTTGCCACTTAGTTCGATTGTAAAAAGTAAATATATTTTAAATTAATTTGTAATTACATTGCATTTTTTTTATTTTTATTCTTTTCACTTTTTTATCACTTCTATTTTTCTTACTATTGTATCACTTTTTTTATATTTCGTTTATGCACAAATTTCAGTTCCTAATCACACAATCTTTTCACACATTCTTTTTAATAAAATATTAATAAATATTGTATTTTTGTAATTTACAAACTTAAATTAAAATAAATTGGCAACAAATCAACGACGTTTCTAACATACCATGACACGCAACGCAATGCAACGAACTGAAAATTTGTTTACGTACTACCATTCCCCTTCACCGCTCTTCTTTTTGTTTGCAAATCTAATGAGAGTAAAGTTGAGAGTAGTGTTGAGAGTGGGAGTAGGATTGATTGGTATTTGTCTGCAGCAGAGGTGGGAGAAGAAGAGCGTGCATTAATTTTATGCTTAGTCATGAAATAAAACAAAACAAAATATAAGACGAGCAAAAATTAGGAGACATAAAAATAATAAATATAATGTTAAAATAAAATTGCGAAGGAGATTAAAAAAACAGGGAGTAAAAAAAATATAGTCGCGCCGAAATTAAAAAGCCATAAACAAATCCACATTGATCAATACGACTAAAATAGTAGTTTTATCCTGAAAAAACTGAAAACTAAAAATGATCTATAAAACAATAATTTACTTTAGATTTTACCCCAATATAATAAAAAAAATATATAAATGTTAAATTTCCTTTTTTTTTTGAACGTTTCACGTTTAATACTTTGTGAGACTACCGTTCAAATTTTTATCGTATAAATCATCAATGTTTTTCTTTGTCATACATTTATTACACACATTAAATCCTGCTGGTTTCTCTTTTATTCATATTCAGTTGTTTAAATTTATTATACAAAACCCATTTAGCAACAACTTCAGTGAGTGTTTGTTACTCGTCGCCTTACAGCGAAGTACACTTCGAGCCGTTTATACCACAAATCCTTCTGAGCCACTTCAAAGTCACACAGGTGCTAGTCAAAAAGTTATAATATTTTATGGTTGTCTCTTTGTTTGAAAATTTACAACAATAACCTTTTTTAAATTTATGAGTGTCTATTACAAAATACTATAAAAATGAGTGTCTACAAATTATGAATAAACTTAGTAATTAGGACAGAACGATGAGAAATAAATTACTTTTAAAATTTGTCAACACTTTATTGAATAAGTAACTATAAAAGTTTTATTTCTACTTTAAAAATGTTACAGTTTAAATCAAATGATAAATATATAAATATATTACATATATATAAAAACTTGCACCATGAAATGAAATTGTTATTGAAATTGCTATCCATTTAAAACGTATTAATTTTTAAACAATAATCTTTATCGAAATCGTTATAGAAAATATCAAATCGTCTTCATAATTCAAAACTTTTTTAAACGATTTTAGTTTTATTAACAGATAGGAGTAATTTTAGTCAATGAATTATATATATTTAAAAAATAAAGCGATGTCGAAACCTAAAACCCCTATTTGCAAGAAATAAATTATTATATTTTCATTTTATTTTTATAGTTCGTCCATTTCATAATCTTAATGCATTGGATTAGACACCGCATTAGACACCGTCCATTATTTAAATCATTTTTTTTTAAATAATTTCGTTGGCATACGAAATTAGTGCCATTTTACAATGGTTCTGGCTAAATAAAGTCGCCACTCAAACTGAAGCATAATGAAACGTTGCCTGTAGTAACTTTGTAATGGATGTTTATTTTTTTTTATATTAAATTTGTATTAAAAAATTTTAAATACAAACAAATTCATATATATTTTATATTCGTTTCCTACAGCTTTATACAAAGACGATTTTTTTTTACTGAAGTACTGGCATACGAAATTAGTGACATTTTACAATGGTTCTGGCTAAATCAAGTCGCCACTCAAACTGAAGCATAATGAAACGTTGCCTGTAGTAACTTTGAAATGGATGTTTATTTTTTTATACCCTACACTAAGAGTGAAAGGGTATATTCAGTTTGGTACGCCGTTTGTAACACCCAGAAGGAAGCATCTCCGGTATGGAAAAGTATATATATTCTTGATCAGCATGACCTCCTGAGTCGATTTAGCGATGTCCGTCCGTCCGTCCGTCTGTCTGTCTGTCTGTATGTTGAAATCCCTACTACTTTTAAAATTGAAGAGCTAGATAAATGAAACTTATAACTTAAATTACTTATATACCTACGCTGTATGTGCGAAAAATTCGGTCCATTGTGACCTATTATCCGACCACTTATGTTGAAATACCTCATATAAAATGTACATATAAAGATCAATTTTTATGTATACGTGCTTAGGTAAACTTTTTTGGTCAAATATATATTGATATTATGCTCAAATACATAATAATAATGTTTTCCGGCGAAAATACTTGTGGTTTACAACAAAAAAAATCGAAATTCGGTACACCTACCCATTTGTAAATATGGGTATCAAATGAATGGAAATTCCTCAGCGATTGAATGTTTGTAGTTATTTTCAGGATTCGTATACCCTGGTGACCTCTATATCACTTTGAATGGTAACCACACATATGTGTAGGGTATTTATAGTCGGCTTAGACCGACTATAATTTTGATAATCCTAACTATCATAATTACACCTACTTTAAAATTTCCCATGTGATCTAACCTTCCTAAATGGTTTTATATAAAATTTGTATTAAAAAATTTTAAATACAAACAAATTCATATATATTTTATATTCGTTTCCTACAGCTTTATATAAAGACGCTTTTTTTTTACTTAAGTATTACGGAATTTTTTTTATATTTATTACGAAATAACTGTAAACTTTAGGAACAAAGTGCACATACACAAAAATAAAGTAAATTTTTAAGAACTGAAATTAAACCTAATGTTTTAAAATTAATCAAAATAGGTAATAATTAAATCACATTTGTTTTAAAATCGAGATTTCGTGATATTCCCCTAAAGGTATGCAGGATTTATGGTGTGAAATGCGATGTGAAATTCATGCAACATACATCTAGGGGCAGCATTAACGCTTTAAACAGAAATTTTGTGTTCGATGTTTTTTATTATTCATAGCTCCTTTTTGACGGACCGAATTTTTAAAACCGAGATAATAAGTAGTAATGTTGATAGAGGATGGCTGTTAGTAAAATAGGTTATTGGCTTTAGCAAGTACACATACCATTTCACAGGAGAACAGAAGAAATTTTAATTGAAATAATACATTAATTAATAAATTGTCGCTTTTATACAAATTTAACAAACTTCAACTTTAACAAACATTACAAATGAGTTTTTATTGTATTTTCTATTTTTTTTCATACTTGATTTGATTTTATACTTTTCCCTAAACAAAAACTAAAACTACATCAGCTAATAAAATGTTCTACTTTAAAATTGTGTACATAAATATTCGAATTATTCACAATATTAATTTTAAAAGTTTTGCAAATGAAAATTTGTGCAAAGTCGTTAAAAATTTAGTCTTAAACAGCCAACGGCATCAATTTGCAGCATCGTTAACTTTTATGGAAATATTTATTTTTATAGTTTAATATTAAATTATCAAAATTGTATGGCGTAGAAATTATAAACATTGAAATTATAGATATTGAAGTTGTAGATACAAATTAATAAACTATAATCATAATAATCTGATTATACGATAGATAATCGCTATCGGATTTAATAAAATATTCAACTTAATTTTTAGCAATACCCCCAGTGTTTTGTAGACAATTATGTAACTTGTAAATTGGAGGTAAATATTCATGATATTCATGATATTATAAACATAAACAGCATAGCTTGCGGCATATTACTAAATTCGTAATCCAATGGTCGGTGCTATTGTGATTATTGTTGGCAAGGGCAATTGTTGCATTTATTTGCCGCAACCTATGCCAATCATGAAATTTAAATGGTCTCGATTTGTCGGGTGCTTATAAACCGTTTACATTGAATTTGGTTTGGTTTTGACAACAACATGGTGTGCTCAACAAATTGGATTATTAAATGAGTGGTGCATATTTGAAGAGAGTTTTTATATTGGAAATAAATTAAAAACAAACTATTTTAACCAAGATTTTTTCAATATTTAAACATTGTTTATTAAGTAGAACTGCGCTCAGTTAGTTTTTTTAAACCTAAGAATATAATTTTTGCATATCAAGAATAATTTATCTTAGTTACAACATTCATGTCTAAGAACATAATACCTGCATATCAAGAATAATTGCTCTTAGTTACTTTTTTTGATACCTAAGAACGTAGTCTATGCATATCAACAAAATGATAGCGATGACAGACATACATCGCAAAACAATGCTTATGAGCAAATATTACAGACAAAGCAATAATGACAGTTATACGAACACGTTTATAGCAGTAAATAGCTAATTTTTCGTTTTCTTTTGGATATTTAAGAGTCAATAAATTAACTTCTTAAAATGCAGAAAAATAAATATTTTTTACCATTTTGATTACTAAGTAATTTGTTTTCTTAATGTTCAGATGATAAATTCTAGAATATTAGTAGCATTTTATTGATATTAGAGAAATTCTGCCTTTTTTATTGAAGCTGAATTCTACTCTTGTTGTAAAGGTTTATTGCCCTCAGTGTTTGCAGTTCCAGATTTATATTTGTAAAACTACAAATACAAATCTGCAAATAATTAAGATATTTCTGAATTATAATAACTCGATTTGCTATAACAAACTTCTGTAATATATAAAAAGGTTAATCGAATTATCAAAGTTTTCACCTCAATTATGGCATCCGAAAGAGTCACTAATTACAAAGTATAAGTTTTGTATAATAACTTTCATTGTTTCTGTACATAACAAACTTCCCGGGAATTTATCAGATAAAAATGATAAATTATGAAATTCACATAAGCTCAAACTATGACAATAGAAAAGGAGTAAGTTCTGACGCGACGTTAAAGTAGTAGTAAAAATACAAAAAAAAAAACAAAAATTAAATAAGCAACTGAATTCTGATGACGAGAATACATTATTTTGCCACTGGGTATAATTACAACTTTGAAATTTTAACGAAGATTGTTAAAAGTTGAAACTGCAATTTCTTTCTACGATTTTTCGTTTTCTTTTTTTTTAACTTGACTGCATAATTGTTGTATAGGGTGTAAAATCCACAAATTTGTATGCAAATCCTAGGTGGGGTTTTTCCTCTACTTTTTTCGTCCATTTTTACTTTACATCGTGGGACGTGGCCGACACTATGAAGTACGGAGTGACGAAATTGTTCCCAATGGCAATTAAGCGAAATGTCTCAGTACTCCAAACAAAATAAAAATATTTACGAATTGTTTATGACCAAAACCCGGTGATAATTATTGCAAATAACAGAAAAAAAAAATTGGAATATTAAAAATATTTAGGTGGTATTTAAAAACACAATTATTTCTTTTTTATTTACATAAAAAGACATATAAAAAATAAATGTAACCATTAAAAAAATAATAAAATCTAGTTATTATATTTTAGTACAATATAAACAGTTTCTCAACACAAGAACTGAAAGTTGGTGTTCTACGGTATTTTTTTTGTGCGATATTATATTAATATGATATTAAAATATATAAATACGATATATATTACACTCAGAAAAAACATACCATAACATTAATAGTTTTTACTAATAAAATTAGTTAATAGGATATTTGTCCGAGAAACTATTAACTCAATCGGTGAATCCTATTAAATACTACAAAATACTTTATTTGACTTTGTATGAAAATATTTATTATTTGTATACTATTATTTCAATAACTGTCCTATTGACAAATTTTAATGGGATTTTATGATTTTTTTTCTGATTGTACGACTGAATTACTGTTTGTCATAGGGATTCTAAAAGATTATATCCCCTGAGAGCCAATGTTTTATGCTACTCTAAAATATATGAGTTGTTGGACATTTTTTGAATAATTTGTCTTCACCTAAACCGCCAGCGACAACACACCACAATCCCAAAAGGCCTTTTCATTCAGATGACATTCTGACTGCGATTGAACGAAGCCTGCAATACTCAGTGGTTAACTTTTTGGCATCCCAGTCTGCCATTCGTTTCGATATTGATGCGAGAACGATACGATATGTCGAAGAATTCGTACGATATCGAATCAGATTTCGGTCTATTATCGCATGCCAAAACGTACTAAATTGCACGCATAGATCGTTGCGACATATCGCAGTATTTTCGTAACGAGAATAAAAACAATTCTGGTTCGATATCGCATTAAATAGTGCAATGATATCAAGATTTTCTCATTGACATTATTGACATAAATAAGTGCGTCATCAATATATGACATTCGCAATGACAAAATAAAACAAAAAAATAAAATACTAAATCTATTTTACCAAGCATCTTTAACTAACTATTTTATCTCTCCCTCACTTATCATGCCCTCATCAGTCCATCTTCTGAATCGATTGCATCGACAAAACTCCTAACAACCTCCTTTTCAGTGTTAGAATCAGCTGTCATTTGCTTCTACTGTTAACTGAGCTTTTCCTGTATATTGAAATGTTTAAATTTTATATAAACGAAAACATGTTCGAAATACAGTCAACGAACTCAGTCATTGTTTTCATTTTAAAATTTTTGAATACAAATTTTTTGACATCAAAAATAAAAATAAATAAAAACAAACAAACGGAAAGCACACTACGTTTTAAAATTTATTTTAAATAAAATAAAGTGAAATAAAACCATATATATTTTCAAATCAATTGCATACATGCAGATCAAATTATAACAATATTTTCTATAGGCCATAGCTATTTTTTAAGTTAATAATAACGTTAAATAAAATATGTTTCTAAGTTATTGTAATAATTTCAGGTCCTCATGTCCTGTAAGTAGGTGCACAGAATATTTGAGCAAACAATATATTATGCAAAATTTGGGTGGCAGTTTTGGTTTATGCAGATAAAATGCACCATAAACCCAATATATCGTCTTTTTTATAACTGTTGGTCCAAAGGAAAATTTCTACAGTCCATATTGAATACATTTGCAATATTCTGCAATTGTTATTGAAATTATTGTTCTATATTGCTTCGAAAAAATATTGCTATATCGATATTTAAAATGTATAAATATCGAATCTTGTCATACAATTTTTTTGTACGAGAAATTTTAAAAATTAGTTGCGATAAAGCAACGAGATTGAACGTTTTTATCGAAGTTAGTACGAGAAAGCCTCGAGGTATCGAAGTGCTCCGAGACGTGGCAGACTGGGATGTTGAAATATTATTGAATAAATATTTTAGAAATACTTTTCAATAATTTGTAACTTTTTATAATTAATGTTTCTTAAATATATAAAAACTTTAAAGTTTTAGATAAACATTTACTTTTAAACCATAAATTAAATTTTAAACAAAAAATTCAATTTTAACAAAAAATTCAATTTTTAACTAAAAATTCAATTTTTAACAAAAAAAATCAATTTTTAACTTAAAATTCAATTTTAACTAAAAATTAAATTTTTTTCTAAAAATTCAATTTTTCACTACAAATTCAATTTTTACCTAAAAATTCAATTTTTCACTAAAAATTCAATATTAACTAAAAATTAAATTTTTCTCTAAAAATTCAATTTTTCACTACAAATTCAATTTTTCACTAAAAATACAATTTTTCATTAAAAATTCACTTTTTTTTACTAAAAATTCAAATTTTCACTAAAAATTCAATTTTTCACAAACAAATTTTTTTTTTCAAATTTTTCACTAAAAAATTTAATATTTCATTAAAAAAGTCAATTTTTAACTAACAAATTAAATTTTTCACTAAAAATTAAATATTTTCATTTCTCACTAAAGTATACATTACGGTTGCTGATTTAATGAAAGCATTATGAAAGCACTTAACCAAACCAACAAACAAACATTGTACAGACATTAAATGTTACGGCATATTGAGAATAAATTTATTTATTTACGTTATATAAGGTCATTAACATAATTTAAATTAAACGTTCGTATCAGAAAAGACTGTTTTAACCCTTTCAAGTAAGGGTTCCTGTATAGTTGTTTTTTATTAACCCGTACACACATTATTATTTTTGCTTTAATCGTTGCATTCTTTAAACATTTTTTGCAATCATGTGCGGACAATAGCAAGGATACACCAAGGATATAGTAACGTGTCTGAGTGCTCAATATTGCGTTGGCCTTATGTTAATATTATAGCATTAGTTTATAACATTTATTTATATAGCCCGTAAATACCAAGTATATTAAATTATTTAAAGTATTTACGTATAATGTAAATATATTTATTATATTAAAAAAATGTAATCTTTAAAATGACTATTTTACCATAACAAATACAAATTCAACTACCAATACAATTTACTCAAATAGAACACTAGCGGATAATTCTGATCTAATACTGTGTAAGAAATAACAAAGAGAACATTTTGAGCAGTCCCTTTTGCATATATATAAAACTAGCAGAGCTTGTGCTTTGCTGAGGATTTTTTTTTACTGTTCTAAATGTATTAATCAAAATAAAATAATTCTACTCCAAAAACACTTTTCTAAAAGAAAATTATTTCCCGTAGAATTATTCTCCGTAGATTTCTTCACCGTAGAATTCCATCTTTTTGTTTCAAATAACTGCAGAAAATTAACAATTAACTTTATTTAAGTTATTTAAATTATTTGTTTGTTCGAAACTTCCTTTAATTGATTTTAATTTTATCACTTGTCAGAGAATGTCCTGTATATACGTATACGTATGTATACGTCTTTTTAAGATTCTCTTAAGATTCTATGCTTTCAAAATTTTATCTTACATGTTTCCTTTCTTAATTATTTATTTTAAAAAATAACTGCCATCCTGTTTACAATCTATAAATAAGTTTAAATACATAATATTTTTGTTCACAAATAAATATTTTAATAATAATCGTTTGAGTAAATAAAGTTTAATATATTGTTTGTTTTGACATGAACCGCAAATATAAATTAATAAATTTACGAATTGATTTTTTTTTTAATATTAAAACAGACAAACAGTGTTTTAATGAAATTCAATGCGATTTAATTGCTTTGCCAATCACAAATATTTAATTTATTTTATATTTTGTTTGATACAGAGTTCAATAGAAATACTTTTTATTGCATTCATGACATTGTTGTCAATAGCTATGCCCCGCAGTTAAATGTAAAATATTAATGTATGGAAAGGACGCATTTTATGTATTAAACTAGCTGGACCCGTGCACGACTCGTGCCAAGATTTTGTGAATTCATAGGTATAAAGCGATTTTATTAATATAAAAAAACATTAATATTTTTTTTATATCAGGGGCCCGTGATTCGCTGTGGAAGTTTTTATTGGTTACCAAATTTATGTAGTTATGTAGTAACCAAATAATAATTCTCCGCCAAAACAACTTTTCTCAAAGACAATTCAGACAGTAGAATATTTCGCCACAGAATTCTTCCCAGTAGAAATCTTCGCCGTAAAATTCTTCCCCATAGAACGCTTTACCGTAGAATTTTCCCGGTAGAACTCTTCCCGGTAGAATTCTTCCCAGTAGAGTTTTTCCCAGTAGAAGTTTTAGTGTAGTTAGTTTTAATGTGGTGAGTTTTAGTGTGCTGAGTTTTGGTGTGGTGAGTTTTAGTGTGGTGAGTTTTAGTGTGGTGAATTTTGAGTGCAGTGAGTTTAAGTGTAGTGAGTTTTATTGTGCTGAGTTTTAGTGCGGTGAGTTTTAGTGTGGTGAGTTTTAGTGTGGTGAGTTTCGATGTGGTGAGTTTTTAGTATGGTGAGTTTTATGTGGTGAGTTTTAGTGTGGTGAATTTTTAGTGTGGTGAGTTTTAGTGTGGTAAACTTTATTGTGTTGAGTTTTAGTGTGGTGAGTTTTAGTGTGGTGAATTTTGGTGTGGTGAGTTTTTGTATGGTGAATTTTTAGTGTGGTGAGTTTTAGCGCGGTGAGTTTTATTGTGGTGAGTTTTAGTGTGGGGAGCTTTATTGTGTTGAGTTTCAGTGTGGTGAGTTTTTGTGTGGTGAATAACAAACAGACAGACAGACAGACAGACAGACAGACAGACAGACAGACAGACAGACCGACAGACTGACAGACGGACAGACTGACAGACGGACCAAGAGTTTTATATATATAGATATTGGGGTCTGGTACGATAAGTCGAAATTTAAAATATCGAAACTAAAAATACCGAAGACAAAAATGTAGAAAAAAAAATGCCGAAAACAAAAATGTGGAAAATAAAAATATCGAAAAAAAAATGTTGAAAACTAAAATGTGGAAAAACAAAATGTCCAAAACTAAAAATGTCGAAATTTAATATGACGAAATAATTTTGTGACTAAAAAATCATAGAAAATGAAGAAAAAAACTGCAACGTTTCAAAAATATATATATTTCAATTAAATATAATAAAACACGCAGATAAAAGATATTAAAAAAAGATATTTAAAAAACAACGTAGACACCATAATTCTGAGTCCCGTTGTAGAGAAAATCAGAATCTCCGCTACGAATTCTGATTTTTAGCTATTCTAGGATTCATGCGGAGATTTTGAAATATGATGCCTTCAAAATACCATCTTGGAATTTTTTAGTTTTAAAACGAAACCTTAACGAAGTTTCTAGCATCAAGAGATAGAATAGGAACCACCATGCAAAATTTATCTTTGAAATTTTTTTAATTTTGGACTGTATCTCTGAAAATAGTGATATCTCTGAAAATAGTGGACGGAAAAATATAACAAAAAATGGTGAATACAGAATTCGATACCCTTTATCAGTAGCCAAATTTCTTTCAAATCGAAGAGGGTGAGTTGTAAATCCTGTGAGATTTGGTGTGGACTTACTCATACAGAATTTTAAATTTGTATTTCAACATTGTGATTTCGGCATTTTAATTTTCGAAATTTTTTGATCCTACAAAAAAAAAAATTTGTATTTATAGTTTCAAAGATTTTTCGACATTTTCTGGCTATAAATATTGTTTCGTCATCATAAGACTTTTCGAAATTTTGTACGGATCCCTTAAAATTGTGTTATAAAACAATCGAATTTCTTTAAAGTCCAATTTGATAAAGTATAAACTAAATTAATTAATTAAATTAAGAACATATCAAAAATATCCGTCTACTATTATAATCCAAAATATAAATCATCTTCTGATATACGTATGAAATTGTTTAAACAATTAATTCGAAAACATTAGAAATAAATACAAACTAAGTCCCTTTGAGAACACACAGTAGTTCAAATTCTAGAAGTTTCCACAAACATCTACGCTTGACGAGAATCTATATCACGCAGAAAAAAAACATGATTGAGGCAAAAGTAATTGTGAAAAAAAATATATATTATTGTAGCTGTAATAGTATGAGTGTTAAAATCATTCTTGATTGTTTCAATCATTGCCATTTTTTTGTAAATTATTGTGTCTTTAAATGAGTTCTACAATCAGATTATGATTAAAGTTTATTATAAGAATTGATAATGATTGTGACAAAAATGTAATTCGAGAATCGTTGAATGCCAGAATAATAGAGATTGTTTGTTATAATCAAATCGTAAATCCCAAAACCATGTTATGTAGCTAATGATTGTGGATAAAATGTAATTCAAATATGACTGATTGCCAGAATAATTGTATATTGGATTTTAATCATGCAATGATTCCCAAAATCATGTATATATAGCTCATAATTGTGTTAGTTTTGAAGCATAATTAATAAACAAATAGTATGATTACTATATTCATAGTACGTATCAAAAAAGTCAAATTTTTTCCCGTACCGAAATTTGTCTTTCAAATTCTATACAATTTGATATTTGTTTCCCGTAATATTGAGGCATATTTCCAGAAACAAATATCATATTGTATGGAATTTTTAAGGCAGAATTCTAGGTATTGGAAAAAAATTTTGCCATGTTCGAAATTTTCTAGAAATTTAGAAAAACAAACTGCATATTTTCTGCAGATCTACCGGAGAAGTTCCTGAAAAAATGACAAACATTTTGCCTTGGGAAGTTTTAGAGCAGACAAATTCGGAGCTGCCTATTTTCTGACGGCCCACAAAATTGAATAACCTATTCCAAATAATCACAAAATATGCACGAAATATTACATATAAATGCGAGACATTTGTATTTCCTAAAAATTTCAAGCCGGTAAAGGCGGTGTTTGTATCAAAATCTGAATTTTTTTGGCCGTTTTTTAAAATATTCTAGGAATCTGGCTTTAAACACAAAATTTATGATATATTTGAAGAATATTTCCGGCAAACGCAAGACGTAAGGCGGATGGCATATTATCAAATTTTGTGGATTTTAAAAAGGCAGATTCCCGGAATATTTTCGATATCAGCCGGAAATAGACAGCAATCTTTGTATGCTTCAAAGCTTTCGATAACATGTTTTTAAACATCCCTGAACCTGTCACAAATATTGTTTTGGACTGCTACACTTTTCCGACAATCTTCCATTGATCTGTGTGTTTGCCGAAAATATGCGAAAATTTAATTTCGAATCAATATTAGAATTCGAAATGTAAACTAAATCGGAAACTGCATTAAACTGTATAATATGTTGAATAGTCTATGTACTGATAATTTATCAATCATAACTGAATATTAAATTCTACCTCTATTTCAGTAACAATATTGATATTGGTCATGTACAACGAAATCTAAAGTGACAGGTCCTTGGGGTATCACAATTACAAGGATTCAATCAATTTATTTGCAAGCAATCAAGTCTTGTGTCGTATGTCTTGTGCAGTGAAATTAGGCAGTTTCCAAGATATGTAACTAATATACGTCTTCTGCCTAGAGGTGAGATTAAGGTGTGAAAAACTTTGCGCAACATTCAAGAAAAACATTGTTTCTGTTTTTAGCTAATTGCTAAAACATCTCCTTCCAAAAAAAAGTTTGGTATTTTCACAGAACAAAAACAACAGAAATACAAATGTTTAATAAATCATTTCAAATGTAACAAATTTGTCAAAATTACTTGGGGTCAGAACAGATTTCGAGGGAGAACAAAACAAAAAATAAAAATACAAAAAAAGATGAAACATTTGCAGTAAATTCTTCATCAACCGGTGTATATGACACATAAGTGAAGTTCGACATGTTTTACTATTTTGGAAACAAGAAAACTTTTCGTTAAGACATTTAAGTTTTTGAAGGACTGGTTGTAGGTAGTTTTTAAGTTTTATACAATTTTATGATTAAACTTATTTAGTATTCAAAATATAATAATATGTTTTCCTTAAACAAATAAACATATTAGCGCTCCTTACGAAAACTAACACTTTTGTATGAACATTTCTATATAAAAATTACAAACGTGTTATTCTTCGTAAGAGGCATATTATTTGGTTGTCACAACAATTTAGTGGTAGTAGAAACAATTCCTTATAACCAGTAGCAGGTAACTATGTTCATAATGATAAAATTATGTTTACAGCTAACATAATATTGTTAATACATACAAAAAAGTTTAAAACACTTTAAAGATTAGGTATTTAGTTAAAAATTTCCCAAACAATAATTTTTCAGAGCAAATATATAATGTTTGTAATCATTGTTTATATAATAACTATCATAGTAAATCCCATACTATGGTAATATTTTTATGGTATTTTATTTTGATTACCCCAATTATAAACTAAGAAATTCATATTGGCTGAGAACATTTTATATGAAAGGACACCATAAAATTCATGTTTGTTGAAATCATATTACATTTACTATATAAAATATATTATTGCTGTGTTTATAGGCAGATCTAACTATGCAAATTACAGGACCGAAATGTTCTATGCTTAAATGCATTACTGCAATTAATATCATAGCTTTGATAGTTAATCTCATCATACTCAGTGAAGTTAATATGCTAATAATTTTTATGTACTTAAACACCGCGTTACTCATAAGTGAAACAAAGTAGGTATGTTGGTACAGTTGACGATGCTGATGATGCGAATATTGCTATTGGCTGACTTATGATGCTAATAACGATTAGCTTACATTGCAATTGGATTATATGTATTATGAAGTATTCATCAATAGCAAATAGTAAAATATTATGCTTGTGCCTATGGCAATAAAATCAATATAATATGAATATAATATTCACAAATGAATATATAAACTATTGAAATAAAGTTACAACTCTCATAATACAATATTATATTTATATCAAATTAATTCGAAGATTGCAAATAAAATTGAAGTGAAATTTACAAAAATTACATTAAACTGAATTTAGAAAAAAATGATATTTTAATGGAAAATGTACATGGATAAAATTAAATTAACCACGAACAACTATAAGAATATTAAAGTCAGAAAAACCGTAAATAAAATTATTTTAAATATGTTCACAGAATTACCATACACACCCAAATATATCACAAACAAATACCAAGTTTTCAAAATTTATATTTAAAACTACCACTAATTAGTACCCGGTTAGTTAACCACGATATCAGACACATTTTAGTAGCGTAATTAAAATCGTAAATAAAAAATCGTAAATATGAGCAAAAGTTACATCAATACAATTTAATTTTTTTTGAAATTGTATCGACTAAATTATTAATTGCATTCGCGTACCCATCTTCATATTAGCAATTGCATTTGTTGGCAACAGCTGTTGTCGCGACCGACCAGTGTTGTGTGTATTTGCTTACAGCGCGTGGTGTATGTATTCGCTAAACATTACGTGGTGTGTATTCTCTTACAGCGCTGGTGCATGTATTCGCTTACATTGCGAGGTGTGTATATTCACTTACTTTGCGTGGTGTGTGTGTATTCGCTCACAATATAATAAGAAAATAAATACATAATTTTACAATGTCGAACATACCATTGAAATACCTATTTTGCTACTTACGCAAAGTCTTTAATTGGCATATTTTTGGACGCAAATAACATTTTTAGCAAATGTGTTTTTTTAAATACATGAAAATGGCAAATATGTCATTGCAAGACCAATGAATGGTATGTAATTTTTTTTTACTGTATTAACGTCAATTTTTTTTTTCGGTATACATGGTAGGTAAATATTTAGAGATCATATTTTGTCAAAGAATTTGAAATAAGGAATAACTAATTTTAAAATTTTAAAACGATAAAGTAGCAAGATCTAAATTTTTTAACGAAGTAATTCCCGATAAATTTGAGGCATCCAAGGTCTCCGAAACATAACAAACTGGATTTTGAAGAGATTACAAATAGTTTATTTTAGTGTATACATGACAAAGCATGCCTCAAAAAATATTAATTTCAAATAAAGACCTTTTTATGATTTTTGTTTTTATTATAACTGCAATTTTGATGGAATAATTGGATTGGTTGTCGCAAAATACATTGTTTCGATAATTATGTCTATACAAAACTGTTCAAAAAAAAAATATACATTTGTGCGGTTTTTAAATTAAACTGAATAAATTCTTCAGTAACGATGCCTTTATATACTGCAGGGTCGAATTCTAGAAGTTTGCACAAATATCTACATTTCACGAGAAAACATATTACTCGTTAGATATCTACATCTCTTTTACGCACATGTGTAGCGTATAGCCGGGTTCTAGAAATTTACACAAACTTCTACACTTAAAAGAAATGTGTGCTGTTTACACACTACTTCTGACTCTTGCACACTCATGTCATTAATCTTCTATTTTATCGCGGATTTTTTTACTCAAACAGATATTAAAATTTGAATCATAATTTCAGTTAAAAAAATAGATATAAATTCAGTATTTGTTGTCTAAATATTAGTTTTTTTTACAAAAATTTTTGTATAACGGTTTCAGTAGGGTTTGTTTTAAAAATGAAAAGGATTCAAACTGTTTTTATAGTTGTAACAGTTATTGAATTTTATACAAAATTTATCTTCATCACATTTTACTATAAGTCTCTGAAAATAAAAACTACCTTTAATTCTTTTTTTTTTTTCTTTTGTATTACTATAAAATTTTTAAACACGATGTACCTGTTCTATAATTTTTGAAAATTTAATTTTTACGGATTACATTAAAATTCCCTACTTTTTATATAACATACTTTGAAGAATACACTTCAAAATTACTTACTATTCACAAACAACACCTGCTTGATGCAGTGCCACTGACATAAAGTCGCTTTTGCTCCAAGTGTCATAAATAAGCGCATCATGGCAGAATAAAAAAAATATACTAAGAACCTCACAAAACGAAATGATAAACAGCGTATGGAAAATACAAATGCAGAGTAAATTTTCTTATTTCAGACACAGAATACAAGTAAACTATTAAAGTATTTGTCGACGTTATAATGAGGTGGTGGTAGTGTTGGTGAAGATGGTCTTGGTGTCATCTTTACTTCACTTATTTTGATTTTTTTAAGAAAACCATGAAGATTACACACCATGGAGATAAATGACGATATGCAAATGCAGAATAATACAAACAAATTGCGAGTGAGTGTAGAATGTAACGGTAAAATTACTTTACTTACTGGGAGAAACTGGAAACTGGGAGTTGAACAGGGAGTTTATGCAATATAACGAGAATACTAGGTGCCATATTTATTAACAGTAATAAACTATAAAAATTGATGTTATAAAAAAACACTCTTGACAAACCAAACTCATAATTTTGATGGTATAATTATGGCTATAATAAAAATAGGTACTCTATTGTTACTGGACCAATATAGAAAAATAAAATATATAGCATGAAACAAACTTCACAACTTGTCTACTTTTTATTGTCCCTTAGAGAGCTCTTATCATCAGTCTCTGTTTGTGTAGCTTCTCTTCGACATTTCCAACATCAGCATTCTGTTAAAATTAAATAATCCTTTGGGTATAAGCGGTACAGAAAAAAAGTTTTACCTTCCAACTGGTACGCAGACGATGCTCTATGAACTACTTTAGCTGTAGCTGCAAATACTTTAATGAAGTGATAATTTGTTAAGTAATGGGAAGTAATACAGGGAAAGGAAATTCCAATTGACAGATATAAATGGCCTACATGGTATACCAAAAATAGGGGCACAATTTTGTAAAATTTAAAATGACTGGCTAAAATATATTAAGAAATAAACTGCTTAGTTTCAAGTGTCATTTGAAGCTTAATAAGTACTTCAAAATCTAACACTAAATACACAAAATAGTTACACAAAATAGTAACTTAAACATTTATCGAAACTTCATTCAGAAAACAGTTTCTTAATATCAAGAATTAATATCAAGTTAAATAATTTTTATTCTATATTATTTCATTATTTTAATAAGTAAAATTGAAAATGCTTCTATTTAAAGTTAAAATTTTCCTAATATTAAAAAACTTTTTTCTGCTATTAGTCAAAATTATATTTGGTTTAATGAATTTGAATGGAATTTAGCTTTTAATTTTAAGAAACTGATAGAAAACTGATAAACAAAATAAATAAATTAAATTTAAGTTAAGTTAAAATTAAAGTTGAAGTTAAAATGTTCATAATATCAGAAAACTGTTTTCTGATTTGTAGACAAAAAATATATATAATTGTACAAAGATAGATCAGTTTTAAACAAATACACACATCAGAATATAAAATTGCATGAAAGTACACTCAGAAGAAAATGTACATTTAAGTACTTTATGGTACGACCATTGATCTTATGGTTCATGTCTTAATAGTTTTTTCTTTCCAAATCAAAAGTTTTCTAATTAATTCAATAGTATTTGAAAAATTCAGTACTATAAATTTAAATATTTCAATATATTTATTTTAAATATAATAAATACTGTTGTTTTAATGGTTTCCTCCTATAATAATAAACGTGGTCTAAAAAACATGAAAACGAAAGAAACATGTTAGTTTTGTACGTCATTCTGCGTGCTTACTTAAAATTGTCGCATGTATTTTATTGTAATAATCCATATTATTAAAGGCGACATTGGTAAGGACTCAATGTATTTAATGTAAATAAATTATATATATTTATATTTTTATTTATTACAGAAAATAAAAATACATCGAACTTCTATTATGGCAATGGACTCAAAAACAAGTGCAGACTCAAGTAATACAATCAATTATTGGAAACCAAAGCAAACATTAAATGTGTTATAACCTTTTGCAGCAAGAAGTGTCTTTTTATGTGTGTGTTGTAAAAGTAAATATCAATTTCGACATTTAAATAAATAATATGTACAATAAATTAACTAAAATACATTTTTGTTTTAATAAATTATTAGGAAAATATAATACGACTATACCATAAAATTTATAATACGTATCATTAAATTTGTATATGTCTTTCTTACTGTAATTAAAATATCACATTATAAAATTTATGGTACAACCACACATTGCATTAACACTTTCAATATTATTGAACTAATAGGACGCATCCTATTGACCAATTCTAATGGTATAAATTATTGTTTTTCTATTGAAATACTATCAATTTACCATGATTTTTTTCTGGGTGTATAATAAATTTTTTAAAATTATTATTGTACCATATCAAAAAAAGCACAATAGCAACATTAAAATCCAGAATAACAACTTTTGCTTCAGTTCTGACAATGTCAACTCCGAGTGTGACGTCGACACTGACCCATATGCCGTCCCAAAACGAAACGAAATAATGAAACGAGTCTCTTGGGTTATGCATTATTAATGACAGAACGAAGGAGCAACAGTCGTGTCGGTAGAAAATCCGTTTCGAAAAGAAGATCAATTATGCAAAAAAATGATACAAATAAACTACAAAAAAATACAGAGAAAATACAACTGAGTAATACGTGTAAGTTGAAGAAAAAGGTGATCAAAATAAAGTGAAATACAATGCATTTATTAAAATCAAAGATTAAAAGAATAACCGATATCAGTTAAAAACCGCTTCAATAAAAATTTTGAGTTAGAATAACTTTCATATTTCTTTTTTTTTAATTTTAATAATCTACGCTGTAACTGAAAGGGTATATACAATTTTGTCATCTATTTGTTACACTCAGAAAGAGATGTGCCCGGTCAGCGTCACTTGAAAAGTAGATCTATCTGTGAATTTTTTTTTTTTATGATAAACCCTTGGTATCTGTCGAAAAAGTGTTCTTCAATATAATGAATTGTATGTGAAGAATACGTTTCATCATATTAAAGAACAAAAATATCAAATACACATATATTGCTTGACTTCGATAAATTAGTAAAATGTTTTCTGATATATTTATTATAATTAAAACTTTTTGTAAATAAAAAGTTATATATATATATATATATATATATATATATATATATATATATATATATATATATATATATATATATATATATATATATATATATATACATATATATATATATATATATATATATATATATATATATATACATATATATATATATATATATATATATATATATATATATATATATATATATATATATATATATACATATATATATATATATATATATATATATATATACATATATATATATATATACAATGCATTTATTAAAATCAAAGATTAAAAGAATAACCGATATCAGTTAAAAACCGCTTCAATAAAAATTTTGAGTTAGAATAACTTTCATATTTCTTTTTTTTTAATTTTAATAATCTACGCTGTAACTGAAAGGGTATATACAATTTTGTCATCTATTTGTTACACTCAGAAAGAGATGTGCCCGGTCAGCGTCACTTGAAAAGTAGATCTATCTGTGAATTTTTTTTTTTTATGATAAACCCTTGGTATCTGTCGAAAAAGTGTTCTTCAATATAATGAATTGTATGTGAAGAATACGTTTCATCATATTAAAGAACAAAAATATCAAATACACATATATTGCTTGACTTCGATAAATTAGTAAAATGTTTTCTGATATATTTATTATAATTAAAACTTTTTGTAAATAAAAAGTTATATATATATATATATATATATATATATATATATATATATATATATATATATATATATATATATATATATATATATATACATATATATATATATATATATATATATATATATATATACATATATATATATATATATATATATATATATATATATATATATATACATATATATATATATATATATATATATATATATATATATATACATATATATATATATATATATATATATATATATATATATATATATATATATATATATATATATATAATATATATATATATATAAAAAAATAATAATAATCAATTCAGATTCATTGTATTGAATATTTTGTTCATATATATAATGAATGCATTCATTAGTATGTCATTTAATGAACGGTGGTATCAATATGATGAATCTGGTAGTTGGTATAAAAATTCATAATATTTATTAATAAATTTATGAAATTGATGATTTTTTTTCTGTGTACTTCATGGGACATTTTGTTCTGCGTATCGTATTGTCAAAAACCATTGTCTTGTATTTTAATATTAACCAATGGTTTTTAACCATTAAAAACCATTGTCTTGAATTTTAATATTAGATTTATATATTACACAAATTACTGAGCCTTGCATACAATTAACGCCACGTCGACCACGTGTTTGTCGTCCTTTGATTTAGGGCAAACACAAAAATTTACGACGTGTTGCAAAAAACTATGAGAATTCCACATGGTTGACCATAATATGTACATGTGCAACACTTATAACGCAAATTGTTTACAAAATAGTTAAAGTTTTTTGTTTCATACTTCTTAGTATAAAATGCGAAAAAGCTTCAATAATCGCCACAGACATTTGCACCAACATATGATAGTTTAATGATTTACTCTGGCTGACCGTATTCTATAAAAGCCAATACTTTGATTATCTGCGTCGTGGCCATCATTGCGGGTCACAGTCTCACCAGCAATCAAAGCGATAAATTGCACAGTGAACATGACATAAAACATTAAAAAACGAATCCATATAAAAGACGAGCATCAGTTGCAGGAGAAACAGATTGAGGTCAGAGAACGGCACAGCATACACGTTGATGAAGCCTCATTTCAGGAAGCTATCAACACGACTTTGGATATGTGCCGATCAATGCGGACACAAACGTCAACATCATGGCGTTGTAACGGAAAGCGACCACAGACCACAATTCGCGGATTATTCAGAGATACGTGACTGCTGAAATTTGTGCGACACGATAGAACCAATATCATTTTGAGTCTGTCCGGAAATTCAACTAGTGTTGAATATACTGCGGATGTGTTTCTTTTATTGACGTTATTTTAAGTAAGCATACAAAGGACAATTGTGTTCACAATATAAAGTTTGGAGACAGGAAAATGTATAACAATTTATCAAAAAGGAAAATGTCTAATGTATCAAAAAACCATTTTCTATACTCAGAATAGAGTTCCCAAAATATTAAAATAAAATTTAAAATAAATTATGCTAATTTTAATTTAAAAAAATTGCTTAAAATACGGAAAAAGACTACATAAAAAAAAGTCTATATATTAAGTTTCCTTATAAGTTTCCAACACAACTTTACGCTATTCATTTAAATTTTTCTTAGTCTTAGAAAATAGTTTCTTCTGAACAAAATACAATCGAAATCACTATTCAATTAACTTTGGACTTTTTACGATGCTTTTAAAACATTTAAATGTTATAAATGACTTTGTATTTATTAGATATAATGAGTATTGTGTTAAAATCCTCAGCAAACAATTTTAGTATAACTTCTGAAATCACTCTGCGATATCTTTATCGTGTGTAAATAATAAATTATTTTAATTGTACTTAATCAATATTGCTATTACATAACGTCGGAAAATTGAAAAAAAAAATAACGAAGTTTTAAATTAAAAAAATCTAGCAATTACTTTAATTGTGGTTTGTAAGAATATCAAGATCAAAGTATCTTAAAAATTTCTTTTCACATCCCAATTAATCTTTTTACATTATTCCATTAAAATTGGTAATTATATTTTGTATAATTGTAAATAAACGTAATAGCAAATAATACAATAGGCAGCAAGCTTCTGTTGTCCACATTGTCATCATTTTTTTTAATGTCAATTTCATTTATTAGTGACGATTTTTTTTCATTCTACGTGCTACAAAAAAAAACAGAAAAATACACACAAAATGTAGGTATTCTTTAGTAAAAGAAATAAAAAAAAGATTTCAACACACAGAAAATTCTCTTTTGGTATGAGTTTGGCATAAATAATAAGTTGTAAGAAATAGCCAAATGCATTCGATTACACAGCATAAAAAAACAAATTATCCGCGATCTAAGTATGATTATTTAATGGATGTCAAGATTCTAATCACTACCTCATACTCAGTTTTTTTAGATTGCCTCAAGTTTTTGAGTTATTACACCCAGAAAAAAATACTATATAAATAATAGTTTTTTACTATTAAAAATAGTCAATAGGATAAATTATTCTTTTATCGGAAAATACCATTAAACACTAGAAAATACAATGACATTGCCATTGAGGTTATAGGAAAAGATTTATTTTTTGTATAATATTAAATCAATAATTGTCCTATTGAACAATTTTAATGAGATTTGAGAGCATTTTTTTCTGGGTGTACGCAATAAAACAAATATGTGACAATTCGCGTATTTTTCTACATATTTTGGTCTTTTACCTTTTGCAGATTTGAGTTTTCGCTCACATTTCTTTTGTATACCATTGAGAATACTTCAGCTAATATTTTGAAATAAACTACATGAACTTCGGATTTATCTGACCGAAGTTATGACCAGTCAAACATAAAAATATAGATTTTAAGGTGTTCTTATTATTTATTGCATAACATATTTAGTTTTCATAATTCAATAAAATATATATTATATGTGAAACAAGATGCATAATTCTATGATTCCTCTTACTTTGTTTTTACAAAAAGTTAAAGTCCAAAATATGTAGAAACACAGGAAAATTACCTTATATATGTATTACGTACAAATCAAAAACTTGAAACAAACTGAAAAAACTGAGTATGAGATCGTGATAAGGATCTTGAAGACCATCGGAATATCATACTAAGATCGAGGAAAATTAAAAAAGACGTAAATTTTTTGTGTGTTATTTGCGATATTTCTACAATTTAGATTGCTACAATTGTTTTCAATTTCTTATAGTAAAAAAATACAATGACTAAATTAGAAACATCTATGACATTTACGAGAAAATAAGACATTGGCTTAGCGTACACTTCATGACATTGTTCCACAAACGTATCGTAAGACCGAAGAACGAATTCTCACTGCAATACGTAGTGTTGGTTGATGAAAGAAAATGCTTTTTGGATGAGCAAAATGATGTGGATAATTTTTAGGGAAATCCTAATATGAGAAATGGACTAGCCAGGACATCAAATGTCGCGTTATGGTACCCAACTCAACAATTTGAAATTGATTTGAAATTACTTGTCCCAAAAGCTAGTATATTGCTTTTGGGACAAGTAATTTGGATATACCAAAATAAAGTGGATATACCAAAAAGGTTTGGGAAGCTCTTGATCGAATGTGCGAATTATATTCCATCTATACCGTATATAGAGATATGATTTCAAGGTCATAATTGAGTATATTCATAGTACATCTTTTACTCTCAATCTCCAAATAGTTTGGGCTTTTATTGAACGAATATGACTGACAACTGTTACCGTTATCTGCAAAGAAATGTAATGACAGTTTTTCTAAGAGGTCTTCATGCCACACTCGATCAAAAGCCTTGGAAATATTAAAATCAACAACCTTACTCAGTCCGAAAATTATTTCAGACGACCGCAATCAAATCAACCGTAGTTCACAAGGTGGAATTTTATTAAATTAAACAATGTCTTATGTTGCACCCAGTATATGATATATGGTGCTTGAATTAAAAAACAAGTAAGGCAGGTTAGGTCATATGGGAAATTTTGTTGTAGGGAAATTTGTAAGTAAGAATTGTGAAAGTTATAGTCGGTCTGAGCCGACTATAAATAAGCTACACATATATGATAATGTGCGCGGGTACTATTAAAAGTGCTGCATAGGTCACGGGTATACGAATCCTAAAAATAACTCAAAACTTGCAATCGGTGAAGAATTACCTTTCATTTGGTGTCCATATGTACAAATGGGTTGGCATACTGAATTTAAATTTTTTTTTGGGGAACCACAAATCGGTTCGCAGAAAAGCATTACTTTCAAATATTTTTCAATAAAGTCAATATATATTTGACCAAGAAAGTTCACTTAAGACAGTATAAAGTAAATTTTTTTTATAGAAGTAAATTTTATTTTAGGTATTTTAACATAAGTTTTCGGTACTCAGGTCACAATAGACCGATCATCTAATTTTCTTATTTGGACAGCTTAGATATATAAGTAATCTAAATCTAACGTTTCATTGATTTAGCTCTTCTACTTTTTCTGTAGTGATTTTTACTGACAGACAGGTGGACATACGGACATCACTTAGGAGTTCATGATTACAAACGGCGTACCAAAATGAATATACCCTTTCACTCTTAGTGTAGAGTATAAAAATCAATATGTTTAGAAATATCATCGAAAATTTTGTTATGTGAATTAATATGATATGTAATGATTTTAATTTATAAATGTTCAAAATTTGTTTTCGATTTTTTCGATAATATTTTTTTAAACAAGACCTGCTCCTGTTAAAATATTTCTGAACCATTACAAACCAATTTAAAATATATATGATTGATAACAAAATATTGAAAATTAACATGTATATCATTATAATTTTATATTGGTGAGATTCGTAATGAAATTTTGAAAAACCAACAATAAAATCAAAATTTGTATTTACATTTTTTAAAAAAAGAAGAAATCATGGAAATCAAAGATGTCGTAAACCATTGAAAAAGGATTTAAATTTTTTAAAACATAAGTTAAAAGTTGATACTCGTTTATTAACAGATTATAATTTATATTCAATTTCATAGACAAGGTTATGACAGTAATATGCAGTTCTGAAACATCATGTGTCATAAACTGGTTGCGAAAATAGTTTTTTTTTTTTAATTTCCTTTTTTTCATAGGTTGAACCCCTGAGTTACTGATATGGATGAGCCAAGCAGCTTGTACAACGAAAATAAATAATATACAAGAATTCGCTTCATGGTTTTTCTATTTACTGGGAAATGTTATTTATTTTATAAAATTAATCTAATTTTGTTATCGGTTGTTAAAATTTAGTTTAAGATTATGAAATTCAAATTAGTAATCCTCATAATAATGCTGATTTAAAAAAAATATATATATTTACCATTTGAAGCAGTGACTTAGAGTAAATTATTTTATTACACATCGACTTACCTGAAATAGAAAATAAATAATATTATTATAAAAAAAATTAATAAAATTTATGAATGATATATTTAGTATAGTAGTTTTAAATATTATGCACATATATCCACGCCAATTTAGAAATATTTTCGATAAATTTAAAAATGGTCTTCATTTAAAAACCTGGAGATATTTGAAATCAAAACGCAAAAATGAAAGACTAGTTTAAAGTAATTATAAATATTTAAGAATACAAATAACACAGCAATCAAAACATTTCTGCCTAACCATAAAACAAAAATAATTGTAAATTTAAAAATTTTTACATTAAAACAGGTAGTTTTCATTAGAAAATTGGATTTAAGTCTACCATAACATCGCAGTCCTCAAACAATTTTTAGCTACAATAAATCGCTACCGCCCCACACACATCTTAATAAATTCTACAAAATTAGAATTGAAAAAAATAAACATTTTAAAGTCATCATACATTTTAATGCCCAAGATGTTAGTGACAGCAGTAGCAGCATTAAACGGAGCAATACAAAACACATCCTGTCGCCACACCCACAGGACATACACCGGCAGCTGGGTACTACCGCATATTTGTCTGAAATACCAACACGAACACGGTATAGAAAAGAAATATTTGAAATAAAATTTCTAAATTCTAGAAACTACAAAAATTCGTATAACCAACAAAGACCTTGGCAGCAACTACTGTGAACATGCCTTAAAATGGGCGGAAACACCTACGAAATGACAGCATCGCTTAGCAATGCACGAGGCTGAAATCCACAAAAAATTTGTATTCAAATAGTTTGTATATACTTCAATAAAATAAAGAGAAATAATAACAAAAGGGTTGTAGCTGCAGTTTTATAAAATTCTTTTGAATACAAAAAGCATGATTAAAAGGTCAAGGCTGATAAATTTACTTTTTAAAAATTTTTTGATTCTATTTAGGATTTTATATACTTGATACATATATATACATCCCTTACATCAGTTGCAAGTCTATTTGGAGGTGTTGAATTTGACTGCATTCCAAGTTTTTGATATGACGTAAATTAATGATATGAAAAAACTATCAGTGCAGTCGATTTCAGTACACTCTGAAAAATATCGTTTTGACGTGTGGTTAGAAGAACGAAAATGTTAAAATTATATTTCTAAAAATTTCGTTTGACGTTGGCTATTACTTTAGCCTATACACACTACGAACTGTTCTAAAACAGTTCGAAATTGTTCTAAAATAGTTGTAAACTGGTTGAAGTGCCGACTAAGCGGTTGACGGAACCAAATAAATTGGTTGGGCACATAGTTGGTTGTCGCAACAAATCTCTGTTCTGTGTGTAGGTACTTAAACTTTATGTTGAAATGGAGTATGAAATGCAGATAGAAAATAATTTTTTTCTCATAAAATTTATAAAAATGAATAATTACCAGAGCTCTCGATTACCCGGGTGCCCGGGTACCCGGGCTACCCGGGTTTTTCGAGATACCCGGGTAATACCCGGGTTGTTCAAATACTCGAAAAACCCGGGTATTAAATGTTCGAGCTACCCGGGTAATTTGTTCGTTCGTTTGTTCGAGCTATTCGAGTAGCTCGTTTGTTCGAGTAGCTCGATTGCTCGTTCGTTGTGCGAGTAGCTCGATTGCTCGATCGTTGTTCGAGCTTCGAGTATCTCGTTCGTTCGTTTGTTCGATTGACGATTGTTCATTTGATCGCTTGTTAATTTGTCTGTCCGTTCGTTTGCTTTATGTGGGAGTTGGTCGGAAGTGGATGAAAAATGTAGGTGGACAAAAGTGGGTGGGTACCACTCTCAGTGGTACCACTCTCAGTGGTCCCTGACCCCCAAAAGGGGGTCAAAAACCACTTTTTGTCCAAAATTTTTTTTATTGCGGAAATGGATAGCGAACCTCATTAGAAGACTAATGGTACCCTTTGGAGTGGTCCCTGACCCCCAAAAGGGGGTCAAAAACCCATTTATGACCCAAACATTTTTATTTCCGAAATCGATAGCGGACATCATTAGAAGGCTAATGGTACCCTTTGGAGTGGTCCATGACCCCCAATAGGGGGTCAAAAACCCATTCGGTCTTTTTATCACTTTCCGCCCACTTTTGCCCACCCACCCACTTTTGTCCACCTACATTTTTCCAACCACTTCCGACCAACTCCCACATCAAGCAAACGAACGGACAGACAAATTAACAAGCGATCAAATGAACAATCGTCAATCGAACAGACGAACGAACGAACAAGCTACTCGAAGCTCGAACAACGATCGAGCTACTCGAACAACGAACGAGCCATCGAGAACTCGAACAAACGAGCTACTCAAATAGCTCGAACAAACGAACGAACCAACTACCCGGGTTTTGCGAACTACCCGGGTAGCTCGAACATTTAATACCCGGGTTTTTCGAGTATTTGAACTAACCGGGTATTACCCGGGATTTCGAGCGCCCGGGTACCCGGGTACCCGGGCTACTCGATAATACTTGTATGAAATCGAGAGCTCTGATAATTACACTATTCAACAAAACGAAAATGTTCTATATATTTCGTGGAAAACAATTTTGACTCATTTTTTACATTACATAATTTTTTACAATAATTGTTGTATAATTTTAAAGTTGTTTCAGCCACATTTTAGGAAAAAAGAAAACAGTCCCTTACACAAATAGTTTAAAAAACAAAAAAAAAAAAGACAACTGCAAACGCAATTATTTTCCAATTATCAAGATTAATAAAAATACGCCAAAACATGCAAATATTACGATACGTTTTAAGATATTGGATTTCAAACTTGATTTTTTTTTTATTTTTTTACTATTCTCTGATGATATTTTTATTATTATTGATTTGCAAAAAATCATTTATTATTCATTCCACGAAGTAAATTTACATACAATAAACATGATTGCAATTCCATTATTTGAACTGTTTTATCGATGAAAAAATTTAAACTTTTTAACTGCCTATAATTAACGCTGCGTAAAAGTTAACTAGTAGTTAAACGATTCTGATTTTAATTAAAAAGCGAAAAAAGGTATTCATGAAAAAATACGTTTCTGAGGAAAAATTTAATTTTTAGCGAATATTTAAATTTAAACGATACAGTTTAAATTTATACGATTTAATTAAAATTATATATTATTGTATTGCTTCAGTATTAATTTTTATCATAACTTTCCAAAATGTTCCACTCAGTTACTAAGTAAATATGAAACCTTATGTTAAATGCCGAGCAGTTTTAAAAAGTTTAATCCGTTCTGTTAAAGTGTGTGGAAATGAAAATCCATTTGAATATTTATGAACACATGCCATTTTATACATTTTAAAAACTCGTGCAACTTTCACGATAGCACTTACATATGCAACATACAACTTTTTGCATTTCATTAAATGCCGAATTAAACAGCTTATAATTATTGGATTTTATTACAGGTTTTTGTAGTATTAAGTGAACATTATAAATAATTAAAACATAAGTATCTGCTACTGGTATGAGCATTTTTTTATAATATGCTTAAAATTGAAGTTTAAATTTAATTTTAATATAGCATAGTTGATTTAAAATCTACTAAGTATAACATGAAATTTTTCCTGAAAACTTCATCCAATCATCTTAAGACAATTCGCTTTTTTCCACTTAACGTTAAATAACAGGTGCTTGCAAGCATTTTTTATTATTCTTGATAATAAAATGTACTTCACATTGATAGCTTTCCTTTTTATACGACTCCATTAAAAGAAATAGAAACGAAGAGTTTTATGTTTTGCAACAATTCATTGCAGTTTTCAATAGAACATCTGATGGTCGATAGTATGTGCATTAAAATGGTAGAAACGGACATTAAATGGAGTAAAGCAAACACTATTTTAAATGCAATTAAAGTACAAAATAATATAATTGCCAAAATTAATTTTTCATATTATTTTGCAGTATTATCAAAAAATCAAAGACGCTACAGAATTTTAAATTTTAGATTTTCAAAAACTTTTAAAATCATTATTTCGATAGTTTTTAATCGTCATAGATAATATAAAATTTATTTTTGAAATGCGAGATAAAAGAAAATTCATCAATATTATGAATTTGTTCATAAATATTATGAATTTTTTTTGCCAACTACCAGATTCATCATATTGATACAACCGTTCATTAAATGACATATTGATGAATGTATTCATTATATATATGAACAAAATATTCAATACAATGAATTGAATCATCATATTCTTGAATATAATGATAATATCTATGAATAATTTAAAAATTTAAAAAAAAAAAATGTTTTTAGAAAATAATTTGAAAAAATTTATAAAGAAAATAATCCTATAATTTTTAATTCGGGAAAAAATATTATAAAAAATGTTTTTCGAAAAAGAAAATTTTTCCCAAAAAAAATGTTTGTCCGAAAACGTTTTTCGAAAAAAAAAATCAAAAAAAAATTATCTCAAGAAATAAAAATATTTGAAAATAAAATGGTTTTTCTTCTAAAATAAATTTTTTCCATTAAATATTTTTTTTTTTTTTTGATATATAATTTTTTATAAATATAACTTTTTATTAATAAAAAGTTGTAATTATAATTAAATATATTACAAAGCATTTTACTAATTTATGCAAACATTATATAAGAAATAACACAAAAGAAATGTCAAAAAATTAACGAAAAATAAATATTTTGATTAAAATTTGGTTAGATTAACAGCGTTCTTCATTGTTGTATTTATTCATTAATATGATGAACTTATTCTTACATACAGTTCATCATACTGAATAACACTTTTTCGACAGTTACCAAGCGTTCATCATATTTATGATCGCATTCATAAAATTGATGTCGTTAGTCATATATATTATAAATGGCTCTTCAATACAATGAATCATGGTTTAAAGAAAGGAATTTATCAATATAATGTTTTTTTTCTGTGAATATGAAGGCAAATTTACTTGATTAGTTACAAGAACATTGACCTCTTATTAAAAATATGTTCAGATAATGTTTCTCTTGCAATAAAATACTTATTATTTATAACATAAATATATTTCAAACAAAAATGATAATTAATGAATACATTGAGAAGAAGTAATCACTTGAAGAAATTGTTATTTTTATTATGTTATTGTTTCAGTGGTCCTAGTAACTAAAAATTCTAGTAATTTGTCTTCCAAATCAACAAACAATTTTAATTAAATACAAACAATATGTGAAAAAGCAAGCAATCATCAATCAAGCCCATCAAGTACTAAATTGGGTAATGAAGAAATCAATCTTTTTGTCCTACTCGTCGGATGTTTTTCTTCTGATTATTGGTTGGCTTAAGATATAAATAACGTGCGTACCATGAAACGAAGTCATGACGCATGAGTAATCCGTAACACACAGTTCACTGTGATTTAACATGTTGCTCGTGTAAGGGATATATATATATATATAGATGTTCAGGTTCTTTACTAATTAATTAACAAATTAACAAATTAACAAATGTTAACTGCAATAGTGTAGAAAATTTGGGTAATCTGAATTAATGTATATTAATGATTGGTCCGTTTGTTCTCGAATAAAACAAATAACAGTTTTTGTTAAAATATGTCTTTATTTCATTACTTCTTAATTTCTTAATTTCTTTATTTCTTCATTTCTTCATTTCTTCATTTCTTCATTTCTTCATTTCTTCATTTCTTCATTTCTTCATTTCTTCATTTCTTCATTTCTTCATTTCTTCATTTCTTCATTTCTTCATTTCTTCATTTCTTCATTTCTTTATTTCTTTATTTCTTTATTTCTTTATTTCTTTATTTCTTTATTTCTTTATTTCTTTATTTCTTTATTTCTTTATTTCTTAATTTCTTTATTTCTTTATTTCTTTATTTCTTTATTTCTTTATTTCTTTATTTCTTTATTTCTTTATTTCTTTATTTCTTTATTTCTTTATTTCTTTATTTCTTTATTTCTTTATTTCTTAATTTCTTAATTTCTTAATTTCTTAATTTCTTCATTTCTTTATTTCTTTATTTCTTTATTTCTTTATTTCTTTATTTCTTTATTTCTTTATTTCTTTATTTCTTTATTTCTTTATTTCTTTATTTCTTTATTTCTTTATTTCTTTATTTCTTTATTTCTTTATTTCTTTATTTCTTTATTTCTTTATTTCTTTATTTCTTCATTTCTTTATTTCTTTATTTCTTTATTTCTTTATTTCTTTATTTCTTTATTTCTTTATTTCTTTATTTCTTTATTTCTTTATTTCTTTATTTCTTTATTTCTTTATTTCTTTATTTCTTTATTTCTTTATTTCTTTATTTCTTTATTTCTTTATTTCTTTATTTCTTTATTTCTTTATTTCTTTATTTCTTTATTTCTTTATTTCTTTATTTCTTTATTTCTTTATTTCTTTATTTCTTTATTTCTTTATTTCTTTATTTCTTTATTTCTTTATTTCTTTATTTCTTTATTTCTTTATTTCTTTATTTCTTTATTTCTTTATTTCTTTATTTCTTTATTTCTTTATTTCTTTATTTCTTTATTTCTTTATTTCTTTATTTCTTTATTTCTTTATTTCTTTATTTCTTTATTTCTTTATTTCTTTATTTCTTTATTTCTTTATTTCTTTATTTCTTTATTTCTTTATTTCTTTATTTCTTTATTTCTTTATTTCTTTATTTCTTTATTTCTTTATTTCTTTATTTCTTTATTTCTTTATTTCTTTATTTCTTTATTTCTTTATTTCTTTATTTCTTTATTTCTTTATTTCTTTATTTCTTTATTTCTTTATTTCTTTATTTCTTTATTTCTTTATTTCTTTATTTCTTTATTTCTTTATTTCTTTATTTCTTTATTTCTTTATTTCTTTATTTCTTTATTTCTTTATTTCTTTATTTCTTTATTTCTTTATTTCTTTATTTCTTTATTTCTTTATTTCTTTATTTCTTTATTTCTTTATTTCTTTATTTCTTTATTTCTTTATTTCTTTATTTCTTTATTTCTTTATTTCTTTATTTCTTTATTTCTTTATTTCTTTATTTCTTTATTTCTTTATTTCTTTATTTCTTTATTTCTTTATTTCTTTATTTCTTTATTTCTTTATTTCTTTATTTCTTTATTTATTTATTTCTTTATTTCTTTATTTCTTTATTTCTTTATTTCTTTATTTCTTTATTTCTTTATTTCTTTATTTCTTTATTTCTTTATTTCTTTATTTCTTTATTTCTTTATTTCTTTATTTCTTTATTTTTTTATTTCTTTATTTTTTTATTTCTTTATTTCTTTATTTCTTTATTTCTTTATTTCTTTATTTCTTTATTTCTTTATTTCTTTATTTCTTTATTTCTTTATTTCTTTATTTCTTTATTTCTTTATTTCTTTATTTCTTTATTTCTTTATTTCTTTATTTCTTTATTTCTTTATTTCTTTATTTCTTTATTTCTTTATTTCTTTATTTCTTTATTTCTTTATTTCTTTATTTCTTTATTTCTTTATTTCTTTATTTCTTTATTTCTTTATTTCTTTATTTCTTTATTTCTTTATTTCTTTATTTGTTTATTTGTTTATTTGTTTATTTATTTATTTCTTTATTTCTTTATTTCTTTATTTCTTTATTTCTTTATTTCTTTATTTGTTTATTTCTTTATTTCTTTATTTCTCTATTTTTTTATTTCTATAATTCTTCAAATTTACCACATAATCATAAATATATAAAATAAACTGCAACTTCCTACGTATGCGATTTTATGAAAGTGATTTTGGTTTGACCTTAATTGGTATATAATTTATTTTACCAAAGTTATTTCATTTTCTTTCTATGAACGAAGTGCACAACTGGCGCAAAATATTTAATGAAATGCACCGAACATTTTTTTTTTTATGTCGACAAAATTCAACTTAATGTGCATTAAAAAACTTACTGCATTAAATGAAAAACGCAATGAATAGATTTGAGTTTTAAATATGTTTTTTGTTGAAAATTATTAAAACAGATTTATTAAACATTAAAATGTTGAGTAAAAGAGAAATAAAAAATGTATTTAGTTGGCAACTTTGCACAATTTTCAATTTGAACAATTCATGGCGAAAAGTTAGACATAGTTATATGGAGTTTAGTCTGTGAATAATTTCAATGCTTTTTTTCATATTAAAAATAATAAATTTATTATATTTTAAACAAAAATGAATTTTCACATTTATGTGAATTTCAAAATAAATATTTTAATATATAGATTTGAATTTATACATGCTACAACTACAACTTTTACTTTCTGATTACATGGTTTAAATTCATAAAACTCGATCGGAAAATTTCAAGTACGAAAAATTATAAAAAAAATATATGAGAGAAATAAATTTTGTTAAAGTCAAGTGTTTAGACCTATTCATGCTAAAAAAAACTATAAATCAAGTTTTTTTTCTTTGTGGAGTTACCTACTTTCAGATCACAAACCAAACCACAAATTGGCACCAAGATGCTAAATAGTTAAATATTTTCTTTCTTTTCTTATATTTCCTGCGTAAATTATGTGCGTTAATTTATTTCATGACAGGCCACATTGCCAACTTCAATCAGTTGACGTCAGCAAGAAGGTTATGAAATTTAATTACCTTGCAAATATTGAATTTTATGTGAAGACTACGCCGCGCACTGTTGTGCAAAATGTTGGTTATTCTGTTATTGATGTTGACTTAATTAGTTAAGTTTCTCTGTCAAGCGTGTTTGAAACATGAAATTAATTGCAAAAATGCATTGAATTCTTTGGAACTTAGTACTTAAGTAAAGTCAAACTATATTTTTGATGTAATACAAAGTTTTGTAAGTACTGTGTCAAGACAATCAGCGACTGTTAAACTAAAATGCGTTAATTTAAAAAAAAAATGTTCTTAAGATTTTTATATTCGATATACATATATAAAAAAAGCCAACAATTAAAAAAAAAAACATTTATTTTTGTTCTGTTATTTCCACACAGCTGCAGGCGGTACTTGTTATTGCATGAAATAATTTAACTCAAACATAAAAAGTACTAAGATTTGTCAATGACAATAGTTGCCACCTCAGGCAGTGCACTTTTGGCAAATTGTATAACAATTATTTTTAACAAAAGAGATAAGCTTTAAAATACAACCAATTTCTAAATAATAAAAAATAAGAAAAAAATAAATTCTCTACGATATTCCAATTAATTTAGTAATTGTAGCCTGGGGATTTCTGCAAAACATTTAGCTGTTAAGCCAAAAGACTTTTATAAAATATACCACTGTTTTTTATTCACTATGTGGCACTTTATAAGATTTTAATTTTTCGCCGAAGGCTTTTGTGAAATATATATAGAACTTATAGAGGACTATAATCCCTATGTACACCGTTCTCGATAATGCGAGTTTGAAAAGGAACTCATTAACGGAAGGAGAACATTTTGTACGGGAAAAAATTTGCACTGAGTAGAATTGGCTTGTGAAAAATTATCTCGAAAAAATTGTCTAATGGAAGAATTTTTCAAAATCTAAAATTTTAATATGAAAAAGTACAAATTTAATAGATACATCATGCACTCAAAAACAAAATACTATATAAATAATAAGTTTTTTACTATTAAAAATAGTCAATAGGATAAATTATTATTTTAATCGAAAATACAATTAAATACTAGAATATATCATGCCATTGCCATTGAGTTTAAATGAAAATATTTATTTTTTGTATACTATTAAACAATAATTGTACTGTTGACCAATTTTAATGAGATTTGAGGAATTTTTTTCTGGGTATATGTCTTTTAAAAATTAATAATATGTGATATATTTTCCGGAATATGAAATATTTAAATTAGAAAAGTGAATTATTGTTATGAGAATATATTAATTAACATAGAATTAATTAATTAAAATTATTAATTTAACATAGAAAATATATCAATAATATTCTCTTATAAAATTACACAAGTAAAAATTAAAACACAACTGAACACAACTTTAAGAACATCATATTGACATGAAAACCATTAAACATTAATTCAATGAATAAAATCTTTCATATGATAAATCTGGTTGTTGGTAAAAAAAATCATAATATTGGTGAATATATTCTGATATTGAACATTTTTCTGCGTATTCGCAGGCACACTTTAGACCGCAAGGTAAATTTAATTTATTTCTGTGCGGACAGTTAGGCAAACCTCTGGTTTGGTTTTTCCTTATATTGTCGAATTTAGCAACTTAGCTGGAATCTAGCGTTGATATGTAAATTACAAATTAAGTTTCTGCATACCGAAGGATAAAGTTTGTGAGGTGTTAAAATGTTGAGGTGAGTTTATTTTTTTTGTATAATACCAAACCTTAAATTTTGTTTGCTACCACAAAACATGTAAAATTTACAAAAAATATTATAACTTACCTCATTAGGAGGTTCTTAAAATGTGCTAAACCTTTGCCAATTTGTTGCCTAATTAACATGTAGTTATGCAGTAAACTTGCACAACATGACGTCTGAAAAATACTACTAAAGTTGAGACTAGAAAATAATCCAAACTTTTAGAGTCACGTTTAAAGCAGGCACCATTTCGTAGACTCTAATGTGGATATCATGCATAAAACGTGTAGTATATGCGGTTGTTGAGGGTGGTGAGTATTGTAATTCTATAACTGTTGTTTGTTAAACACAATTGTACAAGAGCCACCAAAACTGAAACAAGAAATGTGGTTCATTCACGCAAATATATATTTTATACAACACTTTATGTGTCTGTAAGAACAATTTTTATGGTTGAGGCAATAACTAATATTATTGACTTTCATTCGCATGCTTGATTCAATAGCATTTTTGAAACAATCATTCGAATTGTTATAAAAACAAAAGCTTCATTTGCATAGTTGATAATAATTTCTTCATATTGTTATCATGGAATTAAAAAATATATTTCAATTCTGTTCATAAATATATAAAATGAAATCTATATTCTGAAATTCTAATATGATTATTGTAATCTTAAATCTTCGTATGACACATGTGTGACACAATAATAAAATCATAAGTATAGTCGACAGCACCATTTGCATTGTTGCCAAATCTAGCACGACACTTGTTATTTTGACATTCAAAATTATTTGAATTTATGTTACTAAATATAAAAACTAAAATCTCAGGACATTATATGATGATCATAATCAATTGAATTGTTGACAAAATCATAGGCATAGTTGACGGCTTCATTTGAATAGTTGGCACAATCATTCGCTTAGTTGTTAAAATCATTCAGGGCTATTATTGTTATTATGGATTTCTAAATATTTTCCCCAATAAAAATAAAACTTATAAATAATAAAAAAAAATAATAATGGAGACCGGGGCTAAGTGGACACTTTTTTTTCAATGCAAATTTTGATTACCCCCAGTAAACCAAGACTCGGAGCCTCCAGTTTATCGAACAATTCTCGAAGTGGCTTCGAGAAAAAAAATCGATCTCGTTATTATATCGAAACTAATTTTTAATGATTTTTGTATTCAATTGTTTAGAAGTTTTCTGAAATGTCTACGAGAAAAAAAAACATTGATCTCGTTGTTATGTCGAAACTAATTTTTAAAGATTTTCGCATTCAGTTGTAGCACCTTTCAGGTACATGCCTGCTTTCGTCTGCTGTATCCGAACAGTTGGAACACCCTTTTGCGTTTAAGTAATGTCATTTTCCGCAAGAATTAGGTCAATTTCATTATTATAAAAGCAACGATTTTCGTTTTTTTGTTAATAAATGTTAGAACTCATGATTGCGACTCGTTCCCGATTTTAAAAATAAAGTCACCAGGTGTCCAGTGACCTTTTCTTTATGGCTGTATTTAATTTTGTTACAAATAAATAGAGTGAACATTATTTTTTTATATTTTTATGTTAATTTCACTTTATTTCATTAAAAATAAATGTATGAAAATAGTGAGCTTTGAATTTTCATTTTTTATATATTTTTGTTTTTGATGTCAGAAATATTTTCGTTCAGAAATAAAAAAAAAATGTAAACACATGCTGAGTTCGTAGACTCATTTTCGAAAACTATTTTGTTAAAATTGAAATTGAATACAAAAATAATTTACGACAAATTTATATAGAGTACCCAGTAGGAGCAACTGACAGAAAATAAAATGCAATGGAAAATGATAATGGTTAATAATTGAAATACGAAATTAAATTCAATAGATAAAAATATATTAATGCGATGGTGCTGACCATGATGCGAAGGACATTTAAAATAGAGATAGGTAAAGAAATTTTTTTGATTTTTTCTATTTTATTGTCATTGCGGATGACATATATAGACGCTTTTATTTAAACCAATCAGAAAGCCCTATTCTGTCGTCAAGAGCTTCTAGAACGCTTCGATTCTGAAATAATTCTCGTAACGAGAAACCTTCATTTTCTCGGTTCGATATCGGCCGACCGTTTTGGTATGAATTTTCCTATATTATCATTGCGAGAAATCGGAAAAATTCTTCGACATTTCGCAACATTTTCGTTGCGATATCGAAACAGTTTGGTATACTGGGCCATATCAATGACATACGACAAAAATAATAATACAGTTGGATAAATTGATTCATTAGCTAAAAATGTTCCATAAACTGTAAAGATCTACAATATTTAGTTTCCACGAAACAATTGCAAATGCGACACAACCTCAAACCTGCATCTGAAAATAGGCTGGGGTAAAGTCAACACCAACCACTTTTTTCGCGAATGCACATTTTTGGTGATATCTTTCATTTTGATTGAATTATATATCCCAAGATAAAACAATTCGTGTTGTTTTATTCCGGTCCCGCGAAATTGTTTGACCATTATTCATATTATTCACATTTTATCTATTTTTTGCAATATATTCTTAAATCATGGTTAAATGACTGACAAGTCTCCTTATATTGTAAGAACGGACTATTTTGTAAAAATCATAGAACAAAAAGTTTCATAAATTGTATTTTCGCGGAATCTACTTTGACCAAACGCTTATGTGTTGACTTTACCCCACGAGACTTTGTCTAATATTATTGACAAAAAAATGCGAATTGAATGGAAAAATAAAATAAAAATCAACACGACATGATAAGTGAATCCCTTACTACATAAAACTCACAACAAAATATATAAATAATCAAAACTTTAATGGCAAGTACAAGTTTACTGCGTTATCAATATGTACCTTTTGGAGTCAAAAAACACATTTTATTACATAAAAACTGAAGTTCAAATACAAAATGGATTTCTCTTCTTTGGTAACAGTGGCACCTAATTTTACAAGTACAGTATCAATTTGAAGTTGATTTGACATCCCATTCGCGTTTTAAAGCAAATATCATAATTATTTAAAAAAAATAATGACACCTAAAATGTTATGGATTTTTGCAACTAAATTGCAGAAATTATAAAAAGTTTTTCAAAACCATTTAAAAAAATAAATCGCACGTGAGACACAATGTTTGCATATTTTACAATCATTAAAATTTTAATAGAATCATAAGCATAGTTGAAACAATCAATCGCTTAGTTGCAAAAACCATTCAGTACTCTTATTTTCAATGCGTAACTCACAATGACATGGATTGTTGCCACTACTATAAAAAGAATAATGATAACAAGATATTAGAAATCATAATACGATTATCATAATCACATAATCATTGACATTATGATACCAAAGTTATAACATAAATTTCGCCTTCAATAAAATTTTTTCTTACCGTGCGTCTAATGCAAACCATGGCCCATTTTAAGTAACATTCGTTGTACCCACTAAAAGTAGAATAACATACACGAATACAACTGTTGTTATTTTGAGCTAGAATTTCCATAGCAATTACTGTGCATTCTAAAGCAAAACAGCGGATGCGATTTCATGGAAACTTTACAATATTTCTATTTGCATTTGCATCTCTGACCACGTTGTAGTTGTTAGAATTGTACTATTGTTAAAATGTTGTATTTGTAATGGAAAGGAGTGGCACAAGAGTGGCACGTGGCTTGATAAAATCCAAATTGCATAGGTAGTTCGTTGGAAAAATTTAGTATTATTTTGCACTTTGTGAGCACGACTAGCAGTTACTTGGTTAAATTGTGAGGTATGTTTGATGTGTTTGTGTTCAAAAGCGGTTGGCGCTGGATCTATTTCAAAGTGTGTGTACCGCTTCTAATGAACTTCTAATTCAATTTGAAATTAAAATTAAACTATGTTTAACTTTTCATGTTTAACTTTTCATGCAATGCGTTGCATTCATATAGCGGTATTCAAATTTTGTTAGGAAGTCGGTATTTCGTTTCCAAAAATTCATAAGTGGTAATGTTTGAGTGGGTTTCCGAATTACACTTTGATGGCAGAATTTTATTAAAATACGTAGAATAAACAAATTAGATAGCTGGGTGTAAAGAGTTTTCAAATTATCAATTTAAACTCAAATATTATGTATGATTACCACCAGTAACTAAATTTCTAGACAATTCTGTAGAATTCTGTTTGTCGTAACTTTAGCGCAAAAGACTCCGTTCTGATTTTGAAAAATAAGAAATATAAGAAAAGGAATATGTTGAAAGGAATATGTACAATTCATGATTTTGGGAGTTGTCGATTATTTAATGTTATCCTGTTAATAATAAAGAACAAGAATTATAATCATCATCAAATTTCAATAAATAATTGATATTTATTTCACAAAAAAAAATATTTTCCGTTTTTTTTAGTTCAAAGTTGAACTTTCTTTAGAGTGATAGAATTAGATATATTCACGTTTAAAATATATATTTCAGGATTTATAATAAAATATATGTGTCAATATTTGTGTGTCCGTCTCATGTGTATGTTTCAAGATAACTTCAAAACAGCTGAACCGAATTGAATTAATTTTAACACAAAATGTATGTTGTACCTAAGCAGAGTATGGTATATTTGGTTCGGATTTGTGGACTGAGCATGGTACCTTCCAAAAAACCTTAATATTAGAAAAACCATAAAAATTAATGTTCTCTATTTGGATATCCATTTTAATATAATTTAGCTGAACGCTCTATATACATATATATCAATTTAAAGAAGCAATATGTCGATAGATATTACACTTCCCAATAAACTCACCCCACCGAAACTCACCACGCATAAACTCACCACACATAAATTCACCATACCGAAACCCACCACACCGATACTCACAACACCCGAACTTACCACACCTGAGCTCACCACACCTGAGCTCACCACACCTGAACTCACCACAACGAAAGTCACTACATGAAAGTTCACCCTACTAAAACGCAAAAACTTACCACTGCAGTAAAAAATAATTTAAATGTGATACTTAAATAAAAATTTACAAATATGGCTCGAGAAATAATTATTCGGCGAAAATTATTTTTGATGATTTTTTTTTGCATTTATAAAGCACTGGTCTCTGCTATAAAATATACATTCGGATTTTTGAATATCGGTAATTTAATATTTAAACAATATAGTATTTTTCATATTCTCCTACTTTTCTTTTAAATTAAATGAAAAAAATGTTCATACATGTTTTCTAGAAACTGAGTAATTTAAGAATTTACAGTTTACCGCGTTTTCCTGCTAAAGTATTCTATATCTATTTTTGTTGCTCCTTTGCACGTCGATAGCACAATATTTCCTTCATCTAAATGACCCCATACCCATCAATGTTCTGTTTTCAGTGCAGCCTAGACAATTGAATTTATGATTGGAGCAAGTATTTATTGCGACAATAGAGAAATTAAAGATAAAAATTGTACACACAGATGTTATTCAATAAAGTTCTCAAAAATAAATGTTTTACGTTAAACTATTTCATGAAATTTTCACAGCTTTTTCTGTATACATTTGAAGTATCTGGATTTAATTTTTTTGAAAAATTTAACAAAAGGTAAACATTACAAGACTACTACAAACAATAAATAATTCGATAATATTTTGGTTTTTTACTAAATCAAAATCGCTGTCAGCTGCAGGTCTTTTGTATGCATTATCTTTAAAAGAGAAATATATTCATTCTGCACAATATAATTTTTAATAACTATAAAACTTTAAAGCTAGTTAAAACTTTTACAAAATTAATACAAACAAAAAAAAAAATAGAATAATATAAATTCCTTTCGTTAAAGACCAAAACTTAATTAAAACATAAACTTAACACATTCTTTAATATTAGACTTATTTAATTAAAGTCATAAAAAGGATATAGTATCGAAACAACAGCACCTGTCAAAAGACAACACTTACATTCAGGGTTTAAAGGGTTTTATAATGTTTAAGTAGTTTACTAGATATTAGAATTCATTATACGAAATTCTTTAAAGCAATACAAAGAACTGCAAAAGTGTTGTGCAACATTTAAGTAGTGTTGTCTATAATCTTTGTTTGTTATTTTCAGAGGTGAGACGTTAAAGAAATGAAATTGTTATTGAAATGGCAGAAAATTATATAATCTGTTGAATAATTTCAGTGGCAGATTACGCTATTAGGATGACCCAATCTGAGCATACTGGTATTTTTACAATGTTGGCTTTGGACTAGGAAAAATTCAATAATCAGGTATCTATTGTAATTACATTTTTTATAAACCAATAATAATGACAAAAATAATTTTATTACAAAAATAATAATAATAATTATGGATTATTGAAAAAATGCAAAATTAAATTGTGGAATTTACGCTTTGGAATTTAAGCGCATTGCATTAGCCATGTAAAATATATAATTCATAATTAAGCATGTATAATAAAAACTAAGCGGCTTAAATTCTTCTTCTGACTACCATTCAATATTTTAAAACCACAAAACTAATATGAACATTAAAATTATGCAAACTAATTGAAATATTCGCATACTTCTGCATAAAATGCATGCTGTAAACATATTAGAAAAAACACACGAGTATTACGCAAACGACGAAGTTATGCCGACAATCAAATTGTTGTTAGTATATGTTTCCAACAAACACTATAAACTCATGTACTTAATTGAGAGTAAGTAAACAAATAAAATGAAAACTACGTAATTACTACAAGGGGGAAATGGAAATGCCTAAGCTTATTCTACTCTATATTTACCTGGCAACCAGAATGAATAAATAAATATACCAAAAAGGAAACATTCGGCGGAAATATAAGCCAGGGGTTTACTTAAAAAAAATATTACGTTGTAAACAGTAAAACTGTAAAAATATTCTGCAAGAAGCGAATATTCAAAAATTATGTAATATGCAACAGGAATTAAAATATAATGGTTTATTGTCTTGAATGTTAATTTCATATTACAAAACAAATCTGAATTTCATAAAATAATAAAAATTATTTGAAATTTTAAAAATAATGTAAATTTATTAAAAATTTGAAAATTGTTTATTTAAAACACTTAAAGAATTAAATTATAAGAGACACGAAAAAAATAATTTATTGTCATAATTATGTAATTGTTTTCCACAAATATAAACGATTATAAACATTTAAATAATGTTAGTTGCTACAAGTATAATATTGCCTCTAAACGAAAGTGTCAATCATTCAATTACTTTCAGTTTCAATCAATTATATAAACGTATTCTTAATATTTATGTAACTGATGGACATTTTTGAAGCATGCTATTGTTTATGGCGGATATTATATTTATTGCAACTAACATTACTTTTTCGTAAACAACCATTAATATAACTTTTTATAAATTGTGAAATTATTCTATAATTATCATAAAAACAATTATGTTTACTATTATTTAATTTCAATTAATTAACATAAATTTTCAATTCAGTAATTAATTGTTATAATCATCTACATGTAGTAGAAATGCTTGTATCAATACATTAATAATATTATATTTATTATTATCATTTGGAAAATAGATAACTATTGTCTCAGTAATTTTATAATGGAAAACTTTAACATATTATTTGTTGCACTTATTTCTGCAAATACATAGTTTATCACAAGAAATATTTGAATATATGGCTACTGACTCTTGTAATGTGTATTGTACATGCAGCTTACTAAAAAAACTTCTCACATAAATCCTTCCTAAAACTCTGGACAAATATTTGGTTTTTGAAAATGATGACACCAATGTTGCCGAATATTTATGTTGCTCTGGTGAGTAAGCTGAACGATGACTTTGAACGAAAAAGGAAAAAGTGTTATTTTCAACACAAATGTTTGCCGCATTTGTTACTCCTAAAAATTTAAATAATTTAATGCATTGCAAATAAATTAAAATTGTTTTTTTACTAAAAGGTTTATGGTATACGTATTTTATCAGGAAAATGCTACGATTTCTTAGTGTTTATAAAATTTTATATTATATTTCTTATAAACTTAATTATATAAAATTTCATTAACTCTAATTTTAATATAAATACCAATAAGTTAAAATAATATCCGAAGTAGTTCATAAACAAAAAAGGCATTAATTAATACGATTTATGCACTATAAAATATTTTTCTATTGCGTGTATATATAAACATGTATAAAATCATCCTAATACGTTGTAATGGACATGAGTTGGTCTATTTCGAATATAAAATTCATATTTATAAAATGAAATGTTGTAAATTTAAAAACATTATGTAGTTGTTTTTATGTACTTATTTTCATCACTACCCAGGTCCGATTAACCATGTCCGTCTGTCTGTCTTGCTGTCTGACCGGATACAAGATAACTTGAAAAATAATAGTCAGAATGCATTGAAATTTGGTAGCAATACGTTTTAGCAAAAAATGAGTTTGGATTTGAGCAAAATCGATCAACGGACACGCCCACCTTCCATACAACTCACTTATATATTACTACTTAGGAACGAATAACTCGAAAAGTATTACATATATATTTATAAAATTTAAAACATATTTTTAGAATTCGCTTAAAAATATATGCTGCAAATGTTTGATTTTTGTATAAGGGTTTTCGATGTCCCGACCGGAACCAAAAAGATACATTTATTACCATAGTAAACTGAACTTTTTTTTTAAAGAGTTAAATCCACTGCTTTGAAAGTAGAATCGGCATTTCCAAAAATGTAAACATAATTTTCTAAATGATTCTAGAAAATTTGTAACAGATAATTGAAATCTGTCCCGTCCGGAACTTTGAGTACCAAAAATGTAGAACTACAGTATAAAAAATATCAAAAAAAAAATTTAGAATAAAAATGGTACTGATAATTTCCATATCTGTGATTTATTTTGAAAAAACTATAATATTTAGGAACTGTGTAAATATTCAAAGAAAGCACATGATTTGAACTATTAAAATTTAAAAAAAAAAATCATTATTACGCAAAATTCGCTAACTTTTTGGCATTTCCATATGAACCTCGACATGCACTTCCTTTTTTGTCCCGTCCGGAACTCCCACTATTTTATTTATATCTTTTGATCTACCATATATAATTCTCTATTTTTTTGTAGATAATTAGTACTATTTAAATACTACATGCACCAAAAAAATCAAGTAAATTCATCAATTTTCCTTGGAGATGTTAAAGTTTTAGGCGAATGTCCCGTCCGGAACCCCAGGAAATGCCCATATGATGTTCTCATGGACAGCATTTATTGTGTTTTACATTCTTCTACATGATGTCCTTTGAAGGTCAATAAAAAGTACCATGATCTTTGGTAATATTTTTAGTTTCAACTTTCAAAAATACAATTTTTTAATTAAAATTATAACAATTTTTTTAATTGTTTTTATTTTGGTAAGTGATTTTTTCAAAATTAATAATGGTGCGAGTTTCCGCATATTAAACGGGAATTCGCACAGGTTCAGATTTTTCTAAATTAGTGCGAGTTTCCGTACATTAAACTGTTGCGAGTTTCCACTCATATATGGCCAGTTTTTCAGTGCTAGTTGAACTTTGTTTGTGGTTTAAACTTCGTTTAAAATCAAAATCGATTTTTTCTGTGAACTTCAAACGTCGTTTAAACTTAGTTTAAACGACCGATGCTGATGGTTTAAACTACGTTTAAACTTTCAAAGTTTTTGACTTGAAATTTTTGCACAACACTTTTCACTATTTTCAGTCGCTGCGCTGTTTCACAAATTATTAATAATTTTTGTAATTTTGCACACTATGCATTTAAAAAAACTCTCACGTGCACTTTAGTTGCTCGATCTCTTGTTTAAATTTAAAATTACATTAATTTTATTTTTCTGAAACAATTTTTTTATTTATTAAATTTTGATTGACATTTATCAGAAGTCAAAATCGAGAGAATTATTTGTCATTTGCCTGTGGTGCCATATGTATTGTCTTGGTCTGTGTTCATTTTAAACTATCACTGAAAAATTGCTAACAAAATTAAACGACGTTTAATTTAAAGAGAAGATTAATTAAACGGAGTTTAAACTACGTTTAAACGAGCACTGAAAAACTGGCCCATAGTAGAATAAATATTTTATATTTTAACATTGGCAAATTTTTGGAAAAATAATTGTGCTGGTAAATAAGTTGTTGAGGTAAGCAACCATTTTTACATAATATGTTGCTCTGAATAATTATTTTTTTATCTACGGCCGATAGAAATAATTGCCTAATCAATGCATATTTTTTATTGTTATTGCTAGACAAATAAGACTAACAAAAGTAATTTTTAAAGAAAAGCACTAAATGATAAATGTGAAATCATTGTCAGTCAATCAAAAGGTCTGTGTCTGTCAGTTCGTTCCTACATCACGCCTAAACCGCTAAAGCGATTTGACTGAAATTTTACACGAGGGTTTCCATTGAGTTCGGAGGGCGATATATGTGATAAAAGAACGGAATTGGACTACGAGGCATATGGTACCTCAAATACAACCCAAGTGAAATAAGTAGGTACATATACCAGCTACGAACATAAAACAAAAAAACTAAAACTAAAAATATTACAAAAGCAAAAAAAAAACACAAACAAAAGACAGAACGAATACCAAAGAAAAATTAAAAAAACAAACGCCGAAACATTAAACAAGCCTTACCAATAACTCGAATCAGAAGCAATAACTAATGCAAAAACAAAAAAGTTAATTTATGTAAGCAGTTATTTTTTGCTTTTAATAAAATTTGAACCGATTTGAAAGAAAACGCAAATTGTATTTTTATAAAATTTACAATGATTTTATTTTTTTTATTTCTACAGTGCTTTCTACAGCCTTGCTACAGTTAATAAAATAAAAAGGTAAAAAATAAAAAGTAAAAACAAAAACACAAAGTTAAAATACAAAAAACAACTAAACCAAAAAACAAATCAAAAGCAAAAAAACAATAATAAAATCAAAATAAATCAAAAGTAAAAACAAAAAGACAAACATAAACGTAAAAATAAAATCAAGTACACAATTAACAAAAAAAACATACACAATAAATGTTAAAAACAAAAAAGTAAAAAACAATATCAAAAACCAGTCAAACCCAAAACAAAGCAGAAGTACAAAAATAATAAAGCGGAAACAATAACACAAACTCAAAATTAAATGCAAATAAAAAAACAAAATAGAAAATAGAAAAAATACAATCAAAAGCAACAAAAGAAACCTATTTTAAAAACAATGCTTTTCAGAGAAATTTTGAATTTCAATTGAACATTTTAATGTTTAGTCAAAAAATGAATTTAAGTGAAAAATTTAATTTTTAGTAATAAATCGAAATTTTTAGTGGACAAAATTATTTTTGGAAAATTCAGTATTTTTTAGAGAAAAATTGAAATTTTAGTGAAAAACTAAATGCTAGTGAAAAAATTGATTTCTAGTAAACATTGTTTTTAGTGAATAATGGAATTTTTAGTGAAAATTTAGTATATAGTGAAAATTGATTTTTTTTAAGGTTAATATTTAAATTTTAAGTGGAAATTTGAATTTTAGCGATCTCTTTTTAATATTTCTATATTATATAACCCCTCAACAATATAGATTTCTTTACTTATATTCGCCGCATCTAACTTCCAACAACTGCACTGCATGTAGTTTCTCTCAACACCACTATCTTTGTGCCGTTACTAAAGTTGTTAAGTGTTGCCAATACAACTAAAATCACTTCACGCTAATCCCAGTGCATTTGAATCTAATAGAGCTGAAGAAGCTGAGAAACCAAATAGTCAAAATTGGCTGCAAACTTTTATAGGTAGAGATTTAAAAATAAAAAATAAAAATACTTTTACTATTATTTCATGCACACTAACCATATAGCAGCTTCCTATTACAGGAGTTTCTTTTGCGTTGTAGTTTTATTTGTAACGTTACAACTTTTGGAATATTCGATTTTCTCATTTTTTTCGTAGTTAGATTTGTTTCGATTGTATTTGGTTCGAATTTCACTGAACACTGCTCAGGCTCTTTGTGCGCGGGAATTAAATGGTGCAAATAATTAGATTTTAAATTTATGGCAAACGATTTACTATTCTTATGGATTTTGTTTTGATAATGTTCACTTGTTCAAATTGGTAAATAGTCTGGGTCTGTCTGTATGAAGTTTATTTATACGAACAGTTTTGAAAAAAATCTCAGAAAAATAATATATTTTATGATGTTATACAATATTCAATTCAACATTTATGTATTACATAAGAGAAAACAGTAATAGTTACAAAATTATATTGTTGAAACCTAGTTGAAAATTATACTATTAGAGAAATTAAGACCAGGTCCAGTTACTGTGTGTATGGAATTTGTCAAGGTAAAAATACCGTTATCCGTCCCCGATGCCGACTCTACACCGGAAAAATTAATGTAGTAAAAGTTACTACATTTAACAAAATCCAAGCAGATGCCAAGCAGATGCCAATCTGAACGAATCAGAACAGAATATAAGACAGACAATTTATTTGGGAGAATAAATATTTTTTCCTTTACAATATGCGGTAAAAATTAATATAAATGTAGTAATATTTTTACAGTTATCTACATATTTTAGAACTTGAGAAGAAATGTAGGTATTTTAAATAGAAACGTAGTCAAATTTTATACAAAATGCAGTGTACTTAAGTCTGAACTACTTATCTTTTAAATTTTCACCCAATTTGTATTGGTTTACAATTCAATATTAAATCGTTAAAAATAGTTTGTTCTCAAACCCATTTAGCACATACTTGAATCATGTACCAAGTATTTATGAATATATTTATGACGCGGTTTTTTTTAATCAATTTCTTGAAAAATATTAAAATTCATATATACGTCGAAAAAATTTTTATTATTTTATCTTATTAATAAATAATATGAACAGTATTTCTATGAACGCTCTTTATATTCTTACATATTTCCTAAAAAAACATTTTTATGAACTTTAAAAATATTTCACCTATTAGTAAGATTAAGTATCAGCAAGTGAGTATAAAAGTTGCCGCAATATTATAAATCAAATCAATTCTGGTGACTTAATGTCCAACACATTAATCAGGTGCATTTTTGGTTAACAAATAAAACCTTTTCATTTTATGTCCTTCGAAAACAACATTCCAAAATTTGCAGATGTTGTACCATTTGGTTGGTGCCACTACAAAAGTTGCCTTTTTAAATAAATTAATGAAGTGATAATTTGAGAACTCTTGTGTCACAACTGTAGTGTAGTTAATTTGCTTTCAGTTAGAATTTATTTCGCTTTCACTTGAATCCCGTATTTTGCCATTACAGTGTTGCCAACAAGAAAGTGTTATAATATAACTTGAGTTAAACTTATGCCGACTTTTTAAAGTTTTGCAAACTTGTAATTTTTAAGCTGCCAAAAAGGAACCTCATTAAAAGTTCATACCAAATGTAAGCGTGTGTGTGTTTTTCTTATAAGATATACTCTTTGCAAAACTTAATGAAATTATAATTAACTTGCAATTACATTAAAGGGTATAACACAATTTTTGTGTTAATGTGAATTAATTATGCTAGCATGTAATTAACTTGATGTGAGTAAATGTGTGATTAGATTTAATAGTATGTTAAATAAAATATATGATTACGGAGTATGAGTGAATATTTATTAAGTGTTTCAAAAAACTGAATAATTATAGCAATATAAATTGTTTTAACATTTTAAACGACTGAAAATTTATGATTTTTGTGAGAATTTAAGATTAAACGCATGAGGTTTGTATCATTATTTTAAATTGATTCTATTAATTACGACTTTTTCAATATGTTATCATGAAAATAAGGCATTGAATAAATTCAACTCCAGGTTTAGATTGTCTATAGTTATGCTCCTTTTTCTAATTGTCATAAATTTGTATCTCATTTACAATTTGTAATATTTTTAATTTATTTTCCAGTTACGTAGTTTGACTGATGACTACTAATTGCTTCCTAACAACGTTGAATATCTATGCAAATTTATAAAAAAAAATAGCCATCACCGGTTTACTTTGTGTGCAACCCCTGTGCTTAATTTAGGGATATCTTATATATTTTTTTTGTTTAATTTGTGTCCTTAAAATTCATGTAATTCGTTAAAAACTAGGGTGAAAACCAATTAAGAATTTAAAAAGCTTTTGCAAAATGTTGGTGTGATTCGACAATATTATGAGACACTTCGGTTTGAGTATCTTCTGACTCTGTGGTGCTCACTTCACAAATGCGCGTTCAAGTCGTCGTTGTTTGTAATGCCAGGAGTTGTGGCAATATCTCAAGTCATATCCACTTGTTAGCATTCAACCATTTCTAAGCTCTATTTGTGTACTCAAAGCCACTTAATTTGCTGACTGCAAACAATATATAAACCACAAAAGACTTTTGTGATATATGATGAATATTATGTAACTGACAAATAATTCGAAAAAAAATTGAGTATAAAATTTAATGCAATAAATTAGTTGTACACCGAGAATAGTAATATTTTATACATTTTTGTGTTTTTTTCCGAAAAAATTCATTTAGATTTATATTCATTTGTCATGCTTTTACAACACAATGTACTCCAAAGTTTTTTTTTTCTACATATTGTAGAAAGTATTTTATGTTATTGTTTTCTGTAAATTTTATTATTATTTTTTTTGTTTTCGTTTATACACGCAGTGGACGATACCGTGATAAAGTGCAAACGAAACGCATACAAAATCATACAATTAAAAAAAAATGTTATTTGCTTTAAAACAAATGCAAAATGCACTAAAAAATAAAAGCACTTGTAATATTTTGTCTACGTTTTTAATATATTTATATAAATACGGAATATGATAAAAATAAATGCATATGTTCTAATGTTTTTAATGATGATAAATAAATACAGAATACAGTAAACATAAATATAGTAGTAGTTATTGCTCTGCATATGTCTGGGCTTTTAAATAAATATGTGAAAAAGCACAAACGAAACCCATGCAAATCCATGCAACTAAAAGAAAGGCATTATTGGCTTTAAAAAATGTAAAATGCATTAAAAATAACTGAAGTTGTAGTATTTTATACATTTTATACATTTCATACATTTTATACATTTTATACATTTTATACATTTTATACATTTTATACATTTTATACATTTTATACATTTTATACATTTTATACATTTTATACATTTTATACATTTTATACATTTTATACATTTTATACATTTTATACATTTTATACATTTTATACATTTTATACATTTTATACATTTTATACATTTTATACATTTTATACATTTTATACATTTTATACATTTTATACATTTTATACATTTTATACATTTTATACATTTTATACATTTTATACATTTTATACATTTTATACATTTTATACATTTTATACATTTTATACATTTTATACATTTTATACATTTTATACATTTTATACATTTTATACATTTTATACATTTTATACATTTTATACATTTTATACATTTTATACATTTTATACATTTTATACATTTTATACATTTTATACATTTTATACATTTTATACATTTTATACATTTTATACATTTTATACATTTTATACATTTTATACATTTTATACATTTTATACATTTTATACATTTTATACATTTTATACATTTTATACATTTTATACATTTTATACATTTTATACATTTTATACATTTTATACATTTTATACATTTTATACATTTTATACATTTTATACATTTTATACATTTTATACATTTTATACATTTTATACATTTTATACATTTTATACATTTTATACATTTTATACATTTTATACATTTTATACATTTTATACATTTTATACATTTTATACATTTTATACATTTTATACATTTTATACATTTTATACATTTTATACATTTTATACATTTTATACATTTTATAAATTTTATACATTTTATACATTTTATACATTTTATACATTTTATACATTTTATACATTTTATACATTTTATACATTTTATACATTTTATACATTTTATACATTTTATACATTTTATACATTTTATACATTTTATACATTTTATACATTTTATACATTTTATACATTTTATACATTTTATACATTTTATACATTTTATACATTTTATACATTTTATACATTTTATACATTTTATACATTTTATACATTTTATACATTTTATACATTTTATACATTTTATACATTTTATACATTTTATACATTTTATACATTTTATACATTTTATACATTTTATACATTTTATACATTTTATACATTTGATACATTTTTAATAAAGTTAAAAAAAAAAGGAATGTAGTAAACATAGGTGTATTTTTTCTACATATATTGTAGACTTAAATAAATACAAAATGTAGTAAAATGTTGTACTAAGTAAATTTAAATTTTAGAAGTATGAAATATTTATTTAAACCAAGTTCAATATCGTTTCTTGCAAATATATGTACAAAGAATATTCAACACGATTTAATAAAACAAAAATACACAATTTTTTTTTCAATTAATCATTATTTCAAATACCTAAAGTTTTTTATTTTACTCTGGCATAATATAAAATGTCTACCATGTCAGCCAGATTATCAACTGTAATAATTTTCATTCTGTTTGCTCATTAGCAGTTGCTAAAAGGTTTTCGAATTAAATTACAAGACAAAATCTTGAATATTAAGTGAATGGCATATGATGTCTCCCTGAAATGTTGGCAACTCGCATAATGTTGTTTATATAATTAATTTAGTGCCTTGGGAGTAATAAATATATTTAGTACCATTTTACGTAACACATAATTTAATTTAAACAGAAATTTGAGAAAAGTATAAAATTTATTGAACACTCTTATTTCAAAATTGAAGATATAATTTGAAATTTTAGTTTTCAAGATTCCTTTTAGATCAATAAATTAAAAAAAAAGTCTCTATTTATTTAAAGCATTTTATACTAAAACATTCTATTATTTTTGCCATGGATATCCCATACATCAATTTCATATAATAATTTAAATAAAACTGTTGTAATAGGTCATCTTTTAAAAATGAGAACCGAGTTATGAAAAGTGACTGAAAAGTGCCCTACCATTTCGATATAAATTTTCTTAAAAACATTATGTAATTTTTTTATCTATTGAGTACGCAATCAAAGTCAGCACCCCCGAATTATATAGAATTGATATACGGCATGTCCATTGCAAACAAATTTTCACGTTTTTAAGTAGTGTATTCAAGATTACAAAATTACATTATAGAGATGATTGATAAAATGATACAATTTATTAATTACTAAATGCTTCATAATCTATTTCAAATCATATAAGTGTTTAAGTTACAAGTTTTAGAATAAATTTTGGTAAGGAGAATTTAATTTATTTCATTTAATCTCCAATGTTTAAAGGCAAAATAGAATATTTAATAAACATTATATATATTTATTATTACAAATATTTAGAATATTGTACAGCATTTAAAATTATTTTTTCAAAGTCTTCCCAAAAACATAAGTTTATAATAAAATAACCAATAAAATGTAAAATAGTTTATTATTAATTGCCTTGCAGACGTAATACAATTATTGTGTATATTTTCCTGTAATATTGTTGTGATTTTAATTATTTTGATCATTAATCATTTTTAAACAATGTCTGTAAAACTTTTTTGTAGTCTATTGATTTATGTGTTTGTTGATTTATGTGTTGGTTGGAGCTGATGGTGCTAATGTGTCATCACTATAAACTACAACTGGTAAAAATGTAATTAAACTTATCTGTGAAAATTCAGCTTAAAAACAAAAACAAACTTTAAAAAATAGGTTCTATAAAAATTCGTAAAATTTAAGTATTAGGCAATTGATGGCAGAAATGTAGTTACGAAATATTTTTAAATTCAAACAAAATCGTAGTTTTGTCGCACACCGACAAAATACTGTAAGAAAAAGAAAGAAAAAAAATCTTTAAACTAAATAAATATGGGAATTTCTACCGAAAAGTCAACTTTTTGTCTTACAACGTATTTGATTTACGTCCAAATGAAAATTAATTTGTTTTTACTACATTGATGTAGTTGTTTTTGTATAAATAATAAAATTTATTGCATTTCTATACACAAATTTACTACATTTGGATAGACATTTACTGATTTTATTTATTTAAACGTTTAAATAAATGTAGATATATTACAATACATTCATTTATTTACTCTGTATTTTACTCTGTATTTATTTAAAAGCAAAAAAATATATATTTACAAAAAAATATTATATTAAAATAATTTTAAAATGCCAAAACCTTATGTATTTGGTTTTGGCATTTTAATAATATTTAATAATAATAATTTATATAATATTTAAAAACAAATTTCTAGTACATTATGTAGTAAAATTAAGTAAAATAAATAAATTTATTTCAAAATATTACAAAATTTGTAAAACTGCAATATTTAAAAAGAAAATAGGGTAAATTTTACAACATTAATTTTCTGTAAGTTTCTTAAATATTGCGGAGCCAGGAAACTTGTATATTTATTATTGTTTTTATCGGAAATATGCTTGAAATAATTGTAAAGTGTTTTACGTTCACTATTATTAACTATTATTTTATATAGTTACCAAATAACTTTCTGTTTTTCATTTAGCTTTATTGTAAAGGCTTTTGATGACATGTTCGCAGAGGGAACACCTAGGTGCTTTATGAATTATGTCTGCATTAATGACATCACGTAAATTCTAATACGTGACATTAAAATGTTCAGTGACAAATGCACGTACATCGGGCATGACATAGACAGTTAAGTAATCATTCAAAGATTAAAGGGTTGATATAAAATATTATAAAGTTGAAAAAATGGGGAGTTTTGAAATTTATTAGTTATAAAATTTTGTTTTTTGAGCATTTTAGAGGAAGTAGAGAATTGTCATATTTCGCCTTACAATGAAATATATAGAATATTTTTTATAGCTAACATGTTAAGTTAACACTGACTAAAATTTGAGTTTACAACATAAATTTGAATAAAAAAAAAATTAATTTTTTAACTAAAAATTTATTATAACACTTTAAATGTCGTTTATTATATTACCCAAGCTCGTGCTGATCAAAGCACTGCATTTAGTATAAAATCATTGCGTGAGATGATGGTTATTTAATTGGTTAAAGTTTTCTTTTATTTTGTTACATGAACCAAATTTTGACACAATGGGTCATATTAATAAAAATCGACTTTGCTCAAAACTTGAAGTAAATGTTCGGCATTCTCATCAATTTCTATGCTTATAACCACTTTTTTTTTTTGTTCGAAAAAATAAAACTTGAAATTGGTAGACATTAATAAAAACGTTAAACTGACCAATTACTTTAATAATTTTAAAACAAAACAAAATTATTTGCTATGAAAATGTAGACTTGCTAAAAGTAAATACATTTTTTATACATATGGCCCAATATATATGTTGTATCTGGGCAGAGTAAAGGTTATATATTGGTGGGATTGGTGGAGTAGGCGTGGCCACTCACATGTAACCCAATAATTAAAAACACATTACGTCAGCAATTAAGAAATCAAATTTAATGAAATTTTGGTCAGCGTTATATTTATCCATTCCAAACGGTCTCGTCAAATGTGGACGGGATTGTACCACTAGCCGTGGTACCCCCCATAGAAGGAACATTTTCAAGATGGTGTAAGTAGGGTATTCCAACAACCCAAAATTCTTTAAACTCACCACACCTTAATTCACCACACCTAAATTCACCACAATAAAATTCACCACACCAAAACTCACCGAAACCCACCATACTAAAACTCATCACACCAAAACTCATCACAATAAAACTCAATGCACTAAAACTTCTATGAGAGATATTCTACCGGGCAGAATTCTACCGGAAAGCATTCTACGTGGAAAAATATCACTGGGAAGAAACTGAGAATAATTCTACGGGGAAGTATTATACGAGGATGAATTTTATGAGGTAAGAACAGTCCGAGAAAGAATAGTCTTTGAAAAAAGTGGATTTGGCGGGCATTTTTTTTTTTGGTTACTATATTTATAACACCAATAACAAAAGTCCACATAGAAGCACGGGTGTAGCTAGAAAAATGTTTTGTAATATATATTTTTTTTATAGTTGCAACTTTTTATTAATATCAAGTTATATTTATAAAAAATATATTAAAAAAAAGAAATTTTTCTAAAAAATATATATTAATATATATTAATATATATATTATTGCAAAAATATTGTTTTTGAGGGCCCAAGGCGGGTATCTGGTAAGACCTTGAGACCGCAAAAACAATTTTTTTTTTCCAAAATAACATTTTTTTTGGACAGCTTCTTTTCAACAAATTTTTGTTTTGGAAAAAAAATGGTTTTTATTTTTTTAACAAAATTTTAATTAAAAACGAGTTGGGAAAGTTAGGTCACATGGGTAAGTTCGGTCACATGAAAGAGTTATATAAAAGTGACTTGTATGGGAGGTGGGCGTGTCCGTTGACCGATTTGGCTCATTTTCAAACTCGTTTCCTACTTTTAGCTAAAATATATTGAGACGAAATTTCATCGCATTCTGATCAGTATTTCTCAAGTTATTCTGTATTCGGACAGCAAGACAGCAAGACAGCAAGACAGCAAGACGGACAGACAGACAGACGGACATGGCTAAACGGACTCGGGTAGTGATGCTGATCAAGAATATATATACTTTTCCATACCGGACACGCCTCCTAAGGGGCGTTACAATATATGCACAAAGTTAATATACCCTGTACCTCATAGGTGTAGGGTATAAAAAAATTTTTTTGGACTTATTTTGTTTATTTTTTATTTTTGATTTATTTTGTTGAAAAAATTAATTTTTTTTTGTTAAATTTTTTTGGTAAACGCTAAAGGAAATGCATTTAACCACTACCTTTTCATAGCATTCGTATTGTTAAGTACTCTCGAAAATACTTTCTAATTCTTTATTGTGTCAACATTATTTATAAGATTACTAAGTACACAATAAAATAAACTATCACAATATAATCACTGCAAATGAATGCAAACTATTTTCTACAATTAAGCGTAGTTGTAGCTTAAATGTTTGTTTATGATTGTAAAATAGTCATTAAAATGCAAATTTGTCTTTTTATTACATTTTAATGACTCCACTACGGAACATATTTAATACAATTTTTTTATTTGTTAATTGAAACAAAAAAAAAATGGATCCAGAAAAAAGGCTTTAGTTTTTATTCAGACAATGGTGGTTAATAAAATATATATTTACTACAATTAATATTGAATATTGCACTTAAATTAATAAAAAAAAAATAGTTTGCAACACAATTACACTATTTTATTTTCAATAATTTTTGGCTAAAAACTAACTTTTTTTGAATAAATAGTGCATAAAACATACCCTTCGCTAATGTTGACAGGAAATTCATTAAATTAAATGTCAAAAGTAAAATTTTAAAAAAATTTTAGTAATATTCAAATTTTGTTGAAATTAAATTCAGCAGCCTGGAAGCCATAGGATATCCTGCAACGTAATCACTCACTCCGCAGTCTTTAAAGTCATAAAATGACCAGCTGTGCATTTACTGCTGAAAACAAAATTGAAGACGGTGACAGAGACGGCGATGACGATTATGGTACAGCAAGAAAATGACACAGTCCGTGTGAGAAAAAGACATAAAACAGTGGAACAGTTTGATTGCACAGCCCATCACAACCCATTGACTGCTTACAAGAAAAGTAAAGTGGTTGAAATAATTTTCAAACTTCTTTCTTAAGCATCAGGAATGCTTACTGGTGGCAGTCGTAATAAGGAAATCAAAGTAAAACTACTGCTTGAGTAGAAATCTAAGAAGCAGCAACTCCAAACAGCTTATAAAGAAAATGAGGCGTTTACTGCCGAAAGGGGTAAAAACAATAAAGGTCTTATTATAATGTAGAAAATAGTCGCGTTGAAATATAATTTAATTGGTGTGGTTGTTATTTTGCATTTGAATATTAATATATTTAATAAGAAGGCGACTGAGTTGAATAGTTTGTGGACTACGGGTCGGCAATTCTCAAACTAGCTCTGTTCAGAATTTGATAATTTCTTGTAGCAGCTTTGTATAGCCCTTTAAAATAATATAAACTGAAATGTACGTGGTAGCTCCTTAAAAATTAGTACCTTAAAAAGACAATATAACTAATGCAAATAATATAAATGAATAAAAGTAAAATAAAAAGAAACATAAAATGAAAATAAATTATATACGTACCTATTCAAATAAAAAATGTAATTTAAAAAAAAATCGACCAAAGCAATCAACAAAAAAAAAACAATCTATTCCATGTAGTGCAACAGCCACTTTGCTTTTCTATAAAATATTGCGCAAATATATTTTTCCTTAGAGTAAATAATGAGTTTTATTTCCATTGATGGTCGCCGCGAGCAATGATTGACGATTTCTTGTGGCCACTCTTGGGGTTCTAGGTTCTCGATTCGAGTTACTACCTAACGCGTTGCCATCAATCGAACTATACTGTTACTTGTTTAAATAAGGCAATGAATACTTATCCGACCTGCTTGATTGCACTGTAATTTTAGACGCAATATATGAGGTAATATTTTTTCAAAGAGAAATAAATTTTTACTTCGTTTTATTTGAAATTTGTTTTTATTCTGATTTATTGTATTGATTGTCTTTGTATTTTTAATTTATTTTGATCAAATTTAAAATAGAAAATTAAAAATTTGAATAACACTAAATCAAAAGAAAAATATTTAAAAAACTTTTCCAAAATCCACTGATTGTATTTTCTTAGATGTATAATAAATGTACCAAAATTAAAACTAAACTTACATTTGAACTGAAAAACTAACCCTGAATAAAATAATGTAACAAAGTTTGTCAAGATATAGCTTTAAAACCTACACAGATTGCCACTTTCTGTCCGACAGTCCTACCGTTTATGCAAAAACCAACGTTAATTATAACCCTTATCTATTAACTTCGCCTGTCCCGCCATTGTGAAACTGAACCTGTTTATTATATTTAATCCTGTAGAACTACTTTGTACCAATTAAGGGCAGCGCACATAACCAACCATTAAAAATAACGCATATGACAGCATAAATTATCACGCTTACTACTTTTGTGCATATCTTAAAGTTGCTCGTAACTTTTTATATTATTATGTAAAGTTATTAAAATTTTAAAATATTTTAATACTATTTAAAAGTGAGATTCGTTATGAGAATTTGTTTCAAAGTTTCATTACTGAAAAGTGAATATTATTTGCATATATGTAGCTAAGAAAAGTATGGTGTTTGTCTTCACTTAATAAAAAGCAGAAGAAATTTAAAAAAAAATGTAAATATACAATTATTTTTTTCGGAAAGGAAACGATAAATGCTTTTTTTAATTTTTCGCAAAAATTAAACGTTTTTATGATTTTATATTTTTACAAATTTTTTTAGCTATCACAAAAAAAGGAACTTGGCCTTTAATCCAAATAATCAAATAATTCTGCGGAAAATTACTTTGTATTCGGACAGTTCAAATATTTTGAGGTCTTACCACGAACTACTAACTTATCCCAATATCTCCAAAAATAGTTTTATTCGAGTTATAGAAAGAAGTCAAGAAGTTTCACCTTTTTGTTGTCAAATGTCAAATTTTACGCGACCAGAACTAGGATTAAAATATTAGGAATTAAAACAATGTCAAGATTTTAAAAAATATTTAGAATTTATAAAGTATCCTATAGAGTCCAAAATTCCTTTGAGACTACTTCATACTAAGTTATGAATATGAAAATATATAAAAAACTTATGTGTTGACTTTGACGTGGAGGCCATGAAAGGGGTTGAATTTCCGATGAGATTTGTACGACTTCATTACTGCGTAGTAGCCTTGAAGTAAAACTTCTTGGAAGAAAAAAAAAAACAACTGAATTGTCTTCATAAATGGTTCCTTCATTGTTTTTGTGTCTTTTTGTTATTGCACTCTGCAGTTTCAGCGAAAACTTTACTATGCGAAAATTATATAAAGTTCAGCTTTTCGAAAGTTTCTCAACACCACAAAAAAAAAATCCATAAACCATCAGCGGAAACCGTCGGCAAAAACCAAACTTTATTTTTTTTTAAGTTAACTAAAAAATGTCTTTGAGAAACTTTCAGTAACAATTCGATAAATGATGCAACAAGAAAATATGCAACTGCGCACTTTTCTTGATAATATAGAAAAAATCATGCAGAAGTGAAATAAAGAAATTAAATAATATAAAAAAAAAGTTATAATTCGCAAAAAATATTTTAAAAAGAAAAAATATTCTAAAGGTAGCATATAGACAAAAGAAAAATTTTTCCAATTTGAGATAATTTTTTGGTTTTACTTTTTTTACATCCTACGACAGTTTTGCTCTGTTAAAATAATAGATAAGAGTCCATTCATGTCATGCTGTGGCTTCGGCAAGAGTCTTGCAAGCATTTGTCCAGTTCATTATTTGTTTGGCTGCAGAGGACAAGTAGCCAAGGCGAACAAATTATAGAACGAGCTGCACGAAAGGTGCTTTCAATGGTTTAAGATAAGAAGTAATTTATTGGTACAAGGTGGGTCTTTTTATATGTTAAAGTAGTATATAACATATAAATATGGGCACGTACTTATTCAAGATAGAATAAATTTTAGTTCAGTGCAGTTTTTAATTTGTAATGTTTGGTGAAAATTTTAATAATTGATGAAAAATTTAATTTTTAGTTAAAAATTTAATTTTAAATTAAAAATTAAATTACCTTGAAATTTAATTTTTAATTTTTTCACATTTAATTTTTTAGTGAAAAATTTAAGTTTTAGTGAAAACTTCATTTTTTTGTGAAAATTTAATTGAATTTTTAGTGAAAAATTGAATTTTTAGTGAAAAATTGAATTTTTAGTGAAAAATTTAATTTTTAGTGAAAAATTTAATTTTTAGTGAAAAATTTAATTTTTAGTGAAAAATTGAATTTTTAGTGAAAAATTGAATTTTTAGTGAAAAATTGAATTTTTAGTGAAAAATTTAATTTTTAGTGAAAAATTTAATTTTTAGTGAAAAATTGAATTTTTAGTGAAAAATTGAATTTTTAGTGAAAAATTGAATTTTTAGTGAAAAATTGAATTTTTAGTGAAAAATTTAATTTTTAGTGAAAAATTGAATTTTTAGTGAAAAATTAAATTTTAATTTAAAACTTGCTGCAACACAACTACAGTAATTGGCAAAAATTAAACTTGGTGCAGTTTTTGCTGCTTGCATTCTCGTCACTTTGTGCAGAACAAAATTCGCATTTTGTTCATTATACAAAGTGAAGTTATAGGTTTAGCTTAGCACAAACTACATTCAAGACCGCTGATGTGGAAGCTTGGCTGCTTCCGATACAGCTGTACGGTCGGCCAACAAGTTTTTGGTTTTTTGTCAATTACTGTTGTTGTTTTTTCAACCAGTGCAAAATACATATTGCATTTGGTAGACCTAGAGCCCGAGAAATTAGTTTTTGAATTACTCTATTTTAAGGTCGAATAAAAACAAACAACTTTAAAAATTTTAATATGTAGTAAAAAATGTCTCCTAACTTTTTTAATAATTAAGTTTATAAAATATGTTTATCGTTTATTTTATGCAACACTTGATATTATGATTGATTGCTGCAATATACAAGTTTTAATCGTCAGCACAAATTCCATGTGGACAATTATTTTTGCACTTACTCGTTTCCTCCATATTCCATAATTAATTCTCTTAAAACCCTTTCATTTAACCCACTAATTGTTAAGGCGTATAGCGTGAACTGTTGTCTATACAAACAAAATGAACAATAACCATTTTAGAAACCCTCTATGTCATGACTTCAAATGTAGGCACTAAGATATGTGAAACTTTGATCGTCTCTGCGGATTATGGTGACGCTTTAAAACACGCATATGTACACAAAGTGCTTCTGGGTTGTGGTTATAACTGCTACGTTTTACATAAAGGCGCCTTGAATGTATTACAGTAATTAAGCTTACGAACTTTACTAATATTCCTTAGATGGTGGTGGCAAAAGCTACGTAGGGGCTACGTGCTGAATGTTGTTAATAGGTTTCTGTTGTCTGACAAAAGTCTAAATTTGTTGACACTTATTTTAAGTCTTTAAGAATTTGTTGATGTTTTTAAAATTTATATTTTAAAACGTGCTTCCTGCTTAATCTCTAGATGTTCTCGCAACTCACATGGTGTTGAAGGCGAACATTTTTGTGACGTAAATTGAGTTATTCTATTTTAACCTTTACACCAGCAAAGCATATAGATGCTTACAATTGTTTTTTTTTTTTTTGGTTTATTTGACAGAAGGAGTGTTCTCAAATTATTTTCAATTAAAAAGAATAAAATTTTAGAACATTAACCATATATGCAACATATTAAAACATCAGAACTTTCGTTGGAATAAGACGAAAATTGAATATACCACACAATTAATAGTTTTTTGTTACTATGATTTAATACAATTAAATAGTAATAAATAATAATTAATTATTTCTTAATTTAAATGAAATTATTTATATTTTGTATACTATTACATCAATCAGTTATTGATGGTTTTATGGAATTTGTAAACTTAGACATTTTTTTATGCAAACAGAAAGTTATTTACAAATTATCCCCAACATTATCACAATTAATCAGTGTCCTGTGTGCATATTAAAACTTAATTCTATATTGCAGCATATTAACTAAGAAACCACTGAAGCACTCTAAGCAGCAATAATGTGGTTATAATTAAATCATTTTATATAGTTAGCACAAAGTTTTTGTAATTTGATATTTTAACATTGAACAATGTACACATTATATAGCATATATATTAATTGCATTAAAATGTAAAATTTATTTAACAAAATAATTTTTCAATTTCAAATTGTTTGGTTTTATAAAATTATATGTGATATCATTTTGGGATTAGTTTCAAAGTACTTTTTTTATGTGCATTGAATTTTTTTTACATTGATGAGGATGAGCACCAGAAAATGGAGTTCTTGTCTTTTAAATTCTACACTCTATTGTGTTCGAAGAAGTGCACTTATTCAATATCATTGTACAACGGAGTATCTGTAGAAATTGAAATTAAGTATTGTGATACGAGAGTGTGCAAGAATAATAGGAATAGCGGCTCAATGCAATGCATTGTTGAGAGTTCAAAGGCTACGACGAAAACCGTTGACTAAAGAGGACTCAAAGGATTCCATTGCATTCCAAAACCGTTCAAAGAGTTTGCGCCTTCCGTATGATCTAATATAAATAGATTCAATATTGCAGATTCATACAAAATATTTTATCTTGTAACAGCTACTTGAAATATGTATTCAAATATTTATTGCAATTTGTTTTCTCTTTGTAGAGAAAATAAAACCGAATAAAATACTGAATTAAAAAGAAAGACATTTTTTTTTAAACATGTTTTACTACAGTGATGTTATTGTATTCATATGAAAATTACTACATTTGTATTGAAAATATCAGCAGTTTGTGTTAATTTATACATTGTAAAATATGTATTTAAATTACAACATCTCTATTTAATTTCAATACATTCTGTATTTATTTTACTATATATGTATTTATTTTCACTACGTTCTGTTTGCCGACATCCTCTGTTGGAAATATTTATCTGTTTAAATCATTAAGAGCTTTTTATTTGCAAGCACTATAACTTACATGGAAATTATTTTTTTTTTATCAAGTAACAAAATTTTATCATTGAAAATTTTTGTTAATTAAAATTGATATTTTAAATGAAATTGATGACTAAAATGTTCATTAAAATGTTAGGTACTTACTTATAGTTTAAACAATTCATAACTATTACCTTTCTGCCTAAGTTTTCTTCGTTGGTTTATGTTGTTTTTGGAAAACACGTTTTTGTAAGTGCGGCTCCTCTCGGCATAAAATAGGTATTAAAGAGTTTAACGTACAACTGCTCGTTGGTAAAGTGCTCTGGTCATAAAGTGGTAAATGTATTGCGTTCAAAATTATTGACATTTTAGGAATATGATGAATTTACGTGTTCGTGCGAAGTGTTTTGGGATTATCACACGTCAGCTAAAATTCTAAATAGTGAATTGGAACTAAACAAGTTGTAAAACTTTATTGATTTATTTCCAATTTTTTTTAGACCGTTGTCCTTTATTAGGAAATAAATTAAAATATTAGCGTTGTTTCATACGTTACTCAATAATAACGCTTACTTCAATAAATATTTAATATTAATTCCAAATAAATCAAAATGATCTATACAAAATATATTTATTTAATTTGAATTTTAATAATATTTAAATAGTTTTCATATTAAATTCCAATTCCGCGGTTAGTGGTTAGTGCGTTGGACTGCGAGCCGAAAGATCCCCGGTTCAAGTCTGGACTGGGGCTAACAACATCTTTTCAGAGAAACATTTTTCTATACCGCGCTACTTCTCGTCTCACCCGCCGTTCGGATTCGGCAATAAACTGTAGGTCCCACCACTTTGAGTACAATTTTAACACGCACAGCTCGACAGAACAGTTCCACGAATTGTATAATATAGACTGATGCTGTTGTAACCTACATGGAATACAAAATTTTTCGCATAAAAGCACACCCACTTAATAAAGTTTACGGTTCAACACTGAGGTGGCTAATAATACTGACTACGCAAAGAATACGAAAAAATAGCACAAAGGGTTGCATACAATATTGAGTTTGCAAACTTCACAGAGTTCAGTTCATACTATAACAAATAAAAATAAATTGACACAGGTTGTTATTATTTTTATTATATGTTCAAGAATGTGTTCATCCGATTTAAATAATGAGGTCAAAGACTAATATATAACTTTAACTTCTGCACACCGTCCTAATGGGTAGAGGAAATAATATAAAAAAAAAGGTTTTAGTGATTTAACATAAAGTGGTTGAATGATGAAACGTGTGGGATTTGTTGACATTTTAATAATGTTTACCTTTTTTATGGTACATCAAATATGCACTTAAAACTTTTTCAATGCCTATATTGGGTGTGTTTCCAGAAATATTAGCTATTTGTATCAAAGACCGAAATCTTGAGATTTATTTGTATAATATGTTGATGGTATAATAAATCTGTTCACATAGTTTTTTTTTATTTATTTCAAATTAAAATTTTCACATTCTGTTTTTTTTTTTTTCAAATCTGGTTTACTTGTTGAGACATGAATTTATGTTAATAAAGTGATTTTCCGTATTTAATTTTTGTTCAACAAATTTACTCTTTTAATTAAATATTTGATCAATACAATTAAATGTCGTATCCGCGACGAAACAATTAAAAATTATTTCTATTAATAAATCAATTAACACTATATTTTAACATTTTTGCTCCAGACCATAATCAACGAGTTGGGAAAGTTTTGTCACATGGGTAAGTTCGGTCACATGGGGCGGATTTTTATAGTCGGTCGGGCCCGACTATGGAATACCCTACACCTTTGGTGGGGATATTAACCCTCAGAATATCATTCATATACCAGAAATTTACGTCTTATATCCCCATAAAAATTATATAAAGTATAAAAAACTAAAAAAAAAATTAAAAATGTAATTGGGCGGACCACGCCTATATTTAAAATTTTGAAAGGCAAATATTTCATAGATTTGATTTTAATAATTTACGGATCAAATTTCCACTATGAAAACCCGGGAAATCATGAAAAAAAAATGTGGGCGGATCACACCCATTTTTAGGCCACATATTTTTAGGTGAATTCTAACAATATAATTTAAATTTTATAACTATACATTGAATACTTTTCGAGTTATTAGTCCCGAAAGAGTTACATACAATTGACTTGTATGGGAGGTGGGCGTGTCCGTTGACCGATTTGGCTCATTTTCAAACTCGGTTCCTACTTTTGGCTAAAATATATTGAGACGAAATTTCATCGCATTCTGATCAGTATTTCTCAAGTTATTCTATATTCGGACAGCAAGACAGCAAGACGGCAAGACAGCAAGACAGCAAGACGGACAGACAGACAGACAGACAGACAGACAGACAGACAGACAGACAGACAGACGGACATGGCTAAACGGACTCGGGTAGTGATGCTGATCAAGAATATATACGCGCACAGAAAAAACATGGTTATAGTGATTATATTTCTAAAAATTTATTATATCATACAATGATTGAGGTTATGGTTGTAGACAATCATATAATTTTACTAATTTGATTTTCAGTAATTATATGTACGATTAACCTTAATATGATCTGATATATGATCATAACTATACTATGATACTCAGTAACCATATTATGATTTCACACTACGTTTTAAACGACTACTTTGCAATTTCACACAACCATAATATGGTAATCAGTGACCATATTATGTTTCACACATAACCATACTATGGTTCTCATTAAGCGATTTGCAATTTCAACCAACCATAATATGGTCATTAGCGACCACATTATGATTTCACACAACCATAATATGATGCGTAGTGACAACTGATTATAATATGATTATATTTGTTGCTCCCTAAATTTCTGAAAAGGCGGATTGAAATTTAATTATAAATAAGATGAATACTTATTTAATGACTACTTGTATTGAATTTATTATTATTTTATTTATATACTAAGTATAATTATAGACACAATGAATGGTAACAATGTGACATATTCCAACATCATTGCGACATATTGAGACAAACAGTGTCTGCAATGATAGCATGATCACTGAAATTATAAACCATTTATACAGTGAAAGCTCTATTTTAACATGATATCTGACATTTGTTCTAGAAGCGATGATTGAATGATAGTAAAAATAAATAAATATCATGGTATGATTGGTATTGACCATATTTTGTTCGTGGCAATCGTTAACGTAACCATAACATCGATATTTTCTCTCTTATTTTGGTTTTTCACTATATTATAACTAAATGATTGTTAAAATAATGTTATGATTGGTGTTAATATTAGACTTGTATATTTTAATTACGGCAATATTTTCGTAACTATAACATTGATCTTACCAACCATATTTTGATTTTTCCGAAAGAAAATCATTTTATTATAATATATTTACTTTATATGATTAAGCGACCATATTAATGACGAAATAAAAGTGAAAATACTTTACATTGATTGCGACAATCATATATGTTTATAGAGAGCATAGTCTAGTTGCGAGATCATGTCACCACCATAATTTTTTCACTGCGAATAGAATAGAATTCTTGTGATCAAATTTGGCATACATTTTCCGGTAGACTTAATATAAAAAGTGTTAATTTGTCGTTTTACAAAGTGATATTTTGAAAATGAAATATCTTCGTTGCACAGTGTAAAACAAGATTATTGTATTTGTGATTTAATCTGCATTCAATATGTTATGTATTTATTTCTTAGTGAATTTTTAATTAAAATAGTCTTTTAAAGCAAGCTCATTAAATTTAATAATGAATGAACATTGTTAATTTTGTCCACTTTTTACTGCGTATTTGCATTATTCTCGGTACCTTGCGACGGGATGTGTTGTAAAAAAAATGTGGTGCCCGAGTGCAGAGTATGCGTAAACAAATTTGATTCTCATTTACTTAAGGGCACGGGCGCGGGCGTGCGTGCAAATCCGAACTCTGCTTTTCAGTGCTTAAATACATAATCCCTGTATTACCATAACTAATGGCTGCTGCGGTGACGTTCAGCTGCTATTTGTTATGTTTTATTGATAATAGAATTTTTGGTACAATATAGTAATAGCTATTATTTTGTATTGTATATGCTTAAATAGTATTAAACACTGTATGAATTGAAATATAATTGAATTGAATATTTTGTATCAATTTAAATTGAAACTAGTAACCAGTAGCCGCGGTAGCTCAGTGGTTAGTGCGTTGGACTGCGAGTCGAAAGGTCCCCGGTTCAAGCCTGGACTGGGGCTAACAACATCTTTTCATAGAAACATTTTTCTATACCGCGCTACCTCTCGTCAGTAAATGGCAAACCTACGAGAGTAAAACCATTGCCTATGAAAAGCTCTCACCCGCCGTTCGGATTCGGCAATAAACTGTAGGTCCCACCACTTTGAGTACAAATATAACACGCACAGCTCAAAATTGTGAGAGAGCTCGGCCGAAGTTCTGTACAGGACTGTAGCGCCAAACTATTATTATTATTAACCAGTAAGTTACGTTACATGTCATATATTGTAATTAATTCATTGCTGCATTTGTCAACTTCTGTTTCAGTCCTTATTTTGAAATATTTGGCAAAGTATTTAAATTATTTCGCAATTAAAAACTTTCCATAAAAGACAAATTTATGCAGAAACCAAAAATAAATAATTAAAAAGAAGCAAACCTTCAACCTATATAATAGCTACGTAAAATACACGTAATACAAAATTTAAATTAAGTACTAATTTTCTGAATAAAGTTTAATTTTTGCGGTACTTAAAAGGGATGCTACTGCTATTGGCTGCCAAAAGTTAGCTCGCAAAGTCAAAAACAATTTCAAGCAATTAAAAAGTTTTGCACAATTTGCTGTGCCGAATAACAATAACAAAATGTTGTTAAAAATGACAGATAGCTGACATTGTAATGCAGTAAAAATCAGTTATTGTATGCAAATTAGCTCGAGCTGTCGACGCACAAAATATTGCAAAAGTTTTCTGCGAAAATGTTTCGAAAAATTTTGTTTCTATAGAAACGCAATATTTATTACTTATTTTTATTATACACAAAATTTAAATAAGATATGTAATAATTCATTCAAACTTTTAAGTTTTATTTTTTCACTAAAAATTCAAAATCTCATTAAAAATTAAAATTTTCGCATGAAATTATTTTTTTATTTTTTTGCTAATAATTCAGTTTTCTGTAAAAATGTAAATTTTATCTAAAAATTTATTTTTTCACTAAAAATTAAATTTTGCACTTAAAATTAAATTTTTCACTAAAATTCAAATTTTCATTAAAAATACAATTTTCCACTCAAAATTCAATTTTACACTAAAAATTAAATTTTTCATTCAAAACTAAAATTTTCAGTAAAACTAAATTTTTCACTAAAAAATTTAAAATTAAATTTTTCACAAATATTCAATTTTTCACTAAAAATTCAATTTTTCACTAAAAATTCAATTTTTCACTAAAAATTCACTTTTCACTAAAAATTCAATTTTTTAACTAAAAAGCAGGGCAATATTACCCTAAGGGGAAGGGTGTTTCGCGGTACCCCACAGGGTGGCATTCTCTCACCGCTACTCTGGGTCGTCACCATAAACAGTCTCCTAAGAAGACTAACCGAGGCTGGTTTACATGCTGTCTGCTATGCTGACGACATCGCCATACTTGCCTCGGGGACACATCCTCTTCTCCCTTCTAGACGAATCCAAGAAGCCTTGGATATCTCGGCTGAATGGTCATTACCTAGGGGATTAAATATAAACCCCCAAAAAACTGAAATCTGTCTCTTTACTAGGAAAAGGAAGCTACCTAGCTATCCTTTTCCACAGGTAAACGGAGAGATACTGGCACTTACTGGTCAAGTCAAGTACCTTGGAGTAATCCTGGATTCTAAACTTAACTGGAAGGCACAAATAGCTAGCAGAACCACAAAAGCCGTTAGGGTTTGGGCAACCTGCAGAAGATGTATTGGTCCTACATGGGGACTTCGACCAAAGATGACCCACTTGATTTTCACCAGCGTTGTACGACCAATACTCACATATGCGTCACTTGTATGGTGGACAGCTTTGGGACGAAAATGTAACATCAAACCACTCGAGAAAGTGCAACGGGCGTGTTGTCTCGGCATTTCAGGTGCGATGTCTACCACTTCGACCAAAGCAATTGAGACTATTCTAAACATACGCCCAATACAAATCTCAATTCCGAGACATTAACGAATCACCAAACCATAATTAACTCAATTCCTAATACTGTTTCTACAGGTAATTGGAACTGCGACCGCATCCCGGAGGAAACCAATCATACCGCCACAAAGTTCGCTTTCCCGACTAGGGAGGAATGGGACAACGGTCAGGTACTGTCTAGCAATCCGGAGATCCACCTCTACACTGACGGATCAAAACTAAACGGTCACACTGGAGCGGGCTTTTTCTGTGAAGCCTTTTCTGCAAAAGAAAGGCTTCCCACAACACCGTCTTTCAGTCGGAAGTAGTGGCTATTACAGAAGGGGCTAAATTTATACAAAGCACTCACTGTGTAGACAAGTGTATTAAAATTTTCTCAGACAGCCAAGCTGTCATTAGAGCTTTATCCACGGACAAGGTGAAATCCAGAGTGGTTCTACAATGTAAAGAGGCCCTTGCTGATCTCTAACTTGTTAACACTGTGGACATTATCTGATTCCCAGGACACTGTAGCATTGAGGGGAACGAAATAGCCAAGGAATTGGCGAGAAATGGATCAGAAATGGACACAATCTCAGTCATAACCGGCAGACCTTTCCAATTTCTAAAAAACGAGATGAGCTCATGAGCTTATCGACTTCACAAAAAATCATGGGAAGAATCGAGCGTGGGCCAAGCAACTAAATGGCTATGGGGCCCCCCGAACAAATCCAAAACAAACAAAATTCTAACGCTTAATAAAAAGGAGTTAAAACAATTCACAGGCATCCTCACGGGCCATAATGAGCTAAGAGGTCATCTTTTCAAATTGGGAAGAGTCGACTCTTACTTCTGCAAGGCCTGTGAGGAAGAAACAGAGACGCTTGAACACTACTAGTGTCACTGCCCGGCATTTGCCAGACTTAGATTCATCCACTTTGGAGCTCGGCTAATTTCATCATTGAAACAACTGGGTACTAAGAAAATTTGTCAAATCCATAACAGCTACAACATATTACAGACGACTCATGATCCGAGGGGTCACAACGGGCCAACTTTATGGCCTAGGTGTACTCTGTGCGATGCACAGAGGGGTTTTTCCCCCCCTCCTTCAATCAATCAATCAATCAATCAATCAAAAACTAAAAATTCAATTTTTCATTAAAAATTCAATTTTTCACTATAAATTCAATTTTTCACTAAAAATTTAATTTATCACTAAAAATTCAATTTTTCACTAAAAATTCAATTTATCACTAAAAATTCAATTTTTCACTAAAAATTCAATTTTTCACTAAAAATTCAATTTTTCACTAAAAATAAAATTTTTCGCATACATTTTTTTTGCTAAAATGTCAGTTTTTCATTAAATATTCAGTTTTTCTGCAAAAATTTATTTTTTTATTAAAAATTTAATTTTTCATTAAAAATTCAAATTTTCATTAAAAACTTTATTTTTCACTAAACCTTCAATTTTACACTAAAAATTCAATTTTTCATTCAAAACTTAAATATTCACAAAAAACTAAATTTTTATAAAATTCAAAAAATTAAAAATTTATATTAAAAATTTAATTTTTCACTAAAAATTCAAATTTTAATTAAAAAATCTATTCTTCACTAAAAAGAGACTTTCTCAACTTCAAAATCTCTAATGTAACAACTAGTTCAAACTGAAAATATAACTGAAAAATGGCTTTTTCAAAAAAAAAACAAAATATATTTATTGGTTTCATTATTTACTATGCTAGTTAATTAACTTTATTTCATTACTTATGAAATTTTTTCACTACGCATATTTTCAACATGAATAATTGTGAAAAGGACATATTACAAAAACAATGAATTATGTATTTATACCCTACACCTATGAGGTACAGGGTATATTAACTTTGTGCATATATTGTAACGCCCCTTAGGAGGCGTGTCCGGTATGGAAAAGTATATATATTCTTGATCAGCATCACTACCCGAGTCCGTTTAGCTATGTCCGTCTGTCTGTCTGTCTGTCCGTCTTGCTGTCTTGCTGTCTTGCTGTCCGAATACAGAAAATCTTGAGAAATACTGATCAGAATACGATGAAATTTCGTCTCAATATATTTTAGCCAAAAGTAGGAACTAAGTTTGAAAATGAGCTAAATCTGTCAACGGACACGCCCACCTCCCATACAAGTCACTTTTATATAACTCTTTAGGAACTAATAACTCGAAAAGTATTCAAAATATGGTTATAAAATTTAAAACATATTGTTATAATTCACCTAAAAATATGTGGTCCAAAAATGGGCGTGATCCGCCCACTTTTTTTTTCATTATTTCCCGGGTTTTCATAGTGGAAATTTGATCCGTAAATTATTAAAATCAAATCTGTGAAATATTTGCCTTGCCTTAAATAGGCGTGGTCCGCCCACTTTTATTTTTAATTTTTTTTTATTAGATATTTTATACTTTCTTATCAATTTTTTAAATTATATAAGACGTAAATTTCTTATATGTGAATAATATTTTGAGGTATACAATTAAATATCTCACATTAAGGTGTAGGGTATTCCATAGTCGGGCCCGATCGACTATAACAGTCCGTCCCATATGACCGAACTTACCCATGTGACCTAACTTTCCCAACTCGTTTTTATTGCATTTACTGCTGCTGAATTCAGATCATTAAGAATTACAAGTATTTCTTTATTTATTGTGCATTTTCACAGAAACATTTACGTGGTAGGTACTTCAAACAACAGCACTGACAAGGCACAAATAAGTAATTTTCATTTTAAAAATATTTTTCAAGAGACGTTCAATTAATTTGACTTTTATAGTGCGAATCAACCAAGTATTTCGTTGAATTTACTATTTCACACAAAATTACAGTAGTGAAATATTATGACATATTTAAAAAAAAATCCATTTTAATATAGCTTTCCCAAACAACGTGTATGTTTGGAGAACACTGAAAACATAATAAACTTTTAGGGTACTCTATAATATAATATGTTTGTTCTGTGAACATATTATATTATCCATAAACATATTATGTTTTGTTTGGATATTTTTTTTTTATTTGGAAATCAAAATATAATTATATTTCAAACAAATAAACCCAATGTACAATCGCACATCTCTAGCACAAATAGCTCCAGCTACAAATAAAAATATGTTTACGGCACACATATTGCACACATCACATATTACATATTAATTAAACAAATTTATTAAAATTATGATTATATTATATTATAATTAGAACCATATGCCAAATATATTTATTGTTTTTTATGAACAGAATATATTTGAGTTTAAAAATATCCAATTACATATTTCCCTGCGTGTAAAAATAGTTTACTAAAAACTATGCCAAACATAAACCAGTTGGGAAGGTTATATCACATGGGAAATTTAAAAGTAGGTGTTATTATGATAGTTAGGATTATCAAAATTATAGTCGGTCTAAGCCGACTATAAATACCCTACACATGTGTGTGCTTATCATTAAAAGTGGTATATAGGTCACCAGAGTATATGAATCCTGAAAATAACTACAAACTTTCCATCCCTGAAGAATTTTCTTTTATTTGATACCCATATTTACAAATGGGTAGGTGTACCGAATTTCGACTTTTTTTTTTGGAACCACAAGTCGTTTCGTGGGAAAACATTATCTTCATGTATTTGAGCATAAGTCAATATATATTTGACCAAAAAAGTTTACCTAAGCACGTATACAGTAAAATTCATTTGTAGATGTAAATTTTATATGAGGTATTTGAACATAAGTGGTCGGTTCTCAGGTCACAATAGACCGATCATGCCAATTTTCTTGTTCAGACAGCTTAGATATATTAGTAATCTAAATCTTAAGTTTCTAGCTCTTCAACTTTTACTGTAATCGTGATTGCAACAGACAGACAGATGACAGACAGACGGACAGACAGATAGACGGACAGACGGACATCGCTAAATCGACTCAGGAGGTCAAGCTGATTAAGAATATATATACTTTTCCATACCGGAGATGCTTCCTTCTGGGTGTTACAAACGGCGTACCAAACTGAATATATCCTGTCACTCTTAGTGTAGGGTATAAAAAGTGCGGTACGACAACACTAATCAAAATGGGGACACTTTGATGCCACCGAGTTATGGCGTTGATAGTTTAAGCACATTGATTGACGGTTTTAGGTTTGTGTTCACTGTGGCGCGCATCGAATTCACTTCCGAACGGAAAACCAAAAATTTATTTTAACATTTTTTATTTTGCACTGTTACATGCTATGTATTTCGGAACCTAATTGACTTTTAAAACACGCAAAAGTAACGTAATAATGTTTCATAACCTAAACGGGACAAGTTTGAACATTCAGCTTATATTATTCGTTATATTGACAAAATGTATAAAATTGAGATGCTTTAAAAAAAATTTATTTTGTCAGTATTCAGAAATATCTGTACGATAAATAGTTCGTTCATTGTTGGAATATAAATAAAGATTTAATGGAAAATTTGGTGGCACTTTAACATAATTGGCAACATTGTTTTCCATACACATTGTGTTGTTCGCACAAAAGCGCGAATGTGTACTTTATGCAGTTATACGAAGGCAGTTGTTCGCAACATAAAGCACTGGACGACACAATAGTGCTATGCAATAAATTAACAAAAATAATAGAGCCAATAAAAAAAAAAAAAATAGAGCAAGATATTAGTAGAGAGAAATGCAAATGTTTTAAATCCCTTATATAGTATAGATCTTTTTACAAAATACCTGTTTTAATCTGTTTAGTCGTTTTATTGTAGTGATCCAAACCACAGTGATAAATTATGTACTGAATTTTACATACTGATGAAAAATACAATACTCACAATGTAAACGATATATTCTGATACACAGAGTAAATGTTAAAGAAATAAATATCATATTTCCCAAGGGTCCTACAAATCGATTAAAAGTAAAATTCTTAATTGGAACATTACACGAGAATCGGTGAAACAACTGATTTTGAGACAAGCACAATTGACGTTGTTTATTCTTTGGATAAATTTCCGGATTTAAATTTTTACCAGAACATAATAAAATCTTCCATAAATATTCGAGTTATAAATGAAGAAAAAAAATCACAGATTCCCTTGTGATTCTCTGCTTGAGAAAAATGTACGCCGGAAAAAAAATACTGTATTAAAAAGAAAGAAAAATGTATATTATACGTACACCCAGAAAAAAAAACTATATAAATAATAGTTTTTTACTATTAAAAATAGTCAATAGGATAAATTATTATTTTTATCGGAAAATACCATTAAATACTAGAACATACAATGACATTGCCATTGAGTTTATATGAAAAGATTTAATTTTTGTATACTATTAAATTAATAAATATACCATTGACCAATTTTAATGGTATTTGAGCGAATTTTTTTCTGGGTGTAGATACTATGGGGTCGGAATGAGACATATGTTAAATATGGACAGGAATGGACAAATGGGCGTGACACCTCCCGTACTACTTAAAAATTCAACACTATATAAAACTTACCAACTACGAATATGAAACAAAAAACTCAAATACAAAAAAAAAGAAAACAAAACCATAAACACAAAAACAAACTAAAAAAAATCACAAGAAAAGCAAAGAAAAAAAATACCAAAAAAAAAAAAACACACCGAATTAAAAACATAAAAATAAAAGCAAAAACAAAAAAAAAATAAAACACAGACAGAAACACTAAAAAACACATAAATAAAACAAAAAAACAAAAAAACACAAAATGAGAAGCAAAAGTAACATATAAACAAAACAAACCAGTTGGAAAGGTTAGATTACATGCGAAATTTTAAATTTGGTTTTATTATGAAAGTTAGAATTATCAAAATTATAGTCGGTCTAAGCCTACTATTAATACCCTACACATATGTGTGGTTAACATTTAAAGTGGTATATTGGTCATCAGGTTGTACGAATCCTGAAAATAATTAAAAAATTGTAATCGCTGAAGAATTTCCATTCATTTAATACCCATATTTACAAATGGGTGGGTGTACCGAATTTCTATATTTTTTTTTGGGAACCACAAGTCGTATCGGCGGAAAACATTATTTTCGTGTATTTGAGCATGACTTCAATATATATTTGACCAAAAAAGTTTATCTAAGCACGTATACAGTAAAATTGATCTGTAGATGTAAATTTAATATGAGGTACTTGAGTACAAATGGTCAGATCACAGGTCACAATGGACCGATCTGCCCAATTTTTTCGCACATAGGTATATAAGTAATCTAAATTATGAATTTCATTTATCTAACTCTTCAATTCTTAAAGTAGTTGGGATTTCAACAGACGGACAGACAGTCGGACATCGCTAAATCGACTCAGGAGGTCATGCTGATCATGAATTTATATACTTTTCCATACCGGAGATGATTCCTTCTGGGTGTTACATACGGCGTACCAAACTGAATATACCTTTTCACTCTTAGTGTAGGGTATAAAAATTCTGAAACGCATAAGCAAATAAACACAAACGCAAAACCATATAAGTAAAAGCAAAAAAGGAAAAAAAAAAATCAGAACCAAAAATAAAAAGTCAATAAAAAAAAAACTAAATAAAAAACAAAATAGATAAAAACTAGCAAAAACGCAAGATATAATGAATAAAGGATCATAAAAACAAAAACGAAAAAACACAAAATGCTAAAACATAAATAAATATTAAAACTCAAATCAAACAAAAACAAAAGATAAACACAAAAATAACAAACAAATATTCAGCAACAATACTAACAAAAAATATGAAACAAAAGATAAGACTCGAAACAACACAAAAAAAAATAATTTAAAAATAAAATTCAACAAAAACAAAACCTAGTTTCATTTCGAGAACAAAATACATATTTTCTTTTATAATTCACAATATAGTGTTGTTACCACACCGTCTATTTCATTATTATATTTGTATGTATAATAGATATATGTACTATTGTATTTGTTGTATTTTGTATTGTATATTGTTTTAATTTCGTAAGACCCTGCGCACGTTTTTTTGCGATTGTATTAAATGGCGCGCGTAATTAAATTTTAATTTTATTGCAAACGTGTTTATATGTGTTTTCATTTATTTTTGTTATAACTATTGTGTATATTTTATTTTGGTCTGGCCCAATTTATTGAGTTCACTAAATGTATCACTGTTCAAGTATGAAGAAAAGGTTAAGTGTTAAGGTATTTCACTTCATAGAATATATATATATATTGTAATGTTGAATATAATAAAACATATTTTTAAACTGCAGATAATTACAAAGTTTTAAAAGCCGTTCTTGTCATCATGGGTTAGTAACTAATTAAAGCACTTATCTACATAGAAAAAAAAATCAGCATATTGATAAGTTTCGTTCTTCAAACCATGACTCATTATATTGAAGAACGATTCATAATATTGATAACTCGAAAAAATAAATGTTATAACTTCATTATAAATTTGATGAATGACCCAAAAAGAGTTCTTCAACATAGTGAAAAGTATGTGAAGAATACATATAAAAAAACTAAATATTTATGAATAAAATCATCATATTAAAAATTCGTTTTTCTGAGTAGGTATTGCAAAAATGGATCTAATATTCTTGAATATTCAAAATAATTATGACTTTAATTTCCCAATAAGAAAAAAATCGCATGCTCAAAAGATTTTTGTACGTTTCTTAAAAATTACTTATATTGAGATTACGAATTAATAATTACCAATTTGAAATTTCTATAAAAAGTGGATTATTTCAATAAAAATTATTTCGTATTATACAATGTAGTAGTGAAAAAAGACTATAATGATAATATTTCAGCATAACCTTCATAAATATGGTTAAAAAATATTTTGTATATCTGTTTTATGATATATTGTTCATCCAACAATATGTTGATTGATGTTGTCTTTTTTTTCAACTAAACCTAAAGATTACCTATTGATTCAGTAATTTTTAAGTAATTAATAAAAAAAATATGTCGCAAGTTTCTCAAAAAAGTATAAAAGAAGTATTTCGAAACAATTGAAATTTGTATGACAGCATTATGATAAATCATTATCATACGACATGTGAAAATTTTACATTGAAAGAACATATGTCGTAGTGCATCATCAATCAATTATTTTGAATATATTGGAAACAATATTAAAATATACAATTTTATGCAATTTGTATAATGACTTTTTATAAATCTGTAAAATCAATAAGAAAACATAAATATTAAGTATGATAGTAGATGTGATATTCGACACAATTCTTGGAAAGTGCAGTACGAAATTAATGAATTATTAATTTGTATGTCAAATTGTCTTTTTTTATTTAAAGTTCATTCATTTTAATATGTTATTAGTTGAAAGAGAATATCTTGTTGACTTACACAGCTTTTTTTAACATTTTTTCAATGGAAAATTGGCAATAGCGCCCATTGATGAGGTACAATAGCCATGAAGAATAAATTGTACATAATTGAAAATATTTATTTTTGAATATAAAACAATAATAAATGAAATAAACTAAAAAAAATGTAAACACATTTCAAGTTACAATAATAATCCAGTATTTCTGTAATTAATATTTCTAATATATAATATTTCTAATGTATATTTTTAAAAAAAATTCCTCAAAATTAAAAAATATATATATATTTTTTTTTGATTTTACTATAAATATGGCAACCATTTTAAAAAATAGTTAAACAATGTATCAAACAACGTAACAGATTTTATCGCTGTAAATACATTTTTTATATTATTCTTGTGGTTTCAAAATATAAGAAGCAAGGTAGCCATTTCAAAAAAAAGGAAACAACAACTATTTTCAGAAATTCAAATTAATCGCATAAAATAAGACTTGTAGACTTGGCAAACGTTTTTATGCTCATAAATAAACAAATTTTAAATGGATCATTTTTTTTTATTTTTTTGGCAAATTTACTGGCATTTTGACAGACAGACTGTTAAGTGTAAGCGATTTTATGAAGTATAATAAAAAATATAATGGAGTCATTTAAAATGACAGTATTTATAATAATAGTATTTCTTATAATATTTAAATTAAAGGAAGTACTGCAATTATATTATGACAAAGTACTATTAAAATTAAATATTCAAATAGTTTAGAAAGTTGCGAAAACCTACTTTTGTTTGAAGTTCTTGGCCATAGACAGTTTATAAGAAATCATGTTCTTGACTTATAAAGAACCATTTTTATTACTTTTTTAATATATTATTTTCACACACAAACACATTTGCCATAGTCGCTTTACTGAGCTGCAATAATGATGGGTGCAGTTGAGCCGTGTTCATGCCTTCATAAATCGTTTTATTTTTGCACTGAACACTTTTTTTGGTGCTCTGAAGGATAATACTTGGATACATGTGCCTGACTACATATAAAATATGAAATGTATTATATCTGTGTGCATTTTCATGAAGTCAAATCTCTATGTTTGTCTCTCTGTCTGTGTGTATATGAAAGAGTTTAAAAGTCAAGTGTTTGCTAAGAAAATGTCGTTGTACTTGAGTCCGTCTTCTACACTTGAATAAACTTGCCTGCATTTGAACGAGTTGCGGTTTTGTTTGCTGCTGACATTTAAGCATCAGCATTCCATTCTTACGTTAAACTAAAGATTTGGTATCATGAACTAAAAAAAATATATATTTAATCAATAACAAATATTCCAAAAAACGTGGATTTATAAAGTCAAAAGTTTTAAAAAATTATTTATATATTCACAAATTCTTTAATACAAAAATGTCTTAATGCATACATTTTTTAAATTAATTAATCCTTAAATTTATAAACACATAAATTCATATTTTTATTTTACAAATTCTTACATTCATAAACTTACAAATTTATAATTAAGAAATTTATTGAGTATTATCATAATTTTATAAGTTCATAAATTCATAAATTCATTAATTCATAAATTCATAAATTTATAAATTTATAAATTCATAAATTCATAAATTCATAAATTCATAAATTCATAAATTCATAAATTAATAAATTCATAATGTCATAAATTCATATCTCCATAAATTCATAAATTCATAAATTATTGAATTCATAAATTCATAAAATCATAAAATCATAAATTCATAAATTCTTAAATTCATAAATTCGTAAATTCATAAATTCATAAATTCATAAATTCATAAATTCATAAATTCATAAATTCATAAATTCATAAATTCATAAAATCATAAATTCATAAATTCATAAGTTCATAAATTTATAAATTCAAATATTCATAAAAAAATAAATTCTTAAATTCATAAATACATAAATTCATAAATACATAAATTCATAAATTCATAAATTCATAAATTCATAAATTCATTAATTCATAAATTCATAAATTCATAAATTCATAAATTCATAAATTCATAAATTCATAAATTCATAAATTCACAAATTCATAAATTCATAAATACATAAATTAATAAATTCATAAATTCATAATGTCATAAATTCACAAATTCATAAATTCGTAAATTCGTAAATTCGTGAAATCATAAATTTTTACATTCATAAATTTACAAATTAATAGATTAATTTTTTCATAAATTGATAAAATCACTAATTCGAAATTTATAAATTCGTAAATTCATATTTTTTTAATTTTATTTGAAAATAAAATGTCAGAAAATCAAAATGACCTCAATATCATTTGAGTTTCATGCTTTTCGACAATTATAAAATCTACATTACTTCATAATGACGTCAATTTCTTCTAATTGACTTTGGTTTCGAAATACAGAAAATGAGTATAAAATATTTACTAAGTAAATTATTAGGTAAAAATTGTGAATGTTATGTGAAACTAAAAACTTTTTCTATATTTCGACGCAGATAAGCATCATCAGTTCACGGCATGTTGTTTTTATATAGTAGAAATTTGCCATCGTGCTTCGTCTTCCGTCCATGCCAGGCTCTTCAATATAAGTTTTAACTTGGAAAGGACAGCCGCAAATGCGTACAAATTATCGACCGAGCTACACGAAAGGTGCTTTCAAAGGTTGTAGATAATAAATAATTTATTGGTATAGAGTTTACCACACTATATGAGTGTGTGTAGTATACATTGGTCCATTACGAATGATGTGCTTAGGTGTCAAATATGAAAGCATAGAACATTTTAAATTTAGCACCTTTTTGGAACTGTCAACTTTAACTTCTAAACAATAGTTAAGTGCTTCATTTTTTTTTGTTCAACTATTAAATGTCAGTTAAAGTGTCAATTAAAATGTCCCTTATGAAAATATAAGTTATATATTTTGAAAGTTTGAAAATATTAGAAATGTTTAAAAATACATATACGATGGAACCCGGTTAAAAATGTTGGATGTTTCATTCTGTTATTTTGTATGCAATGATAATGTAGTAAAATATAGAATAAAAAGAATTGTAGTAATATTTAATGCATTTTTAAAATTGTTTTGAAAAAATAATAGCCCTTTTTAAAGATACATATTTTTAGATTTAAAATGCATTAAACATAAAGGCAAAGAGAGTTAAAAAAAAAGAATGCAGTAGAAATAAATGCATTTGTATACATTTATTTTACATGTATACTAATACTGAAACAATTTGAAACAATACTGAAACAATACATTGCCCTACGTATTTCTATATTTTTTAATGAATACAAAATTTAGTTATTTTCAACACGAATGTAATAAAATTGTGTACAGAAATGTGGTAAATTTATATAGTTTAGTTAGACATAAATCAAATTCGAATAAAATTATGTTAATTAATTTTTTCTTTCTATTTTTATAAATTTAAGAACTGTTATATTGTATAACTATATCGTAAATATTAGATGTTATTTACTTTGAGTACAAATGTAACACGCACAGCTCCAAATGGCGATAGAGCTCGCCCAAAGTTCTTATATGACTGTAGTGCCAAACTATTATATTATTATTATTTACTTTGGTAACATAAATATTTTGATAAAAATCACAGCTACTTTTTCTAGTAATTTAAAATAAAACATTTGTATCTAACTTAGAGCCAGGTTCATACGCGTTGTTACGTATTTTCCTAACTGTCTTCGCATGCACAGCTTGTTATTTCTAAGAATGGTCATAACAAACAAAGCCAACAAAAAAATGTCAGAAAACTGTAAAATGTACACACAGAACCACCTGGGAACAAAATGAAGCCATTGCAGTGTCGGACATAAATGTAATAAAATGAAGTGAAATCACTATAGAGTAAAAGAAAAACATATCGTAATAGCAGAATAAAGATAATGCAGTTAAAATACGAATTCATGATATAATATTTAAGATAAAAAAACAAATAAATAATTAAAATAGTAGATGTTTATCTGTAAAATATTTTTTGATCTTAAGCACAGCTTATATTAATAATTTGAATTAGAAAATATATATATGAGATATATCAGGGTTTGAAGGCAAAGTAAGCAGAGCGCAAAATTTACATTTTATTGCTTTGCCGTCGAGCGGAAGCAAGAGTTTTAATCTATTACAGAGTGATACTTTGAAAGGAAGATACTTTTACATCGGAGGAATTCTTTGAAAGAAAGCAAAGTATTTTTTGAGCCGTGCTTTCAGATTTTAAAAACTTGCATTCCTTGCATTTGAAATGCTCACATGCTTCAAATGTATTGCCTCCTTAATTTTGAAATACTTTACAATATTTGTATTATTCGCTCTTAGCTGTCTATGCTCTTTAGGAGTCACGCCTTCTTTTGTTCTCGTATGCTTTGTTTTTCGCTGATGATGCATATGTTGACGACGAGAATCAGCGGCAATTGGGCAGCATTTAAAAAGCGAAGAGCGAGAGTTTTTGAAGCGGGCAATATAGAGTACTAGTTCTGGAATCGAAGCATCGCTAAAACAGCAAAGAGTAAGAGTTTTAAAATCGAAGCATCCTCTTCAAAAAAGAAAATAGTGAGGGTTTTGCAATCAAAATAGCATTTTATAAGCAAATAGTCAGAGTTTTGTAATCAAGACAGCATTTAAAAAGAAAATACCGAGAATTTGGGAATAGAAAAAGTATTTAGTAGGCAAAGAACGAGAGTTTCGGAATTGAAACAGCGTTTAAAAAGCAAAGAGCGAGAAATTATGAAGTCGAGACAGCACTTAAAAACCAAAGAGTCAGAGTTTTGGAATCGAGACAGCATTTAAAAAGGAAAGAGCTAGAGTTTCGAAATCAAAACAGCATTTAAGAAGCAAAGAGCGAGAGTTTTGGAATTGCTGGAGCAATTTAAACTCTGCGTAAAATAATGTAGTGAATAATTAAAAAATTAAGTCTGGTACAGTTTATTTAGTTAAATCCATAAGTATACTCAGAAAAACCGTTCCAAATCCAATTCAAATTTGTCAATAGGACAGTTATTGATTTAATAGTATACAAAAATAAATATTTTCAAACTCAAAAATAATGTTATAGTATTTTGTTGTATTTAATGGGATTTACCAATTGAATTAATAGCTTATCCTATTGACTAATTTCAATAGTAAACGAGTTGGGAAGTTAGGTCACATGGGTAAGTTCGGTCACATGGGACGGACTTTTATAGTCGGTCGGGCCCGACTAAGGAATACCCTACACCTTTGGTGGGGATATTAATGTGGGATATTTTATTGTTTACCTTAATTTAAAAGTTCTTAATTATGCTGAACCCAAACCACGCCTATATTTAAAATTTTGTAAGGCAAATATATTATAGATTTAAGAAATAATGTAAAAACGAGTTGGGAAAGTTAGGTCACATGGGTAAGTTCGGTCATATGGGACGGACTGTTATAGTCGATCGGGCCCGACTATGGAATACCCTACACCTTAATGTGAGATATTTAATTGTATACCTCATAATATTATTCACATATCAGAAATTTACGTCTCATATAATTTAAAAAATTGATATAAAAGTATAAAATATCTAATAAAAAAAATTTAAAAATAAAAGTGAGCGGACCACGCCTATATTTAATATTTTGTAAGGCATATATTTCACAGATTTGATTTTAATAATTTACGGATCAAACTTCCACTATCAAAACCCGGGAAATAATGAAAAAAAAAAGTGGGCGGATCACGCCCATTTTTGGACCACATATTTTTAGGTGAATTATAACAATATGTTTTAAATTTTATAACTATATTTTGAATACTTTTCGAGTTATTTGTTCCTAAAGAGTTATATAAAAGTGACTTGTATGGTAGGTGGGCGTGTCCGTTGACCGATTTGGCTCATTTTTAAACTTAGTTCCTACTTTTGGCTTAAATATATTGAGACGAAATTTCATCGTATTCTGATCAGTATTTCTCAAGATTTTCTGTATTCGGACAGCAAGACAGCAAGACGGACAGACGGACAGACAGACAGACGGACATGGCTAAACGGACTCGGGTAGTGACGCTGATCAAGAATATATATACTTTTCCATACCGGACACGCCTCCTAAGGGGCGTTACAATATATGCACAAAGTTAATATACCCTGTACCTCATAGGTGTAGGGTATAAAAATGTGGGCGGCTAACGCCCATTTTTGGACCACATATTTTTAGGTGAATTCTAACAATATATTTTAAATTTTATAAGTATATCTTGAATACTTTTCGAGTTATTAGTTCCTAAAGAGTTATATAAATGTGAATTGTATGGGAGGTGGGCGTGTTCGTTGACCAATTTGGCTCATTTCCATTAACAGAACTAACTTTTCGCTAGAAAGTATTGAAACGAAATTTTATCGCATTCTAAGCAGTATTTCTGAAGTTATCGTGTATACGGAGAGCAAGACATCAAGACAGACAGATAGACAGACATACGGACATGTCTAAACAGACTCGGGTGGTGATGCTGATCAAGAATACATATGCACAAAGTTAATATACGCTGTATCTCACATATGTAGGGCATAAAAATATTAATTGTATGCTAGTTTTGTTTTAGTGTAACCCATAATGTTTCTTTTTTCTGAGTGTAACTCATAATTAAACGAGGTAGCATTCGACAAGCAAAGAGCGAGAGCATTCAAAAAGCAAAGAGCAAGAGTGTTTGAATCCGATAGCATTTAAAAAGCACAGCACGAAGCATCAATTAAAAATCAAAAAGTAAGAATTCTAAAATCGAGTATTATTTAAAAATCATAAAGTGAGAGCTTTGGAATCGAACAGCATTTAAAAAGCAAAGAGCGAGATTTGTGCAATTTCTCGAGCAATGTAAACTCTGAGTTATAACCCTAATAAAACCAACAATTCCTTTGAGAATAGTTTAAGTAGAATTCGCTAATAATGTTTTAATTTATTTGAATTAATAGTATTAATTATAAATTTCTGAAGAACCTAGGCCGAGCTACTTTCACTATTTGGTGGAAGATTTAGTAATGTCGAATCTGAACCACGCCAGATCATGAGAACAACCACAAAAATCTCATAGATAAAGCTCACAGCAAATGAAAACTTAATTGTACAGTGCTGTGAATATGAAATAGATTTAATGTTAACTAAATTCGTCAAGGTATGGTGAGACTGTGAGACAACAAGATGTCAGCTTAAGGAATTTGTGACAATTTGTGTAAATGCGAACAAGTTAAAATGTAACTCTACGAGAAGGTATTTTTTGTCTGTTTTTATATTTATTTTTTATTTGAGAGACATGTGCTGTTCGAACAGTATCAGCAGAAATAAAAATAACAGCAAAAGATCTGATAAAATTGGGATACATAGGTAATACAAGGTAAGAAAATCAACAACTTTACGAGCACAATAAACTATTTCAATAGTCAGAACAGTCTAGTATTTGGATGCCTTGCCTTCTTATACTCACAATGTTAACTGTTGCATCGTGACGGTTATATAATCGAAATTTCCACTTTCGCATGAAAATCGTTTTCTTATGTTTTGCTTTTCGAGAAACGTTACACAAAAAAAAACATAATATAAAACAAAGCAAATGGAAAAAAAAATATTTAAAACATTTAAAGCATTTAGATGAAGTGTACAAAGAAAAATAATCAACTTTGTTGTGGTAACTTAAGTGTTTATATTTCAGGCATTATTAAAAAAAAATAACAAAATATTAATAATAATATTACTTGTCCTCTATCGCCAGAACATAATTCCTCCATTTCATGTTTTGGTTTTTACATTACAAACAACATTAAATTTTAATACAGTTTCCCATTAACAAAAATAATAATAAAATTTTACTTTAATTATTTTTTGAATTCAAAGTAGAAATTGCCTTAGGGTGACGGAATAAGGTACATCTATGTTATATAAAGGTTATATGAAAACCAAAATTGTGAAATACTAAACCGATATTTAGGTCGGTTTCAGATGAAAAAAATAAAATATAAAATTCACACATTTTCCTATAAACTTATTTTTAAAATATGCAAAATAAATAAAATGAAAGAAAATAATGAGAATAAGAAAACAAAGGCAACGAAAAATAATACTAAAATATTGCCGTAAAGCGAAGGTTGTTAAAATTAAAGGTAAACTTACTTTGGTAACATGTGGCGACATTTACGACAGTTTTCCATTTATATAATTCGCAAACTGTGAACACGGGAAAGATCTGAAATAAAAACAAAAAAAATAAAAAAGGGTTTTTTTGGCATATCAATTGCAAAGTTTACTTAAAAAAATGAAATAAAATATATTTAATAAATACTCAAAATAACAAAAGAGTCAAACAAATTTAAAAAATGCAAATGGCTGCAAACTTTGTAAATTAAATTTAAAGTGTGCATATTAAAATTTTAATTTTTAATTTTGGCAATATTAACGATGCTAACTTGAAATAACAGATGTTACATAGATTAAGATTCAGACTTGAATTTGTAGTTAAAACTATGTCTGCAACATTTGCTGGCTTCCCACGCAATGCAATTTGAAATTAATTAAACTCGATTAATTACATCATGACTAGCACTTCGGAAAAGTACGTACTTAAGTGTCTCTGTTCTATAAAATGCACTTATTATACATTCTGGCGCATCCTGAGCATAACTTTTCTTTGCGACACACAACAGACATTGACAGTTTGATGACAGTTTCAGTATTTACGGTGGAAGAATAGTATTTTGCACATTAATATGTTGCACTTCACTTAAGTTCCTGCTGCTGTGTTATGGTATTTGCTACGACATGCGATGCACTTGAATTAGATATTAAATTAATGCAATTGATGTGCTGCAATAATTACCACTGACTGCTGCTTTTCAGTTAGTTCTAAAACACAGTGGAAAAATGGGTCCTCATAAATCCTTAAATTCTATTTATCACTATTTTTTACTAAAAATTCAATTTCTCACTAAAAATCTATTTTTTACTAAAAAAAAATCAATATTAACATAAGTCAATTTTAACTAAAAATTCAATTTTTCACTTAAAATTTAATTATTTACTAAAAAATTCATTTTTTCACAAAAAAAATAAAAAATGTTCACTAAAAATTCAATTTTTCACTAAAAATTCAATTTTTCATTAAAAATTCAATTTTTCATTAAAAATTCAATTTTTCACTAAAAATTCAATTTTTCACTAAAAATTCAATTTTTCACTAAAAATTCAATTTTTCACTAAAAATTCAATTTTTCACTAAAAATTCAATTTTTCACTAAAAATTCAATTTTTCACTAAAAATTCAATTTTTCACTAAAAATTAAATTTTTCACTAAAAATTAAATTTTTCACTAAAAATTAAATTTTTCACTAAAAATTAAATTTTTCACTAAAAATTAAAATTTTCACTAAAAATTAAATTTTTCACTAAAAATTAAATTTTTCACTAAAAATTAAATTTTTCACTAAAAATTAAATTTTTCACTAAAAATTAAATTTTTCACTAAAAATTAAATTTTTCACTAAAAATTAAATTTTTCACTAAAAATTAAATTTTTCACTAAAAATTCAATTTTTCACTAAAAATGCAATTTTTCACTAAAAATTCAATTTTTCACTAAAAATTCAATTTTTCACTAAAAATTCAATTTTTCACTAAAAATTCAATTTTTCACTAAAAATTTAATTTTTCACTAAAAATTCAATTTTTCACTAAAAATTCAATTTTTCACTAAAAATTTAATTTTTCACTAAAAATTCAATTTTTCACTAAAAATTCAATTTTTCACTAAAAATTTAATTTTTCACTAAAAATTCAATTTTTCACTAAAAATTCAATTTTTCACTAAAAATTTAATTTTTCACTAAAAATTCAATTTTTCACTAAAAATTCAATTTTTCACTAAAAATTCAATTTTTCACTAAAAATTCAATTTTTCACTAAAAATTCAATTTTTCACTAAAAATTCAATTTTTCACTAAAAATTCAATTTTTCACTAAAAATTCAATTTTTCACTAAAAATTTAATTTTTCACTAAAAATTCAATTTTTCACTAAAAATTCAATTTTTCACTAAAAATTCAATTTTTCACTAAAAATTCAATTTTTCACTAAAAATTCAATTTTACACTAAAAATTCAATTTTTTTACTAAAAATTCAATTTTGAACTAAAAATTCAATTTTTTACTAAAAATTCAATTTTGAACTAAAAATTCAATTTTACACTAAAAAGTTTGCACAATGATATAAAACTTTTTTATTATATTTATGCAGTTAGTTTTTCTTTTTGCCTAACGTTTTAATAATTTATAATTTTCTGATTTATTAAATTTTATGCATTTTATCATTACTTGCCCTATTTTCATAAATTGTTTAATTTGTTTTCTTCATTCATTCCAACAATATGTGCGTTTCACTTGCTGCAAAATTTATTCCGAATTCGGAATTCATTATAAATAATATATATTAATAATAATAATAGTTTGGCGCTACAGTCCTGTATAGAACTTCGGCCGAGCTCTCTCACCATTATGAGCTGTGCGTGTTATATTTGTACTCAAAGTGGTGGGACCTACAGTTTATTGCCGAATCCGAACGGCGGGTGAGAGCTTTATCATAGGCAATGGTTTTACTCTCGTAGGTTTGCCATTTACTGACGAGAGGTAGCGCGGTATAGAAAAATGTTTCTATGAAAAGATGATGTTAGCCCCAGTCCAGGCTTGAACCGGGGACCTTTCGGCTCGCAGTCCAACGCACTAACCACTGAGCTACCGCGGCTACAAAAAAATATACAAAAAATAATATATATTCCATTGGCATAAAACGACTGATGCCTACTAATGGCTTCCAACCATTTTTAATATCCGTGCAAATTAACCATAAAAGGCCGCTGGCTCGATCGATGGCTGACATTCTTCCCTTGTGTTTAATTATTTCATATTTTTTGCAATTTGCGTATGGAAAAATTTTAGTTTGTCGAAAAACAGATGCAAGAATTTATTATTTACTATTTTTTATTAAAAATAAAAGTTTTTCTAAGACAGCAAATTTGCAATAAAATTTTTCATATATATATCTTTCAATTTAATTTCAGTTTTGTGTAAACTATTGAAAGTGCTTTAAAAAACCTTTTTATACCCTACACTAAGAGTGAAAGGGTATATTCAGTTTGGTACGCCGTTTGTAACACCCAGAGAGAAGCATCTCCGGTATGGAAAAGTATGTATATTCTTGATCAGCATGACCTCCTGAGTCGATTTAGTGATGTCCGTCTGTCCGTCTGTCTGTCTGTCTGTTGAAATCCCTACTACTTTTAAAATTGAAGAGCTAGCTAAATAAAACTTATAACTTAGATTACTAATATACCTACGCTGTATGTGCGAAAAAATTCGTCCATTGTGACCTATGATCCGACCACTTATGTTCAAATAACTCATATAAAATGTACATATAAAGATCAATTTTTATGTATACGTGCTTAGGTAAACTTTTTTGGTCAAATATATATTGATATCATGCTCAAATACATGATAATAAAGTTTTCCGGCGAAAAGACTTGTGGTTCTCAAAAAAAAAATCGAAATTCGGTACACCTACCCATTTCTAAATATGGGTATCAAATGAATGGAAATTCTTCAGCGATTGAATGTTTGTAGTTATTTTCAGGATTCGTATACCATGGTGACCTATATATCACTTTGAATGGTAACCACATGTATGTGTAGGGTATTTATAGTCGGCTTAGACCGACTATAATTTTGATAATCCTAACTATCATAGTTACACCTACTTTAAAATTTCCCATGTGATCTAACCTTCCCAACTGGTTTCATTTTAAATTGCATTTTTGCCAAATAAATTGCATTCTTCTGTTAAAATAGTTTCAATCATGCTTGAGATAGAGTGACGCAAATGTATTTTCATTTATTTCAGCATCGTTACTTTTTTGTGTCCATTATATTTACTGTGAATTGACATGAGCCAAATGACGCTAAAGTGTATAAAAAGATATTATTTCGCACACAGTTAACTGATATACACACAGATAAAACTCCAGACACATTACTTATATTTTTGTTGTTATTGTTGTTGTTATACATATCTGAACTAGAAGTAGTTTTAAACAAAAAATAAGAAATAATTTTATAGCTAAAAACAGATACTGAAGATGTTTGTGAAGTAGGCGAGAAGTAAAACATTTTTTTACTTATAAATCATATAGTAAATGAATATATGATTGATGTGGTTTTTAGCCTAATATAAACATATTTTACAGAATATTTTATGGCTACAATCAAGACTACAGTAAGAAGAATCGTCAGCCTAATTATCACCTTTTTTATATCGTTTTGGAAAAACATGTACATTAACATAGTTACAACAAACACTCATATAATTGAGACAATCATTGAGACAATCATAATAATATGTTTAAGTCAATTCTCTTACACAACAGTTATATTCATGTTTAACTTAATTATTTGAGACTACAACTATTAATTTAAGTTTGTATTTCTGCATTGAATCTTTTGATATTAGAAAATGATTATTCTAAGATAACCGTATGGCATTATACATGTTTCTATTGTCGAAAATTATCCAAATGCTTCGCATATCGTTTCAGTTAAACATTTATGTAGTTAAATTAAATATTCAAATATTTAAAACTAACAATCACATAGTTCAGATAATCATTATCAGTGAACGATATTAAAATATAAACATTTACATGGTTGAGAAAATTAACAAATATGTAAATCGATCATTTACATGGTTGCAATAATTATATTCAAGAAAAGCTCAATTAATTAAGGGTACATTTAAAATTTTAGATTTTATTATTTCGCTAGTGTATCTTTTAAAATTGGAAAAGGAATAATCAAAGATTTTCTAATGTCATGTGGATGTTTATATTTCTGATAATTGTCAAAATTGTTGGCAAAAACTATTATCATTTATTTAAATATATTTTCTTAGTTTATAAAAGTATTGTATTAATTAAATAAAATTACACAGTAACACCACAAATTCGACTCTCGGTTGTCTAATTGAAACATGCAATGGATTACTTATTTGTACACGTTTTTTTGGGAAAATTCCTCGACAACATTATCTTAAAATGTTCATCAGATGTGATAACACGTTACGTTTTATTATTTTGAGATCAAATCGTTTGGTATTTTATTGTACACTGAGTATGTAAATAAATTTGCGAAGAAAAGTCATTTAAAAGCAACCCTTTAACGATTATTTTTTATTTATTGCCTTTCTGGCATATATTTACCAAAGCCTAATGTATGTTGCGGTGTCATGAATAAGTATTAACTTGAAGTGCGTGATTTCAAAATAATTTATTATGACTTTTACAAGCATTTTATTTTGCATAATAAATAAATTATCCCAAACCGAGATTTCAACAATTTCACATATATTTATCATGTTAATTTTTATAAATTCGCAAATATATTAATTTAGTGTGGATTTCAAAGTTTATTTTATGTTTAAGTACTTACTAAACTACCATAATTCAAAATTCTCCTGTACAAAAATCTGTTTTTTTCGAAACACCACACTATCACTATTAACTTTGCCAAATTCAGGACTACAGCTATTTTAAGTTAGAAATCTAATTTCTATGGTCTTTGTCAACCGATTATAATTATAAACTGACTGAAAGTCCATCCTTTCATTTTAAAAGGTATAAAGTTTGACCCTTATATGGAGCCCACTTTAAAAATGCACATTTAAAAACAAAATAGTGGTATTTTAGAATATCAAATGTTTCAAACATTGATATTCTATTTAAAAATAACCTTTATTTTTACATAAAATAATATTTTTATAGAAGCAGAAACCGCACATTACTATTGTTCAGCCAACACGAACTAACACTTTTCAAAACAAGTTTTACTTTCCAGTGTAACTAACCTACCATTTAGTTCGTAATTATAATCTATTTTGGCTAAATAGTGCTCTCCACTAAACTAGTATAATGGACCCTTTGTCGGCATTGCAACGACATTAATAATGGTGATAGGTATAAGTGTGAAATCATTAGAAAAGGATTCACCTGCCTTTGCTGTGCAGTGCTTTGATAATAATAATGATTAATCTGCTCGTCGTTGCATCATATGAGCATATATTAGACTTAGAAAGGCATATCGTATTTTGTACATTGTTCATTAATGTCATTTGGAAGTTGTGATTTATGATTATGGCTAGATTATACATATCGTTATAAACCGGCATTGTTCATTTGAACAAGCGCATAATAGGTTTGTTCAGTTCTAATCTGGAGAATGCAATTGTAACATCAAATACACCTAATATTTTACTAATGTTTAAACAAAAATAGTTGTTTAAATTTAATTAGAATATAAAATAACTTCATACTACTTTAATTAAAAAAAAAAGTTTTCAATAATGTTTCACAATACGCCAAAAATATGTGTACTCACCTCACTTGAACTCACCACACTTGAACTCACCACACTTGAACTCACCACACTTGAACTCACCACACATGAATTTACCACACATGCACCACCTCACTTGAACTCACCACACTTGAACTCACCACACTTGAACTCACCACACATGAATTTACCACACATGCACTCACCACTCCAAAACCTACCACACCTAAATTCACTCCAAAAAACAAACCACAGCGTAGTAAATTGATGGCAATGCCATTGAAATGAAATGGTCAACATTTTCTCAGGGTATAATTATCCGGGGAAGAATTGTACGGAAAAAGAATGTTTTTTTTTTTAGTGGAATGGTAAAATTCTAATTGTGCGGTGAATAGTATGTGGAAAATAGTCCGGGGGTTAATTGGCGGTGAATAAATTGTCTCTGGGTAAAAATTGTTTTGGTTCTGGTGGTTACTACATTTATAACACGCACTTGTGCTTATATTTTATAAAAAGCTAAAAAATAGTTGAATTATTTTTAAAACTTATAAGATTTGTACATTAAGTCATAACATAAGAATATACTTGCCGAAAAGAACATGAAATGATTGAGAAATAATAAAATTGAATGGTTAAGTGCAAATATCACTAGCAGTCTACATTAATTTCGGCGAAAAAAGCACAACAAAACCACATAAAAGGCATTTAATACACATATGAAAAATGTTTGCCGAACGAAAAATGAAGAAAGCATTTTCATGTTCATTTTGGTTTTCTGTTAACCACATACTCAATTTCTATCACTTTTTGCAAAAAAAAAAGAACCAAAACATCAAATATATCTTATCTTTATTTATAGCACACAACCAATTTCGAAGGCACCCAAAAGAATTACTTAAAAATTGTTAAGTTTTTCGTACATGACATCTTTTCGACATCGAAGCCACCATGTGAATTATCAGAATTTTTTTCCTTTTCAGATGAATACCATGAAGTATTTTTACTATTGAAATAATTCATAAGGATAAAATATTATTTCAATCTGTATATCCCATTAAATTGTACGTAACCCAGATAGACAAACATTCAACATATTCACTTAATATCATGACAATCATTCTCTGCACCGGTGTATCGCTTATGATGGAACATATGAGCCTGTTTTTATAAAAATAATTGAGGCAATGAATACAAACAAAATGAGCTAAAATTCAATTCAAATATGTATTTCATGCAGTGAAATCAAAAGTTTGGAAATATTAAAGCATTTATACACTTCGATATATGATTGCAAAAATAAATCATGTTGAAATCATGATATGATGAACAAAAATGCTTTCATATTTGAATCAAATTAAACTGTGTTTTTGTAAACATTACATTCCCCTCAATTATTACTCATAAAAATATATTTCAATAAATACTCAAATATGGCTCATTTGAACATCATAATATGATTTTATTTCTTATATATGCCTTATTTTACATCAAAATTAATTATTTAATATAACCCTAATGTTCACATCATCTACTATTGTATAATTTTAAGTATTAAATTTCGAAACATCTATTAAGTGGATCGACTTGCTAAATTGTTTTCGTAGTAGTGGATGGACGAGGGCAATTTCGGCAGCTTTTTTGTTAGGATTGTCTTGGACGTTCACATGAAACATGATGGATCTGTGTATTTACCTATAAAATTATATTTTTTTAAAATTTAATTATTTACTAAATACTCAACATAAATAATAATACCATTATGTTTTTCCGGGACACGGTTTTTAGTAAACAGCTTCCATAATTTTCAATTCTTTTTATTTTAACAATTATAAAAACGCCAACCAAAATTTATTTCGATTAAAAATCATGATTTTATAAATATATGATTTTAATATGATATAATTATTCATTTGTTTATTCATATTTAAGTCATATAATGAGATCTGCTTGATTTTAAAAGATATTTCTTCTCACTTTTTGTACATGGTATGATTTTCAAATGGTGAAATCATTTTGAACTCATATTTAACGCAATTGATGATATTTAAAATTACAGAATAGTGAAGTCATGAAATGATTTCACATATTTATCATGATAACATATTTTATGAGTACATTATATAAAATTCATGAATGTCTATCTGGGAATACTATTAAATAATTTTTGAATTTGTATAAAAATATTAATTTTTTGTAACCTACTAATCTATTGACAAATTCTATTGGCAACTTTCAATGAGGTTTTATGAAATATTTTTCTGAGTAAACCAAGATATATTTTTTTTAGCTATAAACATATGGACGCATAATCATATACAATTTAAAGTCAATTATAAAATCAGAATCTGTCAATTTTAAAGTTGAATTTAAATTGTCAGGAATTATTTTTTATTTTTAAATACAGAAAACTGAAAACAAAACCCTGAATGGATTAATGACCAAACTAAAAATAAAATAAGGCCACACAAATCGCTATGCGATAAAATCATATCATGTTAAAACTAAATAAAATAATAAAAACGAGTTGGGAAAGTTAGGTCACATGGGTAAGTTCGGTCACATGGGGCGGATTTTTATAGTCGGTCGGGCCCGACTATGGAATACCCTACACCTTTGGTGGAGATATTAATGAGGAATATTTAATTGTATACCTTGATTTTAAATTATTAATTATGTTGAACCTCCCCACCCTCAGAATATTATTCATATATCAGAAATTTACGTCTTATATCCCCATAAATTAAAAAATTTATATAAAGTATAAAAAACTAAAAAAAAAATTTGAAAAATATAATTGGGCGGACCACGCCTATATTTAAAATTTTGAAAGGCTAATATTTCATAGATTTGATTTTAATAATTTACGGATCAAATTTCCACTATGAAAACCCGGGAAATAATGAAAAAAAAAAGTGGGCAGATCACGCCCATTTTTGGACCACATATTTTTAGGTAAATTCTAACAATACCTTTTAAATTTTATAACTATACATTGAATACTTTTCGAAATATTAGTTTCGAAAGAGTTATATAAAAGTGACTTGTATGGGAGGTGGGCGTGTCCGTTGACCGATTTTTCTCATTTTCAAACTCAGTTCCTACTTTTGGCTAAAATATATTGAGACGAAATTTCATCGCATTCTGATCAGTATTTCTCAAGCTATTCTGTATTCGGGCAGCAAGACAGCAAGACAGCAAGACAGCAAGACAGCAAGACGGACAGACAGACAGACGGACATGGCTAAACGGACTCGGGTAGTGATGCTGATCAAGAATATATATACTTTTCCATACCGGACACGCCTCCTAAGGGGCGTTACAATATATACCCTGTACCTCATAGGTGTAGGGTATAAATATTTGAAATATGCATTGATTTTCTGTTCTATATTGTATTTCGACACATGCATTACAATCAATACTGTCGCTGTGGTATCAGGTGCCAACAATTTAGTTATTATGTTGCATGCAACCAAATGGAATTTTGAAATGAGCGGAAATACAAATCGTTGCAAAATGAAATAATACAAAATTTAACAGACCAAACTAAACCAGAACCTGCCAAAGCCAGAATAAACCATATCAAAGCCAGACCAAACCATATTATTGATTTTCTCCAAAAAAAGATATATTATTTTAATTAGAATTTATTGTTTAGCATGCTGTGTACTAATAATTATTTTCTTCAAAATTAATTAATTATAATTCTATGTTTAACTCTAGCATTACCGAAAAAATATGGTGCATAATTAGTAATGCTTTTATTTTCATTAGCATTATATATTTGTCATGCTTTTTTACAAGTATTTATAATTATCTTTTTTGGGAGAATAATTTTTTTTTTTGTACAATTAAATAAATATAGACTGTAGTAAAAATAAAATTATAAAAATGTAAATTGTAGCATTTCATATATTTTTGTGTACAGAATGTAGTAATGATTTGTATATTTTGTTTGTCTGTACGTTCTGTACAGGTGCTTGAATTTCGGTGGAACCTCATTTTTTTAGTATGTAGTACGTTTTGTGGTGCGAAAAAATTTCAAATAACTAAAATTGCAGAAAACAAATACATTTCAATACAGTTTGATCTTTAAGAAATATTTAAGTAATGTTCAAGTGATGTTTACGTAATATTAAGGTTATGTTTATTAAATGTTTAAGTAATGTTAAAGTAATGTTTAAGTAACGTTTAAGTAATGTTTATGTAATCTTTAAGTAATGTGTAAGTAATGTTAATGTAATGTTTAACTAATGTTTGAGTTATGTTCAAGTAATTTTAATGTAATGTTCATTAAATGTTTAAGTAATTTTAAAGTAATGTTTAGGTAATGTAATGTTAATGTAATATTTAAGTAATGTTTAAGTAATTTTTAAGTAATGTTTGAGTAACGTTTAAGTAATGTTTAGGTAATTCTTAAGTAATGTTCATGTAATGTTTATGTAATGTCTAAGTAATGTGTGAGTAATGTTTAGGTAATTTTTGAAGTAATGTTTACGTAATGTTTGAGTAACGTTTAAGTAATGTTTAGGTAATGTTTAAGTAATGTTCACGTAATGTTCAAGTAATGTTTAAGTAATGTTTATGTAAAGTTTAAGTAATGTTTAAGTAATGTTTAGGTAATGTTTAAGTAATTTTTAAGTAATATTTGAGTAACGACTAAGTAATGTTTAGGTATTGTTTAAGTAATGTTCAAGTAATGTTTATGTAATGTTTAAGTACTGTTTATGTAATGTTTAAGTAATGTTTAAGTAATGTTTAAGTAATGTTTAAGTAATTTTTAATTAATGTTTAAAAAATGATTAAGTAAATTAAATATTTTATTGAGTCATTCACAGAAAAAGAATCATCAATATGATGAATTATTCATAAATATTATAAGTTTTTTCTGCAACTACCAGATTCATTATATTGATACCACAGATCATTAAATAACATTTTGATGCATGTATTCATTATATAAAAGAACGTAATCATACAATTAAAGAATAAAATATTCAATACAATTATTATGACTCGTCATATTGATGAATATATTTTCTACATTTTATTCGAAAAAAAAATTAAAATGTTTGCGAAAAATTTTACTTATTAAAAATAAAAAAACAATACATTTTTTTCGAAAAAACTTACACAAAAAAAAAAAATTTAAAAACATTTTGAATTTTTTTTTTTGTTCAAAATTGATATTTGGTTTGATGAACAGCATTCTTCAATATGATGTACATATATGTTGTATTTTGTGTATATATTCATTATATCGTTGGTGATACTGCAAAACCGCCTAACTGCATGTGAAAATTACGCCTAATTGTTATAATCGGGTTGATCAGATAAATTAGATAAATGCCATTATAAGTTATGAAATACTTAATTTTGTATGAAGTAAGTGCAGAATTAAGACTGAAAATAGTTTTGTTTCTTCTGTAAAATTCATATTGCAAGAGGTATTCGAAAATATAGATAGGCGATTTTACAGTATCACTGACGTTATGATTATACGTATTCTTCACATAAAGTTCACTATATTGAACAAAGTGTTGACAGTTACCAAGCGTTCATCATATTTATGATCGCATTCATAAAATTGATGTCGTTAGCCATTTATAATATAGTTCTTCAAGATAATAAAGCATGGTTTGAAGAACGGAATTCATAAATATGATATACATTTTTTCTGTGTTTACATTAAACCAAAATTGTATATTTATAAAAAATAGTTGTGTATGTAAATACTCAATAATCACACAAGTTGAATTCTTCTATTATGGCAGCTATATTTTTTACCGTATCCTCCGGTATCTCAATATTCCTTAACAGTGTCACACTGTCTTTGACAGTTTCTCAATTGCTATAAAGCATACTTTAGAAAGTCGTAAAGTAACATTTAATGATACTGAAAATTAATGCGTGTGTAAAGTTGCACGCAATAAAATTCATAACCAAGAACAATGCGCAATACAAAGCATGAGACAAATGAAAACATCAACAGCAATGCTGTGGAAAATTAAGTTGTAAATATATAAACATTTTTGTTTCGTTTTTTTGTTTTTGTTTTTGATAAGTAAATCAATTTAACTTAACGATGTGAAAATAATGTGCGAATTGAAAACTCAATAATATTAAAGTGTGCTCAAATGTGTTTAAATCTAGTGAGAAATTGTAAATTAAAATATCAAAAATAATATTACAGTACTTCAACCAAAAATTTCCACTTGAATAGAATCTAAAACACAAAACAGAATATATATAAAACTGCAAGAAATAGATACTATTTCATTGGGGAATATATTTTTAAGTGTTTTAATCTCGCTGTATAAATCCACGTTATTGGGGGATACACAATTAAATTACGTTGCAAACTTACAAAATAATGCTAGGCTACAGAACCGCATTCAGTAGTGCTTGCACTCGCAAATGTAATACAAACCACCAACCGATTAGCATGAATTCAGAATGATGAGTTCAGATTCAAATTACATAAACCAACCATAATTCGCTATATTTTAGTATTGATGTAATTTGTAGTATTTCTATGGAAATTATTCTGATGTTTTTGTGATATTATATTTTATATGAATACTGGGTATGTAGTAAATTGTGCTTCACTCATTACTAAAAGGTTTACGTGACGGTAAGCAGAAGTGGTTCTTTTTTTTGTTTTCATCGGTTCCAATTGGGTTGGTTTCGAGCTGTTACAATAAATGTTACTGTGCAACATATTATAAAGAAGATTTCTTCATAAACTAAAATAATTAAAATTAGTAGATGGGAAAATAAAATGAATATTTGTGAATTGATTATATTTGTATCCGTCTAAATTATTTTTGGTTAATAATTCCATACAACATTCAATTATATACATCGAGAAAATGTATAAAGTAAAATGTACTACATATATGTATTTGATTTTGGATCATAGTTTTACTCATTTTTTGTAGTGTTTCAACATTTTTGTATTTGATTTGATTTTACTACACAATGTATTCAAAATTCATTTTCTACATTTTGCTAAAACTGTATTATATATTTGACGAGTATTTTGTTTTTTTTTTTTTTTTGTTAATAAACCATTTTTTAAGTAAACGGTTCATTTTCTATAATATACTGAAGAAAATAAATATTTGTAAAAACAATGTTCTGAGAAATGAGGTTTTCGTTGTACGATGGATTTTCTTAAATTTTATTTTCAGTGTTTTTATTCTTTCGTTTTTATTTTACTTTTCTTTCAAATTTATTTCTTAGTGTTTTTGCTCTTTTTTTGTTTTGGTTTTTCTTTTTATTTATGTTTTAACATTTTGTGTTTTTTCCCGTTTTTATTTTTTTTTTTGTTCTGTTTGTATTTGATTTTGTTTTAAAGATTGACATAATTTTTTATCTCTTGTGTTTACTTTTTTTTGTTGTTTTTGCTTTCTTTGGTTTTCATTTTTGCTTTTTTGTCAAATCCCAGCCCCATATTCCTCCGACTCCAAGTATCCTGGTGCAAAATTTCAGTCAAATTGAAAATCTGATTTGATGTTTTGGCTTTTGAATAAATACAAAATGCAGTAATAAAACAACAATATTTTATTTTTCCTTTATTTTTATTTTTATGAATTATTATAAAGTAATTTTTTACCTTTTTTTAAAAGTGAAAGAAAAGCATAATGTTTTTTTTTTGGTATAAATGTATTTTAATTAAAATAAAAAATATTAACAATAATTTTAATAATAATAAAAAAAACTTAGTAACTCAACTCCAAATTTTGAACACATCTAACAGAATTTCATCTATCTGTCATTTTGACACCATTTCCTCTAAGCCTTTTGGCAACTCCGCCACCACCTCAAGACACTTTTCTATTACGTGACATAAATTAGCGCATTTTCAGCACAACGAAAACAAAAAGTCAGTAAATAAAGACAAAAGAACTGCACAGTAAACACTGTATGCGAAGCATGCATGGCATCCGTTTATTTGCAGACACTTTTACAGCAGCACGTATTACAAAAGTCAAACATTTTAAGTGGAACCTGTCGGCAAAATAATGCGGTGATGTCAACTCATTTATTGTGCTGACACCTTTTTGATCTGCACTATACACACCAAGTCAAGCCAACTCAACCCACATTGATGAATGACAAAATGGTTGTGCTAAATAAGAACTAAGAGAAATATACAAGGAGGAGTTTGGAGTAAGCGACAAAAATAATGTCTTAATTTAATATAAAATAAACGTGACCAGGTGTGGGGTTAATGACAAAAACAGCAAAGGTTATAAAATGACCGATAATCAAAAAGAGTCAGGAGAATTAACGCACAACTTAGAAATTATTAAAAAAAATAATATTTTCAGTTATTTTTTAAATTTAATTTCTTTAAAAGTATAAAAACTATTTAATTTAATTTCTTTATTACATATTTTTAATACCATACACTACTTTGTTACAAGATATAAATTATTCGGAATAAAATTTTAAAACTCCAAATGTCCGTAAATTCCGTTCAATTGTTTAGTTTTTTCATATCATTTAAATTTTTCACTTTTCATAACAATTGCAAACCCGATTGGATCATATTAAACAATACCAATTTTAAATTGTGTGTACACAACAATTTATCCCATCAAATATTTACATTTTAAATACGGATAATTCTAACTGATAGAACCAAATAACTCTGCACTGAATAAAGCAAATCTAACCAAATACCTCTGCACTGAATAGAACAAATGTACACAGAAAATATTTTTGGTGGCGTCTCATTAGTGAAGAGCACTTGTAGCCGCGGTAGCTCAGTGATTAGTGCGTTGGACTGCGAGCCTAAAGATCCCGGTTCAAGCCTGGACTGGGGCTAACAACATCTTTTCATAGAAACATTTTTCTATACCGCGCTACCTCTCGTCAGTAAATGGCAAACCTACGAGAGTAAAACCATTGCCTATGAAAAAGCTCTCACTCGCCGTTCGGATTCGGCAATAAACTGTAGGTCCCACCACTTTGAGTACAAATATAGCACGCACAGCTCAAAATGGTGAGAGAGCTCGGCCGAAGTTCTATACAGGACTGTAGTGCCAAACTATTATTATTATTATTATTACTTGTAAGAACAAGTCGTTCTTGTTCTTGCTCTTATTGTTACAGGGTCGTTCATGTACTTGCTGGAATGCCGATCTAATTCTTGAAAAAACTAAAAAGACAGAAACCGTATTTTTGCATCATTACTAATATCAATAATTTATTGACTATGCTTTAGAATGCAATTGTAAAAAAAATAATTTTTGTAACATGTATATGTTCATCATAATAATAAATGTGACAATTATAATGATTTTTTTTTTGTCTGTGTAGTCACACTCCACATTAATTTTGCATTAGCATGTGTTTAATTCAAAATGTGAAACACAAAATAAAAACAAATATCGCCATTATCATAATATTTGAATTAAATGTGTGTAAAATAATATACAAACATGCATTATTTATTTAAAACTATACAACTACATAAACCATCAACTATTTTCAATATGTAATACAGCATTGATGAAAACAATGTTTGTATACACAATTTAAGGCTTGTTGTCATTGCACTTAATGTGAATATTAAAAATATGATAATATGTAGGTGATTTTAAATAATATTTCACGCATTGAAAAAGTTATTAATTAGTGTTCAAGTAATTTTTTTATAGAACATCAGAATAATCTAATCAAATCTAATCAAATCTAATCAAATCTAATCAAATCTAATCAAATCTAATCAAATATAATCAAAACTAATCTAATCAAATCTAATCAAATCTAATCAAATCTAATCAAATCAAATCAAATCAAATCAAATCTAATCAAATATAATCAAATCTAATTAAATTTAATTAAATTTAATTAATTCTAATCAAATCTAATCAAATTTAATCAAATCTAATCAAATCTAATCAAATCTAATCAAATCTAATCAAATCTAATCAAATCTAATCAAATCTAATCAAATCTAATCAAATCTAATCAAATCTAATCAAATCTAATCAAATCTAATCAAATCTAATCAAATCTAATCAAATCTAATCAAATCTAATCAAATCTAATCAAATCTAATCAAATCTAATCAAATCTAATCAAATCTAATCAAATCTAATCAAATCTAATCAAATCTAATCAAATCTAATCAAATCTAATCAAATCTAATCAAATCTAATCAAATCTAATCAAATCTAATCAAATCTAATCAAATCTAATCAAATCTAATCTAATCAAATCTAATCAAATCTAATCAAATCTAATCAAATCTAATCAAATCTAATCAAATCTAATCAAATCTAATCAAATCTAATCAAATCTAATCAAATCTAATCAAATCTAATCAAATCTAATCAAATCTAATCAAATCTAATCAAATCTAATCAAATCTAATCAAATCTAATCAAATTTTAATATTTTTGTTATGCTTTCATGTAAAAACGAATTTTCACCATGCACTGTCAAATTGTAGCATCAAATCTAATCAAATCTAATCAAATCTAATCAAATCTAATCAAATCTAATCAAATCTAATCAAATCTAAACTAATCAAATCAAATCAAATCTAATCAAATCTAATCAAATCAAATCAAATCAAATCTAATCAAATCTAATCAAATCAAATCAAATCAAATCTAATTTAATCAAATCGAATAAAATCTAATTAAATTTAATCAAATCCAAAGCAGAATATTTCTTGGTTATGAAAAAACCTATCTTTCTTTTAAAGTCAAGCAAATTTTAATATAATTAATATTTTTAAGGATCAATTCTAATATATTCATATGTAAGATAGTGCAAAAATTAAATTAAACCAAAACATTCTGCATTGTTTCAATTAAAAGTAACAAGGTTTACATTAAAATAAACAAAAAATCCCAGACACCTTGCAAAGGCTACCGAAATGAACATTCTTCAGAATCATTGAGAAAAAAAATTCTCATGACTGCTGGCGATGCTACAATTTGACAGTGCATGGTGAAAATTCGTTTTTACATGAAAGCATAACAAAAATATTAAAATGAGGCGAAGAACTCTTAAAAGTGTCGCCCTGTGGCGAAAGCTGTAATTTATCACAGCTCGCGTTTCCTTTGAACTTGGCTGCTTTTCAGCATACAAAATAGCAAACTGCCGTATTGCAAACTGCCTTCCTTATTCTGCATTGCGAGCACAGCCATACAGCTACTCGCAACATGCTTATAGCTGTTTTAACTACGTTGATGGCGATAACGACATGACGACGATGGTGATGGCGATGACGATGATGAGCAGCGCAAAGTCAGCATGTCGCAAGCACCAAAAATGTACTTTGCGACAGTTTAAACCGTAACTGTATCTGATATGATGCGGTCATGTAGTAACCACAAAAATATTATCAGATTTAAAAGTCAAAATATTGAAACGCTTTTAAATTTATAATGCGATAAAATACGTTTATACAAAACATAATTTATTCAGCAGCACTACATTATTTATAAAAAACTATACTAACTAAAAATTATTTATTATTACATTATACGATACTCTATTTTTTTTCTGTAACTCTCCGTATTTTATTTTACTATGTTTTAATGATTTAGAGTACACGGTTGAATGTATTTCCGGTTCCAAGTTTTGCCTTCTGCAGCTTCCATCATTATTTTTCATTTTGACACATTATGTCACATTATGTCGGCATGTAGATATCTGCTGTCTGTGACACATTTGCGCTTGCATTGCTCTCATTCCATGAAAATTGGTTTCACAACAGCAGTGCAGTTTCTATAATAAGTTTTTGTGTCCTACATAAGGACAAATTGCTGCAGGACTTTATATATTTTGTATGAAATCAATATTTGCTAAAGTAAAATATAAAGTATATATTAAAATATAAAGTATATATTAAAATATATTGTGCAGATTAATTCGAAATTATTGAGTAAAATATTTAAGATTTCTGACAATTGACAATATTGATTATAAAATCAGGACTAATTATGAATTATATAAAATCTGACTAAATTATTGATGATTTACAATGGGAGATTACCAGAAGGAAAAATTTCCGGAAAAAAATCATAAACTTTATATTCGTTTGTGGAACAATCTCCCTGCGTCCGTTTTTCCCGACATTTTTGATATTGGCAAGTTCAAAACAAACATTCACCGACACTACTCTATCTTTCCCCCTCCTTTTAACCTATCATTTCTTCTTACTTCCTTCCCCTGAGCGTTGGTTAATTTGTAAAAAAAAACAAAACAAAAAAAATATTGATATATTTATATTGAAAATACAAATAATAATACATTATGTATTAATTTAAACGTCCACAAATATAGACAAAAAATGCATTTATTTTTGAAACATTCTGCATTGATTTTACTTTATTAAACTAAATAAAAAAATATAAGAAATTAATATGTTTTTCTTATATTTTTACTACATTCTATTATAAATATGTTATAAATAACAACTGCATATTGGGTTTCGTATATATCTGCTTAAATTCTCAAACTTTAAAACAAAAAAATAATATGAAAAACAAATATTGAGAAAAAGAGCTCCTAATACATTGTGTAGTAAAATCATATCAAATAAATACAAATTTACCTAATTGTTAATTTAATGTAGTAAACTACAAAGTAAACTGCAAAATAACATTCAAATGAAATAACACCCAGAAAATCATATTAAAAAATAATGAAAATATAGTTTGGGAATATATATATTATACTGATTGTGGGTTATCTCATTACGTATTAATTCCTAGTTTTATGAATAATATATTTTTTTGTATTGATAAATTTAATTCATTTTTAATCGTACATTCGTAATGACTTAGTATCATCGATCTGTCATCCACAAAACTACGTTGACGAGTAGTTGAATTTTTCAATAAAAATCAATGATTATATTTTCATGCAATTGGCCGCGTTAACATCACTGACATTTGACATAACCAGTCATTTGTAATACTGTTTATGACATATTGTGTAAATTAAATTCAACTCAACATTATTATGTGCTTTTATAAAAAAATGTATATCATTTCACATAATTTTTGACACTATCCGCAAGTACCCACTGGACAAATTATTAACATTCATTAAAAGTGGCGATAAATTGAACTTTTTGATGTGTTTATATCCAAGATATAATGTATTAAAATTCAAATAAATAAGAGATAAAAACAAAAAAAACATTTTTCATTAAATGCATATTTAATAAAATTTCTAACTAATAAAACATTGTATAAAGAATGCTGTAGTACTTTCTTAACTTTTCAATATTTAAAAAAAATCAATAAAAATTTAGGTTTTCATTTCCAGACTATCATTCCTATTTTTAACATATTTAAAATAGGAATGCACTCAACAAATATTGCGGAATAATTGAAATGATGAAATAATAATCACAGCTATTGAATGTATTAATTGAAATTTTTTCTTTATTCTTTTCCACATCTGGTTGAATGCATTTAATTAAATTTGTTTTTTCCATAAAAACTTGGCATAACTTTTTTTCTCATATGCTAATATGTTTTTTGTTATGTGGTTGTAGATTAATTTTGATTTAAATGTTATTAAATAATTTGCAGCAAACCAATTATTGTAGGTATAAGTAAATACAGAGAAAAATGATGCATTTTAAATTTAATTTTCGTAATTTTAATATACATTTTTGCAACTTGATACCACTTTATTTTATGTAAGATTTTGTGTTTTTATTAAAATTAATAATTGTTTTGAATAAACTTTTAGCAATCTGCATTAGTAATTTGTATGAGTCCAATGAGGCAACCAATGACGTATTACTTTGTACTACTACTTTGACTACGTTGTAGTATTTTGTACTACTTTGTTTTACTTTGTGCTACTTTGTATTACTTTCAACTACTTTGTATTACTTTGTAATACTTTGACTACGTTGACTTTGTAAAATTATGTACCACTTTGTACTATTTGGTACTATTTTGTACTATTTTGTACTATTTTGTATTTTTTTGTACAACTTTGTATTCCTAAGTACTACTTTGTATTTTGTTTTGCTACTACTTGACGACTTTGTAATACTTTGTTTTACTTTCAATACGTTGTACTACTTAGCAATACTTCATACTACTTTATAATACTTTGTTCTGCTTTCTTTAATTGTGTTTTACTTGTATTACTTTGTACGACTTTGGCGACTTTGCACTTATACTACTAAGTACTTCTTTGCAATACTGTGTACTACTTTTACAATACTTGAAACTACATTATTATACTTTTCCCTGCTATACTATTTTATACAACTTTGTATTACTTTGTACTCATTTGACTACATTGTACTACTTTGCACTACTTTGTAATACATTCACCATTTTGCAATACTATGTACTACTTTGCAATATTTTATTATGCTTTGTTATATTTTGTACTACTGAGTATTATTTTGTATTACTTTGACGATTTTGTACTATAGATGGGCATGTGAGCGTGATTCAGACTGCTCACTTTTCAGAACAATAATAAATCAAACCCTTTCTAACGACCGTCATATACCCACTTAACTCAGAATAGGATTCAAGATTCCAGTCAACAAGTAACCCCTGCAAATCAGACGTATTTAGTATGGGCTAGTCAATTTTTGTGGGGTCATATCAATAGTTTTTGCTTGATTTCATATGACCGTTCATGGAAATGGATATAGAACTCAATTTTTTTTTTACTCATTTTTGAAAAAAGCTGAATTTTCAATTTCAACTATACATGATAACTCTGTATTAACCTTCTTTTTGTTTATTAAGTTTAATTTGTTCCAGGGGTTCGTGTGGGGGTCCCGTTTTTAATCGAGTTATAAATGTAGTGACCAAAAAAATCGCTTCAAAAATAGTTTTTCCCAAAGCCAATTCATCCCTGGTAAATTCTACTCCGGACTATTTTTTTTATTGATAATTCTTTTCCACAGATAATTTTTCCAGAGACAATTTTCAAAGATTTTACACGAATTGTTCAACGGAGAATTATTCTTCGAGGCAATGTTTACGTTTTTATATGAAAAGCACATCGAAGGTCTTTCACATTTCCATCTCCGTTAAAAATTGAAATATATTTTATTAAAATCCATAACATCATAACATCATTATTGGGTTTTAAAGATGTAGGTTGTATTGGAGGTGCCACGCTCGGTCGACCAATCTCACCAACATTACAAATGAAATATGTATTTTTATGCATTCTGAAAACAATAGCAAAAAACGTGATTTAGCGTGATTCACGTGAATCACGCGTGATCACGCGTGATTGTGATTGAATCTTAATTTTACTCACGTGATTGTGAGTGAGTGTGAGTAGAGCAAAAAAGGCCGTGAGTGAGTGTGCGTGATTAGAAAAAATCTTTCGTGAGTGTGAGTCAAAACTCACTCACGTGCCCATCTCTACTTTGTGCTACTTTTCACTACTACTTTTGCTACTTTGTACTACGTTATACTACTTTATAATACTTTGTACAAATTTGTTGGTTTACGTATTACCGCTAACACTATATTTAATATTCAAGAACATAGTATGAAATATTAATTAAAATCTTGGGGTTCAACAGAATATAAAACTTAGATAGCGGATATTGATTGTTGTGCTATGTTATTAGACAAGATTAATGTGCAGAGTTATTAGATAGAATTATGTTTGCAAAAAATTTAAAGACAAACATCAAAGCATTATCGATTTTTTAAATTAGGTAATATAAATTATTGCCATTCTTAAACCAATTTTCACTTCAATAAAAAAGAATATCTTCCATTTCATGATTTTTCTAATTTATTTGATTTGTAGTTAAGTGCTACTGGCCCTACCAAGAATAAATTGTCTTAAAATTATCTTACAACACACGCTATACAGTATATACCAAATAGAAGTATTATGTATGGTAAGAAAAAAAAAGATATTCTATTTTGTACAATTTTATTTTTTTGTACGGTATTTTTATATTATATTATTACTGCAGTTACCTTTCTTAAGCCAGCTTATCGAGCTGTGGCACAACTTCTGATGGGATTTGTCGTTGGGCTGGCATACTGGACGAGAAAGTTAGCAAGGTGTTTAAATGGATTAACTTTCGTATGTAATACTAAGCACATAAATACAAAATAAATGTCCGAAAAGGTTGTCGGTATCATGTCTTTCGGTTATGGTTAAAGTAAATGCGTGTGTGTGTGTAGAGAAAACCTTCAGTTAAGTCAATTCTCAATTATTTTACCATCAATTTTATTGCTTTTACGAATATATTTTATGATTATTGGCACCACTGAAACGTAAGTGTGTAGATTTCATGATTATTGATAAATTTCAAATAATGTTAAACTTTTAATATTACTTTATAAATCTTTAATAGTTTAAAAATAAAAATTTGTAAACGTAATAATTGTTTATATGGCTACTCAAGAGGTTTTCGCAATGTTAAATATTAATACAGACAAATATTTAAAAATCCTCCATATTATATTTTTATTACATTAGATCGTTGAATTAGTTCGTAACTTTGATGTATTGTATGCATTAATATTATGAATTATTTTTGAATATAATGACTCATGGTGTGAAAGATACAAAGGATGATGTTCTACAAAACCTGAGAAATTCACCACACCGAAATTCACCACAACAAAACTCACCACACTAAAACTCACCACACTAAAACTTACCACACTAAAACTCACAACACTAAAACTCACCATACTAAAACTCTACGAGAAAGAATTCTACGAGGAAGAATTCTACTGGAAAAATTATACGGGGAACAACTAGGAAGAATTGTCGTTAAGACAAGTAATTTTGATAGATTTAAATTTTTATTTTGGTTACCACATTTATAACACCAATTAATAAAATCCACAGCGAAACACGGGTCCCTGCTAGTGATTTATAAAAACACCTGGCAAATGGAAACTTTATGATTTTGGAGTATTCGATTGATTTTTTTTATTATCAGAACGTATAACATTTTCTTTGAATTACCAAGAATACATCAATAAACTATACTGATTTATAAATTGAGAAACATGTAATACATATAACATCATAAAGAAATGACATGTCAGATATAACAAAAAAAAAATACTGCCACAATAAAACTGTTATAATAAAACTATTTTCATGTCACTGGTTATATTTTTATGATTATATGTATATTCTTTTATTGTTGCGAACATATCACATATGTAGTATATAGAGTACATAGATTTATGAAATTCTAAATGGTTATATTCTCCGAAAAGATTTAATGAGCCACTGGGGGCCTATTTATTGCTTATTGTATTAAGTGACAATGTCTGCATGCATAAGCTCAGGTTTCCACTGTACAGTATCCATTAAATGTGTTACTAAATTGCATATTTTCACACAATTGCGTATAATGCCGCAGTAAAAGCAGATTTCGTCCCCATGGCAACGCAATAACTATTCAGTGGTTTTATGTTTCAACACCATTGTATGCAGACAATATGCACTAAGAAATATATTAAGCATTAGGCAGACAAAAAATGGTATTTAATAAAACAAGAATAATTGGTTATTCAAGTCAAAAACTTTTCAAATAATATTTTATATGATAAAAAAAGCTGTCCAAAACATTACTTTGCAAGCATAACATATATGTTTAGAACTTTCTGGAAACATAATTATAATTGCATTATAAACAATTTTATTACTAAACATATGATTGTTTTCATTCAAACGTATATGTGTTTAAAATAAATAATTTTATATGTTCTTGAAAATATAAATGTGTTTGGGTGTGAAAAACTTTGTAGAAATTTCGTATTCTTTTTAATTCTACCTTCAGCTATTCTGCATTTTATTAATTTATTTTGCAAAACAATTTCGTTACAGTAGTTGCCGATATTAAAACGAAACCAAAAGTATTACAATAGGTCACAGTTTTATTTACACTGACCCAGTCACAACAGAGTAACCTAATCAAACACAAACAAGTGTTTCACATAAAAGCACAATCACTCCATAGATTTACGGTTCGACGCTTTTGTGGCTGACTGTTGGATTGTGTTGGGTTGTAATGGAAAACAAAGTGGGGTTTACAATCGATTGTGGGCCAACTTTCGTCCACGTGTATTGTACTCAATGAGTTTTAAAATAAAAATAAATAAATAAAACACTCTAAAGGATTTCAGTTCACTTTCAGTTTATTTACATTGGTCATCAGTAAGGTAGAGTTTCAACTTTACATAGAATCATTCACCTGTATATTAAGTTAAATTTTATGCTTTCTACGAAAAATCTTTTCTGTTGAATTGACAATCTAGAATAGTAGGTAATTTAAAAAGCAAAAAAACAACACAGAAACAAACTTTGAATGTACAATTTTGAACTTTGTTTAGGTCTATGCAAATAGGTAACTTGTATTCTTGTGTTTGAATTTTATGTATTTAGGACATGTCCATGAATTGTAGAAATCATGTAAATTAAAATAATAAAATTCGAATGAAATTTTCAAGAACACTGTTTAAATATTGTAAATTTTTATTTATTTCTTTTTTTTATTATATGGTAAATTTAAGAAAGAGATACTACCTAATTTTAATATCTTTAATAAAATATTTAAATATTTTGAATAATTTTTTATATTTGTGCTGCATTAGTTATTATTAGTCATTGTGGTACATATAATCAATTTGAAAAAATCATAAAAGAAATATATTTGATAAAAGTTTTCTTTGATGTACTGGTACGTGCTTATCCGAAAAATTGTTTTTTTTTTCGCTGAAATTTTGTTTCAACTTTTATTTCTACATTATAAAATAATTGTGGGGAAGAGTAGCTACATTTAAAAATGATTACGTTATAAAAAACCCTATACAAAAGCATAAAACCACGACAAAGCAGTAAGTAACCCAGCAACCAACTTCGCAGTTTACGATGTGGTGTTCATATTTATTGTATAAAAATAATGGTAAAAAAGAGGTAAAAGCTAAACTCATGACTGAATTTTAGTAATTATTCGATTCTGAATTTATAGCTATACTATTAAGAAATCAGAAAAGATGAAGTGTAATTTTGAAATTATTTTTGAAATTGAACACAAATCAATTTTAATTCAGAAATTTTATAATTTTCAAAATACATCAATTCGACGCCTTTTACGAAAACTCACACGTTTCATTTTGATTACGAAAAGCAGCACGGATTCGTTACTACGAAATAAAGCATAGCAACGGTGATACTGCAAAGCAACCTATCTATATTTTCGAATACCTCTTACAAAATGAATTTTACAGAATAAACAAAACTATTTTCAGTTTCAATTCTGCACTTACTTCATAAAAAATTAAGTATGTCATAACTTATAATCGCATTTATTTAATTTATCGATCATATCATTAAAAACCGGATTATAACACAAAATTTGGCGTAATTTTCACGTGCAGTTTTGCAGTATCACCGACGATAAGTTTAGTTTACCCACGAAAATACTCACATTTTTAATATATACATGAGAAGAAGCATATACATTTTTCGCCACGAAAAAACATATTTATAAAAAGCATATTTATCTAGTCTAAATAGCTGTTGTCATAAAAATTTAATTCCTTACATAATTTACCCAAAAATAGCATATGGAGCAAAACAATTCTGAGGTGCAGAATTGTCAATAATTCCAATTGAGAGAAATATAATCTGGTAATTTCTAAAATTTATTGTTGAATTTTATAACAATTTTTGATAACAAAAATCAAAAAGAATTTATTCCACAAAACTAGAAATAATCGAATTCTGAAACAACAAAAAACACAATTAAACCAGAGGAATAATTGATTTAATCATAATGTATGATAAATTAATGCGGTACACAGACTCAACCATTTAGATCATCACCCAGTTGTTAGTAATAATAATTATCATAATTATTATAATTATTATGCTAATGGTTTTTCATAGTTTGCATTACACACAAATTTAGAATTATTCAGTTTACTTTATTTTGTTAATATAACATTTTTAAGTTATATTAATTCATTAGTTGTATCAACATATATCAACTAACATTAATGGCTATGCATAATTTAAACCAGCGCTTGTCTGGACTGCCATGAGTGCTGTTAAAATGTTCAGCAGTTTTTTGACTGAGGGTACGATACCATTTAATGTAATGGGCGAACGCAGGCATATTCATTAGTGTAGACATTCCTCTGTAGTAATAGCCGGTCCGACAATGTCTGCTTTTGTAGAAAAACCACAAGGTTTCTATTTTCAGCTGAACAATAAAATGCAAAGAATAACTGCTGGAACACAGTATTCGTAGGTTTTTTTTGTGTTAAAAATCATTATGGGAATCAGATGACGTTTTCTACAAAGCATGAGGTGAATATACAAAAGAACAAAAAATACAAAACGTAGACAACTGAAACACAAAACATCTCATGTAAAGGGTAATATATAAATGTACATTTACGCCGATGGTATGGTATTGCCAGCCAATTGCAAATACTCTCAACTGCAAATATCATAATATGGCAACATTGCAGCAATATTGTGGAAACATTGGAGTAACATTGGGGTAACATTGGACTACATTGGATTGAAAAAAGTCAACATAAAATTTGCAATGCAATTTAATAACTGCAAATAATCGCAAGTTTATGCAAACTAGTGTTGCCAGATTTGCGCAAGATCAATGATGCAGAATTATACGTATGTGGCTTGTGCACATATATTGCGCGAATATATTTTTGAAAATATATTTCAGCTTCTGCAAACATGAAATTGCAATACAAAATATTGATATAAAACTGTTACCAACTGCATAGTAAAAAAAAATTAATTAAAATATCAAAAACCTAATAAAAATAAAAAAAATCTAACAAAAATATATAAAAAAAAACTCAAAATAAATCAGCATCAAGATATTTATTTTTTGCCTTTCTCAAAATACGGAAATTAAAAACGTTTCCTCTTTTGCAGGGGCGTTCGTAAATTTCAATTCGCATTTAGCCCGAGGATCTTTAAAATTGAAATATTATGAATATGATAACCCCACAGCCTCCAACTGAATTTGTAGAAAATGCAAATGTGCTCTTGACTTTGGCAATTTCCTGCCGTATGTCAAATGATCAACACATGACACATTCGTTACATATAAAATTAAACAAAGTGAAAAAAGGACTCTCAAAAGCTCTATATGGTGTGAGCGTCAACGCACGTACGATAACAGTTAATTATATAAGCAGTTTAGCTTATCTAAGAGATGTGTCTGTGTCATAAATTAGTGAATGTGTCCGTAAAATGGGCAACCGTAACAAAAACTAGCCAAATTGAAGAACGCTAAATAATCTATACTTATTTGAGATTAAAAGCTAATAAAATATTTTTTTTTGCAATGTAAATATATATTTAAATATGGAAGTAGAAATAATAATATGCTGCTGTCAGTTGTCAGTTATGTGCGTTGATATTTTCTTTCACTCATTCAGTGATTGTTGGATGTTAGTTAAGACCGTTACTGATGAGGTGAAACGATGTAACTCAAATGTATAAAGAAAAATACTCATAAATAATGAAACAAGTGGTGACAAATGAAAAAATTGAGTAGGGTACATTATTTATGTGGTAACTGTTGGATGTTGCTGTCCTTTATAAAATTTGCAATAAAGAGCTGTAAATGAACTGTTGAAATGTATTTGTTGAAATATATTTGAAAAAAATATGACTTTACGAGAATTGTTTTACATTAACACACAGAAAAAAAAGTTCATACTATTTATGAATTTGTTCATCAATTTTATGAATTTTTCATTGTTACTCAACCAATGACCAAATTCATCGAATTTATGAATCGTTCATAAAACCGTAATGAAAAAATTCATAATATTGATGAACGCTAATGAAAAAATGCTTGATATTTATGAACTATTAATCTATTTAAAAATAAAAAATAAACTATTTTTTTCTTTATTATTTTTTATTTTATTATATTAATTTTTTTATTTCATTTTATTATTTTAATTTATTTATTTTTTTAACTAGTTACATTTTATTTAATATCTAATCTACTCTGGCTGTTGCTGCCTTTTGCTGCTGTTTGTTGATGTTAAGTACCTGCGGCGCACGTTTCTTTGGAGATGCAAACAGCAAATGAAACGATTCGGTCTATTTGTAGGAAATGACATAGGAACAATAAAAACTAAGAATTGTAAATGCTATCATTGACTATCCACGCGCAATGACGAGTAGTGCAAATAATCACTGCCCATCATGCGGCATGACGCATGACGTATCAGCAAAATAAAAATATCTATTTATAGAATTCTCAACATAGCTGCAGTTGCACACATACTCAAATGCCCACCGACCTACTTACTTACTTACTTAAATGGCCCTTACAACCGTGGGTCGGTTTTGGCCGCTGAGATGAAGCCGCGCCAGTCGGATCTGCTTTGCGCGCGCTGACGCCAGTTAGAAATACCAAGCGTTGCCAGGTTGTCCTCAACTTGGTCTTTCCAACGCAGATTTGGACGCCCTCTTCTACGCTGTCCACCTTCGAGTTTCGATTCAAGCACCTTCTTGGCTGGAGTGTTTTCATCCATTCGTTCGACATGACCTAGCCAGCGAAGCCGCTGGATCTTGATGCGCTTGACTATGTCAATGTCGTCGAATAACTCATATAGCTCGTGGTTCATCCTGATTCGATACTCGTTAGCAAAGCAGATAGGGCCAAAGATTTTACGGAGAATCTTTCTCTCGAACGCTCCCAGTACTCTCTCATCGGTGGTGGCCAGCGTCCATGTTTCTGCACCATAAAGTAGGACGGGCATGATGAGTGACTTGTAGAGCGTTATTTTTGTCCGGCGAGAGAGGGCTCTGCTTCTCAATTGCCTACTGAGCCCAAAGTAGCACCTGTTGGCAAGAGTTATTCTCCGTTTGATCTCCAGGCTGACGTCGTTGTTGCTGTTTACGCTGGATCCCAGATAGACGAAGTCCTTCACAATGTCGAACTTGTGGGTGTCAAAATCAGCTTTTTGTCCAAGACGCACGGACTCTTTTTTGCTTGTTGACACAAGGAACTTCGTCTTGTCCTCGTTCACCGCTAGACCCATTCGACGCGACTCTTTCTCCAATCTGGAGAATGCTGCGCTGACTGCTCGTGTGCTCCTGCCAATGATATCAATATCGTCGGCATATGCGAGCAGCATGACACTTTTGTTGAGGATAGTGCCGCTTTGACGGAGTTCGGCAGCTCGAACTATTTTCTCCATCAATAAGTTAAAAAAGTCGCACGATAGGGAGTCACCCTGTCTGAAACCTCGTTCGGTATGAAATGGCTCGGAGAGGTCTTTTCCTATTCTCACTGAGCAACGTGTGTTGCTCAGGGTCATCCTGCAAAGTCTTATAAGTTTCGCAGGTATACCGAACTCAGACATTGCGGCGTATAATCGTTCCCTTATCGGAGTGTCGAAGGCGGCTTTATAGTCGACTAATAGGTGGTAGGTGTCGATCTGTTTTTCTAGGGTCTTTTCCTGGATTAGGCGCAATGTGAAAATCTGGTCTATGGTGGACTTTCCAGGTCTGAAGCCGCACTGATAAGGTCCAATCAGTCTGTTGACGATGGGCTTCAGTCTTTCACATAATACGCTCGATAGAACCTTGTATGCGATATTGAGTAGGCTGATCCCACGGTAGTTGGCGCAGATAGTGGGATCCCCTTTCTTAAGGATTGGGCAGAGTACACTGAGGTTCCAGTCACTTGGCATGCTTTCATCCGACCATATTCTGCTTACGAGCTCGTGCATGCTCTCTATTAGCTCTTCGCCTCCGGTCTTAAACAATTCAGCAGGCAGGCCATCAGCACCTGCGGCTTTGTTGTTTTTCAGCCGAGCAATGGCTGTTCTGACCTCGTCATGGTCGGGTGGCGGAATCTCAACGTCGTCATCAAGTACTGGGGTTGCCGGGTTTGCTTCTCTATCGGTGGAATTGAGGTCATCATCACCGGTCAGCAGTTTAGAGAAGTGATCCCTCCATATTTTCAGTGTGCTCTGGATATCTGTCACTAGATTTCCGTTCTCATCTTTACAGGAAGAGGCTCCGGATTTCGAACCTCCGGCTAGGCGTCTTATTTTCTCGAAGAATTTTCGAGCCTCATTCCTGTCCCCATGCATCTCAATCTCCTCACACTCACGTCTTTCTGCCTCGCTTTTTTTTCGCCTGAAAAGACGTCTCTCTTCCCTCCTCTTCTCTTTGTATCGCTCCTTCGCAGCTCGCGTAGCTACTGACTGCAGGGTGGATTTGTACGCAGCGTCTTTCTCTGCAGTGGCCGCGCGACACTCTTGGTCATACCACTGATTCCTCAGGGGGCGTTGGAATCCAAGCACCTCTTCGGCAGCCGTACGCATAGAGCAGGAGATATGATTCCACTGCGCGCTTATATCATCGAGAGGAGGAGTGCTTTGTCTAAGCAGGTGTGAGAGTCGAGTGGAAAAGGCTTGCGTTGTCTGTTGTGATTGCAGCTTTCCGACGTCTAGCTTTCTCTGCGTTTGGTTCCGTACGTTCTTCGCAGCGCTTAAGCGTGTGCGGACCTTGGCTGCTACAAGGTAATGATCCGAGTCCATATTGGCACCTCGGATAGTGCGTACGTCCATCACGCTTGAAGAGTGCCTTCCGTCAATCACAACGTGATCAATTTGATTTCGAGTTTTTTGATCGGGCGACAACCATGTGGCCTTGTGGATATCGAAATGTTCGAATCTAGTGCTACTAACTACCATGTTTCGTGCTGCGGCGAAGTCGATTAGTCTCGTTCCGTTATCGGAAGTGTTGGCATGGAGGCTAAATTTTCCGATTGTGGGACAATAGATGGCTTCTCTGCCCACCTTGGCGTTAAAATCGCCTAGCACGATTTTGATATCGTGGCGGGGGCAGCGCTCGTATGCGTTGTCTAGGCGCTCGTAGAAGCGCTCTTTTGTCTCGTCATCTTTCTCGTTCGTCGGAGCGTGTGCACAAATTAGGCTGATATGGAAATATTTAGCCTTGATGCGGATTGTTGCCAGCCTTTCGTCCACGGGCGTGAACCTAGAGACAAGGTGGCGGAGTCTCTTGCCGACCACAAATCCACATCCAAATTCGTGTCTCTCCGCATGGCAGCTGTAGTAGATATCACAGGACGCTTGTTTCGAACAGCCCTGTCCCGTCCATCGCATCTCCTGGATAGCGGTGATGTCAGCCTTATATTTTTCGAGGACATCTGCCAGCTGGATAGAGGCACCTTCCCTATAAAGGGTCCGGACATTCCAGGTGCATATCCGTAAATCATGGTCCTTAAAACGTTTGCGTGGGTCGTCATCGTTGTAATCGGTCGTTATCCGAGGCTTCTTTTTTGTTTTCATTGGGCGCATAGGTTTTTTCCGTGGTGGGACCCAAACCCAACGCACGAACCCTCACTCTGAGGGAGATGCTCACTTTAGCCGACTTCTACACCGGGTGGTGTAGAGCGCCGTTTCCAGGGACTTCCACGAGGAGGACTTCCACCGAAGTGGAGGTGTCACCATTTGACAATTTGTCAATTCTGGTGACCAGTGAGTTGACTTGAGACGACACCTACAAGGATTGCGCTGGCTTCGCCATGTTGAAGCACTCAGGCACGTTGCCTTGTGATAATCGCCCCCATAGTCCCCGACCTACTTTGTGTTGTATTTTCTATGCTCCGTTTTGTAAACTGGACACTTATTTTTAAAACTTTATAAAAACAAAAATTTTATTTCATTAAAAAAAAATTATAATGACAGTCAAACATATTTCTGTTTTAGTTCAAACATATTTATGTTTAAAATGATTTTAAGACGTTCTTGCAAATATATGTTTGAATGTAAAAAACATTGTATTTACATGTAAAAATATTGATGTTAACATTTAATATTAATGTAAAAAAAAAATAAATTGGGTGGCTATATTTAAATATAATAATAATATCACAATCTGAACTAAATAATTAAACAATTCAATTATAATGTTTTGAGAATTACGTTATAATTACATTCAAGCATATTTAAACAAATCTTTTCTATCCGTGTATACTGCTAAAATCTATCTTAACAAAAATTCGCAACTTTTGGCCTGTACTGAGGCAACAATTTCAGTTATTAATTGAGGTCTAAAATTCTCTCTTCCAATTAAATAAAAAAAAACCTTATTTTGTCATATGTTGAACTAAAAAATCATTCTATATAATTTTACAAAATGTCATAAAAAGCGCATTGTTGCATTTTGTTTTCTATAAAACAGAGATTTAGGTATGTCACTGAATGCTGCAACATTTTTGCAAACAAAAAAATAAAAAAAAACCTTAATGACGTAAATGAAATCATAAATTTTAATACTGCTGTTGCTGTGACTCTCTGTCTGTATGTCCTTCTGCATGTCTGTGCAGTTTTACAGTCCGATGACAGTTGCAGCAAAGCACTTGACAAAGGGACATAAAATTCCACGTTCAACGCCACCTCAACCGTTTTTCATACTCCACAGAAAATTAATTGCTTGGTGAAATTTTATTATATGTATGAAAGGGAAAAAAATTAAAAAAATTTAAAAAAATTTTGTTACTTTTATAGTTTTGTTTATTTATTTATTTATTTATTTATTTATTTATTTATTTATATACTTTTTTGTAATTCCAGTTCACTATTGCATTTCATGTGTTTGTATTTTTGTGAAATTTTAAAATAGACTTTATTTTATAATAAACGAAATATAAATTTTATATGAAGTTCTGTGAGAACTCCATTTTTGTTACAATGATTTCAAACTTATTTCAGATTTTGCACGGTGTGATAAAAAATAAAAATATTTTGTTTAATAATTTTTTGATATTACAACATCGAAAAAGATTCCCACTTAGTTATTCAACATCAGTATTAATTAAATACATATATGTTTGCAATAAACATGTGAAATTGTTACGATCACATACATGAAGTCAGTTTCAAAAACATTATTATGGTCATACTAATATACAAACATAATAATATTTTAAATTTCAAAACATATTTATAAAATTTGAAAAAGGCCTTCAATAACTGCACACATGGCGAAATATGTTTTCCGCAACAATATATTGATTATATTTAACATTGTGGCAATAAAAGCATAGTACCTTAATTTATAAAATTGTATATAAAAACATTAAACAATTTTAATGATATCCAGTTTTATTAATGTTTTTTTAATTGCAATTAAAATATGTTTGCTGCAATTAAAAACTATTTTATATAAGAACAAAAAAGCAAATAATTTCTGAATCGTAATATTTTGTGAGTGAAAAAACTCTATGTTTGCCATTAGATATTATTCATCTCCTTATATGTAATAAAAAATGAAAAACAACTACATATTAGTTTTACAATTCAACTTTATTTTGAAAATCTGTGAAAAATCTGTGTTTCTTACATTGTTCTTATTTTTCTAGTTCAGATTTTTCTTAATATGTTACGAGACATTTGAAAACTTCATATGTATTTTTCTCTGTTGTTTATGTGAAGCACAAAGTTTGGCACAGTTCAGCGCAGTAATCTAAATTGTAACCATACCATGTGGACACACTTAAAAGAATGTACTTAAAAGGACGCACTTGAAAGAAGGCACTTGTGGCAGTAGCTACTCAGCGATTGTGGCAAAAATTTGTGGGTAGCTATTAAAAGTGCTGACATCGTTTGTGGCAAAACTTTAAAAGGTCTGTTTGTGCCACATTTAATAAATGAAAACAAGCAAAGAAATAATTATAGTTGCTGTACAATAAAATATCAAACAATATATGAAATGGTGCAACAGCAGAAAAATACTAAATCGTAGCATAATTTGTTTGAAAAGAACTTTTAAAAAACTTGCAAAAATTATAAAAAGAAACATATATTGATTACTGCAACAAAAATTATTATAGCTACAATAACATAAATGCGCATACATAAAAAAGTACGTTTTTTAAAATATGTAATTGTAACTAAATATCTTTTTGTTTACAGGAATCAATGTATAATTGTTTAAATATTTCCTGTTACAAAAGTATGTAAAATAATTGGCAAAAACAATTCACCTTATTGAACAAAACATTAATATAAATTGAAATCATTATTAATATTTTCAACATTATCATATTGCTGTTACAATCATTCAAATAATTATAAAAAATATGTTTAAACACAATAATTTGAATTCGAACACATATTTCTGTGAATCTGATATAATTGTAGAGAACTTATTTTTTATATTCTAATAAATCTGTCAACCGAATTATCATATATAATATCGTCTTTGTAGAACGAAAAGTCACTAAATACTTTTTTTATGAAAAACTTAAATTTTGAGTTTGTTGATTAATATTATAAAAAGTATTTGATGAATTTTTAAAATTGAAATATAAGAAATATAGATTCACATATTCTTATCATGTGGTAAAAAAATCATCGATTAAAAAGTGACAGATTTATAAAGATTTTTTAAATGAATATTTGGCATTTTGAAAATGTATTTGGTGACTTTTCGTTTTACAACGACGATATGTTTGTTACAAAATACAGCATAAATATGGCTTATATCTAAAGAATTTTTTTATACCCTACACCTATGAGGTACAGGGTATATTAACTTTGTGCATATATTGTAACGCCCCTTAGGAGGCGTGTCCGGTATGGAAAAGTAAATATATTCTTGATCAGCATCACTACCCGAGTCCGTTTAGCCATGTCCGTCTGTCTGTCTGTCCGTCTTGCTGTCTTGCTGTCTTGCTGTCCGAATACAGAATAACTTGAGAAATACTGATCAGAATGCGATGAAATTTCGTCTCAATATATTTTAGCCAAAAGTAGGAACTGAGTTTGAAAATGAGCCAAATCGGTCAACGGACACGCCCACCTCCCATACAAGTCACTTTTATATAACTCTTTCGGAACTAATAATTCGAAAAGTATTCAAGGTATAGTTATAAAATTTAAATCGTATTGTTAGAATTCACCTAAAATATGTGGTATAAAAATGGGTGTGATCCGCCCACTTTTTTTTTTTCATTATTCCCCGGGTTTTCATAGTGGAAATTTGATCCGAAAATTATTAAAATCAAATCTATGAAATATTAGCCTTTCAAAATTTTAAATATAGGCGTGGTCCGCCCAATTACATTTTTCAAATTTTTTTTTTAGTTTTTTATACTTTATATAATTTTTTTAATTTATGGGGATATAGACGTAAATTTCTGATATATGAATAATATTCTGAGGGTTAATATCCCCACCAAAGGTGTAGGGTATTCCATAGTCGGGCCCGACCGACTATAAAAATCCGCCCCATGTGACCGAACTTACCCATGTGACCTAACTTTCCCAACTCGTTTTTTAATTATTTTAAATTAATATTAATTGAATATTGTTACATGAAAACAAATATATTTTGCAGCAAACATATTATGTTTCAATCAATTAACATAAATATCTAGAGTTTTAAAAAATATATCAATCACAATATTGAATAATAGGAAAAAATGTATTTGTATATTTGAGCTTTACGTGCAATTAAAAATTATAGTACTTTTTCAAATTAGCAAGAAGCATTAACAAGAACACCCCTAAAACATGACTATCACAAACATCATCTAAATTTGCTCTCCTTTCAAATATTCATAAGTTTTAGTTATTATAATAATATTTGCAAACAATTAAGTGCTTAGTTTTTTCGCTTAACCACACCCACATAATACATTAAGTTAAATTGCGTATCCTTGAATTTTTTATGTTTAGTTTTTTTATTTTTTAATTTCAACCACTTTTCCCAGTTCGAAACCAAAGTTATATAACTTACAGCACTAACATGGCATAGCTTTCAACTCCCACCACAATCTATCGACTGTGCTGTGAAAACTTTGTGACCATTACTGAATTCTCATTGTTGTTGTTATTGTTATTATACTTCTTTCTCTTCGTATTCTAGTTCTTCCGTCTGCATCTTTTCCATGGAACTCGTGTTACCGCAGAACACTTTTTGGGTTCCATGAAATCCAATGCTCTGTGCTAGGAAGCGTGGCACATTTTATACACATGAAAACTTTGGTCCATTACCATCAATTTGCGAACGTCAGGCTGGCTGACGGTTTTAGCAATGAAATACATTTTTTTTTCTGTGTGAGGTTGAAGAAGTTAATTGAATTCATAACTGCTTCCGGAGTGCAAATAGTGTATAGAATAGTCAAATAGATTTGCAATTTGTAAAACGTGCTATCAACAGGAGACTAAAATTTGATTTTTTTCATTTTTTGTAAAAATTCTATTTTATATTTTAATTGTTGTTATTTATTATGCCTTTCTGTTGAATTGAACCCTTGAATTTAGTTCTATTGAAGAACTCTAGTTTGCCAAAAGCAAGTTATTGGATTTCAGCAGCATCTGTCATTTAGCAATTTCAAGTATACTTGTCAAAATACGAACCATGTACATTGCCCCGATCACATTGACATGGCGTCATTGACATGGCATTTGCTCGCGCATAAATTTGGCGTTGAAATCCGTCAGAAAATCATGCACCATTAACCTCCTGCTACCTCTGTAATATAATTTTAAACTATCAATACACTTGCGTTCGTCCTTGCCCTCGCCACACTGTCATTCAATCCAAGTAAATACAATACTGAGAATCGAATTCGATTAATCAATAAGTCAAATAAGTCAATTGTGGCACAGTGTTCCATTGTGTACGTAATTCAGGAATTTATAACGAGACAATACACGATTGCATATCCTAGCAAACATAAAATCTTATTTATTACTAATTGAAATATTTAATTAGTCATAATTAAATGTTTATGTTTGCCATAAACATTTGCTAAAATATTTATGGCAAACATATTATCGTTTCAGGTAAATTAGTTGTATGTGACGACAATTCATTCATATTATGATTTACTATAAATATATTCAATTCAATCACAACATTTATGCGATCCTTATATCAATCGCTAATTAAAATGATGATTTACATAATCATGTTATCATTTACAGAATCATGTAATTATTACGAGCAATTCAATTAATTAATTTGTGTTCAACTAATTAATTTTAAGATATAAATTATATATTTATATAAATAAAACATAATAATAAAAGTGTTTTACAGCAAACACAATATGATAATTTAATTTTAAAATTAATTAGTAAGGTAAAGCGGTACCGGTTTAGATATTTTCCAAAAAAAAATACATTTAAATTTTTTTTTAATTTTTTGATGACCATTCCATAGACTGATGCATGATCAAATTTTTTGCATATGTATATGCCTTTTAATTGGTTTTTGAACGATTTTTCCAAACAGCTCAATTTCTGATTTGGTGAAAAATTTTGGGTAAAGTGGAAAACTTCAAAATTTTTAACAAATTGCTATTTTATTCTTTCTATTTCTTGTTTGGTTATTTTCATAAAAAAGTCAAATATATTAAGGACAAAACACATTACAATAATGAAATAAATAATGATCATGCTAGAACAAATAAAAAGAAAAAAGTTAAAATTAAGCCTTTTTATTGGTTTGTGGCCAAGATTAAAGATTTCCTTGGTTATACCAATTAAATAATTCATATAAAACAATATTTTCAATAAAATTGCAACAAATAATGCTTCCCAATTTACCCCAATATCACAATTTATAACTTAGGATTATTTATGCAATGCTAAATTATTTGCAAACCCCGTTTGTATTTCAGAAGATATACAACATCCGAACATAGTAGGAAGATATCTTCCTAACTAAATAAAATCACACTTTTAGATAGAAAACAACAGTATTCTAAATGTTTGAAAAAATATTTTTTTTTTTACTTGTTCTCAAAATGCAATATTGAGAATCGTTTTTATTTTTCTAAGTGCAAAAACATGTCAATTGCGTGCATTACCCTATGTCCCACTTTACCCCAGGATCCCCTTATTGTATTATACACCAAGCCAACAAACATCACATAAACTAGAGAATGATTCTGAACTAGAGAATAATTCTGGTCCGAAAACCTGAAGACCTCAATTGAAAAAAGAATTATTCACTTCTGAATTCAATCCATAAACGATGGCTTCAATTAAGGCGAGAATTATTTAGTATTTAACTCATAAAAAAATCTTTTGGAATATTGTGTGTAATAAATTCAAACTTGAATTGTAGAATTTATTTCTATCTGAAAATCTTAATTAATTAAGAATTGCTTAGTTTAAAACTTGTTATGAATGGAAGGCTTAATATAAACACACAAAAAATTCACCAACTACCAGCATTCATCATATTGATGATTTCATTCATTGAACTAAAATCGTATTTTTTTCAGTGTTTTTCATTTTTAATATTTTTTATACATCAAATTTCAAACAAAAATTGGTGTCCATTTACACATTTACGTATTTATAATTCTTATAGGATTTATTATATTTATATTAATATGGTTTGGAGAACAAAATTCATCAATATGATGTTCAATATGTATCAATTAAATATTATAAATCCATAAAGAATTATAAATACATACCCAGTCGGCATGTATTATTGTTTTTCTAATCAAAAGTTCATTTAAAAAAATACATAATATGTTCAATATTTTTAACAAGATTAAATAAATTGTTTTGCTGAAAACTTTATATCATTTGCTGTAATTATGAAGTATGTAAATGCATTTGGAAGCTTAATATAAAATTTAAATGCATTTACGTCATTTTTTTTGTATCGTTAAAAAAGTAGGAAAAAGCTCGTAAAACAGTTAAAAATGATTATCATTTACGATTAAAATTTAATCGTAAAAAATATTAAAACGAGTTCGTTTAGGAACAAAAAACATCGTTTATAACGAGTATATAATCGTATTTTACGATCCTAAACAATCGAAAATTTATCATATATGAGTGTTTTTAGTTCGTTTATGATGGACAAATTAAGAACGAAACTGTAAGCGTTTTCGAATCATTTACGATTCTCGTATACGATTGTTTTATTCATTATTAACGAATATTTGCTATCATTTACGAAGTCGTTTATGATAGTTCGGCCGGCTGGGTAAATGCTTAAATGGAGACAAATTTGTGTTTGAAATTTGATGTTAAGAAAAATATTGGAAATGAAAAACATTTTAAAAAATATGATTTTAATTCAATGAATGCATTCATCAATATGATGAATCCAGGTAGTTGGTAAAATTTTTGGTAAATTTTATTGTGTGTAGGCCTGAAATTATAGCAGAATATTAAACATTAATGAAATGCATGAAATGTACGCAAATTATTTATTTATTAATATGAATCAAAATGCGGCCATTCAACATTTCGATGATTTTTTTACACTTTCTGTCTCCAATATTTATTGTTTAATGGGTTGTGTATGAAATGCAAAAGTGGGGTCAATGAATAGACATGCATCAATTTCGCAACCAAAGTGCAATTATTGAATGTAGTAATTAAGTTGGACAAATTAACTGTGTCCAAATTGAACACAAAATATCGTCAACGTAACAGTAAGACGAACACAAGCATGCTTCAAAGTGTTGCCGGCAGAACACAGTATAACTATATTGCTCTTGATATTGTTATTGTAATAACTGTTGTTAATATTGTTGTTGTTATAATGATGCTATGTGTCCTTTGACAGTGCATGATTGATATGTACCAAGCAGCAAATTGATTGTGGCAAACGTGTTAATTTGATAAAGCATGCCAAAGGAATCAATTTAATTCATTTTCACGACTACTTGGCTGCGAACGTAGATCGTAGATAAAACATGTCAACAAAATTACAATTCACAGACAAAAAGGTATAAAGCATACTCAACAATAATAAAGTATAATTAAAAGAATATTGCATTTTTTATTACAATTTATTATGAATTTATTGCAATTAATGTTGCAGAATAATGCGTTGAAGTAGTTAAGTAGTAGTACAAAGTGCGTTGAGTTGTGCAAAGAAATGAAGAAAAATATTTTAAAAATTGTAAAAGAACTGCTTTCTCCTCAACTATACACATAAAGAAAAGTATTATAAGAAAAAATGTATAATAAAATTTACTATTATTTATTACTTTAGTATAACTTTAGCCTATTAGAGAAGACATAATCATGACCATAACATGTTTGTCATTTAACTGATCGTGTTATGACAAGATAAAATGCAATGATCGGTTCTCCATAATTCTCATAATTACAATTTTTACTAGGGTATTGAAATCATATATATTAATTCAATATGTGACGAAATGTTGAACAAATAACACTTATTTCACTCATTATGGTGCAATAAAAGTTGCAGAAAATATTGGATATATTGGTGGCGCTGATTCTGAAATGGCATCAAATTGGCTCTATTTTTTTTTAGATATAGCCAATTTTCAATTTTCCATTATGTTGGTATTATTTTGTTTTTAAAATTCCACTAAAAGAAAATATTGAAATTATATTTTCAATATTAGACGCAAAAAATATCGCTTTAAAATACAAAAATGTGATTTAATGCATGAACAAATTTGTTTGCGAGACAAATTTCAAATGTGTTCAAAAAGTTGAAAATTTTGTTAATAAAATACGTTAATACAAAGAGTTAAAAATTATTTTTATGAACTTTTATATGGCACCAAGTATTCTCTTTAAAACCCTATTTAAGAATATAAATTTCGATTTTTGGTTAAAAAGTACAATATTAAAGAAAGACAACATTTTTTCCTTGATAAATTTGAATCAGCAAAATTTTCAAAATCAGAAAATTTAACAAGTAAAAAAAAAGTTGACTTTATTATTTAATCTAGTAACTATAACTTTTTAACTAAAATTTGTAATTTAGTTTCTTAAATGGAGGTTTAAAATGGATATATGTTCTACATATCTTGACATAAGTCATTTTTAACATTATGTCCATTATGTAATAAAGTTTCTCATTCATAATTTTTTTTAATTTGCTTATATCTCGCACACAATTTTTTTTTACGCATAATTCAAATTTTGATTTCATGAAGCAAGGTTTTCTGCGTATAATATTGAAAAGATAATATTTATATTTTTTTTAATTTGAATTTTAAAAATAAAAGAAGACCAAAATAATGGGAATTTAAAAAATAGGCTATATCTCAAAAACTAGAGCCAATTTGACAAAACTTATGTCAAGTTCGAAATCAGCACTAAAAATAAATCAACTATATGCAGTGCTTTTTACTGCATCATGTCAAAATTTGAATTTTGTCGGGCAGTGTAATAATGTATTCCGTTTTCCAGCCGAATGGCCGACTAAATCTTTCACTATAGATGGAAATATGCATCTTTTCTTTTTTTTCTAATGTACTTTATGAATTTTGCCATTTTATTTTACTTCATTTTAGTTTTTCATTTAATTTGACTTCATTTAAAATATTTCAAATAGTTTATTATAAATTGAAGATAATGTTTCAAATATTTTAAATTAACTCTTAAATACTTAAGCAGCAACAAACTCGTTTGATAGTGACTCTTTGCAATAATAGTAAAAAAAGAGAACATTTTTCGAGTGGCCTTAACACAAGCACGCTTAAGGCTTAAATCCTTTTTATAATCTTTGGTGACGCTTCAACTTTCGTTATAAACACAGCATAAAAGCGTGCCTGAAATCTATGAAAATATTTGCTTAATAAAAATAGTGCAAGACAGGGTGTAGGGAGTTGGAGAGACATGAATCGGCGACTCGTCAGAAAGCTGAGTAGAGTATCTGGCGGATTATTAACGCCAGACGACGAAGTCTTCATTGATGTTGCAGCATTAACGCAACGCTGCTTCATCACTCCGCACTTATATGGTACATGGTACGTCGGATAACGACTGCCAGTCAGTGGTATTAAGTGAAGGTGTGTGGGTGTTGAGACCCAGGGTGGATGAATTTAACCAAATGAGAAGATAAGTGGCGCGTGTGTGAAGCGCACTATGCTGCACTTGAATACAAATTGTTTAAGCGATTTTTAAGGATTTTCGAAATTGGGGTCAACATTTATTGAATGCCATGTGAGTCTTTTGAGTGAAAAGGATTTGTCAAGAAGCAAAAAGAAATGTACAGAAAAGTTCATTTTACTTTTCTTAAAAATATAGCAAATACATATTTTTTTTATTTCTAATTTTTCGTTACAAAATGGCAGTGTTGTTAAAGTCGTCAGTAACCTGAGACTTTAATCAAAGGAAACATCAAACTATTAAATTATGTAAAATATTTGCCATGTCCCTAAAAGCATATGTAATAATAATGCAACTAATATATAATGCTTTTCATGCAGCAAATTTTTTACATTCCAACTATGTTTCGAGCGACACAGCTCAAAAAACTATGTTAAAAAATGTTACCATACCATAAAAAAAATAAATCCAGATTTATTCATATGGAAAAAATTCACATAGCATAGAATTCATTGTAACGATAGTTTTCAGTGATATTGCCTGCATACAAGATCAAAGGACAGTATACGATGTACAACAAAATCGTTGGATATTTGACTCTGACATGTTTTTTTTTTTTTTTTTTTTTCGTAGAAATTTTTGTCTTTGTTTGTATTTTTATTAAAAAAAAATATATCATAAAAAATGAGCCTTGTCACAAATTATTATAAATGCTGTTTCAACTGGTCTCGAAAATTTTTGTTCAAAGATATTAGCAATGCTTTTTCTCATTAAAATTAAAATTTTGACTAAAATTCAAATAATTTCTATAAAATCAAATAAAATGGTCATTAAAAAATCAAATGCTAACTAACAATATGAATATTTATTTCAAATAAAATGTTCAATAAATGTTTACAAATTGGCCAAATAAATCTCTACAGCTTTCAATTATTTTAAAAGACTACGGAGTAACTCTAAATCTACAAAAAAACAAAAAATATTCACAGAAAATGTTTACTAAATGTTCAATAAAATTCAAATGTTTACTAAATACTCCAAATGCTCTAAAAATTTTTAAATGTTTACTAAACTCAAAGGCTTATTAAAAATGTTCACTATAAGTTCCTCAAAAATGTTCACTAAATGTTTAAAAAATTTAAATAATTACTAAATATCTATAGATCAATTACCAATTGATCTATAGATATTTAAATGTGTACTAAACTCAAATGATCAGTAAAAATTTAAACTTTAAACATTTAAATGTTCAATTAAAAGTTAATGTCAAATTGACACTAAAATTCAAATGATCTCTAAAAATGCAAATGTTTTATTAAAATATTCTATAAAAAGAACAAATGCTAACTAATAATATAATTATTTATTTCAAAGTAGCCGCGGTAGCTCAGTGGTTAGTGCGTTGGACTGCGAGCCGAAAGGTCCCCGGTTCAAGCCTGGACTGGGGCTAACAACATCTTTTCATAGAAACATTTTTCTATACCGCGCTACCTCTCGTCAGTAAATGGCAAACCTACGAGAGTAAAACATTGCCTATGAAAAGTTCTCACCCGCCGTTCGGATTCGGCAATAAACTGTAGGTCCCACCACTTTGAGTACAAATATAAAACGCACAGCTCAAAATGGTGAGAGAGCTCGGCCGAAGTTCTATACAGGACTGTAGCGCCAAACTATTATTATTATTAAATGTTCACTAAAAATGTTCACAAAATATTCACTAAAAATTCAAATATAAACTAAAAATTCTAAATGTTCTATTAAAAATTTATATGTTCACTAAAACAAAAATGGTCAGTCGAAATTCAAATGTTCACTAAAAAATTAAATGTTCACTAAAAAATGTTAAGCTTACCTTGGCAAAGCCGGCCTTAGCAGTCCAGAGGTAGCGCGCTGGACTTGCATTCTAAAGGTCTCGGGTTCGAATCCCGGCTTGGGCATGGGCGCTCGTGGTGATATTAACCACAAAATTGTAGGGAATAGATTTCACAGTACAATGGATACAGTCTGTCTGAGTGCTGTGGATCTCAGTAGATATTCAAAAAAAAAAAAAAAAAAATACGCAAATGGTCAGTAAAAATTCAAATGCTCACTAAAAACTTAAATGTTCACTAAAAATTTAATTGAGCACTAAAAATTCAAATCTTCACGAATAATTAAAATGTACTCTAAATATTCAACTGTTCACTACAAAGTTAAAGTCTAAAATTCATATGTTTACTAAAAATGTTAATGTTTACAAAAATTTAAATGTACACTAGAATTAAAATGTTGGCTAAAAATTTGTATGTTCACTAAAATTTAAATACTCAATAAAAAAGTAAAAAGTTTAGCAAATATTCAAACAAAATTTACACAAACCATTCAAATGTGCTCTAAAAATTTGTATCTTAGTTTTTTTTTTAATTTCTAATTTTATATCTTTATTTGACTTATCTTTCTTTTTTTGTAATATAAGTTATTTTCATATTAATATAATTTCTATTTTGTCTGATTACCAAAATCTATCTAATCTGTCTAATAATTTTATAATATGTCTTTTTTATTAATGTATTTTTCCGTTTTTTTATTTTAAATATCTTTAATTTCCTTTGGCAAGACCCTTTTTGTAATTTTATTGAGTATTTTAATTGGCCTAAAACTTAAAGTAATCTCCCATTTCTGAATATCTTTAGATAATAATTACAATGGAAATTTTACAAACCAAAATAAAGTCATTTTAGAAATTACAAAACGAACCATCTACTTCGAATTTATGTGCGTCGTGCTACATCATGTGCTCTCTATCCCCGTTATCACTGAAATAAGCTCTTTCAACTGAAGTCAACTCATACCCAGGTAATCTGATCATCCAATTATTTGCTAAAATCGAAATAATTATTCCAAATAAAAGCTTTACCTTTTTCGTTGAACTGTATAAAATTCAATTTAAATTGCAAACGTGTGAAAATCGGAAATTAATTTTTGAATTTAATGCATAGACAAAGATGTTAGTTCGGTCGGTCTTTCAGTCGTTCGTTCGTTCATTCGATCTGAATGCACACACTCTTTCTACTCATCCTTATTCGTTTTTAGTTGTGCCCTTTTGTCCTTTTGTCCTTTTGTTTTGTCAAATGGGTCAAATTGATACACGACGGACGCACATCATTATCGCCATCAACGTTATAAGTAAAATGACCCAAGCGGGTGACTTTATTTTTATTACTCACTCTTCGAATCTATGCTCGCGACACCTTTAACGCATGAGTAGCGCGTACGTGCCGCAAACAAGCATCCGTTTTCGGTGTATAAGATAATTTATTCTTTTCTATCTTCCGGCATAAAATTGGATTTTTATTTCTTGTTATTTTCTATTTTTTATGTTCGTTTTCTTTTTTAATTTCTATAAATATTTCTAAGAACCTCAGTGATTGTCAACATTTTTTAGCAATCAAAGCACGTCGCTCCAAATGATGTCCCTCAAGTATCTGGCAGTATCATCAGTTTTAGGTTGGTAGAGCTTGCTCTAGTGGTACTAGTAGTAGAGCGAAATTTTTTTTTTTTAAATTTGTTTCTATCTGTTTTAGTCAACTGTCGACAGCCTTATCATCATCCTCCTCATCAGTAGAGTACAACTGCAAAACTTCAGTTAGACTTCAGTAATGAAGTAATTCAGGAAATTCTGCTCATTGCGCCGTGTGAAAAAATTTATTTCCGAGTTAGTGTTTTATTTTTATTAGTTTGTTTGCCTGCTACTTGAATTAAATGCACTTTCCATATTAATATAAGAGACGAAATTAAGTCGTTCAACGTCAGAAATTTGAAAAGACAGGCATTATAAGCAGCACAAAGTGGCTCAAAGGGACTCTAAATATGAAACTGAAGTTTGGCGTTCACTAAATATGAGCTTGTAGCAAATGCATTTAATTAAAAAATATGTTTTTCAAACAATTCGTATTCAAAGGTAAATAAAAACTTTTTAGAAATAATTATATATTTTTTAGTGAAATTTTATTTTTAAAAGAAAAATTTGAATTTTTTGTGACAATTGGAATTGTGAATGAAAATTTGAATTTTTTATGAAAATTATAATTTGTAGTGAATATAAGAATTTAAGATTTTTCTAATTTTAGTTTTTGTAGGTTTCCAGTAAACTTTAAAATTCTTACTAAACATTTAAAATTTAAGTAAACATTTCAGTTTTTAGTGAATATTTAAATTTTTACTGTTTTTTTTGTATATATAAAGTTTTTATTTGAATTTTTAATTAAAATTAAAATTTTTATATAACTTTTGAATTTTTAGTAAGCATTTAGATTTTTATGGAACTCTTGAAGATTTATTGAAAATACATTTTTATTTTTTTAATTTTTAGTGTACATACATTTAAATTTTTAGACAACATTTGAATTTTCAATTAACATAAGTGAATATTTTAATTAATTTTAATGAACTTTTGATTTTTTCGTAATCATTTCTATATACATATAGTGAACTTTTCAATACTACGCGTATTTGATTGTTATTGCGAATTATTTGAACATTAAATGAAGATTTGAATTTTAATTGAATTTTTGATTTTTATTAAAATTTTTATATTTTTGTTTTTATTTCACGCCAAATTCTTTAAACTCACCACACCGAAATTAATCACACCAAAATTCACCACACCAAAATTAAACACACCAAAATTCACTACACTAAAACTCACCATACTTAAATTCGCCACACTAAAACTCACCACTCTAAAACTCACCACATTAAAACTCGCCACATTTAAACTCTAAACCACACTAAACCTTCTGCTACGAAAACTCTACTGGAAAGAATTATACCGGGAGAAAGCATTCTAAGGGGAAGAATATCACCGGGAAGAAATCTTTGGGAAAATATTCTACTGGAAATAATTCTTCGGGAAAGAATAGTCCGAAGAAGAATTGTCTTTGAGAAAAGTTCTTTTGGCGGAGAATTATTTTTGTAACGGTTACTACATTTATAACACCAATAAAAAGCACTGATCCCTTCTAGTTTAAAATCTGTCTCAATTCTTTTTACATTTCCTAATTCGTTTACAATATTTAATTTAAAATGTTTATACCCTTCTTATTTATTGTAATAAATCCATTTCAAAAAGTTTATTCTAGTTTTGTTTTATTACGTTTTTATTTTTTTTTTTGTTAGCAATGTATCCAATAATTATATCCATGCACATTCCCATGGGCTGCATCGACTTCTCATAATCCAGCCATCAATCAGACGCCACAGACAAATATGATTTGCAAAACGCAAACCCACATAAAACCAAATCCTTAAGTCAAGTTCTTACGCAAAATACCTGCGGTTGGAATACGATGAACATTTTGAAGTCACTGCACGTATTATGTATTCTGCATATGCCACATGACACACAACGTCTGGAATCTTTATATAATACTGTAGTGTATAATACCAAAATAGAATATCATCATAAAAAGCAACTCAAAAATCTACTTGAACTCGAGCATTCAGATCATTATATGGAAACCTATGAATGGCACTAATATTGAGACAGCGCGAATAAACCCGAATTTTGCGGTTACTGGTTCTTCATTGTGTACATTTTTTTTATAGAATGTTTAATGTTGGTATAAAGATTTTGAATTTTCTAGTTTCTATTCTTGTTTCCCATCTTTTACAAAAAATAAAATCTATTTTGCAGGAAACACATTATATTTTTAACGATATTTTGTTGAATTTCTAGACTTTTGCAATAAATATTTTTATAATTATTTATAATCATAAGTAAAGAAATTAATACGAACATATTTTTAAAAATATTAATATAAAAGTATTACTCAATTAAAGTCAGAAAATGTATGATTGCAAACATTAATATGTTGCATATATTTCTCAGCGTGTACTAATCGAATTACTTAACATGCATTTACTTCGATTATGAAATGTTTTGCAATATTTCTCGGATTTGTGAGATGCTGTGAAAATTAAATAAATTCGAAATTCTTACTTTGCTATTTCATTTTTTTTTCTTCTTGAAAATAGAAAATATTCCTACTTTCTCTATGCTAGAACACAAAACTTTTCGCAGCAGGAGCTGATTTACATTGAATATTTTTGGTCTCCTATAGGTTGCGTATAGAGCTCTATATTTAAGCTCGTACGTCGAAAGTTTCTTTGTCTACAAGTATTTTTATTTGCACGAGTTTTGAATGCTAACATACTATATTCAAAGTAGTGTTTGGGAATAAATTTATTATTATTTTGAGTATAATAAGCATATGCACGTCGTATGAGTGACTTCTACTTGCTATAACAAAATGAAACGTTGTCCATTTTGGAGAAAAAAGAGCAAATTAATCAAATCCTTTGATTTTATATAAAATAGAAGATTGTAGTCAACAAATTGGAATATATCGAAAAATTGGTAAAAATTTGAAATTTAAGTAAACTAATTTGAAATTTTGTAGCCGCAGTAGCTCAGTGGTTAGTGCGTTGGCCTGCGAGCCGAAAGGTCCCCGGTTAAAGCGTGGACTGGGGCTAACAACATCTTTTCATAGACACATTTTTCTATACCGCGCTACCTCTCGGCAGTAAATGGCAAACCTCCGATTCGGCAATAAATTTTCAGTACAAATATTACACGCACAGCTCAAAATGGTGAGAGAGTTCGGCCTAAGTTCTTATGGAACTGTAGTGCCAAACTATTATTATTATAATTTGAAATTTTGGTAAAAATTAAAAATTTTGGTAAAAATTTGAAATTTTTGTAAAAATATGAAATTTTTGTAAAAATTTGAAATTTTTGTAAAAATTTGAAATTTTAGTATAAATTTAACAGATAACTAATTATTTTTTGTATGAATAGTTTGTATTAAACGGACAAGAAATTTTATTATAAATAAACAAAAAAAAACTTAAGAAACACTTAAAAAAACTCTTTGGTAACAAACATTAAATTTGTTATACATTATATAATAACACTTAATATTTAATATACATGTCGTTATCCTTTCAAAATACCACATGAAGCTCAACTGCTAACCTGAGTTTTGCTATGAAACGAGTTGTGTCAAATGCTTTTGCCACCCATCCACTACGTCATGTTGATTGTTGTTTGTGCCGGCGTCAACCTTCTGGGCTTAAAACTTTGTCTTATTTTTCATCAGCATCTTTTTTCATATTTTACTTCTTAGCCACGATGTCATCATGTCAACTGGCTTAAGCAGCGCAAACTGACTCTGTCTAAACGACTGGCAGAGCGCAGAGTAGTGACAACTTTTGAATAACATAAAATTAACCCCGTGGCGCAAACAAAAAATAAAATAACACAAAGGGGAAAAAAAGTGATAAGTTAATGCTGCGCATAAATTTTGCATTTTATTTAAGAGTAAATTCAGCTGAATCTTAAAAAAAAAAAACAATATATAAAAAAACAGTATAATTTCCCACTAGATAAAGTTGACTCCTTACTCAAATGCAGCATTAAATGTGTGGTGAATAGGTTAAAAGTTATATTAAATCCAACTCTCTTAAGCTGCTTAATTCGTTGGTGTTTGAAAACAGCGGTTTTATTATTATATTTGAAATTAAATAAAACCAAATAAGGGAGATTAGGTCATATGGGGAAATTGAAAGTAGGGACATTTTGATAGTAGGTATAATGATAACTTTAAAAATTTTGAAATTTATAATATGATTTGCTCAATATATATATCAGCCATTTACTTATTTTGAATGCATTGAGACTATGCACACAAATTCTGTCACTGACATTTTTACAAATTTGATCCAAATGTAACAAATTAGAATGGCTGATTCAATACTCCTTTTTTATATCTGTATAAAACATTGTGCCAGTGATTGCAAGTGATTGCAAATTCGATTAAAATTTTAAAATCTAAATGCACTGAACATAATGTATGTGGCTTTTTGGGGTGAAAAATATAATGGTTGATTGTAAGATTTACCTATGCTATTTTTTTTCAGATGCACTCAGGGTACTTCTATCAACTTTGTCCGAGAATATGACGTTGGAAACATTTGGATACATTTTTCAAAGTCTATGTAAAGTTCATGTTATATTATTTGAATTAGAAAGCATTATGTTCTAGTCGAAATGAAATAGAGTAGCCCTTCCATATAATATCTGAGTGAACAAGGAAATCAAGGAAATTAACCGTTGAATGGTAAGTTTATAAGGTTATTTTCAAGTTTACTTTATTTGAGGTTTGTTGAAAATTTTAAAAACACTTTAAAAAGTTGTCAAATTCATGTGTTGCAAGTAAAAAAAATGTTTCTGGTTATAGACTAATTTATTAGCTTTCAAAATAAACCAATTGCATTTCACATTAAACCAAAGCATTGCCTACAATCCGGCCCTGTGTGCATAGGTCGATGGCATACCAGTGTTTCCGTGGTCCTCATTCTATTGAGACATATGACATATCATGACATATGACATATCATGACATATGACATATCATGACATATGACATATCAAGACATCTGACATACCATGACATATGACATATCATGACATATGACATATCATGACATATGACATATCATGACATATCATGACATATGACATATCAAGACATCTGACATACCATGATATATGACATATCATGACATATGACATATCATGACATATGACATATCATGACATATGACATATCAAGACATCTGACATACCATGACATATCATGACATATGACATATCATGACATATGACATATCATGACATATGACATATAATGACATATCATGACATATGACATATCAAGACATCTGACATACCATGATATATGACATTCCATGACATATGACATATCATGACATATGACATATCATGACATATGACATATCATGACATATGACATATAATGACATATGACATATCATGACTTATGACATATTATGACATATCATGACATATCATGACATATCATGACATATCATGACATATCATGACATATGACATATCAAGACATATGACATATCATGACATATGACATATCATGACATATGACATATCATGATATATGACTTATCAAGACCTATGACATATCATGACATATGACATATCATGGCATATGACATATCATGACATATGACATATCAAGACATCTGACATATCATGACATATGACATATCATGACTTATGCCATATCATGACATATCAAGACATATGAAATATCATGATATATGAAATATTAAGACATATGACATATCATGACATATGACATATCATGACATATGACATATCATGACATATGACATATGACATATCATGACATATGACATATCATGACATATGACATATTATGACATATGACATATCAAGACATATGACATATTAAGACATCTGACATACCATGACATATGACATATCATGACATATGACATATCACGACATATGACATATCAAGACATATGACATATCATGACCTATCACATGACCTATCACATCATGACCTATGACATATCATGACATATCAAGACATCTGACATACCATGACATATCATGACATATCATGACATATGACATATCATGACATATGACATATCAAGACATCTGACATACCATGATATATGACATATCATGACATATGACATATCATGTCATATGACATATGACTTATCAAGACATCTGACATTCCATGACATATGACATATCATGACATATGACATATCATGACATATGACATATCATGATATATGACATATCATGACATATGACATATAATGACATATGACATATCATGACTTATGACATATTATGACATATCATGACATATCATGACATATGACATATGACATATCAAGACATATGACATATCATGACATATGACATATCATGACATATGACATATCATGATATATGACTTATCAAGACCTATGACATATCATGACATATGACATATCATGGCATATGACATATCATGACATATGACATATCAAGACATCTGACATATCATGACATATGACATATCATGACATATCATGACTTATGCCATATCATGACATATCAAGACATATGAAATATCATGATATATGAAATATTAAGACATATGACATATCATGACATATCAAGACATATGAAATATCATGATATATGAAATATGACATATGACATATGACATATCATGACATATGACATATCATGACATATGACATATCATGACATATGACATATCATGACATATGACATATCATGATATATGACATATCATGACATATGACATATAATGACATATGACATATCATGACTTATGACATATTATGACATATCATGACATATCATGACATATCATGACATATGACATATCAAGACATATGACATATCATGACATATGACATATCATGACATATGACATATCATGATATATGACTTATCAAGACCTATGACATATCATGACATATGACATATGACATATCATGGCATATGACATATCATGACATATGACATATCAAGACATCTGACATATCATGACATATGACATATCATGACATATCATGACTTATGCCATATCATGACATATCAAGACATATGAAATATCATGATATATGAAATATTAAGACATATGACATATCATGACATATGACATATCGTGACATATGACATATCATGACATATGACATATCATGACAGATGACATATCATGACAGATGACATATCACGCCATATGACATATCATGACATATGACATATCATGACATATGACATATCATGACATATGACATATCATGACATATGACATATCATGACATATGACATATCATGACATAACATGACATATCATGACATAGGACATATCATGACATATGACATATCATGACATATGACATATCATGACATATGACATATCATGACATATGACATATCATGACATATGACATATCATGACATATGACATATCATGACATATGACATATCAAGACTTCTGACATATGACATATCATGACATATGACATATCAAGACATCCGACACATCTGACATATGACATATCATGACATATCATGACATATGACATAACATGACATATGACATGTCATGACATATGACATAACATGACATATGACATATCATGACATATGACATATTATGACATATGACATATCATGACATATGACATATCATGACATATGACATATCATGACATATGACATACCATGACATATGCCTATCATGACATATGACATATGACATATCATGACATATGACATATGACATATGACATATCATGACATATGACATATCAAGACATATGACATATCAAGACATCTGACATACCATGACACATGACATTTCATGGCATATGACATATCATGACATATGACATAGCATGACATAGGACATATCATGACATATGACATATCATGACATGACATATCATGACATATGACATATCATGACATATGACATATCATGACATATGACATATCATGACATATGACATATCAAGACTTCTGACATATGACATCTGAAATACCATGACATATGACATTTCATGACATATCATGACATATGACATATCATGACATATGACATATAATGACATATGACATATCATGACATATGACATATAATGACATATGACATATCATGACATATGACATATAATGACATATGACATATCATGACATATGACATATAATGACATATGACATATCAAGACATCTGAAATACCATGACATATGACATTTCATGACATATCATGCCATATGACATATCATGACATATGTCATATCATGACATATGACATGACATATGACATATCATGACATATGACATATCATGACATATGACATACCATGACACATGACATATCATGGCATATGACATATCATGACATATGACATAGCATGACATAGGACATATCATGACATATGACATATCATGACATGACATATCATGACATATGACATATCATGACATATGACATATCATGACATATGACATATCAAGACATATGACATATCATGACATATGACATATCAAGACATCCGACATACCATGACATATGAGATATCATGACATATGACAAAACATGACATATGACATGTCATGACATATGACATAACATGACATATGACATATAATGAAATATGACATATGACATATCATGATATATGACATATCATGACATATGACATATCATGACATATGACATATGACATATCATGATATATGACATATCATGACATATGACATATGACATATCATGACTTATGACATGTCATGACATATGACATAACATGACATATGACATATGACATAACATGACATATGACATATGACATATCATGACATATGACATATCATGACATGTGACACAGCATGACATATGACATATCAAGACTTCTGACATATGACATATCATAACATATGACATATTAAGACATCCGACATTCCATTACATATGACATATCATGACATATGACATAACATGACATATGACATGTCATGACATATGACATATCATGACATATGACATAACATGACATATGACATATCATGACATATGACATATCATGACATGTGACACAGCATGACATATGACATATCAAGACTTCTGACATATGACATATCATAACATATGACATATCAAGACATCCGACATTCCATGACATATGACATATCATGACATAACATGACATATGACATATCATGACATATGACATATCATGACATATGACATATGACATATCATGACATATGACATATGACATGTCATGACATATGACATATCATGACATATGACATATGACATATCATGACATATAACATATGACATATCATGACATATGACATAACATGACATATGACATATCATGACATATGACATATCATGACATGTGACACAGCATGACATATGACATATCAAGACTTCTGACATATGACATATCATAACATATGACATATCAAGACATCCGACATTCCATGACATATGACATGTCATGACATATGACATAACATGAAATATGACATGTCATGACATATGACATAACATGACATATGACATATCATGACATATCATGACATATCATGATATCATGACATATGACATATCATGACATATGACATATCATGACATATGACATATCATGACATGTGACATATCATGACATATGACATATCATGACATATGACATATCATGACATATGACATATCATGACATATGACATATCACGACATATGACATATCATGACATATGACATATCAAGACATCCGACATACCATGACATATGACATGTCATGACATATGACATAACATGACATGTGACACAGCATGACATATGACATATCAAGACTTCTGACATATGACATGTCATAACATATGACATATCAAGACATCCGACATTCCATGACATATGACATATCAAGACATCCGACATTCCATGACATATGACATATCATGACATATGACATATCATGACATATGACATATGACATATCATGACATATGACATGTGACATATCATGACATATGACATAACATGACATATGACATGTCATGACATATGACATAACATGACATATGACATATCATGACATATGACATATCATGACATGTGACACAGCATGACATATGACATATCAAGACTTCTGACATACGACATATCATAACATATGACATATCAAGACATCCGACATTCCATGACATATGACATGTCATGACATATGAAATAACATGACATATGACATGTCATGACATATGACATAACATGACATATGACATATCATGACATATGACATATCATGACATATGACATATCATGACATATGACATATCATGACATATGACATATCACGACATATGACATATCAAGACATATGACATATCATGACATATGACATACCATGACATATGACATATCATGACATATGACAAATCATGACATATCATGACATATGACATATGACATATCATGACATATGACATAGCATGACATATGACATATGACATATCATGACATATGACATATGACATATGAAATACAATGACACATGACATATCATGGCATATGACATATCATGACATATGACATATCATGACATATGACATATCATGACATATGACATGTCATGACATATGACATATCATGACATATGACATATCATGACATATAACATATGACATATCATGACATATGACATAACATGACATATGACATATCATGACATATGACATATCATGACATGTGACACAGCATGACATATGACATATCAAGACTTCTGACATATGACATATCATAACATATGACATATCAAGACATCCGACATTCCATGACATATGACATGTCATGACATATGACATAACATGAAATATGACATGTCATGACATATGACATAACATGACATATGACATATCATGACATATCATGACATATGACATATCATGACATATGACATATCATGACATGTGACATATCATGACATATGACATATCATGACATATGACATATCATGACATATGACATATCATGACATATGACATATCATGACATATGACATATCACGACATATGACATATCATGACATATGACATATCAAGACATCTAACATACCATGACATATGACATATCATGACATATGACATAACATGACATGTGACACAGCATGACATATGACATATCAAGACTTCTGACATATGACATATCAAGACATCCGACATTCCATGACATATGACATATCAAGACATCCGACATTCCATGACATATGACATATCATGACATATGACATATCATGACATATGACATATCATGACATATGACATAACATGACATATGACATGTCATGACATATGACATAACATGACATATGACATATCATGACATATGACATATCATGACATGTGACACAGCATGACATATGACATATCAAGACTTCTGACATATGACATATCATAACATATGACATATCAAGACATCCGACATTCCATGACATATGACATGTCATGACATATGACATAACATGACATATGACATGTCATGACATATGACATAACATGACATATGACATATCATGACATATGACATATAATGACATATGACATATAATGACATATGACATATCAAGACATCTGATATACCATGATATATGACATTTCATGACATATCATGACAAATGACATATCATGACATATGTCATATAATGACATATGACATATCATGACATATAATGACATATGACATATCAAGACATCTGAAACACCATGACATATGACATTTCATGACATATCATGACATATCATGACATATGACATATAATGACATATGACATATCATGACATATGACATATAATGACATATGACATATCATGACATATGACATATAATGACATATGACATATCAAGACATCTGAAATACCATGACATATGACATTTCATGACATATCATGCCATATGACATATCATGACATATGTCATATAATGACATATGACATGACATATGACATATCATGACATATGACATATCATGACATATGACATACCATGACACATTACATATCATGGCATATGACATATCATGACATATGACATAGCATGACATAGGACATATCATGACATATGACATATCATGACATGACATATCATGACATATGACATATCATGACATATGACATATCATGACATATGACATATCAAGACATATGACATATCATGACATATGACATATCAAGACATCCGACATACCATGACATATGAGATATCATTACATATGACAAAACATGACATATGACATGTCATGACATATGACATAACATGACATATGACATATAATGAAATATGACATATCATGACATATGACATATCATGACATATGACATATCATGACATATGACATATGACATATCATGACATATGACATATCATGACATATGACATATGACATATCATGACATATCATGACATATCATGACATATGACATATGACATATCATGACTTATGACATATCATGACATATGACATAACATGACATTTGACATGTCATGACATATGACATAACATGACATATGACATATGACATATAATGACATATGACATATCATGACATGTGACACAGCATGACATATGACATATCAAGACTTCTGACATATGACATATCATAACATATGACATATCAAGACATCCGATATTCCATTACATATGACATATCATGACATATGACATAACATGACATATGACATGTCATGACATATGACATATGACATAACATGACATATGACATATGACATAACATGACATATGACATGTCATGACATATGACATAACATGACATATGACATATCATGACATATGACATATCATGACATGTGACACAGCATGACATATGACATATCAAGACTTCTGACATATGACATATCATAACATATGACATATCAAGACATCCGACATTCCATGACATATCACATATCATGACATAACATGACATATGACATATCATGACATATGACTTATCATGACATATGACATATCATGACACATGACATATGACATGTCATGACATATGACATATCATGACATATGACATATCATGACATATAACATATGACAAATCATGACATATGACATAACATAACATATGACATATCATGACATATGACATACCATGACATGTGACACAGCATGACATATGACATATCAAGACTTCTGACATATGACATATCATAACATATGACATATCAAGACATCCGACATTCCATGACATATGACATGTCATGACATATGACATAACATGAAATATGACATGTCATGACATATGACATAACATGACATATCATGACATATCATGACATATGACATATCATGACATATGACATATCATGACATGTGACATATCATGACATATGACATATCATGACATATGACATATCATGACATATGACATATCATGACATATGACATATCACGACATATGACATATCATGACATATGACATATCAAGACATCCGACATACCATGACATATGACATATCATGACATATGACATAACATGACATGTGACACTGCATGACATATGACATATCAAGACTTCTGACATATGACATATCATAACATATGACATATCAAGACATCCGACATTCCATGACATATGACATATCAAGACATCCGACATTCCATGACATATGCCATATCATGACATATGACATATCATGACATATGACATATGACATATCATGACATATGACATAGCATGACATATGACATATCATGACATATGACATATGACATATCATGACATATGACATATCATGACATGTGACATATCATGACATATGACATATCATGACATATGACATATCATGACATATGACATATCACGACATATGACATATCAAGACATATGACATATCATGACATATGACATACCATGACATATGACATATCATGACATATGACAAATCATGACATATCATGACATATGACATATGACATATCATGACACATGACATAGCATGACATATGACATATCATGACATATGACATATGAAATACCATGACACATGACATATCACATATGACATGTCATGACATATGACATATCATGACATATGACATATCATGACATATAACATATCACATATCATGACATATGACATAACATGACATATGACATATCATGACATATAACATATGACATATCATGACATATGACATAACATGACATATGACATATCATGACATATGACATATCATGACATGTGACACAGCATGACATATGACATATCAAGACTTCTGACATATGACATATCATAACATATGACATATCATGACATATGACATATGACATATCATGACATATGACATAGCATGACATATGACATATCATGACATATGACATATGACATATCATGACATATGACATATCATGACATGTGACATATCATGACATATGACATATCATGACATATGACATATCATGACATATGACATATGACATATCACGACATATGACATATCAAGACATATGACATATCATGACATATGACATACCATGACATATGACATATCATGACATATGACAAATCATGACATATCATGACATATGACATATCATGACACATGACATAGCATGACATATGACATATCATGACATATGACATATGAAATACCATGACACATGACATATCACATATGACATGTCATGACATATGACATATCATGACATATGACATATCATGACATATAACATATCACATATCATGACATATGACATAACATGACATATGACATATCATGACATATAACATATGACATATCATGACATATGACATAACATGACATATGACATATCATGACATATGACATATCATGACATGTGACACAGCATGACATATGACATATCAAGACTTCTGACATATGACATATCATAACATATGACATATCAAGACATCCGACATTCCATGACATATGACATGTCATGACATATGACATAACATGAAATATGACATGTCATGACATATGACATAACATGACATATGACATATCATGACATATGACATATCATGACATATGACATATCATGACATGTGACATATCATGACATATGACATATCATGACATATGACATATCATGACATATCATGACATATGACATATCATGACATATGACATATCACGACATATGACATATCATGACATATGACATATCAAGACATCTAACATACCATGACATATGACATATCATGACATATGACATAACATGACATGTGACACAGCATGACATATGACATATCAAGACTTCTGACATATCATAACATATGACATATCAAGACATCCGACATTCCATGACATATGACATATCAAGACATCCGACATTCCATGACATATGACATATCATGACATATGACATATGACATATGACATATCATGACATATGACATAACATGACATATGACATGTCATGACATATGACATAACATGACATATGACATATCATGACATATCATGACATGTGACACAGCATGACATATGACATATCAAGACTTCTGACATATGACATATCATCACATATGACATATCAAGACATCCGACATTCCATGACATATGACATGTCATGACATATGACATAACATGACATATGACATGTCATGACATATGACATAACATGACATATGACATATCATGACATATGACATATAATGACATATGACATATAATGACATATGACATATCAAGACATCTGATATACCATGATATATGACATTTCATGACATATCATGACATATGACATATAATGACATGTGACATATAATGACATATGACATATCAAGACATCTGAAATACCATGACATATGACATTTCATGACATATCATGACAAATGACATATCATGACATATGTCATATAATGACATATGACATATCATGACATATGACATATGACATATCAAGACATCTGAAATACCATGACATATGACATTTCATGACATATCATGCCATATGACACATCATGACATATCATGACATATGACATATAATGACATATGACATATCATGACATATGACATATAATGACATATGACATATCATGACATATGACATATAATGACATATGACATATCATGACATATAACATATGACATATCATGACATATGACATAACATGACATATGACTTATCATGACATATAACATATGACATATCATGACATATGACATAACATGACATATGACATATCATGACATATCATGACATGTGACACAGCATGACATATGACATATCAAGACTTCTGACATATGACATATCATAACATATGACATATCAAGACATCCGACATTCCATGACATATGACATGTCATGACATATGACATAACATGAAATATGACATGTCATGACATATGACATAACATGACATATGACATATCATGACATATGACATATCATGACATATGACATATCATGACATGTGACATATCATGACATATGACATATCATGACATATAACATATCATGACATATCATGACATATGACATATCATGACATATGACATATCACGACATATGACATATCATGACATATGACATATCAAGACATCTAACATACCATGACATATGACATATCATGACATATGACATAACATGACATGTGACACAGCATGACATATGACATATCAAGACTTCTGACATATGACATATCATAACATATGACATATCAAGACATCCGACATTCCATGACATATGACATATCAAGACATCCGACATTCCATGACATATGACATATCATGACATATGACATATCATGACATATGACATAACATGACATATGACATGTCATGACATATGACATAACATGACATATGACATATCATGACATATGACATATCATGACATGTGACACAGCATGACATATGACATATCAAGACTTCTGACATATGACATATCATCACATATGACATATCAAGACATCCGACATTCCATGACATATGACATAACATGACATATGACATGTCATGACATATGACATAACATGACATATGACATATCATGACATATGACATATAATGACATATGACATATAATGACATATGACATATCAAGACATCTGATATACCATGATATATGACATTTCATGACATATCATGACATATGACATATAATGACATGTGACATATAATGACATATGACATATCAAGACATCTGAAATACCATGACATATGACATTTCATGACATATCATGACAAATGACATATCATGACATATGTCATATAATGACATATGACATATCATGACATATGACATATAATGACATATGACATATCAAGACATCTGAAATACCATGACATATGACATATCATGACATATCATGCCATATGACATATCATGACATATCATGACATATGACATATGACATATAATGACATATGACATATCATGACATATGACATATAATGACATATGACATATCATGACATATGACATATAATGACATATGACATATCAAGACATCTGAAATACCACGACATATGACATTTCATGACATATCATGACATATGACATATCATGACATATGACATATGACATATCATGACATATGACATATCTTGACATATGACATATCATGACATATGACATATCATGACATATGACATATCATGACATATGACATATCATGACATATGACATATGACATACCATGACACATGACATATCATGGCATATGACATATCATGACATATGACATAGCATGACATAGGACATATCATGACATATGACATATCATGACATGACATATCATGACATATGACATATCATGACATATGACATATCATGACATATGACATATCAAGACTTCTGACATATGACATCTGAAATACCATGACATATGACATTTCATGACATATCATGACATATGACATATCATGACATATGACATATAATGACATATGACATATCATGACATATAATGACATATGACATATCATGACATATGACATATAATGACATATGACATATCAAGACATCTGAAATACCATGACATATGACATTTCATGACATATCATGCCATATGACATATCATGACATATGTCATATCATGACATATGACATGACATATGACATATCATGACATATGACATATCATGACATATGACATACCATGACACATGACATATCATGGCATATGACATATCATGACATATGACATAGCATGACATAGGACATATCATGACATATGACATATCATGACATGACATATCATGACATATGACATATCATGACATATGACATATCATGACATATGACATATCAAGACATATGACATATCATGACATATGACATATCAAGACATCCGACATACCATGACATATGAGATATCATGACATATGACAAAACATGACATATGACATGTCATGACATATGACATAACATGACATATGACATATAATGAAATATGACATATCATGACATATCATGACATATGACATATCATGACTTATGACATATCATGACATAACATGACATTTGACATGTCATGACATATGACATAACATGACATATGACATATGACATATCATCACATATGACATATCATGACATGTGACACAGCATGGCATATGACATATCATGACATATGACATATCATGACATGTGACATATCATGACATATGACATATGACATATGACATATCATGACATATGACATATCATGACATATGACATATCATGACATATCACGACATATGACATATCATGACATATGACATATCAAGACATCCGACATACCATGACATATGACATATCATGACATATGACATAACATGACATGTGACACTGCATGACATATGACATATCAAGACTTCTGACATATGACATATCATAACATATGACATATCAAGACATCCGACATTCCATGACATATGACATATCAAGACATCCGACATTCCATGACATATGACATATCATGACATATGACATATCATGACATATGACATATCATGACATATGACATATGACATATCATGACATATGACATAACATGACATATGACATGTCATGGCATATGACATAACATGACATATGACATATCATGACATATGACATATCATGACATGTGACACAGCATGACATGTGACATATGACATGTCATGACATATGACATGTCATGGCATATGACATAACATGACATATGACATATCATGACATATGACATATCATGACATATCATGACATATGACATATCATGACATATGACATATCATGACATATGACATATGACATGTCATGACATATGACATATCATGACATATGACATATGACATATCATGACATATGACATATGACATATCATGACATATGACATATGACATATCATGACATATGACATATGACATATCATGACATATGACATAACATGACATATGACATGTCATGGCATATGACATAACATGACATATGACATATCATGACATATCATGACATGTGACACAGCATGACATGTGACATATGACATGTCATGACATATGACATGTCATGGCATATGACATAACATGACATATCATGACATATGACATATCATGACATATGACATATCATGACATATGACATGTCATGACATATGACATATCATAACATATGACATATCAAGACATCCGACATTCCATGACATATGACATATCAAGACATCCGACATTCCATGACATATGACATATCATGACATATGACATATCATGACATATGACATATCATGACATATGACATATGACATATCATGACATATGACATAACATGACATATGACATGTCATGGCATATGACATAACATGACATATGACATATCATGACATATGACATATCAAGACATCTGATATACCATGATATATGACATTTCATGACATATCATGACATATGACATATAATGACATGTGACATATAATGACATATGACATATCAAGACATCTGAAATACCATGACATATTACATTTCATGACATATCATGACAAATGACATATCATGACATATGTCATATAATGACATATGACATATCATGACATATGACATTCAATGACATATGACATATCAAGACATCTGAAATACCATGACATATGACATTTCATGACATATCATGCCATATGACATATCATGACATATCATGACATATGACATATAATGACATGTGACATATCATGATATATGACATATAATGACATATGACATATCATGACATATGACATATAATGACATATGACATATCATGACATATAACATATGACATATCATGACATATGACATAACATGACATATGACTTATCATGACATATAACATATGACATATCATGACATATGACATAACATGACATATGACATATCATGACATATGACATATCATGACATGTGACACAGCATGACATATGACATATCAAGACTTCTGACATATGACATATCATAACATATGACATATCAAGACATCCGACATTCCATGACATATGACATGTCATGACATATGACATAACATGAAATATGACATGTCATGACATATGACATGTCATGACATATGACATAACATGACATATGACATATCATGACATATCATGACATATCATGACATATGACATATCATGACATATGACATATCATGACATATGACATATCATGACATATGACATATCATGACATATGACATATCATGACATATGACATATCATGACATATGACATATCATGACATATGACATATCACGACATATGACATATCATGACATATGACATATCAAGACATTCGACATACCATTACATATGACATGTCATGACATATGACATAACATGACATGTGACACAGCATGACATATGACATATCAAGACTTCTGACATATGACATGTCATAACATATGACATATCAAGACATCCGACATTCCATGACATATGACATATCAAGACATCCGACATTCCATGACATATGACATATCATGACATATGACATATCATGACATATGACATATGACATATCATGACATATGACATATCATGACATATGACATATCACGACATATGACATATCATGACATATGACATATCAAGACATCCGACATACCATGACATATGACATATCATGACATATGACATAACATGACATGTGACACTGCATGACATATGACATATCAAGACTTCTGACATATGACATATCATAACATATGACATATCAAGACATCCGACATTCCATGACATATGACATATCAAGACATCCGACATTCCATGACATATGACATATCATGACATATGACATATCATGACATATGACATATGACATATCATGACATATGACATATGACATATCATGACATATGACATATGACATATCATGACATATGACATATGACATATCATGACATATGACATAACATGACATATGACATGTCATGGCATATGACATAACATGACATATGACATATCATGACATATGACATATCATGACATGTGACACAGCATGACATGTGACATATGACATGTCATGACATATGACATGTCATGGCATATGACATAACATGACATATGACATATCATGACATATGACATATCATGACATATGACATATCATGACATATGACATGTCATGACATATGACATATCATGACATATGACATATGACATATCATGACATATGACATATGACATATCATGACATATGACATATGACATATCATGACATATGACATAACATGACATATGACATGTCATGGCATATGACATAACATGACATATGACATATCATGACATATGACATATCATGACATGTGACACAGCATGACATGTGACATATGACATGTCATGACATATGACATGTCATGGCATATGACATAACATGACATATGACATATCATGACATATGACATATCATGAGATATGACATATCATGACATATGACATGTCATGACATATGACATATCATAACATATGACATATCAAGACATCCGACATTCCATGACATATGACATATCAAGACATCCGACATTCCATGACATATGACATATCATGACATATGACATATCATGACATATGACATATGACATATCATGACATATGACATATGACATATCATGACATATGACATAACATGATATGACATGTCATGGCATATGACATAACATGACATATGACATATCATGACATATGACATATCAAGACATCTGATATACCATGATATATGACATTTCATGACATATCATGACATATGACATATAATGACATGTGACATATAATGACATATGACATATCAAGACATCTGAAATACCATGACATATGACATTTCATGACATATCATGACAAATGACATATCATGACATATGTCATATAATGACATATGACATATCATGACATATGACATTCAATGACATATGACATATCAAGACATCTGAAATACCATGACATATGACATTTCATGACATATCATGCCATATGACATATCATGACATATCATGACATATGACATATAATGACATGTGACATATCATGACATATGACATATAATGACATATGACATATCATGACATATGACATATAATGACATATGACATATCATGACATATAACATATGACATATCATGACATATGACATAACATGACATATGACTTATCATGACATATAACATATAACATATCATGACATATGACATAACATGACATATGACATATCATGACATATGACATATCATGACATGTGACACAGCATGACATATGACATATCAAGACTTCTGACATATGACATATCATAACATATGACATATCAAGACATCCGACATTCCATGACATATGACATGTCATGACATATGACATAACATGAAATATGACATGTCATGACATATGACATAACATGACATATGACATATCATGACATATCATGACATATCATGACATATCATGACATATGACATATCATGACATATGACATATCATGACATATGACATATCATGACATGTGACATATCATGACATATGACATATCATGACATATGACATATCATGACATATGACATATCATGACATATGACATATCACGACATATGACATATCATGACATATGACATATCAAGACATCCGACATACCATGACATATGACATGTCATGACATATGACATAACATGACATGTGACACAGCATGACATATGACATATCAAGACTTCTGACATATGACATGTCATAACATATGACATATCAAGACATCCGACATTCCATGACATATGACATTTCAAGACATCCGACATTCCATGACATATGACATATCATGACATATGACATATCATGACATATGACATATGACATATCATGACATATGACATGTGACATATCATGACATATGACATAACATGACATATGACATGTCATGACATATGACATAACATGACATATGACATATGACATATCATGACATGTGACACAGCATGACATATGACATATCAAGACTTCTGACATACGACATATCATAACATATGACATATCAAGACATCCGACATTCCATGACATATGACATGTCATGACATATGACATAACATGACATATGACATGTCATGACATATGACATAACATGACATATGACATATCATGACATATGACATATCATGACATATGACATATCATGACATATGACATATCATGACATATGACATATCATGACATATGACATATCACGACATATGACATATCAAGACATATGACATATCATGACATATGACATACCATGACATATGACATATCATGACATATGACAAATCATGACATATCATGACATATGACATATGACATATCATGACATATGACATAGCATGACATATGACATATGCATATCATGACATATGACATATGAAATACAATGACACATGACATATCATGGCATATGACATATCATGACATATGACATATAATGACATATGACATATCATGACATATGACATATAATGACATATGACATATCATGACATATCATGACATATCATGACATATGACATATCAAGACATATGACATATCATGACATATGACATATCATGACATATGACATATCATGATATATGACTTATCAAGACCTATGACATATCATGACATATGACATATGACATACCATGACATGTGACACAGCATGACATATGACATATCAAGACTTCTGACATATGACATATCATAACATATGACATATCAAGACATCCGACATTCCATGACATATGACATGTCATGACATATGACATAACATGACATATGACATATCATGACATATGACATAACATGAAATATGACATGTCATGACATATGACATAACATGACATATGACATATCATGACATATCATGACATATGACATATCATGACATATGACATATCATGACATATGACATACCATGACATATGACATATCATGACATATGACAAATCATGACATATCATGACATATGACATATGACATATCATGACATATGACATAGCATGACATATGACATATGCATATCATGACATATGACATATGAAATACAATGACACATGACATATCATGGCATATGACATATCATGACATATGACATATCATGACATATGACATATCATGACATATGACATGTCATGACATATGACATATCATGACATATGACATATCATGACATATAACATATGACATATCATGACATATGACATAACATGACATATGACATATCATGACATATGACATATCATGACATGTGACACAGCATGACATATGACATATCAAGACTTCTGACATATGACATATCATAACATATGACATATCAAGACATCCGACATTCCATGACATATGACATGTCATGACATATGACATAACATGAAATATGACATGTCATGACATATGACATAACATGACATATGACATATCATGACATATCATGACATATGACATATCATGACATATGACATATCATGACATGTGACATATCATGACATATGACATATCATGACATATGACATATGACATATCATGACATATGACATATGACATATCATGACATATCATGACATATGACATATGACATATCATGACTTATGACATATCATGACATATGACATAACATGACATTTGACATGTCATGACATATGACATAACATGACATATGACATATGACATATCATGACATATGACATATCATGACATGTGACACAGCATGACATATGACATATCAAGACTTCTGACATATGACATATCATAACATATGACATATCAAGACATCCGATATTCCATTACATATGACATATCATGACATATGACATAACATGACATATGACATGTCATGACATATGACATATGACATAACATGACATATGACATGTCATGACATATGACATAACATGACATATGACATATCATGACATATGAAATATCATGACATGTGACACAGCATGACATATGACATATCAAGACTTCTGACATATGACATATCATAACATATGACATATCAAGACATCCGACATTCCATGACATATCACATATCATGACATATGACATATCATGACATGTGACACAGCATGACATATGACATATCAAGACTTCTGACATATGACATATCATAACATATGACATATCAAGACATCCGATATTCCATTACATATGACATATCATGACATATGACATAACATGACATATGACATGTCATGACATATGACATATGACATAACATGACATTGACATATCATGACATATGACTTATCATGACATATGACATATCATGACACATGACATATGACATGTCATGACATATGACATATCATGACATATGACATATCATGACATATAACATATGACAAATCATGACATATGACATAACATAACATATGACATATCATGACATATGACATACCATGACATGTGACACAGCATGACATATGACATATCAAGACTTCTGACATATGACATATCATAACATATGACATATCAAGACATCCGACATTCCATGACATATGACATGTCATGACATATGACATAACATGAAATATGACATGTCATGACATATGACATAACATGACATATCATGACATATCATGACATATCATGACATATGACATATCATGACATATGACATATCATGACATGTGACATATCATGACATATGACATATGACATATCATGACATATGACATATCATGACATATGACATATCATGACATATGACATATCACGACATATGACATATCATGACATATGACATATCAAGACATCCGACATACCATGACATATGACATATCATGACATATGACATAACATGACATGTGACACTGCATGACATATGACATATCAAGACTTCTGACATATGACATATCATAACATATGACATATCAAGACATCCGACATTCCATGACATATGACATATCAAGACATCCGACATTCCATGACATATGACATATCATGACATATGACATATCATGACATATGACATATCATGACATATGACATAGCATGACATATGACATATCATGACATATGACATATGACATATCATGACATATGACATATCATGACATGTGACATATCATGACATATGACATATCATGACATATGACATATCATGACATATGACATATCACGACATATGACATATCAAGACATATGACATATCATGACATATGACATATGACATATCATGACATATGACAAATCATGACATATCATGACATATGACATATGACATATCATGACACATGACATAGCATGACATATGACATATCATGACATATGACATATAAAATACCATGACACATGACATATCACATATGACATGTCATGACATATGACATATCATGACATATGACATATCATGACATATAACATATCACATATCATGACATATGACATAACATGACATATGACATATCATGACATATAACATATGACATATCATGACATATGACATAACATGACATATGACATATCATGACATATGACATATCATGACATGTGACACAGCATGACATATGACATATCAAGACTTCTGACATATGACATATCATAACATATGACATATCAAGACATCCGACATTCCATGACATATGACATGTCATGACATATGACATAACATGAAATATGACATGTCATGACATATGACATAACATGACATATGACATATCATGACATATGACATATCATGACATATGACATATCATGACATGTGACATATAATGACATATGACATATAATGACATATGACATATCAAGACATCTGATATACCATGATATATGACATTTCATGACATATCATGACATATGACATATAATGACATGTGACATATAATGACATATGACATATCAAGACATCTGAAATACCATGACATATGACATTTCATGACATATCATGACAAATGACATATCATGACATATGTCATATAATGACATATGACATATCATGACATATGACATTCAATGACATATGACATATCAAGACATCTGAAATACCATGACATATGACATTTCATGACATATCATGCCATATGACATATCATGACATATCATGACATATGACATATAATGACATATGACATATCATGACATATGACATATAATGACATATGACATATCATGACATATGACATATAATGACATATGACATATCATGACATATAACATATGACATATCATGACATATGACATAACATGACATATGACTTATCATGACATATAACATATGACATATCATGACATATGACATAACATGACATATGACATATCATGACATATGACATATCATGACATGTGACACAGCATGACATATGACATATCAAGACTTCTGACATATGACATATCATAACATATGACATATCAAGACATCCGACATTCCATGACATATGACATGTCATGACATATGACATAACATGAAATATGACATGTCATGACATATGACATAACATGACATATGACATATCATGACATATGACATATCATGACATATGACATATCATGACATGTGACATATCATGACATATGACATATCATGACATATAACATATCATGACATATCATGACATATGACATATCATGACATATGACATATCACGACATATGACATATCATGACATATCAAGACATCTAACATACCATGACATATGACATATCATGACATATGACATAACATGACATGTGACACAGCATGACATATGACATATCAAGACTTCTGACATATGACATATCATAACATATGACATATCAAGACATCCGACATTCCATGACATATGACATATCAAGACATCCGACATTCCATGACATATGACATATCATGACATATGACATATCATGACATATGACATAACATGACATATGACATGTCATGACATATGACATAACATGACATATGACATATCATGACATATGACATATCATGACATGTGACACAGCATGACATATGACATATCAAGACTTCTGACATATGACATATCATCACATATGACATATCAAGACATCCGACATTCCATGACATATGACATAACATGACATATGACATGTCATAACATATGACATAACATGACATATGACATATCATGACATATGACATATAATGACATATGACATATAATGACATATGACATATCAAGACATCTGATATACCATGATATATGACATTTCATGACATATCATGACATATGACATATAATGACATGTGACATATAATGACATATGACATATCAAGACATCTGAAATACCATGACATATGACATTTCATGACATATCATGACAAATGACATATCATGACATATGTCATATAATGACATATGACATATCATGACATATGACATATAATGACATATGACATATCAAGACATCTGAAATACCATGACATATGACATATGACATATCATGACATATCATGCCATATGACATATCATGACATATCATGACATATGACATATAATGACATATGACATATCATGACATATGACATATAATGACATATGACATATCATGACATATGACATATAATGACATATGACATATCAAGACATCTGAAATACCACGACATATGACATTTCATGACATATCATGACATATGACATATCATGACATATGACATATCATGACATATGACATATCTTGACATATGACATATCATGACATATGACATATCATGACATATGACAAATAATGACATATGACATATCAAGACATCTGAAATACCATGACATATGACATATCATGACATATCATGCCATATGACATATCATGACATATCATGACATATGACATATAATGACATATGACATATCATGACATATGACATATAATGACATATGACATATCATGACATATGACATATAATGACATATGACATATCAAGACATCTGAAATACCACGACATATGACATTTCATGACATATCATGACATATGACATATCATGACATATGACATATCATGACATATGACATATCTTGACATATGACATATCATGACATATGACATATCATGACATATGACATATCATGACATATGACATATCATGACATATGACATATGACATACCATGACACATGACATATCATGGCATATGACATATCATGACATATGACATAGCATGACATAGGACATATCATGACATATGACATATCATGACATGACATATCATGACATATGACATATCATGACATATGACATATCATGACATATGACATATCTTGACATATGACATATCATGACATATGACATATCATGACATATGACATATCATGACATATGACATATCATGACATATGACATATGACATACCATGACACATGACATATAATGACATATGACATATCATGACATATGACATATAATGACATATGACATATCAAGACATCTGAAATACCACAACATATGACATTTCATGACATATCATGCCATATGACATATCATGACATATCATGACATATGACATATAATGACATATGACATATCATGACATATGTCATATAATGACATATGACATATCATGACATATGACATATAATGACATATGACATATCAAGACATCTGAAATACCACGACATATGACATTTCATGACATATCATGACATATGACATATCATGACATATGACATATCATGACATATGACATATCTTGACATATGACATATCATGACATATGACATGTCATGACATATGACATAACATGACATATGACATATCATGACATATGACATATAATGACATATGACATATAATGACATATGACATATCAAGACATCTGATATACCATGATATATGACATTTCATGACATATCATGACATATGACATATAATGACATGTGACATATAATGACATATGACATATCAAGACATCTGAAATACCATGACATATGACATTTCATGACATATCATGACAAATGACATATCATGACATATGTCATATAATGACATATGACATATCATGACATATGACATATAATGACATATGACATATCAAGACATCTGAAATACCATGACATATGACATATGACATATCATGACATATCATGCCATATGACATATCATGACATATCATGACATATGACATATAATGACATATGACATATCATGACATATGACATATAATGACATATCATGACATATGACATATAATGACATATGACATATCAAGACATCTGAAATACCACGACATATGACATTTCATGACATATCATGACATATGACATATCATGACATATGACATATCATGACATATGACATATCTTGACATATGACATATCATGACATATGACATATCATGACATATGACATATCATGACATATGACATATCATGACATATGACATATGACATACCATGACACATGACATATCATGGCATATGACATATCATGACATATGACATAGCATGACATAGGACATATCATGACATATGACATATCATGACATGACATATCATGACATATGACATATCATGACATATGACATATCATGACATATGACATATCAAGACTTCTGACATATGACATCTGAAATACCATGACATATGACATTTCATGACATATCATGACATATGACATATGACATATAATGACATATGACATATCATGACATATAATGACATATGACATATCATGACATATAATGACATATGACATATCATGACATATGACATATAATGACATATGACATATCAAGACATCTGAAATACCATGACATATGACATTTCATGACATATCATGCCATATGACATATCATGACATATGTCATATCATGACATATGACACGACATATGACATATCATGACATATGACATATCATGACATATGACATACCATGACACATGACATATCATGGCATATGACATATCATGACATATGACATAGCATGACATAGGACATATCATGACATATGACATATCATGACATGACATATCATGACATATGACATATCATGACATATGACATATCATGACATATGACATATCAAGACATATGACATATCATGACATATGACATATCAAGACATCCGACATACCATGACATATGAGATATCATGACATATGACAAAACATGACATATGACATGTCATGACATATGACATAACATGACATATGACATATAATGAAATATTACATATCATGACATATGACATATCATGACTTATGACATATCATGACATAACATGACATTTGACATGTCATGACATATGACATAACATGACATATGACATATGACATATCATGACATATGACATATCATGACATGTGACACAGCATGACATATGACATATCATGACATATGACATATCATGACATGTGACATATCATGACATATGACATATGACATATCATGACATATGACATATCATGACATATGACATATCATGACATATGACATATCATGACATATGACATATCACGACATATGACATATCATGACATATGACATATCAAGACATCCGACATACCATGACATATGACATATCATGACATATGACATAACATGACATGTGACACTGCATGACATATGACATATCAAGACTTCTGACATATGACATATCATAACATATGACATATCAAGACATCCGACATTCCATGACATATGACATATCAAGACATCCGACATTCCATGACATATGACATATCATGACATATGACATATCATAACATATGACATATGACATATCATGACATATGACATATGACATATCATGACATATGACATATGACATATCATGACATATGACATATGACATATCATGACATATGACATATCATGACATATGACATAACATGACATATGACATGTCATGGCATATGACATAACATGACATATGACATATCATGACATATGACATATCATGACATATGACATATCATGACATGTGACACAGCATGACATGTGACATATGACATGTCATGACATATGACATGTCATGGCATATGACATAACATGACATATGACATATCATGACATATGACATATCATGACATATGACATATCATGACATATGACATATGACATGTCATGACATATGACATATCATGACATATGACATATCATGACATATAACATATCACATATCATGACATATGACATAACATGACATATGACATATCATGACATATAACATATGACATATCATGACATATGACATAACATGACATATGACATATCATGACATATGACATATCATGACATGTGACACAGCATGACATATGACATATCATGACATATGACATATCAAGACATCCGACATTCCATGACATATGACATGTCATGACATATGACATAACATGAAATATGACATGTCATGACATATGACATAACATGACATATGACATATCATGACATATGACATATCATGACATATGACATAACATGACATAGGACATGTCATGACATATGACATAACATGACATATGACATATGACATAACATGACATATGACATATCATGACATATGACATATCATGACATGTGACACAGCATGACATATGACATATCACGACTTCTGACATATGACATATCATCACATATGACATATCAAGACATCCGACATTCCATGACATATGACATGTCATGACATATGACATAACATGACATATGACATGTCATGACATATGACATAACATGACATATGACATATCATGACATATGACATATAATGACATATGACATATAATGACATATGACATATCAAGACATCTGATATACCATGATATATGACATTTCATGACATATCATGACATATGACATATAATGACATGTGACATATAATGACATATGACATATCAAGACATCTGAAATACCATGACATATGACATTTCATGACATATCATGACAAATGACATATCATGACATATGTCATATAATGACATATGACATATCATGACATATGACATATAATGACATATGACATATCAAGACATCTGAAATACCATGACATATGACATATCATGACATATCATGCCATATGACATATCATGACATATCATGACATATGACATATAATGACATATGACATATCATGACATATGACATATAATGACATATGACATATCATGACATATGACATATAATGACATATGACATATCAAGACATCTGAAATACCACGACATATGACATTTCATGACATATCATGACATATGACATATCATGACATATGACATATCATGACATATGACATATCTTGACATATGACATATCATGACATATGACATATCATGACATATGACATATCATGACATATGACATATGACATACCATGACACATGACATATCATGGCATATGACATATCATGACATATGACATAGCATGACATAGGACATATCATGACATATGACATATCATGACATGACATATCATGACATATGACATATGACATATCATGACATATGACATATCAAGACTTCTGACATATGACATCTGAAATACCATGACATATGACATTTCATGACATATCATGACATATGACATATCATGACATATAATGACATATCATGACATATGACATATCATGACATATGACATATCATGACATATGACATATGACATGTCATGACATATGACATATCATGACATATGACATATGACATATCATGACATATAACATATCACATATCATGACATATGACATAACATGACATATGACATATCATGACATATAACATATGACATATCATGACATATGACATAACATGACATATGACATATCATGACATATGACATATCATGACATGTGACACAGCATGACATATGACATATCATAACATATGACATATCAAGACATCCGACATTCCATGACATATGACATGTCATGACATATGACATAACATGAAATATGACATGTCATGACATATGACATAACATGACATATGACATATCATGACATATGACATATCATGACATATGACATATCATGACATGTGACATATCATGACATATGACATATCATGACATATGACATATCATGACATATGACATATCATGACATATCATGACATATGACATATCATGACATATGACATATCACGACATATGACATATCATGACATATGACATATCAAGACATCTAACATACCATGACATATGACATATCATGACATATGACATAACATGACATGTGACACAGCATGACATATGACATATCAAGACTTCTGACATATCATAACATATGACATATCAAGACATCCGACATTCCATGACATATGACATATCATGACATATGACATATGACATATGACATATCATGACATATGACATATGACATATCATGACATATGACATAACATGACATAGGACATGTCATGACATATGACATAACATATGACATATCATGACATATGACATATCATGACATGTGACACAGCATGACATATGACATATCAAGACTTCTGACATATGACATATCATCACATATGACATATCAAGACATCCGACATTCCATGACATATGACATGTCATGACATATGACATAACATGACATATGACATGTCATGACATATGACATAACATGACATATGACATATCATGACATATGACATATAATGACATATGACATATCAAGACATCTGATATACCATGATATATGACATTTCATGACATATCATGACATATGACATATAATGACATGTGACATATAATGACATATGACATATCAAGACATCTGAAATACCATGACATATGACATTTCATGACATATCATGACAAATGACATATCATGACATATGTCATATAATGACATATGACATATCATGACATATGACATATAATGACATATGACATATCAAGACATCTGAAATACCATGACATATGACATATCATGACATATCATGCCATATGACATATCATGACATATCATGACATATGACATATAATGACATATGACATATCATGACATATGACATATAATGACATATGACATATCATGACATATGACATATAATGACATATGACATATCAAGACATCTGAAATACCATGACATATGACATTTCATGACATATCATGACATATGACATATCATGACATATGACATATCATGACATATGACATATCTTGACATATGACATATCATGACATATGACATATGACATACCATGACACATGACATATCATGGCATATGACATATCATGACATATGACATAGCATGACATAGGACATATCATGACATATGACATATCATGACATGACATATCATGACATATGACATATCATGACATATGACATATCATGACATATGGCATATCAAGACTTCTGACATATGACATCTGAAATACCATGACATATGACATTTCATGACATATCATGACATATGACATATCATGACATATGACATATAATGACATATGACATATCATGACATATAATGACATATGACATATCATGACATATGACATATAATGACATATGACATATCAAGACATCTGAAATACCATGACATATGACATTTCATGACATATCATGCCATATGACATATCATGACATATGTCATATCATGACATATGACATGACATATGACATATCATGACATATGACATATCATGACATATGACATACCATGACACATGACATATCATGGCATATGACATATCATGACATATGACATAGCATGACATAGGACATATCATGACATATGACATATCATGACATATGACAAATCAAGACATATGACATATCATGACATATGACATATCAAGACATCCGACATACCATGACATATGAGATATCATGACATATGACAAAACATGACATATGACATGTCATGACATATGACATAACATGACATATGACATATAATGAAATATGACATATCATGACATATGACAAATGACATATCATGACATATGACATATGACATATCATGACATATGACATATGACATATCATGACATATGACATATGACATATCATGACATATGACATATCATGACATATCATGACATATGACATATCATGACTTATGACATATCATGACATAACATGACATTTGACATGTCATGACATATGACATAACATGACATATGACATATGACATATCATGACATATGACATATCATGGCATGTGACACAGCATGACATATGACATATCAAGACTTCTGATTTATGACATATCATAACATATGACATATCAAGACATCCGACATTCCATTACATATGACATATCATGACATATGACATAACATGACATATGACATGTCATGACATATGACATATCATGACATATGACATAACATGACATATGACATGTCATGACATATGACCTAACATGACATATGACATATGACATATCATGACATATGACATATCATGACATGTGACACAGCATGACATATGACATATCAAGACTTCTGACATATGACATATCATAACATATGACATATCAAGACATCCGACATTCCATGACATATGACATATCATGACATAACATGACATATGACATATCATGACATATGACATATCATGACATATGACATATGACATATCATGACATATGACATGTCATGACATATGACATATCATGACATATGATATATGACATATCATGACATATAACATATGACATATCATGACATAACATGACATATGACATATCATGACATATGACATATCATGACATGTGACACAGCATGACATATGACATATCAAGACTTCTGACATATGACATATCATAACATATGACATATCATGACATATGACATATAATGACATATGACATATCATGACAAATGACATAACATGACATATGACATGTCATGACATATGACATAACATGACATATCATGACATATGACATATCATGACATGACATATCATGACATATGACATATCATGACATATGACATATCATGACATATGACATATCAAGACATATGACATATCATGACATATGACATATCAAGACATCCGACATACTATGACATATGAGATATCATGACATATGACAAAACATGACATATGACATGTCATGACATATGCCATAACATGACATATGACATATCATGACATATGACATATCATGACATATCATGACATATGACATATCATGACTTATGACATATCATGACATAACATGACATTTGACATGTCATGACATATGACATAACATGACATATGACATATGAAATATCATGACATATGACATATCATGACATGTGACACAGCATGACATATGACATATCAAGACTTCTGACATATGACATATCATAACATATCACATATCAAGACATCCGACATTCCATTACATATGACATATCATGACATATGACATAACATGACATATGACATGTCATGACATATGACATATCATGACATATGACATAACATGACATATGACATGTCATGACATATGACATAACATGACATATGACATATGACATATCATGACATATGACATATCATGACATGTGACACAGCATGACATATGACATATCAAGACTTCTGACATATGACATATCATAACATATGACATATCAAGACATCCGACATTCCATGACATATGACATATCATGACATAACATGACATATGACATATCATGACATATGACATATGACATATCATATATGAAATATGACATATCATGACACATGACATATGACATATCATGACATATGATATATGACATATCATGACATATAACATATGACATATCATGACATATGACATAACATGACATATGACATATCATGACATATGACATATCATGACATGTGACACAGCATGACATATGACATATCAAGACTTCTGACATATGACATATCATAACATATGAGATATCATGACATATGACATATAATGACAAATGACATAACATGACATATGACATGTCATGACATAACATGACATATGACATATCCTGACATATGACATATCATGACATATGACATATCATGACATATCATGACATATGACATATCATGACATACGACATATGACATAACATGACATATGACATACCATGACATATGACATACCATGACATATAACATATCATGACATATGACATAACATGACATATGACATGTCATGACATATGACATAACATGACATATGACATATCATGACTTATGACATTTTATGACATATGACATATCATGACATATGACATATCAAGACATATGACATATCATGACATATGACATATCATGTCATATGACATATAATGACATATCATGACATATGACATATCATGACATATGACATATCATGACATATGACATATCATGACATATCATGACATATGACATATCATGACATATGACATATCATGACATATGACATATCATGACATATGACATATCATGACGTGTGACATATCATGACATATGACATACCATGACATATGACATATCATGTCATATGACATATCATGACATATCATGACATATGACATATCATGACATATGACATATCATGACATATGACATATCATGACATATGACATATCATGACATATGACATATCATGACATATGACATATCATGACGTGTGACATATCATGACATATGACATACCATGACATATGATATATCTTGACATATGACATATCATGACATATGACATATAATGACATATAATGACATATTATGACATATCAAGACATCTGAAATACCATGACATATGACATTTCATGACATATCATGACATATGACATATCATGACATATTACATATCATGACATATGACATATCATGACATATGACATATCATGACAGATGACATATCATGACATATGACATATCATGACATATGACATATAATGACATATGACATATCATGACATATGACATATCATTACATATGACATATGACATATCATGACATATGACATATCATGACATATGACATATAATGACATATGACATATCACGACATATGACATATCAAGACATATGACATATCATGTTATATGACATATCATGACCAATGACATATCATGACATATGACATATCATGCCATATCATGACATATGACATATCATGACATATGATATATCAAGACTTCTGACATATGACATATCATGACATATGACATATCATGACATATGACATATCATGACATATGACATATCATGACATATGATATATCAAGACTTCTGACATATGACATATCATGACATAAGACATATCAATACATCCGACATACCATGACATATGACATATCATGACATAACATGACATATGACATGTCATGACATATGACATAACATGACATATGACATATATGACATATTATGACATTTGACATATCATGACATATGACATATCATGACATATGACATAACATGACATATGACATACCATGACATATAACATATCATGACATATGACATAACATGACATATGACATGTCAGGACATATGACATAACATGACATATGACATATCATGATATATGACATTTTATGACATATGACATATCATGACATATGACATATAATGACATATGACATATCAGGACATATCAAGACATATGATATATCATGACATATGACATAACATGACATATGACATGTCATGACATATGACATATCATGACAAATTACATATCATGACATATGACATATCATGACATATGACATATTATGACATATGACAAATCATGACATATTACATATCATGACATATGACATATCATGACTTATGACATATGACATATCATGACAAATGACATATCATGACATATGACATATCATGACATATGACATATCATGACATATGACATATCATGACATATGACATATCATGACATATGACATATCACGACATATGACATATCAAGACATATGACATATCATGACATATGACATACCATGACATATGACACATCATGGCATATGACATATCATGACATATGACATATAATGACATATGACATATGACATATCATGACATATGACATATCATTACATATGACATATGACATATCATGACATATGACATATCATGACATATGATATATCAAGACTTCTGACATATGACATATCATGACATATGACATATCAATACATCCGACATAGCATGACATATGACATAACATGACATATGACATGTCATGACATATGACATAACATGACATATGACATAACATGACATATGACATATCATGACATATGACATATTATGACATATGACATATGACATAACATGACATATGACATACCATGACATATGACATAACATGACATATGACATACCATGACATATAACATATCATGACATATGACATAACATGACATATGACTTGTCAGACATATGACATAACATGACATATGACATATCATGACATATGACATTTTATGACATATGACATATCATGACATATGACATATAATGACATATGACATATCAGGACATATGACATATAATGACATATGACATATCATGACATATGACATATCATTACATATGACATATGACATATCATGACATATGACATATGACATATCATGACATATGACATATAATGACATATGACATATCACGACATATGACATATCAAGACATATGACATATCATGTTATATGACATATCATGACCAATGACATATCATGACATATGACATATCATGCCATATCATGACATATGACATATCATGCCATATGATATATCAAGACTTCTGACATATGACATATCATGACATATGACATATCATGACATATGACATATCATGACATATGATATATCAAGACTTCTGACATATGACATATCATGACATATGACATATCAATACATCCGACATACCATGACATATGACATATCATGACATATGACATAACATGACATATGACATGTCATGACATATGACATAACATGACATATGACATATATGACATATTATGACATTTGACATATCATGACATATGACATATCATGACATATGACATAACATGACATATGACATACCATGACATATAACATATCATGACATATGACATAACATGACATATGACATGTCATGACATATGACATAACATGACATATGACATATCATGATATATGACATTTTATGACATATGACATATCATGACATATAATGACATATGACATATCAGGACATATCAAGACATATGATATATCATGACACATGACATAACATGACATATGACATGTCATGACATATGACATAACATGACATATGACATATCCTGACATATGACATATGACATATCATGACATATGACATATCATGACATATTATGACATATGACATATCATGACATACGACATATGACATATCATGACATATGACATATCATGACATATGACATATCATGACATATGACATATCATGACAGATGACATATCATGACATATGACATATCATGACATATGACATATCATGACATATGACATATCATGACATATGACATATCACGACATATGACATATCAAGACATATGACATATCATGACAAATGACATAACATGACATATGACATGTCATGACATATGACATAACATGACATATGACATATCCTGACATATGACATATGACATATCATGACATATGACATATCATGACATATTATGACATATGACATATCATGACATACGACATATGACATATCATGACATATGACATATCATGACATATGACATATAATGACATATGACATATCATGACAGATGACATATCATGACATATGACATATCATGACATATGACATATAATGACATATGACATATCATGACATATGACATATCATTACATATGACATATGACATATCATGACATATGACATATCATGACATATGATATATCTAGACTTCTGACATATGACATATCATGACATATGACATATCAATACATCCGACATACCATGACATATGACATATCATGACATATGACATAACATGACATATGACATATCATGACATATGACATATCATGACATATGACATATCATGACATATGACATATCATGACATATGACATATCATGGCATATGACATATCACGACATATGACATATCAAGACATATAACATATCATGACATATGACATACCATGACATATGACATATCATGGCATATGACATATCATGACATATGACATATAATGACATATGACATATCATGACAAATGACATAACATGACATATGACATGTCATGACATATGACATAACATGACATATGACATATCCTGACATATGACATATCATGACATATCGTCACTATCATGCCAAAGGGGCGAATGTGCAATTTTTGACATTTGCGTTTTTTTACATTTTTGAATGTAGTTTTTCCTCAAGTATACTGTGCTAAAATCGCGTGTCGTTTTGTTGGATATATCTAGCCACAAAAGTCAAAACCAAAAGGGCGAATTTGAAAAATTGAAAATCTTGTCATACCAAAAGGGCGAATCTTTCCTTTTTCGCCATAACTATTTATTGGTACGAGATAAAATAGTAGTGTGAAGGCATTTATTGTTTGTTTTTAAAGCACCTATCGATCTGCATCATTACTTAAAAATATTTTCTTGCAAATAACAAAAATTCGAAAAATTGAAAATCTTGTCATGCCATAAGGGCGAATCTTTCCTTTTTCGCCATAACTATTTATTGGTACGAGATAAAATGGTAGTGTTAAGGCATTTATTGTTTGTTTTTAAAGCACCTATCGATCTGCATCATTACTTAAAAATATTTTTTCCTGCAAATAACAAATGGCAAATTAATGTTTGACAAAATATTTTTAAGTAATGATGCAGATCGATAGGTGCTTTAAAAACAAACAATAAATGCCTTCACACTACTATTTTATCTCGTACCAATAAATAGTTATGGCGAAAAAGGAAAGATTCGCCCTTTAGGCATGACAAGATTTTCAATTTTTCCAATTTCTTCGTTATTTTGCTGTAACTTTTTATTCGTGCAAGATGAAATAGTAGTTTAAAAGTATTAGTTGTCTGTTTTTAAAGCATCTATCGATTGGCATCATTATTTAAATTTGCCAAAAAAAAAAGTTCCTTCAAATAACAAATGGCAAATTAATGTTTGGCAAAATATTTTTAAATAATGATGCCAATAGATAGGTGCTTTAAAAACAAACAATTAATTCCTTTACATCACTATTTTATTTTAAGCTAATAAAAAGTTATAGCATAAAAAACAAAAATATTTGCGTTTTGGTCAGGATATAGCCTCACAAAATTCGTATTTATAATTCAGTAAATTGTCCGAATCCAAAGATATTTTATATACGTTATAATAATTCATGAATAAACAAAAATAACAAAAAAAATTGAAAAAGAACTAAAATTTTCTAATTTTTAAAGCACTTCAAACTTTAAAATTTGATTTCCCAACATTTTTAAAAATGCACATTCACCCCTTTGGCATGACAGTGACGATATGACATATCATGACATATCATGACATATGACATATCATGACATACGACATATGACATATCATGACATATGACATATCATGACATATGACATGTCATGACATATGACATAACATGACATATGACATATCATGACATATGACATATAATGACATATGACATATCATGACAGATGACATATCATGACATATGACATATCATGACATATGACATATAATGACATATGACATATCATGACATATGACATATCATTACATATGACATATGACATATCATGACATATGACATATCATGACATATGATATATCAAGACTTCTGACATATGACATATCATGACATATGACATATCAATACATCCGACATACCATGACATATGACATATCATGACATATGACATAACATGACATATGACATGTCATGACATATGACATAACATGACATATGACATATCATGACATATGACATATTATGACATATGACATATGACATAACATGACATATGACATACCATGACATATGAAATAACATGACATATGACATACCATGACATATAACATATCATGACATGTCAGACATATGACATAACATGACATATGACATATGACATTTTATGACATATGACATATCATGACATATGACATATAATGACATATGACATATCAGGACATATGATATATCAAGACATATGATATATCATGACATATGAGATAACATGACATATGACATGTCATGACATATGACATATAATGACATATGACATATAATGACATATGGCATATCATGACATATGACATATCGTGACATATGACATATCAAGACATATGACATATCATGACAAATGACATATCATGTCATATGACATATCATGACATATCATGACATATGACATATCATGACATATGACATATCATGACATATGACATATCATGACGTATGACATATCATGACATATGACATACCATGACATATGATATATCTTGACATATGACTTATCATGACATATGACATATAATGACATATGACATATAATGACATATTATGACATATCAAGACATCTGAAATACCATGACATATGACATTTCATGACATATCATGACATATGACATATCATGACATATAATGACATATGACATATCATGACATATGACATATCATTACATATGACATATGACATATCATGACATATGACATATCATGACATATGACATATGACATATGACATATAATGACATATCACGACATATGACATATCAAGACATATGACATATCATGTTATGTGACATATCATGACCAATGACATATCATGACATATGACATATCATGCCATATCATGACATATGACATATCATGACATATGATATATCAAGACTTCTGACATATGACATATCATGACATATGACATATCATGACATATGACATATCATGACATATGATATATCAAGACTTCTGACATATGACATATCATGACATATGACATATCAATACATCCGACATACCATGACATATGACATATCATGACACATGACATAACATGACATATGACATGTCATGACATATGACATAACATGACATATGACATATATGACATATTATGACATTTGACATATCATGACATATGACATATCATGACATATGACATAACATGACATATGACATACCATGACATATAACATATCATGACATATGACATAACATGACATATGACATGTCATGACATATGACATAACATGACATATCATGACATATGACATTTTATGACATATGACATATCATGACATATGACATATAATGACATATGACATATCAGGACATATCAAGACATATGATATATCATGACATATGACATAACATGACATATGACATGTCATGACATATGACATATCATGACAAATTACATATCATGACATATGACATATCATGACATATGACATATTATGACATATGACAAATCATGACATATTACATATCATGACATATGACATATCATGACTTATGACAAATGACATATCATGACATATGACATATCATGAGATATGACATATCATGACATATGACATATCACGACATATGACATATCAAGACATATGACATATCATGACATATGACATACCATGACATATGACATATAATGACATATGACATATAATGACATATGGCATATCATGACATATGACATATCATGACATATGACATATCAAGACATATGACATATCATGACATATGACATATCATGTCATATGACATATCATGATATATGACATATCATGACATATGACATATCATGACATATGACATATCATGACATATGACATATCATGACATATCATGACATATGACATATCATGACATATCATGACATATCATGACATATCATGACATATGACATATCATGACATATGACATATCACGACATATGACATATCAAGACATATGACATATCATGACATATGACATATCATGACATATGACATATCATGCCATATGACATATCATGACATATCATGACATATGACATATCACGACATATGACATATCAAGGCATATGACATATCATGACATATGACATACCATGACATATGACATATCATGACATATCATGACATATGACATATCATGACATGTGACATATCATGACATATGACATATCATGACATATGACATATCATGACATATGACATACCATGACATATGACATAGCATGACATATGACATATCATGACATATGACATATCATGACATATGACATACCATGACACATGACATATCATGGCATATGACATATCATGACATATGACATAGCATGACATAGGACATATCATAACATATGACATATCATGACATGACATATCATGACATATCATGACATATGACATATCATGACATATGACATATCATGACATATGACATATCAAGACTTCTGACATATGACATATCATGACATATGACATATCAAGACATCCGACATACCATGACATATGACATATCATGACATATGACATTTGACATAACATGACTTATGACATGTCATGACATATGACATAACATGACATATGACATATGACATATCATGACATATGACATATCATGACATATGACATATCATGACATATGACATATCATGACATATGACATATGACATATCATGACATATGACATAACATGACATATGACATGTCATGACATATGACATAACATGACATATGACATATCATGACATATCATGACATATGACATATCATGACATGTGACACAGCATGACATATGACATATCAAGACTTCTGACATATCAAGACTTCTGACATATGACATATCACTACATATGACATATCAAGACATCCGACATTCCATGACATATGACATATCATGACATATGACATAACATGACATATGACATATGACATATCATAACATATGACATAACATGACGTATGACATGTCATGACATATGACATATCATGACATATGACATATCATGACATGTGACACAGCATGACATATGACATATCAAGACTTCTGACATATGACATATCATAACATATGACATATCAAGACATCCGACATTCCATGACATATGACATGTCATGACATATGACATAACATGACATATGACATATCATGACATATGACATATCATGACATATGACATATCATGACATATGACATATCATGACATATGACATATCATGACATGTGACACAGCATGACATATGACATATCAAGACTTCTGACATATGACATATCATAACATATGACATATCAAGACATCCGACATTCCATGACATATGACATATCATGACATATGACATAACATGACATATGACATGTCATGACATATGACATAACATGACATATGACATATCATGACATATGACATATCATGACATATGACATATCATGACATATGACATATCACGACATATGACATATCAAGACATATGACATATCATGACATATGACATACCATGACATATCATGGCATATGACATATCATGACATATGACATATAATGACATATGACATATCATGACAAAAGACATAACATGACATATGACATGTCATGACATATGACATAACATGACATATGACATATCATGACATATGACATATGACATATCATGACATATGACATATCATGACATATGACATATCATGACATACGACATATGATATATCATGACAAATGACATATCATGACATATGACATATCATGACATATGACATATCATGACATGACATATCATGACATATGACATATCATGACATATGACATATCATGACATATGACATATCATGACATATGACATATCATGACATATGACATATCATGACATATGACATATCAAGACATCCGACATTCTATGACATATGACATACCATGACATATGACATATCATGACATATGACATAACATGACATATGACATGTCATGACATATGACATAACATGACATATGACATATCATGACATATGACATATCATGACAGATGACATATCATGACATATGACATATCATGACATATGACATATAATGACATATGACTTATCATGACATATGACATATCATTACATATGACATATCATGACATATGACATATAATGACATATGACATATCATGACATATGATATATCAAGACTTCTGACATATGACATATCATGACATATGACATATCAATACATCCGACATACCATGACATATGACATATCATGACATATGACATAACATGACATATGACATGTCATGACATATGACATAACATGACATATGACATATCATGACATATGACATATTATGACATATGACATATGACATAACATGACATATGACATAACAGGACATATGACATAACATGACATATGACATACCATGACATATAACATATCATGACATATGACATAACATGACATATGACATGTCATGACATATGACATAACATGACATATGACATATCATGACATATGACATATCATGACATATGACATATCAAGACATATGACATATCATGACATATGACATATCATGTCATATGACATATCATGATATATGACATATCATGACATATGACATATCATGACATATGACATATCATGACATATCATGACATATCATGACATATCATGACATATGACATATCATGACATATCATGACATATGACATATCATGACATATGACATATCACGACATATGACATATCAAGACATATGACATATCATGACATATGACATATCATGACATATGACATATCATGCCATATGACATATCATGACATATCATGACATATGACATATCACGACATATGACATATCAAGGCATATGACATATCATGACATATGACATACCATGACATATGACATATCATGACATATGACATATCATGACATATGACATATCATGACATATGACATATCATGACATATGACATATCATGACATATGACATATCATGACATATGACATTTGACATAACATGACATATGACATGTCATGACATATGACATAACATGACATATGACATATCATGACATATGACATATGACATATCATGACATATCATGACATATGACATATCATGACATATGACATATGACATATCATGACATATGACATATCACGACATATGACATATCAAGACATATGACATATCATGACATATGACATACCATGACATATGACATATCATGGCATATGACATATCATGACATATGACATATAATGACATATGACATATCATGACAAAAGACATAACATGACATATGACATGTCATGACATATGACATAACATGACATATGACATATCATGACATATGACATATGACATATCATGACATATGACATATCCTGACATATCATGACATATGACATATCATGACATACGACATATGACATATCATGACAAATGACATATCATGACATATGACATATCATGACATATGACATATCATGACATGACATATCATGACATATGACATATCATGACATATGACATATCATGACATATGACATATCATGACATATGACATATCATGACATATGACATATCATGACATATGACATATCAAGACATCCGACATTCTATGACATATGACATATCATGACATATGACATATCATGACATATGACATAACATGACATATGACATGTCATGACATATGACATAACATGACATATGACATATCATGACATATGACATATCATGACAGATGACATATCATGACATATGACATATCATGACATATGACATATAATGACATATGACTTATCATGACATATGACATATCATTACATATGACATATCATGACATATGACATATAATGACATATGACATATCATGACATATGATATATCAAGACTTCTGACATATGACATATCATGACATATGACATATCAATACATCCGACATACCATGACATATGACATATCATGACATATGACATAACATGACATATGACATGTCATGACATATGACATAACATGACATATGACATATCATGACATATGACATATTATGACATATGACATATGACATAACATGACATATGACATACCAGGACATATGACATAACATGACATATGACATACCATGACATATAACATATCATGACATATGACATAACATGACATATGACATGTCATGACATATGACATAACATGACATATGACATATCATGACATATGACATATCATGACATATGACATATCAAGACATATGACATATCATGACATATGACATATCATGTCATATGACATATCATGATATATGACATATCATGACATATGACATATCATGACATATGACATATCATGACATATGACATATCATGACATATCATGACATATGACATATCATGACATATCATGACATATGACATATCATGACATATGACATATCACGACATATGACATATCAAGACATATGACATATCATGACATATGACATATCATGACATATGACATATCATGCCATATGACATATCATGACATATCATGACATATGACATATCACGACATATGACATATCAAGGCATATGACATATCATGACATATGACATACCATGACATATGACATATCATGACATATGACATATCATGACATATGACATATCATGACATATGACATATCATGACATATGACATATCATGACATATGACATATCATGACATATGACATACCATGACATATGACATAGCATGACATATGACATATCATGACATATGACATATCATGACATATGACATATGACATACCATGACACATGACATATCATGGCATATGACATATCATGACATATGACATAGCATGACATAGGACATATCATGACATATGACATATCATGACATGACATATCATGACATATCATGACATATGATATATCAAGACTTCTGACATATGACATATCATGACATATGACATATCAAGACATCCGACATACCATGACATATCATGACATATGACATTTGACATAACATGACATATGACATGTCATGACATATGACATAACATGACATATGACATATCATGACATATGACATATGACATATCATGACATATGACATATCATGACATATGACATATCATGACATATGACATATGACATATCATGGCATATGACATAACATGACATATGACATGTCATGACATATGACATAACATGACATATGACATATGACATATCATGACATATCATGACATATGACATATCATGACATGTGACACAGCATGACATATGACATATCAAGACTTCTGACATATCAAGACTTCTGACATATGACATATCATTACATATGACATATCAAGACATCCGACATTCCATGACATATGACATATCATGACATATGACATAACATGACATATGACATGTCATGACATGACATATGACATATCATAACATATGACATAACATGACGTATGACATGTCATGACATATGACATATCATGACATATGACATATCATGACATGTGACACAGCATGACATATGACATATCAAGACTTCTGACATATGACATATCATAACATATGACATATCAAGACATCCGACATTCCATGACATATGACATATCATGACTTATGACATAACATGACATATGACATATGACATATCATGACATATGACATATCATGACATATGACATAACATGACATATGACATGTCATGACATATGACATAACATGACATATGACATATCATGACATATGACATATCATGACATATGACATATCATGACAAATGACATATCATGACATGTGACACAGCATGACATATGACATATCAAGACTTCTGACATATGACATATCATAACATATGACATATCAAGACATCCGACATTCCATGACATATGACATATCATGACATATGACATAACATGACATATGACATGTCATGACATATGACATAACATGACATATGACATATCATGACATATGACATATCATGACATATGACATATCATGACATATGACATATCACGACATATGACATATCAAGACATATGACATATCATGACATATGACATACCATGACATATGACATATCATGGCATATGACATATCATGACATATGACATATAATGACATATGACATATCATGACAAAAGACATAACATGACATATGACATGTCATGACATATGACATAACATGACATATGACATATCATGACATATGACATATGACATATCATGACATATGACATACGACATATGACATATCATGACAAATGACATATCATGACATATGACATATCATGACAAATGACATATCATGACATATGACATATCATGACATATGACATATCATGACATATGACATATCATGACATATGACATATCATGACATATGACATATCATGACATATGACATATCATGACATATGACATATCATGACATATGACATATCATGACATATGACATATCATGACATATGACATATCATGACATATGACATATCATGACATATGACATATCATGACATATGACATATCAAGACATCCGACATTCTATGACATATGACATATCATGACATATGACATATCATGACATATGACATAACATGACATATGTCATGCTGTGTCACATGTCATGATATGTCATATGTCATGATATGTCATATGTCATGTTGTGTCATAAGTCATGACATGTCATATGTCATGTTATGTCATATGTCATGATATGTCATATGTCATATGTCATGATATGTCATATGTCATGATATGTCATATGTCATGATATGTCATATGTCATGATATGTCATATGTCATGATATGTCATATGTCATATGTCATGATATGACATATGACATATCATGACATATGACATAACATGACATATGACATGTCATGACATATGACATAACATGACATATGACATATCATGCCATATGACATATCATGACATATCATGACATATGACATATCACGACATATGACATATCAAGGCATATGACATATCATGACATATGACATACCATGACATATCATGACATATGACATATCATGACATATGACATATCATGACATATGACATATCATGACATATGACATATCATGACATATGACATATCATGACATATGACATACCATGACATATGACATAGCATGACATATGACATATCATGACATATGACATATCATGACATATGACATATGACATACCATGACATATGACATATGACATACCATGACACATGACATATCATGGCATATGACATATCATGACATAGGACATAGCATGACATAGGACATATCATGACATATGACATATCATGACATGACATATCATGACATATCATGACTAATGACATATCATGACATATGACATATCAAGACTTCTGACATATGACATATCATGACATATGACATATCAAGACTTCTGACATATGACATATCATGACATATGACATATCAAGACATCCGACATACCATGACATATGACATATCATGACATATGACATTTGACATAACATGACATATGACATGTCATGACATATGACATAACATGACATATGACATATCATGACATATGACATATGACATATCATGACATATGACATATCATGACATATGACATATCATGACATATGACATATGACATATCATGACATATGACATATGACATATCATGACATATGACATAACATGACATATGACATGTCATGACATATGACACAACATGACATATGACATATGACATATCATGACATATGACATATCATGACATGTGACACAGCATGACATATGACATATCACGACTTCTGACATATCAAGACTTCTGACATATGACATATCATAACATATGACATATCAAGACATCCGACATTCCATGACATATGACATATCATGACATATGACATAACATGACATATGACATGTCATGACATATGACATATCATAACATATGACATAACATGACGTATGACATGTCATGACATATGACATATCATGACATATGACATATCATGACATGTGACACAGCATGACATATGACATATCAAGACTTCTGACATATGACATATCATAACATATGACATATCAAGACATCCGACATTCCATGACATATGACATATCATGACTTATGACATAACATGACATATGACATATGACATATCATGACATATGACATATCATGACATATGACATAACATGACATATGACATGTCATGACATATGACATAACATGACATATGACATATCATGACATATGACATATCATGACATATGACATATCATGACATATGACATATCATGACATGTGACACAGCATGACATATGACATATCAAGACTTCTGACATATGACATATCATAACATATGACATATCATGACATATGACATAACATGACATATGACATGTCATGACATATGACATAACATGACATATGACATATCATGACATATGACATATCATGACATATGACATATCATGACATATGACATATCACGACATATGACATATCAAGACATATGACATATCATGACATATGACATACCATGACATATGACATATCATGGCATATGACATATCATGACATATGACATATAATGACATATGACATATCATGACAAATGACATAACATGACATATGACATGTCATGACATATGACATAACATGACATATGACATATCATGACATATGACATATGACATATCATGACATATGACATATCCTGACATATCATGACATATGACATATCATGACATACGACATATGACATATCATGACAAATGACATATCATGACATATGACATATCATGACATATGACATATCATGACATATGACATATCATGACATATGACATATCATGACATATGACATATCATGACATATGACATATCATGACATATGACATATCAAGACATCCGACATTCTATGACATATGACATATGACATATCATGACATATGACATAACATGACATATGACATGTCATGACATATGACATAACGTGACATATGACATATCATGACATATGACATATAATGACATATGACATATCATGACAGATGACATATCATGACATATGACATATGACATATAATGACATATGACTTATCATGACATATGACATATCATTACATATGACATATGACATATCATGACATATGACATATCATGACATATGACATATCATGACATATGACATATCATGACATATGACATATCATGACATATGATATATCAAGACTTCTGACATATGACATATCATGACATATGACATATCAATACATCCGACATACCATGACATATGACATATCCTGACATATGACATAACATGACATATGACATGTCATGACATATGACATAACATGACATATGACATATCTTGACATATGACATATTATGACACATGACATAACATGACATATGACATACCAGGACATATGACATAACATGACATATGACATACCATGACATATGACATATCATGACATATGACATAACATGACATATGACATGTCATGACATCTGACATAACATGACATATCATGACATATGACATTTTATGACATATCATGACATATGACATTTTATGACATATCATGACATATGACATATAATGACATATGACATATCAGGACATATGACATATCAAGACATATGATATATCATGACATATGACATAACATGACATATGACATGTCATGACATATGACATATAATGACATATGACATATAATGACATATGGCATATCATGACATATGACATATCAAGACATATGACAAATCATGACATATGATATATCACGACATATGACATATCAAGACATATGACATATCATGACATATGACATACCATGACATATGACATATAATGACATATGACATATAATGACATATGGCATATCATGACATATGACATATCATGACATATGACATATCAAGACATATGACATATCATGACATATGACATGTCATGACATATGACATAACATGACATATGACATATGACATATCATGACATATCATGACATATCATGACATATCATGACATATCATGACATATCATGACATATCATGACATATCATGACATATCATGACATATGACATATCATGACATATCACGACATATGACATATCAAGACATATGACATATCATGACATATGACATATCATGACATATGACACATCATGACATATGACATATCATGACATATCATGACATATGACATATGACATATCACGACATATGACATATGAAGACATATGACATATCATGACATATGCCATACCATGACATATGACATATCATGACATATGACATATCATGACATATGACATATCATGACATATGACATATCATGACAAATGACATATCATGACATATGACATATCATGACATATGACATAACATGACATATGACATGTCATGACATATGACATAACATGACATATGACATATCATGACATATCATGACATGTGACACAGCATGACAAATGACATATCAAGACTTCTGACATATGACATATCATAACATATGACATATCAAGACATCCGACATTCCATGACATATGACATATCATGACATATGACATAACATGACATATGACATGTCATGACATATGACATATCATGACATATGACATAACATGACGTATGACATGTCATGACATATGACATAACATGACATATGACATATCATGACATATGACATATCATGACATATGACATATCAGGACATATGACATATCATGACATGTGACACAGCATGACATGTGACATATCAAGACTTCTGATATATGACATATCATAACATATGACATATCAAGACAACCGACATTCCATGACATATGACATATGACATAACATGACATATGACATGTCATGACATATGACATAACATGACATATGACATATCATGACATATGACATATCATGACATATGACATATCATGACATATGACATATCATGACATATGACATATCACGACATAAGACATATCAAGACATATGACATATCATGACATATGACATACCATGACATATGACATATCATGGCATATGACATATCATGACATATGACATATAATGACATATGACATATCATGACAAATGACATAACATCACATATGACATATCATGACATATGACATATCATGACATATGACATATCATGACATATGACATATCAAGACATCCGACATTCTATGACATATGACATATCATGACATATGACATAACATGACATATGACATGTCATGACATATGACATAACATGACATATGACATATCATGACATATGACATATCATGACATATGACATATCATGACATATGACATATCATGACATATGACATATCATGACATATGACATATCATGACATATGACATATCATGACATATGACATATCACGACATATGACATATCAAGACATATGACATATCATGACATATGACATATCATGACATATGACATATAATGACATATGGCATATCAGGACATATGACATATCAAGACATATGATACATCATGACATATGAAATAACATGACATATGACATGACATGACATATGACATATCAGGACATATTACATATTATGACATATGGCATATCATGACATATGACATATCATGACATATGACATATCATGACATACGACATATGACATATCATGACATATGACATATCATAACATATGACATATCATGACATATGACATATGACATATCATGACATATGACATATCATGACATATGACATATCATGACATATGACATATCATGACATATCATGACATATGACATATCATGACATATGACATATCATGACATATGACATATCATGACATATCATGACATATGACATATCATGACATATGACATATCATGAAATATGACATATCAGGACATATGACATATCAAGACATATGACATATCATGACATATGACATATTAAGACATCTGACATACCATGACATATCATGACATATGACATATAATGACATATGACATATTAGAATATATCGTATCATATCAAGACATATGACATATCATGACATATGACATATCATGACCTATGACATATCATGACATATGACATATCATGACCTATGACATATCAAGACATATGACATATCATGACATATGACTTATTAAGACATCTGACATACCATGACATATCATGACATATGACATAACATGGCATATGACATGTCATGACATATGACATATCATGACATATTACATATCATGACATATGACATATCATGACATATGACATATCATGACCTATGACATATCATGACATATGACATATCATGACCTATGACATATCATGACATATGACATATCAGGACATATGACATATCAAGACATATGACACATGACATATTAAGACATCTGACATACCATGACATATCATAACATATGACATAACATGACATATGACATGTCATGACATATGACATATCATGACATATTACATATCATGACATATGACAAATGACATATGACAAATGACATATCATGACATATGACTTATTAAGACATCTGACATACCATGACATATCATGACATATGACATAACATGGCATATGACATGTCATGACATATGACATATCATGACATATTACATATCATGACATATGACATATCATGACATATGACATATCATGACCTATGACATATCATGACATATGACATATCATGACCTATGACATATCATGACATATGACATATCAGGACATATGACATATCAAGACATATGACACATGACATATTAAGACATCTGACATACCATGACATATCATAACATATGACATAACATGACATATGACATGTCATGACATATGACATATCATGACATATTACATATCATGACATATGACATATCATGACATATGACATATCATGACATATGACATATCTAGACATATGACATATCATGACATATGACATATCATGACATATGACATATCATGACATATGACATATCATGACATATGACATATCAGGACATATGACATATCATGACCTATGACATATCATGACATATGACATATCAGGACATATGACATATCAAGACATATGACATATTAAAACATCTGACATGCCATGACATATGACATATCATGACATATGACATATCAAGACATATGACATATCATGAAATATGACATACCATGACATATGACATATCATGACATACCATGACATATGACATATAATCACATATGACATATGACATATGATGACATATGACATATCATGACATATGACATATCATGACATGTGACATATCATGACATATGACATATCATGACATATGACATATCATGACATATGACATATCATGACATATGACATATCATGACATATGACATATCATGACATATGACATATCATGACCTATGACATATCATGACATATGACATATCAGGACATATGACATATCAAGACATATGACATATTAAGACATCTGACATACCATGACATATGACATATCATGACATATGACATATCAAGACATATGACATATCATGATATATGACATACCATGACATATGACATATCATGACATATGACATACCATGACATATGACATATAATGACATATAACATATCATGACCTATTACATATAATGACACATCATGGCATATGACATATGACATATCATGACATATGACATATCATGACATATGACATATTATGACATATGACATATCATGACATATGACATATCATGACATATGACATATCATGACATATCACGACATATGACATATCAAGACATATGACATATCATGACATATGACATACCATGACATGACATATCATGACTTATGACATAACATGACATATGACTTATGACATATCATGACATATGACATATCATGACATATGACATAACATGACATATGACATGTCATGACATATGACATAACATGACATATGATATATCATGACATACGACATATCATGACATATCATGACATATGACATATCATGACATATGACATATCATGACATATCACGACATATGACATATCAAGACATATGACATATCATGACATATGACATATAATGACATATGACATATCATGACAAATGACATAACATGGCATATGACATATCATGACAAATGACATATCATGGCATATGACATATCATGACATATGACATATAATGACATATGACATATCATGACAAATGACATACCATGACATGACATATCATGACTTATGACATAACATGACATATGACTTATGACATATCATGACATATGACATATCATGACATATGACATAACATGACATATGACATGTCATGACATATGACATAACATGACATATGATATATCATGACATACGACATATCATGACATATCATGACATATGACATATCATGACATATGACATATCATGACATATCACGACATATGACATATCAAGACATATGACATATCATGACATATGACATATCAAGACATATGACATATCATGACATATGACATATAATGACATATGACATATCATGACAAATGACATATCATGGCATATGACATATCATGACATATGACATATAATGACATATGACATATCATGACAAATGACATAACATGACATATGACATGTCATGACATATGACATATCATGACATATGACATATCATGACATATGACATATCATGACATGTGACACAGCATGACATATGACATATCAAGACTTCTGACATATGACATATCATAACATATGACATATCAAGACATCCGACATTCCATGACATATGACATATCATGACATATGACATAACATGACATATGACATGTCATGACATATGACATAACATGACATATGACATATCATGACATATGACATATCATGACATATCATGACATATGACATACCATGACATATGACATATGACATATCACGACATATGACATATCAAGACATATGACATATCATGACATATGACATACCATGACATATGACATATCATGGCATATGACATATCATGACATATGACATATAATGACATATGACATATCATGACAAATGACATAACATGACATATGACATGTCATGACATATGACATAACATGACATATGACATATCATGACATATGACATATCATGACATATGACATATCATGACATATGACATATCATGACATATGACAAATCATGACATACGACATATGACATATCATGACAAATGACATATCATGACATATGACATATCATGACATATGACATATGATGACATATGACATATCATGACATATGACATATCATGACATATGACATATCATGACATATGACATATCATGACATATGACATATCATGACATATGACATATAAAGACATCCGACATTCGATGACATATGACATATCATGACATATGACATAACATGACATATGACATATCATGACATATGACATAACATGACATATGACATGTCATGACATATGACATAACATGACATATGACATATCATGACATATAATGACATATGACATATAATGACATATGACATATCAAGACATCTGAAATACCATGACATATGACATTTCATGACATATCATGACATATGACATATCATGACATATTACATATCATGACATATGACATATGATGACATATGACATATCATGACATATGACATATCATTACATATGACATATCATTACATATGACATATGACATATCATAACATATGACATATCATGAGATATGACATATCATTACATATGATATATCAAGACTTCTGACATATGACATATCATGACATATGACATATCAATACATCCGACATACCATGACATATGACATATCATGACATATAACATAACATGACATATGACATGTCATGACATATGACATAACATGACATATGACATATCATGACATATGACATATTATGACATATGACATATGACATAACATGACATATGACATACCATGACTTATAACATAACATGACATATGACATACCATGACATATAACATATCATGACATGTGACATAACATGACATATGACATATCATGACATATGACATATCAGGACATATGACATATCAAGACATATGATATATCATGACATATGACATAACATGACATATGACATGTCATGACATATGACATATCATGACAAATTACATATCATGACATATGACATATTATGACATATGACAAATCATGACATATTACATATCATGACATATGACATATCAAGACATCTGAAATACCATGACATATGACATTTCATGACATATCATGACATATGACATATCATGACATATTACATATCATGACATATGACATATGATGACATATGACATATCATGACATATGACATATCATTACATATGACATATCATTACATATGACATATGACATATCATAACATATGACATATCATGAGATATGACATATCATTACATATGATATATCAAGACTTCTGACATATGACATATCATGACATATGACATATCAATACATCCGACATATCATGACATATGACATATCATGACATATGACATATCATGACATATGACATATCATGACATATGACATATCATGACATATGACATATCATGACATATGACATATCACGACATATGACATATCAAGACATATGACATATCATGACATATGACATATCATGACATATGACATATAATGACATATGACATATAATGACATATGGCATATCATGACATATGACATATCATGACATATGACATATCAAGACATATGACATATCATGACATATGACATATCATGTCATATGACATATCATGACATATGACATATCATGACATATGACATATCATGACATATGACATTTCATGACATATCATGACATATGACATATCATGACATATAACATATCACGACATATGACATATCAAGACATATGACATATCATGACATATGACATATCATGACATATGACATATCATGACATATGACATATCCTGACATATCATGACATATGACATATCACGACATATGACATATCAAGACATATGACATATCATGACATATGACATACCATGACTTATGACATATCATGACATATGACATAACATGACATATGACATATCATGACATATGACATATCATGACATATGACATATCATGACATATGACATATCATGACATATGACATATCATGACATATGACATGTCATGACATATGACATAACATGACATATGACATATAATAAAATATGACATATAATAAAATATGACATATAATAAAATATGACATATGACATATGACATATGACATATCATGACATATGACATATGACATATCATGACATATGACATATGACATATCATGACATATGACATATGACATATCATGACATATGACATATCATGACATATGACATATCATGACATATGACATATGACATATCATGACATATGACATATGACATATCATGACATATGACATATCAGGACATATGACATATCATGACTAATGACAAAACATGACATATGACATGTCATGACATATGACATAACGTGACATATGCCATATCATGACATATCATGACATATGACATATCATGACATGTGACACAGCATGACATATGACATATCAAGACTTCTGACATATGACATATCATAACATATGACATATCAAGACATCCGACATTCCATGACATATGACATATCATGACATATGACATAACATGACATATGACATGTCATGACATATGACATATCATGACATATGACATAACATGACGTATGACATGTCATGACATATGACATAACATGACATATGACATATCATGACATATGACATATCATGACATATGACATATCAGGACATATGACATATCATGACATGTGACACAGCATGACATATGACATATCATGACATATGACATATCATGACATATGACATATCATGACATATGACATATCAAGACATCCGACATTCTATGACATATCATGACATATGACATAACATGACATATGACATGTCATGACATATGACATAACATGACATATGACATATCATGACATATGACATATCATGACATATGACATATCATGACATATGACATATCACGACATATGACATATCATGACATATGACATAGCATGACATATGACATATCATGACATATGACATATAATGACATATGGCATATCAGGACATATGACATATCAAGACATATGATACATCATGACATATGAAATAACATGACATATGACATGTCATGACATATGACATATCATGACATAGTACATGTTATGACATATGACATATCATGACATATGACATATCATGACATATGACATATCATGACATACCATGACATATGACATATCATGTCATACGACATATGACATATCATGACATATGACTTATCATGACATATGACATATCATGACATATGACATATCATGACATATGACATATCATGACATATGACATATCATGACATATGACATATCATGACATATGACATATCATGACATATGACATATCATAACATATGACATATCATGACATATGACATATCATGACATATGACATATCATGACATATGACATATCATGAAATATGACATATCAGGACATATCAAGACATATGACATATCATGACATATGACATATTAAGACATCTGACATACCATGACATATCATGACAAATGACATATAATGACATATGACATATTAGAACATATCATATCATATCAAGACATATGACATATCATGACATATGACATATCATGACCTATGACATATCGTGACATATGACAGATCATGACCTATGATATATCAAGACATATGACATATCATGACATATGACTTATTAAGACATCTGACATACCATGACATATCATGACATATGACATAACATGGCATATGACATGTCATGACATATGACATATCATGACATATTACATATCATGACATATGACATATCATGACATATGACATATCATGACCTATGACATATCATGACATATGACATATCATGACCTATGACATATCATGACATATGACATATCAGGACATATGACATATCAAGACATATGACATATGACATATTAAGACATCTGACATACCATGACATATCATAACATATGACATAACATGACATATGACATGTCATGACATATGACATATCATGACATATTACATATCATGACATATGACATATCATGACATATGACAAATGACATATGATGACATATCATGACATATGACATATCATGACATATGACATATCATGACATATGACATATCATGACATATGACATATCATGACATATGACATATCATGACATATGACATATCAGGACATATGACATATCATGACCTATGACATATCATGACATATGACATATCAGGACATATGACATATCAAGACATATGACATATTAAGACATCTGACATACCATGACATATGACATATCATGACATATGACATATCAAGACATATGACATATCATGAAATATGACATACCATGACATATGACATATCATGACATACCATGACATATGACATATAATGACATATGACATATGACATATGATGACATATGACATATCATGACATATGACATATCATGACATGTGACATATCATGACATATGACATATCATGACATATGACATATCATGACATATGACATATCATGACATATGACATATCATGACATATGACATATCATGACATATGACATATCATGACATATGACATATCATGACCTATGACATATCATGACATATCAGGACATATGACATATCAAGACATATGACATATTAAGACATCTGACATACCATGACATATGACATATCATGACATATGACATATCAAGACATATGACATATCATGACATATGACATACCATGACATATGACATATCATGACATATGACATACCATGACATATGACATATAATGACATATGACATATCATGACCTATTACATATAATGACATATCATGGCATATGACATACCATGACATATCATGACATATGACATATTATGACATATGACATATCATGACATATGACATATCATGACATATGACATATCATGACATATCACGACATATGACATATCAAGACATATGACATATCATGACATACCATGACATGACATATCATGACTTATGACATAACATGACATATGACTTATGACATATCATGACATATGACATATCATGACATATGACATAACATGACATATGACATGTCATGACATATGACATATCATGACATATGACATACCATGACATATCACGACATATGACATATCAAGACATATGACATATCATGACATATGACATACCATGACATGACATATCATGACTTATGACATAACATGACATATGACTTATGACATATCATGACATATGACATATCATGACATATGACATAACATGACATATGACATGTCATGACATATGACATATCATGACATATGACATACCATGACATATGACATATCATGGCATATGACATATCATGACATATGACATATAAGACATATGACATATCATGACAAATGACATAACATGACATATGACATGTCATGACATATGAAATAACATGACATATGACATATCATGACATATGACATATCATGACATATGACATATAATGACATATGACATATAATGACATATGACATATCAAGACATCTGAAATACCATGACATATGACATTTCATGACATATCATGACATATGACATATCATGACATATTACATATCATGACATATGACATATGATGACATATGACATATCATGATAGATAACATATGACATATCATGACATATGACATATCATGAAATATGACATGTCATGACATATGACATAACATGACATATGACATATAATAAAATATGACATATGACATATGACATATCATGACATATGACATATCATGACATATGACATATCATGACATATGACATATCATGACATATGACATATCATGACATATGACATAACATGACATATGACATGTCATGACATATGACATATCAAGACATATGATATATCATGAAATATGACATACCATGACATATGACATATCATGACATACCATGACATATGACATATAATGACATATGACATATGATGACATATGACATATCATGACATATGACATATCATGACATGTGACATATCATGACATATGACATATCATGACATATGACATATCATGACATATGACATATCATGACATATGACATATCATGACATATGACATATCATGACATATGACATATCATGACATATGACATATCATGACCTATGACATATCATGACATATGACATATCAGGACATATGACATATCAAGACATATGACATATTAAGACATCTGACATACCATGACATATGACATATCATGACATATGACATATCAAGACATATGACATATCATGAAATATGACATACCATGACATATAATGACTTATGACATATAATGACATATGGCATATCATGACATATTATGACATATTATGACATATGACATATCAAGACATATGACATATCATGACATACCATGACATATGACATATAATGACATATGACATATCATGACCTATGACATATAATGACATATCATGGCATATGACATATCATGACATATGACATATCATGACATATGACATATCATGACCTATGACATATAATGACATATCATGGCATATGACATATCATGACATATGACATATCATGACATATGACATATCATGACACATGACATATCATGACATATGACATATCATGACATATGACATATCATGACATATGACATATCATGACATATGACATATCATGACATATGACATATCATGACATATGACATATCACGACATATGACATATCAAGACATATGACATATCATGACATATGACATACCATGACATATAATGACTTATGACATATAATGACATATGGCATATCATGACATATTATGACATATTATGACATATGACATATCAAGACATATGACATATAATGACATACCATGACATATGACATATAATGACATATGACATATCATGACCTATGACATATAATGACATATCATGGCAGATGACATATCATGACATATCATGACATATCATGACCTATGACATATAATGACATATCATGGCATATGACATATCATGACATATGACATATCATGACATATGACATATCATGACACATGACATATCATGACATATGACATATCATGACATATGACATATCATGACATATGACATATCATGACATATGACATATCATGACATATGACATATCATGACATATGACATATCATGACATATGACATATCATGACATATCATGACATATGACATATCATGACATATGACATATCACGACATATGACATATCATGACATATGACATATCATGACTTATGACATATCATGACATATGACATATCATGACATATCATGACATATGACATATCATGACATATGACATACCATGACATATGACATACCATGACATATGACATATCATGATATATGACATATCATGACATATGACATATCATGACTTATGACATATCATGACATATGACATATCATGACATATGACATAGCATGACATATGACATATCATGACATATCATGACTTATGACATACCATGACACATGACATATCATGGCATATGACATATCATGACATATCATGACATATGACATATGACATACCATGACACATGACATATCATGGCATATGACATATCATGACATATGACATAGCATGACATAGGACATATCATGACATATGACATATCATGACATGACATATCATGACATATGACATATCATGACATATGACATATCATGACATATGACATATCAAGACTTCTGACATATGACATATCATGACATATGACATATCAAGACATCCGACATACCATGACATATGACATATCATGACATATGACATATGACATAACATGACATAACATGACATATGACATGTCATGACATATGACATAACATGACATATGACATATAATGAAATATGACATATCATGACATATGACATATCATGACATATGACATATCATGACATATGACATATAATGAAATATGACATATCATGACATATGACATATCATGACATATGACATATGACATATCATGACATATGACATATCATGACATATGACATATCATCACATATGACATATGACATATCATGACATATGACATATCATGACATATGACATATCATGACATATGACATATCATGACATATGACATATCATGACATATGACATATCATGACATATGACATAACATGACATATGACATGTCATGACATATGACATAACATGCCATATGACATATCAAGACTTCTGACGTATGACATAACATGACATATGACATGTCATGACATATGACATAACATGACATATGACATAACATGACATATGACATATCATGACCTATGACATATCATGACATATGACATGTCATGACATATGACATAACATGACATATGACATATGACATAACATGACATATGACATATCATGACATATGACATATCATGACCTATGACATATCATGACATATGACATATCATGACATATGACATAACATGACATATGACATATCATGACATATGACATATCATGACATATGACATATCATGACATATGACATAACATGACATATGACATATGACATGTCATGACATATGACATAACATGACATATGACATATCATGACATATGACATATCATGACATATGACATATCATGACATATCATGACATATCATGACATATGACATAACATGACATATGACATGTCATGACATATGACATATCATGACCTATGACATATGACATATCATGACATATGACATATCATGACATATCATGACATATGACATATGACATATCATGACATATGACATATGACATATCATGACATATGACATATCATGACATTTGACATATCATGACATATGACATAACATGACATATGACATATCATGACCTATGACATATGACATAACATGACATATGACCTATCATGACATATGACATATCATGACCTATGACATATCATGACATATGACATATCATGACATATGACATATCATGACATATCATGACATATGACATATGACATATCATGACATATGACATATCATGACATATGACATAACATGACATATGACATGTCATGACATATGACATAACATGACATATGACATATCATGACATATCATGACATATGACATATGACATATCATGACATATGACATATGACATATCATGACATATGACATATGACATATCATGACATATGACATATCATGACATATGACATATCATGACATATGACATATCATGACATATGACATATCATGACATATGACATAACATGACATATGACATAACATGACATATGACATATCAAGACTTCTGACAAATGACATAACATGACATAGGACATGTCATGACATATGACATAACATGACATATGACATAACATGACATATGACATATGACATAACATGACATATGACATATCATGACATATGACATATCATGACCTATGACATATGACATATCATGACATATGACATATGACATATCATGACATATGACATATGACATATCATGACATATGACATATCATGACATATGACATAACATGACATATGACATATCATGACATATGACATATCATGACATATGACATATGACACATGACCTATGACATATCATGACATATCATGACATATGACATATCATGACATATGACATAACATGACATATGACATGTCATGACATATGACATAACATGACATATGACATATCATGACATATGACATATCATGTCCTATGACATATCATGACATATGACATATCATGACATATGACATATGACATATCATGACATATGACATATCATGACATATCATGACATATGACATATCATGACATATGACATAACATGACATATGACATGTCATGACATATGACATAACATGACATATGACATATGACATATGACATAACATGACATGACATATGACATATCATGGCATATGACATATCATGGCATATGACATATCATGACATATGACATAGCATGACATAGGACATATCATGACATATGACATATCATAAAATGACATATCATGACATATGACATATCATGACATATGACATATCATGACATATGACATATCAAGACTTCTGACATATGACATATCATGACATATGACATATCAAGACATCCGACATACCATGACATATGACATATCATGACATATGACATATGACATAACATGACATATGACATGTCATGACATATGACATAACATGACATATGACATATAATGAAATATGACATATCATGACATATGACATATCATGACATATCATGACATATGACATATCATGACATATGACATATCATGACATATGACATATCATGACATATGACATATCATGACATATGACATAACATGACATATGACATGTCATGACATATGACATAACATGACATATGACATAACATGACATATGACATATCATGACCTATGACATATCATGACCTATGACATATCATGACATCTGACATATCATGACCTATGACATATCATGACATATGACATATCAGGACAAATGACATATCAAGACTTCTGACATATGACATATTATAACATATGACATATCAAGACATCCGACATTCCATGACATATGACATATCATGACATATGACATAACATGACATGTCATGACATATGACATAACATGACATATGACATATCATGACATATGACATATAATGACATATGACATATAATGACATATGACATATAATGACATATGACATATAATGACATATGACATATCACGACATATCAAGACATATGATATATTATGACATATGACATAACATGACATATGACATGTCATGACATATGACATATAATGACATATGACATATCATGACATATGACATATCATGACATATGACATATCATGACATATGACATATCATGACATATGACATATCATGACATATGACATATAATGACATATGGCATATAAGAACATATGACATATCAAGACATATGATACATCATGACATATGATATAACATGACATATGATATGTCATGACATATGACATATTACATATTATGACATATGACATATCATGACATATGACATGACATATCATGACATATGACATATAATGACATATGGCATATCAGGACATATGACATATCAAGACATATGATACATCATGACATATGATATAACATGACATATGACATATCATGACATATGACATATCATGACATATGACATATCATGACATATGACATATCATGATATATGACATATCATGACATATGACATATCATGACATATGACATATCATGACATATCATGACATATGACATATCATGACATATGACATATCAATACATCCGACATACCATGACATATGACATATCATGACATATAACATAACATGACATATGACATGTCATGACATATGACATAACATGACATATGACATATCATGACATATGACATATTATGACATATGACATATGACATAACATGACATATGACATACCATGACTTATAACATAACATGACATATGACATACCATGACATATAACATATCATGACATGTGACATAACATGACATATGACATATCATGACATATGACATGTTATGACATATCATGACATATGACATATAATGACATATGACATATCAGGACATATGACATATCAAGACATATGATATATCATGACATATGACATAACATGACATATGACATGTCATGACATATGACATATCATGACAAATTACATATCATGACATATGACATATTATGACATATGACAAATCATGACATATTACATATCATGACATATGACATATCATGACATATGACATATCATGACATATGACATATCATGACATATGACATATCATGACATATGACATATCATGACATATGACATATCACGACATATGACATATCAAGACATATGACATATCATGACATATGACATATCATGACATATGACATATAATGACATATGACATATAATGACATATGGCATATCATGACATATGACATATCATGACATATGACATATCAAGACATATGACATATCATGACATATGACATATCATGTCATATGACATATCATGACATATGACATATCATGACATATGACATATCATGATATATGACATTTCATGACATATCATGACATATGACATATCATGACATATAACATATCACGACATATGACATATCAAGACATATGACATATCATGACATATGACATATCATGACATATGACATATCATGACATATTATGACATATGACATATCCTGACATATCATGACATATGACATATCACGACATATGACATATCAAGACATATGACATATCATGACATATGACATACCATGACTTATGACATATGACATAACATGACATATGACATATCATGACATATGACATATCATGACATATGACATATCATGACATATGACATATCATGACATATGACATGTCATGACATATGACATAACATGACATATGACATATAATAAAATATGACATATAATAAAATATGACATATAATAAAATATGACATATGACATATGACATATGACATATCATGACATATGACATATGACATATCATGACATATGACATATGACATATGACATATCATGACATTTGACATATCATGACATATGACATATGACATATCATGACATATGACATATCATGACATATGACATATCAGGACATATGACATATCATGACTAATGACAAAACATGACATATGACATGTCATGACATATGACATAACATGACATATGACATATCATGACATATCATGACATATGACATATCATGACATATCATGACATATGACATATCATGACATGTGACACAGCATGACATATGACATATCAAGACTTCTGACATATGACATATCATAACATATGACATATCAAGACATCCGACATTCCATGACATATGACATATCATGACATATGACATAACATGACATATGACATGTCATGACATATGACATATCATGACATATGACATAACATGACGTATGACATGTCATGACATATGACATAACATGACATATGACATATCATGACATATGACATATCATGACATATGACATATCAGGACATATGACATATCATGACATGTGACACAGCATGACATATGACATATCATGACATATGACATATCATGACATATGACATATCATGACATATGACATATCAAGACATCCGACATTCTATGACATATCATGACATATGACATAACATGACATATGACATGTCATGACATATGACATAACATGACATATGACATATCATGACATATGACATATCATGACATATGACATATCATGACATATGACATATCATGACATATGACATATCACGACATATGACATATCATGACATATGACATATCATGACATATGACATATCATGACATATGACATATAATGACATATGGCATATCAGGACATATGACATATCAAGACATATGATACATCATGACATATGAAATAACATGACATATGACATGTCATGACATATGACATATCATGACATAGTACATGTTATGACATATGACATATCATGACATATGACATATCATGACATATGACATATCATGACATACCATGACATATGACATATCATGTCATACGACATATGACATATCATGACATATGACTTATCATGACATATGACATATCATGACATATGACATATCATGACATATGACATATCATGACATATGACATATCATGACATATGACATATCATGACATATGACATATCATGACATATGACATATCATGACATATGACATATCATGACATATGACATATCATGACATATGACATATCATGACATATGACATATCATGAAATATGACATATCAGGACATATCAAGACATATGACATATCATGACATATGACATATTAAGACATCTGACATACCATGACATATCATGACAAATGACATATAATGACATATGACATATTAGAACATATCATATCATATCAAGACATATGACATATCATGACATATGACATATCATGACCTATGACATATCGTGACATATGACATATCATGACCTATGATATATCAAGACATATGACATATCATGACATATGACTTATTAAGACATCTGACATACCATGACATATCATGACATATGACATAACATGGCATATGACATGTCATGACATATCATGACATATTACATATCATGACATATGACATATCATGACATATGACATATCATGACCTATGACATATCATGACATATGACATATCATGACCTATGACATATCATGACATATGACATATCAGGACATATGACATATCAAGACATATGACATATGACATATTAAGACATCTGACATACCATGACATATCATAACATATGACATAACATGACATATGACATGTCATGACATATGACATATCATGACATATTACATATCATGACATATGACATATCATGACATATGACAAATGACATATGATGACATATCATGACATATGACATATCATGACATATGACATATCATGACATATGACATATCATGACATATGACATATCATGACATATGACATATCATGACATATGACATATCAGGACATATGACATATCATGACCTATGACATATCATGACATATGACATATCAGGACATATGACATATCAAGACATATGACATATTAAGACATCTGACATACCATGACATATGACATATCATGACATATGACATATCAAGACATATGACATATCATGAAATATGACATACCATGACATATGACATATCATGACATACCATGACATATGACATATAATGACATATGACATATGATGACATATGACATATCATGACATATGACATATCATGACATGTGACATATCATGACATATGACATATCATGACATATGACATATCATGACATATGACATATCATGACATATGACATATCATGACATATGACATATCATGACATATGACATATCATGACATATGACATATCATGACCTATGACATATCATGACATATCAGGACATATGACATATCAAGACATATGACATATTAAGACATCTGACATACCATGACATATGACATATCATGACATATGACATATCAAGACATATGACATATCATGACATATGACATACCATGACATATGACATATCATGACATATGACATACCATGACATATGACATATAATGACATATGACATATCATGACCTATTACATATAATGACATATCATGGCATATGACATACCATGACATATGACATATCATGACATATGACATATTATGACATATGACATATCATGACATATGACATATCATGACATATGACATATCATGACATATCACGACATATGACATATCAAGACATATGACATATCATGACATATGACATACCATGACATGACATATCATGACTTATGACATAACATGACATATGACTTATGACATATCATGACATATGACATATCATGACATATGACATAACATGACATATGACATGTCATGACATATGACATATCATGACATATGACATACCATGACATATCACGACATATGACATATCAAGACATATGACATATCATGACATATGACATACCATGACATGACATATCATGACTTATGACATAACATGACATATGACTTATGACATATCATGACATATGACATATCATGACATATGACATAACATGACATATGACATGTCATGACATATGACATATCATGACATATGACATACCATGACATATGACATATCATGGCATATGACATATCATGACATATGACATATAATGACATATGACATATCATGACAAATGACATAACATGACATATGACATGTCATGACATATGAAATAACATGACATATGACATATCATGACATATGACATATCATGACATATGACATATAATGACATATGACATATAATGACATATGACATATCAAGACATCTGAAATACCATGACATATGACATTTCATGACATATCATGACATATGACATATCATGACATATTACATATCATGACATATGACATATGATGACATATGACATATCATGATAGATAACATATCATGACATATGACATATCATGACATATAATGACATATGACATATCATGACATATGACATATCATTACATATGACATATGACATATCATAACATATGACATATCATGACATATGACATATCATGACATATGACATATCATGTCATATGACATATCATGACATATGACATATCATGACATATGACATATCATGACATTTGACATATCATGACATATGACATTTCATGACATATCATGACATATGACATATCATGACATATAACATATCACGACATATGACATATCAAGACATATGACATATCATGACATATGACATATCATGACATATGACATATCACGACATATGACATATGAAGACATATGACATATCATGACATATGACATACCATGACTTATGACATATGACATATCATGACATATGACATATCATGACATATGACATATCATGACATATGACATATCATGACATATGACATATCATGACATATGACATGTCATGACATATGACATAACATGACATATGACATATAATAAAATATGACATATGACATATCATGACATATGACATATCATGACATATGACATATCATGACATATGACATATCATGACATATGACATATCATGACATATGACATATCATGACATATGACATAACATGACATATGACATGTCATGACATATGACATATCAAGACATATGATATATCATGAAATATGACATACCATGACATATGACATATCATGACATACCATGACATATGACATATAATGACATATGACATATGATGACATATGACATATCATGACATATGACATATCATGACATGTGACATATCATGACATATGACATATCATGACATATGACATATCATGACATATGACATATCATGACATATGACATATCATGACATATGACATATCATGACATATCATGACTTATGACATACCATGACACATGACATATCATGGCATATGACATATCATGACATATCATGACATATGACATATGACATACCATGACACATGACATATCATGGCATATGACATATCATGACATATGACATAGCATGACATAGGACATATCATGACATATGACATATCATGACATGACATATCATGACATATGACATATCATGACATATGACATATCATGACATATGACATATCAAGACTTCTGACATATGACATATCATGACATATGACATATCAAGACATCCGACATACCATGACATATGACATATCATGACATATGACATATGACATAACATGACATAACATGACATATGACATGTCATGACATATGACATAACATGACATATGACATATAATGAAATATGACATATCATGACATATGACATATCATGACATATGACATATCATGACATATGACATATAATGAAATATGACATATCATGACATATGACATATCATGACATATCATGACATATGACATATCATGACATATGACATATCATGACATATGACATATCATCACATATGACATATGACATATCATGACATATGACATATCATGACATATGACATATCATGACATATGACATATCATGACATATCATGACATATGACATATCATGACATATGACATAACATGACATATGACATGTCATGACATATGACATAACATGCCATATGACATATCAAGACTTCTGACGTATGACATAACATGACATATGACATGTCATGACATATGACATAACATGACATATGACATAACATGACATATGACATATCATGACCTATGACATATCATGACATATGACATGTCATGACATATGACATAACATGACATATGACATATGACATAACATGACATATGACATATCATGACATATGACATATCATGACCTATGACATATCATGACATATGACATATCATGACATATGACATAACATGACATATGACATATCATGACATATGACATATCATGACATATGACATATCATGACATATGACATAACATGACATATGACATATGACATGTCATGACATATGACATAACATGACATATGACATATCATGACATATGACATATCATGACATATGACATATCATGACATATGACATATCATGACATATCATGACATATCATGACATATGACATAACATGACATATGACATGTCATGACATATGACATATCATGACCTATGACATATCATGACATATGACATATCATGACATATGACATATCATGACATATCATGACATATGACATATGACATATCATGACATATGACATATGACATATCATGACATATGACATATCATGACATATGACATATCATGACATATGACATAACATGACATATGACATATCATTCCCTATGACATATGACATAACATGACATATGACCTATCATGACATATGACATATCATGACCTATGACATATCATGACATATGACATATCATGACATATGACATATCATGACATATCATGACATATGACATATGACATATCATGACATATGACATATCATGACATATGACATAACATGACATATGACATGTCATGACATATGACATAACATGACATATGACATATCATGACATATCATGACATATGACATATGACATATGACATATCATGACATATGACATATGACATATCATGACATATGACATATGACATATCATGACATATGACATATCATGACATATGACATATCATGACATATGACATATCATGACATATGACATATCATGACATATGACATAACATGACATATGACATATGACATAACATGACATATGACATATCAAGACTTCTGACAAATGACATAACATGACATAGGACATGTCATGACATATGACATAACATGACATATGACATAACATGACATATGACATATGACATAACATGACATATGACATATCATGACATATGACATATCATGACCTATGACATATGACATATCATGACATATGACATATGACATATCATGACATATGACATATCATGACATATGACATATCATGACATATGACATAACATGACATATGACATAACATGACATATGACATATCATGACATATGACATATCATGACATATGACATATGACACATGACCTATGACATATCATGACATATGACATATCATGACATATGACATAACATGACATATGACATGTCATGACATATGACATATCATGACATGACATGACATATGACATATCATGGCATATGACATATCATGGCATATGACATATCATGACATATGACATAGCATGACATAGGACATATCATGACATATGACATATCATAACATGACATATCATGACATATGACATATCATGACATATGACATATCATGACATATGACATATCAAGACTTCTGACATATGACATATCATGACATATGACATATCAAGACATCCGACATACCATGACATATGACATATCATGACATATGACATATGACATAACATGACATATGACATGTCATGACATATGACATAACATGACATATGACATATCATGACATATGACATATCATGACATATGACATAACATGACATATGACATGTCATGACATATGACATAACATGACATATGACATAACATGACATATGACATATCATGACATATGACATATCATGACCTATGACATATCATGACATCTGACATATCATGACCTATGACATATCATGACATATGACATATCAGGACAAATGACATATCAAGACTTCTGACATATGACATATTATAACATATGACATATCAAGACATCCGACATTCCATGACATATGACATATCATGACATATGACATAACATGACATGTCATGACATATGACATAACATGACATATGACATATCATGACATATGACATATCATGACATATGACATATCATGACATATGACATATCACGACATATGACATATCAAGACATATGACATATCATGACATATGACATACCATGACATATGACATATCATGGCATATGACATATCATGACATATGACATATAATGACATATGACATATAATGACATATGACATATAATGACATATGACATATAATGACATATGACATATCACGACATATCAAGACATATGATATATTATGACATATGACATAACATGACATATGACATGTCATGACATATGACATATAATGACATATGACATATCATGACATATGACATATCATGACATATGACATATCATGACATATGACATATCATGACATATGACATATCATGACATATGACTTATAATGACATATGGCATATAAGAACATATGACATATCAAGACATATGATACATCATGACATATGATATAACATGACATATGATATGTCATGACATATGACATATCATGACATATTACATATTATGACATATGACATATCATGACATATGACATGACATATGACATATAATGACATATGGCATATCAGGACATATGACATATCAAGACATATGATACATCATGACATATGATATAACATGACATATGACATATCATGACATATGACATATCATGACATATGACATATCATGACATATCATGACATATGACATATCATGACATATCATGACATATGACATATCATGACATATCATGACATATGACATATCATGACCTATGAAATATCATGACCTATGACATATCATGACATATGACATATCAGGACATATGACATATCAAGACTTATGACATATGACATATTAAGACATCTGACATACCATGACATATCATGACATAACATGACATATGACATGTCATGACATATGACATATCATGACATATGACATATCATGACATATGACATATCATGACATATGACATATCATTACATATGACATATCATGACTTAATGACATATCATGACATATGACATATCATGACATATGACATATCATGACATATGACATATCATGACATATGACATACCATGACATATGACATACCATGACATATGACATATCATGACATATGACATATCATGAAATATCATGACATATGACATATCATGACATATGACATATCATGACATATGACATATCATTACATATGACATACCATGACATATGACATATCATGACATATGATATATCATGACATATGACATATCATGACATATGACATATCATGACATATGACATATCATGATATATGACATATCATTACATATGACATATCACGACATATGACATATCAAGACATATGACATATCATGACATATTACATATCATGACATATGACATATCATGACATATGACATATCATGACATATGACATATCATGACATATCATGACATATCATGACATATCATGACATATCATGACATATGACATATCATGACATATGACATATCATGACATATGACATATCATGACATATGACATACCATGACATATGACATATCATGACATATGACATATCATGACATATCATGACATATGACATATCATGACATATCATGACATATGACATATTATGACATATCATGACATATGACATATCATGACATATCATGACATATGACATATCATGACATATGACATATTATGACATATCATGACATATGACATATCATGACATATGACATATCATGACATATGACATATCAGGACATATGACATATCATGACATATGACATATTATGACATATCATGACATATGACATATCATGACATATTACATATCATGACATATGACATATCATGACATATGACATATTATGACATATCATGACATATGACATATCATGACATATGACATATGATGACATATGACATATCATGACATATGACATATCATGACATATGACATATCATGACATATGACATATCATGACATATGACATATCATGACATATGACATATCATGACATATGACATATCATGACATATGACATATCATGACATATGACATACCATGACATATGACATATCATGACATATGACATACCATGACATATAATGACATATGACATATCATGACCTATGACATATAATGACATATGACATATCATGACAAATGACATATCATGACATATGACATATCATGACATATGACATATCATGACATATGACATATCATGACATATGACATATCATGACATATCATGACATATGACATATCATGACATATGACATATCATGACATATGACATATCATGATATATGACATATCATGACATATGACATATCAAGACATATGACATATCATGACATATTACATATCATGACATATGACATATCATGACATATGACATATCATGACATATGACATATCATGACATATGACATATCATGACATATGACATATAATGACATATGACATATCATGACATATGACATATCATGACATATGACATATCATGACATATGACATATCAAGACATATGACATATCATGACATATTACATATCATGACATATGACATATCATGACATATGACATATCATGACATATGACATATCATGACATATGACATATAATGACATAAGACATATCACGACATATGACATATCAAGACATATGACATATCATGACATATTACATATCATGACATATGACATATCATGACATATGACATATCATGACATATGACATATCATGACATATGACATATCATGACATATGACATATAATGACATATGACATATCATGACATATGACATATCATGACATATGACATATCATGACATATGACATATCATTACATATGACATATCATGACATATGACATATCATGACATATGACATATCATGACATATCACGACATATGACATATCAAGACATATGAAATATCATGACATATGACATACCATGACATATGACATATCATGACATATGACATACCATGATATATGACATATCATGATATATGACATATCATGACATAAGACATATCATGACATATGACATATCATGACATATCACATATCATGACATATGACATATCATGACATATGACATATCAATACATATGACATATCATGACATATGACATATCATGACATATGACATATCATGACATATGACATATCATGACATATGACATATCATGACATATCATGACATATGACATATCATGACATATGACATATCACGACATATGACATATCAAGACATATGACATATCATGACATATGACATACCATGACATATGACATATCATGACATATGACATATCAAGACATATGACATATCATGACATATGACATACCATGATATATGACATATCATGACATATGACATACCATGACATATGACACACAATGACATATGACATATCATGACCTATGACATATGACATATCACGACATATGACATATGACATATCATGACATATGACATATCACGACATATGACATATCAAGACATATGACACATCATGAACAATGACATATCATGACATATCAAGACATCTGACATACCATGACATATAACATATCATGACATATGACATAACATGACATATGACAATTCATGACATATGACATATCATGACATATGACATATCACGACATATGACATAACATGACATATCATGACATAGGACATATCATCACATATGACATATCATGACAAATGACATATCGTGACATATGACATATCATGACATATGACATATCATGACAGATGACATATCATGACATATGACATATCATGACATATGACATATGACATATCATGACATATCATGACATAACAAGACATATCATGACATAGGACATATCATGACATATGACATATCATGACATATGACATATCATGACATATGACATATCATGACATATGACAATTCATGACATATGACATATCATGACATATGACATAACATGACGTTTGACATGTCATGACATATGACATATCATGACATATGACATATCATGACATAACATGACATATCATGACATAGCACATATCATGACATATGACATATCATGACATATGACATATCATGACATAAGACATATCATGACTTATGACATATCATGACATATGACATATCATGACATATGACATAACATGACATATGACATGTTATGACATATGACATATCATGACATATGACATATGATGACATATGACATAACATGACATATGACATGTCATGACATATGACATAACATGTCATATGACATATCATGACCTATGACATATCATGACATATGACATATCATGACATGTGACATAGCATGACATATGACATATCAAGACTTCTGACATATGACATATCATAACATATGACATATCAAGACATCCGACATACCATACATGACATATGACATATCATGACCTATGACATGTCATGACATATGACATATCATGACATGTGACATATCATGACATGTGACATATCATGACATATGACATATCACGACATATGACATATCAAGACATATGACATATCATGACATATGACATACCATGACATATGACATATCATGACATATGACATATCATGACATATGACATATCATGACATATGACATATAATGACATATCACGACATATGACATATCAAGACATATGATATATCATGACATATGACATATCATGACATATGACATATCATGACATATGACATATCATGACATATGACATATCTTGACATATCATGACACATGACATATGACATATCAAGACATCTGACATACCATGACATATGACATATCACGACATATCATGACATATGACATAACATGACATATGACATGTCATGACATATGACATATCATGACATATTACATATCATGACATATGACATATCATGACATATGACATATTATGACATATAACTGATATGTCATATGTCATAATATGTCATATGTCATGATATGTCATATGTCATGATATGTAATATGTCATGATATGTCATATGTCATGACACGTCATATGTCATGTTATGTCATATGTCATCCGACATATGACATACCATGACATCATGATGACATATGACATATCATGACATATGACATATCATGACATATGACATATCATTACATATGACATATCATGACATATGACATATCATGACATATGACATATCATGACATATGACATATCATTACATATGACATATGACATATCATGACATATGACATATCACGACTTCTGACATATGACATATCATGACATATGACATATCAGGACATATTACATATCAAGTCATATGACATATCAAGACATATGACATATTAAGACATCTGACATACCATGACATATCATGACATATGACATATAATGACATATGACATATCAGGACATATGACATATCAAGACATATGACATATCATGACATATGACATATCATGACCTATGACAGATCATGACATATGAAATATCAGGCCATATGACCATATGACATATCATGACATATGACATATCATGACATATGACATATCATGACATATGACATATAATGACATATGACATATAATGACATATGACATATCATGACCAATGACATATCATGACATATGACATATCACGACATATGACATATCAAGACATATGATATATCATGACATATGACATAACTTGACATATGACATGTCATGACATATCATGACATATTACATATCATGACTTATGACATATAATGACATATGACATATCATGACATATGACATATCATGACATATGACATATCACGACATATGACATATCAAGACATATGACATATCATGACATATGACATATCATGACATATGACATATCACGACATATGACATGTCATGACATATGACATACCATGACGTATGACATATCATGACATATGACATATCATGACATATGACATATCATGACCAATGACATATCATGACATATGACATATCACGACATATGACATATCAGGACATATGACATATCAAGTCATATGACATATCATGACATATGACATATTAAGACATCTGACATACCATGACATATCATGACATATGACATATCATGACATATGACATATCATGACATATGACATATGACATATCAGGACATATGACAAATCAAGTCATATGACATATCATGACATATGACAAATCAAGTCATATGACATATCATGACATATGACATATTAAGACATCTGACATGCCATGACATATCATGACATATGACATATATATATGACATATGACATATATAATGACATATGACATATAATGACATATGACATATCATGACCAATGACATATCATGACATATCACGTCATATGACATATCAAGACATATGATATATCATGACATATGACATAACATGACATATGACATGTCATGACATATCACGACATATGACATATCAAGAAATATGACATATCATGACATATGACATATCATGACATATGACATATCATGACATATGACATATCATGACATATGACATATCATGACATATGACATATCATGACATATGACATATAATGACATATGACATATCATGACATATTATGACATATGACATATCATGGCATATTACATATCATGACATATGACATATCATGACATATGACATATCATGACATAGGACATATCAAGACATATGACATATCATGACATATGACATATCATGACCAATGACATTTCATGAAATATGACATATCATGACATATGACATATCAATACATATGACATATCATGACATATGACATACCATGACATATGACATATCATGACAAATGACATATCATGACATATGACATATCATGACATATGACATATTATGGCATATGACATATCCTGGCATATGACATATTATGACATATAATGACATATTATGACATATGACATATCATGACATATTACATATCATGACATATGACATATCATGACATATGACATAACATGACATGACATAACATGACATATGACATATCATGACATATGACATATCATGATATATGACATATGTCATATGTCATGACATATCATAACATATGACATATCATGACATATGACATATCATGACATATTATGACATATGACATATCATGACATATGACATATCATGACATATGACATATCAAGACTTCTGACATATGACATATCATGACATATGACATATCAAGACATCTGACATACCATAGCATATGACATATCATGACATATGACATATGACATGTCATGACATATGACATATCATGACATATTACATATCATGACATATGACATATCATGACATATGAGATATCATGACATATGACATAACATGACATATGACATATCATGACATATCATGACATATGACATATCATGACATATGACATATCATGACATATGACATATCATGACCAATGACATTTCATGAAATATGACATATCATGACATATGACATATCATGACATATGACATATCATGACATATGACATATCATGACATATGACATATCATGACATATGACATATCATGACATATGACATATCATGACATATTACATATCATGACATATGACATATCATGACATACGACATATCATGACATATGACATATCATGACATATGACATATCATGACCAATGACATTTCATGAAATATGACATATCATGACATATGACATATCATGACATCTGACATATCATGACGTATGACATATAATGACATGTGACATATCATGACATATAACATATCATGACAAATGACATATCATGACCAATGACATATCATGACATATGACATATCACGACATATGGCATATCATGACATATGATATATCATGACATATGACATAACATGACAAATGACATGTCATGACATATGACATATCATGACATATTACATATCATGACATATGACATATCATGACATTTGACATATCATGACATATGACATATCATGACATATGACATTTCATGACATATGACATATCATGACATATGACATATCATGACATATGACATATCATGACATATGACATATCATGACATATGACATATCATGACATATGACATATCATGACCAATGACATTTCATGAAATATGACATATAATGACATATGACATATCACGACATATGACATATCATGACCAATGACATTTCATGAAATATGACATATAATGACATATGACATATCACGACATATGACATATCAAGACTTCTGACATATCATGACAAATGACATATCATGACATATGACATATCATGACATATGACATATTATGGCATATGACATATCATGGCATATGACATATTATGACATATAATGACATATTATGACATATGACATATCATGACATATTACATATCATGACATATGACATATCATGACATATGACATAACATGACATGACATAACATGACATATGACATATCATGACATATGACATATCATGATATATGACATATGTCATATGTCATGACATATCATAACATATGACATATCATGACATATGACATATCATGACATATTATGACATATGACATATCATGACATATGACATATCATGACATATGACATATCAAGACTTCTGACATATGACATATCATGACATATGACATATCAAGACATCTGACATACCATAGCATATGACATATCATGACATATGACATATGACATGTCATGACATATGACATATCATGACATATTACATATCATGACATATGACATATCATGACATATGAGATATCATGACATATGACATAACATGACATATGACATATCATGACATATCATGACATATGACATATCATGACATATGACATATCATGACATATGACATATCATGACCAATGACATTTCATGAAATATGACATATCATGACATATGACATATCATGACATATGACATATCATGACATATGACATATCATGACATATGACATATCATGACATATGACATATCATGACATATGACATATCATGACATATTACATATCATGACATATGACATATCATGACATACGACATATCATGACATATGACATATCATGACATATGACATATCATGACCAATGACATTTCATGAAATATGACATATCATGACATATGACATATCATGACATATGACATATCATGACGTATGACATATTATGACATGTGACATATCATGACATATAACATATCATGACAAATGACATATCATGACCAATGACATATCATGACATATGACATATCACGACATATGGCATATCATGACATATGATATATCATGACATATGACATAACATGACAAATGACATGTCATGACATATGACATATCATGACATATTACATATCATGACATATGACATATCATGACATTTGACATATCATGACATATGACATATCATGACATATGACATTTCATGACATATGACATATCATGACATATGACATATCATGACATATGACATATCATGACATATGACATATCATGACATATGACATATCATGACATATGACATATCATGACCAATGACATTTCATGAAATATGACATATAATGACATATGACATATCACGACATATGACATATCAAGACTTCTGACATATGATATATCATGACATATAACATAACATGACATATGACTTGTCATGACATATCATGACATATTACATATCACGGCATATGACATATCAAGAAATATGACATATCATGACATATGACATATCATGACATATGACATATCATGACATATGACATATCATGACATATGACATATAATGAAATATGACATATTATGACCTATGACATATCATGACATATGACATATCAGGGCAGATGACATATCAAGACATATGACATATCATGACATATGACATATTAAGACATCTGACATACCATGACATATGACATATCATGACATATGACATATAATGATATATGACATATCATGACATATGACATATCATGACCAATGACATATCATGAAATATGACATATCACGACATATGACATATCATGACATATTATGACATATGACATATCATGGCCAACGACATTTCATGAAATATGACATATAATGACATATGACATATCATGACCTATGACATATAATGACATATGACATATCACGACATTTGACATATCAAGAAATATGACATATCATGACATAGCATGACATATCATGACATATGACATATCATGACCAATGACATTTCATGAAATATGACATATCATGACATATGACATATCATGACATATGACATATCATGACATATGACATAACATGACATATGACATATCATGACATATCATGACATATTATGACATATGACATATCATGACATATTACATATCATGACATATGACATATCATGACATATCATGACATATGACATATCATGACATATGACATATCATGACCAATGACATTTCAAGAAATATGACATATAATGACATATGACATATCACGACATATGACATATCAAGACTTCTGACATATGATATATCATGACATATAACATAACATGACATATGACATATCATGACATATGACATATCATGACATATCATGACATATGACATATCATGACATATCATGACATATGACATATCATTACGTATTACATATCATGGCATATGACATATCATGACATATGATATATCATGACATATGACATAACATGACATATCATGACATATGACATATCATGACATACGACATATCATGACATATGACATATCATGACATATAACATATCATGACCAATGACATTTCATGAAATATGACATATCATGACACATATGTCATGACATATGACATATCATGACATATGACATATCATGACGTATGACATATTATGACATGTGACATATCATGACATATGACATATCATGACATATGACATATGACATATCATGACGTATGACATATCGTGACCAATGACATATCATGACATATGACATATCACGACATATGACATATCAAGACATATGATATATCATGACATATGACATAACATGACAAATGACATGTCATGACATATCATGACATATTACATATCATGACATATGACATATCATGACATTTGACATATCATGACATATGACATATCATGACATATGACATATCATGACATATCATGACATATGACATATCATGACATATCATGACATATGACATATCATGACATATGACATATGACATATTATGACATATGACATATCATGACATATGACAAATCATGACATATCATGACATATGACATAACATGACATATCATGACATATGACATATCATGACATATGACATATGACAAATCATGACATATGACATATTATGACATATGACATATCATGACATATGACATATCATGACATATGACATATCATGACATATGACATATCATGACATATGACATATCATGACATAACATGACATATGACATATCATGACATATGACATAACATGACATATGACATATCATGACATATATGACATATGACATAACATGACATATGACATATCATGACATATGACATATGACATACCATGACATATGACATATCATGACATATGACATAACATGACATATGACATGTCATGACATATGACATATCATGACATATCATGACATATGACATATCATGACATATCATGACATATGACATATCATGACATATCATTACATATGACATATCATGACATATGACATATCATGACATATGGCATATCATGACATATGACATATTATGACATAGTCATATCATGACATATGACATATCATGACATATGACATATCAAGACTTCTGACATATGACATATCATGACATATGACATATCATGACATATGACATATCATGACATATGACATATCATGACATATGACATATGACATATCATGACATATGACATATCATGACATATGACATATTATGCCATATGACATATCATTTTTCAATTTTTAAATACTTAGTTCTTTGTATATTTTTAATATTTAGCATATTGAGAATATTTAGCATATTTTTGATATTGAGCATATTTTCAGATTTAGCATAATTTGCATATTTAGCACATTTAGGAAATTTAAGCACGTTTATCGTATTTAGCATGTTTATTGTTTACGTAGAACGTAATCAAAATGTGTGTGAACACGCCCGCAATACCCACTCGTCGCAGCGACACTCACTGCACTGAATTTTGACGATTTAAAATCAAGAATGGCATTTTATTTTTTTGTTTTCTTGCCATATAACTCCCAAAAAATACAATAAAGCATAGTATTTACTTGAATAAAAATTAACATAAATTTATAAATTTCAAAAAATAAACTATACATTTTTACACTGAAAAAATACATTTGTATTTATCTTACTTAGTTTTGCTAAACAATGTATTAAAAATTGTATAAAATTTCAGAACTTCCTAAATTAAATGCTATTTAAAATCGGTAGTAACATTTAAACTATTTTATTAGCACAATAATTCTGCATTTTTAAGAATTTTATGATTGTTTTTATTTTTTTATATTTTTATTCTTTAAATCATCTGTCAAAGAACTTAACGCATTTGAAAAATGTAGCATCCCAGCCAACGCAAGAACTCCGAAAAGATTGTTTTCACAATCTTTTGCCTGAGCCTGAGCGCTTATGTTTCATTCAGAAAAGAGTCTTGAAATATACATTTTCTGATAAAAATGCGTCATTCAGACCTGATCGTAGTTAGAAGGCTCTTTTAGGAGTCTTGTATCGGAGCCTAAAAACAATCTAGCAGGAAGCCAAAAAATAATCAGGAAATGCTCTTGTATAAGATTCATTTTATATCGAAAAAAAGCTCCCGAAAAGGCTCCCAAAACAGTCGAAAAATTGCATGCGCTTACGTTGCTATAAAACAATGTCAAATAGGTGTAAATGTACAATAAAAATGTGTTTTTTTTATATTTTACTTGCAATTAACGGCTATTATAATAGTAAAAAACATAATTAAGGTTTGCATCATCGCACCTCGCTGCAGAAGCGACTTGCTCTGCATTAAAAAATATTGCACTGATATTGATATATGTAGATGCAGAAGTCTTTGGCTGTATATATGCAATATATTCAAAAATATTTCTCGATGTCAAATGTCTGCGACTGTATTGCAGCTGCACATTGTTCCCACAACGTCATATGTACTCCTTGAATTCAGTGTCTGCGGGAATAAATGGAATAAAGTATAAGCTTAAATTTAATTTTATTGCTGACTTACCATAATAATTATGCGCCGCAACACACGATATTTTTATCTGTACAATTTATAATATTGAATTTTGTTTGACAAAGTGTTTGGCATTTAATTTTTGAAAGAACAAAAAATAAATTGTACTAAAACACGAAACGAAATCTAAACATTCATCTTAGATTCAAGACACGGGAGCCTGAGTGTAACTTGAACTCTGGCGTTAGCTGGGATGTTTGTTTTATTTTTTCAAACTTTACTGACTACGAAAAATGTATATTGCACTGGCATACATTTCATCACTCAAATTAGCTTCGAGCTATCGGTGAACAGAAATATTGCAAACGATTTTTGTTTTTATATTGCAAAAAACATTCATATCAATAAATGAATTTATATTGAAATATTTTATTTTTATAATAAATTTAAAATTACCTAAAAGTGGAATTGAGAGAATTAGGCTATTGAAACTACATTTTTGTTTAGCTTTATAATAATTTTAAATTCATAACAGAAACATAAAGCTTAAATTCAGCATATAATTTAGTTGAGTATCTATAAGTAAATTTCAACAAATGCGTAGGTTTATAATAAATTATTCTAAATTTTAATATCTTTAAAAATCAAACTTTTGGTGGAATAAAAGTAAAGTATAACACATCATTTTATAGAATCACTATTTTGAATTTAGTTATTCTATCAAGAATAAAAATAAACCCAAATCACTACAATATATTAATAATTGTAGGTCTTAAGCTTATTTTGGCAATGATAATAAATCATTGTCATAAATCCTTGTTGCGCTCAGTCCTTGAGTTTATTTGCGCATTTAGTAGTGTTTGAATAAAAAATATAAAATGAGAACCCTGCATCTTTAAGTGTCCTGTCATTTACTAAGTTTAATGTATAAATACAAAACTACCCCACATATAGTTAACTGATTCTTGAACTTTTTGTACCTCTTTTAGGTGCTGACGCCTTCATTTGTCATTGGCAAGATTAACATCATTGATACTATTTCATGGCTGGCTATCACATCAGTGTCATGGTATATAGTTTAATATCTTACAAACATATTTTCTATGACTATTATTATTTTATGTTTTGTAAATATATTGACACTTGACTATAGTTTATGACTGACATAAATACCAATATTACTCTGCAACATAATGCCTGTCACGCGCAATTCTATTACATTGCCCCGCACTTGTTTTGGATGCGATGAAATTTTCTGCATTTCTTAAATTATGTAATTGATTGCGATTATTACGGCATTTAATTATTATTAATTAAATTATAAATTAAATTATTAATTAATATTAATATAGAAAAAGCAAGAAACTTCGTTGACACTGTTTTCGAGATCAACATTACAAATATATTTAAGAGTTATTGCAACTTTTACTGTAGAAAAATATATATATTTTTTCATTACAAAAAATACTAAAAAAATTTAAAATTATGTTTCAAAATAGCACCTTGTAATTTTACATGAACATTTAAATTAAATCAACAACAAAATTTAGATCTTTTTTAGTATTTTAAAAAGGGTCATTTTTAAGTACATCAAATTTAAAATACCAGGATAAAGACAGCTGATGAAGTGTGAAGCTTCGAAGTTACAACGTAAATTTACAAAAAGTCTGTTTTATATTAGAAAAACAAAAAAAAATTATAAAATCTAGTTTTTAAAAATACGTACTTAAAAATTAAAAATAAATTTAATAAAAATATAAAATCCCATGTAGGAAATGCCAGGTCTGACGACGTGCTGAAGATTCAACCAGCACTGGCAGACCAATGCTTGGTTAAAAAACCTTCGCCCAAGACTCAGCCAGAACTCGGAGACCAAGCCCTGGTAAGGTAGTTCTCGCCCAAGACTCTGCTAGAACTGACCAATGCTTGGTTAAAACACCTTTGCCCAAGACTCAGCCAGAACTAACAGACATGTGCTTGGGTACCCATGTAGAAAACGCCAGGCTTGACAACGGGCGTAAGGCATATCCAACCTTGGCCGTCCAAGGAATGGCTAATTGGATTTTAATAGTCTCAGCCATGATATTTTTCCAAAAGTGAATATGTCTTCGTGAATGGAGATTTAGCCAGGACCAAAACGACCAAATCATACTTCAATAAAAAAAAAAATAAAAAAATTCGGATGGAACTCGAACCCGAATTTCCTGCGTGCAAGTTCGGAGCTCTACCCGTTACGCTATCAAGCTCACTTGATTCAGAGCATTTTTTCAAAATCTTGAACTTTATAATTTGAAAATGACTGTCAGATTTGAAAAAAATTGACAAATTATAAAAAAAAACTGAAATTTTGTTTTTGAAGCAAAAATCTCAGACAATAAGTTAGATGCGTGGCCTAACGGGGAGAGCAGTCGTTAACTTCCGATTCAAGAGTTCGATTCCAGTTTGTGACAACTGATTTTTTTCTACAATTGTTAAATTACTTAAAATTGGAAAAATTGGAAATTGTATAAAATAAATGAGAAATAAAATAAATAGAATGGAAGAAAAAGAAAGGAAAGTAAAAAAAAAATTTTTTTTTGCATTTTTGAAATGGTCCAGTCCTGCCACATTATTGTTATATTATATTGGCCAAGTATTTTTTGCCAGTCTTGGCCTATTCGAAGTTCTGAGTTTACCATAATTTCCCCCTTGTCTAATACTATACAAATTCTAAATTTCAATTTTCTTAAAATTCATTATTATATTTGCCGCATCGAATACTATACGTGTTCTAAGTTTCAACTCGATCGAATATAAGGAAGTGTGTTATAATTTAATATTTTGTGCACGACATGCTTACAAACGAACGAACATACAATTTGCTGCATTTACATATCATATTTTTAACTGTGTAGTTTGTTTAATATATGTGTGTCAGTGAGTTATTATTTATTATTGCCTTGTGCAAAGAGCATTTTAATAATATTGTCGCTTGGCGAAACAAAAACGTGACGTCCGTGGGTGCCGCAACCGAATTTTAATTCAATCGAATTGAGAATGGAGATAAAGTGCGAAGTGTGTCAGTGTGATGTGCTGAGGTCGCATGCCGGGGTCGCATGCCGGGGTCGCAACCAATTTTTGAGTGGCTTTTTGTGAAATTTTTAACAGTACATGCATCAAAAATCCTTTAAAAAGTACTCGTTTTTAACAGTTTCGTCAGATGTAAAGACGCGTACGACGCGACGAAGTCCAACATTGGGCTAACGAAGCAAATGCTTATATGTCCAATCATTTTCCAAAAACAACAAAGAAAACCAACAACGCCGGAACTGAGTGCATAAAAAGTACTTTTGGACCGTATGCAAATAAATATGAGATGTGAATTGATGAGAGTGCATCATGTTTTGTTCCAAAGAAATGGGGTACAATTGAAATTGTCTTGCTGGCATTTAACACGTTATTGTTAAATGCCTTCACAAAAAGAACGAAAAAAAAATTGTATACATCGAAGAAATGACTTTTTGTGATTGTTGGCGCAACAATAAAAATATTTGAATAAAAATTTCGTGCGGAATTTTTGTGTTCTCAATTCTGAATCGTTGCCAAGTAACCCAAAACGTTGCCAAAGTTAGGTGAAAATGAAAAAAAAGTACAATAGAAAATAACAGCGCAATAAAACTGATATACAGAAATACTTTTGTTCAATAAAGTGTTATACAGATAAACTAGTTTAGATAGAAAATGAAAAAATAAAATAGTTTTTTTAAATATTTCATTTAATGGCAAACTCATATAAAATAAATAACACTTAACTTTTATACAGTAAAACAGTTATACACCCAAAGGATATTCCGTATAGACTTACTGATATACAGTAAAACTATTATACCATGCTAATGTTATACATTAAACTAGAAAACATTAAAAGTGCTGCTATACGTATGGTATACACAGTAAAACAGTAAAACTTTTATACAGTAAATTATTATACAGTAAAACTGGTATACATTAAAACTGTTATACTGTAAAACTATTATACACTAAAACTATTATACGTTAAAACTGTTATATATTAAAACAGTTATACAAAAAAGCTAATTTACAGATAAACTGTTATATAGTAAATCTGTTATACAGTAAAACTCTTATATACTAATCTCTGTATACATTAGAACTGTTATACAAATAATCTGTTGTACAATAAAGCAGGTATACAGTAAAACTGTTATACAGTGAAACTGTTATACAGTGAAACTGTTATACAGTAAAACTGTTATACAGTAAAACTGTTTTACAGTGAAACTGTTATACAGTAAAACTGTTATACAGTAAAACTGTTATACAGTAAAACTTTAATACAGTAAAACTGTTATACATTAAAACTGATATACAAATAAACTGTTATACAAAAAAGCTATAATACAGTAAAACTGTTATATATTAAAACTGTTATACAGCACTTTTACTAACTTATTACTTTGACAATTTAAATAAATTCAAGAATATTGTGGCTATAGATGTATTGAAATTGTTAACTAAAACATAAATTTGTTAGTTTCATAAGGTAATTATAACGGAAGTTTTTAAATTTTAGAATTATTTTTTAAAAGTACCAACAAATAAATTCTTAAGTATTATTTTAACAGTATTTAAAATTATTAATTACGTTTTTGAACTTAAAATCTTTGTGTTTGTATTTTTACATATTTACATATTTATTTTCAAATTGAATTTTACTTAAATAGTAACTTGAATTGTATCTTTGATTTTATTTTTTTTTTAACTAATGGAAAAATAGTAATAAAAATGCAAATATTTCATATGAACAGAGAGATTTTTTTTCATTGGTTTCTAGGTGAAAATATGTCAAAATATGTACAAAATAAAACCAGTTGGGAAGGTTAGATCACATGGGAAATTTTAAAGTAGGTGTAATTATGATAGTTAGGATTATCAAAATTATAGTCGGTCTAAGCCGACTATAAATACCCTACACATATGTGTGGTTACCATTCAAAGTGATATATAGGTCACCAGGGTATACGAATCCTGAAAATAACTACAAACATTTAATCGCTGAAGAATTTCCATTCATTTGATACCCATATTTACAAATGGGTAGGTGTACCGAATTTCGAATTTTTTTTTTGTGAACCACAAGTCTTTTCGCCGGAAAACATTATTATCATGTATTTGAGCATGATGTTAATATATATTTGACCAAAAAAGTTTACCTAAGCACGTATACATAAAAATTGATCTTTATATGTACATTTTATATGAGGTATTTGAACATAAGTGGTCGGATCATAGGTCACAATGGATCGATCTCGCACATACAGCGTAGGTATATTAGTAATCTAAGTTATAAGTTTCATTTATCTAGCTCTTCAATTTTAAAAGTCTTAGGGATTTCAACAGACAGACAGACGGACAGACAGACAGACAGACAGACAGACAGACAGACAGACAGACAGACAGACAGACAGACAGACAGACAGACGGACAGACAGACGGACAGACAGACGGACATCGCTAAATCGACTCAGGAGGTCATGCTGATCAAGAATATATATACTTTTCCATACCGGAGATGCTTCCTTCTGGGTGTTACAAACGGCGTACCAAACTGAATATACCCTTTCACTTTTAGTGTAGGGTATAAAAACCAAAAACAAAACGAACTCATATTTGTAAAAGCAAATAAATAGAAATTTTTTAAATACTTTTATGTATTTTTTTAGTTATTTAGAAAATGTTTAAATTTTAATAATATAACTGCAAATTCATTTATCATAATTGTACTGAAGTTTCATAAAGAAATTCCACTTTCATGGCCTTATAATAACCGTATAAATAACGTAATCATATAGGAGTTTTGCATTTTGCAAGGAATTTCAACTGAAATGATTTATAATAAAAACAAAGTTCGAAAATATGCAACTAATTTGAATTCAACATCTTCCTCAGCTGTAGTAAGTATTTTAATAACTCACTTCGCACATATGTATATGGGACATCAATGACCGGACATAACAGCTACCAAACAAATAATAATAATATCTCAACAACGATATTCAATTTGGATTGTATATTCACAAATTTGATCTATACAACACAAAATTAAATAATTTCTACCCACATAATTGCCACGTTTTAATTATGTTTTAAACTTATTTTTTGAACAAAATTAATGCGTTAATGAAGCTAATTTATTTCTTTTAGAAAGATATCAAAATTTTATGTAATCAAAAACAGTCGAGGAAGACTTTTTACAATAAATTTCTTAATTTGCCTTTTTTATATAATTCTATAATTCTAGCGTGACTAAGTTAACAAAGTAAGATTAATTGTTTATACTATTCAAAAAAGACTAAACTAAAGTATTCATTTTTAAAGAAAAGTAATTTTATCCTATATAACATCCGTTTCCGCAAACTTCTACGACATTTCTTAAATGTAACGAAACAGCAAACATATCAAGCTATTTCTGTATTTTTTTTTAGTAAAATGTTTCTGCATCGCTGCTCCCCTCCTAATAGTGCGTACGTGTTTTGTTGCTTTATTTCTATGAAATATTTTACATGCACATGCCCTATAGTTGTCGACAACACAATTTATTAAATATATTGTTATTCCATTTGATAAGTTATCTTTCTTTGCTAACACTTTGCCTAGTCACGATAGCACGCATTTTTCCAACTATTACGAAAATCGACTTATCATAGATAGAGAAAAATAAATCAAAACGGAAATCAATGTACTTCATTCGGATTGCGTAATTATTATTTATATTTGACATAATAATCCATGAAACATATCAAATGGTTGTTTCACGATTGACTTGATTTATTTCAAGTTCACTTGGCATAAGATTTTCTTTGATTGATTTTATATCTGGTAGCTTCTAAGTTATGCTCGTATCATAATCTGATATTAAAAAATGTTTTCTATTCATTTTTAATAGCTGAATGAAGTAAATTTCATTACTAACAGAAAATATACATTAAAATAAAAAATTCAGAATAACATTAATCAGAAGTTAGTAAGTTCTGCATCATTTAAAAAAATCAATTTATGACAAAATTTTAAATTCTTCCTAAAAAAAAAAATTAAATTTTGTACTAAAAAAATGTTCAGTATAATCTACTACATGTTGTTAATAAACAACATGTAGTAGATATGCAACAACACCAACCGCTACGGTGAATAGTTTGGAATAGTAGGTATCATTGCTATGCTGATATACTGTATGTACTCTGATTATTCATCTGCAGCTCTTGATTTGAACCTGACGATGATGTCGTTTACGTTGTTGTAAATGACCACAATGTTGCTGCAACTATTACCACTAATACTGCTAGTGAAGTTGCTGCTAACGCCGATAATGCAAATGCTGTTGTCTTTTGCTGTTTGCTGCTTAAGTCTCTTGAGATTCTACTATTTATTTGGAATTTCCTAAAATTTTGCATTTTATTCAGACAAAATTTTGTACAATTTATTAAAATTACACGAAAATAAATATACTTCAAAAATTTAAGAACAGTTCGCCATGTATGCAAAATAGTAGAAATTTACTAAAATCAATGAAAACTTTCTAAAATTTAAGAAATGACCTTCTTGATTTTAAGAAATCAAACTTCATAATTATAATAATAACGCTTTTTACTTCTGTTTTCAAAGAATTTATAAGCTTGGCTACAAGAAAATACAACAAGAAATTGTCTCTAGGAATTAATAATCGTAAAATTGTGTTGTTTGTCTGTCAAAAATTTATATTAAGTAATTAAGTTGTTGATTGTAAATAAAAATGTAATTAATATTCTTGATATATAGAATTTAATTTCTTGGTACTAAAACTAGGAGCAATTATACTTAATAAAAGTAGAAGGTTCATTTCATAACTATTATAGAAATTATAGCATTCATATTAATCATTATTGCTTTTAGTTTATTTTTCAAAACCAACCTTAATATTGGTAAAATTTGTCTACATTTCATGCGAATTCAGTTTGATTAAACTCTGTAGTAAAGTTCCGTACTCTACTCATTCTACTTCTATTCGCTTTTATTAACCAAATCCGTAATATATTAACTTACAGATCGAACTACAAAGTCTCAAGTAATACTTGCCAGCAGCAAGGAGTACCTTCAAGTAGCGATAGTCATGACCATCGATTTGCCGTACACTTTGGAGAGTTTGGGACATTTAGTAAATAACAAAATACTGCTGAACATCCCAAAGGAAATGGGGATAAAGTGACATTCATTACACATGTACTGCAGGCTGCAGGGCGTATAACTAGTTATTGAGTGGTTTGGTATGTTTAAACTTTAACATTTACGTTTTGCATAAGTGGTTCATTTTGCACATATTAAAATAGTTTTCAAATACAATGTTCAATGAAAATACTTCGTAAAACAATTACTGATCATATGATAAACTTACAGTTTGGTCATCCATTTGTAATATTCCGAACGAGCATTGATCAACGTTACCTCTTCGATTTATCGATGTCCATGGGTATGTCTGTTTAAATCACGATTACAGAAAAACTGTAAGATTTAGATCAATGAGACTCCAAAATCAGATTCCATTTATATCTACGCTGTCTGGTATTGAATATAGGTATAATCAGTCTATTTTGACCCGACCATTTATGTTCAAATGCTTTATATACTACTAATATCTACGAGTTAATTTTATTTTAAACCGACCGAATTGATTGTTTTTTAAATCTTATTTATAGACAAATATAAAGAAATTAGGTTTTATGTAGGTACCTCTTCTTTGAAAGCCACGAAAGCAGATAATTTATGATCAATAGGAACATTTTTTATAGTTCTAGATATAACTTATTTTAATACAGTATTAGAAATATTACAAGTATTTTTTATTATTATATTTTTTTGACTTCCTAATATTAAGAAAACTTTTTTTAAAATATTAGTTGAATTCTGTTAATATTTTCGAATTTTTCGACAATTTAAGTAGTTTTTCTCCTTCCGCATACGCACAGCTGAAATGGTTGCAAAAGTATCTGTCTCAAATGAAAACTCAGATTTTTTTAACTATATACAAGTTAAAGTTGCACTAAAAATTTAATTTTTTGTGTTCCAGTATTCGGTTTTCTCTTAGTTTTTCATATTATTGTGATTTTTGTAATATAGAGCCTATTGTTCTACGGTCATGATCGGCAACTATTTATTTTATTTTTATAACATGACAGACAAACTTTATTGGATCATGATCATGTCTTCCTTAATAGGATAAATTCTACTAGAGCCTTTACAAATGCTTTCATAATTCTTTCTTTATTTTTAATATACATATTATTTTCAATATCTAAATAATGTTGTGTTTTATAAATATTATTCATTCAAAATTTGAATCAATGTTTCTTTTATTTATTTTTCAGAGTTGCAGAATGTGTTGACAAAGCATGGAGAATTTCAATGCAGAATCGTATTCAGAACTCAAATCAAAATTTATGAAAACGTCGAAAATTGGGAATATAACATTGTGACGAGTTCAGGAACGACCTCCCTATTTACCCGAAGGCGACCACCATAATTATCTGCTTTTTGAAATACATATTTTTCAAATTTTTATATATTTAAAAGATTATAAGACATGAAAATAGCAATGAATATGAAAATTAAAAAAAAATACCAAAAATGCATACAAAAAAATAATAAAAATTTAACTCTGAAGCTTTTAGATATTTAAGAATTATTATTTCGTATATTGAGATGTGAATATTTTAGTGAAGAAAATTTATAGAGTCTCTGACTGAGTACATCGATTATGGTAAGGATAAGTGAAATGTATATGTATTATATAAAAAAAGCTTTAACATATTAGGGCTATAAAAAAATCAAGGAAAATATTAAGTTTTGTAAAAAATATTAAATAAACCGAAAAGTAAATTTATAAATTTTATTCAAACTGAATGCTATAAAATTTTAAATTTTCTATATAAAGTTAGTAAATTTTATATAATATTTTTAATTTTTTGTATCAATGCATTCGAATATTGGCATTCATTTGTATATAAAAATTAGCCTTGACAATAAGAACAAAAACAATGTTTAAGGCTTTCTGTAAAACTATTTTTCAACACTATATTTTTGTTATTCTCAGAAGGGGTCTAAAATTAAAGATTTAAATTTTCCGATAAATGTTACGTAAAAGTAACATAATGAGTATAGAAACAAAATCAGCACCATTGAATTATAAAGATTTTTTTTTTATTTCTAGTGTCTATTTTGCTAGTTAAAAGAAGAAAATAACAATAACCTCTCAAAAGTGCTTTGTACAATTATCAAGAATTTATTTCTTCGCATAAATTAATTGTTTTATTAAAATGAAAATTATTCGGTTTTCTGTTATATTCAACTATTTACATAAATATTTGCAGATGTAATTTAATAAATTTATTTTATGAACATGCCAATAACTACGATGCCAAAAAGGCAGCCAATGTGATACATTTCCATGAAAGACGCAATGTGCTGCATACAGACCGGAGCCACATACATCATTCGGCAGAACAAATACCATTAAGCGATTGAAGTGCGCCATTTGTAGTTTTTATTTTGCCTTTATTTCTGAGTTGTAAAAGTAAAACAGTGCCATAAGCAAAATATAAAATTACTCATGATAATTACGTGATTATTTGTTCTTCAATATACAAGAAATTTACAATTGCAATTGTAAAAACCAAATATCAATTAAAATTTTATTTCAATTTTACAAATAAAAATTCAGCATAGAGGATTAAAATATACCAAGTATTCGGACACTGCAGGAGACGTATTGCTATCATTCGGCAGTGAAAATATTCAATAATCAATGGATTGTCAGGTCAAATATATCGCACATTACAAAAAGACGTGTAATTCATTATTTGTGAAATAACTTTTTAAAACATAATCAGTATATTTTTCGCTTGTTTCATGAAAAATCTTTCAAAATGTATTAGGAGATAAAATTTTATATTCAAATAACATTTCATTTCGTTTAATATACATCTAAATAGCTATAACTTTAAAAATTAATTTAAATATACGTAAATATGCAATAAATTTAAATTTAAATAACTTTAGTGCATCATTTAACTCATCCATAAAATCACACATTTATCTGGCACACACATTTAGCGTTTCTCCGTCATTGAACACTTTGTCACAAGCCTTAAGTACAACAAATTGACACGTTTTCTTTGTTATATGTTGTTTTTACTGCATTCACGGTTCAGTGGTAATGTAAGCACCTCATCATTCGAACGTAACGCATGAGTTCCATATGTCGGTCCCCATGGTATAAAGACATTTTGTATAGATTGCTTTGAAAAGAGGATTTTAAACAAAATAACTTTTACTTTCTGCTCATTTGGCAACGCATATCAAAGTCAATCTCCAAGTAAACGTAAATTTATTATTTATTGTTCGATTTTGTACGATTCATTAAATTTTGTCAGTTTTTTAAATCATGAAATAGCCTATATAGTCTATGGTGTCATCCGTTCTTTGAGCACATTTTAAAATTGTTTATCGAAAAAAAAAACGAGAAGAAATTATTATGTCATAACCATAGGCCTATAATTTGTACTTTCTTGTTAACTGTAGTTTCTCTTCTCAAACTCCAAAATGCATAGTCCATAAAGTGAGTTGTGCAGGAGAAGTATAACACAAAAAAAAATCCCTCAAATCCCAATAAAATTGGTCAGTAGGACAATTATTGATTTAATGGTATACAAAAAATAAATCTGTTCATATAAACTCAATGGCAATGTCAAAGTATTTTCTAGTACTTAATGGTATTTTCCGATTAAAAAAATAATTTATCCTATTGACTATTTTTAATAGTAAAAAACTATTATTTATATAGTATTTTTTTCTGGGTGAAGGAACTATAATATATAAAAAGGAGTTTTTTCACTGTTACACCAACTTTTTTCTAAATGTCATAATCTAACTAGCTGGACCCGTGCAAAGATTTTGTGAATACAACGATGTGGAGTGAATTTATTAATATAAAGAATATTTTTATTATTTATAGCAGGTACCCGGGCTTCACTGGGGATGTTTTTTATTGGTGCTAAAAATGTAGTAACAAAAAAAAATAATTATTCACCATAACAACTTTTCACAAAGACAATTTTTCCTCAGACTGTGCTGCCCCGTAGAATTCCTCCATGTATAATATTTTGTCGTAGAATTCTTCCCCGTTGAACGCTTTCCCGTAGATTTCTTCCCGTAAAATTTGTCCGGTAAATTTTTTCCCCTTAGATTTTTCCAGTAGAAGTTTTAGTATGGTGATGTTATTATGGTGAGTTTTAGTGTGGTGAGTTTCGGTGTAATGAATTTTGGTGTGGTGAATTTTAGTGTGATGAGTTTTAGTATGGTGAGTTTTAGTGTGATGAATTTTAGTGTGGTGAGTTTTAGTGTGGTGAGTTTTAGTATGGTGAGTTTCGGTGTGGTGGTTGCAATACCCATGTGTGAAATATCTTGATGTCACTATAATAACTACAGACATACACCATCTTAAAAATGTACCTTCTATGGGGGGTTCCACGCCTAATGTTCCAAACCCGCTCGCATTTCGCGAAACCGTATAGAATTTGATATCCTAATTGCTGATATAATGTTTTTTTAACTTTTAGTTTATATGGGAGATGCCACGCCCAGTCTATCAATCTCATCAAGATATAGCCAATACTTTGCGCAGACCCAACACACATATTGTGTCAAAATTTTATTCGGGTTATTCACTTGACGTCTAATCGGAATATACATACTGAAATACAGACATATACAAACATACAAACATTCACAAATATATAGTAGAATCATATATGAATTATATATTTATAAAATGCTAAATTTCGATCGATAATTTGACAGATAAAAATTAAATATTCTCACATATTTGCATATTATTTAATTGGAGAGTCGAAAAACCCCTCCTGAATACTCTTAAATATATTTATATTGTTACAAAAAATTTAGCATATTTACAGTTCATCATATTTTAGTGTGGTATTTGTACGATTTGGTATTCATACTACACTTCCTCGCAGAAACTCAATTTGTTGTTGCATCCCTTGTAAAAGTGAGATACCACAACTGTTGTATTTAAGAGTAGCCCTGTGACATATTTTTTATATCGTATTTTGTTAAATGAAGATAAATAGTGTACTTAAAAAGTTTATTTTTGCGTTTTTCTTTTTACATCGTAAAAATTTGTATAAATCCAAGAATGAGCTGAATTTTTCAACGAGTGAATTGTTTGTTTATATTTGGAATTTAAACAAATAGAAAAAAGGCGCTAAAAGTTTAATTGTCATACACATACTATGAATACGTTAGATGTAATTTACTCTACTGTACTAGAAATGATAAGGAGTGAATGATCCACAAGATAATTCAACGTACTAATGCAATATGTTAGAAAGAGATGGAAATTAATAATGCTGTGGAGCAGGCAGACGCAATTATGAGAGATGAAGCAGGTAAGTAAGGACATTTGTGGAACTTCTAGTATTTGTCTATGTGCTAATACATGACTGTAAAAGAGATGGAGATATCTTACGAGCAATACGGATTTTGGTAAAGTGCAGACGTTTGTGTAAATTTGTAGAATCCCGCTCTACAGATTACCGCATGTTTTGAAGTAGACAAGAACATTTCGATAAATAAATCAAATTAAAAAAATAAAATAAAACCTAACAAAATTATGTACACAATTTTTCATAAAATCCAGAAATATGAACAGTTTTCTAAATACTTAATTTTCATAACAATATGCATTTGTATGTAATATTTAAACACTTACCCAAAGTTTAGCTATGATTGTTAATAAATAGGCTGAATATCTGTAAATGAAAAGAAATTAAATTATTAGCATAATTTTATGATAAATGGAATTATAGAAATATAGTCACATCTTTTTTATACTACACAATATAAACAAAACATCAAATAAATATAAAAATGATACAAACATAAAGAAAACAAATATTCCTTACGTGCATATAAAATGGAACTAAGTACTAGAACTCAAAACATACATACGAAAAAAAACATACATACAAAAAAAATACTGTATTAAAAATAAATAAAAATGCTTTTAAAATAAATACAAATGTCTTTGATTTACGTCCAAAAGCAAATGTATTTGTTTTATGCAATTGTTTTACTGTGGAAAATAACTGCATAATATAAATGCCTTTTTATACAAAAATTTGATTCATTTGTTTTGAAATAACTATATTTTGTTTTTATTTATACGTCCTAAAATATGCAGAGCAACTACATATTCTTTTAATTTTAATAAATTCTGATTCTATTTTTCTTTGTTGTAATAAATAATTCTATAAAACTAAAAAATGGTACCTATAACTTCAAGAAAAATATATAATGAAATATATACATATACTTGTGGAAGTGTATAACAAAAATATTCTCCTAATGATGAAGATGGATGCACCACTAAGCATCATTAGTTCTGACGACTCAAAGAAATAGCACGCACTTTAAGTTCTACCGCATATGAACAATACGTGTGCCAATAACGCGCCACAGAAAATTGAAAACTTTTGAGTTACGTATACTTATATGGCCATTGCAAACATGATGGGTTTCGAACACAGAGTAACGAACTTTAATTTTTGCTTTTTTATTTAAAAAACAAACCATATTCAGCGAGAAACCCAATGAGTTGTCAACACTAGTTTTCTGCCGCCAAGTCATTCTTTAGGATTATTTGTTTATGTTTATACCTAGTACCTCCGCAGTCTTCTTCTGTTTCTACCTATTCAAAAGTGTAGAGAACGAAGATACCACACAGTTTCTGTACTACGTAGAAGTCGATTTCGTTGTTCAGAAATACAATTTATTCAACTGCGTGTCTTTGCAATGTAAACAATGTTGTAAAGTTATGAAGAATTTTCTCATCAATTATCATTTTCAAGATTTGTAAGATTTGTTGATCGATGTGATAACGAATATACGTTAACATAGGGTCGCTGATCCTGAATCTAAAGTCCGTTTTGCTCCATTACCTCTGGGTTCCGCACAATTTGGGGTCAAATATGAAAAATTAAGTTGATTAAAGACATTACAAAAATATTTTAATTTCAAAAGATACCCATGTTAACCTAAAATAATTATCAAATCTGAAGATGGAAGAAAAAGTAGAACATATGTTGCACTTTGTTATTATAGTTAAAAATGAGGTTTTATATTTTTTAACTATTTTTTTTTTAATTCAGAAAAATAATTTAAAGAATAATTAAAAAGTGAAAATTTTAGAATGACAATTAAATCAAAATTTAAAATAATAATAATTTACAAAATTTAAAATAAATTATTAAAAGTAGAAATTTCGAATAAAAACAAGTATAAAATGCATGTACGCCACATTATTATTAAATTTACAAAATTTACGTGCGTTTACCGATTTGATTCATTTACAAACTCAGAACTACTGTTTGGATAAAACATTTAAAAACGACATTTCATCGGATTCTGACCAGTCATATCCAAGTTACTGTGTATACGAACAGCCAGCAAGACATACAGATGGACATGGTTAAACATAGTGGAATGTGATGCTAATCAAGAATAAAACACAATATACCCTGTACCCCATAAAGATGTAAAGTATGAAAATTAATAATCAAATTTCGCAATGCAAATGAATCGTGCCTCTGATGCTATAAAAGCACTTAAAACTATTGAATGGTACATACATGTAATGTAAAAAATATGTATACAAATGATTGACAACAATTTTACTTTGTACACTTGTCGATATCTCAATTAAATCGGTGCCAACAATTATAGTAGCTGTATTCAACTCAAGTTCGAACATTTCAAAGAGTGTCTCATGCACCAACTGCTACAACTTATTAAAATGATAAAACATTTGAACATTAATATCAATTAAATATTCATCATTGTACAGAGAAAAAAAAATCATAAATGGAATGAACGCCGTTAATTGAGACACCGTTCATAATACATATTGAAAAAATCTTTCTATTTATGAACTATTCTTCGTATATACGTATCGCACAATTTGGGCGAAATTTATATAATAAACGCGTTCATAATTGTTCTGAATTGCTTTCATTAAGGTATTCATATGACTCAAAGCAGCGCAGTCTCTACGTCACGTGCAATTCAGCCGAACATAAAGGCGATACTGAAAAATAAAAATAACAAGTCCACAAAAGGAGAATAGAAAATATGCAGCTGCTGTTTGATGAATTTTTTCATAAATATCAGGAATTTTTTCATAAATATTATGAAAGCATTCATGAGTATTATGAACTTATTCATTACGGTTTTATGAACGATTCATAAATTGGATGAATTTGGTCATTGGTTGAGTAACAATGAAAAATTCATAGAATTGATGAACAAATTCATAAATAGTATGAACTTTTTTTTATGTGTAACATATCGACCAGTAAAGTGCTAATAACTGCAATTATAACGAGTAAAAGTCAGAAATACGTTAAAAATAACAATATCTGATATTTAAAATATACAACTTAAAAAATTCATTAAATACTTTTTTATTAAATACTTTTGTTTGAAATTCGAAGACATGTAAAATTGCATCGACAATTTTATTAATATGTTAATTTTAATTTTTCGACAAGTTATCTATATGTTTTACAGAATTTTTATCAATTCAATTTCTGTGAATAAGAAGAAATGTCTAATCAAAATTAACAGCACAATAAATAAAATTCGCTATTATGCATCAACAATAGGAACCACTGTCCACGAATCAAATTCAGCATTAACCCCTTCAATGTGATTATACAAAATTACGTTACATTTGTGGTTGTTGAGGTTTGTTCTAGTTTCCTTTACTCAGTTGAAATTTCAATTTCGCAGCAGTGCAGCCGTCACAAAACACTAGCGTTGCAAACGACGTGTGAATAAATCGAGTGTAATTATTTACAACATTCGACAAATATGTGCTACTTGACACTGCTTCGTTGAGAACGGGACTCGCAAATTGGTTGAAGGATTTGAATGCACACACAGAAAAAAATATGATTGGTTAAAGGGCATATGATATGGTTGAAGTAATAATGTCGAGAGAGATATATCAATTTCTTAATTATTTATTTTAAATTTGCACAGAAAAAACGCAATCTGGTTAAGTGTAGAAGATTGTGGAACTTTTTAGAATCCATCTACGCGTTACACGTGAGAGTAAACGAGAGGGATTTGTGTTATGATCAATATTCGCGTAAAGTCTAGAGTTTGTGCATATTTCTAAAATACATCTATGAGTTGCACGCAATCTCATTAAGTGTAGAAGTTTATGGAACTTTCTAGACTCCATCAGTAGGCTACACAAGAGTGTAAACGAGATGGATTTATCTTATGAGCAATACAAATTCTCGTGAAGTATAAATTTTATGCATATTTCTGGAATCCATCTATTAGATGCACATGTGTGTATTCTGATAATCATTAAGTGTATAAGTTTGTGAAACTTCTAGAATCCGGCTCTGTAGTATATAAGAGTGGCGCATCTTTAGGTGAATCAATTCATTTCATGGTTTTAAAATGGGCTAGTGCATCTTGTGTGCGAACATTTTGTAGATGCATTTTTTTTATTTGGAACGTTTTTTTACTTAAGTTGAATAATTAAGTGAACTACAAGTTTTATTTTGCAGTTGCAGTTTTATTTTGCAATTTTTTAATAATTTAGTTCTAAAAAATACCAAAACGCAGTATTCAATTGCACGAAATAAAGCAGTTACCCGATATTAGAGAGGTAATGTTTTCCAGTATTTTTTATAATTTAAATTTTGTTTAACTTTACTCTTGTGCTACAGAATCCTGCAAACTAATTTAGACAATTGCCATGCAAACACACTAACTGATTGATTGGCTACTCTGCCAAAGCTGCTTAAGTCTGAAGTGGGTTTTTTTGTTGAGAAATTTTGGGGTAGGACTTATTTGCACATTCTATAAACTGCCTAGTCATATGGCTTGACGGCGGCTGATGCTGCTGTGGCTTCTGCTTCAAATCGCCGACATTAATGTAAGTGATTTTTCTTCTTACAAATCATGTCATCGCTCATGTGGTGAAAAGGACTATTTCGTCTACGTTAAACAACTTCATGAAAGTTTAAGCAGTTCTTAAGCTGAATTTTAGAATTAGAATACTCTATTAATGAATCGCTGGAAAAAAATGAATTGCTGGAAAATTACAATAATAAGAATTGTAGTCGACATCTGTGAAATTTTCAGAACAATTCTTAGTGAGCACCGAATATAATATGTATGGTTGTTGCTCGCTGGTCGGTGGCCCACGGCAACCATTGTTCGTTGCTGCATTAAATATAAAGTGGTTTCGATTTTTTAACGCATACGTTTTTGGTTGGCTTTCTGTTGGCTTTCTGTTGGCAATTCAGACAGACAAACGTCCATGACTTCACCGGAAACCGGAAGTATGTGGAGTTTAAGGTGTACTTAATTTGCATGGAAATCCGCCAATTGAGGTTTGTATTTTTTGATGAATGTTTTTTTTTAGTTTAAAACAAGGCAGAATCCTACTGTTACCGTAATAAACTTATAATTAATTTTTGCAGTAATTTTTGCATAATTTTTATTAAAGAAAACTGAATTTAAATATGATTCTAAAGACAAATTTTACAATTTTTGACAAAAAATCAATTTATCACTTTATACTCGATGTATCACTATAAATATAAATTTTCACTAAAAATTCAATTTTTCAGAAAAAATTCAAATTTTCACTAAAAATTCAAATTTTCACTAAAAATTCAAATTTTCACTAAAAATTCAAATTTTCACTAAAAATTCAAATTTTCACTAAAAATTCAAATTTTCACTTAACATCCATTTTTTTTTACTAAGAATATAATTTTATACTAAAAATTAATTTTTTACAAAAAAGTTTCCTTTTACACAAGAACCCATGTATGAATATATCAAAAGCATATAAGATGGATAATGAAATAGTTTGTATTGTTCTTCGAGTTCATTAAAACGTGTTAAAATTTTAATAGATTAGCAAATATCAAAATATATTATAAAAAATTATTTGTATTTTCTTTTAAATCATAAAATTATAAATGTTCCATAGAACATTTAGTCTAAATTACATATTTTATATTCTATATTCTATGTAAATTTGCATTTAAATTAATTAACATGTAATAAATCATGGTATTCGTAATTTATTGCTTACGTTGTGTATTTTTGTTATTGTTTATATAATAAATATGCACAATTTATTTGTTTGTTGCAATTTAAAACATTAATATTTTTAAATGAATGTGCTGAGTGCACACAATAAAACTGTTGATGGCAAATACAAATTATTACTTTAATGCGCTTATTCGATATTCCATTTAATTTACGAAAATACAAAAAAGTGTAATTTTTAAACTGACTGTATTTTAGAGTTCGGAATTAAAAAGAAAACATCAATCTTGGAACGATGTCTTCCGTTTTTGATGATAATAACAGTGTACTTAGTGTTTTTGATTTCCCAACTCCATTGAAGTATTAAAGTACTATATTAGATAATTATTTATATCTCTGTAACAAATTAACATATTTAATCAGACTAATGGTTTATATAAGCATTATGGTCACGCATTCAAATAAAAATAACATTTAAAAAAAACTTAGAAAAAGTTAAATATATTTTTTAAATCACTGTTACGTATACGCCCCTCACTTTTCAAAATCAAAAAGAAATTTTTCTGAAACCCTGGAGTTTTCCCCGTCGTTAAATTTTGATGAAGTGTCTGAACTATCAAGTTTTAAAGTTCAAATATGTCTTTTGCCTTAATGCTTTAATTTCATATTTTGCTTGATATAATAGTGCTACCAGAAATAGTGCGACGGAAAACCAATTATGAATGGAAAAAAAATTGGACAATTTAAAACTTGATATTTCAGAAACTATTGCGTTAGCCGGAACTCATTTTTGGTATTGGACCAAATTATTTTGGTAGTTGATGATTTGTTTCAAATGTAATGCTACATGGAACTATTTCTTAGAAGTAGTTCTCAATGTTATAATATATAATATTCTGGAATAGGATCTTTGGACGGTATTTATTTTTACTATCTTTTTGTATCTTTTACATTTTAAAAAATATTGGAGAATATTTTGAAAATTACATTTTAGTTATAATTTCGAAAAAAAAGGAAAATAATATAAAAATAAAGTAGAACTAATAAAAAATGTTTTCGTTAAAATGAAGGTGCAATTGTCAATTCCAAGATGTATTATATAGTTTTTGTGACAAGTGATAGGTCATCTGTGATATGTCCTCAGTGATATGCCATCAATCATATCTTATAAGTTACATGTCATATTATATAGATTTTGTGATCTGTGATATGTTATATGTGATATGTTATCTGAGATATGTAAACTGTGATATGTTATCTGTGATCTGTTATCTGTGATATGTTATCTGTGATATGTTGTCTGTGATATGTTATGTGTGATATGTTATATGTGTTTTGCCGTCATTGATATTTCAAGTCATCATAGATATATTCTCAGTAATATGTTATTGGTAAAATGTCATTATTGATAAAACATCATTGATATAAGTGATATGCCTTGAGAAATATGTCATTAGTGATATGTTTCGAAATCAAGTTATCGTTGATGTTGAATGTCAACTACTTTAGAGGGAAATGTGCTAGATAATGTTCGGAAATTGATCATTCTACATTTATTTTGTCACAACTCAATCAATTACATACAAAACAAACATTATCTGGCCATAATCCTAGTTTTCCTAATAGGTTAACTTTTTACTTCAATAAAGATTCCACAGTATTTTTATTATATAAGTTTTTAATTCATGAAAAAAACTTAAAAAATGTATGACCGAACTAGGACTTTTATGTTCGTATTTCAAATCGGTGTTTTTTTTATATTTGCAATATATAAAATTTATTTCAAAACTGCCATATTATATCGATAGTTTAACTATATTATGTATAATTATCGATATATTTGAGGTACTTCTACATTCATAACTTCCATGCGCCCATTTGTAACTCGAAAATACTTGTGTATTGCAGTCAGAATTTTTGTTGAAAATTAATAACATATTTCAATAGTCATCGTATAGCTCACATTTGGCAGTTATTACTGCAGACAAATTATTACAATGTCCACATAATAACTATGTACGAAAATAGAAATATTCGAAGACGACCGACTCTCTCTTCAATGCAGTGATACGGAATTTCATAATAAGAAATTACATAAATTACGATGTTATTATATCTGCAGTCAATAGTTATGGTATTTTGCTGCAATGTTGACCAAAAGCCTACATTATTATGATATTCAATTATATAAATTCACCATATTATTTATCTTAATACATATTACATACTTTTGTTTATAATCTGTTTTATAAGATTAATGTCAATTTGTGTCGTAAATAATTGAATGTACTATAGAACATATTTTGGAGTACTCTTTTTATTTATTAATCGAAATAGTTTTACATATCAGTTATGAAAATTTAGTTATTTGTTCTTATTAAAGATTCACATAATTCAGACCAGTTTTATTATTAACAATTCTTCAAAAAATGCTTAAGGCTCAAACAAAACTCATATATTTAAAAACATATGTTGGGTATGGTATCCAAAATACAAAACTTGCGATAAATAAACCCCAGTAGATCATCAAGCTTTATTGAAAAATTAAATTTTAGTAAAAAAATATAAAAACAGAAGAAAATTTTGATTTTGAATGAACAATCAAGTTTTTATTGAGAAATTGCTTTTGGTGGTAAACAATGTTTTATAAAAAAAAAAAATATATATATGTAGGGGTGATTGATAACGAAATTTCAATAAAATCAATGAAAAATTCAAAGTTAGTATTTTAATTTTTGTAAATTTCAACTTCACGTACCTTTTAAATAAGGAAGAAATCATGGTTATATTTTGCTGAATGACACTGTCAAAGAAGACAACGCGCTAAATCATGCTAACAAATACCGTTAAGATGCGTATCAAATCATGGGAACAAATTTTAAATGCAAATTAGTTGTTACTACATTCAAGACGCTATGTGTATGTGCAACTTAGACATGTTGACATGTCAAGCTAATAGAACACGCACCGCAGTGTGAATACTAAGGATGCTGTGTGTGTGTTTTATGTTTCTTGTTTTCCGAATCACAAAACCACGAATTTGAATAATATCAAAGTCCTTCGCATTTGACTCATTTTTTAATATGTAAATTATACTTTTTTCAGTGCAACGTTCGAATTTGTGTTCTATGATCAGGGCTGGAAAATATTATTTTTTTTTTAAATCCACTCCACCGGATTTTTGTGGTTTTTATTGGGTTTTTTATAAATAAGATAATTTCAATAGGATTTTTCGATTATTATATTTATTCCTTCCCACTATTTCGCTGACGACTAACACTTTGTGAAACAAATTCACCATGTTGGATCTGGAAGTCGTTTTCTTCAATATACTGAATTAGTCATATGAGCGAAAATATGAAACAGCCTAAGTGCCTGATCAAACATATTTTGAATGTCTTCTTTAGAATAGGACAACTCTTCTGATCAATCAATGCCTACCGCTTTAAAAATTGGCTTAGAATTGGCTTGAATTAAATCTATAGTCTCGGAGACTACATCTAGCTATTTATATCATTAAATTATTTGGATCTACATAAAGTCATAAATTGGCTTATAAGTATGTTAGCTATATTGGTTAATATAATATATGAATCATTTCATTATCAACTTCTCCAGACATTTCATACAGCAGTGGTCCTAATAATTTTTTTTTAAATTAATCGTACTCTGAAATTCACAAATATATTTCATAAGTTATAATTCGATAAATGTACAAAAATCAATAAAACTTAAAAAAGCCTGACGTATTTTTATGGTTTTAAATTATTTCAGAAAATTATAAATTACGATAAATTGAATATTTTTTTATAAAAAGTTCTTAATTTTGTAAAGTTTTAATTTTAAAGAAAATTTGAATGTTTATTTTATTACCGAAATATAAACTGTTTTTATACGTCTACATGTAAAATCGAAATTCTTGGTTAAAAACACTTAAATTTCTGTGATTATGAAATACAAAAAGAAAAGTTTTTAAAGCATAACACTGGAACGGAAGTCTTTTATTAAGGATACATTACACCTAATGCATCAAATTACTTAGACAATTTATGTTCAATTGTTCAAGCACTATTGGACGTTAAAGCGAATTATTTCGACGTAAAACAATCAAATACAAAAATAAAACACAAAACAAAAACAAATATTTAAACGAGCGAAACTTAATAACAACTTACCAAACAATTATATTGGAAAACTTTCGGGTCAGTTTTCGATACACAAACAAATTATTAATTACTAGCTGGACCCGTACACGACTCGTGCCAAGATTTTCTGAATTCAAAGATATGGAGCGATTTTATTAATATAAAAAACAATTTATTATTTATGTAAGGAGCCCGTGCTAAGCTGTTGAAGTTTTTTTATTGGTTTTATAAATGTGGTAACCAAATAATTCTCCGCCAAAACAACTTTTCTCAAAGACAACTCTTTCTCAGACTGCGCTTCTCCGCAGAATTCTTCCCAGTAGAAATCTTCCCCGTAAAATTCACATAGAACGCTTTCCCGTAGAATTCTCCGCGTAGAATTCATCCCGGTAGAATTGTTCCCGGTAGAATTATTTCCCGTAGAATTCTTCCCCGTAGAGTTTTTCCCAGTAGAAGTTTTAGTGTGGTGGGTTTTAATGTAGTAAGTTTCGGTGTGGTGAGTTTAGATGTGGTGAATTTTGGAGTGGTGAGTTTAATTGTGGTTAGTTTTGGTGTGGTGAGTTTAAGTGTGGTGAATTTTAGTGTGTTGAATTTTTGTGTGGTGAGTTTTAGTGTGGTGAGTTTTAGTGTGGTGAGTTTTAGTGTGGTGAGTTTTTGTGTGGTGAGTTTTAGTGTGGTGAGTTTTGGTGTGGTGAGTTTAAGTGTGGTGAGTTTAAGTGTTGTGAATTTTAGTGCGGTGAGCTTTAAAGTGGCGACATTTGAGTGTAGTGAGTTTTAGTGTGGTGAGTTTTAGTGTAGTGAGTTTTAATGTGGTGAAATTTTAGTGTGGTGAGTTTTAGAGTGGTGAATTTTAGTGTGGTGAGTTTTAGTGTGGTGAATTATAGTGTGGTGGCTTTTAGTGTGGTGAATTTAAGGGTGAATTTTAGTGTGGTGAGTTTTAGTTTGGTTAGTTTTAGTGTGGTGAATTTGTTTTTCATTTTGTTTCCTTTTTTTGTTTTTCATTTAGTTTGGATTGTGGTTTTATGTGATTGGTTTTGTTTTTGAATTTTTGATTTAGTTTTGTGTTGTGCTTTTGCTTTTTTGTTTTTAATTTTTTTTTTGTATTTGAGTTTTTTGTTTCAAGTTCGTAGCTGGTGAAAGTGCCGAGTTATATCGTATTGAAAGTTTAGGTTGCATGGGAAGTGACACGCCTCTTTGTCCAATCCCGCCCATATATAACCTATCATTCCTTCCAGACCATATCGCACCTGTGGTAAAAATTTCAAGGAAATCGGATCAGCCGTTTAGACGGAGAAGCGGAACAAACGTACAAACAGATTTATTATATTAATAGGATGATAAAATAAGAAAAATAAATTTATTTTCAAACTACATAGCTTTTTAGTGAAAATTTGTGTATTTTTCTGTAATTTATATGTAAAACATACAAGTATTTTGTACTTTCATAAATTTTCGTAAACAATTTCTGTCAGACATTGCATATTTTTAAAATGAGAACGGATAAAAAATTGGTGATTTTATACGTTTGTATGAAATATGCTCTGCATAACCATCAATCATTTTCTTATATAAACTTAGATCCCAAACACTTAAAAATCATCCAAAAATAGTCTAGAAACGAGTTGGGAAAGTTACTTCACATGGGATGTACTTTTATAGTCGGTCGGGACCGACTATGGAATACCCTATACCATTGGTGGGGATATTATTGTGGGATATTTTAGTGTTGGATTATTTTTAATTATTTGCAAAGTATGTTCCTTACATATCCTCATCAGATTGGTAATTAAAATGTACTCTTGGCATTATTTGTTATTATGAAAATCTGGTATTAAATAATCTATAATTTTATTTTCTCTATTAGATGTTAAAATGGTAAATTTAAAAACAATATTTCTAAAATAATATTTGTAAAAAAATTTTCACGACAATACTTCTTTCTATTTTTATACCCTACACTAAGAGTGAAAGGGTATATTCAGTTTGGTACGCCGTTTGTAACACCCAGAAGGAAGCATCTCCGGTATGGAAAAGTATATATATTCTTGATCAGCATGACCTCCTGAGTCGATTTAGCGATGTCCGTCTGTCCGTCTGTCTGTCTGTTGAAATCCCTACTACTTTTAAAATTGAAGAGCTAGATAAATGAAACTTATAACTTAGATTACTAATATACCTACGCTGTATGTGCGAAAAAATTGGCGATCGGTCCATTGTGACCTATGATCCGACCACTTATGTTCAAATACCTCATATAAGATTTACTTAGGTAAACTTTTTTGGTCAAATATATATTGATATCATTCTCAAATACATGATAATAATGTTTTCCGGCGAAAAGACTTGTGGTTCGGTGAAATTCGGTACACCTACCCATTTGTAAATATGGGTATCAAATGAATGGAAATTCTTCAGCGATTGAATGTTTGTAGTTATTTTCAGGATTCGTATACCCTGGTGACCTATATATCACTTTGAATGGTAACCACACATATGTGTAGGGTATTTATAGTCGGCTTAGACCGACTATAATTTTGATAATCCTAACTATCATAATTACACATACTATAAAATTTCCCATGTGATCTAACCTTCCCAACTGGTTTTTTATTTCTATTCTAATCTGTAACAGAACAGTTTATGTTTTCTGAAACAGTATTTATTAGATTTTTCTGAATATAACACAAAGTGACAATAATATATTATGTCCACTTAAACTAGTGATGCAAGTTTTCATTGTGGTTTCACGTTAAGACCATAAAAAGATACCCAACGGAAAAAGTTCAAAAATATATTGTGTATATTAATCAAAATTCTAAAAGTTTATTTTATACAATTTTTGTATGTATAATATATTTATTTATGATTTAGAAATATATTTCTAATCTTATTTCTAGCTCCAAGCTAAAAATCTTTTTTTTTTTGAAAATTAATTAAATATTAAAATTTTTTGCAGTTCATATTTCGTGTTGGCTTCAGCCGAATAACAGAGACTACTTTACATACAATTATATTTCTATGCAAGCCGACGAATTTCACAAATAAGTGATTGCTTTGTGAGACTTTAATCGCTACAGCTTTCAAGCGCAAAATGCATTTAAACCACGGATTTTGTTTGCGTTCAGTGCGATAAAACTGAACAGTATTTCGCTGCTGACCTCGACCCATCATAAATTTGGTAATTTTATTGTCCGGTTCGAAAGGACGGATGAACGGAGAAGGGAACAAACGGGTCGAACAGAGCCATGAATGGAATGTTAGGCGTGCTCATGCTGCTGCAATAGAGAACAAATGAGTTATAAAATATTTCACAGCACTGCGTACGTAATTTGCCGCAAGTGCTGGCCAAGTCATTCGAATTTATCTTAAAAGTGCTAAATTAAAGCGGACCCACCAACTATATCAGAAGAGGGGGAAACGGTGTAGTTGGTATAGTGGGTCTTTTATATATGACTAACCATCGCCGCTATAAATTCTGCAATCTGACGAACGAGAGACCGACATCCAAAGCTGGTTGCATCAGCAGCAAATGCTGACACAGGAAACAGAAAATCCCTTGTAATCAGAACATTATTTTATATATTTGCTGTAATAAATTGTCGCGCAATTTTTGGTATAAAACATATTTTGTGAATATTTTGTCTACATATATACGATGGATATGGTTATGGTACTTAAAAGATTATCACAATATTTTTTTTTTTTTTGATACATGAGTTCATTTTGAAGACTATACGATATTTAAAAATATTATCACAAGAATAGAAGTGGAATGCAATATATAGACTATATAGAAAAATTATCATAATAAAATGACAACATTTTTTATAGCAATTTATTTTTTGCGTATTATTGATATTTGATATAAATGAAAAGTCATAATAGTGCCTTCACAACTGAAAATGATAAATGTTGCATATTTAAATATTCTCTCATCATTATCAGAATCATCAGGAAAACATATGTGTCATAAGCAGAATGCCATAGAAACAAATGGCAAAATAAAAAATACAGGAAAAGAAATGCATACGCAGATAATTTTGCATGTTGTTAAAAAAATACAGAATGTAGCAAAAATAATTACAGAATGTAGAAAAAAAGAGTTGGGAAAGTTAGGTCACATGGGTAAGTTCGGTCACATGGGCCGGATTTTTATAGTCGGACGGGCCCGACTATGGAATACCCTACAGCTTTGGTGGGGATATTAATGTGGTATATTTAATTGCATACCTTAATTTTAAAGTTTTTAATTATGCTGAACCTCCCCACCCTCAGAATATTATTCACATATGAGAAATTTAAGTCTTATATCCCCATAAATTAAAAACTGTATATAAAAGTATAAAAAAACTAAAAAAAATTGAAAAATATAATTGGGCGGACCACGCCTATATTTAAAATTTTGAAAGGCTAATATTTCATAGATTTGATTTTAATAATATACGGATCAAATTTCCACTATGAAAACCCGGGAAATAATGAAAAAAAAGAAGTAGGCGTTCACGCCCATTTTTGGATCATATATTTTGAGGTGAATTATAATAATACGTTTTAAATTTTATAACAATACCTTGAATACTTTTCGAGTTAGTAGTTCCGAAAGAGTTATATAACAGTGACTTGTATGGGAGGTGGGCGTGTCCGTCAACCGATTTGGCTCATTTTCAAACTCAGTGCCTACTTTTGTATTTCTCAAGTTATTCTCAAGTTATTCTGTATTCGGACAGCAAGACGGACAGACAGACAGACAGACAGAGAGACAGACGGACATGGCTAAACGGACTCGGGTAGTGATGCTGATCAAGAATATATATACTTTTCCATACCGGACACGCCTCCTAAGGGGCGTTACAATATATGCACAAAGTTAATATACCCTGTACCTCATAGGTGTAGGGTATAAAAATACAGATTAGTTATTTTTCCAGAAATGTTTAAGATTTTAAATAAATTAAGAATGCATTAAAAATAAATGTAGATGCAGATTTTTTACATTGTTGTGAAATTTAAACAAATACAGAATTGAGTAAAAAAAATTATATAAGTGGAAGATTTTATATGTTACTTGTAGTAAAATACATACAGAATGTAGAAAAAATAAGAGCAGATTTAATTTTTCTACATATTTCTGCGCGTTTAACAATAATAACGTATTGCCAGCTTGTTTTGAAAATGTCACACAAATGCACACTCACAAGGTCCTTTAAGAATACTGACTGGCTGCATGATGTTATGTAGATTAAAATTACTATGGGAGTCAGAAAACAATAACATCACAGCAGCGCCCGAGTCCGAAATAAATACAACAGAAACTACAACATTGTAGTTCATTGTGTAAGGAAGAAAGGCATGCATTGGACTGAGGCAATGGTTAATTTTATCTGCCATCGACAGAAAATACTCGATTTCATAACATGTATATTTTTATAAACCTACACCTATGACGTATAGGGTATACTAAGTTTGTGCAGTTATTGTAAAGCCTCTTAGGGTGCGCGATCGGTATGAAAAAGTATATATATATCATAGCCGGGACATGTGCTTCGCTGTGAATGTTCGTTATTGGTGCTATAAATGTAGTAACCAAAACAAAAATAATTCTCCGTCAAAACAAATTTCTCAAATACAGTTCTTCCTCAGACTATTCTTCCCCGTAGAGCTTTTCACCGTTGAGTTTTACCCAGAAGAAGCTTTAGTGTAGTGAGTTTTAGTGTGGTGAGTTTTTATGTGATGAGTTTTAGTGTGATAAGTGTTAGTGTGGTGAGTTTAAGTGTGATGAGTGTTAGTGTGGTGAGTTTTAGTGTAGTGAGTTTTAGTTTTGTGTGGTGAGTTTTAATGTGGTGGGTTTTAGTGTATTGAGTTTTAGTGTGGTGAGTTTTATTGTGGTGAGTTTCGGTGTGGTGGTTTTCGATGTGGTAAGTTTTGGTGTGGTGAGTTTCGATGTGGTGAAATTTGATGTGGTGAATTTCGGTGTGGTGAGTTTGAAGAATATGGGATGGTTGGTATACCATAGTGTGAAATATTTTGATATCACTGCAATAACTGTCGACATACACCATCTTGAAAATGTACCTTCTATGGGGATGCCACGCTCATTGGTCCAATACCGCTCACTTTGGACTGTTTAGAATGGACAAATATAATTATATATTCTCGTTTTTTAATCTTTATATTTTAGACAATGTCCGATCTATAACATATATTTGTATTTATGGTTTTCAAATTCATTAACTGATTTTTCTATTTTAATCCTTTCAGTAAATCTTTTTTATTTTAAACCTTAAACATTCTAAAGGTTTTTGTGGGATAATTTTAAGCCAACTAATACAAAATCTTTTTAAGTTAAAAAAAGTTTATATGTTTTGATGATTTTTGGAAAAAAGATAAAAATAGCTTAACTTTTAAAATGATAGTAGTGTTATTCAAATTAATCCATTCGATACTGAATAAACTCTTATTTAAGAAAAAATAAATACACATGTATAAATTAGCATATTCTTTAAATATAAGAAATACTAAAATACCTGAATATGCAATTTTCTCTTATTTTGCCCAAAATATCACATCATAGTTCATAAGTATATCTTTTAATTAACTAAATTTACTTAGTAGCACATAATAGATATCATAAACAATCATTTGGTTTATTTAAAAAAGTCTTTAAAAAGCTCATATGGTCACAACTTACTGAAAGGGTTAACACTTAAAGTCATAAGGTGAAAAATTGAAATGACGACTAAGCTACACAAGAGTCACTTTAGTATGATTGTCTAGAAGATTAAATGATAAAAGGCTTGTATCATATATGGTACGGTATGCATTTAAGGGTTTATAGATGAACTAAAAAAATCTTTTTTATATATTTTCGATAGATTTACTTCTACAATGATCTATATAAAATAGTAAGCCGAATGTTTTTACTGTGAGTGTCGTACACATGAAATCTAATACTCCCTGACATAAACCACTGCAACGTCATTATGCAAATCTGTGCCGATATCGTTGTCATTGTTGTTGGCACTAGCTATTCTTTATAGTAATTGCATTTCCAACACGGCACTGCAATTGTATAAAATACTAGAGAAACGCAGTAAAATTGTGTGCCATTACATAAAAACTTTGCATGCAGCAAATGGAACAGAACAGATCTAAACAGAATAGCTGTAAGAACTAAACAGAACAAAATAGAAATGAAACGCGAAATGCAAAAAAATGAAATGACTGCGTAAATTGGTTGCAGATTTTGCACGAATTGATTGGTCCTAAACAGCAGTAGAGAGTCTAAAAATTTACGATAAATGTGTGACTTGGATATATTTTTGTTTGTGTCTTTAAGTATAGCAACACCTTCCATTTATGAATATTAGGGTATTTATGGATCTGTATTTCGAGTGTTATATGAAAAAACTTTGTTCTAGCAACCATTATTAAATTTCACTTAGTTTTATCAAATTTAATAATCTAAAATATATTTCTGCACATATAATTTACAACGAAAACTAGAGGGACTTTATTTGAGACTATGACCAATGCAAAAAAGTTTTATAATAATTATGATAATATTTCCAATGTCAACCGAATATGGTTGAAATTTAGCCGAATTAGCCGAATTAATTTGGTTGTTACAACTAACTTTTTCATATTTTGAAGCTCAACGAAATATTTATTTGTCTGTTTGTAATACTAATAAAAAATATTATAAGACATTATTTTGAAAAAATTAAATCTTAACATATTTTTCACTGTGTTTAATAACTTCTCACCACTATTGAAAGCTAATGTGGCCTGAAGACTATATTTCCGAGTTTATAAAAGCATTTTCTTTGTACAAAATACTCTATTGTTCTATACTACCTGTCATCATTGTTTCCACACACAAATCACAGTGGTACCTTTAATTTCAGATTCTTATGTTTATCAGTTGCAGGTACTACATAAAAAGGCAGAAATACTTGAAATGCTTTTAGTTTTGTTTTTCCTATTTTTCTTTAGTTTGTTACTACATTAACACAATCCTAAATGCAACGTAATTATGTGTGTTTCTACTTGTGGGAAGGGAATGTAATCATGTGCAGCATGAGTATCACATTCAATTCAAGTCAATGCCGACGCTGCCATTAGGTTACTCATACGTTCCGTTGCACGCACACTTTTGTCGTATGAACGTCTTGCTATTGCATCAGTTTTTCATAGACTACCACTAGCTCAATTGCAACTATTGAATGTGGTGCACAATACTTTCAATAGTTGCAATTGAGCTGAGGTCAGTTAAATAAGTCGCTTTTAAGACATAACTAAGTTAAATCAATTTTCAACGCACGACTTATTTCGCAACGATTGTGATTTTACTCTTGCGTGTTCTACGATTTCTACAAGTTTAATTCAATGGTAAAATGCTTTTATTCATATAAAGCAATTCGGTTGAAAGTCTGTATTCAATGCGGTATTTATATAAAGCGGATAGGAGGTTTTTAATAATTTGCAATTGTAACATTTAGAATTCTTGTAAGATTTTATATATTTTATTAATTTTTTTGTATATCAGTATTAATACAAATCAGTTTTACTGTACTTAAGTTTAACTGTTTGACAGTTTTACAGTAAAAGAGTTTCTGTATTTTATTTTTACTTTACAGTATTACTGCATAAGAGTTTTACTGCATAACAGATATATTGTATAACAGTTTTACTGTATAACAGTTTTTACTGTATAACAGTTTTACTGTATAACAGTTTTACTGTATGACAGTTTTTACTGTATAACAGTTTTACTGTATAACAGTTTTACTGTCTAACAGTTTTGCTGTATAACAAATATACTATATAACAGTTTTACTGTGTAAGAGTATTGTTGTATAACAGGTTTACTGTATTAAAAATAATTAATTTCCGTTTCACTGCAAAAATTGCCTATGATATAACAGTTTATTAGTAAAACAATTTCACTGTATATTCTCAATCAGAATACCCTATTATACAACAGTATCTATTTTTCAACTTATGGTTCATACGGATGGAACCATCCATTAATTTCTAGCTTGCAAATGTAAAACGTGACATCATTTGAAATGAAAACAAAGACATTAATCAAAAATTATAGAAAATAATAATGAATCTCATACACTTCAAATCATCGTACCACCAATACACCATCATCTATGTTATCAACCCATTCATACCGTGTTCCACCCACATTCTTTTGACTCGATACAGAAACAGCCCTCTGTTAATGCATGCATGAGTGAATATTTTAATTTTCTTCTGCATTTATGCAATTTGTGTCAGTGTTTATTAGTATTTTTTAAGATTGGATTTTTTAATGTTTTTTTTTCAAGTTTTATTTCTATTATAATTTCTTGCTGAATTGTGTTCTAAATGAACGCTGTTTGTGTTTCATTATAATCACACACATTTTAAGGACTTTACTATTTTAGACTAATTTTTAATTTAAACAGTATACATATTAAATTCTTATGTAAGGTTATTTTTTAAGAGGCATTATTGTTGATCAAGAATATATATACTTTTTCAAACCGGATATGGCTCTTTATTGGTATTACAAACGGCATATCATACTCAATATACTCTTTTTTTTTAAAGCTAGTATTTCAGTGATAGTTTAAACTTAGGTTTAACTTCGTTTAATTAGTCTTCTTTTTTAATTAAATGACGATTATGTGATCCGACGTTGCAACAGAAAATAGCAAAAGTGAGATAGAAACTATTCTCTATTTTCTCTAGAAAGTTTAATCTAAGTTTAATCCTTCAACAACAGTCATTTAAACTAAGTTTAAACGATCAATGAAATTCGCTAAAAAAATCAATGTCTTTAAACAAAGTTTAAACTTAGAAACTAAGTTCAACTAGAACTAAAAAACTGGCCCTTAATGTTAATCTTATCCTTTAGTTTAGCTAAATATGATATATAATCGAAATTAACTTCGTTTAGTTACTGCTTATTTATTCTTCCATTTACTGCTTTTGTAAAAAAGGCACATGTAAATTAGCCGTTAGATCCGGAAATAAAATTTTATTTTTTTAGCTTACACTAATTATTCTATTCGCATAAATTTCCGGAAAAAAAATTGTAATCACATGAGCGCAGAAACACGTCGTTCTGGGAGCAGTGCTAAATGCGGTGTGAACTTATTGAAAAACTTGACAGCTCCATTTCGACGACGGCAAATTCATTAAATTGCCACTGGGTCCAATTAGCAAAATTTGTATCTTGAAAATTTCTTAATAACAACATTTGCTGTGAGTTTGTGTAAGGCAAAACTAAATGGTTGTGCATATTAAAAAATTTATATTAAAATAAATGTTAAATTTATTATTTCATAAAAGAAATTTTAAATGTTTATTAAAATTTAAAATTCCCAAATTAATTAATATTTAATGTATCTCGATTCATATGTACTACCGATTGAAAATATTTTTTTTTTGCTAAAATACAAATTTTAGTTTAATTTTTTTACACACATCACATTAATTACAATTACATATTTTATATAAATCATATGAACTTTAAAATCGAATTTACTAATCACAAAAAGTTAAGAAGGACATACAGATCTTTACCAAATGCTCAATATCTGTTAATCTAATAAACATACTTTCGACTCTCCATAAAAAATTTATTATTATGAATCTACAGATAAATAAGTGGATTTTTTTTTCATTTTTAACTTAAATTTACGAATTGAGTGTAGAAAATATATATAAAACACATAATATGAGCAATAAAATAAAATTCAGTGTCTGACGGAGTATTTGTAATGCTATAAACTAAAAAAAATGTGTATTTAGGTAATTTTACTTTATGGCAATTACACGGTATTTTTATGACATCGTAAAATTTGCGATGCATAAAATACACAACTGTTGTTATAAATTTAAAATTTTAACATAATATTTTATTTTCATGCATTCATAGGTATTTCAATGTAATAATATTAAAGACGTGATATGACTTTATTATCAAGGACTTTATATTCATTCACTTTTTTAGTCTAATAAACAGGATAATATTTATGAACTACATAATTACAGGGGGGAAAGACACGTCTAAAGGTAAAGAGGAATTTGTTTTGAATGTAAAATAGAAGTTACTGAAATCAATAAAATTTGAGATAAATAGAAAAATATTATTTATCATTATTTATCATTAATTATCATAATTTATCATTAATGATTTTAAATGTTAACATAAATGCAGGGAAAAAAGGGATCATGCAATATACTTCTAGTTTCGAATAAACTAATTTCTTGATAGTTATAAAATAAAACAGAGATAGTACTACTTGTTTCTTCGTAACGGTTATAGAACGTATTTTTAAAACGTTTTTATACCCTACACTAAGAGTGAAAGGGTATATTCAGTTTGGTACGCCGTTTGTAACACCCAGAAGGAAGCATCTCCGGTATGGAAAAGTATATATATTCTTGATCAGCATGACCTCCTGAGTCGATTTAGCGATGTCCGTCTGTCCGTCTGTCTGTCCGTCTGTCTGTCTGTCCGTCTGTCTGTCTGTCCGTCCGTCCGTCTGTCTGTCTGTCTGTCTGTCTGTTGAAATCCCTAAGACTTTTAAAATTGAAGAGCTAGATAAATGAAACTTATAACTTAGATTACTAATATACCTAATTGGCGAGATCGGTCCATTGTGACCTATGATCCGACCACTTATGTTCAAATACCTCATATAAAATTTACATATACAGATCAATTTTACTGTATACGTGCTTAGGTAAACTTTTTTGGTCAAATATGTATTGACATCATGCTCAAATACATGATAATAATGTTTTCCGGCGAAAAGACTTGTGGTTCACCAAAAAAGAATCGATATTCGGTACACCTACCCATATGTAAATATGGGTATCAAATGAATGGAAATTCTTCAGCGATTGAATGTTTGTAGTTATTTTCAGGATTCGTATACCCTGGTGACCTATATATTACTTTGAATGGTAAATATGTGTAGGGTATTTATAGTCGGCTTAGACCGACTATAATTTTGATAATCCGAACTATCATAATTACACCTACTTTAAAATTTCCCATGTGATCTAACCTTCCCAACTGGTTTATTGTTTTCTTTGGCTACCAAAATAGTCATCACGAATTATTCTTCAGTATTCGCAGAAATTAATTTGTTGATGATTTAAAAAGGAAAAGGACACGAACACTTCGAACGTGTTTAAGAACAACTGATTTCATTTTGTATGTGGATGATAAGTTCGTAACTTTTAAGAAAATTATCAAGAAATATTCTATTAGATTCTAAGAAATTGATGACAAAATTTTCGAATTATCTGGATTTACCTCGATATACTTTTTTTTTTATTTCTTCTGAATCAAAATTGGAAATACTTTAAATGAACCAGAAAAGACAAGTTCGCCATGTTTTTGCCTTCCATTCCACATTATATTTTCGAGCATCCGTTCAATTAAAATTGATTACATTTATATATAAACGCAATTGAGTATTGGAGAAAGTATATGCAAAATAAAAATCAGTTTATTGTTACCCAGTATGCCATTCGTATCGATATCGTTACGAGATCATTGCGAGTAGATGGAGAAATCACACGATATCGAACCCGTTCTCGTAACGATATCGATCATCAAATTGGATCTAGATGGTAGGTAGATATCGGAACGTTTTGTCGGTGTTTTCTCGATACGAGAAATTTTTCACATTCGGATCGATATCGAAGAAAAATGATCTAAGTTCAAGATTGCTGCGAAAAATATTGCGATATCGATTTGATAAATGTTTAAATATCGTATCTTGTCAAAGAATTTGAACGTACGAAAATTAAAAAAAATAAGAATCGAGAAAGCAACGATATCGAACATTTTTTTATCGAAGTTATTCGAGAAACCTTGAGGTATCGAAGGTCTCCGAGGCATGGCAGACTGGGTTATTAGGCGTTGACAGATGATTAGTTATATTTAGTTATGTCAGCATTTAAAATTTATTTTAAAATTTTAAATTAAAACCTAATGAAATTTTCACGCGAATTGTTATTATGCATTTTATTAAGAGCCAGTGACAGAATTATATATACATGACAGAATAACGTATATTTAATGATTTTGAGAGCAGTTGATTAAATTTCAATAAATAATTCCATTTGACAAAAATAATTAGTAAATTTGACTTTTTTTTTATTTTATTTTTTAATTTAGATTTGAATTTTCTATATTACTGAAAGTGCGCTATTTCTTAGTTGTTTAAAATTTTATAAAAAACCTGAAGAATATCTCTCGACAAGTTTTCTACGTGATATGATACTTTGAAAGAAAATCCATGCAAAGCAAAGGAAATGATTTCCATAAAGCTCAACTTATTCAATGTTTTCATTAATATACATTATTTTTAGTCAAACTAATTGAAACAAACTTTACATTTCATTATTTCAGTATGTTTTATAAAGTTTTACTCTCTAGTTGGAATAGTCAAATTTTTTTTGTTTCGATTAGTCTTTGAAAATACTGAACTATTGAAAAACTAAATCAATCGATAAGCATCCTCAATAAATATAATTCAATAGAAGTTGCAGAGGCGTAGAAGCATGATTTGTAAATGTGAAGTGATTTTTTTCCTTCACAAAAGATATACTGGAGTGCATTGCATTGCAACGCCATCAGTAGTTAATTTAGCAAATATAGTAGTATAGTATACCGTAAATAAGTAGAAGGGGTTTGAGTTTTTATCGTACAACAAATTTTTTCTATATGCTGTGGTGCAGAATTGTTTGAATGCATTGTATTCACTTGAACAGCCTGTGTGTTTTGTTACATTTGTATAAAAATCATTGATATTGTTGCAGTAAGATTAATTAGAGAAGTTTCAGACAAAACAAAGCTGATGAAGTTTTTTACTTATTAGAAGGATCCATTTAGAAATAGGTTTTTACATGCAACTCTAGACAAAGAAAATTGCGTAATCAAAGTGGTATATTTGATTTTGAAGGTATAATAATTTATATTACCAACTTTGAAAAATTAAGTTGTAACATAATTTATGATATAATTTATGATATAAGAAATCGAATAAAATCATAATGAATTAAAAATTTTCAACACAATTTGTAGTTTTTTAAAATAATAGATGGATTCCAGAAGTTTCCACAAACTAAACGATAATCGGTAATGCTTTGTAATATATCTCCATCTCTTTTCCACTCTGGTGCAGTGTATACCGGATTCTTTTTCACAAACATCTGCACTTCACAGAAATCTGTGATCGAGCTCATTATTTATATGCGCTGATTGATTTTCTATTTCTCTTTCATTTATATTATTTGAACTGTGTAGCTTATTATCGTTTTTTTGTAACCATATTAGATAAGTCGGTTTATTCATTTCAATATAATTAATTTAAAAGTATATTTCGGAAAAAACTATTTGTTTTCTTTTGATACAACAGAATAAACAGAAAACTCACTATTTAATGTATTTTCGCTATTGTGCAATGGCAGAAGTTATAAAACTTATTTCCATTGGGATGCATTCATCTTGAAACAGAACTGAGCGCATCTACTACAGAAAAAAAATATTATAAAAAAATAAAGTAACTAAAAAAAATTAATGGATGGATGAAATTTGAATAAAAGCTTTGATTTTTTTATAATAAAATGAATTTCGAGATTGAAAAATTATACTTAAATTGAATATATTTATAAGAATTTGCAAGATTTAATAATAGTAAGCATTCAATTTTAATTTTAGAAAATTGAGAAAAAAAGTAAAATACATCATTTTATTAAACAACAATTTTGTAGAAGTTTGAAATATCCATTTAAAATTCTGCGTATTTATTATAAATGCAAAACAAAGCTAATAAATTTGGAACGAATGTAATGTAAATTTTAAATCATAAATTCTTAAATGAATACACTCGTTTACTTAACTTCTGCGCTAAAATATAATTTATAACTGAAAACGAACTAATTTTAATGGGACAATTTTTCTTCTCGAGGTTTTGCGGCAACATTCTATATGCCAAAGAAATATAATAACTGCAGCATATAATTCTTGAACTGTCTACAAATGAGGACAGTACAGGTAACATGAAAAATATGTAGATTATATAGAATATAAAAAATAGAAGTTCACAAAAATATTTCATTGTGAAAAATTGTGTAGTATATAAAGTCAGTAATATTGGCGATCATAATATTTGACTGATACATTGAACAATTTTGTCGGCTTTTCAATAATTTCGATGTCAAAAAAATCGAAAATTTTATTCGTTGATTTACAGAAACGAGCGGCAAATAAATATTTTATATACACCGAAAATATTACAGTAGTAAATTGTATACAATTTATGTATTTTTTTTTGAAAAAATGTAGGTATACTATATTTTCTTAATTTTTAAATACATTTGACTTAAATTGACTACACCATGTATTGAAGACTTGTTCTAAACATATAGCAGAAACTGTATTATTGATTTATATATTTTGTTTTTATTTATATTTATTCTTTATAAAAATTAAAATGTATTTTATTAACACACAACAAAGTAAAATAAATACAGATTACATTAAAATAGAAAGATCATGTAGTAATTTCTCTACATATTAAATAAACTTAAAATTTAGTTGTTTTAACACAAATGCATTCAAATTTTGTATAGAAAATCTGTAAAATTATGTATCCGTACAAAAACAAATTCATCTGTTTAGTTAAAACATCTACATATCATTTTCGACGTAAATCAAATACTTATGTATTTATTTCGAATACATTTTTATTTATTTTGGTGTATGTAATTAAAATATATATCTATTATTAGTAATCAAAAATAATATTTTTTCATATCAATGTTCTGGACAAAGTTTCCATTTTCTTTTTTTCGAAATATAATCGAATCTTTGTGGTTTTTTTTAACATATTTTTAAAAACGAAAAAAGGGTATTTCTCATCAACACATTTGGTATCTATTAAACACAGTTATTTGGTAAACTTAAAGTAAAATTTTCTATACATTAAAATCACTTAACAGACTCTTTTATAGCATGCCTCGTTTAAATATACAACTATTATCGAGCCACGAATAACAAAGTAATATATGTCAGTAAATTTGGCACATATCCTATATAAATTTTGTAATAAGGACTGAAATGTTTGCCAACTACCAGAAAAAACCATCAGACAAAATTATCTTGTTTAATGTTATAAAGAGACATTTTAACAAACAACACTTTATGATCATATTTGGACTTTAAGTAGGGAATTGGCCATAACTAAAAGTATTTCTATTAAGGAATTAAAAAACACAAATTAAATCTGTTATCTTAAACTGACATAAATGGTTATTATGCATATGAAAATTGATTAAAATTATAATAAAGTAGATTTGATTTCGATTTTAGATTTTTTTTATAATAATAATATAATAATAGTTTGGCACTACAGTCCTATAAGAACTTCTGCCGAGCTCACCATTTTGAGCTGTGCGTGTTATATTTGTATTCAAAGTGGTGGGACCTACAGTTTATTGCCGAATCCGAACGGCGGGTGAGAGCTTTTTCATAGGCAATGTTTTACTCTCGTAGGTTTTCCATTTACTGCCGACAGGTAGCGCGGTATAGAAAAATGTTTCTATGAAAAGATGTTGATGTTGTTAACCCCACTCCAGGCTTGAACCGGGGACCTTTCGGCTCGCAGTCCAACGCATTAACCACTGAGATATATTTCTTTTGCTATTGCTTAAAGAAATATAGTTTATAGTAGCTCAGATATAAAAAAACTTAAATCATTTTTTTTATTACCATTTTGAAAAATATTGCAATCATTGTCTGGCTGAACATACAAAAAAAAAATAAGAAAACAAAATTTAAATAAAAATGTAATTTTGATTGATAGTTTATCACATATACTAGCTAAGCTTGACAAAACCTGCTTCCACTTGTATTTATAAATTACACTGTGTTGACTTTTCCCCATGATTTAATATGTCCTCTGGCACTTACACCTAATTTCACGCTTTGATTGTACAAATATGAAGTACAAATATAGAAAATAAGTAATTACCGCAAAATCTCTACTTTTGCTGAAGGCGGTTTTCATAGATTTTCTACGTCTATTTAATCTTGTACAACGTATTAACGAAGTATTTTTGAATTCTTATTTTTGCTATGCGACCCTGAAGCAACAATAGAGTTATGTGATACAGAATAAAACATGGAAACAAAAAGAGTTATATAAAGCTAAACGAAATACTTATTATTACAAAGAATAATTAGTTTTTCGCCGCAAGTTTTCCATAAATGCAAAAGTTAAATTCCCGATTAACATAATAAAAATCGTTATATTCCTCTTTTCATTTAATAAATTATTAAAATCTATTTAATCAAAAAAAAATTTTAAAATATAAAAAGTAATAATAAAGAGGTGTAATGTGTGATATACCTTTACACGTAAAACCTATTGGTATTAATAGAACAAAATTCTTGAAGTGAAGAAGCAAACAAATCGTTATAATCTTCTTGACTCAAAGAAGTTAAGTTCTTGGCAGACAAAAATGAATTTAGAATTTTCTACTTGATTTAGAGAAGTTTTTTCGTTGCTTGTATAAAATGTAAAATACAGATTACAAAAAAAAATGTTCTAAATTTTAGAAGGAATCGAAAGCAACATAGTGTGATATATAGTTAAACGAAAAAGTGATTGGTATTAAGAACAACAGAATCATCGTTAAAATTTTATATGAGCTACAGAAAACAAAATTTGTCAGTGCCATAATTCGAATCGATCTAATCTTCTATACACATAGAATTTAAGTTCTTGGCAGACAAAAACTAATCTAAAATTGTTCATGAAAGTTTTTCTTGAATTGCAGGAGAAAAATTTGTGACTAACATAATACAAATCGTTCTAATCTTCTTGACTCATAGAAATTAAGTTTTTTTACAGACTAAATTAATCTAGAATTTTCTACTTGATTTAGTTCTATCATTTTCACAAAATGTAGATATCTCGTTTTAGAAAATGTAAAAGTAACAACGATTAGACAGAGAAGAAAACTCCTTAAATTTTGAAGGATGTAGTACAACAGCATGGCAATCAAGAAAAGTAATCAAGAATATTCAGTTAATCTCGTTATTAATAAAACAAATAGTGAACAATATTGTTAAGTTACAAAAGTTTAGTTCATGAAAGTCATAAATATTTCACTTAATTTAATGAAGATTATTTTATAAAATTAATGAAACACTAATTAGTGGCTATGGGAAATAAATGTATTTTGAGATTATGTAAATTTCAACGTTGCACATGTTCGTAATGCTTTCCTGCATATTTCGTTGCAGTGGCGTGGCACTGATGTTGTTTATATTTTTATTGCACTTTGAGAAACAGAACGTCTTTGTGTGGCAATTTTTGGATATGGTCGCGAGCAGTACATTTAATACTGCCGAACACACCCGCGCGAAGGTCTGAATTTGTTTGAAGTTTTATACTTTCGGTACACTTTGTGCGATTTTCTGCAAAAATTGTGCTGAATGTAAATGAGAAAACTTACAAAACTGCGTTGCCAGTTTATACTTTCATATTGTATTTTTGTTAAGGTTTCAAGTTATGAACGAAATAAGCATCAAGTAGCCGCGGACACCGAACACAGCAGCCAAATAAAGTTTAACTTTATAAGTCAAAGTATACGATTAACTAAGTTTTAATAAAAATAAAGTAATTTTACGTTTCTTTGGTCAAAAATTATTTTTTTTTTTTAAGCAGTTATTGTTTTGGTTTTCCTTTGGCTAATTCGAGGCCAATCATTTTTACATCATCTTTTAAGAATTTTATATTTTTTTTTGCGTTAATAACAAATATTTAACTTTAAAAAATTAAAAAAGTTTCCGTTGTATTTGCATTTTGCAACAAGAGTTATAGTCTGCGCAACGACCAATTCATACCTTACAAATATTTTTCTATTGACGTTTTTTTATTTTATGCAGCTATACTTCAAATAGAAATAAAGAAATGTAAATTTACAATATGTCAATCCAATAAAATATAGTGTTAAAAAAATGAGAAAAAGACTTTTTCAATTAAATATTACATGCGAAATCCATATGCAGAATACTAAACATATCCCTTTATAGTGTTTCTTAGAACGAATCCAAAGGGAGTATTGGATAAGAAATATAATTATAAAGACATGTACGAGCTGATTGCAAAATGTTTACATGATTACTGTTCTCGACAGAAAACACTTCAATCGCATATAAAACCAAGCAATAAGATCGTACTACAGTCAACAAAATTTGGCAGCATGATTCCTAAGTGATTTGAATTTACAACACTTGCTGTCTATCAATCATCTATCCTGCTTCTTGCCACATTCAATAATACATAATTGAATCAGTTTAGATTACAAAAACATTCAAGATATATTACTTTAGGTTGAGTATATCTACAGTATACAAGTCATTGGAGAATTAGAAATAGTAGCTATTGCAAAGTTTCAATAAAACCTTGGACATAATTGTCTATTTAGTGATTTAATTAGGAACAAACAACTGTCAGATTATTTTGTGACAGGTAACATATGTCAAGAAGTGTTGTTCGCAAACTTTAGTATAATTGAATGATATACATAATCGATGATATTTGTCATTGGTTATAACGAAATACACTTCTTAGAAGTATAGATATTGAAGTTGATGTTTGGCAGAAATAAAAATAAAATAATACGTCTAGTTCTATAACAACCAAAGAGCACTTGTTGTAACCTATAAAAATGATATGTTTTAATGGAACAAAATTAGAATTATGAAAACAAAAAATAATTCAGTTTAAATTTTAACCACATTTTATGTGAAACTAGTACATGGTTGAAAACTTTCCAATTTCTTGAATTTTCAAAAATTATTTACTACTAAAAAATACAAAATGTAAATTGAGAATCCATAAAGTGTCAACATTGATATTTTTAATCCTGTGATAGACAACTTGGTTTGATCAAATTTAACTTTTAAATCACGTCACAAAATAAAGATGGCACTTTTAACCTCTACAACATGGGACTTCTGAGTAGAATGAGGCACATAGAATGGCATACTGGGCCGGATTGTAGGAAAAGCTGGTCAAAAACATTTTTTCAGGATTACCTGGAAGTAACTAGTATTGGTTTTATTTGAAAGATAATACATCGGACAATAACCACCAATATTTTTTTTTACTTGCCACATTGATTTATACAAGAAATTAAGGTCTATATACAGTGTTTTTGAAATTAAAAAAAATACTCGTATATAGTATTGTTGAAAATATGGCTATAAAAGCCGGAAGTACATTTTGACCTCGAATTAAAGGTTAGCTCACCAAACTTGTTCAGTCAGATATAATATTGAAATAATAATAATAATAGTTTAGCACTACAGTCCTATAAGAACTTCGGCCGAGCTCTCTCACCATTTTGAGCTGTGCGTGTTATATTTGTACTCAAAGTGGTGGGACCTACAGTTTATTGCCGAATCTGAACGGCGAGTGAGAGCTTTTCATAGGCAATGTTTTACTCTAGTAGGTTTGCCATTTACTGCCGAGAGGTAGCGCGGTATAGAAAAATGTTTCTATGAAAAGATGTTGTTAGCCCCAGTCCAGGCTTGAACCGGGGACCTTTTGGCTCGCAGTCCAACGCACTAACCACTGAGCTACCGCGGATATTGAAATGCTACTTTGAATAATTTAAGCTAGAATATACTGCAAAGTGGTTCCTCATTTAAATAATACAACATGAACTTAAAAATGTATAAAATTGTAAAAATCGTAATTTTCTCGCAAAAGTAGATAGCAGTATTCTTAGTTCGTCTGAATAAAAATTAGCGCCCGCTACCCCCCGCTTCATGAACACGATCAGATTTTCACGGACCAGTTCAAAAAATATTTTTTTAAAAATTGAATTTTTGAATTTATTTAAACCAAAATATCAAGATACTTCATATTTGTAAGGTCAGTATGTAGTAGTTTTATTTATTTATTTTAAAATTCAAAATTGCGGCATATATTTCGTATTATATGGCGGAGAAAATTAAAAAAAAAAACTATTTATAGGTAGGCAAATAAATATACCTATTTTAAATTTTGATTGAATTTTAATATATACAGATGGTGACTAAATATAAAAAAAAACAGAACTGGCTCGTTTGGCTTGTATGCTTGAATGTTGTACTTGGACGTATACTTGAAGCATAAATACTAGGAAGTGGTTACACATTATTATGATCCTAATGCAAATTAAACAAAGTTCTTTTTGAGAATACTGTGACATATCATTGTGATTTTAGTGTTCTTTTGCAGATATAAATGATTTTTAAGATTTAAGAACGCCATTTTGGATCCGCCATTTTGAATTTCAAAAGTAATCTCTGGCCTCAAAAACCCCTTTGCACAATGTTCTTTTGCAGATATAAAGGTTTTTAAAGATTTAAAGACGCCATTTTGGATCCGCCATTTTGAATTTCCGAATTTTGATTTCAAATTCGTAATCACTGGCCTCAAAAACCCCTTTACAGAATGTTCTTTTGCAGATATAAATATTTTTTAAGAATTAAGGATGCCATTTTGAATCCGCCATTTTGAGTTTCCAAATTTTTATATCAAATAAGTAATCGGGCAGTTTAAAAATGTCATTGTGTCAGGTATTTTTTAAATCGGACCTAAGCTTCATTTTTGACCAACTTTTATTGTGATCCGGCCCAGTGTGCATGGTAGGCGCTAAGTTAGCCTCCCGTGTAGTTGACTTACCTTTTTTCATTTTCATTTTATTTTATTTTATTCACCTACTGGGATATTTCCCTTACAGATAACATTTAATTAATGATCAAAAATTAATTTAATACTAAGTCAACCCTGTTTAAAGTCGGACTTGTAGGATGTTCACACCGAAATTCATTTCGTAGAGCGTATTACAGTACAATTAAATATTAAATTACGTACAGACCTGAATAATAATTTAAAAAAAAAAGTTCAATATATAAAAATTGTTTATGACTAAACTTAATTTTGTATGTTTGTTTTAAAACTACGAAATTGAAACTATTTCTTTCGATTTCTTTGAACGACTATTTTCAATAAAATTATTATTACTCCAGGTATAAAAAGATATTACTCAGTTTTCATTTTTTATTTAATTTAAAATTTCACACTGAAATAATGATTTTTTCGGTTTTATACTAATTTGATCATATTTCTAAAATCTAGAACAACAATTAAAAATTGAATTACGTACATTTTTAGTTAATCGTTACAGTTTCATGGCTTGCCAAACACGTAAAATGTATACTTTTTTTTACTATTGTAATTTTAACGGTCGAAAATTTTCAAATTTTATTCTAACGAGTTTGGGATAACATTTTTGTATTATAGCACATACTATTATCTTTAAAATAGTATGTCACACTTATATTCTTAGATATCGTTTTATCAGTAAAATTCTACACTCCTGCTTAAATTTGTTATTCAAAGTTTCTAAAATATTCTAGTTTTTATACTAATAATTATTTTTAAAATAAAATTTTAATAAAAACTTACTTATTAATTGATTGATTTGATGTGACTCCTATTATTTTCACATACATTTTTAAAAATTTTTAAAATATAGACAGTCATTGACATTATGAATTTACTTTCTTTATTCATATTTTTCACTATATTTTTTTATCATTTATATTTCTTTTCACTAGGTTTTTATATTTTCATTTATAATTTATCACTTATATTTTCTTCATTTATTGTTTTATTTATTTACGCATTCATAATTTTTTTTTTTATTAATTTTTTGTATACTTTTTTATTCTTTTTCACTTTATTTTTGCTTCCCTTTTTTTAATTACTTATATTTTATGTATGTCTTTACTTATTATTATTATTATTATTATTTTGCACTTACTTTCATTACATATTTATTTATTTTATGATTTTTATTACTTTTTTTATTACTTATATTTTTTCATTGCTTAGTTTTTCATCATTTATTTTTTAAACACTTATATTTTCTTCATTTATTCTTTTCATTCCTTTTTTTATTCATCATTTATTTTTTCATAATTTTATATTTTTGACACTTTTTTGGTTGTTTTTCACCTTTGTGTATATCTTCACTTATTTTTCCATCACTTATTTATTTATTTCTTTACATATTTTATTTTGCACTTACTTTTTTTATTTATTTTATATTTTTCATTACTTTTATTATCACTTTTTTCTTCACTTAGTTTTTCTTCATTTATATTTTCATCTCATATATTTTTCTCACTTATTTCTCATATTCATGATTTATTTTTTCTTTAATTTATAATTTTTGACACTTATTTCGTTGTTTTTCACTTATTTTTTCCATCACTTATTTATTTACTTATTTTATTTTGCACTTACTTTTTTATTTTTTTATTTATTTTTGCTATCATTATTTTATATTATTTATTCATTTTTGCACATCACTTATTTTTTAACATATTCATTTCACTATTACTAACTATTGCAATTTATTAAGTTATTATAATAATTAATTACAAATTATCGATGATTTAAACATGCCGCATCGCGCACAGCAATTGACTAAAGAATTGTTTACGCACTGCCATCCTCTATGCCTGTTTCTTCTCTTTGTGTTTGCAAATCTGATGAGAGTTGTGCTGAGAGTGGGAGTAGCAGTGATTGACATTTGACTGCAGCATAGGTGTGAGAAGAAGAGCGTATATTTTATTTCGAGTTTGATCTACAATTGAAAGAAAACAAAAACATAAATGAATTAGTGAAACAAATTTCAACATCAAAACATATTAACAAATTAGAGAATCATATTAAATACACTTCCCGAGAAATTTCAATTTTTGACATGGTGTAATAAAAGTTTCTGTAAATATTGGGTTCTGATTCCGAAAATGGATTCAGTTTTTAAAAAATTGGCTCTAGTTTTTGATATATAGCCAATTTTTTAAATTCCCATTATTTCAAAGAAAATACATTACAACTGTTTGTTAAAAAAATAAAAAGGGAATTTTTTTTGGACCATGACTTTTTCTGTTCACGTGCAAACATATTATGTTTTGAGTTATTTATATTATGTTCAGAGGTAAAAATATTATAGATTTGCACATGGTACATGTCCCAATTATATATATTATGTTTGCAGTGCCATTTTTACCCTGCGTGTATTAAAAAAATTTAATTTTACTTTTTTTCATACTCATTTTTAATAAATCGTCGTTGTAGAACGAAAAGTCACAAAATACATTTTCAAAATGCCAAATATTCATTAACAAAAATCTTTATATATCTGTCAGTTTTTAATCAATGATCTCGATTTTTTTACCATATTATCAATATCAATAGATATTTCAACTTTAAAAATGCATCAATTACTTCTTATAATATTAATCAACAAACTCGAAATTTAAGTTTTTCAAGAAAATGTATTTAGTGACTTTTCGTTCTACAACGACGAAATTCATTATCATTCACTGACTTAGCAACGAGTGATAAATAAAATATATTTTATATACACAAATTAATATATTTTTTAACTATATTTTCCATCAACTTTTATTATTTTCATCACTTTATAATATTAATGCGTTTTTCTCTGAACGTTTTTCATTATCCTCATTTTATTAATATTCGTGGTAGTCACGTAGAAGAATGACCAACTTGTATTAGTGCATTGTTAATAATATCGCCAGTCACAGTGATTCATAATGGCACTGTTACCTATAGCAACTTTAGAGAATATTTTATAATAAAGTCGTATTAGCATTTGTCAAAAAGAACCAGCAGGTACTGTGGTAGCAATATTATTAAATTTTATATAACTCATTTTGGTTTCTACGAGTATTTATTAAATACATTGTTACGCTAAATTAATACGTTTATTTGAATTTGAATAAATTTGAATAAAAAATATAAAATACATTTTATTCGTAATTTTTCAGTTTCACATTAACTCAAAAATTATTAAGTTTAATTTCATTTTTACAAGCTTTTATTAACTTCACTTGTTAATACTATTATTTTAATAATAAACATCATCGACAAAGCAAGTTAAAAAGTCTTTTTTCTCATATTTTATAATAAGTAATAAACGTGAATACAGGAAATATAATTTTCCTTGGTATTAAATAGATTTTGTTTCCAACTGTTTAAATGATTGTAATTTGTAAAGTGTTACAAATTGCATCAAATTAATTTATTTTTATAAATCGTCTGTTCAGTCTGACAAATTACATTTATTTCTGCAGCAATTGTAAATCATAGTTTTCAAATAGTTGGCTTGACATATTGCTAACAAGTGCAAATATATTCGATTTTATATTCATAACATAAAATGCAAACTAAGCATTTACTTTCACAACTCTTCCCATGTAGTTCGTTGCTCTCATGTAGTTCTTTGCGACCTCAACTTTGTAAATCTTACAAACCCTAATATATTTGCTATCTTGAACCACTCGAGAGCAAACACTCGTCTTCACACAATACTTTTGTATACTTTTTGTACCGCCTCTTATTCACATTCGAAACCATTGAATATATGCATATGGTGACACAAAAAAAAAAAAACAAAACTCACACACAAAAGCTGACAACACCAAGAAGAGCTGCCGTTTATGTCACTCTATGGAAATGCAAAATGTTGCAATTGCAATGGAGAAGAAATTTGAACTCCTTTTTTGGTTTGCGTGAGTTTATCGGGTTTCTAATATAAATTTATATGTGACAAACATTTGAGCAAAAAATATTTAGCATTTTCATAAAATTCAGAGAAATTAATTTAAATTTTAAATATTAAAAAAATTATATATAATATTAAATTTAAACATAAAAATTTAAGATTAAGTAGAAAAATTTCGTTTAAAATTTAACATTTCAAAAATAGTTTAATTGCCTTCAAAGAGACCTGAAATTTATATTATTAAAAATTACCAAATATTTATCTTAAGAGTAATTCAGATAAATATATGATGTACTGCACAAAATTACAGAAATAAATCAAAAAGATAGGTAAAACTAAAATTCAAATCAAAAACATATACAAATTAAAAAAATAGTTCATATAAATTGAGTTATTCTCTAACAACGTATTAAAAAAAACCTGTTAATCCAATTAGCAAAGTTTTCTCCTTATTTAAGGTAAAAACAAAGAGTGACTAATCACAAAAGATTTATTTTCTCGGGGTAAGTAAGATTTTTTTGTAATAACTTCCACTTTTTGTGTACATCAAACTTTCAGGGGAATTAAGCAGAAGTAGAAAAAAAAACATAAATTATAAAATTTCACATGAGCTCAAGCTGCACAAACTATTACAATACCTCGGTATAACAGGAGAAACTTCCGAAGCGACATTAAAGCAGAAAATAAAATAAGCAGCAGAATTCTGTTGACGAGAATACATTATTTTGCCACTGGGTCTAATTACAACTTTGAAATTCCAACGAAGATTGTTAAAAGTTGAAAATGCAATTTCTTTCAACGATTTTCGTTTTATTTAACTTGCCTGCATAATTTTTGTATAGGGTGTGAAAATTCACAAATTTGTATGCAAATCCTAAGATTTTTTTTCTTCCTGTTTTTTCGCCGGTAGCTAGTTTTCATTGTGGGAGGCTAACACTATGAAGCAGGGGCTGCCGAAATTGTTCCCAATGGCAATTAGGCGAAATGTGTCAGTATACGCCAAACAAAATAAAACAATTTTTAAAAAGGTTATGACAAATAAAAAAGCTCACCATGCTATTTATAGCAAGAAGCTGAAATATTATTAGAATATTATATATTTCTAAGGGGTATTTAAATGTCAGAGGTTGTCTTTAATATGAAATGGACATTTAGAAATGTATTAACATTTAAATATCTTGGATAAATTAAATATTTTATTTGTTGATAAAAATAACTCAATCTAAAATAATAAAGAAAATTACAATATTATGATATTATGATAATATGATATTATGATATTATGATATTATGATATTATGATATTATGATATTATGATATTATGATATTACGATATTATGATATTATGATATTATGATATTATGATATTATGATATTATGATATTATGATATTATGATATTATGATATTATGATATTATGATATTATGATATTATGATATTATGATATTATGATATTATGATATTATGATATTATGATATTATGATATTATGATATTATGATATTATGATATTATGATATTATGATATTATGATATTATGATATTATGATATTATGATATTATGATATTATGATATTATGATATTATGATATTATGATATTATGATATTATGATATTATGATATTATGATATTATGATATTATGATATTATGATATTATGATATTATGATATTATGATATTATGATATTATGATATTATGATATTATGATATTATGATATTATGATATTATGATATTATGATATTATGATATTATGATATTATGATATTATGATATTATGATATTATGATATTATGATATTATGATATTATGATATTATGATATTATGATATTATGATATTATGATATTATGATATTATGATATTATGATATTATGATATTATGATATTATGATATTATGATATTATGATATTATGATATTATGATATTATGATATTATGATATTATGATATTATGATATTATGATATTATGATATTATGATATTATGATATTATGATATTATGATATTATGATATTATGATATTATGATATTATGATATTATGATATTATGATATTATGATATTATGATATTATGATATTATGATATTATGATATTATGATATTATGATATTATGATATTATGATATTATGATATTATGATATTATGATATTATGATATTATGATATTATGATATTATGATATTATGATATTATGATATTATGATATTATGATATTATGATATTATGATATTATGATATTATGATATTATGATATTATGATATTATGATATTATGATATTATGATATTATGATATTATGATATTATGATATTATGATATTATGATATTATGATATTATGATATTATGATATTATGATATTATGATATTATGATATTATGATATTATGATATTATGATATTATGATATTATGATATTATGATATTATGATATTATGATATTATGATATTATGATATTATGATATTATGATATTATGATATTATGATATTATGATATTATGATATTATGATATTATGATATTATGATATTATGATATTATGATATTATGATATTATGATATTATGATATTATGATATTATGATATTATGATATTATGATATTATGATATTATGATATTATGATATTATGATATTATGATATTATGATATTATGATATTATGATATTATGATATTATGATATTATGATATTATGATATTATGATATTATGATATTATGATATTATGATATTATGATATTATGATATTATGATATTATGATATTATGATATTATGATATTATGATATTATGATATTATGATATTATGATATTATGATATTATGATATTATGATATTATGATATTATGATATTATGATATTATGATATTATGATATTATGATATTTTGATATTATGATATTATGATATTATGATATTATGATATTATGATATTATGATATTATGATATTATGATATTATGATATTATGATATTATGATATTATGATATTATGATATTATGATATTATGATATTATGATATTATGATATTATGATATTATGATATTATGATATTATGATGTTATGATATTATGATATTATGATATTATGATATTATGATATTATGATATTATGATATTATGATATTATGATATTATGATATTATGATATTATGATATTATGATATTATGATATTATGATATTATGATATTATGATATTATGATATTATGATATTATGATATTATGATATTATGATATTATGATATTATGATATTATGATATTATGATATTATGATATTATGATATTATGATATTATGATATTATGATATTATGATATTATGATATTATGATATTATGATATTATGATATTATGATATTATGATATTATGATATTATGATATTATGATATTATGATATTATGATATTATGATATTATGATATTATGATATTATGATATTATGATATTATGATATTATGATATTATGATATTATGATATTATGATATTATGATATTATGATATTATGATATTATGATATTATGATATTATGATATTATGATATTATGATATTATGATATTATGATATTATGATATTATGATATTATGATATTATGATATTATGATATTATGATATTATGATATTATGATATTATGATATTATGATATTATGATATTATGATATTATGATATTATGATATTATGATATTATGATATTATGATATTATGATATTATGATATTATGATATTATGATATTATGATATTATGATATTATGATATTATGATATTATGATATTATGATATTATGATATTATGATATTATGATATTATGATATTATGATATTATGATATTATGATATTATGATATTATGATATTATGATATTATGATATTATGATATTATGATATTATGATATTATGATATTATGATATTATGATATTATGATATTATGATATTATGATATTATGATATTATGATATTATGATATTATGATATTATGATATTATGATATTATGATATTATGATATTATGATATTATGATATTATGATATTATGATATTATGATATTATGATATTATGATATTATGATATTATGATATTATGATATTATGATATTATGATATTATGATATTATGATATTATGATATTATGATATTATGATATTATGATATTATGATATTATGATATTATGATATTATGATATTATGATATTATGATATTATGATATTATGATATTATGATATTATGATATTATGATATTATGATATTATGATATTATGATATTATGATATTATGATATTATGATATTATGATATTATGATATTATGATATTATGATATTATGATATTATGATATTATGATATTATGATATTATGATATTATGATATTATGATATTATGATATTATGATATTATGATATTATGATATTATGATATTATGATATTATGATATTATGATATTATGATATTATGATATTATGATATTATGATATTATGATATTATGATATTATGATATTATGATATTATGATATTTTGATATTATGATATTATGATATTATGATATTATGATATTATGATATTATGATATTATGATATTATGATATTATGATATTATGATATTATGATATTATGATATTATGATATTATGATATTATGATATTATGATATTATCATATTATGATGTTATGATATTATGATATTATGATATTATGATATTATGATATTATGATATTATGATATTATGATATTATGATATTATGATATTATGATATTATGATATTATGATATTATGATATTATGATATTATGATATTATGATATTATGATATTATGATATTATGATATTATGATATTATGATATTATGATATTATGATATTATGATATTATGATATTATGATATTATGATATTATGATATTATGATATTATGATATTATGATATTATGATATTATGATATTATGATATTATGATATTATGATATTATGATATTATGATATTATGATATTATGATATTATGATATTATGATATTATGATATTATGATATTATGATATTATGATATTATGATATTATGATATTATGATATTATGATATTATGATATTATGATATTATGATATTATGATATTATGATATTATGATATTATGATATTATGATATTATGATATTATGATATTATGATATTATGATATTATGATATTATGATATTATGATATTATGATATTATGATATTATGATATTATGATATTATGATATTATGATATTATGTATTATGATATTATGATATGATATTATGATATTATGATATTATGATATTATGATATTATGATATTATGATATTATGATATTATGATATTATGATATTATGATGTTATGATATTATGATATTATGATATTATGATATTATGATATTATGATGTTATGATATTATGATATTATGATATTATGATATTATGATATTATGATATTATGATATTATGATATTATGATATTATGATATTATGATATTATGATATTATGATATTATGATATTATGATATTATGATATTATGATATTATGATATTATGATATTATGATATTATGATATTATGATATTATGATATTATGATATTATGATATTATGATATTATGATATTATGATATTATGATATTATGATGTTATGATATTATGATATTATGATATTATGATATTATGATATTATGATATTATGATATTATGATATTATGATATTATGATATTATGATATTATGATATTATGATATTATGATATTATGATATTATGATATTATGATATTATGATATTATGATATTATGATATTATGATATTATGATATTATGATATTATGATATTATGATATTATGATATTATGATATTATGATATTATGATATTATGATATTATGATATTATGATATTATGATATTATGATATTATGATATTATGATATTATGATATTATGATATTATGATATTATGATATTATGATATTATGATATTATGATGTTATGATATTATGATATTATGATATTATGATATTATGATATTATGATATTATGATATTATGATATTATGATATTATGATATTATGATATTATGATATTATGATATTATGATATTATGATATTATGATATTATGATATTATGATATTATAATATTATGATATTATGATATTATGATATTATGATATTATGATATTATGATATTATGATATTATGATATTATGATATTATGATATTATGATATTATGATATTATGATATTATGATATTATGATATTATGATATTATGATATTATGATATTATGATATTATGATATTATGATATTATGATATTATGATATTATGATATTATGATATTATGATATTATGATATTATGATATTATGATATTATGATATTATGATATTATGATATTATGATATTATGATATTATGATATTATGATATTATGATATTATGATGTTATGATATTATGATATTATGATATTATGATATTATGATATTATGATATTATGATATTATGATATTATGATATTATGATATTATGATATTATGATATTATGATATTATGATATTATGATATTATGATATTATGATATTATGATATTATGATATTATGATATTATGATATTATGATATTATGATATTATGATATTATGATATTATGATATTATGATATTATGATATTATGATATTATGATATTATGATATTATGATATTATGATATTATGATATTATGATATTATGATATTATGATATTATGATATTATGATATTATGATATTATGATATTATGATATTATGATATTATGATATTATGATATTATGATATTATGATATTATGATATTATGATATTATGATATTATGATATTATGATATTATGATATTATGATATTATGATATTATGATATTATGATATTATGATATTATGATATTATGATATTATGATATTATGATATTATGATATTATGATATTATGATATTATGATATTATGATATTATGATATTATGATATTATGATATTATGATATTATGATATTATGATATTATGATATTATGATATTATTATATTATGATATTATGATATTATGATATTATGATATTATGATATTATGATATTATGATATTATGATATTATGATATTATGATATTATGATATTATGATATTATGATATTATGATATTATGATATTATGATATTATGATATTATGATATTATGATATTATGATATTATGATATTATGATATTATGATATTATGATATTATGATATTATGATATTATGATATTATGATATTATGATATTATGATATTATGATATTATGATATTATGATATTATGATATTATGATATTATGATATTATGATATTATGATATTATGATATTATGATATTATGATATTATGATATTATGATATTATGATATTATGATATTATGATATTATGATATTATGATATTATGATATTATGATATTATGATATTATGATATTATGATATTATGATATTATGATATTGTGATATATTAAACTTTATATTGAACTGTCAATAAATGATAATGGCTACAAAATTTACGAAACAGCATAAATCACGTAAATATCAAATATTTAAATACACATAAATATATTCTGAATTATATTAAATTTCCTGTTGAAATCATTACGCAAAAATTGAGAAAGGAATATTTCATATGGTTGTTTTTATTCGTTCTGTTCAATTTCGGTAGAACGTTATATAAATATCATAAATAACACTAAAAAGATTTAACTGTCTTCCGAAGGTTTATTTCCCAAAGGAGCAAGTATTTTATATATTAGACAAAAAGTTTTAATCTTTGACTGCAGCTGCTGCTATGTTATTCGCCACTCTAAAATATGTATTTTGTTTTAAATTTTTTTAAAAGTTTTCGTTGATCAAAACCGCTAGCGACATAATACCACAAACACAAATGTCGCATAGGCATTTTACTTCATATGACATTCCGAACAAATCCTGAGATGGAAGCGAAGCCTAATTTAACACAGTGCGAAACTTTATGACATGTAGGCTTATTTTTGAATAAATATTTCATAAATACTTTTCAATAATGTGCTACTCATGCTGGAATAAAAAAAAACTTTTGTTGTGGTAAGGATATTGTTTTTTTTTAATGTAAGTCGAAATCTAGAAAGTTATAAGGAACAAGATGATATATGATAATGAGGCCTTTATCTAAGATAGGAAAACAGTATTTTTTTTCGTGAATATTTCAAATTTTCACTAAAAAATTAAATTCTTTACCAAAAATTCAATTTTTAATAAAAAAAAAAACAAATTTTCACTAAAAATTCAATTTTTCACTAAAAATTCAATTTTTCACTAAAAATTCAATTTTTCACTAAAAATTTAATTTTTCACAATAAATTAAATTTTTTACTAAAAGTTCATTTTTTACTAAAAAAATTCAATTTTTCACTAAAAATTCAATATTTCATTAAAAATTCTATATTCACTAAAAATTCAATATCACTAAAAATTTAATTTTTCTTTCAGAATTCAATTTTTTCTCAATATTCACTTAAAATTCAATTTATCATTAATTCAATGTTCAATAAAACTTTTGTCTTAATAAAGAATTAAATTTCTAATTAAAATCAAAATATACTTGTTCTAAATTTGTAAACTTCACTCCCAATCTCTCGATATGCTATAAAGTTTGATGGTCACATTTATTGAGGTTTGACGGCGCCATTTCGTTCTTCATCTTTCCCTCTGTCTTTACATCGCTGTAAGTGGCACGCATAACTTTAAAGATATATTTGAGCCATTTACAGGCAATTTGCATAAAATTGAACCATGAAGTGTTACTGTTATTTGCTGCTGACTTTACGCTTCACATTTTACTTTGTCTGACAACCCTTGAAAATGTTTGGGATGGGATGCCCTTTTTTTTCCTTTGTTTTATTCTAACTTTTATTTGCAGCTGCTCTTCGGTGTAGATAAGAAAAAGGATTTGACTTTTATTTTGCCATTTTGTAGACAACAGAATTTTAAGAGCAAATTTTGTGTATATTGTAAGCATCACAAATACAAAAACTTACAGGACCACAGCATGAACAATTACAACAATTTGATTTGAGAATTTAGTTTAATGGCTGCTGTGGTTTAGTAAATATGGCTCAAAGCATTTACAGCAATTAATGTTGTTGCAACTGCAACAACAAAAGACAAATTTTAATTCATCGCACAATTCATAAAGCGTAGAATTTAATTGTCTTTTTGAATTTGTCTGTAAAATGTAGAAATTTACGTAAATGCCAAATAATTGTTTGTGGTTTCTGTGCATTTAACAAAAACACACACACAACCATATAATATTTATATTCAAACATATATTGACGCACATTGTAAACACTATGTAGTATTTGTGTTTTATAATTTTCAACAAAAACATACCATTTTTGTAAAACTAAAGCAAAACAGCAATTTATTTGGTCTACTTCCAGTGACTGTTTTTAAAGTATCTGAGTTTCTTTCAAAGTTGCAGAACACCAACAATTTATAACTCGAACAGTAGGTTCAATTCCACAATGGTTCACTCGAAATACAAATTTAATGCAATAAATTCAATTGTTCACTAAAATAAAATCTTTTACAAAAAAATTAAATTTTTTTACAAAAATTTCAATTTTGCACTTAAAATTCAAATTTTCACTAAAAATTCAAATTTTCACTAAAAATTCAATTTTTTACTAAAAATTCAATTTTTCACTAAAAATTCAATTTTTCTCTATAAATTCAATTTTTTACTAAAAATTCAATTTTTCACTAAAAATTCAATTTTTCACTAAAAATTCAATTTTTCACTAAAAATTCAATTTTTCACTAAAAATTCAATTTTTCACTAAAAATTCAATTTTTCACTAAAAATTCAATTTTTCGCTTCACTCAGAAAAATACCTTTTTTTATAAAAATAACATCACACAACTATTAAATTTTTATGGCCAGTTATCATATATCAAAATACAAAAAAAGGATAAAGATATTGTTGATTAAGCCTCATTAAGTACCACATCCGATGAAAGCACTTAACCAGACAATGAAACAATGTACAAACATTAAACGCAACGTCATATTGAGAATTTATTTATTTATTTATGTTATGTGGGGTCATTAACATATTTTTTATTCCAATGACGTTTATATCAGATAAAACTGCTTTAAAATTTAAAGCATTGTTTGCTACTACAGCTTTTGTTTAAGCCATATGCAACTCATTATTTTTTTTGGTTAAATCGTCGCATTGTTTAAAACTGCAAGGATATACGTAGTTACGTGCTAAAGTGCTCATGGCATTAATTTACAAAAATTTATAACAGCAGCCAATAATTACCAAATGAAAAACATGGCGCTTGAATATATTTATAATAAATATATCAAATTTTAAATCTTTAATAAATCCATTAATAAAACAGAATGTTTATTTTAATTGACAAAATTCAGCATACATTAAACCAACAAGAACATATTTTTAAATGGTTTCTTAAATAATTTTGTACTGTGATTCATATAGCCGAAGAAGAAATCTCCTATATAATTAAAGAATTATCGAGAATTATTATATGTTACAATAAAAATCTGTTTAAATTCTTTCCGTGGCACTTAATCAAACGGAATTCAACTGAAATATGTAAATTTAGTTTTCAGTAATTTAATTATAAAACAGTAAACATTTTAATACAAATTCGATCGAAACTTAGAACATTCTGGAGTACCCAATATTTAGTATAAACTTTTAAAATTAAATTTCTACTGTGAGCTCTGAAAAGGAAATACATCAATAAAAAAAATACTGTTTTAAACATTTAAACACAAACAAATATAAAATATTTACTTTTTTTGGTTGATTTCCTTCCAGAGATAATTGATTTGTTGCAATTGAGTTCATAAAAATATCTACACAAATTTATTGATCTTCTGTACAAAAAAAATACTATGTATAAAAAAAACTACATAATGTTATTAAATTTACTACATTTGGTACACACTTTTCTACAAAATATAATACAGAAATCTATTAAATATTAAGAAGATTTCTTCTCCATCTGATTTCTTCCATACTGATTTCTTCTCCATCGCAACGTATTAAATGTCATAAATACACAAGTATTGAATAATTATTTTTGAAACAAATGTAAACATTATATTAATTTTACTACATTTTTTTGTGTAGTAAATAAATATACTGACTAATAGATCCTCATATATATTCTATATATATTTGTATAATTGAGCTCAAAAATAACTATGAAAGTGTTAATATTTAATCCATTTACAGTGAAAATGCATTTTAAGTGGCAACATTGCAGCACACAGACATGAATTATCTTTCGAAATTGTGCGTGAACAAAAATATTATAAATGATTTATTACATTGTACGACACTATTTTGCACACATGAAAAAATCGACCAATACGTGAAACTGGGGATCATACTAAGAATTTGTGTGTACCTATTCATACTTTTTATTTGGATTTGAATTGCAAATGCATATCATATTTTCATAATAATTAGTTTTTTTTTATTTTGCGGAACTTTTTTGTAGCTGATATCTCTCTGACTATGGATACAAACATGGTTTTCGAATATCAATTCATTTAATGGTTTAATTTCCATTTGAAATCGTACTATTATATTATATATTATTTTTTACCGTATTTTAAGAATATATATAATTTGTTCATGTGTGCAGCCAAAAGTTGAGTTTTGTCGTACGGTGTTATAATTGAAAATTAGTACCACAAAACATTTTTTTTAAATGAACATCATAATATTGGTTAAAAATGTAATTCATAGTAATCAAATATGTTATTTATATTTTTTACATTTTTTAATAATATAATAATATAATAGTTTGGCGCTACAGTTCTGTATAGAACTTCGGCCGAGCTCTCTCACCATTTTGAGCTGTGCGTGTTATATTTGTACTCAAAGTGGTGGGACCTACAGTTTATTGCCGAATCCGAACGGCGGGTGAGAGCTTTTTCATAGGCAATGGTTTTACTCTCGTAGGTTTGCCATTTACTGACGAGAGGTAGCTCGGTATAGAAAAATGTTTCTATGAAAAGATGTTGTTAGCCCCAGTCCAGGCTTGAACCGGGGACCTTTCAGCTCGCAGTCCAACGCACTAACCACTGAGCTACCACGGCTACATTGTTTTGGTTATATACGCTTATATAGTTTGGTTATATAGTTTTGGTTATATACGAAGTGCCACATCCCTTTGTAAAATCACGCCCATATGATACGAAGCGATTATACACACAGAAAATTTCACCATATACCGGGATTCATTATATTGATGAATTTATTCATTGAATTAAAATCTTTTTTTTTAAGTTTTTCATTTTCAATATTTTTTTACCATTAAATTTCAAACAACAATTTTTTTTCCATTTACACATTTATCTATTTTGAATTCTTAAAGGCTTTATAATATTTAATTAACCATTATTCCAAGACTCCATTTTATCATATTAATGAAAAAGTGAACATCATATTGATGAATTTTGTTCATCAAACCATATTAATTTAAATATCATAAAGCTTATAAGAATTATAAATACGTAAATGTGTAAATGGAGACAATTTGAAATATTGAAAATGAAAAACATTGAAAAACTACCATTTTAGTTCAATGAATGAAATCATCAATATTATGAATACATTTTTTTTTGTGTATATATATAAACATTAATCCTTGTTTTCTTTTTTGTAGCTCTACACTAAGAAAACGAAAGATGGTTGAAAGTATTAGAGCCTTAAACATCATTACAGTTGCAAATTATTCAGGTCAAATATTCACACTTTTTGTGATATTAAATTTGGCGAATTAACTTCAATTATTTTTTGAAAATCTTTAATATTGATGGTTTAACGACGAGATAAACAATTAAAATGTACTACAGAAAAGATCCTTAGGTGAATGCCTACATTTGGTTCTCAGTCAAGAAATCCATATCTAATACCGTTTTCAAGAAATGTTACTATGAAAATTAAGGATTACCAGATATTTGGGGGTCAATACCTCGAAATCCTGACGTGATAGAACATAATTTTATAGTATGATAAACTTTTTCACACATTCAGGATATTAAAAATAAAGCCAAATCCTTGGCACCGATAAACGATCATTCGATTTTAAGCTACGAAAAACTTTAGTATTTTGCAGTTTCATATAAAATAAAAAAAAAATACTTTGCAGTGCTCAGTATTAGAGACATATTTGGCTACTTTTTATGTTTTTTTATGCTGAATATTTTATCCATGGACAATATGATACATTTGCAACTCCTTAATATGAAATATTTGGCTACTTTTTATGTTTTTTTATGCTGAATATTTTATCCATGGACAATATGATACATTTGCAACTCCTTAATATGAAATTAGTCGATTATGTAGATTGATCCTTTGAAAATCATAAATATTGGTTTTAAAAGGATGAGGTGAAAATTAAATATGTACTACAGATATGTGTCTACATTTGGTTCTCAGACAACAAATCCATAACTACTACAGTTTTCTCAATAAACCAACGGTAATATTTCGGTCCCTATAGGACCTTTATGGTCATATATCTCGTAAACCTGACGTGATGGGACATAAGTTCGTTTGTTGAAATTTCGTCAGGTTACTCAAGGATTCGAAAAAAATTGTCAAATCTACGTCACTAAATTTAGCGAGTTATTTACACTTGCGAGTTATTTACACTGTTGCAGCTAATTTATTTGTATTTTCTGCGTATTGGAATTGTTAAAGCGAGTAGTTTTTTCATTGCAGCAACACTCTCATAAACATTATTTTTTCTTAGTGTACTCTAAGAAGGTTTGGAATTTTTACATTTTTAAAGTTTTTGCCATATAGGATCCGCGGTCTTTGTCCAATTACGCTCATATTCTAATCGGTGATTATAATTAAAAATATGATCCTTTGTTTTCATTTTTATAACTCCGGTCTTAATAGATCACGTGTTTTTAAAGCAGTTTTTAAAGTTGTATTGAAGGTGACCTGCCCCTTTATCGAAAAACTCCCAAATTTAGCTAAGAGAGAAACAACCACAATATGAATCACTGCGCCAAATTTCATGATTAAATACACAGATATTTTGAATAAAAATTCAGTTTTACAACTTTTTTGTACATTTGGGTGCGAATTTCAAAAAATACCTTTGTCGGGATATGAACAACGTGTTTAAATTTAATGTCAAATTTCGATTTTTTCAATTTATCGGCTTTTACTTTGAGTTTTTCCGACTTTTATTTTTTCCTAAACCACTCTTGTATTGAGGCAAACAAAATACTTAATGAAGCAGATAAGCCCGTCAATTCGTTCTTTAGTGATGCACACCCAGGACATTTCATTTTTGTATATATTGATAAAATATATATCGATTTTAGAAATTGTTTAGGTTGTTGACCAATTTTAATAACAATACTTGATTATAAAAAAAACAGTTGGGAAGGTTAGATCACATGGGAAATTTTAAAGTAGGTGTAATTATGATAGTTAGGATTATCAAAATTATAGTCGGTCTAAGCCGACCATAAATACCCTACACATATGTGTGGTTACCATTCAAAGTGATATATAGGTCACCAGGGTATATGAATCCTGAAAATAACTACAAACATTCAATCGCTGAAGAATTTCCATTCATTTGATACCCATATTTACAAATGGGTAGGTGTACCGAATTTCGATTTTTTTTTTGTGAACCACAAGTCTTTTCGCCGGAAAACATTATCATCATGTATTTGAGCATGATGTCACTATATATTTGACCCAAAAAGTTTACCTAAGCACGTATACATAAAAATTGATCTTTATGCGTACATTTTATATGAGGTATTTGAACATAAGTGGTCGGATCATAGGTCATAATGGACCGATCTCGCCAATTTTTTTCTTCAATTTTAAAAGTAGTAGGGATTTCAACAGACAGACAGATGGACAGACAGACGGACATACAGACAGACGGACAGACGGACATCGCTAAATCGAGTCAGGAGGTCATGCTGATCACGAATATATATACTTTTCCATACCGGAGATGCTTGTGTTGTTACAAACGGCGTACCAAACTGAATATACCCTTTCACTCTTAGTGTAGGGTATAAAAACTATTAAAGAGTTATGCAAAAACTTATTGTCGCGCTCTATGTTTACCAATGAGTTATACGGAAAGCAACCCGTGCTATTATGATAAGTAGATCCATAAGGGAAAAATTGGGGATGTACACCCAATATAATGCGATGGATGTACACGATGATGATTCGACCTATCATAATGTATGGAGTGGTACTTAATATGGTCAAAGAGAATAGATCTCAGTACGACAAAGAAATCTTTAGAGAAAGTACAAAGACTGGCCTGTGTGTGTATAACAGGAGCCATGAGAACATGTCCCACTGCGGCACTGGAGGTACTCCTGGAACTAGAACCACTTTACCTGTTCTTACAGGGGGTAGTAAAAGGAGCACTGTATCGCATGGGAAACGAAGACAATGAAAGAGGTATGGGAGTCAGGGATGCTAGTCTTCTAGCCAAACATCTCTCAATCCCAACCCTGAAGGACCACAGAATTAAAAAATTCAATTTCGTGAAGAACTTCACGACGAAACTCAGCAACAAAAAGCGATTTTAGAACATATCTGATACATATGACATTAAAAAGCATATGATCACATGGTTTACAGATGGGTCACAAACTGATGAAGGAACTGGAGCAGAAGTATTCGGGCCCCGAACCAAATACTTCGAATCAAGGGGAAAAATGACCAGCACCTTTCAAGCGGAAATATACGCTATTGACAGATGCATTCAGTTCAATCTCGACAGAAATTACCACAATATGAACATAGCAGTCCTATCAGACAGCCAGGCCGCCATAATGGCATTAGAATCATATGAGATAACCTCTGAACTAGTATGGGAATACTTAGGTAAAATAAACAAACTAGAAATGGCAATCAAGGTCACCATACTTTGGGTCCCTGGCCACAAGGGAACAGAAGGTAATGAAGAAGCTGATCAGCTAGCCAGGAAAGGGACCGCGACATAGCTCATAGGCCCAGAACGTTTCTGTGGGATTGGCGACAGTATGATCAAAAAGATACTGCAAGAAGAAAAATCAACAACAAGAGAAGAATTTTGGATGGGGCTACCAAAGCTACGACAATCAAAGAAACTTATTGGGACATATTGCCTCAAAAGATTCATAGAATGTATTATGTTAACAAAGAACAACTTAAGAATCTTGAATGGATTTCTCACAGGTCACTGCAGACTGGGAGAGCATCTCACAAGCATGGGTATACAATCTGACAGTACATGTAGATACTGCCTGGAGGAGGACGAAAACCCAGAGCATATTCTGGGAACTTGTCCAGCCCTTATGCGCACAAAGAAGAAAATTCTTGGATTCACTCAACCAAGCCATACTGATATCAGGAAAATGAAGCCAATCGAAATAATTAGGTTTCTTACTGAGATAGGCTTGGCTGATGTCCTCTAGAAGGATATAGTACAATCAGAATCCCCAGCAAATCAGGATACCACTGAATGAACTAGGGAGGGGCCACAGTTGATAACTCTGTCAACTATGGCTCCAAGCGGGCACAATAGATCTTATTAGGTCGCAGTGCATTAACCCAATACAATAATAATAATAATAAAATGTTTACCAAATGTAATATTTATTTGCAATGATTTCAATGATAGAATTGTTACTTTGTTCGTTTTACGTTGATTTAATTAATATAAAATAAAATGTGTGCAGCCGGAATTTATTCCATTTTGTAAATGTGTTTTTGATTAAATGTCAATAAATAAGGTTTAATGTACTGTATGTGAAATAATGACAATAAATTAGAAATGTAATAGAATAATAACATTTAATATAAAAAACATAAATTAGTTAACTTTACAAATGCTTTTTTGTTTTTTTTTTGTTTTGGTTATTAAACAAAAAATATAATTTGATTTAATTTTTTTCTTTGCAAACTCAATATTTAATTAATTTCTGATTTACACAGATGAAAATATAATGTTTATACCCTACACCTATGAGGTACAGGGTATATTAACTTTGTGCATATATTGTAACGCCCCTTAGGAGGCGTGTCCGGTATGGAAAAGTATATATATATTCTTGATCAGTATCATTACCCGAGTCCGTTTAACCATGTCTGTCTGTCTGTCTGTCTGTCTGTCTGTCTGTCTGTCTGTCTGTCTGTCTGTCTGTCTGTCTGTCCGTCTTGCTGTCTTGCTGTCCGAATACAGAATAACTTGAGAAATATCGGTCAACGGACACGCCCACCTCCCATACAAGTCATTTTTATATAACTCTTTCGGAACTAATAACTCGAAAAGTATTCAAGGTATAGTTATAAAACGTATTATTAGAATTCATCTAAGAATATGTGGTACAAAAATGGGCGTGATACGCCCACTTTTTTTCATTATTTCCCTGGTTTTTATAGTGGAAATTTGATCCGTAAATTATTAAAATCAAATCTATGAAATATTAGCCTTTCAAAATGTTAAATATAGGCGTGGTCCGCCCAATTATATTTTTCAAATTATTTTTTTTAGTTGTTTATACTTTTATATACATTTTTTAATTTATGGGGATATAAGACGTAAATTTCTGATATATGAATAATATTAATGGGGAGGTTCAGCATAATTAAAAACATTAAAATTAAGGTATGCAATTAAATATCCCACATTAATATCCCCACCAAAGGTGTAGGGTATTCCATAGTCGGGCCCGACCGACTATAAAAATCCGCCCCATGTGACCGAACTTACCCATATGACCTAACTTTCCCAACTCGTTTATGATAGATTTGTAACAACTATAAATTTAAATGTATGCTAAATTATCAACCAAACTTAAACCTTCGTGGAAGAATTGTCTTTGGAAAAATAGTATCAAAGAAGAATAAATTCGTGAAAGCATTATCAAGGAGAAAAATTATATCGAAGAAGACTTGTCCAAGGAAGAATTGCAGGGAATGATTTATCCGTATAGAAATTATAATGACGATAAACAATATAACATAACAAACTATTATAATATGATTGATACAATGATATTAATGATGAACCAATAATAATTCTGTGTTACTCGTTTTAAGAAATATAATTATTGAGATCACATATAATGACTGTAAACAAGATTATTTAAAAGTTTTTATTGCAGAAATCATTGCATGTATAATCCAGTCATATTTTGATGTACGACATTGTTGTTGAAAACACATCATGTTTGCTACAGTCATGTTTTTTCGATATGCCTTTGTTGCACATGTTATTATATGTTTGCAAAAATCATGTTTTTCAATAATTTTTTGTTGCATTGATTACTCTAAACATACTATCATATAAAACATTGTGCGTTAAATTAAATTACAATCTCCGGAACATATGGTCTTCTATCTAAAGGGGTTTTTAACAGGGACGCTACAAAAGGAGAGCGACAGGGATAGACGCCATATTTTTTTTGCCGCTCTTTTGACAATTCTCTTCAGTAAGGTTTGCTATTTCATGACGGAAAGATATACGAATTCGAAATTCGGTAGTAAATTTTAATAATTTCGACTCATTGGTGGCTCGTATATCTTTCCATCATGAAATGACAAACCTTACTCAAGAGAAATGTCAAAACAGCGGTAAGAAATATGGCGTTGTTTGCTTACCCTGTCGCTCTACTTTTGTAGCGTCCCTGTTGAAAAACCCTTGAAAAAAAAAACTTTTGTAGCGTTCTTATTGAAAAACACTTTATATATCTATTAGACATAACTGAATTGCAAATCCATTCTCTACCTCAATAACGTCTTATTATTTTGCGCCAAATTTACTTATGTGCTGCCATTGATGTATGTACATCAAAAATTAATCTGAAGTGACAGTCCCTGGGGTATCAGCATTTACAAGGACTCAATCAATTCATTTGTAACCAATTAAATCTTTTGTTTTACGAAAAGCGTAATCTTTCACGAGTTTAAGGAAATAGATTAGTAAAATTATTTTGTCTCATGTTGCTAAATATAGAACATAACTAGAGGTAAGAAATACGAAAAACTATTTTACAACATTTAAGACAATGTATGTTCTTTTTTTAACTAATTTCTACAACAGCTGCCTTCAATATAAAGTTAAGAGTTTTCACAAAACCTAGAAAGAAACTACAAAAATAGAAAAAAATAAAAAATCATTTCAAACGAAACAAATTTGTCAAAATGGCATGGGGTTAGAACATAGAAAAATACATCAATGAAACATTTTCAGTTAATCCTTCATCAACCGGTGTGTTTGACAACACATAAGTGAAGTACTATTTTGGGAATAAGAAAATTGCAAAAAGTATTTTTCTTCTTGTTTGCACTTATCGTAATAACATTTCAACATTTCAAAGACAAAGGTTGTATTAACTAAAACGTTTAGAATGTTGAATGTTTAAACTTTTTAAATATATACACTTTGCAGAAAATAAATATATTTACAGTGACTCTAAACATTATTTTTTAGTTTTTGATAGATTAATCAATATACATTTTCAGATCACGTTATCATTACAAAAAATTGTATGAAATAATTGTCACAACGAATAAATGATCAGGCTAGGTTTGTTGAAAGCATTAATTTGTTAAGGCAATCTTAATTACATCGCAGAATCATTTAATTAGAAACTGATGTTGTAGCTATAATTATATATTTCATTATTTTGAATAGGTCAAAAATAGAAATTTCACTAGGGTCATGTACGCTCATACGATTATTAACATGTTTCAAATTTGTGTATGAAAATTTCAATATAAAATTTTCAAACATGTTATTTTGATCTTCTTACATGATCTTCTATAATAAGTTTAAGTTTTACTGATCAATTTTAAAGTCAATCTAAAACGAGTTGGGAAAGTTAGGTCACATGGGGCGGATTTTTATAGTCGGTCCGGCCCGACTATGGAATACCCTACACCTTTGGTGGGGATATTAATGTGGGATATTTAATTGCATACTTTAATTTTAAAGTTTTTAATTATGCTGAACCTCCCACCCTCAGAATATTATTCACATATCAGAAATTTACGTCTTATATCCCCATAAATTAAAAGATGTATATAAAAGTATAAAAAAACTAAAAAAAAAAATAGAAAAATGTAATTGGGCGGACCACGCCTATACTAAAAATTTTGAAAGGCTAATATTTCATAGATTTGATTTTAATAATTTACGGATCAAATTTCCATTATGAAAACCCGTGAAATAATGAAAAAAAAGTGGGCGTATTGGACCACATATTTTTAGGTGAATTCTAATAATACGTTTTAAATTTTATAACTATACCTTGAATACTTTTCGAGTTATTAGTTCCGAAAGAGTTATATAAAAGTGACTTGTATGGGAGGTGGGCGTGTCCTTTGACCGATTTGGCTCATTTTCAAACTCAGTTTCTTCTTTTGGCTGAAATATATTGAGACGAAATTTCATCGCATTCTGATCAGTATTTCTCAAGTTATTCTGTATTCGGTCAGCAAGACAGCAAGACGGACAGAGAGACAGACGGACATGGCTAAACGGACTCGGGTAGTGATGCTGATCAAGAATATATATACTTTTCCATACCGGACACGCCTCCTAAGGAGCGTTACAATATATGCACAAAGTTAATATACCCTGTACCTCATAGGTGTAGGGTATAAAAATGGATTTCAAAAAATTTAAGTTACGTCAAAAGTAATTATGATACACAGAATTTCGTTAAAAATAATAACTATAAAAAGGAATTTCATAACTTAAATCGTTTCAAGTTATTAATGCATCTGATAATTAATTTGCAAAATGCAGTACCCAAAGTACCTATAGGATATATTCATAAATGCATTAGTGCAATTAATATCATTGGTTTGAGAGTTAATCTCATCACACTCAGTGAGCATAATATGGAAATAATCTGTATTGCTTAATCACCGTGCTTTTCATAAGCGAAACATCGTAGTAATATTAGTGCTAACGGCAGTGCTAATGATGTTGATGATGATGACAATAATATTACTATAGCCTGGCTTATGACATTAGCTGCGTTCCCGTGGTACTTGAACCAGATCTGTTTCAAGGGAACGCCATCGGTTTTATTTTAATAAATTTGGCAGCACTGTTTTCTTTTGCCCTTTCTTTTTGAACGCGAATTCTTCTTCTTTTTAAGTGATATTCACAATAGCATAACATCACCACAAACAAATTTACTTTTGATACGTACAGTACCAGATCAGTAATTGATCCTAAAACAAACCTGGTTCTAACTGTTTGTTTTGCTTTTGTATATGAAAATGATCTACGGATCAGGATCAAAAACCACTGGAACGCAGCTATTAATAACGATTCATTTTTTTCATTTTATGTAAAGGGTTTTCAACAGGGACATTACAAAAGTAGAGCGACAGGGACAGCAAAAAACGCCATATTTCTTGTGACTCTTTTGACATTTCTCTTCATGATGGAAAGATATACGAATTCGAATTTCGGTATTAAATTTTAATAATTTCGATTTGTTGTTGGCGTCGTTTGCTGTCCCTGTCGCTCTACTTTTGTAGCGTCCCTGTTAAAAAACCCTTGAAAAAAACTTTTGTAGCGCTCTTATTGAAAAACCCATTACTAAGTAATGTATACATTACATTCATATTATATCGTGCAATATGTAATATTTGTTTTTGTTAAAAAAAATAATATGATCATGGTGACAAATTTCACATACTATCATATGGACAGAAATGCAAAAAACTAAACCATATTGTTTTTCTTTTATTTCAAATTGTTGATACCTTTAAATTACATACTAATTTTTATGCAATTTCTTGAACCCATTTTATAGTCATTGATTACCAAATTATTCACTGCAAATATCATACAATTCGATCAGTCGGTTCTAGAGTAATTAGATTTTGAATTACGAATTTCTTTAAATGGCTATAACTTCTAAACGGAGCGTCCAGAGGGTCGAAAGTAGGCGCATTTTATAGTTTTTGATGGCTAAATTATTCACCGCAAATTTCATATAATTCGATAAGTCGGTTTTAGAGTACTCAGATTTTGAATTGCGAATTTCTTTAAATGGCTATAACTCCTAAACGGAGCGTCCTAGAGGGTCGAATGTAGGCGCATTTCATTGGTATTGAAATCAAAATTTTTAAAATACGAATGGTAACGTAGAGTCCTAGATGATCGAAAGTAGGCGCACATTATAGTCATTGATGGCCAAATTATTCACCGCAAATTTCATATAATTCGATCAGTCGGTTCTGGAGTAATCAGATTTGAATTAAGAACTACTTTAAATGGCTATAACTCCTAAACGGAGCGTCCTAGCGGGTCGAAAGTAGGCGCATTTTATAGTCATTGATGCCCAAATTATTCACCACAAATTTCATAAATCGATCGTCGGTTCTGGAGTAATCAGATTGTGAATTACGAATTTCTTTAAATGGCTATAACTCCTAAATGGAGCGTCCTAGAGGGTCGAAAGTAGGCGCATTTTATAGTCATTGATTACGGTTCTGGAGTAATCAGATTTTGAATTACGAATTTTTTTAAATGGCTATAACTCCTAAACGGAGCGTCCTAGAGGGTCGAAAGTAGGCGCATTTTATTGAATTATTTTATTTTTATTGAAATTCATATTTTTAAAATAAGAATTTCTTTAAATGGCTATAACTCCTAAACGGAGTGTCCTAGAGGGTCGAAGGTAGGCGCATTTTATTGGTATTGAAATCCAAATTTTTAAAATACGAATTTCTTTAAATGGCTATAACTCCTAAAATTAGAGTCCTAGATGATCGAAAGTAGGCGCATATTATGGCCAAATTATTCACCGCAAATTTCATATAATTCGATCAGTCGGTTCTAGAGTAATTAGATTTTGAATTACGAATTTTTTTAAATGGCTATAACTCCTAAACGGAGTGTCCTAGAGGGTCGAAAGTAGGCGCATTTTATTGAATTATTTTATTTTTATTGAAATTCAAATTTTTAAAATAAGAATTTCTTTAAATGGCTTTAACTCCTAAACGGAGTGTCCTAGAGGGTCGAAGGTAGGCGCATTTTATTGGTATTGAAATCCAAATTTTTAAAATACGAATTTCTTAAAATGGCTATAACTCCTAAAATTAGAGTCCTAGATGATCGAAAGTAGGCGCATATTATAGTCATTGATGACCAAATTATTCAATGCGCATTTGATAGTCATTGATGGCCAAATTATTCACCGCAAATTTTATATAATTCGATCAGTCGGTTCTGGAGTAATCAGATTTTGAATTACGAATTTCTTTAAATGGCTATAACTCCTAAAACGAGCGTCCTAGAGGGTCGAAAGTAGGCGCATTTTATTGGTATTGAAACCCAAATATTTAAAATACGAATTTCTTTAAATGGCTATAACTTCTAAACGGAGCGTCCTAGAGGGTCAAAAGTAGGCGCATTTTATGGTATTGAAACCCAAATATTTAAAATACGAATTTCTTTAAATGGCTATTACTCCTAAACGGAGCGTCCTAGAGGGTCGAAAGTAGGCGCATTTTATAGTCATTGATGGCCAAATTATTCACTGCAAATTTTATATAATTCCATCAGTCGGTTCTAGAGTAATCAGATTTTGAATTACGAATTTCTTTAAATGGCTATAACTCCTAAACGGAGCGTCCTAGAGGGTCGAAAGTAGGCGCATTTCATTGGTATTGAAATCAAAATTTTTAAAATACGAATGGCTATAACTCCTAAAAGTAGAGTCCTAGATGATCGAAAGTAGGCGCACATTATAGTCATTGATGGCCAAATTATTCACCGCAAATTTCATATAATTCGATCAGTCGGTTCTGGAGTAATCATATTTGAATTAAGAACTACTTTAAATGGCTATAACTCCTAAACGGAGCGTCCTAGCGGGTCGAAAGTAGGCGCATTTTATAGTCATTGATGCCCAAATTATTCACCACAAATTTCATAAATCGATCGTCGGTTCTGGAGTAATCAGATTGTGAATTACGAATTTCTTTAAATGGCTATAACTCCTAAATGGAGCGTCCTAGAGCGCATTTTATTGGTATTGAAATCCAAATTTTTAAAATACGAATTTCTTTAAATGGCTATAACTCCTAAATGGAGCATCCTAGAGGGTCGAATGTAGGCGCATTTCATTGGTATTGAAATCAAAATTTTTAAAATACGAATGGTAACGTAGAGTCCTAGATGATCGAAAGTAGGCGCATATTATAGTCATTGATGGCCAAATTATTCACCGCAAATTTCATATAATTCGATCAGTCGGTTCTAGAGTAATCAGATTTTGAATTACGAATTTCTTTAAATGGCTATAACTCCTAAACGGAGCGTCCTAGAGGATCCAAAGTAGGCGCGATCAGTCGGTTCTAGAGTAATCAGATTTTGAATTACGAATTTCTTTAAATGGCTATAACTCCTAAACGGAGCGTCCTAGCGGGTCGAAAGTAGGCGCATATTATAGTCATTTATGGCCAAATTATTCACCGCAAATTTCATATAATTCGATCAGTCGGTTCTAGAGTAATCAGATTTTGAATTACGAATTTCTTTAAATGGCTATAATTCCTAAACGGAGCGTCCTAGAGGGTCGAAAATAGGCGCATTTTATTAGTATTGAAATCCAAATTTTTAAAATACCAATTTATTTAAATGGCTATAGCTCCTAAACGTAGAGTCCTAGATGATCGAAAGTAGGCGCATATTAAAGTCATTGATGGCCAAATTATTCACCGCAAATTTCATATAATTCGATCAGTCGGTTCTATAGTAATTAGATTTTGAATTACGAATTTCTTTAAATGGCTATAACTCCTAAACGGAGCGTCCTAGCGGGTAGAAAGTAGGAGCATATTATAGTCATTTATGGCCAAATTATTCACCGCAAATTTTATATAATTCGATTAGACGGTTCTAGAGTAATCAGATTTTAAATTACGAATTTCTTTAAATGGCTATAACTCCTAAACTGAGCGTCCTAGAGGGTCCAAAGTAGGCGCGATCAGTCGGTTCTAGAGTAATCAGATTTTGAATTACGAATTTCTCTAAATGGCTATAACTCCTAAACGGAGCGTCCTAGCGGGTCGAAAGTAGGCGCATATTATAGTCATTTATGGCCAAATTATTCACCGCAAATTTCATATAATTCGATCAGTCGGTTCTAGAGTAATCAGATTTTGAATTACGAATTTCTTTAAATGGCTATAACTCCTAAACGGAGCGTCCTAGAGGGTCGAAAATAGGCGCATTTTATTAGTATTGAAATCCAAATTTTTAAAATACCAAATTATTTAAATGGCTATAGCTCCTTAACGTAGAGTCCTAGATGATCGAAAGTAGGCGCATATTAAAGTCATTGATGGCCAAATTATTCACCGCAAATTTCATATAATTCGATCAGTCGGTTCTAGAGTAATTAGATTTTGAATTACGAATTTCTTTAAATGGCTATAACGCCTAAACGGAGCGTCCTAGAGGGTCGAAAGTAGGCGCATTTTATAGTCATTGATGGCCAAATTATTCACCGCAAATTTTTTATAATTCCATCAGTCGGTTCTAGAGTAATCAGATTTTGAATTACGAATTTCTTTAAATGACTATAACTCCTAAACGGAGCGTGCTAGAGGGTCGAAAATAGGCGCATTTTATTAGTATTGAAATCCAAATTTTTAAAATACCAATTTATTTAAATGGCTATAGCTCCTAAACGTAGAGTCCTAGATGATCGAAAGTAGGCGCATATTATAGTCATTGATAGCCAAATTATTCACCGCAAATTTCATATAATTCGATCAGTCGGTTCTAGAGTAATCAGATTTTGAATTACGAATTTCTTTAAATGGCTATAACTGGCTATTTTATTGGTATTGAAATCAAAATTTTTAAAATACGAATGGCTATAATCCTAAACGGAGCGTCCTAGCGGGTCGAAAGTAGGCGCGTATTATAGTCATTTATGGCCAAATTATTCACCGCAAATTTCATATAATTCGATCAGTCGGTTCTGGAGTAATCAGATTTGATTTCAGAATTACTTTAAATGGCTATAACTCCTAAACGGAGCGTCCTAGAGGGTCGAAAGTAGGCGCATTTTATAGTCATTGATGGCCGAATTATTTACCGCAAATTTCATATAATTCGATCAGTCGGTTCTAGAGTAATCAGATTTTGAATTACGAATTTCTTTAAATGGCTATAACTCCTAAACGGAGCGTCCTAGAGGGTCGAAAGTAGGTGCATTTTATAGTCATTGATGGCCAAATTATTCTCCGCAAATTTCATATAATTCGATCAGTCGATTCTGGAGTTATCTGATTTGAATTAAGAATTACTTTAAATGGCTATAACTTCTAAACGAAGCGTCCTAGAGGGTCGAAAGTAGGGGAATTTTATAATCATTTATGGCCAAATTATTCACCGCAAATTTTATATAATTCGATCAGACGGTTCTAGAGTAATCAGATTTTGAATTACGAATTCTTTAAATGGCTATAACTTCTAAACGGAGCGTCCTAGAGGGTCGAAAGTAGGCGCATTTGATAGTCATTGATGGCCAAATTATTCACCGCAAATTTCATATAATTCGATCAGTCGGTTCTGGAGTTATCTGATTTGAATTAAGAATTACTTTAAATGGCTATAACTTCTAAACGAAGCGTCCTAGAGGGTCGAAAGTAGGTGCATTTTATAGTCATTGATGGCCGAATTATTCACCGCAAATTTCATATAATTCGATCAGTCGGTTCTAGAGTAATCAGATTTTAAAATACGAATTTCTTTAAATGGCTATAACTCCTAAACGGAGCGTCCTAGAGGGTCGAAAGTAGGCACATTTTATTTGTATTGAAATTCAAAACTTTTAAAATACGAATGGCTATAACTCCTAAACGTAGAGTCATAGATGATCGAAAGTAGGCGCATATTATAGTCATTGATGGCCAAATTATTCACCGCAAATTTCATATAATTCGATCAGTCGGTTCTAGAGTAATCAGATTTTGAATTACGAATTTATTTAAATGGCTATAACTCCTAAACGGAACGTCCTAGAGGGTCGAAAGTAGGCGCATTTTATAGTCATTGATGGCCAAATTATTCACCGCAAATTTCATATAATTCGATCAGTCGGTTCTAGAGTAATCAGATTTTGAATTACGAGTTTCTTTAAATGGCTATAGCTCCTAAACGGAGCGTCCTAGAGGGTCGAAAGTAGGCGCATTTTATTGGTATTGAAACCCAAATTTTTAAAATACGGATTTCTTTAAATGGCTATAACTCCTAAACGGAGCGTCCTAGAGGGTCGAAAGTAGGCGCATTTTATTGAAATATTTTACTTTTATTGAAATTCAAATTTATAATACGAATTTCTTTAAATGGCTATAACTCCTAAACGAAGCGTCCTACAGGGTCGAAAGTAGGCGCATTTTATTGGTATTGAAACCCAAATTTTTAAAATACGAATTTCTTTAAATGGCTATAACTTCTAAACGGAGCGTCCTAGAGGGTCAAAAGTAGGCGCATTTTATGGTATTGAAACCCAAATATTTAAAATACGAATTTCTTTAAATGGCTATAACTCCTAAACGGAGCGTCCTAAAATGTCGAAAGTAGGCACATTTTATTTGTATTGAAATCCAAAATTTTAAAATACGCATTTTATAGTCATTGATGGCCAAATTATTCACCGCAAATTTCATATAATTCGAACAGTCGGTTCTAGAGTAATCAGATTTTGAATTACGAATTTCTTTAAATGGCTATAACTCCTAAACGGAGCGTCCTACAGGGTCGAAAGTAGGCGCATTTTATTGGTATTGAAACCCAAATTTTTAAAATACGAATTTCTTTAAATGGCTATAACTCCTAAACGGAGCGTCCTAAAATGTCGAAAGTAGGCACATTTTATTTGTATTGAAATCCAAAATTTTAAAATACGCATTTTATAGTCATTGATGGCCAAATTATTCACCGCAAATTTCATATAATTCGAACAGTCGGTTCTAGAGTAATCAGATTTTGAATTACGAATTTCTTTAAATGGCTATAACTCCTAAACGGAGCGTCCTAGAGGGTCGAAAGTAGGCGCATTTTATAGTCATTGATGGCCAAATTATTCACCGCAAATTTCATATAATTCGATCAGTCGGTTCTAGAGTAATCAGATTTTGAATTACATATTTCTTTAAATGGCTATAACTCCTAAACGGAGCGTCCTAGAGGGTCGAAAGTAGGCGCATTTTATTGGTATTGAAACCGAAATATTTAAAATACGAATTTCTTTAAATGGCTATAACTCCTATAACTCCTGGCTATAACGTCCTAGAGGGTCGAAATTAGGCGCAAATTTCATATAATTCGATCAGTCGGTTCTAGAGTAATCAGATTTTGAATTACGTATTTCTTTAAATGGCTATAACTCCTAAACGGAGCGGCCTAGAGGGTCGAAAGTAGGCGCATATTATAGTCAATGATGGCCAAATTATTCACCGCAAATTTCATATAATTCGATCAGTCGGTTCTGGTGTAATCAGATTTTGAATTACGAATTTCTTTAAATGGCTATAACTCCTAAACGGAGCGTCCTAGAGGGTCGAAAGTAGGAGCATATTATAGTCATTGATGGCCAAATTATTCACCGCAAATTTCATATAATTCGATCAGTCGGTTCTAGAGTAATCAGATTTTGAATTACGAATTTCTTTAAATGGCTATAACTCCTAAACGGAGCGTCCTAGAGGGTCGAAAGTAGGCGCATTTTATTGGTATTGAAACCCAAATTTTTAAAATACGAATTTCTTTAAATGGCTATAACTCCTAAACGGAGCGTCCTAGAGGGTCGAAAGTAGGCACATTTTATTTGTATTGAAATCCAAAATTTTAAAATATGAATGGCTATAACTCCTAAACTCCTATAACTCCTAAATAGATGATCGAAAGTAGGCGAACATTATAGTCATTGATGGCCAAATTATTCACCGCAAATTTCATATGATTCGATCAGTCGGTTCTGGAGTAATCAGATTTGAATTAAGAATTACTTTAAATGGCTATAACTCCTAAACGGAGCGTCCTAGAGGGTCGAAAGTAGGCGCATTTTATAGTCATTGATGGCCGAATTATTTACCGCAAATTTCATATAATTCGATCAGTCGGTTCTAGAGTAATCAGATTTTGAATTACGAATTTCTTTAAATGGCTATAACTCCTAAACGGAGCGTCCTAGAGGGTCGAAAGTAGGCGCATTTTATTGGTATTGAAACCCAAATTTTTAAAATACGGATTTCTTTAAATGGCTATAACTCCTAAACGGAGCGTCCTAGAGGGTCGAAAGTAGGCGCATTTTATTGGTATTGAAACCCAAATTTTTAAAATACGAATTTCTTTAAATGGCTATAACTCCTAAACGGAGCGTCCTAGAGGGTCGAAACTCCTAAAAGGAGCGTCCTAGAGGGTCGAAAGTAGGCGCATTTTATTGGTATTGAAACCCAAATATTTAAAATACGAATTTCTTTACATGGCTATAACTTCTAAACGGAGCGTCCTAGAGGGTCGAAAGTAGGCGCATTTTATAGTCATTGATGGCCAAATTATTCACCGCAAATTTCATATAATTCGATCAGTCGGTTCTAGAGTAATCAGATTTTGAATTACGAATTTCTTTAAATGGCTATAACTCTTACACGGAGCGTCCTAGAGGGTCCAAGGTAGGCGCGATCAGTCGGTTCTAGAGTAATCAGATTTTGAATTACGAATTTCATTAAATGGCTATAACTCCTAAACGGAGCGTCCTAGCGGGTCGAAAGTAGGCGCATATTATAGTCATTTATGGCCAAATTATTCTCCGCAAATTTCATATAATTCGATCAGTCGGTTCTAGAGTAATCAGATTTTGAATTACGAATTGCTTTAAATGGCTATAACTCCTAAACGGAGCGTCCCAGAGGGTCCAAAGTAGGCGCATTTGATAGTCATTGATGGCCAAATTATTCACCGCAAATTTTATATAATTCGTTCAGTCGGTTCTGGAGTAATCAGATTTGAATTAAGAATTACTTTAAATGGCTATAACTCCTAAACGGAGCGTCCTAGCGGGTCGAAAGTAGGCGCATATTATAGTCATTGATGGTCAAATTATTCAACGCAAATTTCATATAATTCGTTCAGTCGGTTCTGGAGTAATCAGATTTGAATTAAGAATTACTTTAAATGGCTATAACTCCTAAACGGAGCGTCCTAGCGGGTCGAAAGTAGGCGCGTATTATAGTCATTTATGGCCAAATTATTCACCGCAAATTTTATATAATTCGAACAGTCGGTTCTAGAGTAATCAGATTTTGAATTACGAATTTCTTTAAATGACTATAACTCTTACACGGAGCGTCCTAGAGGGTCGAAAGTAGGCGCATTTTATTGGTATTGAAATCAAAATTTTTAAAATACGAATGGCTATAATCCTAAACGGAGCGTCCTAGCGGGTCGAAAGTAGGCGCGTATTATAGTCATTTATGGCCAAATTATTCACCGCAAATTTCATATAATTCGATCAGTCGGTTCTGGAGTAATCAGATTTGATTTCAGAATTACTTTAAATGGCTATAACTCCTAAACGGAGCGTCTTAGAGGGTCGAAAGTAGGCGCATTTTATAGTCATTGATGGCCGAATTATTTACCGCAAATTTCATATAATTCGATCAGTCGGTTCTAGAGTAATCAGATTTTGAATTACGAATTTCTTTAAATGGCTATAACTCCTAAACGGAGCGTCCTAGAGGGTCGAAAATAGGCGCATTTTATTGGTATTGAAACCCAAATTTTTAAAATATGAATTTTTCAAATGGCTATAACTCCTAAACGGAGCGTCCAAGAGGGTCGAAAGTAGGCGCATTTTATTGGTCTTGAAACCCAAATTTTTAAAATACGAATTTCTTTAAATGGCTATAACTCCTAAACGGAGCGTCCTAGAGGGTCGAAAGAAGGCACATTTTATTTGTATTGAAATCCAAAATTTTAAAATATGAATGGCTATAACTCCTAAACTCCTATAACTCCTAAATAGATGATCGAAAGTAGGCGAACATTATAGTCATGGATGGCCAAATTATTCACCGCAAATTTCATATGATTCGATCAGTCGGTTCCGGAGTAATCAGATTTTGAATTACGAATTTCTTTAAATGGCTATAACTCTTAAACGGAGCGTCCTAGAGGGTCGAAAGTAGGCGCATTTTATTGGTATTGAAACACAAATTTTTAAAATACGGATTTCTTTAATTGGCTATAACTCTTAAAGGGAGCGTCCTAGAGGGTCGAAAGTAGGCGCATTGTATTGGTATTGAAACCCAAATTTTTAAACTACGATTTTCTTTAAATGGCTATAACTCCTAAACGGAGAGTCCTAGAGGGTCGAAAGTAGGCGCATTTTATAGTCATTGATGGCCAAATTATTCACCGCAAATTTCATATAATTCGATCAGTCGGTTCTAGAGTAATCAGATTTTGAATTACGAATTTCTTTAAATGGCTATAACTCTTAAACGGAGCGTCCTAGAGGGTCGAAAGTAGGCGCATTTTATTGGTATTGAAACACAAATTTTTAAAATACGGATTTCTTTAATTGGCTATAACTCTTAAAGGGAGCGTCCTAGAGGGTCGAAAGTAGGCGCATTGTATTGGTATTGAAACCCAAATTTTTAAAATACGATTTTCTTTAAATGGCTATAACTCCTAAACGGAGAGTCCTAGAGGGTCGAAAGTAGGCGCATTTTATAGTCATTGATGGCCAAATTATTCACCGCAAATTTCATATAATTCGATCAGTCGGTTCTAGAGTAATCAGATTTTGAATTACGAATTTCTTTAAATGGCTATAACTCCTAAACGGAGCGTCCTAGAGGGTCGAAAATAGGCGCATTTTATTGGTATTGAAACCCAAATTTTTAAAATACGAATTTTTTAAATGGCTATAACTCCTAAACGGAGCGTCCAAGAGGGTCGAAAGTAGGCGCATTTTATTGGTATTGAAACCCAAATTTTTAAAATACGGAATTCTTTAAATGGCTATAACTCCTAAACGGAGCGTCCTAGAGGGCCGAAAGTAGGCACATTTTATTTGTATTGAAATCCAAAATTTTAAAATATGAATGGCTATAACTCCTAAACTCCTATAACTCCTAAATAGATGATCGAAAGTAGGCGAACATTATAGTCATTGATGGCCAAATTATTCACCGCAAATTTCATATGATTCGATCATTCGGTTCTGGAGTAATCAGATTTTGAATTACGAATTTCTTTAAATGGCTATAACTCCTAAACGGAGCGTCCTAGAGGGTCGAAAGTAGGCGCATTTTATTGAAATATTTTACTTTTATTGAAATTCAAATTTTTAAAATACGAATTTCTTTAAATGGCTATAACTCCTAAACGGAGCGTCCTAGAGGGTCGAAAGAAGGCACATTTTATTTGTATTGAAATCCAAAATTTTAAAATATGAATGGCTATAACTCCTAAACTCCTATAACTCCTAAATAGATGATCGAAAGTAGGCGAACATTATAGTCATGGATGGCCAAATTATTCACCGCAAATTTCATATGATTCGATCAGTCGGTTCCGGAGTAATCAGATTTTGAATTACGAATTTCTTTAAATGGCTATAACTCTTAAACGGAGCGTCCTAGAGGGTCGAAAGTAGGCGCATTTTATTGGTATTGAAACACAAATTTTTAAAATACGGATTTCTTTAATTGGCTATAACTCTTAAACGGAGCGTCCTAGAGGGTCGAAAGTAGGCGCATTGTATTGGTATTGAAACCCAAATTTTTAAAATACGATTTTCTTTAAATGGCTATAACTCCTAAACGGAGAGTCCTAGAGGGTCGAAAGTAGGCGCATTTTATAGTCATTGATGGCCAAATTATTCACCGCAAATTTCATATAATTCGATCAGTCGGTTCTAGAGTAATCAGATTTTGAATTACGAATTTCTTTAAATGGCTATAACTCCTAAACGGAGCGTCCTAGAGGGTCGAAAATAGGCGCATTTTATTGGTATTGAAACCCAAATTTTTAAAATACGAATTTTTTAAATGGCTATAACTCCTAAACGGAGCGTCCAAGAGGGTCGAAAGTAGGCGCATTTTATTGGTATTGAAACCCAAATTTTTAAAATACGGAATTCTTTAAATGGCTATAACTCCTAAACGGAGCGTCCTAGAGGGTCGAAAGTAGGCACATTTTATTTGTATTGAAATCCAAAATTTTAAAATATGAATGGCTATAACTCCTAAACTCCTATAACTCCTAAATAGATGATCGAAAGTAGGCGAACATTATAGTCATTGATGGCCAAATTATTCACCGCAAATTTCATATGATTCGATCATTCGGTTCTGGAGTAATCAGATTTTGAATTACGAATTTCTTTAAATGGCTATAACTCCTAAACGGAGCGTCCTAGAGGGTCGAAAGTAGGCGCATTTTATTGAAATATTTTACTTTTATTGAAATTCAAATTTTTAAAATACGAATTTCTTTAAATGGCTATAACTCCTAAACGGAGCGTCCTAGAGGGTCGAAAGTAGGCGCATTTTATTGGTATTAAAATCCAAATTTTTAAAATACGAATGGCATAACTCCTAAAAGTAGAGTCCTAGATGATCGAAAGTAGGCGCATATTATAGTCATTGATGGCCAAATTATTCACCGCAAATTTCATATAATTCGATCAGTCGGTTCTGGAGTAATCAGATTTTGAATTACGAATTTCTTTAAATGGCTATAACTCCTAAAAGGAGCGTCCTAGAGGGTCGAAAGTAGGCGCATTTTATTGGTATTGATGGCCAAGTTATTCACCGCAAATTTCATATAATTCGATCAGTCGGTTCTAGAGTAATCAGATTTTGAATTACGAGTTTCTTTAAATGGCTATAACTCCTAAACGGAACGTCCTAGAGGGTCGAAAGTAGGCGCAATTTATAGTCATTGATGGCCAAATTATTCACCGCAAATTTCATATAATTCGATCAGTCGGTTCTAGAGTAATCAGATTTTGAATTACGAATTTCTTTAAATGGCTATAACTTCTAAACGGAGCGTCCTAGAGGGTCGAAAGTAGGCGCATTTTTTTGGTATTGAAACCCAAATATTTAAAATACGAATTTCTTTAAATGGCTTTTACTCCTAAACAAAGCGTCCTAGAGGGTCGAAAGTAGGCGCATTTTATAGTCATTGATGGCCAAATTATTCACCGCAAATTCATATAATTCGATCGGTCGGTTCTAGAGTAATCAGACTTTGAATTACGAGTTTCTTTAAATGGCTATAACTCCTAAACGGAGCGTCCTAGAGGATCGAAAATAGGCGCATATTATAGTCATTGATGGCCAAGTTATTCACCGCAAATTTCATATAATTCGATCAGTCGGTTCTAGAGTAATCAGATTTTGAATTACGTATTTATTTAAATGGCTATAACTCCTAAACGGAGCGTCGTAGAGGGTCGAAAGTAGGCACATTTTATTTGTATTGAAATCCAAAATTTTAAAATACGAATGGCTATAACTCCTAAACTCCTATAACTCCTAAATAGATGATCGAAAGTAGGCGAATATTATAGTCATTGATGGCCAAATTATTCACCGCAAATTTCATATAATTCGATCAGTCGGTTCTAGAGTAATCAGATTTTGAATTACGAGTTTCTTTAAATGGCTATAACTCCTAAACGGAACGTCCTAGAGGGTCGAAAGTAGGCGCATTTTATAGTCATTGATGGCCAAATTATTCACCGCAAATTTCATATAATTCGATCAGTCGGTTCTGGAGTAATCAGATTTTGAATTACGAATTTCTTTAAATGGCTATAACTCCTAAACGGAGCGTCCTAGAGGGTCGAAAGTAGGCGCATTTTATTGGTATTGAAACCCAAATTTTTAAAATACGGATTTCCTTAAATGGCTATAACTCCTAAACGGAGCGTCCTAGAGGGTCGAAAGTAGGCGCATTTTATTGGTATTGAAATCCAAATTTTTAAAATACGAATGGCTATAACTCCTAAAAGTAGAGTCCTAGATGATCGAAAGTAGGCGCAAATTATAGTCATTGATGGCCAAATTATTCACCGCAAATTTCATATAATTCGATCAGTCGGTTCTGGAGTAATCAGATTTTGAATTACGAATTTCTTTAAATGGCTATAACTCCTAAACGGAGCGTGCTAGATGGTCGAAAATAGGCGCATATTATAGTCATTGATGGCCAAATTATTCAAAGCAAATTTCATATAATTCGATCAGTCGGTTCTGGAGTAATCAGATTTTGAATTACGAATTTTTTTAAATGGCTATAACTCCTAAACGGAGCGTCCTAGAGGGTCGAAAGTAGGCGCATTTTATTGGTATTGAAACCCATATTTTTAAAATACGGATTTCTTTAAATGGTTATAACTCCTAAACGGAGCGTCCTAGAGGGTCGAAAGTAGGCGCATTTTATTGGTATTGAAATCCAAATTTTTAAAATACGATATATAACTCCTAAACGGAGCGTCCTAGATGGTCGAAAGTAGGCGCATTTTATTGGTATTGAAACCCAAATTTTTAAAATACGGATTTCTTTAAATGGCTATAACTCCTAAACGGAGCGTCCTAGAGGGTCGAAAGTAGGCGCATTTTTTTGGTATTGAAATCCAAATTTTTAAAATACGAATTTCTTTAAATGGCTATTACTCCTAAACAAAGCGTCCTAGAGGGTCGAAAGTAGGCGCATTTTATAGTCATTGATGGCCAAATTATTCACCGCAAATTTCATATAATTCGATCGGTCGGTTCTAGAGTAATCAGATTTTGAATTACGAGTTTCTTTAAATGGCTATAACTCCTAAACGGAACGTCCTAGAGGGTCGAAAGTAGGCGCATATTATAGTCATTGATGGCCAAGTTATTCACCGCAAATTTCATATAATTCGATCAGTCGGTTCTAGAGTAATCAGATTTTGAATTACGTATTTATTTAAATGGCTATAACTCCTAAACGGAGCGTCCTAGAGGGTCGAAAGTAGGCACATTTTATTTGTATTGAAATCCAAAATTTTAAAATACGAATGGCTATAACTCCTAAACTCCTATAACTCCTAAATAGATGATCGAAAGTAGGCGAATATTATAGTCATTGATGGCCAAATTATTCACCGCAAATTTCATATAATTCGATTAGTCGGTTCTGGAGTAATCAGATTTTGAATTACGAATTTCTTTAAATGGCTATAACTCCTAAACGGAGCGTCCTAGAGGGTCGAAAGTAGGCGCATTTTATTGGTATTGAAATCCAAATTTTTAAAATACGATATATAACTCCTAAACAGAGCGTCCTAGAGGGTCGAAAGTAGGCGCATTTTATTGGTATTGAAACCCAAATTTTTAAAATACGGATTTCTTTAAATGGCTATAACTCCTAAACGGAGCGTCCTAGAGGGTCGAAAGTAGGCGCATTTTATTGGTATTGAAATCCAAATTTTTAAAATACGAATGGCTATAACTCCTAAAAGTAGAGTCCAAGATGATCGAAAGTAGGCGCATATTATAGTCATTGATGGCCAAATTATTCACCGCAAATTTCATATAATTCCATCAGTCGGTTCTGGAGTAATCAGATTTTGAATTACGAATTTCTTTAAATGGCTATAACTCCTAAACGGAGCGTGCTAGAGGGTCGAAAATAGGCGCATATTATAGTCATTGATGGCCAAATTATTCACCACAAATTTCATATAATTCGATCAGTCGGTTCTGGAGTAATCAGATTTTGAATTACGAATTTCTTTAAATGGCTATAACTCCTAAACGGAGCGTCCTAGAGGGTCGAAAGTAGGCGCATTTTATTGGTATTGAAACCCAAATTTTTAAAATACGGATTTCTTTAAATGGCTATAACTCCTAAACGGAGCGTTCTAGAGGGTCGAAAGTAGGCGCATTTTATTGGTATTGAAATCCAAATTTTTAAAATACGATATATAACTCCTAAACGGAGCGTCCTAGATGGTCGAAAGTAGGCGCATTTTATTGGTATTGAAACCCAAATTTTTAAAATACGGATTTCTTTAAATGGCTATAACTCCTAAACGGAGCGTCCTAGAGGGTCGAAAGTAGGCGCATTTTATTGGTATTGAAATCAAAATTTTTAAAATACGAATGGCTATAACTCCTAAAAGTAGAGCCCTAGATGATCGAAAGTAGGCGCATATTATAGTCATTGATGGCCAAATTATTCACCGCAAATTTCATATAATTCGATCAGTCGGTTCTGGAGTAATCAGATTTTGAATTACGAATTTCTTTAAATGGCTATAACTCCTAAAAGGAGGAGCGTCCTAGAGGGTCGAAAGTAGGCGAATTTTATTGGTCTTGAAACCCAAATATTTAAAATACGAATTTCTTTAAATGGCTATAGCTCCTAAACGGAGCGTCCTAAAGGGTCGAAAGTAGGCGCATTTTATTGGTATTGAAACCCAAATTTTTAAAATACGGATTTCTTTAAATGGCTATAACTCCTAAACGGAGCGTCCTAGAGGGTCGAAAGTAGGCACATTTTATTTGTATTGAAATCCAAAATTTTAAAATACGAATGGCTATAACTCCTATAACTCCTAAATAGATGATCGAAAGTAGGCGAACATTATAGTCATTGATGGCCAAATTATTCACCGCAAATTTCATATAATTCGATCAGTCGGTTCTAGAGTAATCAGATTTTGAATTACGAGTTTCTTTAAATGGCTATAACTCCTAAACGGAGCGTCCTAGAGGGTCGAAAGTAGGCGCATTTTATTGGTATTGAAATCCAAATTTTTAAAACGGAAGCGTCCTAGAGGGTCGAAAGTAGGCGCATTTTATTCGTATTGAAACCAAAACTTTAAAAATACGGATTTCTTTAAATGGCTATAACTCCTAAAAGGAGCGTCCTAGAGGGTCGAAAGTAGGCGCATTTTATTGAAATATAAGTAGGCGCATTTTATAGTCATTGATGGCCAAATTATTCACCGCAAATTTCATATAATTCGATCAGTCGGTTCTAGAGTAATCAGATTTTGAATTACGAGTTTCTTTAAAGGGCTATAACTCCTAAACGGAGCGTCCTAGAGGGTCGAAAGTAGGCGCATTTTATTGGTATCGAAAGTAGGCGCATATTATAGTCATTGATGGCCAAATTATTCACCGCAAATTTCATATAATTCGATCAATCGGTTCTGGAGTAATCAGATTTTGAATTACGAATTTCTTTAAATGGCTATAACTCCTAAACGGAGCGTCCTAGAGGGTCGAAAGTAGGCGCATTTTATTGGTATTGAAACCCAAATTTTTAAAATACGGATTTCTTTAAATGGCTATAACTCCTAAACGGAGCGTTCTAGAGGGTCGAAAGTAGGCGCATTTTATTGGTATTGAAATCCAAATTTTTAAAATACGATATATAACTCCTAAACGGAGCGTCCTAGATGGTCGAAAGTAGGCGCATTTTATTGGTATTGAAACCCAAATTTTTAAAATACGGATTTCTTTAAATGGCTATAACTCCTAAACGGAGCGTCCTAGAGGGTCGAAAGTAGGCGCATTTTATTGGTATTGAAATCAAAATTTTTAAAATACGAATGGCTATAACTCCTAAAAGTAGAGCCCTAGATGATCGAAAGTAGGCGCATATTATAGTCATTGATGGCCAAATTATTCACCGCAAATTTCATATAATTCGATCAGTCGGTTCTGGAGTAATCAGATTTTGAATTACGAATTTCTTTAAATGGCTATAACTCCTAAAAGGAGGAGCGTCCTAGAGGGTCGAAAGTAGGCGAATTTTATTGGTCTTGAAACCCAAATATTTAAAATACGAATTTCTTTAAATGGCTATAGCTCCTAAACGGAGCGTCCTAAAGGGTCGAAAGTAGGCGCATTTTATTGGTATTGAAACCCAAATTTTTAAAATACGGATTTCTTTAAATGGCTATAACTCCTAAACGGAGCGTCCTAGAGGGTCGAAAGTAGGCACATTTTATTTGTATTGAAATCCAAAATTTTAAAATACGAATGGCTATAACTCCTATAACTCCTAAATAGATGATCGAAAGTAGGCGAACATTATAGTCATTGATGGCCAAATTATTCACCGCAAATTTCATATAATTCGATCAGTCGGTTCTAGAGTAATCAGATTTTGAATTACGAGTTTCTTTAAATGGCTATAACTCCTAAACGGAGCGTCCTAGAGGGTCGAAAGTAGGCGCATTTTATTGGTATTGAAATCCAAATTTTTAAAACGGAAGCGTCCTAGAGGGTCGAAAGTAGGCGCATTTTATTCGTATTGAAACCAAAACTTTAAAAATACGGATTTCTTTAAATGGCTATAACTCCTAAAAGGAGCGTCCTAGAGGGTCGAAAGTAGGCGCATTTTATTGAAATATAAGTAGGCGCATTTTATAGTCATTGATGGCCAAATTATTCACCGCAAATTTCATATAATTCGATCAGTCGGTTCTAGAGTAATCAGATTTTGAATTACGAGTTTCTTTAAAGGGCTATAACTCCTAAACGGAGCGTCCTAGAGGGTCGAAAGTAGGCGCATTTTATTGGTATCGAAAGTAGGCGCATATTATAGTCATTGATGGCCAAATTATTCACCGCAAATTTCATATAATTCGATCAGTCGGTTCTGGAGTAATCAGATTTTGAATTACGAATTTCTTTAAATGGCTATAACTCCTAAAAGGAGCGTCCTAGAGGGTCGAAAGTAGGCGAATTTTATTGGTCTTGAAACCCAAATTTTTAAAATACGAATTTCTTTAAATGGCTATAGCTCCTAAACGGAGCGTCCTAAAGGGTCGAAAGTAGGCGCATTTTATTGGTATTGAAACCCAAATTTTTAAAATACGGATTTCTTTAAATGGCTATAACTTCTAAACGGAGCGTCCTAGAGGGTCAAAAGTAGGCGCATTTTATGGTATTGAAACCCAAATATTTAAAATACGCATTTCTTTAAATGGCTATTACTCCTAAACGAAGCGTCCTAGAGGGTCGAAAGTAGGCGCATTTTATAATCATTGATGGCCAAATTATTCACCGCAAATTTCATATAATTCGATCAGTCGGTTCTAGAGTAATCAGATTTTGAATTACGTATTTCTTTAAATGGCTATAACTCCTAAACGAAGCGTCCTAGAGGGTCGAAAGTAGGCGCATTTTATTGGTATTGAAACCCAAATATTTAAAATACGAATTTCTTTAAATGGCTATAACTTCTAAACGGAGCGTCCTAGAGGGTCAAAAGTAGGCGCATTTTATGGTATTGAAACCCAAATATTTAAAATACGCATTTCTTTAAATGGCTATTACTCCTAAACGAAGCGTCCTAGAGGGTCGAAAGTAGGCGCATTTTATAATCATTGATGGCCAAATTATTCACCGCAAATTTCATATAATTCGATCAGTCGGTTCTAGAGTAATCAGATTTTGAATTACGAATTTCTTTAAATGGCTATAACTCCTAAACGGAGCGTCCTAGATGGTCGAAAGTAGGGGCATTTTACAGTCATTGATGGCCAAATTATTCACCGCAAATTTCATATAATTCGATCTGTAGCTTCAGGAGTTATCTGATTTGTATTAAGAATTACTTTAAATGGCTTTAACTTCTAAACGAAGCGTCCTAGAGGGTCGAAAGTAGGCGCATATTATAGTCATTGATGGCCAAATTATTTACCGCAAATTTCATATAATTCGATCAGTCAGTTCTAGAGTAATCAGATTTTGAATTACGAATTTCTTTAAATGGCTATAACTCCTAAACGGAGCGTCCTAGAGGGTCGAAAGTAGGCTCATTTTATTGGTATTGAAACCCAAATTTTAAAAATACGGATTTCTTTAAATGGCTATAACTCCTAAACGGAGCGTCCTAGAGGGTCGAAAGTAGGCGCATTTTATTGGTATTGAAATCCAAATTTTTAAAATACGAATGGCTATAACTCCTAGAAGTAGAGTCCTAGATGATCGAAAGTAGGCGCATATTATAGTCATTGATGGCCAAATTATTCGCCGCAAATTTCATATAATTCGATCAGTCGGTTCTAGAGTAATCAGATTTAAATTAAGAATTACTTTAAATGGCTATAACTCCTAAACGGAGCGTCCTAGAGGGTCGAAAGTAGGCGCATTTTATAGTCATTGATGGCCAAATTATTCACCGCAAATTTCATATAATTCGATCAGTCGGTTCTAGAGTAATCAGATTTTGAATTACGAATTTCTTTAAATGGCTATAACTCCTAAACGGAGCGTCCTAGAGGGTCGAAAATAGGCGCATATTACAGTCATTGATGGCCAAATTATTCACCGCAAATTTCATATAATTCGATCAGTCGGTTCTAGAGTAATCAGATTTTGAATTACGAATTTCTTTAAATGGCTATAACTCCTAAACGGAGCGTTCTAGAGGGTCGAAAGTAGGCGCATTTTATTTAAATATTTTACTTTTATTGAAATTAAAATTTTTAAAATACGAATTTCTTTAAATGGCTTTAACTCCTAAACGGAGCGTCCTAGAGGGGCGAAAGTAGGCGCATTTTATTGGTATTGAAATCCAAATTTTTAAAATACGAATGGCTATAACTCCTAAAAGTAGAGTCCTAGATGATCGAAAGTAGGCGCATATTATAGTCATTGATGGCCAAATTATTCACCGGAAATTTCATATAATTCGATCAGTCGGTTCTAGAGTAATCAGATTTTGAATTACGAATTTCTTTAAATGGCTATAACTCCTAAACGGAGCGTCCTAGAGGGTCGAAAGTAGGCGCATATTACATTCATTGATGGTCAAATTATTCACCGCAAATTTCATATAATTCGATCAGTCGGTTCTAGAGTAATCAGATTTTGAATTACGTATTTCTTTAAATGGCTATAACTCCTAAACGGAGCGTCCTAGAGGATCGAAAGTAGGCGCATTTTATAGTCATTGATGGCCAAATTATTCCCCGCAAATTTCATATAATTCGATCAGTCGGTTCTAGAGTAATCAGATTTTGAATTACGAATTTCTTTAAATGGCTATAACTCCTAAACGGAGCGTCCTAGAGGGTCGAAAGTAGGCGCATATTACAGTCATTGATGGTCAAATTATTCACCGCAAATTTCATATAATTCGATCAGTCGGTTCTAGAGTAATCAGATTTTGAATTACGAATTTCTTTAAATGGCTATAACTCCTAAACGGAGCGTCCTAGAGGGTCGAAAGTAGGCGCATATTACAGTCATTGATGGTCAAATTATTCACCGCAAATTTTATATAATTCGATCAGTCGGTTCTAGAGTAATCAGATTTTGAATTACGTATTTCTTGAAATGGCTATAACTCCTAAACGGAGCGTCCTAGAGGGTCGAAAGTAGGCGCATTTTATTGAAATATTTTACTTTTATTGAAATTCAAATTTTTAAAATACGAATTTCTTTAAATGGCTATAACTCCTAAACGGAGCGTTCTAGAGGGGCGAAAGTAGGCGCATTTTATTGGTATTGAAATCCAAATTTTTAAAATACGAATGGCTTTAACTCCTAAAAGTAGAGTCCTAGATGATCGAAAGTAGGCGCATATTATAGTCATTGATGGCCAAATTATTCACCGCAAATTTCATATAATTCGATCAGTCGGTTCTAGAGTAATCAGATTTGAATTAAGAATTACTTTAAATGGCTATAACTCCTAAACGGAGCGTCCTGGAGGGTCGAAAGTAGGCGCATTTTAAAGTCATTGATGGCCAAATTATTCACCGCAAATTTCATATAATTCGATCAGTCGGTTCTAGAGTAATCAGATTTTGAATTACGAATTTCTTTAAATGGCTATAACTCCTAAACGGAGCGTCCTAGAGGGTCGAAAATAGGCGCATATTACAGTCATTGATGGCCAAATTATTCACCGCAAATTTCATATAATTCGATCAGTCGGTTCTAGAGTAATCAGATTTTGAATTACGAATTTCTTTAACTCCTAAACGGAGCGTCCTAGAGGGTCGAAAGTAGGCGCATATTACAGTCATTGATGGTCAAATTATTCACCGCAAATTTCATATAATTCGATCAGTCGGTTCTAGAGTAATCAGATTTTGAATTACGTATTTCTTGAAATGGCTATAACTCCTAAACGGAGCGTCCTAGAGGGTCGAAAGTAGGCGCATTTTATAGGTATTGAAACCCAAATTTTTAAAATACGAATTTCTTTAAATGGCTATAACTCCTAAACGGAGCGTCCTAGAGGGTCGAAAGTAGGCGCATTTTATTGGTATTGAAACCCAAATTTTTAAAATACGAATTTCTTTAAATGGCTATAACTCCTAAACGGAACGTCCTAGAGGGTCGAAAGTAGGCGCATTTTATTGGTATTGAAACCCAAATTTTAAAATACGAATGGCTATAACTCCTATAACTCCTAAATAGATGATCGAAAGTAGGCGAACATTATAGTCATTGATGGCCAAATTATTCACCGCAAATTTCATATAATTCGATCAGTCGGTTCTAGAGTAATCAGATTTTGAATTACGAGTTTCTTTAAATGGCTATAACTCCTAAACGGAGCGTCCTAGAGGGTCGAAAGTAGGCGCATTTTATTGGTATTGAAATCCAAATTTTTAAAACGGAAGCGTCCTAGAGGGTCGAAAGTAGGCGCATTTTATTCGTATTGAAACCAAAACTTTTAAAATACGGATTTCTTTAAATGGCTATAACTCCTAAAAGGAGCGTCCTAGAGGGTCGAAAGTAGGCGCATTTTATTGAAATATAAGTAAGCGCATTTTATATTCATTGATGGCCAAATTATTCACAGCAAATTTCATATAATTCGATCAGTCGGTTCTAGTGTAATCAGATTTTGAATTACGAATTTCTTTAAATGGCTAGAACTCCTAAACGGAGCGTCCTAGAGGGTCGAAAGTAGGCGCATATTATAGTCATTGATGGCCTAATTATTCACCGCAAATTTCATATAATTCGATCAGTCGGTTCTAGAGTAATCAGATTTTGAATTACGAGTTTCTTTAAATGGCTATAACTCCTAAACGGAGCGTCCTAGAGGGTCGAAAGTAGGCGCATTTTATTGGTATTGAAATCCAAATTTTTAAAATACGAATGGCTCCTAAAAGTAGAGTCCTAGATGATTGGAAGTAGGCGCATATTGTAGTCATTGATGGCCAAATTATTCACCGCAAATTTCATATAATTCGATCAGTCGCTTCTGACTAATCAGATTTTGAATTACGAATTTCTTTAAATGGCTATAACTCCTAAACGGAGCTTCCTAGAGGGTCGAAAGTAGGCGCATTTTATTGGTATTGAAATCCAAATTTTTAAAATACGAATGGCTCCTAAAAGTAGAGTCCTAGATGATCGAAAGTAGGCGCATATTATAGTCATTGATGGCCAAATTATTCACCGCAAATTTCATATAATTCGATCAGTCGGTTCTGGAGTAATCAGATTTTGAATTACGAATTTCTTTAAATGGCTATAACTCCTAAAAGGAACGTCCTAGAGGGTCGAAAGTAGGCGCATTTTATAGTCATTGATGGCCAAATTATTCACCGCAAATTTCATATAATTCGATCAGTCGGTTCTAGAGTAATCAGATTTTGAATTACGAGTTTCTTTAAAGGGCTATAACTCCTAAACGGAGCGTCCTAGAGGGTCGAAAGTAGGCGCATTTTATTGGTATCGAAAGTAGGCGAACATTATAGTCGTTGATGGCCAAATTATTCACCGCAAATTTCATATAATTCGATCAGTCGGTTCTGGAGTAATCAGATTTTGAATTACGAATTTCTTTAAATGGCTATAACTCCTAAACGGAGCGTCCTAGAAGGTCGAATGTAGGCGCATTTTATTGGTATTGAAACCCAAATATTTAAAATACGAATGGCTCCTAGAAGTAGAGTCCTAGATGATCGAAAGTAGGCGCATATTATAGTCATTGATGGCCAAATTATTCACCGCAAATTTCATATAATTCGATCAGTCGTTTCTGGAGTAATCAGATTTTGATTTACGAATTTCTTTAAATGGCTATTACTCCTAAACGGAGCGTCCTAGAGGGTCGAAAGTAGGCGCATTTTATTGAAATATTTTATTTTTATTGAAATTAAAATTTTTAAAATACGAATTTCTTTAAATGGCTATAACTCCTAAACGGAGCGTCCTAGAGGGTCGAAAGTAGGCGCATTTTATTGGTATTGAAATCCAAATTTTTAAAATACGAATGGCTATAACTCCTAAAAGTAGAGTCCTAGATGATCGAAATTAGGCGCATATTATAGTCATTGATGGCCAAATTATTCACCACAAATTTCATATAATTCGATCAGTCGGTTCTGGAGTAATCAGATTTTAAATTACGAATTTCTTTAAATGGCTATAACTTCTAAACGGAACGTCCTAGTGGGTCGAAAGTAGGCGCATTTTATTTGTATTGAAATCCAAAATTTTAAAATACGAATGGCTATAACTCCTAAACGTAGAGTCATAGATGATCGAAAGTAGGCGCATTTTATAGTCATTGATGGCCAAATTATTCACCGCAAATTTCATATAATTCGATCAATCGGTTCTGGAGTAATCAGATTTTGAATTACGAATTTCTTTAAATGGCTATAACTCCTAAACGGAGCGTCCTAGAGGGTCGAAAGTAGGCGCATTTTATTGAAATATTTTACTTTTATTGAAATTCAAATTTTTAAAATACGAATTTTTTTAAATGGCTATAACTCCTAAACGGAGCGTCCTAGAGGGTCGAAAGTATGCGCATTTTATTGGTATTGAAATCCAAATTTTTAAAATGCGAATGGCTATAACTTCTAATAGTAGAGTCCTAGATGATCGAAATTAGGCGCATATTATAGTCATTGATGGCCAAATTATTCACCGCAAATTTCATATAATTCGATCAGTCGGTTCTAGAGTAATCAGATTTTGAATTACGAATTTCTTTAAATGGCTATAACTCCTAAACGGAGCGTCCTAGAGGGTCGAAAGTAGGCGCATATTATAGTCATTGATGGCCAAATTATTCACCGCAAATTTCATATAATTCGATCAGTCGGTTCTAGAGTAATCAGATTTTGAATAACGAGTTTCTTTAAATGGCTATAACTCCTAAACGGAGCGTCCTAGTGGGACGAAAGTAGGCGCATTTTATAGTCATTGATGGCCAAATTATTCACCGCAAATTTCATATAATTCGATCAGTCGGTTCTAGAGTAATCAGATTTTGAATTACGAATTTCTTTAAATGGCTATAACTCCTAAACGGAGCGTCCTAGAGGGTCGAAAGTAGGCGCATATTATAGTCATTGATGGCCAAATTATTCACCGCAAATTTCATATAATTCGATCAGTCGGTTCTAGAGTAATCAGATTTTGAATAACGAGTTTCTTTAAATGGCTATAACTCCTAAACGGAGCGTCCTAGTGGGTCGAAAGTAGGCGCATTTTATTTGTATTGAAATCCAAAATTTTAAAATACGAATGGCTATAACTCCTAAACGTAGAGTCATAGATGATCGAAAGTAGGCGAACATTATAGTCATTGATGGCCAAATTATTCACCGCAAATTTCATATAATTCGATCAGTCGGTTCTGGAGTAATCAGATTTTGAATTACGAATTTCTTTAAATGGCTATAACTCCTAAACGGAGCGTCCTAGAGGGTCGAAAGTAGGCGCATTTTATTGAAATATTTTACTTTTATTGAAATTCAAATTTTTAAAATACGAATTTCTTTATATGGCTATAACTCCTAAACGGAGCGTCCTAGAGGGTCGAAAGTAGGCGCATTTTATTGACATATAAGTAGGCGCATATTATAGTCATTGATGGCCAAATTATTCACCGCAAATTTCATATAATTCGATCAGTCGGTTCTGGTGTAATCAGATTTTGAATTACGAATTTCTTTAAATGGCTATAACTCCTAAAAGGAGCGTCCTAGAGGGTCGAAAGTAGGCGCAATTTATTGGTATTGAAACCCACATTTTTAAAATACGAATTTCTTTAAATGGCTATAACTCCTAAACGGAGCGTCCTAGAGGGTCGAAAGTAGGCGCATTTTATTAGTATTGAAACCCAAATTTTTAATATACGAATTTCTTTAAATGGTTATAGCTCCTAAACGTAGAGTCCTAGAGGGTCGAAAGTAGGCGCATTTTATTGGTATTGCAACCCAAATTTTTAAAATACTAATTTCTTTAAATGGCTATAACTCCTAAACGGAGCGTCCTAGAGGGTCGAAAAAAGATGCATTTTATTGGTATTGAAACCCAAATTTTTAAAATACGAATTTCTTTAAATGGCTATAACTCCTAAATTGTCCTAGAGGGTCGAACGTAGGCGCATTTTATTGGTATTGAAATCCAAATTTTTAAAATACGAATGGCTGTAACTCCTAAACGTAGAGTCCTAGATGATCGAAAGTAGGCGCATATTATAGTCATTGATGGCCAAATTATTCACCGCAAATTTCATATAATTCGATCAGTCTGTTCTGGAGTAATCAGATTTGAATTAAGAATAACTTTAAATGGCTATAAGTCCTAAACGGAGTGTCCAAGAGGGTCGGAAGTAGGCGCATTTCATAATCATTGATGGCCAAATTATCCACTGCAAATTTCATATAATTCGATCAGTCGGTTTTGAAATCCAAATTTTTAAATTACGTATTTCTTTAAATGGCTATAACTCCTAAACTTCGTCTACTTAAAAACCAGCATCAACAAAAATAACAACGTCAATCTTAAAATTAGTCGAAGAATAGCTCTTGGCAACAGGGGCTAATTTGGGTTTAGTAGGCAATTGAGAAGTATCCCTCTCTCGAAGGACAAAATTTACGCTCATATATGGCGCTGAGGCGTCACTAGACAACACTACTGAGCGAACTTTAGGTGCGTTCGAGAGAAAGAATCTTCGGAAAATCTATGGCCCGATATGCGTGGAAAACGAGTACAGAATCAGATGGAATGATGATCTCTACGCCGGCATTGACATAATCAGGCGCAGTAAGATTCAGCGCTTACGCTGGTTTGAAAATATGACTAAATGACTAAAATTCGAACAAAATATGACAAAAGCGGCAGTGCCAATAACTTTAAATGATGTTCAAACTAAAGAATGTCAATTTGCTGCTGCCAAATTTTCGATTATTCAAAATTCAAACATTCAACATGCAACAAAAGGCAATTTAATGACAATTTATTTATTTTTTTATGATTTTTAATTTATTTAATAACACAACTAAAATAACACAGCACCAAATTTTGCATTAATTACAATATTGTGACTAATAAGTATTTGGCACAACTCATCGAAATTACCGTAAGTTAAAGTAGTATTGTTTATGGTTGCCGACTTGGAATTGTTTTTTTTATGTTCGTTTGGCAGTTACTTGTTGCAAAAATGCCTCAGTCTGTTACTATGCCAATGCATTATGCTGCATAAAATGCACACATGTAGCAAAACAACTCATCAGGAGTTGTGAATGCTTGGGGGTATTTCAGGCCCATTATTCTTAAATCGATTGAGACAGATTTTGTTTTATGCGTTCACAGTTGAATGCCTCGCATACGTTTTACTTGAAACATCATCGATGAGTAAGTGGTCTTATTTATCACAGTGGCAACAAAAATGTCAATAGAAAGGTCAATTGTTTCTCTGTGGTATGCTGTATTTAATCTGCATTTAAATGTTTGAAAACATTTTCAAAAAGCACTTATCTGTTACCATGCAAATCCAACCATATAACTCAGCCCGGAACATTTATATTTTTGTTGGGTAACATGTTGCCATGAGATGTTAACGTCGACAATTAAAGGCATTACTAACATAAATCCATACCCAAAATGTAACCAGTTTTAGGTAGGTTAGTAACTTGAGTTGAGAGATATTTCAGTTTAATACATGACAAAAACATTTATCAAAAATTCAATTAAATGTGAACTTATATTTTATGTATGGAATGCGAAAATAAATTAATCTTAATTATGTTAAAGACAGAATTTCTCAAATCTCTTTGGAAAATCTCTGGTTTATTAAAATAAAAAATGAACAAAATCTTAATAAAATAGCAGCTTCGAGGATTTTAGATGTACATTTACTGAGTTTTTAGCGTTGGTGACACAGATGGTTAGTGCGTGAGACTACGAGCCGAAAGTTTCCGTAACCCAGGTTCGACTGACATTCGTTTTCTAATATGCGCCACAAAAAATTCCTATATCAAATATTGCTTTGAAAATGGCTCTCATCCTTGTCGTTCGAATTCGTCATTAAATCAATTTAAAGAGGAATATTGATTGTTTGGTGTAATTGCATAGATTTAAAAAAAATAAATGTTAAATCTATACAACTAAAATAAATAGTAAAATTCTAAGCTATTTATGTTATTTCTTTAGTCTCCTTGGGCTTTATGATTTTTTCTTTTTTTTAAACCACTTACATCGTTTATATTTATAAGAAATAACGGAAATAATGTTCCGCAAAATGTACCAACTTTGGACTTTATAAAACGTATTTAAACCGAGTTAAAAGAAATTTAAATGGGATAAGGGATTCATAATATTATTAAAATAAGAAATTCTAACCTGCTATTTAGATTCCCCACAAGAAATGTCCCCAATGATTCCTCAACGGTTTCCCTATGTCAGGTCAGAAACATCGATGACCGATAGCATTTTCGCCCTGCAAAGCATTGATGACATTTTCATACAAATGTCCACTGATTCCTGCATGATTTAGCATAAACGATGTCATGCACGTCATTCATTAATGAAGTCACAAATGAATGTCGTACATTTTTTTTTTTTTAATATTTTTTTTATTATTTTATTTTTTAATTTATATTTTTTAAATTATACTTTTATACTTATCCTATTTTATTTTTTTTTCAATTTTATTATTTTCCTCTGTTCTCGGTTGAAATAGATGTGTACTTTGCTAATATCAATAACGTACTTCACTAACGCCATCATCTATCATCATTACTATTGGTTATTATCTAGCTTTTATACAAATTGGTCCCTCAATTTGTGCTTATGAATTATATGTCAGGGTGACATCGAACGCAAATTTTCAGTTTTACGCGTAAATGCCGCCCCTAGACGTATGTTATATGCATTTCACATTGTATTTCATAACGTAAATGCTGCATATCTTTAGGGGCATGTGACGAGATTGTTAATTTTCATCAATGACGTCATCAATAACATTTCATCAATGACAGATTTTCACAATGTCATTGATATATGTATATATGACATATGGTGTATGACGTCTTTAATGCATTGTCATTTATGAAATTGTTGTAGACATATTCATGAATAACAAATTTTCTAATGTCCTCAATTCATCAATGATGACCTTGTCGTCAATGAGGCCATTTTCTGCTGGGTTGTAATACAGTCACTATGAAGTGTAAGGATACATGATTTCTTACCTGTAAAAAGAAAAAGAAATAAATTAATAAATATATCCAAAATTTAATTATATATTTAATTTTTATATAAATACGACTATTATTAGAATTTAATAGTTACTGCTAAAGTAGGAGATTTTTAGAAGCTTGCAGCATTTGTGTTTTGGCTATAGGAATAATTGCTCTGGGAAAAATTATCTGGGGCAGAATTATAGAGAGACTAGCTGGACCTGTGCACGACAAGGATGTGAATGCAAGGATTTGGAGCAATTTTATTAATATAAAAAAATATTTTTAATATTTATATCAGGGACCCGTGCTTCCCGTGGACATTTTTTATTGGTTTTATAAATAAAGTAACCAAAACAAAACTAATTCTCGGCTAAAACAACTTCTCTCATAGACAATAGACAAGATTGTGCTTCCCCGTAGTATACTTCCCAGTAGAATTCTTTCCAGTTGTTTTTTTCCAGAAGATGTTTTAGTTATTTTATATTGGTGAGTTTTAGTGTGTTGAATTTGAGTGTGGTGAATTTTAGTGTGGAGAGTTTTAGTGTGGTGAATTTGAGTGTGGTGAATTTTAGTATGGTGAGTTTAAGTGTGTTGAATTTTAGTGTGGTGAAATTTTGTGTGGTGAATTTTAGTTTGGTGAATTTTAGTGTGGAGAGATTTAGTGTTGTGAATTTTAGTGTGGTGAATTTTAGTCCAAATTATTCACTGCAAATTTCATATAATTCGATCAGTCGGTTCTGGAGTAATCAGATTTTGAATTACGTATTTCTTTAAATGAATATAACTCCTAAACGGAGCATCCCAGAGGGTTAAAAGTAGGTGCATTTTATTGGTGGTGAAATCCAATTTTTTAAATTATGCATTTCTTTAAATAACTGTATATCCAAAACAGAGGGTCGAAAGTAGGCGCAATTTATAGTAATTGATTATCAAATTATTTTCTGAGAATTTTATATAATTCGATCAATTAGTTCTGCAGTAATCAGATTTTTAATTATCAAAGTTGGCGCATTTTATTGGTATTGAAATCCAAATTTTTAACTAACGTATTTCTTTAAATGGCTGTATATCCAAAACAGAGCGTTCTAGAGGGTCGAAAGAAGGCGCATTTTATAGTCATTGAATTACGAATTTCTTTAAATGGCTATAACTCCTAAACGGAACGTCCTAGAGGGTCGAAAGTAGGAGCATTTTATTGAAATCCATATTTTTAGATTGCGAATTTCATTAAATGGCTGTATATCCTATACGGAGCGTCCTAGAGGGTCAAAACTAGACGCATTTTATAGTTATTGCTGGCCAAATACATTAGGAACATAATATTGTTAGTAAATTAGACATAAAATAAAATTCTAAACCTATTTTATTTTTAAACCGCTATATCTTTTATATTGTCAAGCACTAACCATTGCTTGACAATATTCCATTAAAATGGAAATTAAAATAGCATTAATTTGATATATATATATTGATGAAATTGAAGAAGTGTATCAAAACATATGCATTAATTTGTTACTTGCGTATTGCATATTGTCATATTCATATGTCCTTCATATACATATTCAGGACATAATGGCCATATGCGACTTACTGAATTTATTTATACTATCATTACAAATATTTATCATCGCGATAGGACAATACAAATTTCGAAGATTTGTTCGGTGATCGCCAACACATATGCCCATGTAGCACCGTCTTCCAATATTCGTATGCTGATGAATTTGGGAAAGATGTACTTCCTCACATAATTTGAGGTACGTTGATTCGTAAGGTGTACTTACGTTTTTTCCATATGTTTCTGAACCACCCTAATGTACACCTACCTATTCGTACACGTGACTAGTCAAATGAAAGAAAATTTTCTCACTATTACAAATTTGGAGTTGTTTTCAATATATTTAAACACTGGTGCCCTCTTGACCCCCTTGGAACGATAGCACTATTTAATTTTCATTTCTGCAGACATTATCACATATATTGTATGATATATTTATTTAATTTCCTTACACTAACTATCAAAATGTTCCTACTTTTAAATTCCTCATGTGACTTAACACTCTTACTGGTTAAATATTATGCTACACATTAATTTTAAAATTTAAAACGAGAAAATTAGTGTTTTATATGAAGGTTTCAATATAAATGCACAAAATAATACATTAAACACGTTCAATAAACATAGAAATAAAGCCTGTCTCTAATTATATGTCCATGTTTTATTTTGAAGTACTAAATACCCAAAGTTATTTGCTAAAGCAATTCACAAACAACACCTGCTTGATAGATGGATGCACTGTCACTGACATAAAGTCGCTTTTGCTCCAAGTGTCATAAATAAGCGCATCATGGAAGAAAAACAAAACATTATACTAAAGAACCTCACAAAACGCAATGATAAATAGCGTATGGAAAACACAAATGCAGAGACGATTTTCTTATTTCAGACACACTCACAGCACTATGTACCATCTCATTTTACACAAGTCAACCATTTAAAGTATTTATATGTCGACGATATAATGAGGTGGTGCTGATGAAGGTGCTCGTGGTGTCGTCTTTACTTCACTTATTTTGATTTTATTCAGCAAACCATGAGCATCACACCATGGAGATAAATGACAATATGCAAATGCAGTGTAATGCTAACAAATTGAAAATGAGAGTAGGATGTGACGGTAAAATTACTTCATTTGCAATGATTAAGCATGGGCAATAAGAGCAAAAGGCAACAGAAAAACGTAAAACAAATTGAAAAAATATATCTTAAAGATAAATGGGTAACTTAAGTTTATACTAAAATAAAATATTAATATTTGAATTACAAAAAAAAAGTTATAAATGATATATAGTACTTCTACAAATTAAAAAAAAAGAAATTTTATTTAATTCGTTTTCAAGACTAATTTTAGTGTAAAAATAATTTTGGTACAAGACTGTAAATATTACAATTATTTAAGATTTAATATATTTAAGATTGGACCCAATCTCGGAAAATTTTGTTTTTTTTAAGACATTTTTTAGGGTAGACCAATATAGGGAAATCAAATATTGAAGTGCTTTAAAAAGTAGTAAAAATTATTTTTTACTATTTTTTTAATTATTTTGGTTTATCAATTATCATAACTTATATAAAATATTTTTGGATTTGGACATTTCACTAAATTATAAATACGGATTTTGTGTGGCTATATCCTGACCAAAACTCAAATATTTTTGTTTTTTTGCTATAACTCTTTATTTGGGCAAGATAAAATTGTTATGTAAAGGCATTAATTGTTTGGTTTTAAAGCACCTATCGATTGACATCATTATTTAAAAATAATTTGTCGAACATTAATTTGCCATTTGTTATTTGCAAGAAAAATGTTTGGCAAAATGTTTGTAAATAATGAGGCCCAACAATAGGTGCACTGAATGCAAATAAATAATGACTTTACATCACTATTTTATCTTGCACCCATAAATTATAGCAAAAAAAAAATACGAAAATTACAAATTTTTGAATTCAGATTCAAGATTTGTTATAATTAGTATTAGCAATTAAAAGGAAAATAGCATTTACATTTTTATGGAAAACTAGTTGTGTATGATACTGCATTTTTTTTCCAAAAAGTGGCTGAAAATGCCTAAAATTTTAAAAGCGATTTTCTTTAAAATAAAAATAGAAGCAACCGCGAATTTCATAGAATTAATGCAAGAGATATACATGCAAACAACATTTGTATTTTTATTTTGAATACTGGAATCATTAGAATTCCATATATGATAGAACAAAAATTCTAAAGAATATTTTAAACAAAAATGTTAAGCTTTACTTCGTTTAATGTAAACAGCAGTGACACTTATTCGAAGCGACTGTGCGCAATAAAAGGCAGGACATTGACTCTATGAACCGTGACCATCATGGCAGGTCATAGTCTCATCATCAGCCATCAACGCAATAAATTGCACAATGAACATGATGTAAAACGTTACACAAAATATCCAACATATTCCCCAAAGCATCAGCAGCAGGAGCTAAAGCAGATTGAGGTCAGAATACCGCAATGCATACAATTCGATGAAGACTCATTTCAGGAAACTATCAAGTCAACTTTGAAAATGTGCCGATCAAATCGGTGACCGACTGGGGCAACATGACGTTGTAACGGAAACGAGTACAATTTCACAATTCACGGATTATACTGAAACATGTGACTTCCGAAATGTTTGCGAAATGATTGCGGTTGACACATGGAGATTGGTGGACAGCAAATAAATACTTAATACATCGATGAAGTGTTATCAAATGGGAAGGTATACATTTTTTTATGGATTTTTTGTACTACACCACATCAGTAAATGGTTATTTAGTTAAAACCAGGGACCTCAAAGAACAGGAATCGGAAAGACAACCGTTACGATTTTTGGAACGGACCGGAGAATCGAAATGGTTATTGAAAATATGTGTGAAATCGTAACTGAACCGTAATCGGAACCGTAATTTTAATAATCTTGGAACCACAACCGAAACCAATATTCCAAAGAATTGTAGTTCCTGTAAGGGAGCGCAAAGAACCGGAATCGGAACCGTTTCGATTTTGAAACTGGGCTCGAATTCGGAGCAGTTATTAAAAATAGATGTAGAACCAGAATCAGATCCCACTTAATTTTTTTTTAACCGGAAACGGAACCGAAATTCCAAAAGGATTTAGTCCCTATTAAGGAACGCAAAGAACCGGAAGCACTTCGTTAATAAAAAAATTTTGGAATTGGACACGGAATCGGAACCGTTATTAACAAAATGTATGAAACCGAAACCGGAATCGGAATCCCTATAATGTTCTGTTTGGAATCGGAACCGAACTTTTGAAAGTCTTGGAACGACAACCGAAGGGTTTTAGTCCAGGAAACGAGTACAATTTCATAATTTACTGATTATACTGAAACATGTGACTTCCAAAATGTTTGAGAAATGATTGCGGTTTGACACGTGGAGATTGGTGGACAGAAAATAAATACTTAATAAAACATCGATGAAGTGTTATCATATATAAAGGTATACATTTTTTTATGCGACCACAAAGAACGGGAATCAGAACGGAAAACGGAACCATTATTTGAAATATGTGTGGAATACGTATCGCAAACCACATAATTTTTTTGGTTGGAACCGGAACCGCAATTTTAATAATATTGGAACCAGAACCGGAACCGATATTACAAAGGGTTGTAGTTCCTGTAAGGGACCTCAAAGAACCGGAGTCGGAACCGTTTCGATTTTGAAACTGAGCCCAGAATCGGAACAGATATTAAAAATATGTGTAGAACCAGAACCGGAACCCATTTAATTTTTTATTAAACCGGAAACAGAACCGATATTCCAAAGGGTTTTAGTCCCTATGAGGGACCGTAGAAAATCCAGAACCATTTCGATTTTTGGTACCGGAATTGGAACCCATTAAATTAGAATCGGAACCGAAATTCCAAAGGGTTTTAGTACTTATGAGGGACCGCAAAGAACCGGAACCAATTTTTGAAAAAGAAACCGTTATTAAAATTATGTGTAGAACCAGAATTGGAACCCATTTATTTTTTTTTAACGGAATCGGAGCAAGAACCGCTATTTCAAAAATCTTGGAACTGGAACCAATATTTCAAAGTGGTTTAATCCCTATGAGAGACTGCAAAGAACCGGAACTGTTTCGTTTTTTGAAACCGGAATCGGAACCAATATAATTTTTTATGGTTGGTATCAGAACCGAAATTCCAAAAGGATTTAGTCGCAAAGAACCATTACGATTTTTGGAAAAGGAACCTTTATTAAAAAATTTGTGGAATTCAAACAGGAATCGGAAGCGATATTAACAAAATGTGTGGAACCGAAACTGAAACCCATATAATGTTTGGTTGGAATCGGAACCGCAATTTTAAAAATCTTGGAACCAGAATCGAAGGGTTAAATTTAATAAGATAATTTAAAAATATTTCCAAGAAATTACATTTAAAAAGACTTATAAAAAATGCTTCATCTTATACTTTCTGCAATATAAATTTTTCATTGTCCTGAAATGACTTTCTTTTTTGAGGAATATCGAAATTTATTTTTGAAAAATTTGTCTGAATGAAACCTTTCAAAGGCATTTTGTTCTACTTGAGAATTAATATTTACTTGAAAAACTAAAAATACAATTTTGTTTAAGATGTTAAATTTCTTCAAAATTTATGCCTAAATATGAAAATGCAAATTTTATAATCCTCACTAAAAGCTGACAAACTTATGAATTTTAAATGATATGGGTGAAAATAATTCACATTTTTTCGCATATCAATTTATGTCCGCACAACTTAGCCCCGCTACTGCCGTTGCTGTTGTGGTGATGCCGAAAAGGTATACAACAGTGTAGGGAAATCGAAAATCAATGAAGTTATAAAATAATTTGCATTATTTTACACTTTTCACAATTTTCATTATTTATGTGCAAAATGAAGAAATCCCAAATGATGTGATTGTTTATGATGAAATACGAACAGACATTTTTGAGACGTTGAAATTTTCGTTATCAGCAAAAATCTCCAACTGTATGTCAAATTAATATGTATTATATTGAAACAAATCAAATAGTATAAAACAATTCATTTGAAATGTAATTTTTGATTATTTTTATTCAAATAATTGTATTTTCAAAGAACCTTTATGCAAAACATTGCACAAATGATTACGCCTCATAAATCTCATTGTAACATTGAAAACACTTTTGCACAAAAACTGATTTCTCTGCATCAACAAATTGTTAAGTATTACTTGGCGTTAAGCCCAACATAACATCATGGTCCCCAAACAATTTAAAATTGCAACATATCGCTACCGCCCAGCAAACACCAAACACATCCTTCCCATCATATTATATTCTACAAAAATGGAATTGAAAACCCATTTTAAAGTCATCATATATTTGCAATTCCCAAGATGTTAGTGGCAGCCGTAGCAGCATAAAACGCAGCAACACTAACACAACAACAAAAAAAAAAACACATCCTGCCGCCACACCCACAGGACATACACATCAATATCGGCAGCTGGGACAACCGCATATTTGTCTGAAATGCCAATGTGAACACGGCATAGAAAAAAAAACTAAAACAAAATAAAAAAGAGTAAAAATTTAAAAATAAAATGACTATATTCTAGAAACTGCAAAGATTCGTATAGCCAACAAAGACCTTGGCAACTCCTACTGTTTGATGCGGCCATTGAACATGGCTTGAAATGTGTTTATGGCCGGAAACACCTACGAAATGACAGCATAGCTTGGCAGACCTCGAAGAGAAATTCGGCACAAAATTATTATTCAAATAGTTTAAACATATTCTCAAAAAAAAATATATATATAATAAAAATGTTGTAACTACAGTTTTAAAAACTGTATTTAGTATACTAAAAAAAATAAAATCAAATTGTGTAGGCATTTTATTTTTTAAGAAAGTATTATAAAAAAAGTTTGCTTTATATTGTGCTCAAAATCAGCACAATCCAATTATGTAGAATCGATGTATGGGATGTCCATGGCATAAATCGTAATTTTATAAGATATGTATGTTATTTATGAAAGTAAAAATATTAAAAAATAGTACAATTTATTGTATAATAATTAAACGATTATTGTATTAAAAGTTTAAATATTATTGAACTAATGGTATGTATCCTATTGACCAAGTTTATTAATAAATAGATTGATAGATAAATGGATAAATGGATAGAATGAATGTAATAAAACATACGATTACATCACTAATCATAACGTGAAAAATTTTTATTATTAAAATTTTGTTCGGTGCAGTTTTGTTATTTCCGTGTAGTAAAATATACAATCCTTGCATACACATCATTGCACATTTGTATACCGTATTATTGCTTATTAAAACAATGCATTGGAGCATAAAATAAATAGCTATTTGTGATTGTATTTTACGATTTTATTAAAATTAATTTCTTTGATATTATGTATATTTTTTTTTCTTTACTTAATAAATTAAATAACGAAATATATGTACAACAGCGCATATGATATTTATAAACATATTATTTCAATATATTTTGTAACAGATATATAAATACAAATTAAATAAATATGCAAATACAAAGTAAATACATCATTTTTAATACATCGTCAAATGCTGCTGAATGAAATTTAACAATTGCACAAAGTAATAATATAAAATCAGATGCATTCTAAAGTCAAATTTCACTCATTCTATTGTATAATTGTACATTTAAATTTCTTATAATGCATGGCCCGGAAATATTTAAAATCACTCTGTCTTAAAATAATGTTATATAAAAGAAATAGATTTTTATCTAGGAATTATCTTGGTCAAATTTTTTCCATTTAAAATTGTTTATTAATACAAGCGTTTGTTATTTTAGCGTTTGTTATTACTTACTGAATTATAAGTACGGATTTTGTGAGTCCATATCCTGACCAAAACGCAAATATTTTTGTTTTTTTTTGATATAAGTCTTTATTTCCGCAAGATGAAGTTATTAGTTGTTTGTTTTTAAAGCAGCTATCGATTGACATCTTTGTTTAAAAATAATTTGCGGAACATTAATTTGCCATTTGTTATTTGCAAGAAAAATGCATGGCAAATTATTTTTTAATAATGATGCCAATCGATAGGTGCTTTAAAAACAAATTATTAATGCCTTCACACTAATAATGAGTTATAGCTAAAAAACGATAATTTTGAAAATAATTAAAATCTTGTCATGCCAAAAGATCGAATCTTTTCCTTTTTGCTATAACTCTTTATGGGTGCTAGATCAAATGGTAATATAAATGTTGCATTTCATTGTTTTCCAAGCACCTATCGATTGGCATCATTACACGGATAGAAAAGATTTGGTTGAATATGCGATGAAGAGATGAAGATGAAAAGAGAAAGAAAAGAAGATAGGAAGAGCGGAGAGCGGAAGAGAGGAAGAGAGGAAGAGAGGAAGAGAGGAAGAGAGGAAGAGAGGAAGAGAGGAAGAGAGGAAGAGAGGAAGAGAGGAAGAGAGGAAGAGAGGAAGAGAGGAAGATAGGAAGAGAGGAAGAGAGGAAGAGAGGAAGAGAGGAAGAGAGGAAGAGAGGAAGAGAGGAAGAGAGGAAGAGAGGAAGAGAGGAAGAGAGGAAGAGAGGAAGAGAGGAAGAGAGGAAGAGAGGAAGAGAGGAAGAGAGGAAGAGAGGAAGAGAGGAAGAGAGGAAGAGAGGAAGAGAGGAAGAGAGGAAGAGAGGAAGAGAGGAAGAGAGGAAGAGAGGAAGAGAGGAAGAGAGGAAGAGAGGAAGAGAGGAAGAGAGGAAGAGAGGAAGAGAGGAAGAGAGGAAGAGAGGAAGAGATGAAGAGCGGAAGAGCGGAAGAGCGGAAGAGCGAAAGAGAGGAAGATAGGAAGATAGGAAGAGAGGAAGAGAGGAAGAGAGGAAGAGAGGAAGAGAGGAAGAGAGGAAGAGAGGAAGAGAGGAAGAGAGGAAGAGAGGAAGAGAGGAAGAGAGGAAGAGAGGAAGAGAGGAAGAGAGGAAGAGAGGAAGAGAGGAAGAGAGGAAGAGAGGAAGAGAGGAAGAGAGGAAGAGAGGAAGAGAGGAAGAGAGGAAGAGAGGAAGAGAGGAAGAGAGGAAGAGAGGAAGAGAGGAAGAGAGGAAGAGAGGAAGAGAGGAAGAGAGGAAGAGAGGAAGAGAGGAAGAGAGGAAGAGAGGAAGAGAGGAAGAGAGGAAGGGAGGAAGAGAGGAAGAGAGGAAGATGCGGTAATGAGGAAGAGAAGAAGATGCGGAAATGAGGAAGAGAGGAAGATGCGGAAATGAGGAAGAGAGGAAGAGAGGAAGAGAGGAAGAGAGGAAGAGAGGAAGAGAGGAAGAGAGGAAGAGAGGAAGAAAGGAAGAGAGGAAGAGAGGAAGAGAGGAAGAGAGGAAGAGAGGAAGAGCGGAAGAGAGGAAGAGAGGAAGAGAGGAAGAGAGGAAGAGAGGAAGAGAGGAAGAGAGGAAGAGAGGAAGAGAGGAAGAGAGGAAGAGAGGAAGAGAGGAAGAGAGGAAGAGAGGAAGAGAGGAAGAGAGGAAGAGAGGAAGAGAGGAAGAGAGGAAGAGAGGAAGAGAGGAAGAGAGGAAGAGAGGAAGAGAGGAAGAGAGGAAGAGAGGAAGAGAGGAAGAGAGGAAGAGAGGAAGAGAGGAAGAGAGGAAGAGAGGAAGAGAGGAAGAGAGGAAGAGAGGAAGAGAGGAAGAAAGGAAGAGAAGAAGGTGCGGAAATGGGGCTGAAATACAACAGACAAATAACAGATATTTTATATACTATATAATATAGAAGAATATACTATAGAAGATATATATACTATAGAAGAATAGTAGTGGTCGTGACATAAGTGAAAAGTTCGGGATTCAAATCTAAGCTGGGAAGAGCCAACATCATAAAATAGAAAAACTATTTTGTCTGTACGCTCTTAGGGTAAAAATCCCCTTTTACTCCATTTGCATCATTAAGGAGCCACCATTTGGTAGATATATATAACATGCAGCTAAACTAGTACAAAAGTGATCGTTCCAGGTTCTTCAAGGCTATATGCCTCACAAATAATATTATTATATAAAGATTATCAATAATAAAAAGACGGGACAGCATAACAATTAGATTTTACTGATTGCATTATTGTTACAAAGTTATAATAATTTTACGCAAAGACTCGTCAGGGTCAAATAAAAAGGAAAATCCTCATGTTAATGGGTGTATTTAATTGTAGTAGTACCATCCAAAGGTAGTAGCCACCAAACAAAAGTGTCAACAAATAAAACAAGATTGTGTCTTAAAAAATAATGGAAAAAATCATAAAAAAACACACACATAAAAGAAACTATTTAAATTCAAAAGCAGTATCATTACTTTGGCGCCATTTTGTGCGCGCGACAATAAAACATACGGCAATCTGCGACCTATACCGTGAACCAATGTCCAAACTTTTAGTAGCTTCAATTAAATTTTACTTTTCAAAGAAACAGCAGCAGAAGCAGCCAGCTACACGGATAGGAAGGATTTGTTTGAATATGCTCGAATGTAGTTATAATGTAATTGGAAATCACCATATAAATATTGGGAGTAATATCTAATTACAATATTATTCTTTATTATTCAATATATTTCTGCTATTTAAACAACCAACGTCAATAAAATGTTCTTTGAATTATATGTATTTGGTTATTCGTGATTGTTACTGGGTGACAAATGAATTTAAAAATATTAAGATTATTTTGATTATATGTATTTTTGGTATTACGATAGCACAATTAAATAAAAGTGCTGCCTACTTTTAGCACTCAGTAACACTCACATTTATACTTTTCATATAGTTCAAAAGTTCTTTTTGGTGGAAGAATTTGTTTAAGTACCGCCAATTACTGTTAATACCAGATTCGTGGCTGTTTGGGAAATATCCAATTAATCCATAATTCAGTGATCTCAAAATAGGAACAATAGATGGAAATAAAATTATTAGGTATAAATAAAATATGTGTAATAAAAATAAAATAAAAGTTTAAGTTTATAATTATATAATATAAATAAAAAAAATGTGATTTAAATATAGAAAAAAAACGAATATTGTGTAAAGAAGATATTAGCACCAAATTTACTATTTTTACATTAAAATTAAATGTAAACATAAATATGATTACATGTAAATAAAATGTTTTTCACATTCAAACATATATATGTTTGCAATAACGCCGAATTTTATTCATTCTGAACATAAATTTGTTTGAACGAAAACAAAAATATGTTTGGCTGTTATTATAATAATGTTTGGCAATGACATAATATTTTTCTTTGCATAAAGCTCCAAAGATACATGTAATGCCTGCAATATTATGTTTGGGAGAGCCCATTTTTTTTGCAGCGTGTATGTAAAATTTATTTTCCAACCTTTTTCTTGCAAATGATAAAAATTTAAAAAAATATTTTAAAATAATCATGCCTTTATACCACTATTTTATCTTATGCTAATAAAAAGTCATGGCAAAAAAAAAGAAATGATTCGCACTTTTTTCGTGACAAGATTTTTAATTTTTCGAATTCGCTCTTTTGGTTTTGCCGTTTTTAGCTAACTTTTGGCCTTGAGGAAAAACTACTTTTAAAAATGTAAAAAACGCAAACGTCAAGAATTACACATTCGCTCCTTTGGCATGATAGTATTTTTGATACAGATATCACAATAGACAGTTTTTGAAAAATTTGTTGCATTGGTATATAACAGGAACCTTCATGCTTCATTTCTATTGGTAGAATTTGTTTCATTGCGATTTGGCCAGAACTTAATTGCGGCATTTGAATAGATTAAACCAAAAAGATTCAATGAAACACATGGGTGCTTTTGTAATCCCATTAGAACAGAGTCATCCGACAAAAAAAATTCCAATGACTCAAGTGAGTTTAACCAAAAGAAGAAAGTAGTTAGATTTTAGGAAAATCCCAATGGATCCAAGTTGCAAAAAAAAGTCTCCAAGGACATAGTTGCGTTCTAAGAAAATCCCAAAGAAGCCAAACTCTCTAATGACGTATTTGAATTCTAGGCAAATTCTAAAGAAATGATTTTATCAAAAAAATAAATGTGCTTTTTTTCGTAGCTAAATATAAATGTGTTTGTTATCGTGACTAAAATTAAATTATGCACATAATTGTATTTACTGGTTATAATAGAAATGTGATTGTTTTCTGAACTGAACTTATGCTTCTTTTCGTAGTAGTATCGTGTAGAATTCTATATATATTATTTCGATATATATTTTATTTCATATATATATTTTGTGAAACAGTTTCATGAAAACTGCAGCCAATCAACTTAATATAATTCGTTTTTTCCACTTAATATTTTCCAAATTAAGTATCAGGTGCTTGCAAGTAATTTTTATTATTCTTGATAATAAAATGTACATCACATTGAGAGCTTACCTTTTTTTATGACTCCATTGAAAGAAATAGAATTGAAGATTTTTTATTATTTGAAAATCTCATTGCATTTTTCAATGGAACACCTGATGATCAATAGTATGTGCATTAAATTTGTCAATAAATGCATTAAATATTATATGCAAACTGTGGAAAATACTATACATTTAATTTTATGTTGTATTGTTACAAGAAATAATTCTAAAGAAAAAAGACTATTTTATTTCATAAACGCATATTTCTGAATGCATATTTGTTGAAATAATTGCTTGCTGGTTGTTAAACATATCATTACCATCATCATCAAAGTCAGCACCATCTTCTAAGTTTGTAACGTCATGTACGTCAACGACATTCCCAGCATTACATGAGATGACATCCATCTGTAGCAGTATTGCATTCAAAAATAATAACTTCAGAATAATGTTTCTAAACAATGGTATATTATTACTATATATTGCTTAAATACCATAATATGAGCGAGAAATTCATACTGAAATGCCAACTTAAATAACTTTGAATGGTCCTATGATAATAATAATAATAGTTTGGCACTACAGCTCTATTAGAACTTAGTCCGAGATCTCTCACCATTTTGAGCTGTGCGTGTTATATTTGTACTCAAAATGGTGGGACCTACAGTTTATTGCCGAATCCGAACGGCGGGTGAGAGCTTTTTCATAGGCAATTTTTACTCTCGTAGGTTTGCCATTTACTGCCGAGAGGTAGCGCGGTATAGAAAAATGTTTCTATGAAAAGATGTTGTTAGCCCCAGTCCAGTCTTGAACCGGGGACCTTTCAACTCGCAGTCCAACGCACTAACCACTGAGCTACCGCGGCTACATACATTTCAAAATAATCACACGATTGATAACATGAATTGTCTACACAAATTTAAAAAGAAAAAAAAAACATAACTAAATTATTTTTTGTTTGTTATTCACTTCTCTTTAATATAATTGGAATCATATAAAAGTAAATATTAAATTGCATTCCATTTTTTATTTAAACACCAAACACATTTCATCCAATGGGGCTTTGCAATTCAACTTCAAGAACATGATTAATGATTATGTTTATGTATTTGTGTCAAAAATAAAATAAATCCATCATAAAAATATAAAATGTTACCTCATACCCATGCAAATGACTTTATAGGAAAATATTGTGTTGTTGTTTTTTTATTATTTATTAATATGTTATAATATCTTCTACAAATATTCAAGTGTTGACATGTAAAAAAATGTGATAAATCATAACTCAACATGGTATTTAATCAAAAATTTTGGTAGCTTTAAGCAATACTTACAACAGAAAACATATTTTTTAAAACAGCAGTAATAATTCTAAAAAGTTTAGCTGAATAAATATATAAGCATTATTTTTTATAGCATTTTTATGAAATTTAAATTATTGTAATTTTTCATTAAATTAAATAAATACAGAATGTAGTAGAACTAAATGCAGACGTAGACATGTTTGTATATATTATTGGAGCTTTAAATATATACAAAACTTACATAATTTTCAATACACTTGAATTAACTTTTTATAAGTACAGAAATTCATTAAATCTCTGTGGTTACATACAACATGTACTTAATTTCTAATACAATTGTAGTAACATTTTGAATAGAAATTAAATATTTTTTTTTATAGAAATGCAATTACTTTAATATAGTACATTTTTCGATACTGTAGAAAATAAATATTGCACTCGGTAGACTTTAAGTCCCATAAATCATTTTTTTAATTACTCTAATTTAAGGAAGACTAAAAATAAACAACATTAAAAAGTAAAAACATATATACAGTAATTTAACTAAATGGAAAATGTTGATTTTAACGAAATTTCTTAATTCATTAAGTGCTTAAACTACCAAAAAAATTTTAAATTTAAAACATGAAACACGTGTAAGATATTTTTTGAATATGAGTGCAAAGTTTATACGAAATCACAAATAGTGAATCTCAAAAGTGGCCGGTTTGACGTCCAGTGGCCGATATTTTCATTTGATCATAAATTAAATACATACGTTTTTATATAAATATGTACAAAATGTAATTATTTTTTAATACAATTGTAGTAAAATTTGATATAAAAATGCATTCACTTTCTGTAGTTCGAATAACAATAAGTAGTAGAAATGTAGTTAAAATGTAGTAAAAAGCATAAATATGGTCTTTTGGAAATAAATTGAATACATATGTATTTATTTAGAAAATGTTTGCCTGTCTTTTTAATACAGTCTTTTGTTTGGTGTAAAATCAATTAACAGGAAATATTTGCGAAATCTTGGTAACCATATCACTGCTTCAAATAATAAATTAGTAATACATTTTAGTAGTAATTTATCTTCCAAATCAACAAACAATTTTAATTAAATACAAACAATATGTGAAAAAGCAAACAGTCATCAATCAAGCACATGAAGTATCAAATTAAGTAATGAAGAAATCAATCTTTTTGTACTACTGCTCGCAGATTTATTTCTGGGCTTAAAATATAAATAACGTGCATACCATCAGCACGCATGAGTAATTCATTTACTGTGATTTAATATGTTGCTTATGTGAAGATTTACAGGTTACTTACTAATTAATTAGACTACTAAATATGGACATGTCTAAAAGTTAATAAAAAAGTTAATAAAATAATAATAAAGTAATATTTTTTTTAAGGGAAACAAAACTTGCCGCTGAATAATTTCGAAATCAGTTTGATAATATATTTAACTTATAGAATTATTTATTAAATAGAAAAAAATCAATATATTTAATATCCAAAAGTATAAACCTAATAACTACAACTTCATTTACATTCTCGATACAGCTAAGATAAAATCTGTTTAAATGATGAACAAAGATATTTGCAAATTGCGTGTCTTAAACGATGAGTTCGTGTGTTGTATACATTAGGTATTTAACTTTTTAATTGATTTATAAGAGCTGAGGGAAAAGTACATAAATTTCAGTATTTTCTTAAAAGAAAGGCAAGAACTTTGCTAACAGCATATGAATAGACTTCAATGTAAGCGTGTGTTAACAGTAAGAAAATAATGAAAAATTCACAAGAAAAAAAAAGTAAAATTCTTTGTTAAAAAGTCTATAGCAACGATTTAAGAATGTGATTTTTGCTTGGCCTTAATTGGTACAAAAATTTATTTTTTCATTCTAAATTTCTAACGCTTTTCATTTGTACTATAACCAAAGATGCGCATAATTTATAGCATTAATATCATGCTGTCGTCTGCAAAAAATCTATATAGAAAAGGCTCCTGAAGTAGATACCGAAAAGCGAAACTTGCATAAAAGATCAAATGACATGCAGCGTAAAATCATCCTCAATATTTCGCAGAAAGTGTGCCATAAAAATTTATAGCATTCAAAGAAAAGTAAAATTTATAGTTTTATAAGTTTTGAACTACGAATTTTGTTTCAAGTTTTTAAAACAGATTTATTAAGCTTTAAATAGTTGAGTGAGTGTGTAAAAAGCAAAGTGGTATTGGCAAAAGATTAAAAATAAATGAGGTTTGGCATAGACAAGTCATTCATTTTGTTCATAGTTTTTATATATTTGTATACCTTACACGGAGGAAATTGTTAACTGATGATTTATGAATAAAACGTTCACAAAACATTTTTCCTAATTTTCTTATTTATGAGTTATATTCATGAATTATGTATAATAATAAAAAAAAATAATAAAAATTTCATACTCTAAATTCCAGAATTTCAAATTGAAAAGTTCTGAAATTCAATTGATATTTTTTTTGGATTAAAAATGAATGTTATGAATTGTAATTGATATTTTTTGAATTTCAAATGGAATTTCTCAATTTCAGTCGATGTCTTTTGAATTTCAAATGGAATTTCGGAATTTCAATTAAATTTTTTGATTTTTACTTTCTGAACATATCCCAAAATAATAAAAGATAGAAAAATACATTTATAATAAATACATATGTAATTTATTTACGTCCAAAAGCAAATGAATTTGTTTGTACTACATTGATGTATATAAATAATTACATTATTTGCTACATTTCTTTACTCTATTTCTTTATTATACTATATTTGTATTAAAAATAACTACATTTTGTATTTATTTAAATTCTGAAAAATGACTGCATTATGTATAAACTTCAGAAAATATAATTTCTATATATGCATATACTTTCAGTACATTCTGTATTTATTTAAATGTAATAAAAAATTATAAATCTATTTGTATTTATTTTTACTGCGACCTAAATTAATAATAATACAATTAAAAACTTTAAATTAAGTAAAACTACATTTTTCAAAACAAATAAATAAATGTAGTAAAAATCACACCATCAAATTTCTCGGTGTAGACTTAATCGCAAAGCACAAATATCTCAAAGTATTTGGATAGTAAATTTTATTCTTATATTTCATATATTTTCTGCACATATTATGCACATTAATTTATTTCCTGGCAGTCACAGTGCTAACTTCAATCTGTTGTGGTCATCTAAATGACTTTCAAATTTAATTACCTTTGAATATTATGTGAATGCTATGCATGCTGTTCTGCAAAATGTTTGTTATGCTGTTATTGATGTTGACTTAATTAGTTTAGTTTTTATGTCAGATACATTTTTTCCATAATAAGTTTGAAACATAAAAATAATTGCAATAATTTATTTCATTTAATGTGACGTAGCACTACTATGATAGCCAACAATATTTTTGTTGTCTGAGAATCAGGAATTGTCTATGAAATTTCGTATATCCATAGACAATTTAAAGTCAAAATTATTATTCTTTGACAATTTTTACGAAGAAAAGAAGATCATAGAATAGATTATATTTTTAAAGTCGACATTAAATGGCGCCAATAGCTAAAAAAGGATTTTTATTAAAAAAAAATCCAATACTCATAAACAAAAAAGTTGCATTTGTATTAATATTAGTATGTGTCTCAACACCTTGGTCTCAACACCAGTCATAGCTGGCTGCCGGGTAGGTATTACTAGTACTTTTTTCAACTTAAAAATAAAACATAAAAAGAGATAAAATTCCAAAATAATCCAAAGTACAAGAATTTTGCAAATACAAATATTGCTTAAAATATTAAATTCAGTTCAATTCAATTTGTAATTATACCCCAAGGACTTAGCAAAGGATGTACCTTTAAGCCAAGAGACATTTACAAATTATAAAAATGATTTTTAAGCTATTTATTTTTTTTTATATATTTTATTGCAATAATTACAAATTAAGACCTACAGAAAAATAAATATTTATATCTGCATGATTTATAGCCTTTTTTTTGCTCTTGAAATATTTTCTGCGAAAAATCTGAAACGGTTGACCGAAAAATCAAATTTCATAAATTGGACAATTGATTTGTGTACACTCACAATAATCTTTGCGATAATTTATGATTCAAGTTTTCGTAAATTATATTTTCGAAAATTATATTTTCGTAAATTATATTTTTGTTAAAAAGACAAATATACAATAAGTAATAATATTAATATTATTTATTCCATTTTCAATAAAATTCGTTCTTTTACGTAATTTACGTTATTTAAAAAAAGCTTAACAAAGGATCTCGTAATATTTAAAAACATTTTTCGTAATAATTTCGTAAATGTACAAATATTTATTTTACTAGTCAGAGATTTCATAAACGAACTAGTCAGTGATTTCATAAAATACTCGAATGTTATTCGTAAACATATTTCGTAACTTTACGATGGTTAGTTTGTATCACTAGTAGAAATTGAAAACTTTACTTTCCATAACCTGGCCAGTCTACCCAATATGATCAATTTATATTAGGTACGGACAAAGTATTTATTCAAAGTTTTATTTGAGACTACATTTCATAAAGTAAGCATGGCCTAAGTAATATCTGTAATTATTTACGAAACCATTTATTTAAATTCTGAAATTTGTCGTATATATATATATATATATATATATATATATATATATATATATATATATATATATATATATATATATATAAAAGGTTATCCTTACTATGTACGAACTAGTCCGTGATTCTATAAAATACTCGAATATTAACCGTCAAAATATTTCGTAACTTTACAAAGTTTAATATGCAATCTACGTACTATTTCTTAATTTAAAAATATATTATTTTTTGTGTAGTTTATACATAATATTTATTGAGTGTATATTTGATTTAATGCACAGTGAATGTTTTAAATCTTCGCCTGAAGCTGTAATCAATAATATGAATTTCAATGTCCCCCAAAACTTTCTCAAATTTGATTACAACATGTTTACTGGATATCACAAAAAGCATTATATACACACAGATGTTTAAATTTCCCAAGTCAAAGAAACTAGTTTTGTGTGAAATCTGTTCCATGGTGTCCATGTCAATTATGTAAAATCTATTGACTTCAATTTAATTTTGTATTGATGCTGTCATATTTAACAAGAAAAAACTGTAATATGTATTTAATAACATGCTTAACAATAGCAATTCGTTTTATAATTGATATTTGACAAATTAGACCAATTGTTTAACCCAATCAATGAGAAAGAATAAGGCACATGAGAAATGTGACAGTCGGTCTACGTCGATTAAAAAATAACCTACATGTTAATGAAATAGAATTGAAAATCAACCACACTCAGAAGAAAATACTATATAAATAATACTTTTTTACTATTAAAAATAGTCAATAGGATGAATTATTATATTAATCGGAAAATACCATTAAATACTACAAAATACCATGACATTTCCATTGAGTTTATATGAAAATATTTATTTTTTGTATACTAATAAATCAATAATTGTCCCATTGACCAATTTTAATAAGATTTGAGGGATTTTTTTTCTGGATTTTAAAGTATTACAAAAATAACTTCAAACTTGTAATTGTGAGACAATTTCATTTCATTTGAGTTACATTGATTTTTTCGAAACGATAAACTTTTTAGGTGGTTTTTTAAACAAAAAAAAATCTTGTCAACGGAGAAAACTTTCTTAGGTCAGGCAATGATGTAATTCCAGAGCACATACATTCCTAGATATACACAAACACACTCGCAGCTAGTTGTAAAAACCACAAGGTAAGGATACGATAATTTAATTTATTTTCGTGCGGACAGTTAGGCAAACCTCTAGTGTGGTTGGATTTGCTTGCAATTGCTTTATCTACCATTTCAAGACAACGAAGCAGGAGCTATAGCTACTTGGTCGGTATTTGTTTGGTTGCTAGCGTTGATATGCAAATTACTTTGTATAAAGAAAATCGTAAGCTAGAAAGTGCACAAATTAAGTTCCCAAACACCGAAGGATAAAGTTTGTGAGGTGTTAAAATGTTGGGTGTGATGACTTTAATTTATTTTTTTTTTTGTTTTTTTAATTGGAGACTATGATGTCGTCGTTGTAGAACGAAAAGTCACCAAATACATTTTCAAAATGCCAAATATTCATTTACAAAAATCTTTATATATCTGTCAATTTTTAATCGATGATCTCAATTTTTTTACAACATAATAAGAAAATGTAAATCATCAATTGGTATTTCAACTTTAAAAATGCATCAAATACTTTTTATAATATTAATCAACAAACTTGAAATATAAGTTTTTCATAAAAATATATTTAATGACTTTTCGTTCTACAACGACGATATATTTTACGAAAATATATAAATGTTGAAAATTAAATCAAACTGCTACACATTGGCTTAAAAACAAAATATATAAATTTAAAATATTTATTTTTATATAATAGTTGAATTACCAACTTGACGCTGCATAAATCCGCAATTAACTAAAAATGTGTATTAATAAATTTAAAATTGGCTCAACGCTCGAGTCTAAGGAGTACATGTTTGCACTTTAGTTATATTTAACTACAAATCACACTTCACTTACTTAACGTCAAATGCCGGAAATAATTTTCTAAATTCTTACCTAAGGCCGGATGCAGAAATTGCGCAAACGGCGGTAGCCGTAATAAGGAAACCAAGTCGACGCTGTAGCGGAAGCGGAACTGTAAAAGCAGTACCCATCTACTTCAAAAAATACGGCATAAGACTGCTTTAGAAATGGTGCATAGAAAAAAAAAACATAATAATGTAATAATAACCACTTTGGAAAATGTATGCTCTTAAATTTGTTACATATTAAAATTAAATTATAATTGAAGGTTTAGTTTGAAATGTAGCATTAATGTTCTGTATGGATTTAAAGTATAGCATTCTATTCATGCATGTACGAATTTGACAAAAATACTAAAACTTTTCATATAAATAACTGTTTGGTACTTACAACATGCTAATTTTTTCAGTAGTTAATATATAGTGAAATCGTAAACTTGAACAACATTAAAAATTGAAAATACTAAAGTTAATTCTGAAAAATATTTTATGCTGTCAGAGTCACGTTTAATGCAGCACCAACTCTGCAGAACCTAGTGCAAATATCAGGAATATGTAAGTATATGTGGTAGGTTTTATGTGTCAATGAGTGCAATATATGAAATGCATACGCACAAGAGCCACCAGAACTAAAACGATGTTGATATATTTATGTTATAATTTTTTGTCAGTCATAAGTAAATTTAAATTTAAAATTAAATCAAAAGTGCTAACGAAATGCATTGTGTTGGTAACACTCTATACATCAAATGAATTACTGTAGTAGTTTATATTACGTTTAAATACATTTGTCTTTCTTTGGCTTTATTTTACTACACCATGTATTAAAAATCCGTTCTCTACATATTGCACAAATTGTATTTATGTTTATTTTTTATTTTAATTATTTGAAATTCGTGTGGGCAGGTAAAAACGAATTCGTTTTTTTGCAGACTATGTATGACTGCGAAAGAGGTATAAAACACCCAAGTATACTCAATCATCTGACCGAAACGAATGAATGAGAGAAGACTACATAGTGAAGCCAACTAATTGAGTTTCCCACTGCATCTTTTTAGTTGTGAAAATAAATACGCGAAAATGAAAATTGTCAACTCTGCAGATTTGAGCACAAATAGATAACACTGCACAGTTTTATAATAAGCAGGCATATCATTCATTCATATAATTTTATACTCATTCACATAATTTCCGAATCAATAAAAAATATTTTTATTTAAAAAATAAACATATATTATTTTAATTAACTATCAATAAAAAAAAATATAGATCATAATAAAACTAAAAGCATATGTTGTAATGTCAGTACACATTTCAGGATGTTTAATAAAGAAAACTTAAAGTTTTTAATACAAATGTACTGAATTTATATAGAAAATCTGTTAAGTTATATAGTTATTTTCCACACAAAAACACTACAAGTTTAGTAAAAACCAAAACATAAGCTTTTGCAAGTAAATCAAATACATATGTATTTATTTTAAAGACATTTTTATTGCAGTATTTTTTTGGTGTACTTTGGGCTCAACCGGAAATTGAGGAGTAGAGCCCACTTTCGACGGACAATATTTACGCTAAAAATACATCAAAAATAAAAACCAAACCAAAAACAAGCAAACAAAGGCAAAAAAAGAACAAAATTAACAGCAATAACACAAAAATAAAAAGAAAAAACGCAAAAACGCAAAAACAAAAACGCAACACAAAACAAACAAACAATAAATAAACACAACAACAAAAACAAGAGAAAAAGAAAAAAACAAACACAAACAAAATCAAAATCAAAAACTCGAAAGCAAAATCACAAAGTTAAACCAAAAACATAAAAAAATCGGAAGCGGAAACATAAAAATAAAATTTAAATTAGAAATACAAAAACAGAAAAACCATTGCAGACACAAAAGCAAAAATGTAAAAATCAAAAGCAAAACACTTAAAATAAAAAAAAGTCCAATTCCAATAAAAAAAACTGAATATACCCTTTCACTCTTAGTGTAGGGTATAATAAGAAACAAACAAACCAAAAACGCAAAAAAGAAAAAAAATAAATTAATTGTGAAAACAAAAGAAGAACAAAAACAAAACGGAAGAAACACTAAAGGCGAAAACATAAATAAAAATAAAATAAAAGCAAAAAAATAAAACAAAACCAAAATAAACATTAACAAATAAAATCAACACCATAATGAGTAAAAACAATAACAAAAAAAAGAAAAAAATATTAAAAATAAAATTTAAGAAAATTCAACAAAAAACCAAAACCAAATGATTTTTTTTTGGTTACAAACTTTTGTTACAAACTTCTCTTTTTTCAGTAATTAAACAGCCATGCTTAAAAAATGGTTTAAAAAGTCAAAAACCGTAAAAATATCGTATAAAATAAATATATTTCGGAGTAACGGGGCGATCGTTTGGTGAAACAGTTCGATCGCTTCAGTATTCATTTTTATATATCAAACGTGACGATCTCGCTTAACAGATGACTTGTTTCTAATTATCTATTGATTTATAATTTTTCTCAGAAACAAATACAATCAATTTATTTATTTATCCAGTCATTATTTTATATTAGCACCCAGCCGAGTGATATCATCCAAGTATTCGACAACCATTCCAATATGTCGGTACTTGACGTTTCATAAAGTAATTACAATATTAAGTTTTCGTCAAGCTGCGACATAAATATTAAATAATAAATAAATATATTGCAGTCATTATATAAGAACTTAGAAACTCTTATTTAACGAAAATTGATTAAAATTTGGTTTTTAAACAAAACTCTTTAATATGATAAACATTTTCTCTTGTGTAGATTTTATCAAAAATCACTAGCTACTTTTTTGTCCCTGTGTATAAATGGTATATTTTACATACGTTGTATCCTCTATAAGTTGAATAGCATACAGGAATTCAATTGTTGCCATTTTTAACCAGAATTTCAATAACAATTACAGAGGATTCTAAAGCAAAACAACGGATCTGATTTCATGAAAACACAACAATATTCTATACGTATGTTCACCTCTGACCACATTGCAACAATAGTAGTTTTAGAAAAGCACTTTTGCTAAAATCGTGCGTCATTAACGAGGGGATTGGCACAAGAGACACTTGGCACTATATATAAAATACAGATTGCGTAGGTAGTTCATTGGAAATATTTTGTATCACAACCATGCAGTAGTTAGTTTGGTAAATTGTGAGGTATTTTTGTCTGTGTTGCGAAATGGTTACCATAGGGTTCTTTACAAAGTGTGTACATCTAATGAACGTATAATTTAAAATTAAATTTCAATTAAACTAAACTAATATGTGGGATGTATTTTGGACTATGTTAAAATGGTATTAGCTTGTAGTAATATATAGAATTTATGAATTTTTTAATATTAGTTTTGGATAAATATAAATAGATACTAAATTCTGAATAACTTCTAACAATTCTCTGTCAACAAAATATTTACTGATGTCCTCAATAAATCTTTATTCATGTAATATATTTAATAAACACCAATAATACTATATTTTTGTGTAGTCAATCAAATTTAATAAAATTAAATACACAATAGATTGCAAATGCGAGTGAGCACTTTATGCACTACATTTTTAGGCCACAACGTATAGGAAAATATTAAATTGGTTTATAGCTCTTGCGGCGTAACTTCATCATAATACAATTTCAAAAGCCAACAAATATTTCGATATTTGTAACGCATAATCAGTTGTTATGACACTCGATGAAACTAATGGTCAATCAAAATTTGAGTGATATATTGTGTACGTTTGTATGTACACACGCTGCAAGAACAAAATATAAATTTGCAGGCATTACATTTTTGTTTGAAGCTTCATGTAAACATAATTTATAATTCCCTGATAAATCCTTTAGGAACAGTGCTGAAATGAGTGCTAAAATGATCTGTGTACAGTTTTAATGGGAATTGAATTTAAGGTTTGTGAATGATAAATAATAAATAAATAAAATATATATATAAAATAAATAAAATAAATAAAAAATAAAATAATAGTTATTATACACAGAAAAAAAATTGTACATCAGATTGATGTTCTTCAAACCAGGATTCATTGTATTGAAGAACCATTCATAATATTAATGACTAATGCCATTATTTTTATGAATGCTATCATATATATGAAGAACGCTTGGTAACTGTCGAAAAAGTGTTCTTCAATATGATGAACTGTATGTGAAGAATACGTTTCATAATATTAATGAACCAAAATAAAAAATACAACATATATGTTCAACATATTGAAGAACGCTGTTCATTAAACCAAATGTCTGTCAAAATATAATTTTTTTCGTTCATTTTTGGACGTACTTCTCAGTTCTCAAGTAGTTCTTGTGTGTTATTTCTTATATAATGCTTGCTCGACATGCATAAATTAGGTAAACGTTTTATAATATATTTATTATAATTACAAATTTTTATTAATAAAAAATTATATATATAAAAAATATATATTTGAAAAAAAAAAAAACATTTTTAATTTTTTTTTGTTAAAACCTTTTTTTTTCAAACAATTTTTTTTCTTCGAATTTTTTTTTTACTGTTTTTTTTTAATACAATTTTTACAACACTTATTTTTCGTATTATTTTATACAATTTTTTTTTTTTTTTTTTAAATATTATGAAAAAATTCATCAATACCACAATTCAAATTCATTGTATTGAATATTTTGGTCATATATATATATATATATATATATATATATATATATATATATATATATATATATATATATATATATATATATATATATATATATATATAATATAATAAATGAATTTATATATGTCATTTAATAAACGGTGGTATCAATATGATGAATCTGGTAGTTGGTGAAAAAATTCATAATATTTATGAATAAATTCATTAATTGAAGAATTTTTTTTTGTTGTATGTATCTTTCTTTATATTTTTAAAAAGTCCATAGCTATAGTTATATTATAAATACAAAAAGAATCAATAAGTAGTCTTTACTATTCAAATGATATCATTTTTCTATTTGGTAAATTAAAGAATAGTGGTTTATTGACATTTCGTCAAGCTCTTCATGAATTTTTATAATTGAAAAGAAGACAACCAAAAGTATTTGAAAAGAAAAGCTGAAATAAAATGCAAATACTTGCACTAACCATCAAAATTATTAATTTTTTAATATCTTGGGAATTTAGATAAAAAAGACTTCCAAGTAGAAATCTAAGCCGATATCAGATTCATTTTAGAAACGTGAGTTAACATACGCATAATTCTATTCAATTAATCAAAACAGTTGATTTTTATTATAATCATGTATTATGATTAAAAACCAAATATTTATGATTGATAACTTATTCTTGGCTGGATATCATGATTAATTTTTGTAAATTTTATGCGTATAATTGATGATTTATGAGAACATTTCTTTCCATGCAGCTATTCAGTAAATAATTATGTTTTAGTAAAAAATAAAATAATCAAAAGCATTTATTAATAGGTTGTTGGAACCACCCTCATCTTTAAAATTACAAAATATTGAAAAATATTGTCGCATTGTGTTATCAACGAGTGTTAAATATTTTTTGATTTTTTTTTCTTTATTCAGTAAATAAAATTAATAAGGACGAACAAATTGCGGTGCATAATTTGAAACTTTGTTGACTCTTGAAAAGAATTGAATGTCCCTTGGTGACGACAGTTGTAACAGAATAGAAAGAAGATAGACAGATAAAACGTTCTATTTCATATATTAAGGATACAAATTTTCAGCAAAATAATGTGTTTAACAAAAAAATGTTTATATAACAAAAAATGGATTTAATATTAAAAAATATAGTAAATATAAATTTTGAATACATTTTTTTAATACTAAAAAAAAAAGAAATGTTTACAAAAATAAATGTTTACAAAATTAAATATAAAACACAAAAAAAAATTAATTAAAAAAATAACATTTCAAAAACAAAATAAAAATGAGGGATGAAAAAAAGTATAATTTTTGGAAATTTACTTTTATAAAATGTGTATAACATTATATAATTATTGAAAAATAATAAAAACAAACAATTTACCAAAAAATATTTTTTTGTTTTTGTTAAATATGAAAGTTCATCATTTTTATCTGTTTTATGTATATATTCATCTATATGTTTAAACATAATTTTCGGCTCTAATTCATCTAATCGAATGAATAAATAAGAATGTCGTTCATTTTTTAATATGATGAATATTTCTTTATTTTTATTGTGTTCTGTCCACTTTTTTAAATTTAGCATATTAATTTTTAATTTTTTTTTTTTTTTGTTATTAATAGGATTTTAAAAATTTCAGTATACAACAAAGTATCTCTTCAGTGTCATAGCCTTCAAAGTACTACATTTTAAATTTGTATTAAAAATAGCATGACTGACCGTTTGTCCAAGTAACGCTCATAGCTGGTTGCTGAAAATTCAATAAAAGTGTAATTTCCAAATTTACATTTCACCGATTTTCTGTGTTAAAGTGTTTTAAAATCTATGTTTGGTTCTACGTTGCTCCTCGATAGCTGGATGCTATGTTCAACCAAATGACCCTCTCCCTACGTACGTTCATTTTTCTCAACAGTTTTCACAGTAACTTGCCAGACAATTGAATTTATGCTTGGCACAAGAATTTATGGAAAAACAATAGAGAGAAATTACAGCAGAAGCTAAGAACAAAAAAAATACACCTAACGATGTTATTCAATTTTAAATGCACTTAAGTCTGCAAAAATATTTATATTCTTTACTTTCTGTCCATTTTCACACAGCTTATGCAATTTTCTCTGTACACATTAAGTATATAGAAATTAGATTATATGCAAAATGAGAAGGTACAGGTAAATATCATAATAAATACCACAAAGAAATAATGTAAAAGATGTTCATTTCGTTTAAGAAATGTTTACATTATAAGATATTTTCAAAAATATATCTGCAAAATCAAGTCAAATCAATTTTAAATAATATTAAAAGTGAAAAACTTTAAAACTATTAAAATCTAAATTTATAAATAGTTACTTATAAGTTATAACATACATAATTTTAGATTTTAATATATTTTGTTGTTTGCTTGATATTCTCAGCTTCTTGTGTCGAAGACCAAAACTTTATTAAAATTTAATCTTTTCTCATAATTGTGACTTTATTTAATTAAAGCTATAAAAAGGATGCCATGACGATGACAGTGTCGGCAGTATAGCAGTAGCAACACTTGGTTTAAAGAGTTTAATGTGATAATATTTAAATTGTTAATGTGATTTCTGGAAAATGTTCATTAGATGATGGAATTCTATAAAAAAAACAAACATCAACAAAAATGTTTGTAAAACATTTAATTATTTTGGCCTATAATCTTTCAGTTAAAATTGTCACAAGTGTGAGGGTACTGAAAACACGAAATGATAATTGAAATGATATTTAGTTTGTAATCTGTTGATTTGTTAAAGTTAAAGTTAAAGTTAAAGTTAAATATTTTCTTTAATCAGCATTTAATTCACCATTCAGATGTCATTTTAGAAGTATGATAAATGAAAGAGTTACGCTACTCTTTTTATAAAATAACTTTTACATAATTCCTAAATCTTTATATTTAACTTTAATGATAATCAAGTTTGTCACTATAAACTGGAGATGGGCGCGTTCCGTGCTTTTATCGTGTCACGCCCGAAAATTAGAGTTCGTGCGTGCAAATCACCGTGCGTGCTAGTTGTTGTCGAGCCCATGCGTGTCCGTGCCTCTAAAATCAGGCACGCGCCCATTAAAGTTTTTTTGTTATAGTTTCTACCCCAATAAAAAAACTCCAGCTTCAAAAAATAAAAATTTCGTGGTATTTTAACCTTTTCTTAAAAATGTTGTTTTAGTTTTACTTATGGATTTAAGAGAATAAAACAGTACCAAACATAATTTAATTATTTTTGTCAGGGACTAAAACCCTTAGGAATATCGGTTTCGGTTCGGGTTCCAAGATTTTGAAAATTGTGGTTCCGGTTCCAACCGAAAAATCAAATGGGGTCGATTCCGGTTCCAACCTAAAAATTAAATGAGTTTCTATTCCGGTTCCATACATTTTTTTTAATTGCGGTTCCAATTCCGGTTCCGGTTTCAAAAATCGAATTTATTCAGGTTGCAATTTCGGTTCTTTGCGGTCCCACAATGGGTCTAAAACCCCTGGAATGTCGGTGCCGGTTCTCGTTCCAAGATTTTAAAAAATAGCGGTTCCGATTCCGGTTCCAACCAAAAAAAAATATATGTGGGTTCCGATTCGGTCGGTTGAGTCAGTTCCGGTACCGATTCGTTATAGTCTCTTATTATAAATAATTCAAAAATTAACTTTGGTACTGTTTAATTCTCTGAAGCGGAACCTATCCAGAATCGCAACCTGTCAGGAACCGACATTCCAAAGTGTGTTTGGGACTATAATATTTGTTCCGGTTCTGGTTCCCAGATTTTTAAAATATCGGTTCCGATTCCAACCACAAACAAATCCGATTTTAGTTCCCCACATTTTTAATAACGATTCCGGTTCCAAAAATCTAAACGGTTCCGGTATTATTTTTCACGCTCCGCCTGTTTTTTCACGTGTTTCCGGGCTTTTTTTTCTTGTTTTTGTAGCGTTTTGAGTGTTTTGTCGTGTTTTTCCGTGTTTCTTCGTGTCTTTTTAAAACCCGTGCTTTATTGTGCTTCTCGTGCGTGCCTGCAAATTTAGTCGTCGGGCTTGTACTCGTGCGTGTCCGTGCCATCAAAAACAGGCACGCGCCCATCTCTACTATGAACTATATATCATTTAGTATTATAACCGTTTTAATATAAATTATTTAAAATTTAATTATCATCTTAAATTCTCAAAACTTTTGAATGTAAGTTTAAATTATAATTTTTAATTAGATTATTGAAAAAATATATAAAATCCAAAAAGAATCAAGTATAATTACTGACTGATAAGTAAAGGGTTTTTCAACAGGGACGCTACAAAAGTAGAGCGACAGCGACAGCAAACGACGCCATATTTCTTGCCGCTCTTTTGACATTTCTCTTCAGTAAGGTTTGGCATTTCATGATGGAAAGATATACGAATTCGAATTTTGGTAGTAAATTTTAATAATTTCGACTCATTGTTGGCTCGTATATCTTTCCATCATGAAATGGCAAACCTTACTAAAGAGAAATGTCAAAAGAGCGGCAAGAAATATTGTGTCGTTTGCTGTTCCTGTCGCTCTACTTTTGTATCGTCCCTGTTGAAAAACCCTTGAACAAAGCTTTTGTAGCGCTCTTATTGAAAAACCCTTTAGAACAAAACTTCTTGTTTGTCAGAATTCTGATTGTTAAGAAGAATAACACTTCTTTTTAGTCAGAAATTATTATTTTTAACAAATAAACCAATTATTTTCCTAATATTAAAAAGATAAATTTTTCAATTTATGTTTAAGGTTAATATTAAAAAAAATTCTGCCATTTTTCATTTGAGTGGAATTCTTCTTTAGTATTAGAAATTTATTTTCCTTTATGTATTTAAAATTAATGTTTATGTTTTATCTAAATTAAGCACATATCTTTTTTTTAGATATATTTTTCTGCGTTATTGCCGTACATTTTAATACTTCTCATAAATCAATGCTTCATTCAATGCAATGCCGCCACTAATATTTAAATTTTCCCAAAATTATGGCACAGAAATCAAAATATAAATTACCACAAATTTGCACTAGCCCTGTTCTAAACATAATTCATAACTAAACATGCATTACTAAGCGGTTTAAATTCTCTACCACCTCAAATTTGAAAACCACCAAACTAATACGTGCATTAAAATTATGCAAACTAATTGAAATATTTGCATACTTTTGCATAATGCATGCTTGTAAATAATTTTGCAAAAACACTCATATATTTCGAATAAAGACAAAGTTATGACGACAATCAAATTGTGTTTCTAACAAACATTCAAGTAGTTAATTGAGAGTAAGTTAACAAAATAATAAAATTCGCAGTTACTACAAGGGAAGAAAATAGTGCAGCTTATACTTTTCTATATACCAGACAGACAGCCCGAACGTGGTAAGCATGCCAAACAGGAAACATTACGGTATAAGTGGCGGAAATATAATCCAGTGGTTTACGTGTAAAAAAGCGCTGTATACTATAAAAACCTGGTGATAATAAAGATCTATATTGTGAACTTTCCTATGAGATTTGCATTGTTTTGTGCATATTGTTGTATTGTAGGAAGGCGATTATATGGAATTAACAAAAAAATATAATCTTTTGATGTACTGCGAAATATATTTTTTATAAAGTTTTATAATGCATTAAAAAAATATTTCTATTGTGGTTTTATAAATAGAATTTATAAATAGAAATGAAACTAATTTTCATTTACACATATATTTATTTCAAATTCATATAAATCCAGGCGACATATAAGGTAGGCAACAGACAGGAAACACATCAGTTTGCAAATCTAAAGATTTTCGGCAGCGTTTGTAACAAAACCTACCTGTTGTTTGTCCTAGAACAAAACGCCAAACGGCAGTTTATAGTCAGATTATAGAAAGGTGAGACAGGATATATTGTAATAGCAGATCTTGGCAGCGTAATATATTGTCTCCCTGCCTACCAAAACGCTACAGTAGGAATATATACTGCTTATTTAAAACATATGAAAGATCTTCTCTCATGTTTCAATATTGATAACATTTGAAACATAGTAATTTAAAAATATGTTTTTGTATAGTGTCGACTGCGTATAACAGGGTGCCTTCAATATGCCGTGTGGCAGCTATTCTGGAAAGTCAATTGTCTGCCGACAACTGTCGTCCGATATTCTACCGAAAATCTCTTACAAGTCAGCATATGCAATAGTATTCCAAAATCATTCCATAAATGTGATGTGGCACTTACACATTTTTAAACACGCCGATTCTATGCGTGAAATCTGCTTTAGAAAGACTGGCATTTTTGATGAAATATAAACTGCATGCGATGCCCTGCGTAAAACCTGGCAGAAACCGCGCTTTTGCCAGAAATATGTTTATAGTCTGCCAGTAAACTGCTGAATATTTTGTATCGGGAATATTTTTGTAAATTCATTGTTATGAAAAATTGATTTATAATGCAATAATTCGTGGTTTAAAGAACGATATTTGTAACTATGATGAACGTTCTGTTTTGGGCAAATTTTTTTTTGTATTTTTTTTTTCGTAAAATTTTTTGGATCTTATAACGATTTATTTAATTGATATAGTTAAAACATTTAATAATGTGAATTTAATGCCGCACATATTTAATATTTATATTAATATAAGATAATTTTACTTATTTTCCCAAATATTTAGTTTGTCATCTAGGTGAATAGATTAAGCAAAACTTGGCAATCAAATTCAACTGGTTGAATATGTACAAAAAAAAAATACAAATTCTAAAATATGTCCTTTCGACTTTTGTAACGGGCATTTCCTATGGTACAGCAAGCGGCTTACTAGTAAAGTTCCTACATAAATCCTTCCTAAAACTGTGGACAAATATTTTGTTTTCGTGAATGTTGCCGCCAAGTTGCCTGAATATTTATGTTGCTCTGGTGAATAAGCTGGGCAACTCATGGCGAATAGGGGAGCAAAAGTAGCAATATTTACAACAAAAATAGAAAAAATTACAACAACAACAATAACTCCTAAGTACGACAAGTTTTATGGTCACATTGGGTTCAAATTTAAAAATTATAATTTTATTAAATTCAAATAAATGCATTTAATATACATTACAAAAAATTGTTGTTTCCATATCAAAGAAACAAAAAACATTCAGTTTCTTATTTCAACTGACTACTAATTGCAACAATGATAAAATTATCATACTAATTGCCATAGTAATTTAAAATATTAAACAATTCAAGAATGTTGGTCACAATCATATTTGGTTTACTAAAAAAATAATAACCACTAAAAATAATAAAATTGATAAATCTATGTATTAATTGGATACACATGCAATGAAATTACATTTGCAACAAACATATTTTGATTAAAATATAAAATTTAATTAACAAAATTGGTTATTTTAATCATTTTATTCCTTTTGAAGTATATTACTAAATTAAGATTTTAAACCACAAGATTTATTAATTTTAGTTTCAATCATATTCTATTTGCTGTAAGCATATTTTACCTGTGAGCAGTAAACAAGGAATGTAATTAATAAATCTCTTAATGTTAGATCTCTGTATTTAGTGAATACTCACGCAAGGAAAAATATGTTTGCAACAAACATAGTTTTACTAAAATAATAAATTTAATTAACACATATGGTTATTGCAATATTTCTTTTCTTTTTGAAGTATATTACTAAATTTACTTTTAAAACTACAAGTTAGTTGTAATCATATTATGTTTGCTGTAAACATTTTTTACCTGTGCACACTTAAAGGATGAAGTGAAATTAATAAATCTCTGAATGTTTACACGCGTACAAAATATGTTTTTAACAATTATTATTATGATTGATATAATAAATTGAATGGAGAAAGTGTTTAGCATTTATTATTACTTATTTTTAGAAGTGATATTTATAATAATTTTAAGATTTATGCTACATGATTAGATTAAAGATATTTTGGTAATAATCATATTATTATTTTAGCAATCATATTATATTTTCCTTGACTATATTTTTGGTGGAAAAGAATTGAACTATAAATTTACTACACGAAGAAAAAAAGTTTACTGTTAAAGTTTATTATTATTGTAATCATGTATTTTAATAGTTCGTTAGTCATTTCCTAGTTTATTATTTTTAAAATTTATTATTTAATATTTGTTTGCTTGTAAAATTTATTAAATAGTATATATCATGAACCCAAAACTATTTTTAAAAACCTCGAAATTCAATGTATTTGATTATAATAATAATAGGTTGGCGCTACAGTCCTGTATAGAACTTCGGCCGAGCTCTCTCACCATTTTGAGCTGTGCGTGTTATATTTGTACTCAAATTGGTGGGACCTACAGTTTATTGCCGAATCCAAACGGCGGGTGAGAGCTTTTCATAGGCAATGTTTTACTCTCGTAGATTTGCCATTTATTGCCGAGAGGTAGCACGGTATAGAAAAATGTTTCTATGAAAAGATGTTGTTAGCCCCAGTCCAGGCTTGAACCGGGGACCTTTCGGCTCGCAGTGCAACGCACTAACCACTGCATTTGATTACAATCTTATTTTGTTTGCCGTAAACATAATTACGCTGCTTACACAGAATTTCACTGCTTAAACTAATAGAATTGATATAACTCTCAATTACAAAAGGCGTTTTAAAAATGTTGATTTTTCATAAAAGTTATTTTCAATTATATTACGTTTGCTACAAATATATTTTTCAAAGAATATACTTATTATATGTTTTAAAATATTCTTTAGTCTATAAGAAAATATTTCTTCATTTCATAGTAACTACATATTCTGATTTTTCCATTGTTCTTACTGTGATCACCTAGAACATACGATACAATACTGCTGTTGCTGGACGATTCCCGTCAAATTCCATTCATTCCTTTTTGCAGCCACAAACCTTTCGCGGTTGCCTCGAATATTATCCTTTATCCTTCGGTGCTACTTTGTCATTGCGAGCGCTTTTGCGTTCTGCCTGGTTGCCCTATTCTAAAAATGTTTTGTTTAAAATGTTACAGAAGGATACGTTTCGCGCTACTAAAGCTGATGTTGTGAGAATTGTCATAATGCCAGGCTACGCACATAAATAAAGTCATAAATTTCATGCTCTTGCTGGTGAGTCTGTCTGGCTGGATGGCTGTTGGTGCTCCACGGACCGTTGACGCTTGCAGTACAAAACTATTCGCAAATGCGAAAAATGCACTACATTTTGTCGGCCCCAAACAACACCTAAATGTCCAACACTCCTTAACAGTGTTGTGCACACTAAACAATTGGTGGCCATTTCATAATTATCTACCACTGTATTAGCCAAATTATTTTATTTCAATTTTCTCTTTTTGGATCTGCTGTTGAGCAGCGAGTGTTTCTTAAAAATGAAAGTAAATTTATGTGTTGAACTGCAATCTGAAGTACAGTATTCGTCTGTTGCAGTCCTGGTAACGTATGATGTTTGTTAGTGTATTTTTTTGTTTTGGCAGTCTATGTTGTGGTAAAAATATGACACAATTTGTTTGGCTGGCTGTATTGTAGAAGATGTACATTTGAAACCACTTTTCTAAAGTTTTAAAAATACCCTGTATATCAATGGATGTTCCAGATACACCTATAATCTAGAACCATTTTTTTCATCAATTAAATCAAGACCTCAATTAAATCAAGTCCTCATTTATTTATGCACCATAAATCGAACCACCTAGTATTTATACTACTTAATTCGCATAATTCATTTATAGCGAAGCCTGGGGCAAAGTAGGACATGGTGTAATGTAGGAAATGTGGGAAAATTCAATTTTTTGACATGTTTTGGCACTTAAAAAAATAAAAGAAATTGTCAAATGTTTCTTAATATGTCATAAGTCAAAACGAATGTTTTTGAAAGTTCTTTAGAGTGCTGTAGAAATTTTGAAATTTCCCACATTACCCAAGATTTTTCAACAATTCCGAAATTGAGCTTTTTGAAAAAGTCGCTCAAAAATCAATTCAAAGGTATATAAATGGTATTCTGTTAATGCACAAAGTAGATCATGAATCATGGAAAAGAATTTAAAAATTATTCAAATGTACTTTTTTTTGGAAGAAAATCAGAACGGGTTCCAGAAGATACGAGTTACTGTCTGAATAGTTTAATTTTTTTCTCGTAATTTTAATGGCCGTGTAAGAAGACCTTATGTTTTTATAAAACATTAAATTAGAATTTAATACATAAATTTATTACATTGACATATTTTTGTTGGAAAAATTTGCATATACGAAAAGGATTAATTTGTGAAGTGGATAAACTTGAGTATTCCCGATGTGCGTGCTTATAGCAAAACAACAAAAGCAAAAAGTTTTTAAAGCTTTTTATTAGTCACTGATTCCAGCTACTTTTGAGAAACATAATGAACACATTCCAAATCCACTATTTGATTGGTGAAATATATACTTATATATGTTATAACATTGTATCATTTTCTACTTCGTACTCTTTATAAATATTAAATTTCTAAATTTTTGCAACACAAAACCAGCAAACTTTTAATGCTGCCACTTTATCAAAGTTATGTACATATTTACTGTAATAAAAACTGAAATTTTAGCTTCGCCAGAACAATTCATCCCTACTCCCATAGTCGCATGCTGTTTGAAGAACGAAATTAAACTTCAAGTAAGTCGAATCGATTGTGCGCTAAAATAAATGTGAAAATAAACTAAGAACATATAATAGTGGACTAGGGAAATGTGAAACTCAACACTATTAAAGCAACAAATGCAATTTATGTCGAAATATATTGGAAACTATACTCGAGAATTTATGCGATATCGAATGAAGTGCTGTAGAATGATTGTGTTTTTAAAGTGCACTAAAACATATTTAGTGGTTCTTTATACGAAGATTTTGCTTTAAAACTAATCATATTATACAAAAGCTTTTTCTAAAATATATTCTTAAAAATATCACCATTATTTTTCATTAAAAAACTAACTTTTGATTTAGGTTTTTAATCACAAACAAAAGAAAAAACTTGTACCATATCGCGCTATAATTTGAAATAACTCACAAAAAATTATTATTTAAAATGCATAAAAACAATTCAAATAACCAGAAAACTCTAAATGAAAATTAACAATTACCGCATCTTTGAGTTTATTTTATATTTAATTATTTGAAAATCTCAATATGAATTGATTCAAAATATTTTTTTTTGTATTTCATGTATTCCAAAAATTTATTTATAAAGGGATTTAAAAAATGCTTTAAATACATCAATTATAGTACTTGTTGACTTTATCGAAAAAATGCTACCTAAAATTATTGCAAAAATTTTAGGTAGCACTTCAGATATTAATTGGTAAAGCAATTAAACAGTTTTAGTATCATTTTCCACTCAAATTGAAAACCTTTATAGAAATTTGTTTTTCTTTTCGTAAACTAAAAGATTTAAAGTTAAACAAAATTATTGCCAACATTTCATATGTGTTTTTCATCGATTTATTTTTTTTAACCTGCCATAACAGTGAAAGGGTTTTTTAAACGATTGATTTTAACTTGTACTCAAATGAATGAAATGCTTCCACGATGAGTTGAGTTATTTTCAGGATTCAAAATTTTTGGTGACATCTGGACCTTTAGAAACGGTGGTCATTATAAACATTGTCATATTTAAAAGTATATTTCAATTTTACTAAAATTCAATTTAAGTGAAAATTTTAATTTTTAGTGAAAAATTTAATTTTTAGTGAAAAATTTAATTTTTAGTGTAAATTTTAATTTTTAGCGAAAATTTTAATTTTTAGTGAAAAAATAAATTTTAGTGAAAAATTTAATTTTTAGTGAAAATTTTAATATTTTGTGAAAATTTTAATTTTTAGTGAAAAAAATAATTTTTAGTGAAAAATTGAATTTTGAGTGAAAAATTGAATTTTTAGTGAAAAATTTAATTTTTAGTGAAAAATTGGAATTGAAATTTTAGTGATAAATTGAAATTTTAGTGATAAATTGAAATTTTAGTGATAAATTGAAATTGAATTTTTAGTGAAGAATTGAATTTTTAGTGAAAAATTGAATTTTTAGTGAAAAATTGAATTTTTAGTGAAAAATTGAATTTTTAGTGAAAAATTGAATTTTTAGTGAAAAATTGAATTTTTAGTGAAAAATTGAATTTTTAGTTAAAAATTGAATTTTCAGTGAAAAATTGAATTTTTAGTGAAAAATTGAATTTTTAGCGAAAAATTGAATTTTTAGTGAAAAATTGAATTTTTAGTGAAAAATTGAATTTTTAGTGTGAAAAATTGAATTTTTAGTGAAAAATTGAATTTTAAGTGAAAAATTGAATTTTAAGTGAAAAATTGATTTTTTTAGTGAAAAATTTAATTTTTAGTGAAAAATTGAATTTATTATGGTATGGTGAAAACTTGAATTTTTAGTGAAAAAGTGAATTTTTAGCGAAAATTTAATTTTTAATGAAAAATTTAATGTTTTAGTGAAAAATTGAATTTTTAGTGAAAAATTTTGTTTTTTGTTATAAATATGAATTTTTAATAAATATTGAAATTTTAAGTGAACTTTTAAATTTTTACTACTTTTTTTTAGTAAAAATTAAAATTAAAATTTTGAACTAACAAAATTTTCTAGAACAATTTTAAATTCTGAGTAAAATTCCGTTTTTGCCCTAACAACAAACATATATGATTCCCCTATAATTTGCAACCTGCCACTATCTAACAAACTAAGAACAACTGCACTTCAAGTATTTTCTTTCAACACCACTTTCTTTGTGTTGTTACTAAACTTGTTAAGTGTTGCCAAATACAATTAAAATCACTTCACGGCACCCCAGAATGCATTTGCATCAAATAGAGCCGAAGAAGCTGAGTAGCTAAACCAACAGTCTAAAGTGGCTGCAACTTAATAGGTTAAGATTTAAAAAATAAAAACTTTAACCATTCTCTGACTCACACTATCCATATACCTTAGCTATTATGAGGGTTTCTCTCTATCTATTAGTTTAGCTGTTTCGTTAAAACTTTTATTTTAACTTATTTTTTTATATTCCGTTTATTTACAAGTAAAAGTTGCCAATGTTGTTTCATACCATTTCTTTTCTTTTGTATTTAGATTTGTTTCGAATTGTATTTGGTTTGAATTTTGATGAGCATTGCTCTGGTTCTGTGTGCGCAGGAATTAAATGGTGCACGTAATTAGATTTTAAATTTATTGCAAACGATTTGCTATTTTCGTTTAGATTTTTATTCGATATTGTGCAACTGTTCAAATTCAAAAAAAGAAAAAATCAAAAAAAATGGTAAATGAGTCTGTCTGTATGGAATTTATTTTGTTGGAAAACAAGATATACACGAACCATTGTTGAAAACAATGCCAAAAAACATTATATTTTGCATAAAGTGGACTCTTAAATAAATAACTAGTATAAAATTCAAGAATAATTGACAAAATGTAGAATGCAGAAATTAAAACCACTGAATTATGGTCGATTTTTAGCGAAACTGCCGTATTCGGTTGTCACAACAAATAGAATCATAGACACGCACCCATTTGAACTATACTTCTTAAAGTCCATACTACAACCCGTTTCTTTTTGGCTATAAGAAACATATTTCACAATAAGGAGAACCGTATAACTTAGTTAAGGTAAAATATAGAAAAAAAATCCGTCTGTCTGTCCGTCTGTCCGTCCGTCCGTCCGTCTGTATGTCCGTCTGTATGTCCGTCTGTATGTCCGTCTGTCTGTCTGTTGAAATCCCTACTACTTTTAAAATTGAAGAGCTAGATAAATGAAACTTATAACTTAGATTACTAATTTTCGTTTACGCTGTATGTGCGAAAAAATTGTCGAAATCGGTCCATTGTGACCTATGATCCGACCACTTATGTTGAAATACCTCATATAAAATGTACATATAAAGATCAATTTTTATGTATACGTGCTTAGGTAAACTTTTTTGGTCATATATATTGATATCATGCTCAAGTACATGATAATAATGTTTTCGAGTGAAAAGACTTGTGGTTCACAAAAAAAAAAAATCGAAATTCGGTACACCTACCCATTTGTAAATATGGGTATCAAATGAATGGAAATTCTTCAGCGATTGAATGTTTGTAGTTATTTTCAGGATTCGTATACCCTGGTGACCTATATACCACTTTGAATGGTAACCACACATATGTGTAGGGTATTTATAGTCGGCTTAGACCGACTATAATTTTGATAATCCCAATATCATAATTACACCTACTTTAAAATTTCACATGTGATATAACCTTCCCAACTGGTTATTACTGTTTTGGGATAAAATATGTGATTAAAGGAAATAAAACATTAATATTTAAACAAATTGATTCTGTGGAATCGAAATTATTACTGACTTCTTGAGTAATCCGCAGTATTCGGTTGCTACAACAAATCATATCTTAGACACACACCTTAATATTCTATATTTCTTGGTCAAAACTAAAACCTGTTTCTGTTTGTTCATTAAAAATTCATTTTACATTTTGAAGAACCGATTATGTTGGTTAAACAATAGGTTGGTTTTTAGAGATCTACCAACATAAAGGCAGATCCACAAAATAAAATATTTTATGATATGTTTTTTACAAAACAGTTTCAATAAATTTCACCTAATAATTATATTTTCGAATTTTAAGCATATTAATCAGGCGCGTCTTAAGAAACAAACTTAGCTTTTAAATTTACGAACATCTAATGTTTTAAATGCGCAGATGTTGTTCCATTCTACAGCCTTTACATACTGTTACTTGGCTCTATTGGAAATACACTAATAAGTGATAATTTTAAAAATCTTCTCACAACTGTAGTCAAGATAATTTGCTTTCAGTCAGAATTTATTTTGCTTTCTTTTGAAACTTATTTTGCCAACACCATTTCTGTTGCCAGCAAGAAAGTGTTGAAAACTTGAATTTAACTCAGGTCGACTTTTCAAAAACTTTCGCAAACTTGTAATTTTTAAGCTCCCAAAAAAGCTTATAATAAAAGAGTTTATTTCTGAGTTATATTCTTCAATTTTGCTAGACTTAATTACATTATAATTAACTTGCAATTACATTAAAAGTTATAATACAATTGGTGTGTCAATGTGTTAAAATTATGCTAAAAATAATTTACATTTTATCATAACTGTTGATTTTATAAAATGATATGATAATGCGTTAAAGATTAAACACGATTATTACAAATTTATGTTTACAGCAAACATGTAAAATGTGTCAAGTTAGTTGATAAGGGGCTGTGTTGCAGTAAACATCAAAAAACATAAACAGTAATTGTTACGAAAATCAAATAATTTAAAAACGATAAAGTAAATTGTGTATATGAGTTTGCAGAAAATATAATGTGATTGACAAAAAAATATACTTAAAGATTATAATAATTTTAAATTATTAAATAATTATTTAAATGATTTTAGAAATAATATTGTATGAATTTTTGCTGTTTGTTTAGTTCATATATGTCGCAACTTATGTTTACAGCAAACATTAATATTTTTTAAGACAGTTGCGTAGTACACTGTGCCATCACAATTGTGCATAAATTTATATTATCAAATACTTGAACTTATTAATTACTTTAAAGTTCTATATGTCTGCATCAAACAAAATATGGATGATATAAATATAATTATTTGCCACAATTAAAATATTATATAAAGAATAAACAAAAAATCAGTATCAGTTTTTGACATATTATTATTATTATTATTTAAATGGCTGTTAATTTATTTCAACATTTAAAAATTATCATTTTTCAATTGATTAAAAAAACAATTGTCAAAAAGCTATAGCAATAACCTACGTATATTTGGAAGTGTTAATCCAGAAATATATATTTTAAATGTTCCAACTTCGAAAATACATTTCTTCTTATTATTCCTAATTTATATTCCGTTAACGTAATTTGATAGATGACTACTAATGGCTTCCTAACAAGTTTTAATATCTATGCAAATTAACAAAAACATGCCTATCAGTCGACGGCTTGCCTTTGTGTACCGTACACATCCCTTGTGCTTAATTTAGGGACATTTTACGAATTTCGTTTTTTTCTTTTTGGGTATTTTTGGCTAAACATTTTATGAAATACGTGCAAAACTAGGGTGGCAACAAATTAAGAAAGTAGAAAGCCTTACTAAAGTTTAGGCGTGATTCGAGATTTTTAATTGGATTGAATAAAATTATAGTAAAATTAAATGAAACCTAACAATATTTTTTTTTTAATATTTCTGGATTATTAAATTTAATATATTTCTTTTTGTTAATAACTTTTGAAAGGACAGACGTTAATGGCTGATTAATTAGTATGACACACTTTTGTCCTAAGTAAATAATAACGATGACAACAATGTCAATAGCATCAGTAACTATGATGAACTAGTTAATTCTGTAATGTCAAATTCGTGATTAAAATGAGTGTTAATTAATTAGCGTTGTTCTAATTTTTTTCGAGCTGTTGTGAATCTTGATTATTAAATATTTGACACTTTGTTTTGGACTTGGTGCTTTGCATTGTTTTAAAATTAATTTAATATTCGGAAAGTAGGTAATTTATTTTGGTTTTAGTATTAAAGTTATTATAAATATTTCTATACTTACTATGAAATTTAAGAAGTCAAATCAAGACAAAATTTCTTAAAAATAATTTGAAATCAATTATATGTAAGCACGTTGTAAAATTTATTTTAGATTGCAATTGTTTTGTTGTAGGACAAAAATCATACTTAATTCGTTCCACAGAATTTTAAAAGATTGAATTCAAATGAAATAGAATTATTTTGTATTGAAAACTTAAAAACAAACAAAAAATAAAACAAAAGAAATTCAATTGGAAGCGAGTAGGGAAAGTTAAGTCATATGAGCCGGACTTAAATTCGATCGGGCCCGACTTTGGAATACCCTACACATTGGTGAGGATATCAATGTGAAATAATGATCAGGCCAGAAGGTTAAGATTTCATAGATATCTTTTCAATAATTTTCGAGCAGAATGACAAAAAAATAAGAAAAAAATCAAAAAATAAATTTTATAAAAAGTGGGCAGATTAAGCCTATTTTTAACCAACATTTAAACAACTGACATATTCGGCAGGCTCTAAATATACGTTCATATGAACACACTAAATTGTGCTAAAATTGTTCGAACTTGGTTGATCTACAAACTTAATTACGGTTTAGTTTGGCTATAAGAACCGACAGTTGAGAGAATCGAGTAAGTAGTTTAAACAAAGAGTTGGTCAGTTCAAAAATGTTTGTAAATTGTGTAGCACAATTTAATTAATTAAAATGTATAGCAATTGCAAGAAAAAAATGGTCTCTAGTTTTTGAGATATACAAAATTTACAATATTTAAATTTAACAAGTAAAAAAAAAAATTGTTTTTATTTAATACTAGCTGGATCCGTGCACGACTCTTGTCAAGATTTTGTGAATTCAAAGATATGGAGCAATTTTATTAATATAAAAAAAATGTTATTGTTTATATCAGGGGCCCGTGCTTCGGTGTGTAAGTTTTTATGGGTTTTATAAATGTAGTAACCAAATAATAAAGACAATACTTTCGTAGACTACGCATCCCCGTAGAATTATTTCCAGTAGACATTTTCTTCTCCATAGAACTCTTTCTCGTAGAATTATTCCCGCAGAATTCATCCGAGTAGAATTATTCCTGGTAGAATTGTTTCCGTAGAATTCTGACCCGTAGAGTTTTTTCCCAGTAGAAGTTTTAGTGTGGTGAGTTTAGGTGTGGTGAGTTTAGGTGTGGTGAGTTTTAGTGTGTTGAATTTTAGTGTGGTGAATTTTTATGTGGTGAATTATAATGTGGTGAGTTTTATAGTAGTGAATTTCAGTGTAATGAATTTTATTGTGGTGAGTTTTGGTGTGGTGAGTTTTAGTGTAGTGAATTTCAGTCTGGTGAGTTTTGGTTTTGTGAATTTTAGTCTGGTGAATATTTGTGGTGAGTTTTGGTGTGGTGAATTTAAGTGTGGTGAGTTTTAGTGTAATGAGTTAAATGTGGTAAGTTTCAGTGTGTTGAGTTTTACTGTGGTGAGTTTGTTTTTCTTTATCTTTTGTTTTCTGTTTTTCCTTTAATTTGGCTTTTAGTTTTATGTTAATGCTTTTGTTTTCTGCTTTTGCTTTTGTGATTTTGCTTTTAATTTTTATTTTGTATTTGAGTTTTTTGTTTTATGTTCGTAGCTGGTGAAAGTGCCGAGTTATATCGTTTTGAAAGTTCGGGTTTTATGGGAGGTGCCACACCTCTTTGTCCAATCCCGCCCATATATAGCCTATCATTTCTTCCAGATCATACCGCATCTGTGGTAAAAATATAAGAAAATCGGATCATCCGTTTAGACGGAGAAGCGGAACAAACGTACAAACAAACAAACAAACAGATTTTTATATCAATAGGATAATAAGATAGTATTTATATTTATGTAATCTATAGTCGTAATTCTCTTTCTAAAACATGGTTTTTAATGACATACATATACATTAAGGGGATTCACATCAACCGCACAAAACACGTAAATAATGGAAATTTCGAATATTATAGAAATTTACACAAATTTTATTTGAGAATATTTTACGAGTAATTTATAAATTTATCTGTCGATTTTTATACGGAAAATACGTATATATTTTCATAAACATTTTGTTCCATCTTTTTGATAGTTGTCAATAAAACTATTTTGGAGCACGTTTTATTAACGTTTGTTTATTAAATCATGTTGTGAAATAATTTTAAATGATTTAACGCAATAAACTAAATAAATGGATACTCCATTTATTAGTAAATTTCATTTTTGTTTCACAAGCTATCAACGAGCCAAATCGTATACAAAATACAGAAGCGGTTATTATTATAACAGGTACTCTTACTATTTTTTTTATTTTTACCAGTGTATAAACATTTGAGCTTTTACAATCATTGTAACGTACTGAAGAAGTGTGCGTTCCAGTCATCATTGTTAGTATTAACTGTAGATGTGGCTACATTTCAACCACTAACGCCCATGGATACGTGCCCGTCATTTCCGCTGATTTTAAGTTTCAGTTGCCAGAGTTTAACCACTTTAAGCTTATTTTCTGCACTCGAAGCAACTGATTTTCTTACTACAAACAAAGCGAAAACCACAAAAGACTTAGTAATATAGTGCTAATGGATTTCCCGAAGAATATATATCGCGTCAGTGACAATTATTTCGAAAGGAAGTTTACTACAATGGTATTTAACTAAATTTCAATTTTGATTAGGTAAATTCCCAATATTATTTCTAACAATTGCTAATATTAATTACCAATTGTTTCAAATAAAATATAACTGTGACAGTTATTAAATAAATAAATGCTATGTTTATAGTTTGCCATAAAAACAGAAATTGATTGTCACAATTATTAAAATTATGTTAATTATCGTATAAAAATATTCGAGTGAAAAATGATTGATAATTATGATCTTAATTGATTGCCACAATCATAAAAAATATTCTCTTTATCATGACATTTATAATCATTTTTATGTATGCAAAAAACAACTCAAAAATATATTTAGCAAATTCAAAATTGACTTGAAAAGACTAATTTATATTTCCTACAACCTCTGCCCATAATGTAGGCATAATAACAAAATATCAACTACGTTAGCCGCATTGTCATCTGTAATTAATTTTATTCCGTTTGCTCATTAGCAGTTGCTAAAAGGTTTTCAAATTAAATTACATGACAAAATCTTGAATATTAAGTGTATGGCATATGAAGTAGCATAGACAGTTGACAACACACTTAATGTTATTTATATAATTAATTTAGCGTCACGGCTCTTGGGTGTAAAGTCTTTATTGCCATTTCATATTGGTTATGTGTAAAGTGATTCAATTTCATTAAAAAATGTTTCAAGTTTTAATTTTATATTCTGAACATTATAATGGTTATATGTAAAGTAATTTAATTTCATTCAAAATGTCTCATGTTTTAATTTTGTATTATAAGCGCTATCAAATATATTTTTTGCATATATTTTAAAAATGAAATTGAAATTAACTTTGGTTTAAAAGATTATGAAATAAACTGTGTAAACATTTCTTCAAGTTTAAGTTAAATACATTTAACATATTTATCAATGCATTTATGTTTCTACAAGTAATTCACCAAGATAATTACGTAGTAAAATTTACTTAAAAAAATGTGGTTCTAATATATATTATTTAAAATTTTTAAATACCCCTTCCATTTATATCATTATTTAAATATATATGTCATACACTTTTACAAGTATATACTTTAATATCAATATTTTTAGAAAAAAATATAATGTTGTTTGCTTTAAATACACTCATTAAAAAAATACCATATGTAGTATATTTTTATACTTTTATTATAACATCTAAAAGATAAAAAATATATATATTAATAATAAATGCAGATGTAGTAATGGTTCTGCATATTTCAGGACATATAAATAAATAAATAAATAAACACAAAATGAAGTAAGTATCTACTTTTATTTTGATACTTAAATAAATATAGATTGTGGAAATGTATTAACCTATATCAGCACGCATTAGAATATACAAAAATGTAGTTATTTTAAATACCAAAGTACAGGGTTTTTCAAATGGGACGCTACAAAAGTAAAGTGACAGGGACAGCAAATGACGCCATATTTCTTGCCGCTCTTTTGACATTTCTCTTCAGTAAGGTTTGCCATTTCATGATGAAAAGATAATTAATTAAAGATAAAATTATTAAAATTTACTACCGAAATTCGGAGTCAGTGGTCTCAACGTTAAGAGCGCTACGTCCAATTTATGGTCGTCATAATTGTCCTAGCAGATCAACAATTGAGCGTCTAGTGGACAAATTTAAATCCACATTCACAGTACAAAATGTTCCCGTGCCAGTGAGACAAAGAAGTGCCCGTAGTGTAGAGAATATTGCTGCCGCTGAGGCTTCAGTTGAAGAAAGCCCAAATGTGTCTCTCACACGTCGTTCTCAAGCGTTGGGCATCCTTGTGACGTCCTTGTGGCGAATTTTGCGAAAAGATCTTGGCCTACATTCTTACAAAATCAAATTGACGCAAGAACTGAAGCCGCTTGACTTGATTAGGTCGTATGTTCGTGAATTGGGCTGAGCAACAACTTGAAAATGATTTGGATTTTCATCGAAAAAGCATCTTCAGCGTTGAGGCTCATTTCAGACTGAATGGCTTCGTCAATAAACAAAATATGCGTTATTGGTCAGACAGCAATCCACACGGACTCCATGTGTTATCTCACGAAATGGTCCAGTCGATTGGCCGCCTCGGTCGTGCGATTTGACGCCGTTAGACTATTTCCTGTGGGGCTACGTCAAGTCTATGGTCTATGCCAACAAGCCAGCATCGATTGATGAACTTCGTACGAATATCGAACGTGAAATTGCAGCAGTATCGGCCGATTTATGCTTGAAAACCGTCGAAAATTGGGTTTAGCGTCTGGACTTCAGCAAACGTGCCCGTGGTGGCCATGCAAAAGAAATCGAGTTCCATACATAGTGGCATCGAACGTACTTTTACAGGAATACATTTTTCATTGATATCCAGAACCGTTTTATTAAAAAAAACCCTTTAGTTAAATATTTCATAGAAATGCAGTCAATATATGTAGTTGTTTTGCATATAGAAAAAAAAATTACATCAATGCAATAAAACAAATACCTTCAAATACAAATGTAAATAGCATTCATTTTCTTTTTAATTTTTTCTTCGGTTTATTATTTTTTACTAAGCAATGATTATTATTATTATTATTATTAAGTTTCAAAAAATTTACATACATTTGTTTTTATTTTTATTATTTGTATAAGTATATAAAGTAAAGTCAAAAGCCATCAATCAATAAATGTTTGGTCTATATTAAATATCATTCTACTACCGCATTGTAAAAGTTTGCGTTGAAAAGTTCTCACAGGAAACCCCTACGTGTTCCACGACTTACGTCATTTTAAATGACATCACGTAAATTCTAACACGTGACATTGAAAAATTCCTGTGACAAATACACACATGTACAATGTACATGACATATACAGTTGAATAATGATTGAAAGATTAAAGGTCTTGACATCAAATTTATAAAATAATAGAAAATTTTCCAATTCTACAATAATTTATGTTTTATTTTTTTTATTTTTTAATTTATAGATTATAAAAAGTGTTGAGAAAGATAATCTTTTTATGTCGACAGTTGGCTTGTAATTCGGAAGATAAATTTAAAATAAAATTTATCTGTAATAGTGCCATAAGTTTCCTGCAAAACATTTGACAATAACTTACGAATTAGATTAAAGTATGATTAATTTACAATATGAAACTCAAAATATTGTTACGAAAAGATGTAATTTCCCCATTGTACAAGCAGTGAATATATGTAAATGAGACGTAAAACTACTCAGCGTAATAAAGCGATGTGTTAGAAAGAGACGGAAGATCAGCGCATAAAACCACATGAGTGCGAATGAGATGCAAATAGCATGCAGCATTCACGAAAATTGGAGTAGGTTGTCGAAGCATGTCGAACCGTGTCGAATTGATGCATTCAGTATATTAGGGCGCCGAATCTGAAGCACAGCACTTCAGATGTGATTTGATAGTGAACTAGTGCATCTCGTGAGCGACCATTTTCAAGACAACTTATAGTAATACCGCAGTTGTTGTAAGTGATTGTTATTAAATTGTTATTTAAATAAAAAAGTTAATTAATACTAGTAAATAGTTAAAACCAAATATTAGTGTGTTTTACATTTTGTACACAATCAAGAGATACGAATAGTATTCCGTAGACTAAACTTTCTTAACAATATGTTGAATTTGAATTGCGTTTTTTTAAATTATAATCAAAAAAAATATACTTTTCTGAACAATCAAAATTTGTTTATCGAATATGAACACTTTTATAATATCAACTTGTTATCTATAAAAACAAAAATATCGATATCGTTATAGATAGGACTGTTATTAATTGAAATCACATAATTCTAGTATTATTTTTCATTATCAATTTTTGGTTTTCAAGAAAATAAAGACGAAAGTACTTTAATAATCAAAACAATGGAGAAAATTGACACAGAAATCAGAATTGTTTTTTTTTATTTATTTTTCAATTCTTGACAAAAAAAATGTGTCCATAAGTCTAGGTCTATATAAAATTCCTATAATTTCAAATCTACTTATTTACAGCCTTATACTTGTGACATGCGTTACGTTGCCACAAAATGTAAAAAGAAAATACACAACAAATATTAGAATAGAATTATAAGAAGTATGCTATATTCAAATGTCCTATAAAGAAACTCATTTGCAACCAAATCACGTGCTCGCAAAGTCACCGCATTTATAGTAGAATCCTTCTGTGACAGAATAAGGTGGTATCTGCTTATCCAATGTGCGAATGTGTCGTTTTATTTTGATTTGTTTCATAAAACCATTGCAGCCTTGATCACGAATGTGACATAATGCATATGAAGAATAATAGCAAGAAATTATTCAAGGGCAAAGGACATGGAAAATAACCTTTGCATTAAAGCTTAATTTAGTACGCATATTTTTGTATTGTATATGAAATATATTATATGAATAGAAGATTTTAGTATTTATATGGCTTATAATGAGCATAAAATTTCATTATGTGAAAATGAAAAAAAAATGTTTGTCATTAAATTATAAACTTTAATCGATTGTAAAGTTTTTGTAATTGTATTTTGACTAAATATTATCAAGAATTTAATTTTAATTTTAGTTTGTAAAAACATTTTAAAATAATAAACAAAAAATGGCAGTTTATTTCTACATAATATGTACTAAAGTCTATATTTACAACAAGAAAAATATGTTAATACTTTTATTTCAAAATTAAGCTATATCTCTTTTTATATGTTGTTAATCTTTATACATTTTTTCATATTTTTTATTTTATTTTGCTCATTTTTATTGCTATGCTCTGATAATCTTCACTATAATTTGGAGCAACTCCAAACAATGTCATAAATATGCGAAATTGTATTTGGTACGCCAAGAAAGAAAAATATTCTATTAATAAAAATAGATAATTTTGTGAATACCAAAATTAAGAATTTAATAATAATCAAATTTCTTTTTAATTTATTTTATAAAAAGCAGTTGATAAATCTTTGCAGTAGTAAAAAAAAAATTCCACTACATCTGTAAAATAATTTCAATTTGCATTTTTATTTAACGTTTAGAAACACAATAAATATCTCGTCGTTGTAGAACGAAAAGTCACCAAATACATTTTTATGAAAAATTTAACTTTCGAGTTTGTTGATTAATATTATAAAAAGTAATTGATGAATATTTAAAGTTAAAAAATCAACTAATTGATTTACATTTTCTTATCATGTTGTAAAAAATCAACGATTAAAATTGACAGATTTATAAACATTTTTGTAAATAAATATTTGGCATTTTGAAAAATGTATTTCGTGACTTTTCGTTCTATAACGACGATATTGTGTTTCTAAAAATTAGTTATAATATAAAATACAAGCAGGGACCCGTGCTTCGCTCTGGATGTTCGTTATTGGTGTTATAAATGTAGTAATCAAAACAAAAATAATTCTCAGCAAAAAACAACCTTTCTCAAAGACAATTCTTCTTCGGATTGTTCTTCCCCATAGAATATTATTCCTCGTGTAATTGTGTTTAATTTTAGTGTGGTGAGTTTTAGTCTGGTGAGTTTTTATATGATGAGTTTTAATGTGATGAGTTTTAGTGTGATGAGTTTAAGAGTGGTGAGTTTTAATGTGGTGAGTTTTAGTGGGATGACTCTTAATGTGGTGAGTTTTAGTATGGTGAGTTTTTGTGTGGTGAGTTTCGGTGTGGTGAGTTTCATTGTGGTGAGTTTCATTGTGGTGAGTTTCATTGTGGTGGATTTCGGTGTGGTGAGTTTCGGTGTGGTGAATTTAAAGTATTTGGGGTGGTTGGTGTGAAATATCTTGATGTCACTATAATAACTGTCGACAACACTATCTTAAAAATGCATCTTCTATGTGGGGATGACACGACCAGACATTCACATTCGGCGAGACCGTTTAGAATGGATAAATATAACGCTGACCAAATTTCATTGAATTTGCTATCACAATTGCTGATCTAACGTGTTTTTAATTTTTGGGTTATATAGGAGGTGCCACATCCAGTCCCAGACCCAACGTACATATCGTGTCAAAATTATATTCAATTCGGTTTAGCCGTTTCGACGTCTATTCGGATCATAAATACAAACATCCAAAAATATATATTAGAAGATATATTTGTATTGCATTCTGTATTTATTGAACTTCATTAAAATGTATATAATTACTACAAATTCATTTATTTTACTAAATTATGTATTTATTTAAATTACATTATTATTGTATTTTCTCAAAAAAATGTCTTAACTTCAATACCAAATATATTGTCTTGATGATAAAAAATAAAAGCATAACTAAATATGCTTTACCCTTGTAACACACATGAATAAACTGCGAAAAAAAAATAATATGCGCGCTCGCAGATAAATCATTGTTTTATATAATATGCTAGGGTTTTGTTTGTACACGTTGGACACTCACGCTCATAACAATACAGAAATTAAATACCACATATAATAATACATTTTGTAGTTAAATCAAGTCAAATAAATACAAATGAATGAATAAGTAAAATGATGTAGTAGAGTTATACATTTGTTCAAAACATATATATAAATTTAGTAAATTTTACTTCATAACAATTCTGGGTGTACAGATTCAATTTGTATATAATTTGTAAAAACAGTAAAACGACAAAAGTTACCCACTATTAGACTGCATTCAAATATTGTTATCAGGAACTTTCTTCTTGTTCCAGGGCTGTATAAAAACATCAAAAATGATATCTTTATATACTATTCTAAAAAAACCGAAACAAACCATCGAAAATAATTTTGTTTTAATAGCGATTTTAAAATAGTATGAAAAACTTACTAAAATAATTAAAATAAATTAAATTAAATAATTATGGTTTTTTTATTTTTGTAACTATATTTTTTAACTTACTAAAAAAATTAAAATAAATTAAATTAAATAATTTTGGTTTTTTTATTTTTTAACTATAATAATTGTTGATGCATGTTATAATAAAGTGTTTTTAAATAAATTCCTGAAATCAAAAAAAAAACTGAAAACAGTAGACTTCAGTCGGTCAGTGTGTAAAGCAAGAAAATGACATAGACCGTGTCAAAGAAAGACATAAAACAGTTTCCATTTTGATTGCAAAGTCCGCAACTCATTCAGTGCAGACAAAAAATTAAGTGGTGGAAATAATTTTCTAACTTCTTACTTATGTCCGAATGCTTAAAGTACGCGGACGACGACTGGTGGCGGTCGTAATAAGGAAATCAAAACTACTGACTTAGTAGAAATTTAAGATTCTGCATTAAGCAGTGCTAAACAGACGGTAAAAGAAAACGAGGGACTTATGTCGAATGGCAGAAAAACACCAAAGGTCTTTTGATAATGCAGACAGTAGTCATGTTGAATTAAAATTTATTTTCTCTAGTCATTGTGACAAAATGCTGCTTTGACTACAGAATTATTTAGTTTTTAATATAATAAAGTTTGTATAATTGTACAGTTTATATTAACAAAAATTTAATATGGAACATCTCATTCCATAACAATGTTAAGTTGATTTATGATAGATTTTATGTTGATCTATTTTTATGATTAAGTTTATCTTTTGGTGTCGATCGGTCAATCAAATTTATCCGTAGAGGTCAGTGTAATATGAGGTGTTAGCTTTTCTAGTTTTTCTGTTATCGTGATTTCAACAGACATATGCACATACGGACAGATGACTAAAATAAAAATGCTATCAAAATTCTACAGTAAACAATGAAAAAAGTATCTAATAGCTGTTATAGTTTCCAATATAATTATAAAAAAACTTTGAATATTTCTCCTGCAAGACATAATCCTATAGAATGGTCAATGTAATAAAAAATGCAGAATGGGAAACATTTTGAAGTTTTGCAGGAAGGTTGCAAAAATACGAATATTTTAAATGTAAAGATGTTATTAATAAATGTTATGCTACTAAAATATTAATTTCCGCTTTCGCTTATGTAAATTTCAATATTATCACTTTCATGATAGAACGCACCCAAAAAAGAATCCCATTTATATTGAATTAAGCGCAACATCAGCAAAATCGACATTATCATCTTCATCATCTCGGACGGCACAAGACTCGGCTACAAAAGAACCAGCAAATTTTTGTTTGAACATTTTATTATATTTGACAATTATGACTACTAAAATAAGAATTGACTTAAATAGCTTTTGGCAGTAATAGCACATTAAATACAATACAATACAAACCAGTTGGGAAGGTTAGATAACATGGGAAATTTTAAAGTAGGTGTTATTATGATAGTTAGGATTATCAAAATTATAGTCGGTCTAAGCCGACTATAAATACTCTACACATATGTGTGGTTACCATTAAAAGTGGTATATAGGTCACCAGCATAAACGAATCCTGAAAATAACTACAAACTTTCAATCGCTGAAGTATTTCCATTCATTTGATACCCATATTTACAAATGGGTAGGTGTACCGAATTTCGATTTTTTTTTTTGTTGAACCACAAGTCGTTTCGTGGGAAAACATTATTATCATGTATTTGAGCATTATATCAATATATATTTGACCAAAAAAAGTTTACCTAAGCACGTATACATAAAAATTGATCTTTATATGTACATTTTATATGAGGTATTTGAACATAAGTGATCGGATCATAGGTCACAATGGACCGATCTCGCCAATTTTTTCGCACATACAGCGTAGGTATATTAGTAATCTAAGTTATAAGTTTCATTTATCTAGCTCTTCAATTTTAAAAGTAGTAGGGATTTCAACAGACAGACAGACGGACAGACAGACGGACAGACGGACATCGCTAAATCGACTCAGGAGGTCATGCTGATCAAGAATATATATACTTTTCCATACCGGAGATGCTTCCTTCTGGGTGTTACAAACGGCGTACCAAACTGAATATACCCTTTCACTTTTAGTGTAGGGTATAAAAAAAATATTATTTTTTTATACAAGTACGAAAAAATATAAAACAATCTATAATTTTCAACGATATTTAATAAAAACATTCTACTAAAATATTCTACTATAAGAAAGTATTAAGTTTAATTTTAAAATAAAAATATGTTTTTTTGGTCAATGGATTCCAATAATTTAATGTGAATTAAAATGGAATCCCAATAATGTGAAAATCAGTTAAAAAAAGTGAAAAACTGAAGGTTTATAGAATATATTCACAAAAAAACAGATTTTTTTAAATTTTGCTGCCAACTTACAATGAGTGGGATATATGTATTTATAGCATTTTGAAATATAGAAAAAAACAGTGCTAGATTTCTTATTGCAAAAGTATGCAATCTAAAATATATGTTTATATTTATTGCTGTTTTCATATCCGCTGTTTTCATAGCCGTTTGTAACACCCTAAAGAAAGCATCTCCGGTATGAAAAAGTATATATATTCTTGATCAGCATAAACCCCCTGAGTCGATTTAGCGATGTCCGTCTGTCCGTTTGTCCGTCTGTCTGTCTGTCCTTCTGTCTGTCTGTTGAAATCACGATTACGGAAAAAGTAGAAGAGCTAGAGCAATGAAACTTTAGATTTAGATTACTTATATATCTAAGCTGTCTGAACAAGAAATCGGTCTATTGTGACCTGAGAACCGATCACTTATATTCAAATACCTCATATAAAATTTACATCTACAGATCCATTTTACTGTATACGTGCTTAGATAAACTTTATCAAATATATTTTGACATCATGCTGAAATGCATGAAAATAATGTTTTCATGCGAAACGAGTTGTGGTTCCCAAAAAAAAATTCGAAATTCGGTACACCTACCCATTTGTAAATATGGGTATCAAATGAATGGAAATTCTTCAGCGATGGAAAGTATGTAGTTATTTTCCGGATTCGTATACCCTGGTGACCTATATACCAATTTGAATGGTAACCACACATATGTGTAGGGTATTTATAGGCGGCTTAGACCAACTATAATTTTGATAATCCTAACTATCATAATAACACCTACTTTAAATATCCCATGTGATCTAACTTTTCCAACTGTTTAGCATTGCAGTGAATTAGTTCGCGAATAGTTTAGAAAAAATCAAAATATTTATTTATATATTTCGAATTGTAAAATATAACAAAAGAACTTAAATACATTTAAATTTGGCAAATAAAATAAAAAAGACTTATACAAGACATCAATAGAAATAATGTTGCAACAATTACAGAGCAATACTTCGAAGGTAATTAACATTTGTATTTACTTCAGAGGTATACTCTGAAAGAAAGCAAATTTATTTATTTATTTTATTGGAGCAATGCTTTAAGATTTGAAAATAATCATTTCAAAAGCAAAGAACAATAATTTTGAAATCAAAGCATTACTTAAAATGCAAAGAGTAAGAGTTTTGAAATCAAAGCAATAAATAATAACCCTCTGTATATTTCTGCAGATACCTGGTATATGGCTCATTTGCTACTTTAGATGATTATAATAATAATAGTTTGGCGCTACAGTCCTGTAAAGAATTTCGGCCGAGCTCTCTCACCATTTTGAGCTGTGCGTGTTATATTTGTACTCAAAGTGGTGGGACCTACAGTTTATTGCCGAATCCGAACGGCGGGTGAGAGCTTTTTCATAGGCAATGGTTTTACTCTCGTAGGTTTGCCATTTACTGACGAGAGGTAGCGCGGTATAGAAAATGTTTCTATGAAAAGATGTTGTTAGCCCCAGTCCAGGCTTGAACCGGGGACCTTTCGGCTCGCAGTCCAACGCACAAACCACTGAGCTACCGCGGCTACACTTTAGATGATTACCATTATTATAATAAAACTATTTTGTAAGAAATACTTTTTACAATAAAAAAAATAAAAATTCCAACTAGTTTAAAAATAACACCTACTATATTAAATTGTAGTTGACAATAAAGTCAACAATGAAAATGAGTTGAATTTTCGATGAGATTTATACAACATCATTACTACCAAGCCATGTGGAGTAGCCTTGGAACAAAACTTGAAGACAATCTTCAAAAAAAAAAAAAAGACAAAAACTTCCGCGTCTCATAAATGTTTTTGTTTTTTTGTTTTCTATTACAATTGCATAAAGTTCTGCATAAAGTTTAGTTTTTGAAAGTTTTTAACCACCAAAAAAAAACGAAAAACCTCATAAACCGTCAGAGGTTGGCAGTTTTTGAGAAAAAGTAAAAATTTACTTTCAGGAGTAATTTCCAGTTACAATTCAATAAATTGTGCAACTGGAAAATATGCTATTGTGCAATTTTGTGGATTATTAATAACAAAAGAATGTAGCAAAAATAAATTAAAAAATTATAAAAATATGAATAGTATAAGAGCATAATATAATAGCCTTTAGATGGCACAAGACAACAGAAAAATGCTGCCCATTTTAAATCAAGCCATATATTCCATTTATGTTATGCTGTGGCTACTACCTTTGACTCAGCAGCATTTGTCCAGTCCATCATTTTGCATCATCTGGTTTTTTAGATTTTTCCTAATTCATGAAAGGCTTCATGGATTTAAATTTTTATCGTAAAATTGATTTTTTAGTGAAACTTTGAATTTTAAGTGCAAAATTGAATTTTAGTAAAAAAAAATGTATTTTTAGTGAAAAAAGGGAATTTTCGTAAAAATTTAAATTTTTAGTACAAAATTGAATCTTGAGTGAAAAATTGAATTTTTAGTGAGAAATTGAATTTTGGTAAAATATATAATTTTTAGTGAAAAATATAATTTTTAGTGAAAATTTTTAATGAAAAATTGAATTTTAGACAAAATTTTAATTTTTAGTGATAAATTGCATTTATTTTTTGGTGCAAAATTGAGTTTTTTGTGAAAAATTGAATTATAATGAGTAATGGAATTTTTAGTAAATATTAGAAAGGGTTTTTCAAAAAGAGCGCTACAAAAGTTTTTTTCAAGGGTTTTTCAACAGGGACGCTACAAAAGTAGAGCAACAGGGACAGCAAACGACGCCATATTTCTTGCCTCTCTTTGGTAATTCTCTTCAGTAAGGTTTGTCATTTCATGATGGAAAGATATAAATATAACACGCACAGCTCAAAATGGTGCGAGAGCTCGGCCAGAGTTCTTATAGGAATGTAGTGCCAAACTATTATTATTATATAAAAATTTGTATATGAATTCAATTATTATAAATTCCCATTGTGCATGTTTAAAGATTTTTAATAAAAATTAATAAAAAAACAACATTTTATTTTTATTTTATTTTCAGGATTTCTTTACCAAAAATATTTAAATAAAGGTTATTTCAATAAGAGCGCTACAAAAGGTTTGTCATTTCATAATGGAAAGATATACGAGCCAACAACGAGTCGAAAATATTAAAATTTACTACCGAAATTCAAATTCGTATATCTTTTCATCATTAAATGGCAAACCTTACTGAAGAGAAATGTCAAAACAGCGGCAAGAAATATGGTGTCGTTTGCTGTCCCTGTCGCTCTACTTTTGTAGCGTCCCTGTTAAAAAACCCTTTATATTTTTGTAAAAAATTAAATTATTATTTTAAGTAATTTTTTAGTTTAAAATTAAATTTTTTCTGGATAATTGAATTTTTAATTTTTTGTGAAATATTTTATTATTAGCAAAAATTCAAATTTTAGCGATAAATTTAATTTTTTGTGAAAAATTAAATTAAAATGTTGGTTAAAAATTGAATTTTTAGTATGAAATAAGTGAAACATTATTTTTAAATATAAATTAAATAAATATAAATTTAAGTATAAATCTGAATATTTAGTGAAATGAAATTTCAATGAAAAATAAAATATTGAATTTTTAATTATTAGGAAAAATTTAACACTTATTTTTTTAATGAAAAAATATTTAAATTTTTATGTTTTAGTAAACACTTCTTTTTTTTATTAAAATAATTTTCAAAAATTTATATTTTAATATTTATAAAATATAAATTTAATAATTTATATTTTCTTAATTTATATAACATATTTTCCACATTTCAGACACTTCAGACCAACACTATTGCAAACAATTCTGAATCGTTAAGTAGCTTCCCTAAAAGTTTCCAATTAGCAAATTCAAATATAACGTTAATCATTGAGCTGTTGGCCTCATTGTGCACGCTGTTGAAAACATGATTGACTGCCGTAATATAATTTTTAATCGTCACACCCAAGTCCTCGAGAACTGTTGGCAAATAATAATTTATGAACTTACGCGTTTTCTTCTATGAACTTATTAATTCTGTTAAAACCCTTTCATTTTCGCCACTAATTGTTATAGCGTATACCGCAGCATGTAGTCTAAGCTAACAAAATGAACTTAGCAATTTTGAAAATCCCCACCTTTCCTAACCCAACAACAGCTTTTCCACATAGCTCTAAGACATGTGAAACTTTGATCGTCTCTGTGGATTAGGGTGATGCTTTTTAAACCGCATATATGTACAAAGGACATCAGGGGTTTTGTGGTTATAAATTATGTGACATATAGTATATAAATTGCCTTGAAAATATATTTCAGTAATTAAGCCAAATAACTTTACAAATTCCCTTACACATGGTGAATGTTGTTAATAGGTTTCTGCTGTGGTGGATTGTCACAAGTCCACATTTGCTGACAATTTGTTTTAAGTCTTTATGATTTTGTTGATGTTTTTACATTTTCTTGTGAAGAACGTGCTTCTTGTTTAATCTCTAAAGGTTGTCTTAAATCACATGTTTTTGGAGAAATTTTTTTTTTTGTTAATATTCATATATTTTTAAGTAAGTCAGTTTTATAATTTATACTAATTAAACTAACAATATAAATGATTGTACCAACAATGAAAATTACAATACAAACAATGCGAATGATTGTCCAAACAATGGTGATTTTTATACACAAAATATTAATAATTGTGACAATATTTTCCGTAATTATCATAATCATTAGGATTGTTTGTTATTTTTTATTAGTCGGTATCAAACACCCACTTGTTATCAATAGATCTAGAAAACGCTAAAGTATTATTAAAAAGCCTAAGTCGAAAAAGAAAAACAATAATAATTAAATAATTATAATAATTTGAAGCAAAATAACCAGTGTAAAAAAGAAAAATATATCGATCGTATCCAGTTAATAATAGAAAATGATACAAATTTCAACCAGAAATGGAATAAGTTTTAATACATTTTTTTAACAGCTTTGGTCAGCTTAGTACAAGTTTTGTTTAAGCCAACTATATAATGTTTCTACAAACAATATGTATGATTTTACAAACAATATGAATGGTTATGCCAATAATGTGAATGATTGGACTAATAATGTGAATGATTGTTCCAACATTGTAAATGTGTTAACCATAAAAATGAATGTTTTGCACAACAACTTCAATGATTTTGCCAACTTTTTATAAACTATTTAGGTACTGAAATGCTATACCTTCTGCACTATTTTCAATCAGATAAATGATTTGTTGCAACAATGGAAATGTTTGTTCCAACTATAAAACATTTTGAAATATACGAAATGATTTCTGAATCACTTCATAAAATGATGAATGGCTATAGCAATAATAGCTGCGTTCCCATGCTTTTTTCGCAACTTTAATTTGTGAAATTGTGTTTCGCAAACAGAGACATAAATGACATAAATTCCGCGGCTTTACAAAAATATTATTTTATTAGGTATGCGGTCCTTCATACCTTCTAAAAAAATTAGCATTAATCCCGAACACCACTCATGGTTTAATGAGACTTGCAGGATTGCAGTCAGGTCGAAAGAGGAAGCCTTTCAGAATTGGCGGTCTAACAAGAATGCTGACTCAGAAAGACTTCGCATACAGACTAGGAATCGCTATAATGCCGTGATCTCGCGCGAAAAGTTTCTTCACGAGCAAAACGCACGCAAAAAGGTCCTACTCTACCACATAGGTAGTAAAAATTTCTGGTCATTCGTAAAAAGTGCAGTGAAGAATCAGACGACATCGTTTACTCCAACTCTTATTATGAATGGCCAGACCTTCACTGACCCGGTTGATAAAGCTAATCTCTTGACAGAATTATTTGCTATTAATTCAACGCTCCTAGATTCCAATCAACCACTGCCCGATGTCGATTTTGTTTTTTCTACAATGCCGGAGATTCATTTTCGAACTCGGGCAGTTAAAAAGGTTTTAGCAAACCTCAACATAAACAAAGCCTCTGGGCCAGATGGCATATCTGCCCATGTGTTGAAGAAGTGCGCGTCAACGCTGGCTTGTCCGTTGCGTAACCTTTTCAACATCTCCCACACGACAGGAGTTTTTCCATCTTGTTGGAAGGTTGCCAATGTCCAGCCAATTCCAAAATAGGGCGAGGCTACGAACCCTGCCAATTACCGACCCATTGCAATATGCTCTGCACTCTCCAAGGTAATAGAACACAACGAATTGCTCAGTGACCGCCAGTATGGTTTCCGTAGGGCCAGATTCACAGGTGACTTGATGGCGGTCCTCTCCGAAAAGTGGAATAATTGTGTTCACCTTTTCGGGGAGAGCAAGGCTGTTGCTCTTGTTATTTCCAAGGCTTTTGATCGAGTGTGGCATAAATCCCTTGTTTCAAAACTAATTGCATTTGGTGTCGGTGTACCATTTACTCGATGAATATCGAGTTTTCTCCAGGGTCGTTCAATACGAGTTGCGATGGATGGTGTTCTTTCAGAACAACATTCCATCAATTCTGGAGTTCCGCAGGGTTCCGTCCTATCCCCGTCTCTATTTCTGGTATTTATCAATGACCTTCTGTCATTGACCCAGAACCTAATTCATGCCTTTGCAGATGACAGTAACATTCGTCATTCATACTCGTTCAACAAGCGCCCAAACTCTTTGGAGATTGAGAGTAAAAGACGCACTATGAATGACACACTCAATAATGACCTTAAATCAATCTCCGAGTGGGGTGTTGCAAATAGAGTAGATTTTAATGCAAGCAAGACCCAATGTTATCTGTTTTCTCACAAAAGAATGGATTCACCCCTACCTCCCTTCAATATGGGTGCAGTGGATATTGCGCAGTCAGCTGCTCTTGACGTTCTGGGCATATCAATTCAATGTGATCTCCGTTGGAACGACCACATATTTAATGTGTCGAAAGAAGCGGCCAAGTGCCTCGGTTTTTTAAAACGGTGTAAAACATACTTCACTCCTGCTGATTTACGCACTGTCTACACTTCCAATATACGGCCTAAAATGGAATTCAATTCGCACATTTGGGCAGGGGCCTCAAAATCCTCCTTGGACCTCCTGGACCGAATCCAACAACGTGCGATATATTTAATAGGGGATGAAAATATTTCATCGTCTATTGGTCCTCTTGAGCACCGAAGGACCGTTTGGTGTGTAAGCCTGTTTTATAGGTATTACAACGGCAAGTGTTCGAGGGAAATACATGGCCTGATTCCACCAGGTCGTGTGTTCTCTCGTTCTACTCGGGCATCGAACCAAGCCCACCCCTTCGTAGTCCACTCGGTTCTCAACAGAACCACGAATTATAGAGATAATTCGTTCTTCAGTCGCACGATTCGTTTGTGGAACAATCTCCCTGCGTCCGTTTTTCCCGACATTTTTGATATTGGCAAGTTCAAAACAAACATTCACCGACACTACTCTATCTTTCCCCCTCCTTTTAACCTATCATCCCTTCTTACGATCAACACTGTGCTTTGCATGTATAGGGGGCATCCCCTGAGCGTTGGTTAATTTGTAAAAAAAAAAAAAGTAAATATGTTTGTGGTGATGTTATGCTATTGTGAATATCACTTAATAAGAAGAAGAATTTTTGTTGAAAAAGAAAGGGTAGAAGAAAACAGTGCAGCCAAATTTATTAAAATAGAACCGATGGCGTATCCGTGAAACATATCTTGAAGTACATACTTACTACTAAAATAATAAAAAGTTTATTTTTGTTGACTGTTGCGATTTCTTTCTTTCATCTTCATGAATTTCATACAGATAATGTCCAACAAAAAATTTAATTTGTATGCTAATTTAGTAATAAGTAAATCTTGAAATGCAGCAATAGTATGAATATTCATTAGCAAGTATAGTAAACAAAAAATAGCGTTTTAGCAGACCAAAAATTATAACTTTTTCGTTAGTTATATTTATTAATATCCACTATGTAGGAGGAAGGAGTAAATATTCTCAAGAAATTATTGTAAATCATTTTATTTGCATTTGATTGTATATTCTACATATATTAAACAAATCATATTCTACGACATAGATTTATATGTACAAAATCAGTACTAATTCCACTGATATAAAACATTTATGATATAATTTATATTAAAACATTTATAAATTATATCATTCCACACTGAAAGATTAAACAGGGTGCATAATAAAACTAAAAAATAACACATATTTAAATGAAATAAAATTAAAGCAGTCCATGCGCAAAAATGTGCATATTTTATTATTATGGCAACACAGGCCGGTAACCGATTTCCGTTGCACAATAAATTGAGTTTTTGCCGTAAATAATGTAAGCCAAAAATATCCGGTGAAATGGTTTGCACTGCAATGAAAGTGCATAGAAATGGTGTCATACAATATGGCGCCAACTAATCAAATAAAATTTATTTTAGTTAAATTTTAAAATAAGTTATAAAAAACATTTATTTATTGCACAAAAATGGTATTTCCCAGCACTAAATTTTATTGTTGACGATAAGGGCATCAATGAAGAATCGGGGAAATTGCGAAATTTCACTTAAGATTTCACACACCTTATGTCATCGTAAACATATAAGGGATATTACAAAAATTCTTCATTGATGACTTTTAATGAAGATCATATCGTCACTGTCATGCCAAAGGGGCGAATGTGCACTTTTAAAAATGTTGGGAAATCAAATATTAAAATTTGAAGTGCTTTAAAAATTAACAAAATTTATATTTTTTTTCAATTTTTTCTGTTATAAATATTTATTTGTTTATTATTATAACGTATATAAAATATCTTTAGATTTGGACAACCTACTGAATTATAAATACGGATTTTGTGAGGCTATATCCAGATCAAAAAGCAAATATTTTTGTTTTTATGCTATAACTTTATTTAATTATCACAAAATAAAATAGTGATGTAAAGAAATTAATTGTTTGTTTTTAAAGCACCTATCTATTGGCATCATTAATTAAAAATATTTTGTAAAACATTAATTTGCCATTTGTTATTAGCAGGAAAAAATGTTTGCCAACTTAGTTTTAAATAATGATGCCAATCAATAGGTGCTTTAAAAACAAACAATAAATACCTTTTCACCACTATTTTATCTTGCACCAAGAAATTGGAAAAATTGAAAATGTTGTCTTTGCCATTAAAAAGTTATAGCAAAAAACGAAAAGTTCCCTTTTGTGGCAAGAATAATTATAATAGTTTGGCGCTCTCTCACCATTTGAGCTGTGCGTGTTATATTTGTACTCAACGTGGTGGGACCTACAGTTTATTGCCGAATCCGAACGGCGGGTGAGAGCTTTTTCATAGGCAATGGTTTTACTCTCGTAGGTTTGCCATTTACTGACGAGAGGTAGCGCGGTATAGAAAAATGTTTCTATGAAAAGATGTTGTTAGCCCCAGTCCAGACTTGAACCGGGGACCTTTCGGCTCGCAGTCCAACGCACTAACCACTGAGCTACCGCGGCTACTTAATACAAAATTTTATTAAATCATAAACTTTTTGTCAAAATCAATATTCTCGACAAATAATATAACTTTGATAGAAGGCTTACTGTTTGTTTAGGCATAGGTAGCAGTAACGGATAAAGTAGAATACAAACAATGCTAATTACACTGCTCCATAATATTAAGATTATGCACAAACCGCGAAATAAACTTGTAAGAAGACTTTTCATTAGCTTTCGTACTGAATAATTTATTTCAAACAGTTCTAACGAAGGGACAGTACCTTAATACATATGCTGTAGTTTTCTATTGCATATATTTTAAGCTTTACTGACAGCTAACTTTTGTTAATTAATCATATTACCGGCAAAAGCCACTATAAATGAGTACTTTAGTTACCTTTGCCACCATTAATTAGTGTTATGTGTGTTTATAAAGACAGTTTTTCGAATTAAATTATCTAACAAATTATCTAGGTATTTTGTTCAGCACATTTATTGCTTAGCAATTATGTTATTTTAGTTAATTAATTTTGAAAGATAACAAAAGTGTACTTAATTTTGCTTTCGTGTCTTTTTAAAAGTCAAATACTTATGATGGGAGAATTAAGTAGGATTTTGTTGCCAATATTTATTTAATATGCATTACTTAATACTTCATACTTAATACTTAATACTTAATACTTAATACTTAATACTTAATACTTAATACTTAATACTTAATACTTAATACTTAATACTTAATACTTAATACTTAATACTTAATACTTAATACTTAATACTTAATACTTAATACTTAATACTTAATACTTAATACTTAATACTTAATACTTAATACTTAATACTTAATACTTAATACTTAATACTTAATACTTAATACTTAATACTTAATACTTAATACTTAATACTTAATACTTAATACTTAATACTTAATACTTAATACTTAATACTTAATACTTAATACTTAATACTTAATACTTAATACTTAATACTTAATACTTAATACTTAATACTTAATACTTAATACTTAATACTTAATACTTAATACTTAATACTTAATACTTAATACTTAATACTTAATACTTAATACTTAATACTTAATACTTAATACTTAATACTTAATACTTAATACTTAATACTTAATACTTAATACTTAATACTTAATACTTAATACTTAATACTTAATACTTAATACTTAATACTTAATACTTAATACTTAATACCTAATACTTAATACTTAATACTTAATACTTAATACTTAATACTTAATACTTAATACTTAATACTTAATACTTAATACTTAATACTTAATACTTAATACTTAATACTTAATACTTAATACTTAATACTTAATACTTTATACTTAATACTTAATACTTAATACTTAATACTTAATACTTAATACTTAATACTTAATACTTAATACTTAATACTTAATACTTAATACTTAATACTTAATACTTAATACTTAATACTTAATACTTAATACTTAATACTTAATACTTAATACTTAATACTTAATACTTAATACTTAATACTTAATACTTAATACTTAATACTTAATACTTAATACTTAATACTTAATACTTAATACTTAATACTTAATACTTAATACTTAATACTTAATACTTAATACTTAATACTTAATACTTAATACTTAATACTTAATACTTAATACTTAATACTTAATACTTAATACTTAATACTTAATACTTAATACTTAATACTTAATACTTAATACTTAATACTTAATACTTAATACTTAATACTTAATACTTAATACTTAATACTTAATACTTAATACTTAATACTTAATACTTAATACTTAATACTTAATACTTAATACTTAATACTTAATACTTAATACTTAATACTTAATACTTAATACTTAATACTTAATACTTAATACTTAATACTTAATACTTAATACTTAATACTTAATACTTAATACTTAATACTTAATACTTAATACTTAATACTTAATACTTAATACTTAATACTTAATACTTAATACTTAATACTTAATACTTAATACTTTTTAAAGATTTTTTTTATGAATATAGAGTCTATGTATATTAGGGTTTAGTTTGTTTATATTTATTAAATTTATATGAATCCGTCTTGGGATTTACTTCAAAGTACTTGTTATGTGTGCTTTGACATTAGCACAATAGTCAGTATGAGCATCAACATTGGAGTGACTGCCTTTAAAATTCTGCTACATTGTGTTCGGAGAAATGCACTTATTCAATATCATTGTGCAGTAAAGTATCTGTAGAAATTGAAATTATGTACAGTGATGTGGTAGTACGGGCATAAAGAAACCGCGGCGCACTGCTGTGCATTGTCGAAGGCTCAAAGAATAAGAACGACGCAGACTGAAGGAGTCTCTAAAGGATTTCTGTACAAAACTAGATTAATTCGGAAATATTGTGTGTCCGTCATGTTCTTAAGTGTATATTTTGAAAATATATCCAATATTTTCTAATTTTTTCATGTGCCGAAAAATTAAATTACGTATCATGTATGCAAAGTTTAAAAATCTGTTTACTATTTTCGTCATTGATAGTTTAGAGAATCGTGTACGTTATTTAAGGCATAATTAAGTTTATAATATTAAAATTTTCTCTTTAAAATATTATAATCACTAAGTTTTAATATTTCTTATGAAATAGAAATTTTTTCTTAAGTTTCATGTTTTCTATTAAAGATTGCAAAGCACTTTAACAGAATTTTCATCCATTCGAATATTAATAATATTGATTTACAACTCAATATGAGGGCCATCGTCCGTTAATATTGTTTTTGTTAAACACGTCACGTATAGACAAAAACTTAATTGAATTTTTGTAATTACGGGATGACTTAAGACTGAAGGTATGCGTAAAAGTAAGTGGCGTACAACTGTGGGTTATTAAAATGGTATGTCTTTATTCCCAAAATTCTATGTTAGTCCTAAATATTTTCGGCACTCTGGCGCAGTCACAGCTTAAGGTGATATTATGGTAAATATTTTGCGTGTAGAATTATAGGCATTTGGGGAATTTACTGGTTTTACCATTGTTAAATGCCAGCATGCATACAAAAAGAGGCATTATATTTATTAAAGTAGCAATAAATAAATGCTGTCAACAGAAGTGAAGTTTGTTATTTTATTGAATTAATTTTGATTATAAAAGAGCATCGAAAGAAACATAATTTATTTTCAATTTCTACTATTTCTAATTTATAAATGCATTTTACTTTATCAAATAATTGTTTTTACTTTTATTTATAAATAGTCCAGATATAAAAAATAATAATAAACACCACTTTCGATAATACCTGCAAGAGAAGGTCAAGGCTTTCTTATATGAAAAATAATACCAAATAAACAACTTTTTCGCATAAAAGCGCAGCCACTCAATAAAATGTATGGTTCAATACTTACGTGTCAGATGTTGTTGACTGTCAGTTCTGTGGCGGAAATTCAACAAAATGAAAAATCGAAAACGAATTGTGTAGTTTTGTGGACCTCAAAGGGTTACAACAACCATCTAAATTCAGTTCGCACTATGACCAATAAAAATAAATTGACACAGGTTGTTATTTTTATATGTCTACTTGTTGAGAACGTGCTGCACATCCTTTGTTCAATTTAAATAATGAGGAAAAAGGCTAATATACAGCTTCAACTCTACTACACTAAAAATCTGTCCTAATGGCAAAAAAAGATTTACCTTAAGAAAAGGTTTTATTGATTGAATAAAAAGTGGTTGAATGATAAAGCGAGTGGGGTCTCTTGACATTTTAATAATGCTTTACTTTTGGCTCTTCTAAGGTAAATAGTTTTTTTTTTTTACAGTAACAAATTTGTATGTCAACGGTTAAGTGCTTTTAAAGAACTAAGAAAAAAGTATATCAATTTTGCAAAGTTTTATAATGTAATAATTTTTATGATAAAAATACTTCAAAATGTTCAAAAAAAAAATAACCTTGTATGAAAAAGGAAATAACGTATATTAATATTGAGTAAATGATTTAAAAATCAAAAATTGTTAGCCTTACATATAACAAAAAATATTACATAATATTTACTTCCTGAAAAGGTTTATTTCTTCTATTTTTTATTGTTATCAGTCTACGCATGACTTGGTTTCTTTTCGATTATATTTAATTTCATCTCACGCAAATGTTTCTCATCTAAACTGCTGCTATAAATTGGCAATGTAATTAAAACACGTTCCTGACATTCTTCGTAGACACGAATCGACAGCCAATTCTGTCACGTTGCTCTGTCGAATAAAGTAAAGTGCTTATAAAACAAACTCATAAATTGCCTGCATTGGCGCAACTTATATCCTAGCCAATCGAAACTAAATCATTGTCTAGTCAAGCATAATCCAAATAATTACAACATCTTATAAAACTATTTTTTTTTGTACATCTTCGTTTAATTCGATTAAAAGTGTTTATGCGTGAAGTCAGGAAATTAAATATTTAATTGAATTGCAAGGAAAGTTTGTGTTTTAGGTAATAATAAATCAAATTGATGCCAGATTATAAAGGTACTCTCAAATAAATATGAAATGAAAAATAGTGTAATAATGTTAAATTATAATTTAACAAGTTGATATAATATTATAACCTTATGGAGACTAGTATAGCATACCAGAGATCACAAATAACTATTAGTCTTTATTTCCCATTGGCCTTGCACTGAGAGATATTATTTTTCAAACAAAAAAAATATATAAATCTCTTCTCAGAGATTTATATTTAAATGTAGAACAAATTAGTCTCTGGCTGAGAGATATTTTTATTTGTAGAAAATAAAGCTCTTTGGTTGAGAGATATATTGTAAATTTTAAAAATGGTCTTTCGTTAAAAGTTATTGAAAACCTCTGCATAAAAAGTCTGTATAAAAACTTTGTTATATACCAAGGCTGGAAAGAATCCGGATTTAAAAACCAAATCCACCCACCGAATTTTTTTGGTTTTTGGTGAATCTTATTAGATTTTTTTGTTTTTTTTTTTATAATTAACATAATTTCAATAGGATTTGTCGGGTTTTAAAGTTATTCCTTCCTACCAAAAAATGCTATATAACCTTTGGTTAAAACTTACTTTTTAAAAAAAATTCACCGTCTGGTAGCCGTTTTCTTCCATATATATACTGAATTAGTCATATGGGCGAAAAAATGAAACAGAAGACATTCAAAATAGATTTGACCAGGCACGTAGGTCAAATCTATTTTGAATGTCTTCTTTAAATCAGGACAAGAATTTAGAACCTAATAGATTCAATCAAAGTCTACCGCTTTAAAAATTGGCTTAGAATTGTTTTGAATTAAATCCATAGAAAAAAAATTCAAAAATGTCCAAAAATCATGGATTTTTTGAAGTGGATTAATGGAGTGGGGTGGATAACCCAGCCATGTGTAGACAGAAAATTAATTTTGCGATTATATAGGGAATTTTTCATTGTTGTAAAAATTGAAAGGAGAAACATCAAAAATTGTTGCTAGAAATTGTTGTTTTCGAACATTGCGTTGTTTTTGTCACTCAATTTTTTTACATTTTTTTAATAAATTTTTAAACATTGTTGTTTTTCGAATAAAAAAAAAATAAAATTTTAGTTGAAATATGTTGTTTTCGAACTTTACGTTATTTTTGTCTTCCAACATTATTGTATAACAATTTTTTTTTCGAAATTTGTCTAATAAAAATTTTTTGTTCAACATTTTTTAAATATTATTTTTTTTTTTTAATTATTTGAACATTGTTATCAAAATCAAGGTTTCTCTCAGATAATTTATTTTTTTTTGTTTTCTTTTATTCTGGTTTTTCACTGATTTATATAAAAAAAAATGTTATTTAGTCAGAGTTATTCAGGAACCTCTGCCTAACTATAAAAATGATGTCAAACTATTAAAAGAAAAACACGAACTATTTCTTAAATTAAAATTTAAAATTATTCAAACTACTATTTCAATGTATAAAATGTAAATTATAAAATGTCTGCAGATGAGCAAAAGGTGAAATTTTGTATGTGAACACACAAATTCATATACAATTATTCCGGACTAGTCCAAAAATTTCCAAATTAATCTAAAACCAGTTGGGAGGTTAGATCAAATGGGAAATTTTAAATTTGGTGTTACTACGATAGTTAGGATTATCAAAATTATAGTCGGTCTAAGCCGACTATAAATACCCTACACATATGTGTGGTTCCCATTCAAAGTGGTATATTGGTCACCAGGGTATACGAATCCTGAAAATTATTACAAACTTTCAATCGCTGAAGAATTTCTATTCATTTGACACCCATATGTACCGAATTTCGATTTTTTTTTTTTTTGATCCACAAGTCGTTTCGCGGGAAAACATTATTTCCATGTATTTGAGCATGAAGTAAATATATATTTGACCAAAAAAAGTTTACCTAAGCACGTATACAGTAAAACTGAACGGTAGATTTAAATTTTATATGAGTTATTTGAATATAAATGGTCAGATCACAGGTCACAATGGACCGATATGCCTACAGCGTAGGTATATAAGTAATCTAAAGTATGAGTTTTATTTATCTAACTCTTCAATTGTTTAAGTAGTAGGGATTTCAACAGACAGACGGACAGACGGACAGGAGGACCGACAGGAGGTCATTCTGATCAAGAATATATATACTTTTCCATACGGGAGATGCTTCCTTCTGGGTGTTACAAACGGCGCACCAAATTCAATATACCCTTTCACTCTTAGTGTAGGGTAGGGATGCCTAACTCATCCTCAGGCATTGTGTCCGTGCGGGCACGACGTCAGCACGCATGGTGCTGGAGGGGAAGATCGCTGTAGCGGAAATGGTGAGAGAATTTTTAGAGTTAGAGTGAATGCAGCGAATATAAGTGCGTGGACCTGCGAAAGCTATCAGTCGATCGTGCGACTTCATGCGAGCTGTTCCGCGCTGCTTTGTCTCCAGTCACCCTAGTATAAATTGTTAAATGTATCACAATTAATACAAAATATTTAATGTAAAATAGAATTTTGACTAAATTTTTTTTATCTGAAACTTATTTTGAGGCATTTAAATTTATTTTATATAGAATAAAAGAAAATTTTGAGATCTTCTGACAATTGCAACAAATCTTTTAAAAATATATCAAGTACTGTTCAAAAAATAATGTTTATATGTTTTTTTTTTGTTATACACTCATTCTTTAAGAGTGTTTTAATTAAAAATAACTAAATAAAGTATATTTAAGAATAGGTCTACAATTTATAGTTTCTATTGGGGTTCAATGCGTAGAGTTGAAGTAGACTGCGCACAGTAGAACATAGCATTTAGTTAATGATTTAAATATTTATATTTTCATTTGTATATTATAAAAAATCTTATTAATTAAAAAACAAATATTAATAACGCACTTGGCTCTTTTGCAATAACATTTTTTGTAAACTTGTTCAGTTTTATAAACAGAATAAAAACATATAAGATTGGTTTTAACAAAAATAACATGTTTTTCACAAAATACAGTATTTTTGAATAATTCTATGTAAATTTCTTTACAAAACAACGAATTATATTTATGTAAGGTGTTGTTTTCCTTTGTTACACCGTACTCTCATCGCACTCTCTTCGTTCAGTGTTGCATCATTTCTTAAGTAAAATAGGGCAGAAATGTGAAACAATTATTTTAGAATTTAGTTAAGTTTGAGATTTTAATCACTTTAGACACACATTGTATATCCCAACACCTTTTACTGAATAATAACGAATAATATTTTTTTTTGCAAGCGAAAATTACATAAATGTTATAAAAAAAATGTATAATTATTTAAAATGATAAAATTTGTATATTTTAGTAATAAGCAATATAAATGGGTCCGTTAAAACCAATCTAAAATAATTAAACTCTTAAATAGACATTTAAATTTCCCGGAATTTCTAAAAATGCAACACTAAAAGCCCCGCTCATTTCTGCGTTGCAATTCCCGCTCACTTCTGCCCATAGATACCCCCACCAAGCCACGATTGCCATGCAGTCAGCCGCGGGCAGGCGAGTTGGGCATCCCTAGTGTAGGGTATAAAAATACGCAGCAAGCAGAGAGCAGCAAAAGCATCTCTGAGATCGAATTCCCTCTAACAGAAAAGAAAAATACGGAAAAAGAACTTGAAAATAATTGTCGGAAACTTATAACCTCCGAAATGAGCATTCGGTTAATTACCAACATGGGAGAACGATTCACTCACCCAAATTCTAAATAAATACTCCCAAAAATGTTTGGGAGAAAAAAGTCTTGTATCTCCCTAACAATTTTTCCCAAATATTTTTGGGAGTATTTATTTAGAATTGGGCTGAATGATTAAACAAGAAAATAAGTAGCGCGTTGTTTATACAATAAAAGACAATAGAAGATCTTCACAAACAGTCAAATGCATGACAAAGAGCTTCCGCTCTTCGCGGGGTAATCAAGAGAGCATAATTTACTCTCTTAGGAGAAACGAACCAAGCACGCAGCAACCAGAGAGCATAAGCAATAAACAAAACGAATGCCTCTTTAACCGAAAAATTTCAAAATAAAAACGAAAATCGGTCACGGAAAGAACTGTCAAAAGCTTTTAGTCAAAAATCCAAAAAGTATTTCTGCTTTACAAGGGCGCAAACTCCATTCTATGCGCAAGAAATATGAACTGAATGTGCGCAGTACAGAGTAAAAGTAAAATAACGAGAAAGTAGTTTTGGTATGTTTTGTTGCAAAACAAACACATATTTATTGCAACAAACTAAGAATAAAGAGACAAATACTGACCTCGCTTACGCAATTAATAAAAGAATGCTCTCTATTTTATTTTTTTCCACTAAATATCGGCATAGGAAGCGAGAACTGCGTACGAGATTATTTAACGAACGTAAAGCACTTAACGAAAGAGCGCAGTCGTGAAAATGGATCTAATTTAAAGAAAAGGAGAGACATTTCTACGAAACAAATCTGTGCAAATAAGTTGACAAGATATTCACAAAGCTTTTAATGAGTTTCCGTTTTGCAAATATGAATTTCCGTAACCGACACGAACATAATACGAAAGCAAAAACAATAAGGAGAGCATGCAATACAAACTGTGTGTGTTTGAGTAGTCAGAGAAGTTATTAAGGAAATCAGAAAGACCCAGTGAGAAATGCAATACTAAATTACCGAATAAATACTTGAATGCCAAATTAAATCTCAAAATTAGAGTACATACAATTTTTAAATGAAATTTTAAAGTTAAAATAAAAAATTAAAATATATTTAACATAAAGTCAAAGAACTATTAAAAAAACTCCTATTTCATTCAAGGCAAGTCTTAAAGTATATTTATTTCAAAATTTAAAAAAGGCCTTTTACAAAAAAATAAACTTTTTTAGAGCGAAAAGGAGAAATCAATATTTTTAAACTATCTGGATAACACTAGGTTAATAAAAATTGTAATAATATTTAAAAATTAAAATACCTGTTATATATCCTGATGGTAGGAACTTTGTTGTATTTGTTTCAATATTTGGTCAAAAGCTTGACGCAGTCTAGGCAATGTTAAGAGTTAATCATACTGCGCAATGATACAGCAACACTTTACGGCAGAATAATAAAGCAATGTCAAGTCAAAGAGCGAGAGATCGAGCACAAAATACTAACAAACAACAAAATACACGAGCGGGAGAGAACTCGAAGGGTTGTTTTTTACGCTAACGTTGAATCTCACACCGAAACAAAACTGAACGAACGAACGAATGCACATAAATAGTCAAAGAAATTTGCAAATAATCGCCGAAAATGCATAGAAACATTTCTTTTTTTTTTAAGAAATTATGAATTGTGAAATGTAAAATGTACAATTAACTATTTTAATTGTTATATATTTGTGATTAGAAGCACTCAGTATTCTGATGTAGGTCGTAAATTGTTCACTTTGACAAATAATAATGTTAATTGCATGCGAAGCAATATAAAGAAGACCCGACGATTACGCGCACCCGACGTTGACACAAATGTAATTTAATAGCGAACTTAATTATTATATTAACACAACGTTGTTATTATATATAAATGTCTTCAAAACCGAAAACTTTTGAACAAACCACCGGCAAACACAGCGAAAACAAACCACGGTCTAATCCATTTGAAAGTCGAATGCGCACTAGTAGAATATTTTATTAAAGAGACAAACTAACCTCAGCAGAGAGTGCCGAATTTAAGCAAACCACGCAACGCGTGCATAAGACGAATGCATAATACAAAGGAAAAACTTCAATTAGTAGGCGTATGCAGTGTTGCCAGATGGACGGATAAACTTTTTTTGCCTGTATTTGGGAAGGTGGAAAGGTTTCAAGTTTTTCCGTAGAAAAAGCAATTATTTTTTTTTTATTTTATCCAGTTTTATGGGTATTCATGTATAACCAATGGCGATAGTATTATCATGAAGCAGTCAGGATCCAATTTACTTAGGAAAAAATTAGGCTAAAGTTCACTTTACCGGCCGAAGTGAAATTAAAAAAAAAAAATTGTCACGCGCTGTATTTTTGCAAACAAAAAATAACAAAATTAAAAAATCGCGATTCCAAATCTGTAATTGTTTTTCAGATCTGTCAATCCTAGCGGCCCCTACATCAATTTATGTAATTTCAATCATATGTATATGTTTTATGTGCTACTTGTATGTAATAATTGAAGTATATTAGAATGTATGTACATATATTTAGAATGTATGTACATATATATCTATGTGCTTCTGAAAAAATGAAAAATTTTTCAAAAAAATCGCGCAATTTTTTTGAAAAATTTTTTGCTTGCGGCGCTACAATCATACAAAAAAGATTATTTCATATCAAAAATTAAATCAAAAGTAGATATATACCTAATTTCCTTCAAAATTCAAAAAATAAAAAATTAAATTAAAAAAATTAAAAATATGCAAAAAAAAATTAAAAAAAAAAAGAATTAATATTGTTTTTATAAAAAAAACCAAAAAAAAGAAAAAACCAGTTGGGAAGGTTAGATCACATGGGAAATTTTAAAGTAGGTGTAATTATGATAGTTAGGATTATCAAAATTATAGTCGGTCTAAGCCGACTATAAATACCCTACACATATGTGTGGTTACCATTCAAAGTGATATATAGGTCACCAGGGTATACGAATCCTGAAAATAACTACAAACATTCAATCGCTGAAGAATTTCCATTCATTTGATACCCATATTTACAAATGGGTGTACCGAATTTCGATTTTTTTTTTTTGTGAACCACAAGTCTTTTCGCCGGAAAACATTATTATCATGTATTTGAGCATGATGTCAATATATATTTGACCAAAAAAGTTTACCTAAGCACGTATACATAAAAATTGATCTTTATATGTACATTTTATATGAGGTATTTGAACATAAGTGGTCGGATCATAGGTCACAATGGACCGATCTCGCCAATTGTTTCGCACATACAGCGTAGGTATATTAGTAATCTAAGTTATAAGTTTCATTTATTTAGCTCTTCAATTTTAAAAGTCTTAGGGATTTCAACAGACAGACAGACAGACAGACAGACAGACGGACAGACAGACGGACAGACAGACGGACAGACGGACATCGCTAAATCGACTCAGGAGGTCATGCTGATCAAGAATATATATACTTTTCCATACCGGAGATGCTTCCTTCTGGGTGTTACAAACGGCGTACCAAACTGAATATACCCTTTCACTCTTAGTGTAGGGTATAAAAATGTATAAGCTTAAAAATCTTAAGGTTATACATTCTTATATACTTAAATTATTACATAAAAGTAACTCATACAACATATACATATAATTGAAATAACATAAATTGGTGTAGGGATTGACAGATCTGAAAAACAATTACAGATTTGGAATCACGAGGAAAATACCTTTCATTTGAGTACCCATATGTACTTGTAAGTGGGTGCACCGGTTTTTGATTTTTCAAGGTCACCACGGGTCCGAGCGGCGCAATTTTTTAATTTTGTTATTTTTTTTTTGCGAAAATACAGGGGGTGGCAATTTTTTTTTTTTTTTTTTCGCTTTGGCCGGTAAAGTGAACTTCTCCCAAAAATTATTTTTGTGTTAATAAATGTAACTTATATCTGTATTTTTGGATAAGTTCAGGATGTCAGGATAACTTTTTGTTGTCACTGTTAAAAGGATATTGAATGTCCTTTAAAATGAGGTACAACGTATTGCGATGGTAGTATCCTGAAGCAGTCTGGATTCAATTTACTTAGGCAACATTATTTTTTTGTTAATAAATACAACTTATTTCTGTATTTTTGGATAAGTTCTGGATATCAGGATATTTTTTTGTTTTCACTGTTAAAAGGATATTGAATGCTCCTGAAAATAAGGTATAACTCATAGCGATGGTATTATCCTGAAGCAGTCAGGATCGAATTTACTTAGGAAAAAATTAATTTTTTGTTTATAAATGCAACTTATATCTGTATTTTTGGATAAGTTCTGGATATCAGGATATCTTTTTGTTTTCACTGTTAAAAGGGTAGCGAATGTCCCTTAAAATGAGGTATAAGAAATAGCAATGGTATTGTCCTGAAGCAGTCAGGATCCAAATTACTAAGGAAAAATGAGTTTTGTGTTAATAAATGCAACTTATATCTATCTGTATTTTTGGATAAGTTCTGGATATCAAGATAACTTTTTGTTTTCACTGTTAAAAGGACAGTGAATGTCCCTTAAAAATAGGTATAACTACTAGCGATGGTGTTGTCCTGAAGCAGTCAGGTTCCAATTTACTTAGGAAAAAATTAATTTTTTGTTAATAAATGCAACTTATATCTGTATTTTTGGATAAGTTCTGGATATCAGGATAACTTTTTGTTTTCACTGTTAAAAGGGTAGCGAATGTCCCTTAAAATGAGGTATAACTACTAGCGATGGTATTATACTGAAGCAGTCAGGATTCAATTTACTTAGGAAAAAAATAATTTTTGTATTAAATGCAAATTATATCTGTATTTTTGGATTAGTTCTGGATACTAGGATAACCTTTTGTTTTTACGTTTGAAAGGACAGTAAACGTCAATTAAAATGAGGTATAACTACTAGCGATGGTATTATCCGGATGCAGTCAGGATCCAATTTACTTAGGAAAAAATTATTTTTTTTTTAATAAATGCAACTTATATCTGTAGTTTTGGATATGTTCTGGATATCAGGATAACTTTTTGTTAACACTGTCAAAAGATTATTAAAAGACCGTTAAAATAACTAATGGCGATGGTATTATCCTAAAGCAGTCAGGATCCAATTTACTTGAGAAAAAACAAATTTTCTGTTAATAAATGCAACTTATATCTATCTGTATTTTTGGATAAGTTCTGGATATCAAGATAACTTTTTGTTTTCACTGTTAAAAGGACAGTGAATGTCCCTTAAAAATAGGTATAACTACTAGCGATGGTGTTGTCCTGATGCAGTCAGGTTCCAATTTACTTAGGAAAAAATTAATTTTTTGTTAATAAATGCAACTTATATCTGTATTTTTGGATAAGTTCTGGATATCAGGATAACTTTTTGTTTTCACTGTTAAAAGGATATTGAATGTCCCTTAAAATAAGGTATAAGAAATAGCAATGGTATTGTCCTGAAGCAGTCAGGATCCAAATTACTAAGGAAAAATGAGTTTTGTGTTAATAAATGCAACTTATATCTGTATTTTTGGATAAGTTCTGGATATCAGGATAATTTTTGGTTTTCACTGTTAAAAGGACATTGAATGTCCTTTAAAATAAGGTACAACAAATAGCGATTATACTATCCGACAGCAGTCATGATCCAATTTAGTTAGGAAAAAATTAATTTTTTGTTAATAAATCCAACTTATCTGTATTTTTGGATAAGTTCTGGATATTAGGATAACTTTTTTTTTTAAACTGTTAAAAGGATAGTAAATGTCCCTTAAATTGAGGTATAACTACTAGCGATGGTATTATCCTGAAGCAGTCAGGATCCAATTAACTTAGGAAAAAAATATTTTTTTGTTAATAAATGCAACTTATATCTGTATTTTTTGGATAAGTTCTGGATATAAGGATAACTTTTTGTTTTCACTGTTAAAAGGATAGTAAATGTCCCTTAAAATGAGGTATAACTACTAGCGATGGTATTATCCTGAAGCAGTCAGGATCCATTTTACTTAGGAAAAAAATATTTTTTTGTTAATAAATGCAACTTATATCTGTATTTTTTGGATAAGTTCTGGATATTAGGATAACTTTTTGTTTTCACTGTTAAAAGGATAGTAAATGTCCCTTAAAATGAGGTATAACTACTAGCGATGGTATTATCCTGAAGCAGTCAGGATCCATTTTACTTAGGAAAAAAATATTTTTTTGTTAATAAATGCAACTTATATCTGTATTTTTGGATAAGTTCTGGATATTAGGATAACTTTTTGTTTTCACTGTTAAAAGGATAGTAAATATCCCTTAAAATGAGGTATAACTACTAGCGATGGTATTATCCTGAAGCAGTCAGGATCCATTTTACTCAGGAAAAAAATATTTTTTTGTTAATAAATGCAATTTATATCTGTATTTTTTGGATAAGTTCTGGATATTAGGATAACTTTTTGTTTTCACTGTTAAAAGGATAGTAAATGTCCCTTAAAATGAGGTATAACTACTAGCGATGGTATAATCCTGAAGCAGTCAGGATCCAATTTACTTAGGAAAAAAATAATTTTTGTTAATAAATGCAACTTATATCTGTATTTTTGGATAAGTTCTGGATGTAAGGATAAATTTTTGTTTTCACTGTTGAAAGGATAGTAAATGTCCCTTAATATGAGGTATAACTACTAGCGATGGTATTGTCCTGAAGCAGTCAGGATCCAATTTACTTAGGAAAAAAATATTTTTTTGTTAATAAATGCAACTTATATCTGTAGTTCTGGATAGGTTCTGGATCTCAGGATAACTTTTTGTTTTCACTGTAAAAAGGATATTGAATGTCCCATAAAATAAGGTATAAGAAATAGCAATGGTATTGTCCTAAAGCAGTCAGGATCCAATTTACTTAGTAAAAAATTAAATTTTGGTTAATAAATGCAACTTATCTGTATTTTTGGATAAGTTCTGGATATCAAGATAACTTTTTGTTTTCACTGTTAAAAGGATAGTAAATGTCCCTTAAAATGAGGTATAACTACTAGCGATGGTATTATACTGAAGCAGTCAGGATCCAATTTACTTAGGAAAAAATTATTTTTTTGTTAATAAATGCAACTTATATCTCTATTTTTGGATAAGTTCTGGATATCACGATAACTTTTTGTTAATTACCCTTAAAAGAAAATTGAATGTCCTTTAAAATAAGCTACAACAAATGGAGATGTTATTATCGTGCAGCAGTCGGAATCCAATTAACTTAGGAAAAAAATATTTTTTTGCTAATAAATGCAACTTATTGTTTCTCTGTTAGAAGGATATGGAATGTCCCTTAAAAATACCATAGCGATGGTATTGTCCTGAAGCAGTCAGGATCCAATTTACTTAGGAAATAATTAATTTTTTGTTAATAAATGCAACATATATCTGTATTTTTGGATAAGTTCTGGATATTGGGATAACTTTTTGTTTCCACTGTTAACAGGATAGCGAATGTCCCTTAAAATGAGGTATAAGTCATAGCGATGGTGTTGTCCTGAAGCAGTCAGGATCCAATTTAATTAGGAAAAAATTATTTTTTTGGTAATAAATGCAACTTATATCTGTATTTTTGGATAAGTTCTGGATAATGGGATAACTTTTTGTTTCCACTGTTAACAGGATAGCGAATGTCCCTTAAAATGAGGTATAACTCATAGCGATGGTGTTGTCCTGAAGCAGTCAGGATCCAATTTAATTAGGAAAAAATAATTTTTAGTTAATAAATGCAACTTATATCTGTATTTTTGGATTAGTTCTGGATACTAGGATAACTTTTTGTTTTCACTGTTTAAAGGATTGTAAACGTCTCTTAAAATGTGGTACAACTACTAGCAATGGTATTATCCTGAAGCAGTCAGGATCCAATTTACTTAGGAAAAAAATAATTTTTTGTTAATAATTGCAACTTATATCAGTAGGTTTGGTTAGGTTCTGGACATCAGGATAACTTTTTGTTATCACTGTTAAAATGATATTGAATGTCCTTTAAAATAAGGTACAACGAATTGAGATGGTCATATCCTGAAGCAGTCAGGATCCAATTTACTTAGGAAAATATTAATTTTTTGTTAATAAACGCAAATTATATCTGTAGTTTTGGATAGGTTCTGGATATCAGGATAACTTTTTGTTAACACTGTCAAAAGACTATTAAAATATTCTTAAAATAAGGTATAATGGCGATGGTATTATCCTGAAGCAGTCAGGATCCAACTTTCTTAGAACAAACTAATTTTTTGTTAATAAATGCAACATATATCTGTATTTTTGGATAAGTTCTGGACATCAGGATAACTTTATGTTATCACTGTTAAAAGAATATTCAATGTACTTTAAAATAAGGTACAAATAATGGCGATGTTGTTATCCTGAAGCAGTCAGGATCTAATTTACTTCGCAAAACAAATAATTTTTGTTAATAAATGCAACTTATTTCTATCTGTATTTTTGTATAAGTTATTTATATTATGGTAACTTTTTGTTAATTTTGTCAAAAGAGAATTAAGATACCCTTAAAATAAGGTATAACTAATGGCGGTGGTATTATCGTGCAGCAGTCAGGATGCAATTAACTTGGGAAAAAATATTTTTTTGTTAACAAATGAAACATATATCTGTATATTTGACAAAAAATTTCAATTTATAAAAAAAATCAATAATTTTTCAGATTATTACAACTTATAACTTATCATTTGTACACATTTAAGTTTTTTTTATCATTCAAATTATAAACTGAAGAGTTTATAAATTTTTTTTTTATATATATATTTGAAAAAAATACATTCGATTTTTATTATCCAAAAATACAGATATAAATTGCATTTATTGACACAAAAATAATTTTTTCCTAAGTAAATTGGATCCTGACTGCTTCAGGACAATACCATCGCTATTAGTATATCTTATTTTAAGGTACATTCACTGCACTTTTAATAGTGATATCAAAAAGTTATCTGGATATCTAAAACTTATCCAAAAATACAGATAAAAGTTGCATTTATTAACAAAAAATTATTTTTTTCCTTAGTAAATTGGAACCTGACTGCTTCAGAACAACACCATCGCTATTACTTATACCATATTTTAAGGGACATTCAATATCCTTTTAACAGTGAAAACAAAAAGTTATCCTGATATCCAGAACTTATCCAAAAATACAGATATAAGTTGCATTTATAAACAAAAAATTATTTTTTTCTTAAGTAAATTGGATCCTGACTGCTTCAGGACAATACCATCGCTATTACTTATACCTTATTTTAAGGGACATTCAATATCCTTTTAACAGTGAAAACAAAAAGTTATCCTGATATCCAGAACTTATCCAAAAATACAGCTATAAGTTGCATTTATTAACAAAAAATTAATTTTTTCCTAAGTAAATTGGACCCTGACTGCTTCAGGATAATACCATCGCTATTACTTTTACCTTATTTTAAGGGCATTCAATATCCTTTTAACAGTGAAAACAAAAAGTTATCCTGATATCCAGAACTTATCCAAAAATACAGCTATATGTTGCATTTATTAACAAAAAATTAATTTTTTCCTAAGTAAATTGGAACCTGACTGCTTCAGGACAACACCATCGCTATTACTTATACCTTATTTTAAGGGACATTTGATATCCTTTTAACAGTGAAAACAAAAAGATTTCCTGATATCCAGAACTTATCCCAAAATACAGATATAAGTTGCATTTATTAACAAAAAGTTAATTTTTTCCTAAGTAAATTGGATCCTGACTGCTTCAGGACAATACCATCGCTATTACTTATACCTTATTTTAAGGGACATTCAATATCCTTTTAACAGTGAAAACAAAAAGTTATCCTGATATACAGAACTTATCCAAAAATACAGATATAAGTTGTATTTATTAACAAAAAATTAATTTTTTCCTAAGTAAATTGGATCCTGACTGCTTCAGGACAATACCATCGCTATTACTTATACCTTATTTTAAGGGACATTCAATATCATTTTAACAGTGAAAACAAAACGTTATATTGATATCCAGAACTTATCCAAAAATACAGATATAAGTTGCATTTATTAACAAAAAATTAATTTTTTCCTAAGTAAATTGGATCCTGACTGCTTCAGGACAATACCATCGCTATAAGTTATAGATTATTTTAAGGTACATTCCATATCCTTTTAACAGTAAAAACATAAAGCTATCCTGATATCCGGAACCTATTCAAACCTCAGATATAAGTTGCAATTATTAACAAAAAATTAATTTTTTCCTAAGTAAATTGGATCCTGACTGCTTCAGGACAATACCATCACTATTAGTTATACCTCATTTTAAGGGCCTTTATATTCTTTGGAAAGTGCTAACAAAAATTTATCTGGATATCCAGAACTTATCCAAAAATACAGATAAAAGTTGCATTTATTAACAAAAAATTAATTTTTTCCTTAATAAATTGGAACCTGACTAATTCAGGAAAACACCATCGCTACTACTTATACCATATTTTAAGGGACATTCAATATCCTTTTAACAGTGAAAACAAAAAGTTTTCCTGATATACAGAACTTATCCAAAAATACAGATATAAGTTGTATTTATAAACAAAAAATTATTTTTTTCCTAAGTAAATTGGATCCTGACTGCTTCAGGATAATACCATCGCTATTACTTATACCTTATTTTAAGGGACATTCAATATCCTTTTAACAGTGAAAACAAAAAGTTTTCCTGATATACAGAACTTATCCAAAAATACAGATATAAGTTGCATTTATAAACAAAAAATTATTTTTTTCCTAAGTAAATTGGATCCTGACTGCTTCAGGATAATACCATCGCTATTACTTATAGCTTATTTCAAGGGACATTCAATATCCTTTTAACAGTGAAAACAAAAAGTTATCCTGATATCCAGAACTTATCCAAAAATACAGCTATAAGTTGCAATTATTAACAAAACATTATTTTTTTTCCAAAGTAAATTGTATCCTAACTGCCTCAGGATAACACCATCGCTATTACTTATACCTTATTTCAAGGGTCATTCAATATCCTTTTAATATTGAAAACAAAAAGTTATCCTGATATCCAGAACTTATCCAAAAATACAGATATAAGTTGCATTTATTAACAAAAAATTAATTTTTTCCTAAGTAAATTGGATCCTGACTGCTTCAGGACAATACCATCGCTATAAGTTATAGATTATTTTAAGGAACATTCCATATCCTTTTAACAGTGAAAACATAAAGCTATCCTGATATCCAGAACCTATTCAAACCTCAGATATAAGTTGCAATTATTAAAAAAAAATATTTTTTTCCTAAGTAAATTGGATCCTGACTGCTTCAGGACAATACCATCGCTATTAGTTATACCTCATTTTAAGGGACTTTTATATTCTTTGGACAGTGCTAACAAAAATTTATCTGGATATCCAGAACTTATCTAAAAATACAGAAAAAAGTTGCATTTATTAACAAAAAATTGATTTTTTCCTTAATAAATTGGAACCTGACTGATTCAGGACGACACCATCGTTATTACTTATACCATATTTTAAGGGACATTCAATATCCCTTTAACAGTGAAAACAAAAAGTTATCCTGATATCCAGAACTTATCCAAAAATACAGCTATATGTTGCATTTATTAACAAAAAATTAATTTTTTCCTAAGTAAATTGGATCCTGACTGCTTTAGGACAATACCATTGCTACTTCTTATACCTTATTTTATAGGACATTCAATATCCTTTTTACAGTGAAAACAAAAAGTTATCCTGAGATCCAGAACCTATCCAGAACTACTGATATAAGTTGCATTTATTACCAAAAAAATAATTTTTTCCTAAGTAAATTGAATCCTGACTGCTTTAGGACAATACCATCGCTATTAGTTATGCCTTATTATAAGGGACTTTTATATTCTTTAGACAGTGCTAACAAAAAGTTATCTGGATATCCAGAACTTATCCAAAAGTACAGATATATAAATTGCATTTATTAACAAAAAATTAATTTTTTCCTAAGTAAATTGGATCCTGACTGCTTCATGATAATACAATCGCCATTAGTTATACCTTAATGCTCATAAAACTGGATAAAATACAAAAAAAATAATTGATTTTTCTACGGAAAAACTTGAAACCTTTCCACCTTCCCAAATACAGGCAAAAAAAGTTTATCCGTCCATCTGGCAACACTTCATACGCCTACTAATTGAAGTTTTTCCTTTGTATTATGCATTCGTCTTATGCACGCGTTGCGTGGTTTGCTTAAATTCGGCACTCTCTGCTGAGGTTAGTTTGTCTCTTTAATAAAATATTCTACTAGTGCGCATTCGACTTTCAAATGGATTAGACCGTGGTTTGTTTTCGCTGTGTTTGCCGGTGGTTTGTTCAAAAGTTTTCGGTTTTGAAGACATTTATATATAATAACAACGTTGTGTTAATATAATAATTAAGTTCGCTATTAAATTACATTTGTGTCAACGTCGGGTGCGCGTAATCGTCGGGTCTTCTTTATATTGCTTCGCATGCAATTAACATTATTATTTGTCAAAGTGAACAATTTACGACCTACATCAGAATACTGAGTGCTTCTAAACACAAATATATAACAATTAAAATAGTTAATTGTACATTTTACATTTCACAATTCATAATTTCTTAAAAAAAAAAGAAATGTTTCTATGCATTTTCGGCGATTATTTGCAAATTTCTTTGACTATTTATGTGCATTCGTTCGTTCGTTCAGTTTTGTTTCGGTGTGAGATTCAACGTTAGCGTAAAAAACAACCCTTCGAGTTCTCTCCCGCTCGTGTATTTTGTTGTTTGTTAGTATTTTGTGCACGCTCTCGCTATTGTTTTTATGAAGCGGAAGCTTTGGTGAGTAAACTTTGAAACTTTTGACGGTTGGATTGTTTGCTTGCTCGTGTCGGTTTTGTGTGGTAGTGAACATTTGAATTTCGCTGTGCTCGTCGCTCCATCTCTCGCTCAATGACTTGACATTGCTTTATTATTCTGCCGTAAAGTGTTGCTGTATCATTGCGCAGTATGATTAACTCTTAACTTTGCCTCGAATGCGTGAAGCATTGACCAAATATTGAAACAAATACAACAAAGTTCTACCATCAGGATATATAACAGGTATTTCAATTTTTAAATATTTTTACAATTTTTATTTAACCAGTGTAATCAATATTTTAAAAAATATAGGTTTGTCAATTTCGCTCTAAAAAAAAGTCTATTTTTGTAAATGGCTTTTTTAAAATTTGAAATACATACTTATTTTAAGACGAAAATTGAATAAAATATGAGTTTTGTTTAATTGTTGTTTTAATTTATGTTAAATCAATTTCAGTTTTGTTTTTTATTTTAACTTTAAAATTTAAATTACAAATTTATTTGAACTCTATTTATTCCAAGTTCGAGATTTAATTTGAAATTCACATATTTATTCGGCAATTTAGTACAGCATTTCTCACTGGGTGTTTTTGATTTCCTTAATAACTTCTCTGACTACTCAAACTCAAATATTTTGTATTGCATGCTCTCCTTATTGTTTTTGCTTTCGTATTATTTTCGTGTCGGTTACGGAAATTCGTATTTGCAAAACGGAAACTAATTAAAAGTTTTGTGAATATGTTAACTTATTTGCACAGATTTGTTTCGTAGAAATATCTCTCCATTTCTTTAAATTAGATCCATTTTCATGAGTGCGCTCTTTCGTTAAGTGCTTTACGTTTGTTAGATAATCTCGTTCGCAGTTCTCGCTTCCGATTTTTAGTCTAAAAAAATAAAATTGAGAGCATTCGTTTATTAATTGCGTAAGCGAGGTCAGTATTTGTCTCTTTATTCTTAGTTTGTTGCAATGAATATGTGTTCGTTTTGCAACAAACATACCAAAACGGAAAAATCTTCGCTCACTTCATCTTTGCTTTAGCGTAATTCTAACAACTATTGAGCAAAATGCTTAAATACTTTGGTTATTTTAAATATTTAGTGTAGATCTCATTGTCTCTTGTTGCGCTTATCACCGACTCTATACTTTCTCGTTATTTTTCTATAACTCTGTGCTGCACACATTCAGTACAGATTTGTTGCGCAGAGAATGGAGTGATAAAGTTCGCGTCTTCGTAAAGCGGACATTGATTTGATCACAAATTTAATATTTATTGTTTTTTATTTCATATAAATTGCATATGTTTAGCATATAAAAATATACTTTCTGAATGCAGTTCATTAATTATGAATAATAATCTGATTTGATTTTCTGTTACCGCAATTGTATTTCTAACTAATACTACAGCAACAACAAAAACGATGTACTAAATAAATAATATTAATTTATTTTTAATATCACAATTCATCCGAAATATTTACTGAATTTGCAATTAATATCAATTTTAAATGTAAACTCTTTAAATATCATTGCTGATTGAATTAATTAAATTATTTTTGTTTTTTTTTTTATTTTTTTGCATACATATTTTATTGTACTCTTAAGTACTTAAGTAAATAATCCCTGCATTATTATAACAAATGGTTGCTGCGGTGGTGCTCACCTTTTATATGTGCACTTTAAAATAATAATAGAAATACTTTTTGTTTCAATGAAACCAAAAAGCGTTTAAAATATAATTTAAAATATAAAACTATTGAGCACTTTTTAATTGCAATTATAACGTTACGTTTTTATTTTTTGTATTTTTTCCACACCATTTCGAACTGAAATTGAGGTTGGAACATTTTTAAATTCAATTGAGTTTTTTCTATCTGAAATTAAGAACATTTCAAGTAAATTGAGGTTTAATAAGATTAAGAAATTGGGATAAGATCTTCCATTAGAAATTCGAACATTTTTAAATTCAATTGAGATTTATCTATCCAAAACTGAGAACATTCCAAACGAAATTGAGCTTTTTCATTTAAAATTGAGAAAATGCCAAATGTAATTGAGGTTTTCCAAATGAAACTGATAACATTCTAAATAAAATATAGATTTTTCATTTGAAATTGCTAAAATTACAGAAAAATGTGATTTTTCCATTTGATATTGGGAAATTTCCAAAAGAATTTTAGCTTTCCGTATTGAAATTGTTAATAAAAAAAAATCGGAATAAGATTAAGCATTTCCATTAGAAATTGGAATATTTTCAAATAAAATTGAGATTTTCATTTCAAATTAAGTAAACACCAAATGAAATTGATTCAATTCTAGTTTTTTCATTTGAAATTGCTAAAATTCCAGAGGTCGCCAGGGTTTACAAATACTTAAAATAATTGCAAGCTTTCAATCTTGAAATAATTTCCTTTCATTTGAGTACCGAATGGGTAAGTGTACAGAATTTCAATTTAGTTTTAGCACCACAAGTTGTTTCATAGGAAAAACATTTTTTCTATATGTTTGAGCAAAAAAGTCTACTACGATCGGTATAAACGTAAATCCACCAGATGTCAGTATTATATGAGGTATAAAGTAATCTAAATTAGAAGTTACATTGATATAGCACTTCTAATTTTACTGTAATCGTGATTTCAAGTTTGCTCAATCGGTCATGCTGATCAGGATTATATATACAGAGTGGTCCGATTTAGTATGTAGATATTTTACGGATTGATTCCTTGGCTCATTTAATGAACAAGAGATGGGGTCTATTTGGATATTGATAGAAATGTATATTGAATTAAAACAATTACAATTTAAAGCGCAGATCAAAAATATTACATTCGTTTTACAGATTATAGATCACTGTTTCTAGAAAGAAATTAATATAGGCATAATAAGAAAGGGTGTTCTAAATAGACCCTTACTCTAGAAAATAACCCAAGGAATCAGTCCATAAAATATTTGCACTACAAAGCGGAACACCCTGAATGTAGTTTTCCAGGCCGGATATGTATGACTCTTTCTAGGTGTTACAAATGGCGTACCTTTAATTTTTTTTAGTGTAGCGTATAAAAATGGTAAAAATTTTAATAAAATTTAATTTTTTGCGGTATACATGGAAATAGGTTGTCGCCAAACTTTAGACTGGCAAAAGTTTGTTGCCAAAAAATCAAAAACAATTTCAAGCAATTAAAAAGTTTTGCACAATTTGCTCAACTCAAAACATAAAACTAAATATTGTTAAAAAAATGACTAATTACTGACAATGTAAAGCAGCACAAATTAGTTATTGCGTGCAAATTGTCCTCGAGCTGTTCACGTATTAAGTATATAGTGCCAAACTTTTTCTTTAAACGTTTTTTTATAATATGTTATTTATTATGAATATTTTATATAATTAAAACAAGAAAATATTTTAAATTAATATTGCTTTTTTTAAAGAATAAGCGTCAGTTTCAAATTTAACTTAATATTTCAAAATTTTCTTTAAATACTTTTAAAATGTGAAAATGCTTATAACAAACTGTCACTAAAAGATTAGACCTAAATAAAAATAATAAAAACTAAATTTTTAGAATTAGCTTTCTCTATATTTAAAAATTTCCGAATGACAGAGATGTAGTGTTGAAAAATGTCTGTCATTGGTAAAAAAAAACTCAACGCGACAATACAATCAACAGGCAATAATCAAAATGTGCGTTATTTTTATTACAAAGACAAAAAAAACACATAACTTTAAAAATATGTTATGTGCAATGCTATACCAGTAGCAAGTGAAGCAAAAATAACCACAATATTGACGTCTGTGTACGTTGTAGCATTGTACCTAATATAAATAAAAAATACACAAATAAAAAATTAATATGATGTTTTCTGCGCCAACGAGTCTGTTGTGTATGTTGATGCGTGATGGAAAAAAAAACAGTTTTAATAACATTGTCACAGGATGCGCCTCAACAAAAAGAACAAAAAATAACGTTTTTATAATGTCGAATTAAAACTTTTTTTTTCATTCACAGCTGCATTTGTTTGTGGAATTTCATGTATGCAATTTCAAAAATTACTTCAGTCAACAGAGCCAATGTAGTTCAGCCAATTTTAACTTTATTCTTTTCTGTTTATTTTTGTAAATAGGCATTTTTTATTGACTACATCACAATTTTATTTAAAGAAAAAATACAATTACTGTTCGCAGACAGATTCTTTACACCGATATATAGATATTTTTTCTGAAAGATCCAATACAATATTGTAATTAGGCCGTATTTATTTTAATAATATAATATTACATAAGATGCAAATACAAATTAATATTTTATTTATTTCTTTAAATTAAAAAACCATTTTCTTCAAAATATATTTTTGATAGAGAAATTGTTAAAATAATAATAATATTATACTCAGAAACGTTCTGTATTTTCTATACAAAAATATTTAAAATATATATAAAGCACTGGTAACGAGTAAAAAAATAAAATCTACATTTTTGTAAAAGATTCAAACAGCCTGCCTGCCTCTTTTTGCATACACATTCTTTTGAATATACAGTTAGCATATTTATTAACTGGCTGCTGAAATATTTTTGAGCTATTCGCTGCATTCAGTTTTTCACTCTACATTTCAGTAATAACGCTTTTTTATTTTTGTTTCATATCCTTTTAACATTTAATATCATTAAAATGTTGCTATATTTGTGCCATTTTCGCATACCATACTTCATGCACCATCATTTATGCTATCATAAAAAAATATTCTGGCGTATTCTCTTTAATATAATTACAGTTTACATTACATTAACATTTCTCTTGATTTTGCCGTTTTTTTACGTTATACATTGGTAAAATTTTGTAGTATGATGTATATCATTATTTAATCAGTGCCATTCTTCGTGTATGTATTTTTTTAATAGTCTCCATATTTTTATAGACAAGAATGTGAATATTCTGAACAAAACGTATACTAAGGATACAAAAGAGCAAAGTTTTTAAGTATGTACCATATTAAAGATAGTCGATCCAAATATTGTATAAATTTAGAGTTTAGACGTTTCAGTTAATTTATCAATTTCTTAAACAGTGGGAAATAAACTTCTTAAATGGAAGAAAAGTTCTTCTACTAGTTCTGTAATTTAAATTCTCATTATTAAGAAAGCTTCTTTCTTAATAATGTAGGTATTTTCAAAAAATTGTATGATATGTTTTTATCACTGAAATCATATCAATATTACAATTAGTAACTCCAACTAAAAATTTTTGAGGGACTTGGTCTGTAATAATTTTAAAGATGCGGTTAAACATCAAAACATATAAGAACTACAAAAACAAAAACTCAAGAAATGTCGGTATATTGCCCTTTATAAATACCCTGCACTAGGGATGCCCAACTCAGCCCGTACGGCACGACGTCAGCCAGGAAAGTGCTGGATGAGGGGAACAGCTGTGAAGCGGAAATGGTGAGAGAATTGTTAGAGTTTGAGCGAGCACAACGAATATAATCATATCAATTATATGATTAAATAAATCCCAACTATTTATCGTAAAAATACATTTTATTCAGTGTAAACTCACAGTCATTTGCAGCAAAAAAAAACCCAGTAGAAATTGTGAATTAGAATTTTTGACTATTTTTTTTTAAAATCTGAAATAAAATTATTACAAAATATTATAATAATTTACTTATTTTGTTGATGAGTGAGTAAATAATCAGTAGTAAAATTTGAGATGTTTACATTCACAATTGAAACGTACAGTTTAAAAATACTTCTAGTACCGCTAAAAATATAATGTTTATGTGGTTTTTTATTAGATGCAGATTAATTAAACTAGATTAGATACAGATTAATTAAATGTTTAAAAATGAAGTCAATTTAAGAAATGGTCAACTATTTATATTTCTTACTGGGGTTACATGCGTAGACTGCACACAGTGGAACATAGTAGTTTAAGAAATTTACAAAAAGAGCGAGTCAACGGAGCAGTTGAAATGTTGTGGTGCTCGGAGTAGCGCGCTAGCGTTACGGCTCGAAACTCTGAAGACCGAGCCGTTGTGTTTGTTTGCGGCTCAACATAAATTGAGTTCGGCAAAAAAACAACAGCGATCGAAGGTCAGAGCGAGCGCGCTGTTGTCTGCGATGCGCACTTTGTTCACAGTTCTCGTTTGTTGTTGAGAGAGCTAGTTTTGAGCTTTTTTGGCGTGCTCTTGAGCGAGCTTTTCGAAGCCTGAATAAATATTGTTAATAAAAAAACCTCAATTAATAATTTGCTTGACACTTTTGCAATAGCATTTTTTATTCACTTGTCTTGTTTTTTATGAACGGAATACGAACATATGACATTGGTATTATCAAAAATTATAAATGTTCACAAAATACAGTATTTTTGGATAATTCTATGTAAATTTTTTCCCAAAACCACGATTTATTTTTTTGTCAGGTTTTGTTTTACTTTGTTACACCGTACTCTCACTCTCCTCATTGTTGCATCATTTCTTAAGTAAAATAGGGCAGAAATGTGAAATAAATATTTAAAAATTTAATTAAGTTTGAGATTTTAATCACACACATTTTATATCCCAAAACATTTTACAAAATAATAACAAATAATTATATTTTGTTATGAGAAAAAAATTATAATTATTTAAAATGATAAAATTTGTATATTTTAGAAAATCAAAATAATAAGTAATATAAATGGGCCTATTAAAACCAATCCCAAATAATTGAACTCTTAAATAGACATTTAAATTTCCCGGAATTTCTAAAAATGCAACACTAAAATCCCCGCTAACTTTTGCCCGTAGATACCACTCGACTAGATTGCCCGTGCAGTCAGCCGCGGGCAGACGAGTTGGGCATCACTACCGTACACTTTTGAGGTACAGGGTATATTAAGTTTCTGCAGATATTGTAATGCCCCTTAGGAGACGTGGCCGGTATGAAAAAGTATATATAATCTTGATTAGCATCACTACCCGAGTTAAGAACTTCAAAATTAAATATCCCACGTTAATATCTCCACCAAAGGTGTCGTCGGGCCCGACCGACTATAAAAGTTCGTCCAATGTGTCCGAACTTTCCCAAATCGTTTTACTTAAAATTACTCCAGTAATCTACATAAATCATTAAACGTAAAATTTATTTAAAATAACAATGATCAAGAATAATTAGTCTTAATATGCAGAAGTTTATTACATTGCAATCAGTAAATAAAATGTTTTGTAATGTCTACAAGTACAGAACAACATATCACTGGATTTAATAAGGTTTTTGCCACATTGAACAGAGCTTCCGTTTAAAAAATAAATATAAATATAAATTCCCAAGATGGCTATAAATCGATTAAAAGTTAAATTTCTTATCTGACCAACACACAATTCACAATGAATTAACTACATCAGACACGCACAGCTTCATTTATGTTGGGCTATCATTTGGTTTGGCTTTCAGATTTTAATTGCTACCAAATTTACAGCGTAATCAAAGTTGTTCTTACGTATTTACGAAGAAAAAACTTGTAATGTAATAAATTGAGCAAAGTCTCTAGTGGCATTAAATTTGTATTCATATATTTCTGTTTTTATTTTACTTATGTCTTTTCCTTAGTCAAACTGCCCTGAATTGACTAACTTTCTATAATTAGTTAATTAATTAAAAGCATGATTTTAATTCATCATTGCAGTAGCTCAGTGGTTAGTGTGTTGGACTGCGAGACGAAAGGTCCCCGGTCCCCCAAGCCTGGACTGGGGCTAAAAACATCTTTTCATAGAAACATTTTTCTATACCGCGCTACCTCTCGTCAGTAAATGGCAAACCTACGAGAGGTAAACCATTGCCTATGAAAAGCTCTCACCCGCCGTTCGGATTCGACAATAAACTGTAGGTCCCACCACTTTGAGTACAAATATAGCACGCACAGCTCAAAATGGTGAGAGAGCTCGGCCGAAGTTCTATACAGGACTGTAGCGTTAAATTAATATTTATTTTTATTCTTGATTTTTATTTATTTAAAAAATTTGGAAATTTTAAAAATTCTTTATTTTTCATTGTATATAATATGTAATTTCAAACAAATATTATTAAATATTCATTAATATTCCACATCTTGTTGTGCAAATTGATTTATGCGGGATTTGCCCAGAATTTAACTACGTCCTTGGACTTTTTTGTGGTTGGGTATTCATAAAAATAACAATGAATATTTCTGTGGTTTCAGAGGAATCAACCGATGAAACAATTACACTAACACCAGTAATTGTTTGCTTTTCCAAACCATGCAGCAATTATATTGTTGTGACAAACAATTAATGTCAATTGTAATCATGTTTCGAACGATATGTTGCAATACTTCTTTTTTATCTTCTAAATACTTATATAGTATGTGCAAGCCATAATCAGTGAGCCAAAAATAAAATGAACAAAGAAACCATTTCCACAAAATCCAACTTAATCGCATAAAATAATATGATACTAAGTATAACTTGGCAAACGTTTTAATGCTCATAAATAAACAAATTTTAAATGGCGAATTTTTTGCCAATTTTGCTGGCAGCTGACACAGACATTTAAGTGGGTTGAAGTAGATTTTATTAAGTATAATAAAAAGAAAAATTCAATGAAGTCATAGTTTGTTCATTTGTCATTTATAATGACAATATTTATAGTTATTACAAAAAGAAAAAACTCAGTAAAATCGCATTTAAATTGCTCAATGGGACAATTATTGATTTAATAGTATACAAAAAAAATACCTTGTAAATTCAATAAAAATTTCATGGTATTTTGTAGTATTAAGTGATATTTACCGATTTAAATAATAAGTTGTTATTTTTCTTATTTTAATAGTAAAAAAACTATTAATTTTATAGCGTTTTTTTCCAAATGCACATAGAATTGAAATTCAAAAAAGAGTTGAAAAGATACAAAGATTAACAAAATCTTTAAAATACCATTTTTAAATTGTTTCTCACATTTTCTTCTTTTTTTAATATTTTTTGTTTATGTTGGCCAAACGTAGATACTACTCGCAATAAATAACACTCTTAAGTTTTGAAGAAAAATGATTTCTTTTACTTAAAAAGAAAAGTACGTACTAGTCCGACACACACACACACACATATTTACCACAGAAGGCTCATTCAGTTTCCATAAGTTGATGGGTGCATTTGAGCCGAGTTCATGCCACGATAATCCGTTTTATTTTTTTGAACATTGGACGACACTATTTTACTGTGGTCTGAAGGATAATATTCTACAATGTATGTTGTATGTGAATTATCATGAAGTTAAGTTCATACGTTTGTCCGTAGAAGGAAGAAGTTTAAAAGTCAAGTGTTTGCAAAGAAAATATTCGTACACTGGAGTCTGTTCTCTTCACTTCAATGTGATTGTCTACATTTGAACGATGTGTTAAAGGAGCATTTCGTTCACAGACTTAAACTCTGCACATATTTCATAAATTTATAACACCATAAATTTAAAACATAAATATGAATTAATAAATTCATAAAATCAAATATTCATATGTTCGTAAAATCATATATGTATAAATTCATAAAAATCATATAATAATATTTACAAAATTTATTCTTTCATAAAACCATTATTAATATTTTCATATATTCATTATATTACTTTTATTTATTCATAAATTTATAAATTCATGAATTTATAAATTTATAAATCATAAATCCAAAAATTCATAAATAAATTCATAAATTCGTAATTTCATAAATACATGAATACATAAATTCATAACTTCATAACTTAATTAATACACAAATTTAGAAATTCATAAATTCATAAATTAATAAATTCATAAATTCATAACTTCATAAATTCAAAAAATCAAAAAATTCATAAATTCATAACTAATTTATGAATTACTAAACTCGTACATTTAACAATTCATGAAATAAAAAAATATAAAATAATAAATTCCTCTAAATTAAATGAAAAAATCATGAAAAAATCATTTATTGAACAAATTATATTCAATTCATTTGCCAACCGCACAAGAACCGAAAACTTTTCAATTCTTTAACGCGACAGCATCGTTTTGTTGATATTACAGATAAGCATCAGTTCACGTCATGCTGTGACTTCAATTGAAGAATTCTTTTAACGTACTACGGTGTGCGGTTGCGTTCCATGGCATGCTCTACTCTCAAAGTTTTAACCTGAATAGGATAGCCAGCAAACGCGTACAAATTATCGAACGAGCTACACGAAAGGTGCTTTCAAAGGTTGGAGATAAGAAATAATTTATTGGTATGTAGTTTGCCAGGCGATGTGTGTGTTGGAGATAGAGGTCCATTATGAATGATGTGCTTTAGGTGACCAATTGAAATAGAAAAACTTAAAAGAATGAAAAATATTCTAAAATTTTAACATCTTATAAAAAGATATAAAGGAATCTGTAAATAATAATGGAACTTTTTACTATATTCAGTTAAAACGTTTTGGTCATAATTTAGTCTATTTTAAAATGGCATCCAAATTGTCCACTTCAATATATTTTATTTCTATATGCTTTGTATATGTTCCAAATATTGAATAAAATATGAAAATTGGTTATGTGATTTATTATTATTTATAATAAAAAAACTTCTAATAGATTGAAATATTTAATTTAAAATACATACAATTATATACAATTCGTGAGAAATACATAAATACATAAATACATAAATACATAAATACATAAATACATAAATACATAAATACATAAATACATAAATACATAAATACATAAATACATAAATACATAAATACATAAATACATAAATACATAAATACATAAATACATAAATACATAAATACATAAATACATAAATACATAAATACATAAATACATAAATACATAAATACATAAATACATAAATACATAAATACATAAATACATAAATACATAAATACATAAATACATAAATACATAAATACATAAATACATAAATACATGAATACATAAATACATAAATACATAAATACATAAATACATAAATACATAAATACATAAATACGTAAATACATAAATACATAAATACATGTTTCGATAGATGTTTTAAAATCAAAAGATTGTAGACTCGATTGTGTTTATATACGCTTAATACAATATACCAATTATATAAATCGTGTATAAATCCAATATTTATTTCGCTACAATATAAGCACGTGTGTTACAAATTATAAGGTTATAAAAAACCTAATATAATAATAAATGTTTTCGATTCGAATGCAATTCCGAGCTTACAATAAATATAGTCCAAAAAGTAAGACTACGTAAGAAATATCTTTATGGCTGGGCACATAATCACAGCACGCTTAGTTCTGCAAAATAATAACAGCTGCTGTTAGACACCTAAATTGGTCACATAATAGGAGGGCGACAATCCGAGCGCTGTAATAACATGTTTTATAAAACGTAAAAACAAAGAAAATTCGTAGAAAAACATGGAACTAAACGCCATAAATTGCACTAATGCTATAATTCCCTTAATAAAGATTAAGGACTTTTAGTGTGTGGCCACTAAGTTTGTTTTACTTATGCCTATTGCCACCAGTTTGGTGCTCGCTCAATACTAAAACTGCAAATAGCTTTAGGTAACATCAAAAATATGTAGTATAAAAGGTATACTCAATATTGATGGACAGACATATACAAAATATTGAAAAGAATACTTTACTCATTTAAAAGTTCTTAAAAACCATATTACTTACTAGTTAAAATATATTAAGTTTCCCTGTCTGTTTCAAATCAAAACAATTTTCCCTGACTTAAAGCTGATGTGAAAACCCATGCGCTTAAACAAAATATTTATACAGTACAAAGGTTGATCCTTTGTTGCTTGTTATCCTTACTGTCCTCGCATGCACAACCTGTTATGGTCATAACAAACAACCAAACAAACCAACAGACCAACAACGACAACAACAAAATGTCTAACAAGCTGAAAAATGTACAAGGTGAAACCACCTGGGGACAATATGAAAATCTAGCCATTGCAATGTCCGACATAGTAGATATAAAATTAAGTGGACCAATGATAACAAAAAGACAATGCGAGAGACAGTCAGACAGCAACATAGATAGAATGCAGTTTAAATACAAAATCATGATATCAAATTTAATATAAAATTTTATAAAAAAAAAACATAATGACGTTAGCAGTATACGAAACAAAAAAAAGATATATATCTAAATTATTTCCTCATTGAAATTTACAAGAGAAATGTAAATGAAATTGTAGATATTATTGGAATTGTGAATAAAGCATTGTTATCTGGTAGAAGGAGATTTTCGACTTTTTTAAGGACAGATTATAAAAGTTGAAAGTAAATTCTCTGTCCAGTTTTTAAAGTATAGTGTGTCAACATTTAAAAACGAGACAAAATGCGAATATTTATAATCTGAAGAAGAAGAAAAACCATTTAGTAAGTCAGAGAAGTTTTTCTAAATATTCGAAAAAAATAATTCAGTAAGATTGGGGTTATGCAAAGAAAAAAATGACAAATCAAACATAGTTTATTGAAACTATGTTTGTTCATGTTTCACCAACATCTTGGACACAGGGGTTGAGGATATGATTTATTCTAGAACCAAAATTCTGTTCCAATTAATGTGGCTATATTCAAGACGTATTAAACTTCAATGAATTTAATTCTATTTATTCTATATGCATTATATGTATCAGTTTTCAACATAGAAGTGCATTTAAGATTTAGAATTTTGATAAAATAGTTAACTTCAACTTGAGATATTAGAAATAATGTCGGGTCGGATCATCTTTTTGAAATATTACCAAATATGTATAGGAGTTTGAATTCAAAGAACCACCTTGCATGGGCATTTCGTAAAAGACCCTATTATAAATTGGTACTATTAGGGATGAGATGATCATGCTCAGTACATATTTATCATGTAACTGGTAGGATTATTAAAAGTTAAAAATACAATGCTCAAATCCTGATCATGGCCACAGTCCAATTTGTACTAGTCGCGATTACATTACAAAATAAATATAATCTATTTTAATTAATATAATATGAGAAACTTTTTTTCAAACTGGTGTACTTTAATTTATATGTTCCTCAACAAGTCTAATTTTTTTATATTAAAAAAGAAAAATAAATATATTAAAAATTTATTGTTAGTAAAAGTTCTCATTTTACAAATATCAAACCTAAATCTCCTTGCAGATTATTTGAATACATAACATAAGAGCCACCACAACACCCAGCTCAAGCATAAAAAACACATCAAATCAAAACTAAATCGTCTCGCGATGCAAAGATGACAACATTTTATGTTCAAACAAAATTAGACAAGGTAGACAGACGCATCCCAAAAACTATGTCTGTGAAACACAGAGACAACATGAGCCGAACGGAGCCGATCCGCCTGTGGCCGTGTGCTGTGAGTTTAAGAAATTTGTGACAATTTGTGTAAATGTTAACAAGTTAAAATGTACGTGAATGTATTTGTTTCGACTGTTTGTTTATCCGGAGCAGTAGCAACAGCAGCAGCAACACATCTGATGAAATTGGTATCAAAAAAAAAAAAATAAAGGTAAGAAAATCAACAACTTTACGAGCACAATAAACTATTTCAATAGTCAGAAGTTTATAGTAATTGGATGCCTGTCGGTGCACAGAATGTTAACAGTTATCATCAATTTCTGCTTTAGTATTTGTACGAAATCCGTTTTCTATATTTTGTGTTTTAAAATTCAGCACATAACATTATAAAAAAAAAGTATAATATATTTTTTAAGATCAAAATTACGCATAGTTGTGATATTAATATAAACCTCTTTGAGGTTTTCATAACTATAAATTTTCGATTATATTCAGGTTATATTATATTCAGTTCCAAATTTTAGTATTCGTTTTAAACTTAGTGTAAAGAATACGAATATGACAAAAAATGATTTAGGGAACACTCAAAGAGAAACCTAGAGAATATCTAGATATAAACTTAGATAGTGAAACCAAGTTACTCTGGTTAAATATCTTCCACATTTAATTGGGGATATGAACAAAAAATCAACGAACTGAACCAAATTTTTAAGGAAGTGTTTTGGGGTCTGGTACGATAAGTCGAAATTTAAAATATCGAAACTAAAAATACCGAAGACAAAAATGAAGAAAATAAAAATGCCGAAACCTGAAAATGTCGAAAACAAAAATGCCGAAAACCAAAATGTCGACAAAAAAAATGTTGAAAACTAAAATGTTGAAAAATAAAATGTCGAAAACTAAAAATGTCGAAATTTAATATGACGAAATAATTTTTTGCCGAAAAAATGATGGAAAATGTCGAACAAACTCGAAGATAAAGATATTAAAAAAGAACGAATTCTGATTTTTAGCTACTCTAGGATTCATGCGGAGATTTTTAAATATACTGCCTTCAAAATACCATCTTGGAATTTAGCTTCAATACTTCAACAAAAATTTCGTTTTTTTTGTAAATACTTTTTTAAGGACATGCAATTCGAAGTTCAAGGATAACGACCATTGGTCATATGTTCATGTTAAGAAGAATTTTCCAAAAGATTGTTTTATTAGTTTTAAAAGGAAACCTTATCAAAGTTTCTAGCATCAAGGGATATTTCAATAGGAACCACCATACAAAAGTTATCATTGACAATTTTGTCTTTAATGCTAGAAAGCTAAATTAAAATAAAAGCTTTCATACTATGTCACATGTGTCACATACTATTATTATTAGAACTTATATTATTAATAATATAAAAGCAATTTTCCACAATAATAAACAATAAGCCGTTTATTGCTTGCTTCACAGAACTTTAATTATGGAATATCAAAAAAATAAATTTAAATAGTTTGAAAAGAACAATAACAAATTGAAAACATAACACAGGCACTGATCATAAGGACCGTCTCGGATACAGCCAATTAACCTCATCAGTGATCTTTGTGAAATGATGTTATGACGAACTTTATTTATTAAATGTTTAAAACTACTGTTTTCGTTGATCTTGCATATGTCTGCAATACGTGGTATTTTCTTTTATTTTGCAATATCCGTCTATTGATATATTGAAAGCACAACTGTAGCAAAACGAATATGTCATAAAAATAAGTTTGAGCCAAGTTTTTAACTACGAATACTACGAATAATTCATCTTCATTATTTTTTTTAATATCTCTTTTTTAGTATAAAAAAGTTTTTGTTTATCTGTACATCACCCAATTTTTGATATACTTCTTAGGGTTTAGACGGTATTCTCCATCGTGTAGCATTTTTGGAAACGAAGTGTCTCAATTTCTTCAAATCAAAAAGTTTTTCGTCAATGAGCCAATCAAAAAGCATGTTAGCTTTAAAACTAGATCTCAATAGATATCATTTCAAAAGTGATTTTTTGTCACTTTGAACAGCGGAATCTCTGAAAATTAGTCTCTGGAAACAGTTTGGAAATGGTATCTTTTATCAGTTGCTCAAATTATATTGACATCGAAGAAGATGAGTACCAACATCTGGTTTATTTAGTGTGGAATATTTCATAAGGAATTCCGAAGTATAGTATTGTTTATTCCTTATGACGTTTAGCTGTTTTTTTCCACATCTTGTAACATTCACTTTTATACTCTGAAATTAAAACTAAAACAAATTAATTGTCAAATCAACTGTAGTACAAATTAATTCAACAGACATACTAGACCAACTTTTATAAAGTATACTCGAATAAATAAATTAGCATCATCAACATCAAGCCAACGAAGGCTATATATCTCAGCCTCTGGAACAGCACATTTTTCTGGTTTGTAAATTATCCTATAGAGGTAATAAATCGCACCAAACAAAAAAAAACCACAAAGAATGAATAATAAAAAAAAAACGAAATAGAAGAATTGAAAAATAATCCCAACTTGCAGCATTAAGTTTCATTTACTACACTGTATCATTGATTGTGGTAATACATATAAAAACCTATAATTTATCAACATGTGCATTGTATGAATTCAAGAGATGACGGTGATTGATTATTTTTTATTTTAACAATATTAAGTAATGCATGTATTGAAAATCTATACTGAATTTTAAATAATACGATTGTATGCTACACGAGTTTTATTAGGTGACTCTATTTGAATTGTTTAAAAAGTTTAAAGGGCATTTACACAAATCAATTCAATACTCAAAAAAATTATATAAAATATTAAATTCAGTTAATGATTTGTTGACTTAACTATTAATAGGATTTATTTAGATTTCTTTACAGAAAACATTTTTTCTTAATCACTAAGAGACAAATTGCTTTTAAAGTTTTCTGTAAAACTAGACGCTATGAAAATATTTGTTGCAGCAAACATAATATCCGTGGAATTATGACTGCAATTGACTGTTATAGTTATTTCTAAAGTTATTTGTTTTTCATTTCATAACTTACTAACTGGACCCGTGTATGACTCGTGCAAATATTTTTTGAATGTGCTTCCCTGTAGATAGCTTCCCCGCAGAACACTTTCCGTAGAATTCTTCCCCGTTGAGTTTTTCGTGGTAGCTCAGTGGTTAGTGCATTGGACTGCGAGCCGAAAGGTCTCCGGCTCAAGTCTGGACTGGGGCTAACAACATCTTTTCATAGAAATATTTGTCTATACCGCGCTACCTCTCGACAGTAAATTGTAAACCTACGAGAGTAAAACATTGCCTATGAAAAGCTCTCGCGAGTTTCGGTGTGGTGAGTTTCGATGTGGTGAATTTCGGTGTGGTGAGTTAAAAGTATTTGGGGTAGTTGATATCCTGGTGTGAAATATAACCTAAAAATTAAAAATACATTATATAAGAAATTAGAATAGCAAATTTAATGAAATTTTGGTCAGCGTTATATATAACCATTATAAACGGTCTCGTGAAATATGGGCGGGATTGGGACACTGGGCGAGGCACCGCCCATAGAAGGTACATTTTCAAGATGGTGCATGTCTACTAGACTGACAATGGAAAATCATGATTTCGAATCGAAAGGAGGTCACCCCCTAGAAATGCTCTATTCGATGAGAAAATCGGTGTGGAGAATTTTCAGCGAAATCCGAATATGGGGAATGGACCCGCCGGGACCTCCAAGTAGGCGTTTTCGTTCCTAAATTTACAATTTCAAAATTGAATTGAAATGATGTCTCTCAAACGCAATAAACTAAAAATGTGGGTATGTCATCTGTTGGAAAATAAAAACATATTCAAAATAAATTTTAGATGGGAATCGAACTTTTGAGTTTAAAGTGTTTCAAGGCGTGACTGATAAAAATATAAAACAAAGGATGCCTGTTTAAATAAACATGCTTCTGTATTTTTTATCCGATTTTTTTCATTTATAGTTCATTGAAAAGCTAATAAAATTTAGTTTATTGCGTTTGAGAGAGATCATTTCAATTCAATTTTGAAATTGTAAATTTAGGAACTAAAACGCCTACTTTGAGGTCCCGGCGGGTCAATGGATATTCTGAATTTAAAATGGAAGTTCTGAATTTCAAATGTAATTTCGGAATTTCAATTGATATATTTTGAATATCAATTTATGTTTAATGAATTGCAAATCGAATTTCTGAATTTCAAATGGAATTTACGAATTTCAAATAGAGTTTCTGAATTTCAAATAGAATTTCTGAATTTGAAATGGAATTCCAAATGGATTTTCTGAATCTTAAATGGAATTTCTGAATTTCAAATTTCGGCATTTCAATTGATGTCTTTTGAATATCAATTTAGGTTCTTTGAATTTCAAATAAAATTTCTGAATTTCAATTTGTGTCTTTTAAGATTTAAATGTAATTTTTGAATTTCAATTGATGTGTTTTAAATATCAATTCATCATTTCTGAATTACATTTGTAAACGAAAAAAAAACAAAGAAATGAAAATGTGAAAAATTCAATGTGCTAATCGAAGAAAGCAATAAAAATTGGATGAAAGAATAATAATTCGGTAGATAATTGTATGGGAAAGACTTGACCGGAAAAGAATTGACCGAAAAGGAATTGTCTGGGAAAATATTGTCTCTGGGAAAATTTCTCTCTGGGAAGAATAGTCCGGGAAAGAATTTCCCGTGAAGCATAGTCCGGGAATGAATGCTCTTTTTGAAAGGTGTTTTGTGAACGAATTGCTTATTTTTGGTTACCACATTTATAACTCCAAGATTAAATCGTCCACACCAAAAAAAACACTGGTTCTGCTATTTAAACAATAACTTCATTACTATAATCGCGATAATTTAGTTTTCTGTTATACTGTATTATTTATGATAGGGCTGATTTTTGTAAAACTCAAATCATTATTAAGGTGGCTAAACATTTTTTTCATAATTTGCTTCTAATGCTAGTAGTTATCATGTATATTTAGCTTTTGTAAAACTTTTAAATTAAGTTATGCAACTCTTTGCTAAAAAAAAGAGAAATATGATCTATCTCATGGTCAGACTATGAAATGCAATATAAAATCACATTTTAAAACCATTTCGCTGTAAACTTATTTTGCAAAATATGCAATATAAATAAAATGAAAGCATAATACTGAGAATAAGAATACTACGAAGTAAACAAAGAAAAAGTGTAAAAAATTGCGATGATAGCGTTGAAAGTTGAAATTAAATATAAACGGGCTTTGATAGCATGTGGCGACATTTACGACAGTTTTCTTTTTATTTGCTATTTCTTATTTGCAAACAGCTAACGGAGGGAGGTCTGCGAAGCATAAAACAACACAAAATAAAAAGGGTTTTTTGTTGAAATAATTACAAAAAGCCTCATAAAAAATGCGTTCACTACAACAGAAATATAATAAATATTTGATGCAAAAAAAAAAAGAGTTAGACCAATTATAACAAACAAATGGCGGCAATTGTTATTTAAACTCTGCAAATCTTGCAATTAAAATAAGAGCTTGCATATTAAAAATTTTATTATTTTTTGGTTATATTAAAGACTAGCTGGACCCGTGCACGACTCGTGCCAAGATTTTGTGAATTCAAATTTATGGTGCGATTTTATTAACATAAAAAGCATTTATATTATTTATATGAGGGGCCCGTGCTTAGCTGTTAAAGTTTGTTATTGGTTTTATAAATGTGGTAACCAAATAATAATTCTCCGCCAAAACAACTTTTCTCAAAGACAATTCTTTCTCAGACTGCGCTTCCCCGTAGAATTATTCCCAGTAGAAATCTTCCCCGTAAAATTCTTCCACATAGAACGCTTTCCCGTAGAATTCTCCCCTTAGAATTCATCCCGGTAGAATTGTTCCCGGTAGAATTCTTTCCCGTAGAATACTTCCCCGTAGAGTTTTTCCCAGTAGAAGTTTTAGTGTGGTGGGTTTTAATGTGGTGAGTTTCAGTGTGGTGAGTTTAGGTGTGGTGAATTTTGGAGTGGTGAGTTTAATTGTGGTGAATTTAATGTGGTGAGTTTTGATGTGGTGAGTTTTAGTGTGGTGCGTTTTAGTGTGTTGAATTTTTATGTGGTGAGTTATAGTGTGGTGCGTTTTAGTGTGGTAAGTTTTGGTGTGGTGAGTTTTAGTGTGGTAAATTTGAGTGTGGTGAGTTTTAGTGTGGTGAATTATAGTGTGGTGGGTTATAGTGTGTTGAATTTTAGGGTGAATTTTAGTGTGGTGAGTTTTAGCGTGGCGAGTTTTAGTGTGGTGAATTTTAGTGTGTTGAATTTTTATGTGGTAAGTTTTTGTGTGGTGAGTTGTAGGGTGGTGTATTTTAGTGTGGTGAGTTTTAGTGTGGTGAGTTTGTTATTCTTTTTCTTTCCTTTTTGGATTGCAGTTTTATGTGATTGGTTTTGTTTTTCTTGTTGTGTATTTTTGCTTTTGTTTTGCTTTGTGCTTTTAAATTATTTTTTTGTATTTGAGTTTTTTGATTCATGTTCGTAGCTGGTGAAAGTGCCGAGTTATGTCGTATTGAAAGTTTAGGTTGTATGGGAGGTGCCACGCCTCTTTGTCCAATCCCACCCATATATAGCCTATCATTCCTTCCAGACCATACCGCATCTGTGGTAAAAATTTCAAGAAAATCGGATCAGCCGTTTAGACGGAGAAGCGGAACAAACGTACAAACGAACAAACAGATTTATTATATTAATAGGATGTACACTTGAAGTGACAGATGTTACAATAGATATAAACTTGAATATGAATTTAAAATCATGCTTGATATATCTCAACGCAAAATGCAATTTCAAAATTAATTAAACTCGATTAATTACTTCATGACTAGCACGCACTTAAGCAAAGTACATAAGTGCCACTGTTGTATAAAATGCACTCGCTATACTACAAAATGCTTGTGCATCCTGAGCATATTTGCGATAGACATTGACAGTTGGATGGCAGTTGCAGCATTAATTGTAGAAGAATCGCATTTTCTACCTTAATATGGTGTACTTCACTTAAGTTGCTGCAATATACGTCGGCGTTGTATATGGATTAGATATTAAATTAATTATAAATTGCTTGCAACAATAAGTATCACTTAATACTGATTATACGAAGTGCACTACATAATGTTTCACCCAATGATAAATTCTATCTAGATGCAATAAAATAATTATTAGTATTATGTTAAATAGAATACATTTATTATGATTATTAAAATTATAATATATAATCAAAGTAATAAGTTTGAATGGGATATATGCGGGGCTCAAACATATAAGATTATTTATATAATAAGAAAAATACTTTTTTGATTTCTGCTATTACATTATGATTATTGAAAATAATGCAATGGTTTTTACAATTATTTATTGTTAGGTTTCTTTTAGATGTAATCCTTAATAATAAGATGTTCTTGATGCAGAAAAAAATGTTCTGATTACTGCAATAATGTTATATGATTAAAGCAAAAAAGTTCAATGAAAAATATAGTAGGCACAAACATAGATATAATTTAGTAATTATGCATGATTATGGTATGATTATTGCAAATAATGCTATCGTTACACAGTATCAATAAATATATAAATAAAAAGTGAATTCTGATGCTATAGCAAACTCAGATTTTAACGCAAATGGATAAAATATATTTTGCAGAAATTATATCGTCCCTATCATGCCAAATGGGCGAATGTGCATTTTTTAAATTATTGGGAAATCAAATTTAAAAGTTTAAAGTGATTTTAAAATTAATAAAAAAGATTTATTTTTCAATATTTTTTGTTATTTTGGTTTATTAATCATTTATCATAACGTATATAAAATATCTTTGAATTTCGACAACTTACTGAATTATAAATACGGATTTTGTGAGGCTATATCCTAACCCAAACGCTAATATATTTTTTTTTTGCTATAACTTTTTATTTGGGCAAGATAAAATAGTGATGTAAAGGCATTCATTGTTTGTTTTTAAAGTACCTTTCGATGGCATCATTATTTAAAAATATCCTACCAAACATTAATTTTCCAATTTTTATTTGCAAGAAATTTTTTTAGCCAAAATATTTTTAAATAATGAGTCCAATCGATAGGTGTTTAAAAAAAAAAATAACTATTTTATCTTGTGCCAATAAAGAGTTTTATCAAAAAAAAAAAACATAAAAAAATCGAAAATTGGAAATATTGTCATGCAAAAGGGCGAAACTTTTAATTTTTTGCTATAACTCTTTATAAGTGCAGGATAAAATAGTGATATTAAGGCATTAATTGTTTTTTTTTCAAAGCACCTATCGATTGGTAAATAATTAAAAAAAAAAATGTCAAATTTTACACATTCGCTTCTTTGGCATGATGGTGACGATATTACTTACAAGCATTTCTTCTTCTTTTAAATGGCTCTTACAACCGTGGGTCGGTTTTGGCCGCAGAGATGAAGCCGTGATTTACGCGCGCTGACGCCAGTTTGAAATATTAAGCGTTGTCAGGTTGTCTTCAACTTGGTCTTTCCAACGCAGATTTGGACGCCCTCTTCTACGCTGTCCACCTTCGAGTTTCGATTCAAACACCTTCTTGGTTGGAGTGTTTTCATCCATTCGTTCGACATGACCTAGCCAGCGAAGCCGCTGGATCTTAATGCGCTTGACTATGTCAATGTCGTCGAATAACTCATACATCTCATGGTTCATCCTGATTCGATACTCGTTAGCAAAGCAGATAGGGTCAAAATGTACGGAGAATCTTTCTCTCGAACGCTCCCAGTACTCTCTCATCGGTGGAGGCGAGCGTCCATGTTTCTGCATCATAAAGTACGACGGGCATGATGAGTGACTTGTAGATCGTTATTTTTGTCGGGCGAAAGAAAGCTCTACTTCTTAATTGCCTCCTGAGCCCAAAGTAGCACCTTTTGGCAAGAGTTATTCTCCGTTTAATCTCCAGGCTGACGTCGTTGTTGCTGTTGATGCTGGATCCCAGATCGACGAAGTTTTTTAAATATAACAAATAATGAAGTTTCCTCTAAAAATCATAATTACAAAACCAATAGTACCTTCTAAAATATAAAATTCGATATTTCAAAACATAATAATTAAAAAACAAAATTAAAATTAAGAAATTGAAAAAAGAATATATATTACAAAAAATTTCAAAAAATGTATAATAAACAAATTAATTCAGTTTACAAAACTGTAAAAATTAGAAAATTGCTACCAATTTTTTTTCATTAAAACATATATAAAATTTAGTACCTATAATTACTTATTGTTTACAAAGTATTTCTTGCGCTTATTCACATCTAAAATTTTAAATTTAATTTATTGGTTTACTTGTTTTTCTTGTCTCAATCTCAATATACCGCTCGATTGCTGCAATAATTTATTCCGAATTCGGAATTCATTATGTGTAATTTAGATTCCGTCGGCATAATTCGACTGATGCCTACTAATGGCATCCAACAATTTTTAATATCCATGCAAATTAACAAAAGCAGGACTCTGGTACGATCGTTCGGTCGGTCGCTGTGCTTAATTATGTCACACACAGGGAAAACAGCCCTATTGTGGGTAAAGCATAGTTCGACTATGAGCAGGTGTAATATTTAAGTTCTTGGAATTTGTTTTGCAAACGTGTTTGTGGGAAAAGAATAAAAAAAAAATACATTTATTTCTAAATCGTGAAGATGTTTAAGCTATCTATTGACCTATGTAAATTTTTGTCATGGAATATTTTACCATTATTAAATTTGCTTTTTTGTTATACGTTATATTTTTATAATAATAATCATTATTGCATTTTAAAAATTTCTATAATGAAAAAAAATATATTGCACTATACTGTAAAAATAGCGCCAATCAAGCTTTAGTTAGAGTGACTTATTTTTTAGCATATTTTAAATATATATTTTGTTTGCAAGCCAAATGCCTATTAAGCGTACAGAAGTATAATATATCCTACAAAGCTTAAATTTCAGATGCATCATTTAAAAAATATAGTGGTCAAGACATTTAGTCAAGAACTATACACCGAAAAAAAATAATAACAAAAATAATGTTTACTACATTTATATCAATGTTGTGGAATAATATAGATCTACTACATTTTGTTAATTTTTAAATACATTTGTATTTATTTAATTTAATTTTGATACACAGTGTATTATAAATTCGTTATCTAGATATTACAGAAACAATAGTTTTTATTTAAATTGTTTATAGTTCAACAAGTTATACAACAACCGTTTCTGAAAAAATACATATTTTTTTACAAAATGTAGTAAAATTAAATGGATATGTAAATATATTTTTATATTCTTATTGAAACTAAATAAATGTGTAATGTATTAAAAATAAATAAATCAGATAAAGTAATGAATCTATATTTTCAGGTCGTATTAATTAATAAAAATATATTTATTATCAATACAAATGTTTTCAAATTGTGTATAGAAATAAAGTAATATTATGTATTTAATTATATTCATACAAAAACAACTGCTTTTGGACGTAAGTTTAGCTGATTTAAAAAACGTGCTATGCACTTAAAAAAAGGTTTTACTTCTAAATATTCCGCCCAAAAATTAATGTTGAAAAAAACTTAATAACGATATGATGAAAATATTGAGAGTAGAAAGTAGGGGGGTCACTGTGTAACGCGATTCGAAAGTATTATTGTTCGTATTCTAATAAATGGTGTGATTTTCACATTCAAATTTGGAACTTTCGCATTAAAATACACAAAGTAACATCACGGCTACTTTTGTGATTGAGATTGTGTGATTTTGATTTTAATTGATTTGCTCTTCGGGTCGAATTGACTTTCGAATAGCATTGACTTTCGAATCGCGATACAGAATAACCCCCCCAGGGTTTAAATTGGTCGAGCAATTTCAATACTGTCGGTCTTTGCATTTTAAATGGTGCTCAATTCCAAAACGCAAACTTTTTTTTTTGAAGGCTGCTTCAATACAAATGATTTTGCTCTTTGATTTGCTTTTGCTTTTTAAATACTTTTTCAATACGAAAACTCTCACTCTTTGGTTTTTAAATGCTTCTGCGATTCCAAAACTCTCACTCCTAGCTTTTCGAATGCTGCTTGGACACAATTGCTTTTGCTCTTTGCTTTTCGAATTCCGCCTTGATTCAAATATTTATACTTCGAAATAACTGTGAAAGCAACTCCGAAAGAGCATAGAAAACCTGTTTGCTAAGTGCACAGAACGAATATAATAAATATTGTGAAGCATTTTAAAATCAAGGAGGCAAGATGTTTATAGCATGTGAACATTACAAATGCAAGGAGTGAAAGAATTCAAAATCTTAAAGCATTACTCAAATAAAAAAACACCTTGCTTTATTTCAAAGTATTCCTTCGATGTAAATACAAATGATGCTTTCTACCGAAGCATCGCTATATACATATGTGTACAACCATTTTATTAATAAACAATTATTTATAATAAAAATAAGAAAAAAATAATTTATTTTACTTTTCGAAAAAAATATTTTTTTTTCTAAGATAATTTAAAACCAAAAACATATATACATATATAGGTATTTATATAGTACTACCCGTGCACGACTCGTGCCAAGATTTTGTGAATTCATAGATATAAAGCGATTTTATTAATAAAAAAAACATTATTATTATTTTTATATCAGGGGCTCGTGCTTCGCTGTGGAAGTTTTTATTGGTTTTATAAATGTCGTAACCAAATAATAATTCTCCGCCAAAACAACTTTTCGCAAAGACAATTCAGACAGTAGAATATTTCGCCGTAGAATTCTTCCCATTAGAAATCTTCGCCGTAAAATTCTTCCCCATAGAACGCTTTACCGTAGAATTTTTCCCGGTAGAACTCTTCCCGGTAGAATTCTTCCCCGTAGAGTTTTTTCCAGTAGAAGTTTTAGTTAGTTTTAATGTGGTGAGTTTTAGTGTGTTGAATTTTTAGTTTAGTGAATTTTTAGTGTAGTGAGTTCTGGTGTGGTGAGTTTTAGTGCGGTGTGTTTTATTGTAGTGAGTTTTAGTGCGGTGAGTTTTAGTGTGGTGAGTTTTAGTGTTGTGAGTTTCGGTGTGGTGAGTTTCTAGTATGGTGAGTTTTAGTGTGGTGAGTTTTAGTGTGGTGAGTTTTAGTGTGGTGAGTTTTAGTGTGGTGAGCTTTATTGTGTTGAGTTTTAGTGTAGTGCTTTTTAGTGTGGTGAATTTTGGTGTGGTGAGTTTTAGTGTGGTGAGTTTTAGTATGGTAAATTTTTAGTGTGGTGAGTTTTAGCGTGGTAGGTTTTATTGTGGTGAGTTTTAGTGTGGTGAGTTTTAGTGTGGTGAGTTTTAGTGTGGTGAATTTTAGTTTTTTGTTTCATCTTTTTAGATTGTGTATGTGCCGAGTTATTTCGTTTTGAAAGTTTAGGTTGTATGGGAGGTACCACGCCCCTTTGTCCAATCCCGCCCATATATAGCCTATGACACCCTCCGGGCTCCATAGTATACTGGTGCAAAATTTCAGTTAAATCGGGTTAGCGGTTTAGACGTGATGCTGGAACAAACAGACAGACAGACCGACAGACTGACAGACGGACCAAGAGTTTTATATATATAGATTTATACAAAAATAAAACAAATATATAATTTCTAAAAAATCGAATATATCTAGCTGGATGTAGGAGCTATATACGCCAGACATGTCACAGTAAAACCACCCCCACACATTTTTCAAAATAAAAAGTCAAATAACTTAAAAATAGTATACCGAGCAATACTCCATTAATAGGTGAATGCAGCCATGCAAATCCCTTTTTAATTTTTTCGTTTTATTTTTACATAAAATTTACTTTCCAAAAATATTGAGTCTGACTCTTTTTTTTTGGGGTGCACCGCCATATATAAAACCGCCATATATAAAATTGCAATTGATTACTTATTTGTACACGATTATTGAATAAAATTGATTAAACAATATAATGCTGAAAGGTTCATCAGACGTGACAACACGTCACTCACGTCTTATTACTTTGGCATCAAGTCATTCGGAATTTTATTGCTCACTGAGTATGCAAATAAGTATAAATATTTGGAAATAACTCTTTAAAAAGTGAAACAACCCCTTTAACTCTAATATTATTATATATTTATTTCGTATTATGCATACATTTACCAAAACCTAATGTATGTTGCGGTCTCATGAATAAGAATTAACTTGAAGTGCGTGATTTAGAAGCAATTTATTATGAGTTTAACAAGCATTTTATTTTGCATAATAAAAAAAAGGCAAAAACTTTTCCGAATTCCAAAACGTCTTATAGTATTTTTCATATAAGACTTCATATGCAGATTAAGTTAATAGTTTAATTGAGTGGTATTAATATAAAACAAAATACATATTAAAATAAAATATGAGCATCACAATTAAAATATCGTAATACGCATTTTTGTCTATATAAATCGTTATTATTCAACAGTGAAATACATATAAATCATCTATTCAACTTGAATATCTAAGTTATATCGGACAGTTGATTTTAATTTTTTAACCATCAACCTGAAAAGTGTTTTGTTGTACACAATTTACATAGAATTCGATATCGGAAAGCAGTACCATGCAGTGAACTAGAACTTAGCATGGTAGAGTTTTATTATCTCATATATCCACATCCGATATCCAAACCACACATACACACACATACCACACACCATATTACATGAAAAACGGAAAGAGCAATAAAAATTTATTTTTATGAGAAACTCAAACATAAATCTTTATAGATGGTTCGTTTGCATGCGAACGCTGAATGAATGGCTTACGGTCCAAATGTTCAGGTAGCTCAATACCCAGTTGGAAATTTTTGTCTATTTCCGATGATCGATTTAGGTAGTGTGTGTGATCACAAGATGTCGGATCTTATCATTTCTCCTCGGCCATTTTCATTTGAAAACTTATTCCACGAAACAAATTTTTCTATATGAATTGAAAATTTGTCTCGTAAAATAATTCTTCTTGTTACTCAGGAAGAATGTTTCCAAGAGAAATTGACTTGGGACTTGGGTCTTTGGAAAGAATTACCTCGGAGAAAGATTGTCTTGGAAGCAAATTTTAGAACTGTTTCGGGAAAAAAATGTTCCTCGGCAGAATTGACTTAGAGATAATTATCTATAAAATTGATATTATCCGTAAAAGTAGGATTCGATCTTTACCATTCATCCCCGGGCATTACAACAAACACTTCTTATCTCGGAGTTAAACTGACTCAGCGAAGAATTGTTCGTGCAGAAAGAACCCATGAGAAGAATTTTCTCGAAGAAGGTTTGTAGCGGGAAAGAAATGTCCCAAGCCGAAAGTGGCGAAAATTGTCTTTGAATTTATGAATTTTATGAACTCCATAATACCGGAAGTCAAACACTACCATGCTTCCCCGGACATTTCTATCCTCAAAATTGACAACTTTTCCCTGGTCAATTGAAAATTATTATCGGAGAATAATTGTCTCGAAGAATAATAATCTCGGAGAAGACTTGTCTAGCATGTCATTTCTATCACGCATGATATTTTTATCACGAAAATACACCACCCTTGTAAATTGAAAATTTGTCTCTGAGAAGAATTTTCTCAAAGAAAATTTGTCTCACAGTGGAATTTTCTCAAAGAAAAATTTTCTCATAGAAGAATATTCCAGGGAAGAATTGTCTTGGGGATGAAATGTTGGGGAACAATTGTCTCTACAGAGATATTGAATGGAAATAATTATTTTGGATAAGGATTATCTCAGAAAGTATTGTCCGGAGTTAAATTTTCATTGGAGAGAACTTTCCGTGGATTATTCATTTTTATATACTCCATAATTCCGGAAGTCAAACATTACCATGCCTCCTCTGATATTTCTGTCACGGAAATTGTACTTTAAAACAACTGATTCCTTGTCAATTGAAAATTATTTTCTAAGAAGAATTGGATCAAAGAAAATTTGTCTCGGAGAATACAATAGACTTGGGAAGAATTGTTTCTGCAAAGGGAAGAACTATCTCAGCGAAGGATTGTCCTGGGACAGAATTGCCTGTGAATAACTGAATTTAATGTACTTCGTAAATCCGGTAGTCGAACCTTACCATGGCACCCCGGACATTTCTATCCAGAAAATTCTACCACGAGACAACTATTTTCTTCTCAATTGAACATTTTTTCTTAGAACAATTGACAAGAAAAATTATCTTGGAGAAAAATTGTCAAGAGAAGAATTGACTTGGGGCAGAAATGTTGGAGAAGAAATGTTGAGGGAGAAATATTGGGGAAGAATTGTCTCTACAGAGATATTCAATGGGAAGAATTAATTTGTAAAAATATTGTCTCGGGAAATTGTGTCAAGGAAGAATCGTCATGGAGAGTGTTGTCCGTGAATTTCCTATAATCCATAAATTTAAAATGTGTGTGTTACAGATGAATTATTCTAAATAACAATTGTCTCTGAGTAGAATTTTCCAGGGGTGAATCCACTTGAAGAATTCTACATGAATAATTGTCGAAAGGTAGAATTGTTCAGCACAAACAATGCATATGAACACGCTGCAAAAAAAAGGGTTCTCCCAAACATAAATTTTGCAGGCATTACATATATCTTTGGAGCTTTATGCAAACAAAAGTATTATTTTATTGCCAAACATTATTATAATAACAGCCAAACATAGTTTTGTTTTCATTAAAACATATTTATGTACAGAATGATAATTTTCTTGCAAACATATATTTCTTTGAATGTGAAAAACATTTTGTTTACATGTAAACTTATTTATGTTTACATTTAATTTTAATGTTAAAAAAGTAAATTTACGAATAACATATACACATAACTCAAATAACCTTTTATTGGCGTTGGGTGTGTTAAATAGCAGAAACATACATACATATATTAAGATCTGAAGAAAAATATATATTTCTACAGAAACAATAATATTGTAAAATCATGTAAATCCGCGATTGAAGCAATTTATATTTAAATATCGTAAATTAATATTTCAATCTGAACAAAATAATTATACAATTCAATTATAATGTAATTAGATTGTACTACTAAAATTTATATAGTGAGATCGAATTACGTTATAATTTCATTCAAACATATTCAAACAAATCTTTTCTATCCGTGACGGAAGTAGTCTGTACAGTTTGAGAGTCAGCTCAATATACTTCACCAATAACATTATTATCAAAACAAAATGAAACTATTTAAAAATCAGAGTTTATTTATATTCGCGAATTTCCAACAGGGTCGCACGTAAAAAACGTTGGTCGTTCGAATCGCCGTAAACACAGGAACTACATGAAATTCAAACAAATGCAGATGCATTCAGCGTACATGACAAAGATACAAATTGTTTTACAAGAACTACACCATGAAAGTTGATATATTTTTTTTTATTTTTTTGGTGTAGCAATTTTTAAAGGATTTTATATCAACTGCCATGTCTGGCACTTTGATCAATTACCTCTGATCGAAAGAACAGCAAAGCAAAAATGTTATAAATGATGCAACCTCAACTCAAGTTGTATGTAATGTATTTTTAGTGAAGCAGCTTTTCGTTTTGCATAAAATCACAGATATCTTTATGTAGTATAAACGCACTACTCTCAAATACATTATAAATTCATTAGTACAATTAATAACTTTTCCATCATTCGCAACCAGAGCTCATCACATTCCATCGCATCACATCAAATCACATCACGTTACAATTAACACTCAGTACACATTGCGTGGTATAATTTATATTTGCTAAATGGTACTCTGCACTCAACTAATATGACAGACAGACACTCTGCCGGCAAATGCGATAAAGTTGCTACTGATGATAGGTATGAGTGCGAAATCATTAGAAAAGGATTCACCTGCATGTGCAGTGATAATACTGATTAATCTACGCACACACACAGAAACAGAAGACATTTACGGCGGTGCATCATATGCATCACAGAAACTGTATATCATATGGGTATTTTGTATATTGTGCATTATTGTCATTGGCAAGTTTTGATTTATGCTTCTGGCGAGACATCGATACGAATCATTATTACCAACCAGCAGTATTCGTTGGAGCAGCCGCATTAATCTTACGGCTGTAAACTAAGTACCAAAATTATTGTGTCACATACATATTATAGGTATTCGTCACAATCATCTAAGTAATAGTATCAGTGGATCTTTAAAGCTGATGCTGATGAAATGTGCAATAATAAATTTAGGAATTGAGATAAAACTAAATTACAGAGGACAAAAAATAAATAGCATTATAAATGATTGCAAAAACAGTAGTATTGTAATATATATTAAAAGTAAAGAAAATCTTTATCAAAACTGCATCAACATAATTTAACTATTCCTTCTATCGAATCACTAAAATATATTTTAAATAACTAGACTGAGAAAAAACATACTTTAAAACAGAAATGTTTAAAAAAAAAAGTTTTCAAATGAAACGAAATTGTTTTCAATTTAATCACATTGGTGTTAAAATCGAATTTCGCGACATGGCCCTGAACGTATGCAGCATTAGCGGTGTAAAATGCAATGTGAAATGGATACAGTATACATCTAGGGGCAGCATTTACGCATTAAACTGAAATTTTGTGTTAGATGTCACCCTGCCATATTATTCATAGCCCCTTTTTGAGGGACCATATTTTATAAAACAGAGATAATAAGCAGTAGTGATGTAGCCGCGGTAGCTCAGTGGTTAGTGCGTTGGACTGTGAGCCGAAAGGTCCCCGGTTCTAGCCTGGACTGGGGCTAACAACATCTTTTCATAGAAACATTTTTCTATACCGCGCTACCTATCGGCAGTAAATGGCAAACCTACGAGAGTAAAACAATGCCTATGAAAAGCTCTCACCCGCCGTTCGGATTCGGCAATAAACTGTATGTTCCACCACTTTGAGTACAAATATAACACGCACAAAATGGTGAGAGAGCTCGGCCTAAGTTCTTATAGGACTGTAGTACCAAACTATTATTATTATGTTGATAGATGCTGTCCGTTAATAAAATTTGTTATTGACTATAGCAAGTACATATACCATTTCATACGAGAACATAAGAAAATAAATTGAAAATCTAAAAAAAAAAATTATATATTATAAATTATATAAATTAAAAAATAAATATTATAAAAAGTATATTTTTAATTTATTTTTTACTAAAAATAAAAAAAAAAAAATTGCCCAACTAACTTATTCGGTTCTCTCAACTGCTTGGTCGGCTGTTATTGTCAAAATAAAAAGCTTTGAAGTTTATACTGCAATCAATTTCGAACTGTTTTAGAATAATTTAGTACAGAACCATTAGGAGTGTGTATAGACTAATTAGTACCAGTACGTATAGATTAATATTTAATATGTATCTACTATATATTTGTGAATGTTTGTATGTATGTATGTATTTATGTATGTATGTATGTATGAATGTATGTATGTATGTATGTATGTATGTATGTATGTATGTATGTATGTATGTATGTATGTATGTATGTATGTATGTATGTATGTATGTATGTATGTATGTATGTATGTATGTATGTATGTATGTATGTATGTATGTATGTATGTATGTATGTATGTATGTATGTATGTATGTATGTATGTATGTATGTATGTATGTATGTATGTGTGTGTGTATGTATGTCTGAATAGACGTCAAAACGTCTGAACTGAATTAAGTAACATTTTGACACAATATGTATGTTGGGTCCGGGCAGAGTACAAGCTGTATCTTGGTAAGATTTGTGGACAGGGCGTGGTACCTCCCATATAACCCAAAAATTAAAAACTCATTATTTCAACAATTTATTGAAATTTTGGGCAACCTTATTTTTATCCATTCTAAACAGTCTCGTCGAATGTGGGCGAATTTTCAAAGTGGTGTATATCGACAGTTATTACAGTAATATCAAGATATTTCACACTGGGGTATACCAAAAACATAAAATTCTTTAAACTCACCATACTGAAATTCACCACAAAGAATTCCACCACAACGAAATTCACCAGACTAAAATTTACAACATTAAAACTCACCGCACTGTAACTTACACTAACTTACACTACGGGGAAGTATTCTACCGCGAAGAATTCTACGGAAAAGCATTATACCGGGAAGTATTTCTACTGGGAAAAATTCTACGAGGAAGTATCTACAGGGAAGAATAGTCCGAGACGAATTTTCTTTGAGAAAAGTTTTTTTGGCCGAGAATTAATTTTGTTTTGGTTACTACATTTATAACACCAATAAAAAAAAACGTTCACAGCGAAGCACGGGTCCCTGCTAGTGGACTAATATGGCAGTTCCGTCAGCAAATTTGTAAACGATTCGATTTAACCGAATTATGTTTATTGATACATCTACTTTTTCAATCTTCCAACCTCATGCCAACAGATGATTTTTCTGTGTGTACTAACACATATCTCGCACAAATATGCACTTTGAACACAGAACTTAAGGTCTATGATTCGCAAAGTCCCAAAATTCTTCTTTTTGTTGTGCAGATTCTTTCCGGTAATATAGTTTAATTATTACAGCTAGCTTTACGCACTTTCTCAAACATAAGGTTTGAATGTACTCGAAACGGATGTTTTCATTAAATGTAAAGTTATAAAATATTTTTATTCTCTCACAGCTAAAACCAAGATAATTTTTATGCTATTGAAACTCTTTGCCCAACCAAATTTTTCGGTTCTGTCAACTACTTAATTGGTTCTTATTGTCAAAACTGAATAAGATGAAGTTTGGACGACAACCAATTTCGAACAGTTTTAGAACAATATTGAATTGTTTTAGAACAATTTGGAGTGTGTATAGGTAAAAGTGTGTAATATGGCCGTTCTGCCAATAAATTTGGTGGTTGTTACAGCAAAATTTTTCATTCTTCCAACGTCATGCCAAATAAGATTTTTCTGTGTGTACTTCTCACACTTCCCAGAGATAACTCAACCCTGAAACAGATTTTTATTCTTTTTATTTTCCACAGAAAGCTTTTTGTTATTGTTTGAAAAAAAAATTCTTTAAATAGTTGTCTTGGATCGAGCAGAATAGTATTTTCTTAAAATCTCTAAGAATAAATGAACTAGAAGTCTATATATCGTAGAACTCTAAAAAATTGTAAAAAATGACCATTCAATTTCTTTTCATTTTTTTTAAAATACTTCGACATATTTTGAAGTTAATTTTAAAATTAATGAATTTACTCGGTGTCAGAGTTTTTTTTTACTCAAAGTAGCAGTTACTTTGATCCGAGACACAAGAAGAGAAGAAAAATCATAAAAAACTATTTAGTGAGTTCAACAATAGTACTAATAAATAATAGCAAATATTTGTAGTAATTTTATGTTTAAATGCTGCTTTTTTAGTAATATAAAATGTCTCACAATTGAATTTTATTTAATTCAATGTGACCACTCAAATAAATGCAATATACCATTTATTAATATAAAGGCCATTTATAAAATGATTGAGATATAATAAAATACATCATTTAAGTGTATACTACACGATAAGTGCAAAAAATAAATTCTACAAAACCAACCTCAAGAATACCCGATAATAAAAAAGAAGAAAATCGGTACAAATAAAATAGAAAATAGCATTCCGATGTTCGTGATTGTTGTTGTTCTTGGTAACCACATAGTCAATTTCAAATAACTTTTTGCAAACATCAAATAGATCTTAACTCAATTTGTGTAGCCCGCAACCAATTTCATAGACATCCAATGAAACTACTTACAAACTGTGCAATTTATAGAACATGACATTTTTTCGACAACAAGACCACAATGAGTGGTATACCATAAATATTGTTAAACCATTTTTAATGCAATAAAATTTTGAAGAATGAAGCAAAACTTGAAGCAGACAATTTGCCTAAGGAGCAGGATATATATATACGTCACATGTGTATCACAAAAATTAATTTAACAAACCAGAATTATAATTGTATAGAGATTATATGTATAGAGATTATACGAATTCCATTATCAGTTAACTATGAGGTTTTTATTTGATTTATTTTAAATAAGAGCTAAAAAATCGAATCAAATGTGAAAATAAATTTAATTTCTGCGATCGCTGCTAACTGCAAAATACATACTGCACATTTGTGTGGATTAGTGACCGAAACGGAAAACCAGCTAAACATAAAATAAAATAAATCAAAAACAATAAATACATTTTTCGGATTAAACCAAACGTAAAAATAAATATTAAATAAAATCTGAAATATGGGTCTGAACAAATACAAAGTTGGTTTGTTAAATTTCAATTTTATTTTCCATATTTTTCTATATGCATATCAAGCCATTCCGTGGCATTTGGCAGCAGGTCGAAAAATATTGTTAAATTAAACCAAACAAAATGAAAATCAATACAATAAAACCACACCAAAAATTAAATAATACAGATTCTAATTTATTGTTACGCATGAATGCGCTCTAATATTTGATATGTATTTCGTTTTAGAAATTTAAACTATAAATTTTTGTTTAATTCAATTTAAATACTGTTTGTTTTATATTATTTGGTAATTTATAATTTTATTTCAAATTTGTAGGGCATTCAATTTTAAATTTTTAGATACTCAACTGCAGCGTTTTAATAGTCAATATAAATGTCAGTTAAAATATCTGACATGGCAGTAAAATGTCATGTCATCGAAACAAATTGTAGTTTTTAATGTCCTTAACAACGTGTTTTAGATTTATCATTTTATTAAAGAATAAATTTTCGATTTTTGTGCAAATTTATTTTTTGATTTATATTTTGAATAGAAAAACAGACACAGAAAACAAATTCTTCAATTTGATGATTTTATTCATAAATATTATAAATTTTCCCACCAATTAAAAAAAAATATCTCAGAAAAATATTTTCGTAAAAAAAATTGTCAGAAAAAAAAATCATTTTTTTCAAGTAAAATTTTTACAACAAAAATTCTCAGAGAATTTTTTTTTTTTTGTTAAAAAAAATTCTCCGAAAAATATAAATATATTTTTTATATATCGAGGGCTTTTCAGGAGAGCAAAAAAATTTATTAAATCGCAAACCATGAAAGTGGCGATCAATTTTTCTTCTACAATATTAAATACAAATTGTCTTTAATTGATACAATTAAAAAAAATTCAGCAAATTCGCGCCATTCGTCGTGCTATGGTAGATATAGATTATTGCTATTCAAATGTGATAAATGTCTATGAAAAAACGAGCAGATGGAACATATTGCACAATATTGTAGTGGAGATAGATCAGAAAATATTCTTGGAATCAGAGATTTGTTAATTTTTTTATATCCTGGTGTTACCTAAACAAAATTTACCGACTAATTTTTGTTCAACCATTTTCTGTTCTAGAGGTATATGATGGTTAAAGGGGTTAATATTCCGTAATCTAACCCGACATTTTTTAAAGATTAAAATAAAAAAAAAACTAGTTAACTGTGTATCGCTATTTAACAATCATGTTATCCTAAATATTTAAACTAATATCCTATTTCGGAGGATATGGATGTGTTGACCTCTTAAATATCATACGAATCCTTAATATATCTAAAAACTTTCCTTAAAAATAGCACTAAACATCTTGTCTGGAAATACCATAAAGGTAATGGTACAAGAAATATTTCCTCAGTACAGACAAAAAATCTTTGAAAAGTTAGTTTTCCGTATACGAAAAATTCTTTTTAGTAGCTCCTATGGCTTCTATGGTATGGTATATCCATTGAGAAAATGTGACGTCATCCTTCGTCAACCGATTTCACAGTTTTAACATAGATTTTATATACCTTTTCATACAAATTGAGTAGATTCTTTGTGAGTTAGGATATACTAGACCCACGGATGGACGGGACGAAATTTACTCATAAAATTACGCTTAAGATTAATATATACTACTCCATACTTGGACCGCTTATTTATAGTCATTATAAACCTTTAAGCAAAATTTGTGTGTAGATAGACACTATTGCATTCATAAAACATCATTCATGTAAATAGACAAATTATTAAAATGAAAATATAACAGTAATAGAAATATTGTTTTGGTTCTAAATTAATGTCATAGATGCAGGCGTGATCAGTGAAGATTTCTGCATCAAAAACTCATTTTCGTCAAAATTGTAGATAGGCAGTATTGAATATAAGCCCTCGATATATAACTTTTTATTAATAACAAGTTGTAATTATAAATAAATCCCGAGACAAACTTTTTGGCATATTTCTGGAATATTTCGGGCATATTCCCGGCAAACGCCCTTCCCTGGGAAGTGTATAGCAAGTTGTAAATTTTTGTGGAATTTTTATGGCAGATTCACGCCATATTTGGAGAATGGGCAGAAATCAGTTTGAAATATGTCGAGGAAATGTTTATGAATTGCCCCGACCCTGCCAAAAATTTTGTCTGGCGATATATTATAAAACATTTTACTAATTCAAGCATGTCGATCAAGCATTATATAGGAAATAACATACAAGAACTGCTTGAGAACTGAGATAAATGGCAAAAAATGAACGAAAAATTATTGAAAGTTGGTTTGATGAACAACATTCTTCAATGTGATGTATATATATGTTGTATTTTTTGTATTTGTTCGTTTTTTTTTGTATTTTTTCGGTCATACATCATATTGATAATGAATTTAAAACATTGATATTTTTTAGTTATCAATATTATGAATCTTTCTTCATTACAATGAATCATCTGCGTAGGAATCCTAATCATACCGTTTATAAATTAAACTCATTTCCTATTATTTTTTTTTTTTAATTACTACAGATGGAATACTATATCTTCATGATAAATAGGAGAAATATTATGTAACAAGTATACTATTCAAATAATAGTATTTATGAAATATTGATAGTATTAATTAAGTATTCATAGTAATAATGCAGAATTCATAGTAATTATGAAAAATTAATAGTATTCACAAAAGTATTCATTGTATTTATGAAGTACTCATAGTATTTATATAGTATTCATAGTATTTAATAAGTATTTATATTAAATATAAAGTATTGAAAGTATTTATGAAGCATTCATAGTATTTATGAAATATTCAGTGTACTTAAGAATTATTCATATTATTTATAAAGTATTCAATGTATTTATGCAGTATTCAAAGCATTTATAAAATATTCGTATTATTTATATAGTACTCATAGTATTTATGAAGTATTCAAAATATTTATGAAATATTTAAAGTATTTATAAAGTATTCTTAGTATTGAATAAGTATTTATATTATTTAAAAAGTATTGAAAGTATTTGTGAAGCATTCATAGTATTTATGAAATATTCAGTGTATTTATGAAGTATTCATATTATTTATAAAGTATTTAAAGTATTTATAAAGTATTCAAAGCATTTTTAAAATATTAATATTAGTTATAAAGTATTGAAAGTATTTATATAATATTTAATGTATTTATGAAGTATTCATATTATTTATAAAGTATTCAAAGTATATTCATATTTTATTCATAGTATTTATAAAATATTCATAGTATTTATAAATTCTTCAAAGTATTTATAAAGAAACAAATTAGTTTCAATTGAAATTTTCTATTTCAAAGGCAAATTGAAATATGCAGAATAAATGAAACATGTTAAATAAAATCTTATTAACAAATAATTTTAATTTGTCTATGAATATTAAATAAAATGTTATTTTAACAAAATATTTCACAACCACAATGCTCATCCAAAATTCCAACCATACATGAAATTTTCAAATCTTCTATAAGTGGTAAACTTATTTATAAATGGCACTTATATGTATTTTAAATTGCATTGTATAATACCTCGCTATTCAGTGTTGCGTATTTAAATTACATTATAAAATTACGATTTAATGCAGCCACTAACGGATTAGCATTCATTTCGAACAATAAGCACAGATTTTGAAACTATACACATAAACCAAAACCAGCTACATTTAAATATTGATGTAATTTGTAGCATTTATAATTGGTTTCATAATATCATATTTGAATGTATTAAGTTTTGGTTTTTCTTTTTACTGCATACCTTTTACTCTTATAAAACAAAATTCAATAATATCTTGAATTATTTGTAATTACTTTAAGTATGAGCTTTAGCATAAAAGTACATTATTTTAATATTTACATTAATAGTAATTTATTGCAACTGATTTTGTAAATAAGTAGTAGGCACACAGAAAAAATGAATCTTCATTATAATGACTTTATTCTTGAATATTACGAGTTATATCACAAAATAACAGATACATCACATTCATTGAATTAAAATTGAATGCTTTTCATGTTCAATATGGTGTTTATAAACATCAAATTAAAAAACTAAAATGTTTCTCTATTTATACATATTTATTTTTATAATTCTTTTAAAGTTTATGTTATTTAGTTACTAAATATTACTTGGTTGATTTATAAAATAAATATTTTGAAATAATATGAAATTTTGTTGGTATATTTTAAAAAACTCAACTTTTTTAAGAACTCATTACAAATTTATTAATCGAAAAAAATTGTTCTAATAATTTACAAAAGCAAAAAAAACTGAGAATTAAAAAATTACGAAAAAAAAAAATTAAAAAAAAAAATATTCAAAAAACAAATTTTGAAAAATAAATTAATTCCGGAAAAAATTAACAATTTCTTGGTCATTACTATGTTTCATATCTTGTCCTATAGCATAAAGTAAACTTTTATTAGGGTATAAACGTTTATTAGATCAGTATTCAATGAACATATTTTGATTTGTTTCAAACCCGCATAATCAGTTCATAATCATGTCTCATATTATTTCTCAGATTACAGTGCTCACTTTTTCTAGGTTAGACAAATACATTTCTATTTTTGATACTCGCAGCTGCGGGATTCAAACACGCGACCTTTCGTCTTGTATTCCAACGTAACTATAGAGCCATGGACCCTAAATTTAATACAAAAACCATACAGACTATAACTAGTTTCAAATGCATGAAATTTACGTTAAATTGTTTAACTATATAGTAAAACAAGTTAATATAACTTTTCACTGAATTAATTACTATCACTGCAACATGTACTCTCATTTGTTGCACGAAAACCTTTTAAAACAATTTAATAAACTTATCGGAATCTTTCTTAATTATTTCACATTTGAGAACGTATCGTATTTTATGCGCCACTTTGCGTTGCTATAAATAGATTGTAAAATAGTAAATATTGAAATATAAACAAGGAACAAACATCAGAACTCTTGCTACACCGACTGCTTTGGTCTGCAAATTCATGGATGGCAGTTGTAAAATGCAAAATACTTTAGCCTTTTAAAGCTTGTTCACAGCCAAGAGCTCTTAACCTTGCAGTTGCATATTCTGACGACGACACCACCAACGAACCATGGAGTGTAACTTGTGCGAAGGTGAGAATTTAATATAAGTAACAGAAGCATAAAGTGTAAAATATTTACGGCATTTGTGTATATTGCAAATGTTATAAATCCAGACAAAGACATAGTGGCAATACGACAAAAGCATTGTTGTAAAGCAATATTAAATAGTGCTAGTTTTAAAATAAAATATTTATTGTACCTATTTAATAAATGTCTTAAACTAAACCCATTAATAAAATAAATTAACGAGTAAAAAGATTGCTATCATCATCATTTTTAATGAAATCAATAGAAGAGGATCAATTCATACGAATTCGCTACACCAGCGCTGTAAGCAAATACATACATATCACGCACTGTAAGCGAATCCAACCACCACGTGCTGTAAGCGAATACACACACTACGCGATGTAAGCGAATACACACAACACCGGCCCGTCGCAGCAACAGCTGTTGCCAGCAAATGCGATTGCAAAAATTTATTGGAATTGATGTAACTTTTTGATTATATCGTCGTTGTAGAACTAAAAGTCACCAACTACATTTTCAAAATGCCAATTGTTTCTTTACAAAAATCTTTATGTTTGATCGATGTGCTCAATATTTGTATCAAATGATAAGAAAATGTGAATCTATCAATGGTATTTTAACTTTAAAAATGTATCAATTAGTTTTTGTAATAATTACCAACAAAGTTGAAATTTCAGATGTTCATAAAAATGTATTTGGTGACTTTTAAATCTACAACGACGATATTTACTATTTTTTTCAAAAACCACTGCAACAGTTTTAGAATTTCTTCTTTCGTTTAGTGTAATAAATGAGCAATATTCATTTTTTTTTCGATTACATTAATAATTTGAACGTCAATATTTTCACACTCTCATTAATTAAGTGCTTTACATTTGTACTGATTATATTGTGTTTATAAATAAATATTAACTGCTTAAAAAAACAAATCGGTAACATATTGCAAAATTAATTGAATAAAAAAAGGCAACTTCCGACCGACATAAACTTCATTAAGTACGCTTAATCAATCTGATGCTGATGCTGCTGCTCATGGTCGATGTTATTTTTAATAGCATTGGTGAAAGCCACTGATTGAGTAAATGTAAATTAAAACAACGCAACAACAACAACTACATTAATAAAATTACAGGCATGTTATAATTAACAACAACAATATATAACAATAATAATAAAAAAATGTCTTCGCTTCTGGGCGACGAATAAATATAATTTTTTAATTAAAATCCCTGCGTTTTTACGCGCATTTATATCCATCCTGACGACCAGTGAAGGAGTGAATGCGGTCTACTTTATTTCACAATATTACGTTGAAGAATTTAATAATTAATTAATGCATTTTTTATTTTATATATGTCGTTGCAGAAGACCTTCATTAGCAGCTTTTATTTTAAAGTATTAATGATAAAAATAGACCAGAATATAAAAATTGCATAGTATTGAAAATGTGTTGTAAAAATTTTAATTTATATTAATTTGATATTTAAAATTTTGTTTTTTTAAATGGATTTTAATGGATTTGATTTATTCAAATACTACACACAGAAAATACTCTTTTGACATGAGGTTGGAAGAATGTAAAAGTTAGTTGTACCAACTTACTTTACTCGGTTATATCGATTGGTTTACAAAATTGCTGGCGGAACTGCCATATTATCCTATACACTTTATTATCTTTATTATCTATACATATTATATATACGTACTCCTGATGGTTCAATATCTATGCTAAATTTTTCTAAAATATTTCGAAATTAGTTGCAGTACAAACTACAACTCTTTTTATTTTGACAATAACAACCGACTAAGTGGTTGAGAGAACCCAATAAGTTGGTTGAGCAACCCAGTATACCAAACTGTTTCGATATCGCAACGAAAATGTTTCAAAATGTCGAAGAAATTTTCCGATATCGATGCCATTTCTCGCAATGATAATATAGTAAAATTTCTACCAAAACGATCGGCCGATATCGAACCGATATAATGAAGGTTTCTCGTTACGAGAATTAATTCAAAATCGAAGCGTTCTAGAAGCTCTTGTCGACGGAATGGAGCTTTATGTTTGGTTTAAATAAATGCGCCATCTATATATGTCATCCGCAGTGACAATAAAAAAACAGAAAAAAACAAAAAGAAATTTCTTTTCCTATCTCTCTATTTTTTTATATTACGTCCTTCGCATCATAATCGTGTGGTCGGCACCAACGGATTTATTTTATTTTTATTCTCTTGAATTTAATTCGCAACACAATTACTTTTTACAATTATCATTATTATATTTTCCATTGCATTTTATTTTCTGTCAGTTGCTCCAACTGGGTACTCTGTATTAATTTGTCGTATATTATTATCATATTCAATTTCAATCTAAACAAAATAGTTTTCGAAAATGAGTTTACGAACTTAACATGTGTTTACATTTTTATATTTTTTATTTCTGAACGAAAATATTTCTGACATCAAAAACAAAAATAAATAAAAAATAAATTAAAAAAATTATATAAAGTATAAAAAACTAAAAAAAAAAATTTTAAAATATAATTGGGCGGACCACGCCTATATTTAAAATTTTGAAAGGCTAATATTGCATAGATTTGATTTTAATAAATTACGGATCAAATTTCCACTATGAAAACCCGGGAAATAATGAAAAAAAAATGGGCGGATCACGCCCATTTTTGGACCACATATTTAGGCGAATTCTAACAATACGTTTTAAATTTTACAACTATACCTTGAATACTTTTCGAGTTATTAGTTCCGAAAGAGTTATATAAAAGTGACTTGTATGGGAGGTGGGCGTGTCCGTTGACCGATTTGGCTCATTTTCAAACTCAGTTCCTACTTTTGGCTAAAATATATTGAGACGAAATTTCATCGCATTCTGATCAGTTTTTCCCAAGTTATTCTGTATTCGGACAGCAAGACAGCAAGACAGCAAGACGGACAGACAGACAGACGGACATGGCTAAACGGACTCGGGTAGTGATGCTGATCAACAATATATATACTTTTCCATACCGGACACGCCTCCTAAGGGGCGTTACAATATATGCACAAAGTTAATATACCCTGTACCTCATAGGTGTAGGGTATAATGAAAATTCAAAGCTCATTATTTTCATACATTTATTTTTAATGAAAAAAAATAAATTAACATAAAATTATAAAAAAATAATGTCCACTCTATTTAAACAAAATTAAATACAGCCATGAAGAAAAGGTCACTGGACACCTGGTACCATTATTTTTAAAATCGGAATCGAGTCGCAATCATCAGTTCTAACATTTATTAACAAAAAAATGAAAATCGTTGCTTTTATAATAATAAAATTGACCTAACTCTTGCGTACACCGACATTACTTACTTTGGTAATGATCTACATATCATTACCAAAATTATGTCCAGCAGACAAAAGCAGGCATGTACCTGAAAGAAGGTACAACTGAATGCGAAAATCTCTAAAAATTAGTTTCGATATAACAACGAGATCAATGTTTTTTTCGTAGATATTTAAGAAACCTTCTAAACAATTGAATACAAAAATTATTAAAAATTAATTTCGATATAATAACCAGTTCGATACACTGGAGGCTCCGAGTCGTCGTATACTGGGAAGGAGTTGGTTGGCGCAATAGTGTAAATAGTTCTAAATTATACAGAAAAAAATGTATTCCGTTTTTAATCGAAATGACGCATGATTTTGGTTTTTAGTTGGGTTTTCTTAAATTTTAATTTCAGTGTTTTTACTTTTGATTTATATGTTTTTTTAAGTGTTATTTTTTATTTGTTTATTTTTTTTTTTGTTTACCCTTAGCTTAGTTCTGGTTTTTGCTTTTATTTTTATTTGTGCGATTTATGGTTCTGCGTTTTTTTCTCGTTTACGATTTTTTTTTTTAATTTTTTAGATTTTTTTTCATGTTTGCGTTTTATGTGTGTTTGTTACTGTTTTTGCTGTTGTTTTTGTTTTTTAGGTTGTGATAGACTTTTTTTTATGTGTGTTTACTTTTGTTTTTGTATTTTGTTTCTTTTGTTCTGATGTTTTTCTTTTCTGCATTTTTTTCTTTCCTGTTACTTTTCTGTTTTTGCGTTTGTTTTTCTGTTTTTGCTTTTGTGTTTGTGTTATTGCATTTTTTTTTGTGTTTTTGCTTATGTATTTTTGATTTTATTTTTTGTTATTGCGTTTTTCATTTTGCTAGTTTTTTGCAATTTTGCTGTTGTGTTTTTGATTTTGTTTTTACATTTTTTCTATTACTTTTCTATTTTTGCTTCTGTGATTTTGATTTTTTTTTATGTATATTTGATTTTGAGTTTTATATCAATATGGATTTTGTGAGGCTATATCCTGTCCAAAACGCAAATATTTTTGTTTTTTATGCTGTAACTTTTTATGCTATAACTTTTTATTAGCGCAAGATAAAATAGTAATGGAAATATATTGTTGTTTTTTTTTAAAGCACCTATCGATTGGCATCATTATTTAAAAATATTTTGCCAAACATTAATTTGGCATTTGTTTTTTGCAAGACCAATTTTTGGCAAAATATTTTTAAATAATGATGCCAATCGATATTTGATTTAAAAACAAATTAAAAATTACCACATATTTTTCTTGCAAATGATAAAAATTCAATAAAATATTTTAAATTAATGTGATGATGCTTTAAGAGAAAATAATTAATGACTTGACTATTTAATATTATTCAAATTTTCAAGTTTTCGAATTCGTCTTTTTGGTTTTGTCTTTTTTGGCTAGAAATATACAACAAAACCACACACGATTTTGGCATTTTATACTTGAGGGAAATGTCAAAAATTACACATTCGCCCCTTTGGCATGATAATGACGATATGTTTTTGCGAAATATAATCGTTGTTTTCTTTTCTGCTTTTTTTAAATATTTTTTTTTTTAACTCTTCTATGGAAATTGTTCCTTCATAGTAATAATCCTTATATTGGCGAAAATTTTGGAAAATTTACATTATTACATGTTTTTCGTATATTCAATATATGTTTTTTATATTTTATTAAAAAGCACTATTTTTATGTATATAAATTAAAATTTTATTAAAAATAATATTTTTCAAGAAGTTCAAATTCAAACCAAAATTTTTTAATATATAGTAAAGTTTGTAATTAAATGTCCTTAATAATAAAAAAACGAGTTGGGAAAGTTATGTCACATGGGTAAGTTCGGTCACATGGGGCGGATTTTTATAGTCGGTCGGGCCCGACTATGGAATACCCTACACCTTTGGTGGGAATGCTTACCCTCAGAAAATTATTCATATATCAGAAATTTACGTCTTATTCCCCATAAATTAAAAATTTATATAAAGTATAAAAAACTTAAAAAAAAAATTGAAAAATATAATTGGGCGGACCACGCCTATATTTAAAATTTTGAAAGGCTAATATTTCATAGATTTGATTTTAATAATTTACGGATCAATTTTCGACTATGAAAACCCGGGAAATAATGAAAAAAAAATGTGGGCGGATCACGCCCATTTTTGGACCACATATTTTTAGGTGAATTCTAACAATACGTTTTAAATTTTATAACTATACCTTGAATACTTTTCGTTATTAGTTCCGAAAGAGTTATATAAAAGTGACTTGTATGGGAGGTGGGCGTGTCCGTTGACCGATTTGGCTCATTTTCAAACTCAGTTCCTACTTTTGGCGAAAATATATTGAGACGAAATTTCATCGCATTCTGATCAGTATTTCTCAAGTCATTCTGTATTCGAACAGCAAGACAGCTAGACAGCAAGACGGACAGACAGACGGACATGGCTAAACGGACTCGGGTAGTGATGCTGATCAAGAATATATATACTTTTCCATACCGGACACGCCTCCTAAGGGGCGTTACAATATATGCACAAAGTTAATATACCCTGTACCTCATAGGTGTAGGGTATAAATATTAAGATATTTAACAAATTTATACAAAAATATAAAATATATCAATACACATTTACATTTATTACAATTTCTGATAAAAAATTTCACATGCTTTTAGCTCTTAAAGTAGTTATTTTGCAAAATTCGTTTCATTTAGTGTTAGTATTTTGTCTTACTTGATTTTCTCTCATTATGCTTTGTTTTCATTTAAATGGTGATCAAACAAAAAAAAATCCATGCTCTTCTTCTCTCATCCACACTGTGGGCAAATGCAAAGAAGAACTCCCACTCTCACCACCGCTCTCAACTCCACTCTCACATAATTTGCAACAAACAAACAAAAAAAAAAACAAACAAGTGAAATTGGGATGAGTAAACAATTCATCAGTCTGTTGAATTGCGCGTCGCGGCATGTTCGCTGCTCGATAAGTATTTTTCAATTAATTAATATAATTACCTATTTTAAAGCATTTAATCATATAAAAATAGTAAATGCAAGTAATTGTCAAAGTTTAAAGTGAATTATAACTGATTAAAGAAAAAGTGTTGTGCGAAAAGAAAGAGTGAATCGGTATAATTGCAAAATGTTTAAAGTGCCTGAAATATTACTAAGTTGAATATATTCGTTTGCATTGCACTATTTCACTACATAAACAAAGCAAAAAATGAATCAGAAGGTGCGATATTTGTTTTTTTTTCTTTCTTTTTCAATATATGTAGAATGATTACAAAGTCTAACAAATCGTTACTTGATAATTAATTTGCTCAATACGCCATTTATGGTTGAATGGAGATTGGAATTGGATTTATATGACTAATTTCCGTTATACGCTCTTAATAATTTCTATTCAAACATAGTTATGCAACATTTTATGGAACAAGCTAGCTCAAATTAAAAAAAATGTGTCTGCCTTTTTGATAATTTGAGCCTAATGTTGCATAATAATTGCGTTAGCACATTGTTTATAATATACTGTAATAAAAAAGGCACAATATTTATTTTCATTATCAAAATATTTGAAACCAACATGTGTAGTTTTAATACATAAACAACAAGCTTTATTTAATTCAAATAATTCATGTATATAAATCATTAAACATTGTCAATATTGTAAACGAGATACAGCATTGATGAAAATAATATAGGCAAACAACATAAAATTTGTTGTTGTCACACATTCTGTGGACATACGAAGTTTGAACAATATTGAGGTGTAAAATTAGCAAAAACATTAGTGTAATATGTGATTATGATAATCACTTTTTAAGCAAATCTTATATTCATTTAAAATAATTAGGATGAATGTTTTTTTAAATTTGGTTTAATATTTTTAAATTTTCGTTTCAATAAGGTAAAATTAAATGAGCAAGAATTCATCAAAAATATTAGAAACGAGTTGGGAAAGTTAAGTCATATGGGTAAGTTCGGTCACATGGGCGGATTTTAATAGTCGGTCGGGCCCGACTATAGAATACCCTACACCTTTGGTGGGGATATTAATGTGGGATATTTAATTGCATACCTTAGTTTTAAAGTTTTTAATTATGCTGAATCTCCCCACCCTCAGAATATTATTCATATATAAGAAATTTACGTCTTATATCCCCATAAATTAAAAAATTTATATAAAAGTATAAACAACTAAAAAAAAATGAAAAATATAATTGGGCGGACCACGCCTATATTTAAAATTTTGAAAGGCTAATATTTCATAGATTTGATTTTAATAATTTACGGATCAAATTTCCACTATGAAAACCCTGGAAATAATGAAAAAAAAAAGTGGGCGGATACGCCCATTTTTGGACCACATATTTATAGGTGAATTGTAACAATACCTTTTAAATTTTATAACAATACCTTGAATACTTTTCGAGTTATTAGTTCCTACTTTTGGCTAAAATATATTGAGTCGAAATTTCATCGCATTCTGATCAGTATTTCTCAAGTTATTCTGTATTCGGACAGCAAGACAGACGGACAGACGGACAGACAGACAGACGGACAGACGGAGATGGCTAAACGGACTCGGGTAGTGATGCTGATCAAGAATATATATACTTATACATACCGGACACGCCTCCTAAGGGCGTGTCCGGTATAGAGTTGAATTTTTCTAGTCAAGCACTTGAGTTGTACTATCAAGAAAATGTTTTCTGTTAATAAGTCCACCTCTTTATATATTAAAATTTAATTGTGAAACCAAGGCATAAATTGTAAATATGCAGGATTATTTTATTGATTACAATAAACAATTTTGGAAAATGTTAAAAAAAATAACAAAAAATTAAACAAAACTTGTGATACACTTTTCAAACGACTGCAAAAATTAACCTTCTTCGAATCATGCTCAAAAATAAAATATTTTGACTACTGTATATGCTACAATGTTGAACATTTCGTTTTACTTGAAAGAATTACAACCGTAAAAAACGAAGAACCCTTAAAAGTAACGCCCTTTGGCAGAGGCTGTAATTTATCACAGTTCGCATTTCCTTTGATCTTGGCTGCTTTTTCGCATACAAAATAGCAGACTGCCGTAGTGTCTCTTGCCTTATTTTGCATTTCGAATATAACAGATGCACGGCATGTTCTTATAGCGCTGTTATAACCACAATGATGGCGATAACGACACTACAACGACGATGATAAGGAGCGCAAAGTCAACATGTCACAAGCCCCGAATTCAGTCTTTGCTACAGATTTTACAGTAGCTGATAGGATGCGGTCATGTTACCACGAAATTATACTCGGTTTTAAAATCAAAATATTTGAACAGAACAATACAGGCAACGATATGGCAGGTACGAAATATCTCCCAATGAAATAAGCCCCAAATGAAGTAACAAATAATACAATAACACCCAATAATAAAACCCAAAAAAATGTAAATGATTAATCCCCTAAAGTTGAAGATTTCTTCGTAATGAAGTAATCCCTAACGACACAAAACATGTAGAAAACCCCGAATAAAATAACTATGATAGAATGGCCATATTTAACAAACAAATTGATATCTATATTATTAATGAAATAATCACCGATGATGTATCACTATAGTTTTCGTATATTATGTATTTATTTGAACAAATTGGACGTTATTTTGCCACGCATATATCTAGTCGCGGTAGCTCAGTGGTTAGTGCGTTGGACTGCGAGCCGAAAGGTCCCCGGTTCAAGCCTGGACTGGGGCTAACAACATCTTTTTATAGAAACATTTTTCTATACCGCGCTACCTCTCGTCAGTAAATGGCAAACCTACGAGAGTAAAACATTGCCTATGAAAAGCTCTCACCCGCCGTTCCGATTCGGCAATAAACTGTAGGTCCCACCAATTTGAGTACAAATATAACACGCACAGCTCAAAATGGTGAGAGAGCTCGGCCGAAGTTCTAAACAGGACTGTAGCGCCGAACTTTTATTATTATATCTAAACAATATAAAACTCAATAGACATTTTCTTCTTTAAAGTCATTTATCAGAATAAAGAACGCAAATCTTTTGGAAAATCGGTTCAGATTCTGGTTGCAAGATTACATAAAATAGCGGTTTCAGTTCCGATATCAACCAACACAAATTTTAAAGATTCCGCTTTCGGAATCATTTTTTTGCGTACCCTGATCATAATGCAAATTAACGTTTCATTGTTCAAACTTATACATTGTAAAGTGTATCACCTCCGGCACCTGAACATAATTTCGTAATTTTATATACCCTTCACTAGAAGATAAGTTTATCCTCCTGATCCACTTGAAAGTTGTCTCTCTGTCCGTTTGTCTGAGACCTATGACCCGACGATTTATGTTCAAATACCTCATACTAAAATCTACGTGTGCATTTTACTTCGTATTCGCTGAGGTGAACTTCAAGAAACCCCATTTCCTTCATAGTCAAATAAAAAAAAAGAATGTTTTACTCGCGACCTGATTTGTGGTACCCTAAACGAAAATCGAAATTTGGTAAAGCTACATGGGTAGCGTATATATGGGAAATAAAAAAAAAATCTTTCGTGAATATAAGTTTGAAGTTATTTTCAGTATTCATAAACAATGAAAAACTCTGGTCTACTTTAAATGTTCTCTTGTTCAATTTAGATGCTCTCTGGTCCACTTTAAATGTTCTCTAGTTCACCTTAAATGAACCACTTTAAATGGACTTAACTTTCTATAATTGTTACTTACTTCATTACACTACTATGTCCCTGCTTAAAAATTTCCCATGAGAGCTAGACCTTTCTTAATGATTTTTACTAAATTCATTCCCTTAACCATCAAAATATCTCTTTTGGAAAATTTCCAATCGAAATCACATTTTCTAAATTTTTACTATATTACTTTGTGTAATCTTTTGTATTGCTAATCCAAAAATGCAAAGATTTTTTAACTTTAGGTATTTTATTTCGCTTAATTTTAATGATTTTGAGAACACGGTTGAATTTTATTTCCGGTGCTAAGTTATGTCTTCTGCAGCTGCCATCATTATTTTGCATTTTGCCACATTATGTCGACATCTGCATGACAACTGCTGTCTGTGACACATTCGCGCTTACATTGCATTGCTATCCTGTGCTGCTGCACTCATTTCCACAACATGTTCCACAACAACATCATTGCAATAGTTGTAATGAGTTCTGGTGTCCTACATAATAAGCACAAATTGCTCCAAGACTTTACTTTTTTATTTATTTTAAACAACAACAAAAATTATACGCCCAAAATAAATTTTTCGCTCATTTTAAAGCAAATAATCTGATTTAAACACATAAATATTATTTTAATAACGTATCCAAATAAAATTTCATTTTGAAACCAAAAATAAGAAAAGTAAAATTTTATAATCATATTCTGTAAATGGAATCATTGTTCAAATATTCATTGAAATTTAAAGATTTTTTAATCACTAATTGTCTTTTTTTTTTATCAGAACACAAATAACTCGATAAGTTAAAACAATGAAATTTGTGTAATTCAAATGTCCGTCAACACATGCACATTATTACGTAATATTAATTAATTAAAAACTGTATTAAATTTAAATTAATCCTTAGCTGTACTAAATGCGGGTATTTTTTCTTAACTACGAAAAGAAGCACAAGTTCAGTTTCCCTACCAAAGCAATCACGTTTTATTATATCCAAGAAAGCTTATAATTTTATAGCCATTAAATATAGCATAATTATATTTAGCCAAGAAAAGAAATATGTTTATATATAGCTACGATAAAAAGCACATTTTTCGTTTCGCCAAGAATACAAGCAGGTATATTTTGTTAATGAAATTTTACCAAAATGTTCACAAAAATAAGCTTTTCTGGACAAATTGATTCGTTTGGGATTTGATCAGAAACCACATAAGTCAATGGAATTTTTTTTTAGAAAAATGTTTTCCTTTCCTATTGAATTTGATCAGAACCCACTAACGACATATAACAATTTTTTGGAATAATTTGTTCCTTTGACATTTGGACAGAACCTCCTTGCCTCATTGGTACTTTTTAATTCGTAAAATTTGTTCCTTTGGGAACACTTAATTGCGACATTGGACATTTTATGGACAAATTAGTTCATGCGTCATTGGAATAGAATCAACCGAAAAATAAACTTTTCCGGACAAATTGGTTCGTTTGGGATTTGATCAGAAACCACATACGTCATTGGACATTTTTTTCTTCAAAAATGTGGAATAATTGCTATTTGGAATAATTTGTTCCTTTGGGATTTCGCCAGAACCTCCTTGCGTCATTGGTATTTTTTAATTTGTAAAATTTGATCCTTTGGGAGGACTTAACTACGATATTGGACATTTTATTGATAAATTAGTTTATGCGTCATTGGAATAGAATCAACCAAAAGAAGATCAATGATGCACATGAGCGCTCTGATCAAATCCCAAAAAAAACATTTTTTCCCAAAAAAAAATATCCAGTAGGGATCTGGAGAAATTCGTTTGAGAAACCATTCAAGGAACCTATCATACAAAAATGTCAATGACACACATGGATGTGATTATATGACGCATTGCAACAGTTTCATCCAAAAATGTTTCAATGACGTATGTACCTGGATGTGCATATATTATGTACATTGGACGATGTAATAACGTACCTGAAATACCATATAGTCAATGGAATATCAACAAATTATACTATCATCTCCATTATCAACATTTTATGACTTCTTACGCATAAAACTGTCATTTTGGATATCTGTATCGAAAATATATATTTTTCGTATATATGATTTTATATATGCTTTTATTCGTAGTGAAATTAAATGTGCTTTTGTTCATAGAGAAAATATAAATGAAAGAAAATCAAGATATGCTTCTTCTAGGTTTATTCGTGGTGAAATTAAGAATGTGCTTTTGTTCGTAGAGAAAATATAAATGTGTTTCTATACAAAAGAAAATAAAGCTATGCTTCTGTTCGTGAAGAAAATAAGATTATTTTCGTGCCTAAATAAATCTAATACTTCTTTTCGTGAATAAAATAAACTTATGATTGTTTTAATGAAATTTTTTAATGTGCCATGTTTCGAATTGGAACGTATAGGTTTTCGTTAGATGCGTCGATATAGACGATTAAAACTGTAGCGCATCAAAAACACCGTTTCGTTAATTCATAAAAGGAATGAAAAAACTCATAGTAATGATAGTCATCAGAATTGTTCTTCAATAAAAAAATCCCAGTTTCCAGTATTAAAATTATTCAAAATGACATTATTTCTTCAAGCTATGACACTTAATAAATGTATTTCGAAAATTAATTTCGCAACAGGTGACTATGTCAGACCTATTGGCAGGAGGTACACAATAAAACCAAATTAAACACAAACGAGCGCTACTCATGAAAGCACATAAACCCACTTGATAAATGTATGGTACAACGCTTTTGTGGTTGGAGTATGCACTATACCAAGCAACAAAACAAAGGGGTTACCAAACAAATTTTCGTTCATCGACAGCAACTGTTGCGAACTCAATGAATTCGAAAACGAAACAAAATAAAATGAACCTGCTTAGGGTTGTAGTTTGCTTTTGAGGTTGTTATGAAGGGTCATCACTAAAATAGTGGTATATTTTATACTGTACCAAAAATCAATCACCTGTATATTGGGTTCGATTTAATGCGTGTGTTCTACTAAAGATATTTTCTGTTGAATTGACAATGTAGTAGGGCAATTTTCAAAACATGCACAATGCAAATAATGTACTTGAGTTTGGAATTTATGTATTTAAGATGTGAACGTGCAAGTAAATAGAAGAAATTATGCAAATTCAAATAATATAAACTTGTGTGAACAATATTATACTGAAGTGTTTATATCAGTAATTCGAACGTTATAAAAACATGTGTGGAACCGGAATCAGAACACATATAAATTTTTGTTTGGAACCTGAATCGAAACCCATATAATTTATTTTTTTTGAACCGGAATCGGATCCGGAACCAGTATTTAAAAATTTTTAAACCAGAACCGTAGCCTAAATATTAGTCTCTGCAGGGCAAAGAACCGGAATAGAAATAGAACTCTTCCGATTTTTGGAACCGGAACCAGAATCGGATTAGTTGTTAAGGCTTCAAAATCACCTTCTAAATAAATAAATAAATATAAAAAATAAAAATAATTTACAATAAAAAAAAACCTTCATCTTTTCTTTTTATTTGTAAATTTCCCATTTCTTTTAAAGTACCGCAACGTGAATTTCTGCAACATTTGCTTTTCATTTGAAAAAGAAAAAAATGGTTGCCCAGCATTTTGTTTCAACAATATTCTCTGTGGCGTTTCGAAATGATAACGTTTTAAAGACCTTACTAAATGTATACCATTGCATAAAACGACGATAAAGCAGTAAGTGGTCCTGCAACCAACATTGCAGTTTGGATGAGGTATTCATATTTAATTAACGATTCATGCTTTTGAATAAAAACTGTATAAAATGTGGACAAAAAACTCTTGAATTTTTTATCATGAACACAATAATCAACGGAATATTACATTTTTACGTCTCATTTATACAAAAATTTAAGTTTTTTTTAGATTAATGTATAGATTTAAAGCAATCTAAAAAAATAATAATATAAACGTACTTAATACCGCCAACCTAAATAATGTTAAATGTTGTAACACGAATATATAAGAAAGGTACAAACAAATTTTATAATTATTTTTGTAAAATGGACACGAATTGTTTAAAACATGACACCCAAAATTAAAAATGTACATAATTTTGACAGTTCACGGAGAAAAATAAACTTCTAAAACTATAAAGGAATTCGGCCCAAATGAAAAATAGCATAATTTCACTTATATCAATAAAATTCTATTAAAAATCAAGAATTTATCATCTGAATATTAAGAAATCAAATCACTTAGTTATATATTTCTACTAAAAATAAAGAATTTATCATCTGAATATTAAGAAAGCAAATTACTTCGTTATCAAAAGAGTTCTCCTGGATTTTGAAAAGTTAATTTATTGATTATTAAAAACAATTTTTCCAATATTCTGCGCAAAATTTAAAGAACACGTAACTGTTGTTGGTTTCATCATTCATACTCATATTCGCTCGTATGCTTTGTTTTGCGATGTTTTTCGTCATCTGTTTATTAGTGTACCTGTCCGTATATTGAAAGTAGCTAAGAGTAAATATTCTTGATATGCAGAGATAATGTTCTTAGATATCAAAAAAAATAACTAAGAGCAATTATTCTTGATATTCAGAGGTTTTTTTCTTTTGTTATCAGAATAGGGAATGACATACCTTGTATGCATGTGTGTGTTTTTACTAATAGAACACCAAATCACAGTCATAGAATACAGTGTGAATGTTGACGTAATAAATTTAGTAAAACACAATTTTTTCTGCAAATAATGATATTGTTTGAGTTTGTAGATATTTCTTTGATGAAATCGTGCATAAATACCAAGCTTAAAAGAATAATTGCACTTAGTTACTTTTTCGATACCTAAGATCATAATATCTGTGTATAACAAAGCATAATAGCGAATATTACAGATAAAGGAAAATCGAAAAAACAACAGTTATACGAACACGTGTTCTTTAAATTTTGGAAAGAAAACAGCAACAATATTTTTGATACTTAAGCCTTTTTGATATTAAGATATTTTTGATATTAACCTCTGTATTATCGATAAAAATTGTTCTTAGTTACTTTTGTAATAACTAAGTGGATCTATTTTTTAAAATCCAGAATGTTTCCATATATTTCTTCTATATTTGTATATTTGTTCTGGATTTTAGAAGTTTTTCCCTCCGTGTTGTTCGTCAGCCATCAAACACATTTACATTAGACCGGATCGAAATTTTTATTATTAAAAAACAACTTTTCTCAAAAAAATTGTATGTAGAAATAATTTTCAAAAATAAAAAAATAGAAATGAAAATGTTTTCAAAAATAAAAAAAAAATTGATCAAAACATTTTTTTTTTTGCAAATAAAAAAGTTTCAAAAAAAAATATATTTCCAAAACAAATTATTATTTTGGTTGAAATTTGGTTTGATGAACAATATTCTATATGATGATGTATATATATTCTGTGTCTTTTGTATATATTCATTAATGTGATGAAGCCTAGTCATCGCTTACACATCATCAAATTGAATAACGCTTTTTCAGTCATTCGTCAAATTCATAACATTGTTTTTTTAGAGTGCAAAACAATTCAATATGAATAAGATTTTTTTTCTGTGATTGAACTAAAAATAATATATTATGATTTAAATTTGGTTTAAAGAGAAAAATTCTATCATATTATGTACATAATTTTTATATGTTTTATGTGTTTGTTCATCAAAGCGATGGAATATATTCTTCGTATACTTACACTTCATAAAATAAAAAATCAAGCATTTTTAATTATTCATCAAATTAGTGTGACGAATTCATAATAATGATGTTTCTTAGTCATTAATATTATGAATTGTTCATCAATACAATGAATCAACGTTTAAAGAACCAGCAACTTCAACTCGAAGAACTTATCAGGTCACAATTTCTATTAAATTCATAATTCGTGTATATTCAAAGATATTGGGGCGTAAAGTTCAAGCATCTTTTGACAGATAAATGCTCTAAAACAGTTTTAGATTTATCAGTTACGATGTAAGTTTAATTAAAACATTTATATTATACGCATTAGAAAGAGACATTTATGAAATTTTATGTTTTATTTGGTGTGGAATGCCATAAAATAAAATTGAAATGTCATTTCAAATTTCATTCAAAAGCAATCCAGCATTTAAATTATAAATATCACTTTAAAGCAGAACTTTATTAAACCAAAACTTTATTAAAAAATAACCAAAATTGTTCTTAATAAAACAAAACAGTAACACCACATAAATTATAACTACCCTAATCTGTTGACTTACCTACAAAGAAACCTACAATATTTTCTTGCTCGTTTGCCGCCACTTGCTTTATTATTTATGAGTATTTTTCCGCATCTAATATTCTGCATTTGCATTTGAGTCATTCATCACTCGAGCTCATCAGCATCCAAGAACCAACAACCAAAATCCTCCAACAACCACTGGATGAGCAGAGCAAGATGTCAACATAAAGAACTGGCAGCTGACAGCAGCTCATTATTATTTTGCATTGTTCCTTTTTTTCCATTGGTTTTTTTTTATTATAATTTTGTCCAGTTTTTGACCAACATAAAAAGGGTCTTTCTAACGTTTATTTGGTGGTTCTACGGTTTTTAAACTCATCGTTATCCTTTCGACGGACACATTCGCTAATTTATTAGATAAGCTAAGCTGCTTAAATAATTAACGGTTAACGCACGTGAATTGAAGCCATCATCCATATATTACTTATGTTCTAGGAATGGCAGTACTTTTTGTAATGCTTTGTTTTTGTCTGTGTTTAGATTTAAATGTAATGCTTGTCACTCACCAAAATGTTCATCATATTGAAGATGAATTGAAGCACAATTGATAATATTGTTGATTATAAAACATCAACGTTATGCATTCGTTCATTAATTTCATTCATTTTTAATTTCATCCATTTTTAATTTCAATTTTATCAATGTCGTTTCACAAAAATATATTGCTATGAATTACAATTCATAATATTAATGATTACAAAACGTTTATCTTATGAATTCATTCATCAATTTGATGAATGACTTGAAAATTAATATTTAATTTGACGAACGCCGATGTTAATTAGTACGTATTACTCAGATAAGAGCAGAATGATATTAAGGAATTTTGTTTTGTATTGAGGAACAATTCATAATCTTAATGAGAATAATAGCAAATGTTATGAATTTATTCACGATTTTTATGAATAACTAAAAAATACCATTTTTGTTATTTTAAAAATAGAAATAATTTAAAAAATTATCCGATAATTAATAATCTTAATGAAAATAATAGAAGGTTATGTATTTATTCACCAATTTGATGAATAAGTTGAAAATAACATCTTTGTTATAAGAAAAATGGAACATGTGCAAAAAATTTATGAGATCAATAAATAGTCTTAAGGAAAACAAAAGAAAATGTTATGTTTTTCATCAATTTGATGAATAACTTAAAATAACATCTTTGTTATAATATGAATGGAAATTTAAAAAATTCATCAGATCAATTTAATGCGTAAACAAATTAATAGAAAATGTTATGTATTTAATCATCATTTTAATGGATAACTTAAAAATAATATCTTTATTATAATATAAAGTAATGATCGAATTCATCAGATTCATATTAAACTTTAGCACATAATTTAGAAAACATTATTTCTCTGCGTGTATTTTATTGGCCAGTTGATATGTATATGACAGGAAATTGCCAATGTCAAGTGCACATTCATATATATTACGAATTGCCTCATATTATTAATATTTCAATTTTAAAGAGCCTCAGGCAATATGCGAATTGAATTGAAGTTTTCTAACGCCTGCCAAAAATTAAACATTTTTAATTTCCGTTTTCCGAGCACACACTGATTTTTTATATATTCCTTTATTTAAGAAATATTTATAGATTGAAAATATTTTTAGTTTGAAGACCTTACCATTTTTAATCACTTACCAACAATTTTACAAAAATTTAATAAATCAAATTAGATGTTTGGTTCCTTTTGACGCCTTCATCCTTTCGTTAGCGATTTATTAAATTTACAAAAATATTTCCGCGCAATTAGCGTGCGCCAGCGTTGCCATATACGTTCGCCAGTGCCAATCTGGCAACACGGTCAGTCGTTTGCATAAAAGTGCACGCTTTATTTGCATATTTGCAGTTATTAAATTGTATTCAAGTGTGCATATTGTATGCAGCCAGCCAATTTTGTTCCAATGTAGCTCCCAATGTTGCCATATTGTGCCTTTTGTACTTGACAGTATTTGTACAATTGGCTGGCAACGCCGCCATTCACCGTGGGAAATATAAAATTTACATATTTGCGTGTACATGAAGTGCTTTTTGTTTTCACATTTTTTGTGTTTTAATTTTTTTTATGCATTTCTGTAGTCACCTCATGGCTCAAATAAAATTCGCATAATATGCCTCAAATACACAAAAAAAGAGGAATCTTTTGTATTAGTTTAAGGTTGCTCCCACCGACAGTCATTGTATGCGGCGTTTGTCTATTTTTATTGTTCCGCCGAAAAATAGAAACCTTGTGGCTTTGGCACAAAAGCAGCCAACTGCCCTGCCTCATTGTTCACTTCTATAGAAACTACTACTGGTACAGACAAATGTCTGCACTAATGAATATGTATGTCCGTTCATTATACTAAAAGTTCCCCTTCCACGGACAAAGAAATGGAGAATGTTTTACATTTTAGTAATACTCCTGGGATGGCGCATAGCATGCTGTTCTTTTAGTTAATAGTTGTATCTAACTAATGAATTAATACAACTTAATAATTAAGATATATTAACAAGATTCTGTAAACTTTATTTTAAATTTGTCCTTATTCAAAATTTTATATTTTAGTTTTTGCTTAACATTTTTGTCTTAATAATTCATTATTAATATTGAAAACAATTCAAAAATTAACTTTTAAAAATAATTAAAAATCTTTTCAATAATTACGCTCACTACCTACAACTACCAAGCATTCACAGCAACAATTTCATAATCACTTGGACTGTTTCATGTATTTATCAATTTACAAAAATTTTCTGAACAATGACATTAAAAAATTGCATTTCTTAAAATATTATTCATTGTACAGCAGAACATTTAAATATATAGATGACTATAAAAAATACATGTTATGAATTAATCATCAACTTGATCAATGACGGACAAGTTTTCTTCAATTTAACGAAGTCTATTATAGATTATGTTTCATCATATTAATGAAAAACTATTTAATACATAAATAGAAAATTTTAAATTTTATTAAAAAATTAGTTTCGGTAGCAACTTACACCAGATCTTCGTACTATTGCGTTTATTTGCATACGCAGTAAAAAAATCTTCAATGTCATGATTTTATTCATCAATATTATGAACTTTTTTTAACAACTCAAGATTCATCGCATCGAATATTTCATTCATTGAGTTAAATATTAATGTTTTTTTTTTGAATCTTATGTTCTTAAACATCAAATTAAGCAGTGTACGGAAAATGGGAGTAAGTGAGCTGAATTTAGGTGAAAAAGCTAAATTTTGTGCTCAGCTCACGAGTTTATACATTTGGCACGGGAAATGACTTGAGATCAGTATACCGTAACCGTCTCGTAGACTTAAAACCAAAACTAATGCGAGGCAAAAAAAACAATATACAACATCTTTATTAAAAATTAAAGTGACATTAAAGAAAATTTACCACATAATAGAAAAATGTCCAAGCGAATATACGACTACGGTTTTAGTTTGCTTAAGTTCCTCGCGTATAAAATATTAATATTTTTATGAACTTTTAACGTTTATTCCTTATTAAAACCGCCTGTGCGCGCAGTTTAATGCATATTACTTTCGTATACCACCAACTAAATAAATAATGCAACAAATGCAAACAAAAAAAATATATTAAAAAAATAAAAATAAGATACTATATATAATTATAATTAAATATGTAATAATGCACTGGGCACAAATGAAAAAATAACAAGCAATTTTTTGCACATTAAAAATGGTGTGGATTACAATTATAAATTAAGATTTAATTATGGCATTAAAACCAAAAAAAAGCTGCTCGTTTTCTTTTGTAACACAACAAAATAATTGTAATTTATTATTTTAATTATATTCACAAAATATATAGAAACAAAAACAACCAGAACAAAATACTTTAATTGCAAAATGCTTTTAAACGTAAATGGCATTAAATGTGTTGGACTTGGTTTGCCGTTTTATACTCTTTAAAACTGTGCAGTGATTTATATTTTTCAATTATATTTAAAAATTGTATTTTTTATTTATTAATTTTTACAATCAATTGCTGCAATTCTGACTATGACTGTTACAGAATATTAATTTTAGTCAACGCTTATTAATGGGTTCTATGCGCGTATTATGCACAAAACTTAATTATTACAATTTTTCGTGCAGTTTTCGCGCTGTTTTTGTGCAATGTCTGGCCATGAGTTTAACTGAAAAATCATCCAATACAATTTTGCAAAAATGTCATAAAGTTTGTTGTTTTTTTATTTTGTTTTAAATTAAACACAGATTTACGTTTGTTTGTCTCTGGTTGCTGTTGCTACTACATGGAGTTGTTGTACCCATGATGCCACAAAAAAAATCATAAATTTTAATGCTGCAACTGTCTGTCTGTTCTTCTGTCTGTTTCGCCTTCTGTATGTCTGTGCAATATTACTGGCTGATGACAGTTGCTGCAAAACAATTCGCAACACGACATAAAATCCCACCTTCTTCACAACGCATTTTCATACTCCACGTAAATTAATTGCTTGACTGATTTTTATATGTGTGCGAATAAAATTATTCTTTTTGAAGTTATTTTTTATAGAGTTTTTTTTATTTATTTGTAACATTTTTTCATTCATTATTACTGTTGCATTTATATCTGAAATTTTGAGTTCAAAAAAAAAATAAAACAAAATAATAATTTTATTTAAAGTGCTGTGAAAATTGCTTCTGTATTGCAGCGATTTAAAAATTATTATAACTTATTGTTGCATAAAAGCACTATGCAGTGACTTAAAATTGATAACAAATTTTAGTTTATCAAAATGTGTTTTTATCTTGATATTAAATAATTTGTATTTAGTTTATTTAGTACTTGCCTTTGTATGCTATAAATACATATGTTTGCTATAAATACATATATAATTCATACGATCGTTAATATAGCTGTGTGAAAGAAATTGTATTTTTTTTATAATTTATAATTAATATAAGCATTAATATCAAATAATTTGTGCGCAAAATACTGATAAACTCAAATTCTCGTAATATATAACTACTAAATCACATTTTGATTCTCAGAATCATTTCCGTGGTTTTCGGAACTATTTTTTAACAAATAGCAATCGTTATATCAGACTGTTTAATGCAATTATTGTATTATAAAAAAAGGTTTTAAATTTTATTCTATGAAAAATGTAGAAATAAACAAAAAGTTAAAGTAAACAATAACATGTTAAACATGCAAATCTCCATGCGTGCTAGTTGCTGTCGTGCCCGTGTATGTCCGTGCCTCTAAAATCAGGCACGCGCCTATTAAAGATTTTTTTTTATAGTTTCTACCCCAATTTAAAACCAGTTGGGAAGGTTAGATCACATGGGAAATTTTAAAGTAGGTGTAATTATGATAGTTAGGATTATCAAAATTATAGTCGGTCTAAGCCGACTATAAATACCCTACACATATGTGTGGTTACCATTCAAAGTGATATATAGGTCACCAGGGTATACGAATCCTGAAAATAACTACAAACATTCAATCGCTGAAGAATTTCCATTCATTTGATACCCATATTTACAAATGGGTAGGTGTACCGAATTTCGATTTTTTTTTTTTGGTGAACCACAAGTCTTTTCGCCGGAAAACATTATTATCATGTATTTGAGCATGATGTCAATATATATTTGACCAAAAAAGTTTACCTAAGCAAGTATACATAAAAATTGATCTTTATATGTACATTTTATATGAGGTATTTGAACATAAGTGGTCGGATCATAGGTCACAATGGACCGATCTCGCCAATTTTTTCGCACATACAGCGTAGGTATATTAGTAATCTAAGTTATAAGTTTCATTTATCTAGCTCTTCAATTCTAAAAGTAGTAGGGATTTCAACAGACAGACAGACAGACGGACAGACAGACGGACAGACAGACGGACAGACGGACATCGCTAAATCGACTCAGGAGGTCATGCTGATCAAGAATATATATACTTTTCCATACCGGAGCTGCTTCCTTCTGGGTGTTACAAACGGCGTACCAAACTGAATATACCCTTTCACTCTTAGTGTAGGGTATAAAAACCCTTCCGCTTCAGAAAATAAAAATTTTGTGATATTTTAGCCTTTTCTTAAAAATCTGTTGTTTAGTTTTATTTATGGATTTAAGAGAATAAAACAGTATCAAACTTAATTTTTGAATTATTTATTACAGGGACTAAAACCTATTGGAATATCGGTTCCGGTTCGGGTTCGAAGATTTTTTAAATTTTGGTTTCGATTCCGCTTTCAACCAACACATAAAATGGATTTCGATTCCGTTTCCATACATTTTTTATAACGGTTCCGATTCCGGTTCTTTGATTTCCCTGACAGGGACTGGTTCCGATATTTTTAAAATGGCGGTACCGATTCCAACCAGAAATAAATTGTTTCGATTCCAGTTCCCGTTCAACACATTTTTAATAACGATTCTGGTTCCAAAAATCTAAACGGTTTTGGTATTATTTTTCACGTTTTGCTTGCTTTTTCATGTTTTTCCGTGATTTTTTCGTGTTTTGTGTTGTTTTTCCGTGTTTCTTCGTGTCTTTTAAAACCCCGTGTTTTATCGTGCTTCTCGTGCGTGCCTGCAATTTTAATCGTCGGGCTCGTGCTCGTGCTCGTGCTCGTGCGTCAAAAACAGGCACGCGCCCATCTCTAATTGATACCACCCTTCATTAAATGACATATTAATGAAAACATTCATTACATATATATATATATATATATATATATATCATTACATATATGTATATATATATATATATATATATATATATATATATATATATATATATATATATATATATATATATATATATATATATATATGTATATATATATATATATGTATATATATATATATATATATATATATATATGAAATCATAGTGAAGAACGAAATATTTAATACAATGAATTTGAATCGTCATATTGATGAATTTTTCATAATATTTATGGAAATTCAATATGATAAATATTGTTGAACTAATTTTTTTTTTTTCAAAATAAATTAATAGATGAACAGTTTTTTTTTACAAATTTTAAAAAAAAAAAATGTTTTTGTAGCAAAAATAAAAATAAGGAAAAAAATGATACTGTAAAAATTTTATTTAAAAAATTACAGAAAAAAAATGGAAAAAAAAATTTAATAAAACAATTCATTAATAATAAATAATTTGTACTTGAGAACTGAGAACGAAAAATAAATATTTTGATTTAAATTTGTTTGGATGAACATCATTCTTCAATATAATGTTAAATATGATGTATTTTATGTTTTTTTCATTAATATGATGAAATGTATGCTACAAATACAGTTCAACATATTGAAGAACACTTTTTGGACAGTTACTAAGCGTTCATCATATCTGTGATCGCATTCATAACATTGATTAATATTATGAATAATTCTTCAATTCAATGAATCTTTGTTTGAAGATCGGAATTCTTCGATATAATGTACATTTTTTTTCTACGAACAAGAAAAAAAAAAGAAAAACACAAATTACGTTAGCTTAAATTATTCAATAGTTTTAATTATTATAATAATATTTTTATACAATTAGGTGCATCGTTTTTCTCTCAACCATACCCACAATATGAATTAACTTAAATTACGTACGTTTTTTTTTCTTCTCGAGCTCTAATGTTAGCCAATGTTATATAAATTTCTAAAACGACATGGCATAGCTTTCAACGCCCACCACAAGCTATTGACTGTGCTGTGAAAATTTTGTGACCATTACTGAGTTCTCTTTGTTGTTGTTGCTGTTGTTTTTGTTGTTGCTATTAGACTACTTCCACTTGTAGTTCTTCTGAATCTGATTCTTTGCCATAGAGCGCCGTGTTACCACAAAACACTTTTTGGCTCTATGAAATTCAATGCTCTGTGCTAGGAAGCGTGGTACATTTTATACACATGAAAAGTTTTGCCCATTACCATCAATTTGAACGAATGTTGGGTCGGGATGATGGCTTCAACATCATTGAAATTTTTTGAGGTTGAAGAAGTTAATTGCATTCAAAACTGCTGCTGCTGCCAAAGTATAGAATAGTCAGATCTATTTCAATAAGCAAAAACCTTGTACTTTTGTATGATATCAACAGGAGACCAAATTAGGTTATTTCTTCAAAATTTAGTTGGCAAAGTTTTTGCAAATAATTTTTGTATTATATTTATTATGAAAAATATTTATTACAAAAAATTATGAATTTTAGTTTGAAAAATAGTTTTCTATATTATAAAGTAAACTATTTTATACTAAATCTTACTTTTTTTGTACTTTTTCAATCTGCGCTCATTGCCAGTCGCACATCACCAAATCATTGGATTTGTGCATCATCTGTAATTTAGCAATTCCACAAGTAATTGTCAGAATTCGATACATGTACTTCGTCCAATCACATTGACATGACATCCCAGCAGTTAATGCGAAACATTCGTTCGCGCATAATGTTGGCGTTGAAATCCGTCAGGAAATCATGTACCATTAACCTCTAGAACCTCTGTAGTAGCCGTCGCAGCAGCTGCCCCATAAATGAGCTCATCATTTTGAAGTATCAATCCGCTATTACTCCTCCTTATCCCGTAGCCCTTGTCCTCTTCAGGGCGCCATCGTCACCATTGTCATTTCGTTAGCATTGTGCTCCACATTTTGTGCAAGCAATTGCAATGCTGCTGTGACAATCGAATTCGATTAATCAAAATTGTCAAATAAGTCAATTGTTGCATAGTATTCCATTGTGTACGTAATACAGGAAATCGGAACTACAAAAGGCGTGACAACATAACCTAGCAAACATAGAGTGTTGCTTATGTAAACTACAGTAATTCATAAATTATACAAATATTTGTATTTGCTTCTATTGTACTAAACATAAATATGTTTCATACAAACATATTATTTTTACCAAGAACATAATTGTTTGGGACGATTATATTTTATTTATACATTTTATGTTATCATTGAAAAGCTTGTTGCTTTTTTTTTGTTTATCATCTGATTAAGTAATAATATTTAAATTTTAAAAATTATTTTATAATAACCATAAGTATATTAATATTTACAAAATAATATTTTAATATATCGATTACTGCTTTTATAAATCGTATGAAATTCACGAAGAGCGCATTGCATTGACAAAATATAAATATTCTAAATTTTTTCAAAATACCTTCTCTAAAACCAAAAATATACAAACACTGAGTTATAAACGACACAACATTAAATTATTATTTTTATTTATTTTTTATTTTATTTATTTATTTATTTATTTTTTATTTATTTTTTATTTTATTTATTTATTTTTTTTTTTTTTTTGTCAATATTATAGGACAATTCTTTCCCGACATTTTGCACCAGGCAATCTTCCCTGAAAATTCTTCCGAGACATTTTACACCAGACAATCTTCTCTGACAATTAATTCCCTATACAATTCTTAACCGGACTTTCCGAAAAAATGTTTCTCCCTCATGACCATTTTGTCCACGGGCAGTTCTTCCCTGGATAATTCTTTCTTTACAATTTATCACCTAGACAATTTTCCATGAACAATTCTACCTGAAGATAATATTTTTTTACGAACAGTTCTTCCCCGGACAATTTTTTCCGTACAATTTTTCCGCTACAATTCTTCCCTGATTACACTACTCAACACGATTTTTCCACAGACATCAATCCTATATAAATCGCTGGTTCTGACTACATACTCATTTTTTCCTATTAAGTAACTTTTTTTAGAACATTTTAATCGAAAATGTCTACTACTTAAAATAAAAAAATGTAGTAATGTTAACAAATGGTTTTACAAGACACATTAAACGTAATTTCTCTTTTAATTTTCATGACTAATTTTAATATACAAATGAATGTTAAATTTCCAATATTCCAGATATTTGTATCTGAACTTGAATTTTTGAGACCTTTTTCTAAATGTATGGTTATCCACACTATCATAATTACTAACTTTTTATATGTGCTCTTCTTTTTAAAAACTACTCTATTTTAAAAAACGTTTAAACTTTATTTGGCAGAATCTGTGTTGATAGGGCATATTTTAAAAATTAGAACCGATAAAAAATTAGTAATTTTTCATTTCTAAATTAGAATATTCTTTGTATAATCATAAATCATATTCAAATTTAATATTAAATTCAAAATACTAAAAAAAATCGTCCAAAAATCTTTTGAAAATTAAGAGTTTTCGAGTTTAGATTCAAATATTTTAATAATTAAATGGAATATTAGTATTTATTCATATATTACCCAGTCTGCCATGTCTCGGAGACCTTCAATGCCTCAAAGCATTCTCGAATAACTTCGATAAAAAAGTTAGATCTCGTTGCTTTCTCGATTCTAATTATTTAAAATGTTCGTACATTCAAATACTTTGACAAGATACGATAATTAAATATTTATCAAATCGATATCGCAATATTTTTCGCAACAATCTCGAACTTTCATCATTTTTGTCTTCGATCCGATTTCGAAAAATTTCTCATATCGAAAAAACTCCGACAGAACAATTCGATATCTACCAACCATGAAGGTCCAATTTGACGATCGATATCGTTACGAGAACGGATCCGATATCGTGTGATTTCTCCACCTACTCGCATTGATCTCGTAACGATATCGTAACGTATGGCATACTGGGTATAATTAGTCCTGATAATTAAAAGAAAAATTGTTTTTAGATTTTTTTAGAAAAACAAGTTGTGGAAGAGACTGAGAAAATATCGATATCAATTGTCATAAAAACATTGATTGAGTAGTGTAATTATTCTCAGAAGCTACACAATTTTTCCACGAGATAATTTTCCCAAGACTAACCCCCACATTTTGTAAAACGAAAAGTGATTCGTCAGAAATTTCAGTGTATTAAATGAAACAAAAACAACGACGAACTGAACAAATAAACAAAAGCGGTCACTGAAATTTTGGACGAATCATTTTTCGTTTCGTTTTACAAAATGAGGGGATTAATAAGATTTCTTCCCAAACAAAATTTGAATTTTTCTTCAAATTTAAAATAAACTTTCGTTCACTCTGTGTAGAATTAAGCTGGAATAATTTTTTCGAGGAAGAATTCTCAGAGAGTTTTGCAACGGCGTCGTTCGGATACGGCATTAAACGCAGTAGGTCCGACTATTTTGAGTACGAATATAATACACAGTGTTATAATGGTGACAGAGAGCTCGATTTACATACTTTAGAACTGTAGTTCCATAAATAATTTGTTTGTCACAAACATATTATATTTTCAATAATATAATTAGTTTTATTATTATTTTAAAAAAAAAAAATGTTTTTGTAGCAAAAATAAAAATAAGGAAAAAAATGATACTGTAAAAATTTTATTTAAAAAATTACAGAAAAAAAATGGAAAAAAAAATTTAATAAAACAATTCATTAATAATAAATAATTTGTACTTGAGAACTGAGAACGAAAAATAAATATTTTGATTTAAATTTGTTTGGATGAACATCATTCTTCAATATAATGTTAAATATGATGTATTTTATGTTTTTTTCATTAATATGATGAAATGTATGCTACAAATACAGTTCAACATATTGAAGAACACTTTTTGGACAGTTACTAAGCGTTCATCATATCTGTGATCGCATTCATAACATTGATTAATATTATGAATAATTCTTCAATTCAATGAATCTTTGTTTGAAGATCGGAATTCTTCGATATAATGTACATTTTTTTTCTACGAACAAGAAAAAAAAAAGAAAAACACAAATTACGTTAGCTTAAATTATTCAATAGTTTTAATTATTATAATAATATTTTTATACAATTAGGTGCATCGTTTTTCTCTCAACCATACCCACAATATGAATTAACTTAAATTACGTACGTTTTTTTTTCTTCTCGAGCTCTAATGTTAGCCAATGTTATATAAATTTCTAAAACGACATGGCATAGCTTTCAACGCCCACCACAAGCTATTGACTGTGCTGTGAAAATTTTGTGACCATTACTGAGTTCTCTTTGTTGTTGTTGCTGTTGTTTTTGTTGTTGCTATTAGACTACTTCCACTTGTAGTTCTTCTGAATCTGATTCTTTGCCATAGAGCGCCGTGTTACCACAAAACACTTTTTGGCTCTATGAAATTCAATGCTCTGTGCTAGGAAGCGTGGTACATTTTATACACATGAAAAGTTTTGCCCATTACCATCAATTTGAACGAATGTTGGGTCGGGATGATGGCTTCAACATCATTGAAATTTTTTGAGGTTGAAGAAGTTAATTGCATTCAAAACTGCTGCTGCTGCCAAAGTATAGAATAGTCAGATCTATTTCAATAAGCAAAAACCTTGTACTTTTGTATGATATCAACAGGAGACCAAATTAGGTTATTTCTTCAAAATTTAGTTGGCAAAGTTTTTGCAAATAATTTTTGTATTATATTTATTATGAAAAATATTTATTACAAAAAATTATGAATTTTAGTTTGAAAAATAGTTTTCTATATTATAAAGTAAACTATTTTATACTAAATCTTACTTTTTTTGTACTTTTTCAATCTGCGCTCATTGCCAGTCGCACATCACCAAATCATTGGATTTGTGCATCATCTGTAATTTAGCAATTCCACAAGTAATTGTCAGAATTCGATACATGTACTTCGTCCAATCACATTGACATGACATCCCAGCAGTTAATGCGAAACATTCGTTCGCGCATAATGTTGGCGTTGAAATCCGTCAGGAAATCATGTACCATTAACCTCTAGAACCTCTGTAGTAGCCGTCGCAGCAGCTGCCCCATAAATGAGCTCATCATTTTGAAGTATCAATCCGCTATTACTCCTCCTTATCCCGTAGCCCTTGTCCTCTTCAGGGCGCCATCGTCACCATTGTCATTTCGTTAGCATTGTGCTCCACATTTTGTGCAAGCAATTGCAATGCTGCTGTGACAATCGAATTCGATTAATCAAAATTGTCAAATAAGTCAATTGTTGCATAGTATTCCATTGTGTACGTAATACAGGAAATCGGAACTACAAAAGGCGTGACAACATAACCTAGCAAACATAGAGTGTTGCTTATGTAAACTACAGTAATTCATAAATTATACAAATATTTGTATTTGCTTCTATTGTACTAAACATAAATATGTTTCATACAAACATATTATTTTTACCAAGAACATAATTGTTTGGGACGATTATATTTTATTTATACATTTTATGTTATCATTGAAAAGCTTGTTGCTTTTTTTTTGTTTATCATCTGATTAAGTAATAATATTTAAATTTTAAAAATTATTTTATAATAACCATAAGTATATTAATATTTACAAAATAATATTTTAATATATCGATTACTGCTTTTATAAATCGTATGAAATTCACGAAGAGCGCATTGCATTGACAAAATATAAATATTCTAAATTTTTTCAAAATACCTTCTCTAAAACCAAAAATATACAAACACTGAGTTATAAACGACACAACATTAAATTATTATTTTTATTTATTTTTTATTTTATTTATTTATTTATTTATTTTTTATTTATTTTTTATTTTATTTATTTATTTTTTTTTTTTTTTTGTCAATATTATAGGACAATTCTTTCCCGACATTTTGCACCAGGCAATCTTCCCTGAAAATTCTTCCGAGACATTTTACACCAGACAATCTTCTCTGACAATTAATTCCCTATACAATTCTTAACCGGACTTTCCGAAAAAATGTTTCTCCCTCATGACCATTTTGTCCACGGGCAGTTCTTCCCTGGATAATTCTTTCTTTACAATTTATCACCTAGACAATTTTCCATGAACAATTCTACCTGAAGATAATATTTTTTTACGAACAGTTCTTCCCCGGACAATTTTTTCCGTACAATTTTTCCGCTACAATTCTTCCCTGATTACACTACTCAACACGATTTTTCCACAGACATCAATCCTATATAAATCGCTGGTTCTGACTACATACTCATTTTTTCCTATTAAGTAACTTTTTTTAGAACATTTTAATCGAAAATGTCTACTACTTAAAATAAAAAAATGTAGTAATGTTAACAAATGGTTTTACAAGACACATTAAACGTAATTTCTCTTTTAATTTTCATGACTAATTTTAATATACAAATGAATGTTAAATTTCCAATATTCCAGATATTTGTATCTGAACTTGAATTTTTGAGACCTTTTTCTAAATGTATGGTTATCCACACTATCATAATTACTAACTTTTTATATGTGCTCTTCTTTTTAAAAACTACTCTATTTTAAAAAACGTTTAAACTTTATTTGGCAGAATCTGTGTTGATAGGGCATATTTTAAAAATTAGAACCGATAAAAAATTAGTAATTTTTCATTTCTAAATTAGAATATTCTTTGTATAATCATAAATCATATTCAAATTTAATATTAAATTCAAAATACTAAAAAAAATCGTCCAAAAATCTTTTGAAAATTAAGAGTTTTCGAGTTTAGATTCAAATATTTTAATAATTAAATGGAATATTAGTATTTATTCATATATTACCCAGTCTGCCATGTCTCGGAGACCTTCAATGCCTCAAAGCATTCTCGAATAACTTCGATAAAAAAGTTAGATCTCGTTGCTTTCTCGATTCTAATTATTTAAAATGTTCGTACATTCAAATACTTTGACAAGATACGATAATTAAATATTTATCAAATCGATATCGCAATATTTTTCGCAACAATCTCGAACTTTCATCATTTTTGTCTTCGATCCGATTTCGAAAAATTTCTCATATCGAAAAAACTCCGACAGAACAATTCGATATCTACCAACCATGAAGGTCCAATTTGACGATCGATATCGTTACGAGAACGGATCCGATATCGTGTGATTTCTCCACCTACTCGCATTGATCTCGTAACGATATCGTAACGTATGGCATACTGGGTATAATTAGTCCTGATAATTAAAAGAAAAATTGTTTTTAGATTTTTTTAGAAAAACAAGTTGTGGAAGAGACTGAGAAAATATCGATATCAATTGTCATAAAAACATTGATTGAGTAGTGTAATTATTCTCAGAAGCTACACAATTTTTCCACGAGATAATTTTCCCAAGACTAACCCCCACATTTTGTAAAACGAAAAGTGATTCGTCAGAAATTTCAGTGTATTAAATGAAACAAAAACAACGACGAACTGAACAAATAAACAAAAGCGGTCACTGAAATTTTGGACGAATCATTTTTCGTTTCGTTTTACAAAATGAGGGGATTAATAAGATTTCTTCCCAAACAAAATTTGAATTTTTCTTCAAATTTAAAATAAACTTTCGTTCACTCTGTGTAGAATTAAGCTGGAATAATTTTTTCGAGGAAGAATTCTCAGAGAGTTTTGCAACGGCGTCGTTCGGATACGGCATTAAACGCAGTAGGTCCGACTATTTTGAGTACGAATATAATACACAGTGTTATAATGGTGACAGAGAGCTCGATTTACATACTTTAGAACTGTAGTTCCATAAATAATTTGTTTGTCACAAACATATTATATTTTCAATAATATAATTAGTTTTATTATTAATTTTTATTTTTTTATTATATTGGAAATCATTTCATAAATGATGGTTATATATTGTTCTGAACATATTTGTTTTAAAAATCTAGAAATTCATGTAAATAAGATGTAACATATTATGTTTGCTGCAAAATATATTATTTCCTGTGTTCATATTACGCTAGTATGAATATTGTTTTTGTCATAACCCGACCAGTTAAATAAATAGTATGATTTTATCATGATAATACCGATATAATAGGGACAATTTCAAAGTTTAAAAAAAAAAAACATTTTAACAACATTTTTATATAATAAATCATTGAAAATTACTCTTGTCTCTTGTTATAAAGGGTTTTTCAACAGGGACGCTACAAAAGTAGAGCGACAGGGACAGCAAACGACGCCATATTTCTTGTCGTTTTTTTGACATTTCTCTTCAGTAAGGTGTGCCATTACATGATGGAAAGATATACGAGCCAACAACGAGTCGAAATTATTAAAATTTACTACCGAAATTCGAATTCGTATATTTTTCTATTATGAAATGGCAAACCTTACTGAAGAGAAATGTCAAAAGAGCGGCAAGAAATATGGCGTCGTTTGCTGTCCCTGTCGCTCTACTTTTGTAGCGCTCTTATTGAACCCTCTATATTATCATCTTGAAAACGATATCATTTTCTTTACGTAATACCATATGATTATTATTTCCTTACAGAGATTAATACATAACCGGAAACTTTTCGAAAAATTGGAAACAGTTTCTTTTCAACGAAATACTTTTTTTTTTATTATTTCAAAAAGACAGAAAAATACATTTTTTATTTTTAATTTTTTAGTATGAAAGTAAATCCAAAAGTTATTGTTTTATGGGTTGTTCATGAGATGTGAATTTGTTGTATGAGTGTATGTGTGCCTTTGTCCTTGTGCGTGCATGTATTGTAAAGTGCAAATATTTATTGTACTAATTAAGTTGGACAAATTAACTGTGTCGAAATTGAATACAAAACAGAGTCACAACGAGACAGGAAGACGAAACAAAATAAATGCAAAGTGTTGCCAATAGAATAGCATGTTGTTGGTGCTATGTAGTTGTGCAGATGTGTGTGTCCTTTGACAGTGCATGATTGATGTGTGCCAACCAACAAATTGATTGAGGTAAACGTGTTAATTTGATAAGCGTGCCAAAGGAATCAATTTAATTCATTTGCCAAGCCATTTGGGAGAGAACATGAATGAAGGAATGTCGTTGAAGCATATGACAAAAGTCATAAAGTACATACGAAGAATAATTAAAAAATCTTTAGAAAAAAATGATTACTATCAATTTGGTAAATTAATTAAGAAATGTTTGCATTCAATGTTGCTGAGAAGAAATTCCTAAATATTGGTGTAAAATAAGTTGATTAAGTACAAGGTAACTATTTTCCTCGCTGAAATACAAAATTATTTTTTTCATACAACAAATAAATAATTTAAAAAATAAATAAAAAAAAATCGAAAAAATAAATGTTAAAAAAAATATGGAAAAAAATATAAAAAATAGTTTAGAAAAAATAAAAAAATATTGGAAAAAAATAATTCCTATTTTTTTTCAAAAAATATTTGTGATATTTTATGTAAACGGTTTTTCAATAAGTGCGCTACAAAAGTTTTTTTTCAAGGGTTTTTTCAACAGGGACACTACAAAAGTAAAGCGACAGGGACAGCAAACAACGCCATATTTCTTGCCGCTCTTTTGACATTTCTTTCCAGTAAGGTTTGCCATTTCATGATGGAAAGATATACAAGTCAACAATGATTCGAAATTATTAAAATTTACTACCGAATTTCGAATTCGTATATCTTTCCATAATGAAATGACAAACCTTACTGAAGTCAACAGAGCGGATGAAATATGGCGTCGCTTGCTGTCCCTGTCGCTCTACTTTTGTAGCGTCCCTGTTGAAAAACCCTTTATTTTTTTCATTTATATGATGAAACATAGTCTTCGCATACAATTCATAAAATTTTCAGTCATCCATTAAAGTGATATTAAATTCATGTTTGGTAGTGATCACTATTATGAATTGTTCTTCCATACAATGAATCATGTTTTGAAGAACGAAGTTCATCAATATGAAGTAGTTTTTTATGTGTTTTTCACCGGACCCCTTCTTCCAGGGACAATATTTATCCGATTCAATTCTTCACATGTAGCCGCGGTAGCTCAGTGGTTAGTGCGTTGGACTGCGAGTCGAAAGGTCCCCGGTGCAGCCTGGACTGGGGCTAACAACGTCTTTTCATAGAAACATTTTTCTATACCGCGCTACCTCTCGGCATAAAATGGCAAACCTACGAGAGTAAAACATTGCCTATAAAAAGGCTCTCACCCGCCGTTCGGATTCGGCAATAAACTGTAGGTCCCACCACTTTGAGTACAAATATAACACGCACAGCTCAAAATGGTGCTATTATTATTATTAATTCTTCACATAGACAACTCGTTTCCAAAATATTCTTCCGCAAAACAATTTTGCCCGACAATTCTTCCTAATAATTTATAATAAATTTAAATAATTTACGCATAATTTAACAAAAATTTTCATAATGCGAATGTAATTTTGTTATAATTATAAAACTAATTAATATGCAATTTAATTTTACAAAAGATTGTCTCGGGAAACATTTTTCCAGGGATAAATTTCAAAAACAAGAATTTGCAAGAAATTGTTTAGGTAGTATTGTCCGTGAATGATATCCGTTCGATGATTAATTAGCCGGGTGAAATTGTAGGGAAAGAAATGTTCAATACGCCGAAGTATTGTCTCAAGGAAATATTGTTATGGGGAAAATTTTCTGTAGGGAAAAAATATTTTGAAAAACATTAGCGCGGGGAAGAATAGTTTCTGTAAAAACTTACGGAAATTAATTGTCTCTAGTAAAATTATCTTGAGGAGAATTGTCTAGGAGAAGAATTGTGGGGAAAAATAAACCCCCAATCAATGAATGATTGGAGCGTAGTTGGGACACTGAACTGCGCGCCAAAGAGTTCCATATCAAATCTTATTGCAACTTTAATTTTTCTGTGTTACAACTTTAATGACTAAATAATAGCATTGTAAATTTATAATTCTGATACGACCTTTTTCATTACTGAATATATATGAGTTGAGAAACTTTTGATATTCGACTCGTCGTAAAAAGAACATTTTCAAGTGGCCTTAACACAAGCACGCTTAAGGCTTAAATGCTTTTCATAATCTTTGGCGATGCTTCAACTTTTGCCATAAACACAGCATAAAAGCGTGACTGAAATCTATGAAAATATTTGCTTAAAAATAGCAGTTTTTTTCGCACTGATGATGGTATATGGCAGTGGGGCTGGTAGGGCCCCGCTCAGTATCTGTTCGAATTATCAACGCCAGGCAACGCGGTTTGCATTGATGTCGCAGAATTAACGCAGCGCTGCTCTGTCACCCGACACTGGTGCGTCGGATAACGACTGACCGACTGGCAGGCAGCAGTATTAATTGAATATGTATGTGTGTGGAGAATCAGTGTGAATTTAACTGAATGATAAGTATCACGTGTGTGTGAAGAGCATTTATGGTTATATTCGTGGTATGGTACTGGTTAGATTACTGGTTAGGTCTGCAGCTGGAAGCGATTTTTTTAAAATTGATGCTGAAACCGAAACTCTTGTCGAAACATTTTAGATATTTTTTTTTTAAATATTTGAAAATGATCAGAAAATAAATCTAAGAAAAATAGAAATAAACAAAAAAAAAAAAATCCGACAATTTTTTTTGTTTTTGATTATTTTCAAATAATCTGAAAATAATCTAAAAAAAATTGTGCAAATAATCAAAAAAAAAATATTAGTACTTGTTTTAGATTCTTTTAAAGTAGTCTGAATATATTCAAAAAATGTACTAAGAATCAAATTCGAACAGAAACTAGTTCTGGGCAGAAAACTAGCCAGAAACTGGTTGGAAACTGACCAATAACTCGACCTGGAAAATAGCCATATAATGGTTTAAAATTAGTATAAAACTGGTTAAAAACTAGCCAAAAATTGGTTAGAAACTTGTTAATAGTATACGCAACCAGAATTAAACAAATTTACTTGTTTACTAATGAAACTAAGCATGTATACTGGTAGGGATAAACTTGTGAATTCCCTACCAATTCCCAGTATTTATGTTGTTTAAATAGCGATGTTCCCGAAGAATTATTGTATTAATAGTAATGGAATTTTTACTTCTTTAGTCCAAGATCTCTCAAAGTAGCATGAAACTAAATTTGATAGCAGAGATGGATACAATATTTAGTCTATATTAAGTCCTACAGAATGACGCGAAACCTTATTTTGTCTAGCTTAGATCAATTGTTGCAGAAATTTAATCATTTTTGGTGTTTTTACTTTTACTTTTACTTTTTGTTTTTTTTTTTTTTTTTTTTTGTCTTTTTGCATTTTTGCGTTTTATGTTTGTCTGTTTGTCTGTTTGAGTTTTTGATTTTGTTTTTCAGATAGACTTTGTGTTTTTGTTTTTACCTTTTTATTTTATTTTGTTTAAGTTCTTTTTTTGGTTTTTTTTTTACATATTTTGTTCTTGCTTTCGTATTTTTGATTTTGTGGTTTCGCCTTCGCCTTCGCCTTCGCTTTTGTTTTTAGTTTTGTTTTTGTATTTTTCGTTGTATGTTTTGTTTTTATTTTTGCTTGTTTTTTGTGTTTTGTATATTTTTTTTTACTTTGCTTTTGTATATTTGCTTTGTGTTTTAGTTTTTGCGTTTGTTTTTTATTTTTATTTTTACTTTTGCTTTTGTTTTTTTTAAATTTTTGCCTTTGTTTTTTGTTTTGTAGTTCAGCTTTTGGTTTTGTATTTTTGCTGTTGTGTTTGTGCTTTTGCTTTTATATGCTTTTGTTTTTACAAAAACGTGTTTTGTCAGTATTTGTATTTTTTTTATTATTTTTTTATTTTTTCTTGTTTTTTTATTTTTTTTTTGCTTTTTTACTTTAGTTTTTGTGTTTTGTGTATTGCTTTAGTATTTGTATTGTTTTTCTTCTTCTTTCTTGTTTTTTGATTTTTGCTTTTGTATTTGCTTTTTTGTTTTTGATTTTGTTTTTTCTTTTGTTTTTGGTTGTGCTTTTCTTTTTGGTTTTTGCGTTTGTTTTTGTGTTTTTGCTTTTAAAAGTAGTTTGGCGCTACAGTCCTGAAGAACTTAGGCCGAGCTTCAGTTTCGGACTAGTTTAACTAAAGACCGACCAGTTTTAGACCAGTTTGCCTAATTTAACCGGCCGCATTTATACTTTAAATCTCTTTAAATCACTTTTCTCTGTAAATCCATTATCTCTTTAAATCCATTATCTCTTCAAATCGTTTATCTCTATAAATCCGTGCCACAAATCGACCACTTTTTGACTAGATTTACTGTTGGGGGGAAGGGGCCTGGGACAGATACATCTAAATCCATCACACATTTTATTAAAACAATATTTAAACTAAATATTAATTCGGAATCGACTTTAAAATAACATTATTTATATATTTTTTTCAATTTTTTTATGAAAATTGACAAAAAAAATCGACTTTAATTTTAAAGTATACTTTTTTAAATTGTCTATAAATATGCGCTAATATTTCGATTTTTATAACTAAAATTGAATATCTCAATACTAATAAAATTTTTTTATCCTTACAGGATTAAAAATACAGCAAGTTTGTATGTTTTAAAATTCTACAATCATTCGATATATTCAAACGCAAAAGTTTGTCAACATTGCGAAGCAAGGGAATCATGTGAGTAAATAAAAAAAAATGTATTCAACAAATTTTTGTCACTTTTTTTATTACGAAAAACCTCTCCATATTTTCTATGCAAACACATGTAATGTAAACGAATTAAAAAAAAGAAACAAACTGTATATGCAATGTAAACATTTTGTATTTTCAACTATATTATGCCATGCAGCTTACAAAACCATGATCCAGAAAAATATACCAGTACGTAGTTATATAAAAAAAAAAACTATTTTACTCATATGGAAAAATCACACTATATAGAACTCACTGCGAGGAAAGTTTTCATTGTCATTACCTGCATACAAGTTCAACGGAGAGTGCAAAAAAAAGTATTTTTGATGTTAAAAACTAAAATCACGCATTTTGCAGTTTGGTTTTTATATTTAGTTTTTGCCTTCAATTTTTTTATACAGTAATAGTTGTTCGCTGTTGACAGACATACATAATATAAAATCAAAACTGAGAACCACACACGTAGCAAAAATTTAATTACAACATAAATGTGGAAAAAAACTAAAGTATATTTAAAATTAATAATGTTTTTTATTTTCTATTTTACTAAATTCAAAATTCAAATATATTACAAAATAAATGAAATTAAATGCAATAAACGTTATTTTTGTATTGGCAAACTTGAATTCTGAAACTATAAAAACATATTCGATAAATATAATATTTTACTACAGTTTCGATCACTGCTTATAACATAAAAATACAGTACTTTAGAAATCTAGTTTTATATGTAAGTTTTCAATCAATTATCAAGTCTAAATTAATTTTATATACAAATAAATGCTTATTATTTATCATTAGATTCTAAATGCTAAACATATAATTAAAAAATATTCCAAAATAAAAAAAACTTTCCGAGTTTAGATTCAAATATATTAAAAAAATATTTGTATCTTGGCAATAAGTAGGGTATAATAAAATAAGGCATGACAATTAGGAGAAAAAGTGCGTTTGGAATAATTTTTTAAACTATTTGTTAAAAGTATTGGGATATTTTATTTTAAATGAACAAACGGGGGGGAACCCCCTCAGAAATATATAAAATTTAGTGCAAATGCAGTACCTTAATAAACTAAGACAATTTTCCACCTCTAACTTATATGGTTCCCGAAATATGGCAGCTTAAAAAGTGAAAAAAAAGTAAAACCCATAAAGGTGGGTTATCTTAATTGCATTTATCTAAAATTAATTTACGTACAAGGTCAATTGAGGTATCGTTTGAAAGGTATAAAGTTTTTCTTTAATATGGCATATTGTAACGAGTCGTTTATTATAATTATTAATTGCTATTACTTGTTTTAAAATAACTGTATACTAATGTTTAAATTTAAATTATGTTAGCCTTTTATAAATAGTTCTATCAAAAATATTTTACAAAACGAAAAATATTTTTATAATCATTCAAATAGAATCATCAAAGCGAGCAGTTCGCTTAAATAAAAAACAATTATTTTACATTTTAAATAAAATATCGTTTCATTGCGACGCCCACGTAGCGTTGCTTTATAATATTATTATCACATGATTAACATTGTGGAATGATATGATAATGATAAAAACAAATAATTTTAAAATTTTCAAAATATATTTTATTCCTGATTTTCCTAACATTATATTTAAATTTTTGTTGCAGATTTTCTTCTCCAAATTTCATTGGTGTACTCCTATCGGTTCATGAGTTATTAAAAAAATGTTAAAATAAATAGACATTGATTTATATAATCTTATTTGATTTTTTTATTTTCAAAAACAAAATTAAAATAATATTGAAAATTTTGACTTGATTTCACATTTTTATTTTTAACTCAAAAACCTATACGAATACACCTATGAAATTTAAAAATATCTGTTTTTGAGAAAAATCTTCCTATAATCTAGATCGTGTGATAATGACCTGACCTTAACCTTTGGATATAAAAATAAAGTTATATGCCATATTATAGACCATATTTGTACCTTACAAATGATACCTCAATTGATATACGAATTCGAATTTCGGTAGTAAATTTTAATAATTTCGACTCGTTGTTGGCTCGTAAATCTTTCCATTATGTAATGGCAAACCTTACTGAAGAGAAATGTCAAAAGAGTGGCACGAAATATGGCGTCGTTTGCTGTCCCTGTTGCTCTACTTTTGTAGCGTCTCTGTTGAAAAACCCTTTATTAGAATAAAAAATTTTAATAAGGATATTCCATTTTAATTCAAAGAAATTTAAACATCATCCTTTTTGAAATTGATAAAATTTTGTGTGACGGTTCTCTCATATTTAACTAAGCTCTCTACCTTCTATGGCTTCTAAAATATGGTGGCTTAAATGTGAATAAATAAGCAAAAACTCACAAAGATGGGTTAATTTAATTGCATTTACCTGAAAAGCTTGAAAGCCTGAAAAAAATGTTTGTAGCGCTCTTATTGAAAAACCCTTTAGTAGATGAAAGTGGCTTAAAAAAACGATTTTAATTTTCTTAAAAATGTTACGTAATAGGAAGAAGTTGAGTATGCAATTAAAATCAGCACCAGCTATTTTAAGTATGCGATGCCCATTCTAAAATCGTGTTGTGTTGTTAGAAAAATCCTAATGTGAATATAACTCTTGTGTCACTTATTTTTATGATAAAAGAAATTCAGTAAAAAAGAACGGAATGTGATGGAGGGAACTGTGAAGGCGTTCATAATACAGTTTGCTTAAAAAATCCCGAACGAACCGACCCATTTCAATATCCTCCCTTGAGAACTGTCTGGAACACAACGAATTACTCAGTGGCAGGCAATACGATTTATGTAGAACCAGATCAATCCGTGACTTGATGGCGGTCCTCTCCAAAAATTACTATAACTGTGTTTACCTTTTAAGGGAGAGTAAATTTATTGCTCTAGATATTTCCAAGACTTTTGAAGGCCTCGTATTAATCCTAGTTGCATATGGTGTATGCAATTATTTTACTCAACGGATGTCGAGTTTTCTCTAGGACCGTTCAATAGGAGTTGCAATGGTGGTGTTCTCTCAGAACAACATTCCATAAATTCTGAAATCCCACGTTTTTCTGTTCTTTACTAGGGGATGAAAATATTTCATCAAATATTGGTTTTCTGGAGCATGGAAAGTGTTCGCGGGAAATACATTGTTTTATTACTCATTCTACTCGAACCAGTCCATCAAGTCCACCTTCGTAGTCCACTCGGTTATAATTAGAACTACGCATTATTGAGATAATTCTTTCTTCAGTCGCACGATACCGAACAATCTCCTAGAGTCAGTTTTTCTCGACGTTTTTAATATGGGAAAATCGAAAATGAAAATTCACCAACACTATTTTATATTTCCTTATCCCTTTAACCTATATTTCTTTCTTACGATCAACGTTGTGCATTGAATGAAACCCCTACACAGAACTGTGTTATCATCTGATTTTTTACTACATAGCCTACATTTATATTATTCTGTAGAATGCGGGAAATACTACAGACAGTTAATTTCCTTTTTCACTATAATGGGTGTATCTTTATTGAGTACTTAAATTAACAAAGCTTTTAAAATCGATTATTAACCTTTAGATTTAAAGCATATACAAACTAAAGGCAACTCTAGCACCTAACACAAGTAACCCTCCAAATCTAATTAAAATTGGACCTGCTTACCTACGCATTTACGCTGTACATCGTAATATCTGTATTAACTCAATTCAACTGAACTCCACACAACTCCATAACAAACTAATCTGAGCAAACAATAATTTATACTAATCGCCATAATTATTGCAAATAATACCTTTATTTTTCGAGTTCAACATTGCAAATGTGTGAAAATCGGAAATTAATATTTGAATTTAATGCTTTTGTTCTTAATTTACACAGAATTTACTTGCACATCTTTTGTTCTTATTTTTTTAAGTTTGTGTCTTTTTCTGTTCTTTTATTTTGTCTATCAAATGGGTCAAATTGTAACACGAAGAACGCACATCATTATCGCCAGTAGCAGGCGACCTTCTTATACGCCCTTTGAGTCTCTGTATTTTTCTCTTTCTCCCACTTTTGTGGTACACACAGAAAGCGCCACCACCTTTAACGCATGAATAGCGCGTACGTGTTGCAGACACACTTCCGTTTTTCAGTGTCGCACAAAGTAGAAGATAATATATTCTTCTATAACCTCCCGGTATAAAATAGATTTTCGACTCAAACGTTTTTTCATTTTGTGGAATTTGTACAAATTTTCTAAGAACCTCAGCCGACATTGTCGACATTTTTCAGCAATCATAGCACGTCCGACGCTCCAAATAATGTCCCTCGAGTTTAAGTATTCCGTTGTATTCCGTTCCGAGTATTCCGTTGTTGCTATAAGTTTTGCTTTACTGTCAGAATCATCACGACTATCATCATCAGTAGCAGCTGTGAAACTTCAGTTAGATTGAAGTTTTATAGTGATTTCTTTTAATATAGTTTTTTATTTTGAATTTCTTTAGTTTTCTTTGATTTACTACTTGAATTAGATGCACTTTGCATGTTAATATTAGAGCGAAGTAGTTCCAATTGTAAATGCATTCAATGGAGGTAATTTTAATTCACTAAATATTAAATATTATTCATCCAGCATTACGTAAGGCCAGTATCTTCAGAATTGTTCAGAAAAAGTTTGATAGCTCTCGAAAATCTTAACGGTTAGAAAATCGTCTTGATTTTCAGTTTATAATTTGCAATTCGTTATGAAATGTACTGTAATATAGGTATTAAAATCAGACTTCCACCAGTTCTTTCCTAGGTAATTCTTTTGCAGTCAATTCTACCCGAGACAATTCTTTAACGAGACTATTGCTGCCCGATCAATAGTTCCCTTAATAATATTTCCTCGAAGAATTCTACCCGATAATCGAATGGTAGTATTCCCTCTCGACAATTATTCTCCGAGACTATTCTTTCCCAGATAATACATTCCCCGTATAATTCTGAATATTAATAATGTTGGCGCTACAGCTCTAAAGAACATAGGCCGCGCTCTCTCACACTTTGAGCGGTGTGTATTTTTATTAATTTTTGTACTCAAAATATATAATTATTTTCTAGAAATTTTACACCAAGTCATTTCTTATCCAAAAATATAAGTTCCCGATCAATCCTTTCCTTCGCCTTCTCCAAATAACTGCCCCGAATAATTCGAACAAAACATTTATTCGCCCGGGACAACTCTTCCGCGGACAATACGTTCCTGTATAATGCATAGCCGACAATTCTTCCAAGACTCTTTGTGAATATTACGCATTGTGAGTATTCGTCACTGAGACTTTTTTCCCCCAGAGTTATTGTCCCCGGACAAGATTCTCCTAGGATAATCTCCATCAAAAAAGTATTCCGCGAACAAGACTCTTTGTGAATATTACGCATTGTGAGTATTCGTCACTGAGACTTTTTTCCCCCAGAGTTATTGTCCCCGGACAAGATTCTCCTAGGATAATCTCCATCAAAAAAGTATTCCGCGAACAATACTCTACCGAATAATTCAGGCCCTACAATTCTTTCACGAAGATTTCTCCATAAGAAACGTTTTTAATGTGACATTCTTCATTGGGGCATTCCTCACTGACACTACCTTGATTACACCGACACAATACCTTCGGGGTTAATGCATATCCGAGTCATTTTATTTCCGAGAATAGTCTTTTCCAGACAATACTTTTTTACCGATATAATAATTCCCCAAACAATATCTCCACAAATAATTCGTACCAGACACATATATTATTTTTTTCTAACAAAGCTTCCCTGTTCAATTTTTCATCGACACTTACCTGGTCTATACTTTCCAGAACAATACTCTCCCGGATAAGTCTTGCCTCACAATTCTTGCCCGACCATTTTTCTATGAAAATTTCCCCGATAATTCCTTTCAACACAATTCCTCCCCAAATATGCATCACCAAATATGTACATTTAGAATTAAGAATCAAAAGTTATATAATTTATTAGGTTTGAACCAATATCGGAACCGAATCCGCTATTTTTAAAATCTTGGTAACAGAACCGAAACCAATATTCCAAAGAGCTTTAGTCAGGGATCGTAAAGAACTGGAATCGGAACTGTTTCTATTTTTGGAACCAGCATCGGAACAGTTGTTAAAAAAATAAGTGGAATCGGAATCGGTACTATATATAATATTTTTGGTTGGAACTGGAACCGGAACCAGAACCAGAACCGCTCTTTTAAAAATATTGAACCAGTACGCAAAACGATATACCACAGGATTTTGATCCCTTTCATTGACTGCAAGGAAACGGAAATCGGAACCGAAACCGCTTTTTAAAAAAATCTTGGAATCAGAACTGGAACCGATATTGAAAAGTTTTAGTCCCTGACCACTAAATATCGGAATTGGAACCGTTTTGCTTTTTGCAATAGGAATCGAAACCACTAATAAATAAAATGATTGGAACCGGAATCGGAACCATATTATTAATTTTTGGTTTGAACCGAAACCGCTATTTTAAAAATCTTGGAAACAGAACCGAAATCGATATTCCTAAGGGTTTGAGCTCCTGTCAGGGACCGCAAGAAAACGGAATCGTTTCGATTTTTGGAACCAAAAGCGGAACCATTATTAAAAAAAATAGTGGAATCGGAACCGTTGGAACCAAAATCGGAACCAAAAACTCTAATTTTAAAAACCTTGTAAACGTTATTCCAAAGGCCTTAAGTAACTGTCAGAAACCGAAAAGAACCAGTACAATTTCGATTTTTGGAATCAAAATCGGAACCATCGGAACACATTTTTAATTGAGAACCGATATCGGAACAGAAACCGCTTTTTTAAAAATCTTGGAATTAAAACCAAACCTTTTGGAATATCAAAGGCTTTTAGTTTGTTAGTTTATACTTGTTTTTTCATTAGTAAAGCTATTTTAAAAATTTATAATTTTGTTTCATTTATTAGTTTAGAAAGATTCAAAAAGTCGGATAGTATTTTAAGATATGGGGATTTTTAATTTTAAATGGTTTGAAGGGCGTGTAATATAAGTGATGTTTTAAATTTACTTTCACATTTACACATATCCTTCTTAAGAACATACCTTATATAGTACTTATAATCCAACCATCAATCAGATGCCACAGACATATATGAATTCCAAAACGCAAACCCACATTAAACTAAATCCTTGCGTCAAGTCCCAGCGCCAAGTACCTGCGGCTGGAATACGATTAAAATTTTGCAGTCACTGCACGTATTATGTATGCTGCATATGCCATAGACTGCGATGGTGCAGGCATCTAACGTCTGGAGTCTTTATATAATACGACGTATAAAATACGAAAATACAAAAAAAACGAAATAAATGAATGAATGCATCATAAAAAGCAACGCAAAAAGTATCATCTACATGAACTCAAGCATTGTGAGCTCATTATAGCCAAAAATTTATGAATGGCAATAACATCGACGCCACATTAAAAGGAATCAACTCAAATATCGAAGCTTAAAATGCGCGAATAAAAGCGAATTTTGCGGTTATTGGCTCTTCATTATTGCATGTGTAGATATGACGCTCTATACGACGTTAGGACTTGTAGTACTGGCCCTCTCCACATTTCCAATCGAATTACTATGCATGCATTAGCTTGGCTTATGAAATGTTTTGGCATATTTCTTGGATTTGCGAAAATGCGGCTGCTGATGCTGCCGCTGTGAAAATGGCACAAATTCAAAATCCCTCAAAGACATACCTACCATAACTTTCAGTTTTTGTTTTATTTTTTATTATTTTATTTTCTTCTACTTGAAGTATTATTTTGAGTTTTGCATCTACTAGATGACTTATCGCAGCGGGAGCTGATTTACATCGAATATTTCTTTGGTTGGTACTTTTATTGGGTGCATATCGAGCTCTATATGTATAAGCTTAGCTCGTTTCTCGTTGAAGTAGGTGTCTTTGGCTGAAAGCAATTTTGTTGGCACGCGTTTTGCATGTGAAAATATATTTTTTGAGTGCTGTTTTTATGTTTTCTGCGTAGAAAATTATTATTATTATTATTTTGTGTAGGGAATAATCGTTTGCACGGCGTATGAGTGACTTTTATATGCGACACGTAGTGTGTTGTATATATTTGGAGAAATCACTTGAGCCAGTTACTCACTTTGGGGCAATGCAAAGTAAAACACTGAATTTTTTTTTAGGAATTTGAATTTTTTTGTTATTTTAAAGAAATTTAATTATCAATTTTTATATATCTTTTATAATTTCTACTTTTAAAGTAAATGGCTTTCAATATTGTATAATTAATTTCAAATCATCTCATGCAATTACAATGCAACTGATTTGTAAATTTTGTTTGTAACAATATAACTGATTTGTAAGAAAATAATTCATAGTACTTTAATTTTGTCATCATTTTCCTCATACAAGTCATAATTTATTGTATTGCTGAAAAATGTACATTATATTAATGACTAAAATACATCAATGTCAATAAATTCATCATTACTTTAATGATGCACATCAAAACAGTTCTTTAATTTGATGATGTGTTTGCGAAGTTTAGATTATATCACATTAATAAACAAAGATACATACAAAATATACACAGAAAAAGAATTCATCAACATGATGAATTTATTCATAAATATTATGATTTTTTTCACCAAGTACCAGATTCATCATATTGATACCACCGTTCATTAAATGATGTATTGATGAATGGATTCATTATATATATGAACTTGTTCATACCATCGAACTAGGGATGTCAATCCCGAGATTTCGGGTCAAATCAGTTCCGAAAAACTGATGCCGGGATCATCGTTAAATCCCGGGATTTTCAGGATTACAAAAAATGTTAGTTGATCAATTTTTAATAGTTTATTTAAAGTCTTTCAATGTTTAATGGACTGTAATCATAAAACACTTATGGCCTCTTTCTGTATTACGTGCGAACGAATGCCGCAAAAATGACGATAATATTAATGATTTACGTCAATTTCGACTTATAGTCATTCGTGTCGAAATACAGAAAGTCTGATTTTCAACTAACTTTTATTTTGAAGACAGTTAAAAGATTTAGTACCAACTTTGTTGCCGAATTAAATCCGGGTTTCGAATAGCGATAAAATTGGAACCGTTATCTATAAATGTAACCCTTATTAATAAAGTATTTAAAAAATGGTTTGATGATACATTGGGGTTTATTTAATGCGAAGTTTATTTTAAATTACATACCCAACCTCAAAGCATATTCATTTGAATATATGAGTTTTGTTTGAGCCTTTAGCATAATTGTTTATTATTCAAACAGGGATATGGTTATTTTATGCCTTTGTTATTATTTTTTAAATCCCGGGATTAATCTCGGGATTCAAAGTTACGTCCCGAATTTCGGGATATAAAAATAGTCCGGGATTGACATCCCTACATCGAACATCATAGTGAAGAACGAAATATTTAATACGATGAATTTAAATCTTCATATTGATGAACTTTTTCATAATATTTATAAATATAATATTCAATATAATGAACTAATATATTGAACTAAAAATATTTTTTTTAGATAATAATTCTAAAAAAAGTGTTGTACAAATTTTACTTAAAAAATAACAATTTTTTTTTAATTATCCGAAAAAAAAATTTGTCCGAAAAAATCTTTTATTCAAAAAAATCTTTTTTTGAAAAATTTTTTTTTTTTCCGAATAGAATCATGATTTGAAGAACGGAATTCATTAATATGATGAACTTTTTTTCTTCATTTTCTTTAAAATTCATCACATTGATGAATTTTGTTTTTCAAACCAAATTTTAATTATAATATATATATTTTTCGTTAATTTTCTGATATATTTAGCGTTCTCAACTGGGTTTTGTTATTTATTTTGGAAAAATACTTGTTCGATTATCATATTTAAAATCTTAGTTTATGTGGGACTAGGAAATACTTTTTTGTAGCAATTAATTAATGAAGACACATTTTTTAGAAAAACATTATTTAGAACCAAATTTTCTGTTTTTTAATATTTAAAATTTAAACAAAAAAAAAATTCCTTTAAATTTCGTTATGGATCACCTCATTTTTTTCAAATTTATAATGATTCATTCATTCATTCCCAGTATTTTTTTTTATCAAACAACAGAAATACGTAAACAGTGGCGAGTTCATTGATTTAGAGGTTGAAATAAAAAAACATTATGTTTAGAAATATGATCAAATTTTCGATTTATTTTTTTAAAATTTCAACCACCAAATCACAAACCCGCCACTGTTTAATTATTTCTGCAATATAACATACTAAATCAAAATTGCTGCACTTTGTTAGAAAGTACTGGGAATGAACTGGTTTATCAGTATAAATTCTAAATAAATGGGATGATCGGTAAAAAATTTGGAGAAAATCAATGACAAAGTCAAAATTTGTATTCTTATTTTTTGTAATTTCAATTTTACATTTTAAAAACGAAGGAAATCATAGTCTTCAAGAATGTGTTAAATCATTGCAAAGGTAATTTAATTGTCTAAAACATTCATCATTTATCAACAGATTATACTTTATAACCAATGTTTTTGATTCGGTTATGTTTGTAATATGGATTTCTTAAACACCCTCGGTTTGTATGTCCTGTGCAATACTTTGAAACTGTTTTGGAACTGCAGTGCAACATTTTTACAAAAAATATCTTAAACATCTTATAAAACTAATATTTTAATATGTAGAAGCTGTTACTGTTTTATATATTTTTTTATACACGACTCTGTACTACTATGCTACGACTATAATAATTTAAAATTTTCAAACACTATTAGATTTTCAACTATATATATACTTAGTAAGTTATATTAAAAGAGAATAAAAATAAATGTGTTTTTCTGTAAATCTTTCGAAGATGCTTTGGAATTGCTTTAAAATCTTTTTGTGATATAAAGTCATATAAAACATATCGTCACTATTTTGTCAAAGGGGCGAATATGTAATTTTTTATATTTGCGTTGTATTTTTGAATGTAGTTTTTCCTCAGGTATACTGTGCCATAATAGTGTGTGATTTTGTTGGATATTTCTAGCCACAAAAGACAAATCCAAAAGGACAAAATTCGAAAAATTAAAAATCTTGTCATGCCAAAAGTGCAAATATTTTTGTTTTTCAAAACATTTTTGATTGGTATAAGATAAAATAGTAGTCTAAAAGCATTCATTGTTTGTTTTTAAAGCACCTATCGATCATCATCATTATTTTAAAATATTTTTTTGAATTTTTATCAATTGCAAGAAAAATGTTGAAAAATTATTTTTAAGTAAAATGCCAATTTATAGGTGCTTTGAAAACAAACAATTAATGCCTCTACACCACTATTTTATTTTGCACCAATAAAAAGTTATAGCAAAAAAACGAAAAGATTCGCCCTTTTGGCATGACAAGATTTTGCATTTTTCAAATTTTTTCGTTTTTTTGCAATAACTCTTTATTGGTGCAAGATTAAATTTAATTTCCCAATATTTTTGGCATGACAGTGACGATATATAATTTTAAGCTCTTTATAACTACTATGTCTTTTTAATGAAACTTTTCTAAATTTTAATAATATTTTGCTTTGTAATTACTTTGAAAAAATGTGAAATTTCAAAATTCAAATTTTTCGGTGAACTCTTTTGGAAAACATCTAGCAGACTTAATTTACAGATCGTGGCTACTTTCTAATTACACTTTAATGCAACTCATTTTAATGTAACTCTAGTGTAACTGCATAGCAACTGATTTGTACCAAAATAACCCTTTTTATAAAAATGAAATAAGAGTGAAACAAGTCTACAGATAAATAATAATAGAGATTTATTTTTTAACGATTTATAATGTTACTGAGAAATATATATAATAATTAAATTTTTTTATAATCGTAGTAGAAAACAATTGTAAATCTCTTTATTTAAAACTATAATGCCATTTTGATGCCATATTTAATTATATTTTTTTAAGTTAAATTAATACAGAATGTAGTAAAAATAAATACTGATGTAGTAATTTATCCACATTTGTCAGGACGTACAAATTAATAAAAAATCTAGTTTATATATAATTTATATTCAATTCGGTGAAATTTTCATTTACATTTTCCATTCAAAAACAACTACATCAGTGTAGTAAAAAGATCTACAATTGCTGTTAGATGTAAATAATATATTTTTTTAAGACATCTTTCTTTTTTTAACTTTACCTAAGTTGTACTTATTATGCTAAGCTTATTTTTTTTAAAATTATTTATTTATTTATTTATTTATTTATTTCTTGAAACAAGTGCTTTTTTTGTCTGGAAAGTATTTTTTTTGCAACACATACTCATCTTGCGGTTATGGTTTTAATCAGAATCCCACATAAAGCTTAAGTGCAACTCGAATTTATAATAATCCCATTGTCATGTAGCAAATTGCACGCTCTAAGCGTTGCATTCTTTAGCCACCCACTGACATTTTGATTTTGTCATTTTCGCCGCCACCGCAGACGCTACCGCCGCCAAACTTTTGGGCTTAAAACTTTGTCTTATTTTTCATCGGCTTGTTTTCATGCGCATCTTTTTCATATTTTACTTCTTAGCCACGATGTCAGCATGTCAACTGGCTTAAGCAGCGCAAAGTGGCTCTGTCTAAACGTCTAACTGCCAGACACTGGCAGAGAGCATAATGAAAACTTGTGCCATAACACAAAATTAACCCCGTGGCGCAAACTAAAAAAAAAATAAAAAAAGAAGTATTAAAGAAGAAAAAATATATATTCGTGAAAATCGCACAAAAGTTAATGCAGCGCATAAATTTTGCATTTTATTTGAGAGAACAATTGCAAAGCATCAAAAAATATAAAATATAAAAATGAAAATAAATAAAATGCAAAAAAGAAAAATCAAACAAAATCCCACAAGAAAAATTTTCGCATAGTTCAAATGTAGCAGAAAATGTGCGCTGAAAGGTTACAAGTTTTATATACATATATGCAAAATATACCTGAAATAAAATCGAAGTCCTTTTTAAGCTGCTTAATGCGCCACAAGAGCAGCTGTTTTATTATCACATGATTTTAATTAAATATTAAAATGTTTAAAATGTAATAAGCGCAGGTGTATTGAAATTTATAGATGTGCTAATGGATTTAATGTACGCTCACTTGAGCAACACTTTATGATGAGCAAACAAAAAAAAATGTTAATCCAGTGGTTACTCTATGATGTACTTGATAATGTTTTAAATAAACATTTTTGCCATCAAAATTACACTCAACAATCTGCAATTATTAAGTACAATTTTGTATTTTTCATTCGTTTTTTTTACGTTCTTAATTTACGTTTAATTTACGTTTTTCTTCCGTTTCTTAAAATATTTAAATCAATCTAAAAAGGCTAGATAAATAGTATTTTTTAATTACACAGTTTTTTTTTTTGAAGTGGATAAATATAAATATTATACAACCTATCTGCTCGAATAATTTCATCTCAATATAGCAAATCTCAAGGTTCAAACCCACGCAACTGCATGATCTTGAAAACTCCTCATCTCGTCGTCCAGCTTCAGCATACATCATTTATAGGTCCCACCTAGTGTTCTCATTCTACTCCTATTGGAGTAGATCTGCTCAATTTAATTGGTATTTTTAAATTCTACTCCTTTTTACTTATTTCTACTCCCCAAAATGTTCACATATACTCCATTTGCATTTGCAAAAAGTGTGAACACTGGTCCCATCATTTCAGTCCAAATATAACACGCAAAGTTCAAATGGTAAGAGACGCTTTATCGGTTCATGTAGATTTTTCCAAAAGCAAATATCCTGTAAGCCATTTCCCAGAAGATATCACTTTTCTGAATGGATATTTCAATTCATCCACCGAAAGAGATATTTTTCTATAATATATTTACCCGAAGAGAACGTTTTCAGAGAACATTTCTCTGAAAGTGATATTTCTCCGAAATATGAGTATTTACTTGAAATGGATATTTACCCGAAAAAGGTATTTCCCCGAATTCTCCAAAATTAACGAAATTGGATTTTTCGGAAATTGTCATTTTCCTAAAATAGACACTTCCCTGAAATGGATATTTCCATTATTTAAATGGTTCCAATTCAGGTTCTCTTCATTACACAAAAATACAAATACTAAAATATTAAAAGATGGCTACTTCATTATTTTAGAAAATTAACATATATTTAAATAACTAAAATACAAAAAAAATGATGTGGCCTTGTTCGGGTACAACAGACATTCAAAGGTTAATTGAGTATCCACGGAGGTGAAGAAAATGCGGGCAATATGAAATGATAAATATATAACTCACAGTTTCTCTTCACTAAAATTGTACAGAAATATAACATTCAAAAAATTACATTACAATTATGTCAATAACAGCAACTGAACTGATTATTGAATGTAAATTAAAATATGCATATGTAGTATCAGGTAAACAATGTTTAGAAACAGCATTTAACGCTGTGCTTAAAAATTATTGACATTAATTTAACAGTCACTGTTAACATGTACTAAAAGTAAATAGAGTATTTTATGTTAACTCATAGAGAGCACAATTAAATGTCTATGCTGTTGATGATATATGCTATTAACATATTCTCTTTAAACTGTACTAGTAATATTGAAATTGTCTGTAACTAATAACAGAATTCTTACATCTGACATATGTCTTAACATAGAGCTACATTAACACTGTTAACCACTTATTATAGTATTTTAAAAGTAATGTAAATAACATAAAGTATAACTTACAGCACAAATTTAAAGATACAATTCAATAACATTATTTTGAATGGTATTTTCATGTTACATACATTTTAAATTTAAAGTTAAAGCCGCCTTTATTTATGTTATCTATTTAGCAGAAACTTTTTTAAAGCAACCTTCATTTTTGATTATTGCATATCAATTGTCAAATTGGCACACATTTCTTTAAAAATAATTAGTTAATTGTTTCTTTTAAACCACATATTTAAACCCAAACAATAAACGTCTCTTTAATGCATTTCTTCCTCGTTTCGGTTTTAGATACGGTTTTATGTTTTAAAATGAAACAGTTTTAATATTCCGATTTCAAGTTAAGGTTTTGATTTCAGTTTATATGTTAAAATTAATTTTTGTCCTTATTTTCAATATTTTTTCATAATATTTCATATCATTTTATTTAATTTCATATCATTTCATATCATTTCATATCATTTCATATCATTTCATTTGAAAATGAGTGCTGAGTTTCATTATGGCACAAAAATACAATCATATTATATTTAAATTTTTCAAGATTATTATGAGCAGTTGATACAGTTCCAAAGTGCACAAAATTCAAGATATTTTCTGAGGTTTTGACATGCAACCACAAAACCATTTGCATTTGCATGGAGTAAAACAATTTAGCTGCATAGTGGTAAAATCAATGGCAGACGGAGAACTCGTAGCCACAAAATACGACTTGAATACGCTATGAGGATGTTGATGGGAATTCAAGTAATGAAATATTTTCTACAAATATGATCATTGTAACCTCTAATTAAGTTTATTATTATTAGAATTTTAACAATGTGCTCTAATACAAAAATACATCTTAAATACATTTAAATAAATAAAAAAATAAATAAATAAATAAATAAATAAATAAATAAATTAATTAATTAATAGATAAATAATAAATAAAAGCAATTCGATGGCATTTAACATGTATTAAAAATCTGTATTATATATTATGTGCAAAAATTACATTGTCTAGTTTTTGAGAAAAATTCCATTATTTTAGTCTTATTTTATTTTAAAATTCCAACAAAAAAAAATAAATTATCTTTTTAATATTACACGCAGAAAACTTCGCGCTAAAAAATATAAAAATTTGCATTTATGCGCATAAAATAGAAGATCAGCGCATTAAAAATACATAAGTGCGAATGAGATGCCAACAGCATGCGTCATTCACGAAACGAGTAGAATGTTCTCGAAACATGTCGAAGCTTGTCGAAACGTGTCGAACTGATGTATGCAGTATACAAGGGCGCCGCATCTGAGGCACAGCACTTCAGTAGTGATTGGAAAGTGGTCGAGTGCATCTCATGTCAGAACAATGTCATTTTAAATAGTGAACATGCAGCAGTTGTTAGATTTTGTTATTAGTAAAGTTGTTTATTAAAGTGAGTTAATAAAGTTAATTGTTATAATTTAAACCAAACATAAGAGTGTTATTATTTTGTACGCAATCCAGGGATACGAACTAGTTGAACAGTTTTCTGTAACAATATGAATTTTCGTAACAATATGAACGAACATTTTAAACATTATTTTTATGCATTGTTTTATGCAACATTTATCCATCTAGTAATGTAGTTAAGTATACTTTTTATTCACTTTGTTCTTCCGTTTTTAATACGTAGAAGGAGTCTTAGTCGATAATACATTCAATACCACCGTTATTATCTGGGTCGATTAAGCGGTGTCCGTATATACGTCTTTTGAAACCACAATTATGGGAAAAAAAAGAAATAATCAGCGAAACTCAATAGTTAGATTACATGTATAATAAATATCCTACCATGTATTGAAATTGCGTTTGATCGGTTGACCACTGATCCGACAATTTTTGTACAAATATTGTCGTCTCGAATTTTTTGTATCTTCTATCCTTAAAAAACTCTATGAATTTATAAGAAAACCTATATAATCTCTTATATCATTAAACCGCCCTTTGCGCAAAGGTACGTAAATTTAAAAAATATGTAGATGTTCCCTCAGAAAAATCGAAAATTTGGAACACCCGCCAATTTATACAAAAGAGTACCGTCAAATTAATGGAAATTTCTCAGTTTTTTTTCTATAATTTGAAAATACTGTTGACCTCTGGACTCCTTTAAACGGTAACTGCGTTTAATTTTCCTTTCTTCAAACATTACAAAATGTGTGTAGGGTATTTCCATAAAGTCCGCTAAGACCGAAATATATAATTAATACTAAATTTATTACACCAGCTATCAAAATGATTTACAAGAAAAATTTTCCATGTGACGTAAAATTTTTAAATGGTTACTGTTAACAAAGATACTAATAAAAGTTGCTCCGTTAACAGATGCGCTTTTCGCTGATGCTCTTTTGGCAAAGTCATACTTAACAGACTTGTAGTTATCTGTCTTACTTTAGTACTGTGCTAAATTTACAGAAGAGAGCCATTTTTAAAATTATCTAATACGAAACAAAGCAAAAAGAAAAATAATACAAAAGAAAACTGCAAAAGTAGGACAACACAACAGAAAAGTTGTACCTAGGTCAGTTACATTACATGCGCTCTGCCTTGTTCTCTTTCTTCCTCTCTCTACTTTTAGTTTACACTTCCATTACCTCTCTTTTCCGCTTTGTACTATTTATTAGTACAGTACTCACAAATACATTTGTAAACATTGCTCTAATTTAAAGACACTCTCCCTCACTATCTATTTCACTTTTGTGCTCTGGTGTGATTGGGTGCAAAACGCACAGCATCCATTACAGTGATGCTGCGCTTGGCGGTTTCTCCTCTCGCGTTGTTCATGCAGTAGTTGATGAGCATCGTTCTTTAACGGTAGCTAAACAGTTGTGTAACTGTAAATTGCAGTTTGTACTAGTAGTAATATTAGGGAGAGCACTTTGTTTCCAATGCGGAGACGCAGAGAGTTTTTGGAGGTGTTGAAGGCGATGATGCTGCAAAGGATGCTCGCATCGCACTCGTCTCAATTTCGGCATTGACGATGTCAAAGATAAACGCTGCAACAACAACAATACGTTGCGTAGGTTGTTTTGGGGTCTAAGCAACGATGAGAATCTAAGATACTTTTAGTACTTATTAGAACGCGTACTGTAACGGACGGTAGACGGATGTGAGCTACGAATTATTTTTTTGTGAAATAGGCTGTGTATTATTTGAGACACAAGCAACAAAATAATAATTTGTTTATTAACAACGGACAGACTGTTGAAAAAAATGTGTTGGTATTAAATAAATAGAAAATGTGAAACTTAAAATTAATTAATTAATCAAAATACAAAAAAAAAGATATTTATATATAAAATCCAAATTTTTGCTTAAAACCATATTTATAATAAAAAAATTTATAAAAAGAAATTATAGCACAATATTAAAAATATATAAAAAAAAAATAAAAATAGCAAAATACTATAAAAAAAACTGCAAAATATCAAAATATAATAAATAAATGTTCGCACGCAGTCGTTACTCTCGTCGTCGTTATCGTTATCCTTGTCATAGTAGCGTCGTCGTTGTTGTCGTCATCATCCTCGCCAGCAGCAGCAGCACAAGCGTCAGGACTACCGTCAACATAAAATCGAGCTTGCGGTTCGGTCGGTAACGACTTCGTTTTGTGTGTAAATAGAGCTTGAGTTTTGCAGGCAAACAAAAACTACAAAGCAGCAATTTAAGCAATAAAGTGAAAAAAACAAAAATAAAAATAAATACTTACAGAAAAAACACATAACAAAAAGTAAAACCCCCCATAAAAAAATACAAATACAATTTATAGCACACACCAAAAGTGTATCTATGTGAAATCCTTGTGAGCTCGACAAAGTCCTTGTAATACGCTTTGTTTAATGCTTTTTGTTGAAATTTTGCAGAAAATATTATTTAAAAAAAGAAACCAAAATTTAATATTTATTAAATTTCACAGAAACTGTAGTAAATATTATATTAAAGTTCAATTTAGCTGCGAACGACCAAACGAACGTGCGGAAACGGATATAAAACACTATGTAGTACATTTTATACTTTTCTATATCAATACACCCAAAAAAAAAATCCCTTAAATCCCATTAAAATTGGTCAATAGGACAATTATTGATTTAATAGTATACAAAAAATAAAAAAATTCATATAAACTCAATGGCAATGTCATGGTATTTTCTAGTATTTAATGGTATTTTCCAATTAAATTATAATTTATCCTATTGACTTTTTTTAATAGTAAAAAACTATTATTTATATAGTATTTTTTTCTGGATATACATTTTAATCTATCTTTTGTTGTGTCTGATATCCTATGTGCACACTAGGTATGTCGATCCCGGGATCCCGGTATTGAGCCTAAAATCAGTCCCGAAATAATTCCGGGATTTAAAATTGAAATCCCGGGATTTTCGGGATTAGAAAAATGCTATAAATAGTATTAAAAAAGCTGCTATTTATGAAAATAAAATAAACAAGCATGCATTTATTCACTGTGTCAATGAGTAATATTAAACTAAGGCACTAACATATGTTTAAAATATTCTTATTGTCATTTATTTTGAGTCACTTTTCTATATTATTTCTTTTCTAAATATGAAATAAACTAAATGTAAATTTTGTATGCATTATTAAAAACCACATAACGTAAATGCCTCACCCTTATTTAGATGAATCTAATTCCGTCTTATAATTTCTTTTTAACTACACTGCCCTACAATAATTTTGGTGCTGTAAAAGTTTCAACAAATATTGTATGCATTTATGCAGAGCTGTGAATGAATGAATCTTTTTTGGATTCAATCCCTAAAAATTATGCATATGAGTTGGTAATTTTGAAACACAATCAATGACATCAATTCTTTTACTGATTGGTACAAAACAATCAGAATTCCTTTTGAACAAATTGATTGCAATCTCTATTTTTAAAGTCTTATATCAAATTCAGTCTATTTCATTCACTTCGTTAAAGTCTTTTTGAAAAATCATAGTTAGAATCATGTGCAAATGAATCGTCAAAAGTTACAATCATTTTTCCTATTCATAGTATTGCTCGAAATATCATGTTATTCGTTTGATTCGAATCAAATGAATGTGCATTCGATTTTAATTAAGTGAATTAAGTCTTCTGTTATTTAATGTCTTAGGATTGATTCACTTTGCAAAGCAAAAGATTCAATCCCAAAAACACACAATCATTTGTCAAGTCATATGATTGCTTCATAAGCGACTCGGAAACAAATGATTTTGCTACATATACGGCTCGAAGCAAATGATTATACCCTACACCTATGAGGTACGGGGTATATTAACTTTGTGCATATATTGTAACGCCCCTTAGGAGGCGTGTCCGGTATGGAAAAGTATATATATTCTTGATCAGCATCACTACCCGAGTCAGTTTAGCCATGTTTTGTCGTCTTGTCGTCTTGCTGTCTTGTCGTCTTGCTGTCTTGCCGTCTTGCTGTCTTGCTGTCCGAATACAGAATAACTTGAGAAATACTGATCAGAATGTGATGAAATTTCGTCTCAATATATTTTAGCCAAAAGTAGGAACTGAGTTTGAAAATGAGCCAAAAAAGTATAGTTTTTTTATACTTTTATATACATTTTTTAATTTATGGGGATATAAGACGAAATTTCTGATATATGAATAATATTCTGAGCGTGGGGAGGTTCAGCATAATTAAAAACTTTAAAATTAAGGTATGCAATTAAATATCCCACATTAATATCCCCACCAAAGGTGTAGGGTATTCCATAGTCGGGCCCGACCGACTATAAAAATACGCCCCATGTGACCTAACTTTCCCAACTCGTTTTGAGTTAATTTTGTTTAAATCTTTTTTCACACTCAAGATTTAAAATAAAACAAACTCAAATCATTTGTTGTTTGAAAATTGTCAATTCACTTTTTTAAATATTTGTGCTTGAAACAATAACTGGAAGTCTGCGCATATATATCATCAAGAGGGGGAGTGTCTTGGGCATGCATGTGCGAGAGTCAAGTGACACAGGCTTGTTGTGCAGCTTGCTGACGGCTAGCTTTCTTTGTGAGGGTTTCCGTGAATTTTTCGCATTACATAAGTGTATGCGTACCTTGACTGCTACCAGGAAGTGTGATGTTGGCATTTCGGATCGAACATACGCCCCTCACACTAGAAGCTTGCCTTCTGTCAATCACAACGTGATCAATTTGCTGCGTGTGTTCTGATCAGGTGACTACCACGTAGCCTTGTGAATACCATGTTTTATGGTGCGGTGAAGTCGATCAGACATTGTCGGAGGTGTTGTGGTGGAGGCTGATTTATCCGACTGTTGGTCCAAAGATAGCGTCATGACTCACTTTGGAATTAAACTCGCCAATCACGATTTTGATGTCATGATGGGTGCAGTACTCATAGAGACCGATGAAGCGCTCATAGAGACCTGTGAATCGCTCATAGAAGGTTTCTGGTTTCATCGTCCATCTCATGATCGTGTCCGTTGAGCGATTGGCTCATCTCCATACTCCATACTTTTTTTTGTTAAAACATATTGAAACATTGCATTCTTAGCAATATTTCTTAAATTATCGCGATTTCGGACAACCAACCACGACTCCTAACGGGCATTATAATATCCGCACAAATTTAATATATCCTTAATGCCACGAAATGTAAAATTTATTAATAATTTTATTTCTTAATAACCCCAATTAACAACATAATTCCACTGTCAATATGGCCATGTCAACATTTGTAAGAAAATATTTAACTAGATTAATTATAAGATGCATTTTTTTAATTATGCATTGTATACCTCCTTTTATTTAGTAGCAATATTGTGGTGTATATTTTTTGATACCATATGTTGCAGTCCCTTTTAATTATTTGAAATAAATATACTCTAATGACGGCAAAGACTTCCAGTTGTTTTGGTTGCAAGCACAAAAATTTAAAAAGTGAACAAACAACAAATGATTTGAGTTTGTTTTATTTTAAATCTTGAGTGTGAAAAAAGATGTCAACAAAATGAACTCAAAATCATTTGCTTCGAGCCGTATATGTAGCAAAATCATTTGTTTCCGAGTCGCTTATGAAGCAATCATATGACTTGACAAATGATTGTGTGTTTTTGGAATTGAATCTTTTTTCTTTAAAAAGTGATTGCAAAAAAAAGTGTTCAATCCTAAGACTATAAGTAACAGAAGATTTGATTCACTTAATTAAAATCGAATGCATATGTTGTTAGCCCCAGTCCAGTCTTGAACCGGGGACCTTTCGGCTCGCAGTCCAACGCACTAACTAACTGCTGCGCCTTAGTAGTATGTATGTCTGTTTTGAAGTTGCCCAGTAGAAAAAATGTCGCAAAAATTTCGCATAGATTTTTGCAACATTCGTGGGCTAAGGGCGAACTTTTTCTCGGTATATGCGTATGTGTCCATCCATAGGCCACAAATAATGGCACTAGGTGAGACCCAGGTTAATGAGGGTGCAGATCCACTGGATTTCCATTTACCGGTTATCACCTATTGCCATTATTCTCTGCCCATAGGGGCCTTGCTCTTTTTATCCGAAGTGACGTTGCGTATCAACTGCAGCAACAACATAGTGTGTCGGATAGCGAATTTAATACTATTTGGGTTAAATTCAAAATACAAACACACATCATGCACTTGTGCTTTCTTTATTTGAGTCCGAATTTAGATAGGGTTTCCACCTGTAATAAGCTGGATGCCTTATCTTCGATCTCAAATATATTGGAGCAATTTCCAGGCAGTGAAATTGTTGTTGCCGGCGATTTTAATGTGCACAACGCCACTTGGTTGAGCCACTCGGGTCTATCAACACAGGAGGGTTGTTATGTTGAGCTTTTTGCCGAGTGCAACCAACTCACTCAAATAGTGAAGGAGCCGACGTATATTCCACGCGTCGGCGGGCAAAGCCCAAAAGTCCTAGACCTTTTTCTGACTTCACATCATGAAAAATATGATGTAAAAGTCCTTGCACATCTTGGTAATTCCGACCACTGTACTGTTTCCGCTGAGTTTTCGTATTCTAGTTTACGCGCCTCTTCGATTAAAGCCCCGAAGAGGAATGTATGGCTTTACGAAAAAGCAAATTGGGTTGCGTTAAATGATTTTTTTCGCAACTTTAATTGGAAATTGTGTTTCGCTGACAGAGACATAAATGCTGCGGCTTTAATGGTACAAAATATTATTTTATTAGGTATGCGGTCCTTCATACCTTCTAAAAAAATTAGCATTAAACCTAAGGACCACTCTTGGTTTAATGAGACTTGCAGGATTGCAGTCAGGTCGAAAGAGGAAGCCTTTCAGACTTGGCGTTCTAACAAGAATGCTGATACTGAAAGACTTCGTATACAGGCTAGGAATCGCTGTAATGCCGTGATCTCGCGCGAAAAGTTTCTTCATGAACAAAACGCGCGCAAAAAGGTCCTACTCTATCACAGGGGTAGTAAAAATTTCTGGTCATTTGTAAAAAGGGTGAAGAATCAGACGACATCGTCTACTCCAACTCTTAGTATGAATGGCCAGACCTTCACTGACCCGGTTGATAAAGCTAATCTCTTGGCAGAATTATTTGCAAATAATTCAACGCTCCCAGATAGTAATCAACCACTGCCTGTCGTCGATTTTGTTTCTTCTGCAATGCCGGAGATACATTTTCGAACTCGGGCAGTTAAAAAGGTTTTAGAAAACCTCAACATTAACAAAGCCTCTGGGCCAGATGGCATATCTGCCCATGTGTTGAAGAAGTGCGCGTCAACGCTGGCTTGTCCGTTGCGTAACCTTTTCAACATCTCCTACACGACAGGAGTTTTTCCATCTTGTTGGAAGGTTGCCAATGTCCAGCCAGTTCCGAAAAAGGGCGAGGCCACGAACCCTGCCAATTACCGACCCATTGCAATATGCTCTGCACTCTCCAAGGTAATGGAGAGCGTAATTAACTTCCACTTTGTGAACTATCTTGAGCACAACGAATTGCTCAGTGACCGACAATACGGTTTCCGTAGGACCAGATCCACAGGTGACTTGATGGCGGTCCTCTCCGAAAAGTGGAATAATTGTGTTCACCTTTTCGGGGAGAGCAAGGCTGTTGCTCTTGATATCTCCAAGGCTTTTGATCGAGTGTGGCATAAAGCCCTCGTTTCAAAACTAATTGCATATGGTGTTGGTGAATCTTTTACTCGATGGATATCGAGTTTTCTCCAGGGTCGTTCAATACGAGTTGCGATGGATGGTGTTCTTTCGGAACAACATTTCATCAATTCTGGAGTTCCGCAGGGTTCCGTCCTATCCCCGTCCCTATTTCTGGTATTTATCAATGACCTTCTGTTATTGACCCAGAACCCAATCCATTCCTTTGCAGATGACTCAATAATGACCTTAAAACAATCTCCGATTGGGGTCTTGCAAATAGAGTTGATTTTAATGCACGCAAGACCCAATGTTGTCTGTTGTCTCACCTTAATATGGGTGCTGTGGATATTGCAGAGTCAGCTGCTCTTGACGTTCTGGGCATATCAATTCAATGTGATCTCCGTTGGAATGATCACATATTTGACGTGTCGAAAGAGGCGGCCAAGTGCCTCGGTTTTTTAAAACGGTGTAAGACATACTTCACTCCTGCTGACTTGCGCACTGTCTACACCACCTATATTCGGCCTAAGATGGAATACAATTCGCACATATGGGCAGGGGCTTCAAAATCTTCTTTGGAGTTCCTGGATCGAATCCAACAGCGTGCAATATATTTAATAGGGGATGAAAATATTTCATCCTCTATTGGTTCTCTTGAGCACCGAAGGACCGTAGGGTGTGTAAGCCTGTTCTATAGGTATTACAATGGTAAGTGTTCGAGGGAAATACATGGCCTGATTCCACCAGGTCGTGTGTCCTCTCGTTCTACTCGGGCATTGAACCAAGCCCACCCCTTCGTAGTTCACTCGGCTCTCAATAGAACCACGCATTACCGAGAGAATTCGTTCTTCAGTCGCACGATACGTTTGTGGAACAATCTCCCTGCGTCTGTTTTTCCCAACATTTTTGATATTGGCAAGTTCAAAACAAACATTCACCGACACTACTCCATCTTTCCACCCTCCATATAACCTATCATCCCATCTTACGATCAACACTGTGCATTGCATGAATAGGGGGCATCCCCTGAGCGTTGGTTAATTTGTAAAAAAAAAAAAAAAAAAAAAGAAAAGTAATTGAAGCATTTTTAAAATTGAATAATCAATTAATAAATTTACATTTTTCTTATCCTGTGGTTATTTTGATATTTGAAAATGTATTTGGTGACTTTTCATTCTACAACGACGATATTATTAACTCTATTATTTCAAAATAAATGTCCAAATATAAAAGTTGCGTGAATATTTAAATTCATTTTCAAAGTTTAAAATTTGAAAGCAAAAAGATATTATTAACAAGCCTTAAAGAAGCAAACAAAACAAGTACAAATTTTTCCAAACCCAAAGTTATGAAATTTTTAATATTTAATCTACACAAATAGACTGTTATCCCAAATAAATGCCATACAGACGTCATCTGCGAGCACAACACAAGACCGCATAATTGATGACCGTGTTAAAATTGGAAATTTCTTTACAAATTTCACACAATATTAAAATGTTCACAGCCACATTTTAGCGCCCCGCTAATTTTCTAATGTCCTGCATTATCGTGTTTGTTTTTCTTTTTATGGTTGGCCACTGTTCGAAACAATGCGCTGATTGCTAATGTTTTTGACCTTAATGTAACAAAAAGCATTAAAATAAAAAAAAAAACAAAATACAAAGAAAAACGTACAACAAAAAAGTTTATTATCAGCACATTATATCAACGATAAAAAAATTAAACTTCGAATACAAAAAAAAAATGGAAAACAAAATAAAAGGTAACAAAAACAAAAAAGTGACTAGAGCACGAAGTATTAATGAAATAGAAATGCTACTGATAAGCGTTAAGCCAAAAAAAACAAAAATAAAGAAAATGTAATGCGAAAAAAAATGCAAATAGAAGATAAAGAAAAATTAATTACTTAATTAAAAACAGTAGTGCCCGTGGCGCTTCAAAAACTGATGTTACTGCTTCGACTGCTTCGACTGCTTTTACTACTCTGATACTAATACTTTGGATACTTTTCTCCATTCTGCATCCTTCATTTTACTCCGCTTCTCCTCGTCTGATTATTTCGCCTTGTAGTGCCGTCGCAGCAGCTGCTTAAAGGCAAAGTCAAGTGCCTCAGTTTGATCTAATTTAAATTTCATTAAGTGCGCATCATGTGGATTACGTTTAAGTAACTGAGGCGCTCGCACTAAAACTATAATTGGTTTTATACTTAAGAGCTTGGAAATGCAAGCAATCCCAGTGGAGGTCTAGGTGCACATCACAAACTAAATGTTTTTAAATTATTGAACTTTGAATTTAATGCGACTTCGCATCTTCTTTGATGTCTTCCTTAAAAATTCTTACGTCTGTATACTGGTGCCCTTGGTGAAAAACTTTCGCTGATAATATGGACCATAAGTTCTCGAATGGATTTAGATCGGGACTAATTGCAGGCAAATCGAGAATCGGGATACTACGGGATTCTAGAAAGTTTTTAGTTTTTCTCGAATTGTGAATCGCCGCATTATCTTGTTTAAAAATGAATTCTGAACCAGCAATAAGCTCACCAAAACGTTAAGTACTTCATTTAATAGGTTAATATAATATTCCGAGTCCATTCGAGTTGAAACAAAGCAAATAGGAGTAGTACCTCTGTATGCCATTCCAGTCCAAACCATTAATGATCCGCCACCGAAATTTCGTCTCTTACGTATTTGTGGTTTTGAACCTTTATTTCGCCAATATTTATGAGCTCTATCTGGGCCATCTAAATTAAACTTTTTTCCGTCAGTAAAGACGACTGACTTCCATTCCTCGTCCCAAAATCGATACTACTCGGCAAATCGAAGTCTAGTCAATTTGTGTCTCTTTGTGAGGGCTGGTTTCCCGCGTTTTTGTTCATATGTCAGGTTAAAATACCTCTTCATTATTTGTTGGACTCTTCGTACACCAACTTTCAAGTTCATTTGATGTTTAATTTCGTTTGCGCTTAATGTTTCATTAACGGCTAACTTTTTCATCCGTCGTTTTTCTCTTTCAGTGACCATTGGTGTTCTTTCTGGTCGCTTATTTTGTTCATATTTGTTCCCCATCTTTCGGAAATTATCGATAACACAGCTAGATCTATTTAACCGTTTAGCAATTCCACGATTAGACAAGCCTTCTTCGTGAAATGCTTTGATTTCTACCTTTTCTTCAGCACTTAGAACTTTTCCACGCGGCATTCTTAAAAAAATAAAATAATTAATTTATAATACAATAAAAAATGACTTATAATATCCGTAGTAGAGAAATACTTACGTATGATTATATTCTTAGTTGCCAAAAATCGATTAATAATATTTTTAAACCATGCCCTTATATTCATTTCGGATTAAGAGCAGTATAAATAACGGTTTAATTCTTGTTATTATTGGAGCAATGAACTAAGATCGTGTGTCTATGCCAAATAATTTGAGTATAGTGTATTTTATATTAAAAAAATATATATATTAAACTATTAAAACATTTAAGTGTTTTCATAATTTCGTACTGCGAAAAAGTCAAACTACAATGAAGCGCAAGAAAGTCAAATATTGGTAAAAAATGCATAATATAAAAAAGTGAAAAATACTCAAAAATGTCAATAGTTTTTGTGAAAGTTTTTGAAGAAAAAGTGCAACGATAAAAAGTAACAGACAAAATAAGGACGTAAAAAACCAAAAACAAATAAATTAGCAGCAACAACATAATAAGCAGCAACAACATTAAAAGCAACAACAACATTGAAAGCAGCACGAACATTAAAAGCAGCAACACATTATAAGCAGCAACAACATAAATAATAAAAGTAGCTGCCAAAAAGGTTGCAGCAACAGCAACTTTAAAAAAAATTATCAGCAGCAACTTCAAAAGACGCAGCAACCTCGAAAAGTAGCAACAGCACCACACAAAAAAATAGCAACAGCTGCTGCAAGTAAAAAAAGAACAACTACTTGCAACAATGGCAACAAATGCGACATTGACACTGACTCAAATGTTGTCCATACAGAGCAGCAACCGTAACAGCAGCAACAAAAACTGATACGAGTCCATTGGGTCATAAATTATTAACGACAGACTGAGTCAGTGAGCAACAGGGGCAACATCAGCAGCAACATTAAGAGTAGCAGCAACAGAAGCAGCAAACAATAGCAGCAACAGCAACAAATCAGTTGCCACTGAGGAGAGTTGAATAGCAGCAGTATTCTCAACGTAGTGCAGCCAACAAAGTAAAAAAAGGATAACGTTGAGTGCACACAAACAAGGACCTGTTGTGGGTGTGTGTCGTTGACTATCCCCCCATGCATGTGCATAATTAAAGCAGGTGTCAAGGCACGTGTGTGTTTTACATTTTGTGCAAGTGTGCTGTGAGTTAAGGTGAGGTGAAGAAAGCAGAGCAGAAGCGACTCAAAATGAAGTGAGTTGAGGTAAAGTGTGTTGAGTTGAGATGGGTTGGGTTGAGGCAAAGGTGAAGCCATGTGAAAGAAATGCAAAAACTTCAAAAATCTACGTAATGAAAATAAATGGTCAATGTGTAAAATAAAAGAGCCATGCTTTAAATAAGCAAAAACTTCACAGGCACTGTGACAAAATCAGATTAGTTCAAGACAAAGAAAAACCAAAAATAAAGATAAATTGCAGAACAATATATTAAGTAGTTTAAAAAAAAAAAAACTATAAAATAAAATCAATAAAATATCGCTATTAGGTATATCAACCTCAACCGAAAAATTCAAAATGCACACATCTTTAGTATTACCGTGGATTTGGAATCTAAATATCTAAAAATAAAGTTATCTTCCGTTAACGGTAACGTATTAAAAAATACTCATAAAGTTAGGTAACTCTGTAACTAATTTTTCATGTGCTTTCAACACCAAATTAAGTTACCTTGAAAACATACAGATACAAAATTTTATTTCATTATTTTCAGGCAACCTTAGTAAAAATTAGCTTAAAATTATTGATGCCATAACGGACAAATTTTCATTTTTGTATAAGGGTTTCCTATTTCCCATCGGGAATCAAAAATATATATTTATTATCAAATAAATTTTTAATAAATATATATAGAGTTGACTCCTTTGAGTAAAGAGTTTTTAAAACACAATTTCCTCCGTATTTTCAAAAATGTAAATTTCGATTACATAGTTAATCTAGAAAACTTTTTACAGCTATTTAAAAACACAGTAGATATCACAAATATCAAAAATATCTTAAAAACCAACACAGAATTTAAATCGTACATCACTTTTTCATTTCGTAATAATGATTACACTACGCAACACGATTTTTGCCAATGACATCCCATACACGAATTCTATATAATTCACTGGTGCTGGTTTTTACTGCATACTCAGTTTTTTCCTATTTCTTAATGTTTATAAGCCACTACTTATAACAAAAAAAATATATAGTACTGTGGAAAACTAGTTTTATAAAAAACTTTAACGCAATTTTTGTTTCAATTATCAGTACTAATTTTAATTTACAAATGAATGCCAATATTCCAATAGAGTTTCAAGATAATTCGATCTAAACCTGAAAAATGTTGATTATTTTAGAGAATTTTTGTATATATTTTTTTATCATTTAGGATTTAATAGTAAACAAAAATGATTTGTGGTTACTCAGAGCATAGTACAAACTAACTATCAAAATTACTAAATTTTTTCTAATTGATTGTCCTTTTTAAAATATACCATATGAACATAATTTTGGTACTCCTTTAAATATAATCTATTTTCAATAAAAAAAATAATTATGCCTTGAGTCTGAATATAACATTATTTCATACCTAAAGTATGCTTATTACACTCAGAAAAAAACTCATTAAATCACATTAAAATTTGTCAATAGGGCAGTTATTGATTTAATAGTATACAAATAATACATATTTTCATACAAACTCAAATAAATTTTATAGTATTTTGTAGTATTTAATAGGATTCACCGATTGATTTAATAGTTTATCGGACAAATATCCTATTGACTAATTTTAATAGTAAAAACTATTAATTTTATGGATTGTTTTTTCTGAGTGTACAATTGAAGCTCTGAGTGCAATAAGGGCGTTATAAGAAAAAGTAAGTTTTGAGATATTTGCGTTTATAGTTTTTCAATGTCAGTATCTCAAAAAGGAATAACCCGATTTTATTGATTCAAATTTTGCATTAAAATTTGAACTTTTAGCTTTATTATGCATTTTTCAAATTTGTTTTAGAGATCCTATTAATATATAAAATAATTAATTAAAATAAATGATTTATATGCCCTTATTGCATAAAACCACAAAAAACTTTATGCAATAGATCTGGGAGAATGGTAGAGAATGGTAGAAGGCACTGCTGAGATCATTCGGTGGGAATATTGCAAAAAGGGCGTTATGATGCCTAACTATATTTAAGGTTTTATATATATATATATATATATATATATATATATATTTATACATATCTAATTGGCTTAAAAGGGCATAGCACTTTCTTAAATCTTTACGTATTAAAAATACGGCACTCGTCAGTTTGTAAAATATTTAAAATAAAAATGAATTTTAATACCACACACACAACAGATAAAGTGTCACAATCAGTGAATAAAATATTAAAACAAAATGTCTGTGGTGCAATAAACAAAAATAAAAGTAAATTAATCAACAGTAAATAATGTCATCAGCAGTGTTGCTTTGATTAACAGCAACAATCACAGTAAGACTAACAACATTTATAAACAACAAAAAAATATCATCATTATCAGCAGCAACACAGTCAACGCTAACATTATAAAGAGCAACGTTATAAACAGCAGCAACAACATCATCATCAGCAGCAGCAACTTTGTCAACGGCAACATCATCCCCATCACAAACTATTTGCCACCACAGAACAGAACAGCAACAACATAAAGAAAAACCCATTCAAAATGTTGTTTAGCTTAAAATTTTTCACCTTTTTATGGATAACAAACGCCTGTGGCGGTGGTGGCCTTTGGATAAATTTTGCAACCGCACAGCCTTCGTTTACCGAGAAAATCCCACTGGGTGAGTGCGACGCTTGGTGCTGTTTGTGCAGCACGTGCTGTTTGTTGCAGCAATATTTTTTAGCAAACTTTTTATATTTTGTTTGTTTTTTTTTTTTGGTTTTTTAGTTTGTAGTTGTATTTTGTGTTTCTCTTTAGAGTGAATTTGTTGACATAAAAAAATATTTTGCACTAGTTTTATGAATAGGCAACACATGCTGTTACAAAATACTATAATAAAAAATTCAAAATAATTGAATATTTAGTAAGAAATTTAATTATTAGTGAAAAATGTTAGTTTCAGTGAAAAATTTATATTCAATGAAAAAATAATTTTTAATGAGAACAAAAACAATTTGAATTTTTAGTGAAAACTTTAATTTTTAGTTAAATATGAAATTTAGGTAAAAATTTAATTTTTTAGTGAAAAATTTATTTTTTAGTGAAAAATTTATTTTTTAGTGAAAAATTAATTCTTTAGTGAAAAATTGAGTTTTTGGTAAAAAAAAATGTGAAAAGTGAAAAATGTTAGTTTCAGTGAAAAATTTATTTTCAATGAAAAAATAATTTTTAATGGGAACAAATCAATTTGAATTTTTAGTGAAAACTTTAATTTTTAGTTAAAATATGAATTTTAGGTAAAAATTTAATTTCTTAGTGAATAATTTATTTTTTAATGAAAAATTAATTCTTAAATGAAAAATTGAGTTTTTGGTAAAAAATTTTCTTTTTAGTACAAAATTTAATTTTTAGCGAAAAATTAATTTTTTTTAGCGAAAAATTCATTTTTTAGTGAATGATTCATTTTTTAGTGAAAATTTGATTTTTTTTAGTGAAAAATTGAGTTTATAGTGAAAATTTTAAATTCTGCCTTTTCTCTAAAAATTAAGCAATACTTCCTTAAAACTAACACCAAGCCATCTTTATACCTCCTTTTTGCATAACTTCTATTTGCTGCTGTTTTCATTTTTTTCTTCTCAGAACACGATATGGTTCTGAGTTCTGAGAGTTTGTGCTTCGTAGGCTTATATTGCATAAAGTTGCGGTAAATCTGACTGTATTTGTGTCACTTTGAATGTAGCTGGTGCTGGCCATAGTTAGTTGTTAGAGCTGCGACGGCTGTTGCAGATGCTGTTGCCGTTGCCATTGCGACAGCAATTGCTGCATCAACACTTCTTTATGCAAAACGGAGACCAACTAACGTAACGTACAGCGCACGTAATGGTTCAGTGCGCATATTACGTACGACTATGCAGAGGTCTTTACCCTAGTGGAAATTTGCCCGATGCGCCATCGGGAAATGATCGGGGTTTCGTCAGGTAACCCCTATTAGAGCAAATATGATCATTGCCTTGTCATGCCCTTATCATACTCACCATAGCAGGGTTTACATTATCTAAACAGCCAACGGTCCCGATCAAAGCTACATTAGTTGTTCCTCATAAAGAAATTTTCATCGGGCAATGATCAAGTTTCAATGAGGTATGATATTTTATTTCATCGGGTATTTGTAGTGCTTTCGTATGCTCATGTTTTAACAAGGCAATGGTCAGATAAATAATGATATGGGGAATTACCCGATCAGTACATGATCATTGCCTGAAGTGAGTACATGATCAGGACACTGCGTTACAAGGACATCGTGGGCCTCGTCATATCCCGATCATCTCAAATAATGACATGATCAGTTCATGAGCATGGCCCTACCAAAATTTCTACTAGGGTACTGCATGTTTGCTATTATTTTCCTTATACTATGTATGTATATGTGTTTGTTTGTTACTATGTATGTTATAGCGATTTTTTGCATATGTATGCACCGACAAAAAAAATATATGTTTCTCCCAAGCATAATTTTATGTTTTTATATTTATCTAATAAATACAATTTTATTATTTTGGCATACCATTTTTTAACTGACTAATCTTCAGCATCTAAAACCATTTGTTACTAGCTTAACTCAATTTTATATCTACTAAAAATAATTTTATTAACTGAGTAATCCTTAATGTATTATGTAATTAAAAAACTTTATCATTTGATTATGTATTTTATAAATTAATAATTATAATTAAATATTTTTTTTTTTTTTAAATATAATTAGATAATGTAAAATTTCGTTAACATTTTCAAAAATAAATTTATAAATAATATTATTTGACTAAAAACAAATTGTGTATGCCATTTTATAAAACTACCAAATATATTATTATTTTTATCATTATTATTATTAAAAATAATATGATTCAATTACGTTATTTTTTTTTTTTTTTTTTACAAATTAACCAACGCTCAGGGGATGCCCCCTATTCATGCAATGCACAGTGTTGATCGTAAGAAGGGATGATAGCTTAAATGGAGGGTGGAAAGATAGAGTAGTGTCGGTGAATGTTTGTTTTGAACTTGCCAATATCAAAAATGTCGGGAAAAACAGACGCAGGGAGATTGTTCCACAAACGTATCGTGCGACTGAAGAAAGAATTCTCTCGGTAATGCGTGGTTCTATTGAGAGCCGAGTGAACTACGAAGGGGTGGGCTTGGTTCGATGCCCGAGTAGAACGAGAGGACACACGACCTGGTGGAATCAGGCCATGTATTTCCCTCGAAAACTTACCATTGTAATACCTATAGAACAGGCTTACACACCCTACGGTCCTTCGGTGCTCAAGAGAACCAATAGAGGATGAAATATTTTCATCCCCTATTAAATATATTGCACGCTGTTGGATTCGATCCAGGAACTCCAAAGAAGATTTTTAAGCCCCTGCCCATATGTGCGAATTGTATTCCATCTTAGGCCGAATATAGGTGGTGTAGACAGTGCGCAAGTCAGCAGGAGTGAAGTATGTCTTACACCGTTTTAAAAAACCGAGGCACTTGGCCGCCTCTTTCGACACGTCAAATATGTGATCATTCCAACGGAGATCACATTGAATTGATATGCCCAGAACGTCAAGAGCAGCTGACTCTGCAATATCTACAGCACCCATATTAAGGGGAGGTAGGGTTGAATCCATTCTTTTGTGAGATAACAGACAACATTGGGTCTTGCGTGCATTAAAATCAACTCTATTTGCAAGACCCCACTCGGAGATTGTTTTAAGGTCATTATTGAGTGTGTCATTCATAGTGCGTCTTTTACTCTCAATCTCCAAAGAGGTTGGGCGCTTTTTGAACGAGTATGAATGACAAATGTTGATATCATCTGCAAAGGAATGGATTGGGTTCTGGGTCAATGACAGAAGGTCATTGATAAATACCAGAAATAGGGACGGGGATAGGACGGAACCCTGCGGAACTCCAGAATTAATGAAATGTTGTTCCGAAAGAACACCATCCATCGCAACTCGTATTGAACGACCCTGGAGAAAACTCGATATCCATCGAGTAAAAGATTCACCAACACCATATGCAATTAGTTTTGAAACGAGGGCTTTATGCCACACTCGATCAAAAGCCTTGGAGATATCAAGAGCAACAGCCTTGCTCTCCCCGAAAAGGTGAACACAATTATTCCACTTTTCGGAGAGGACCGCCATCAAGTCACCTGTGGATCTGGTCCTACGGAAACCGTATTGTCGGTCACTGAGCAATTCGTTGTGCTCAAGATAGTTCACAAAGTGGAAGTTAATTACGCTCTCCATTACCTTGGAGAGTGCAGAGCATATTGCAATGGGTCGGTAATTGGCAGGGTTCGTGGCCTCGCCCTTTTTCGGAACTGGCTGGACATTGGCAACCTTCCAACAAGATGGAAAAACTCCTGTCGTGTAGGAGATGTTGAAAAGGTTACGGAACGGACAAGCCAGCGTTGACGCGCACTTCTTCAACACATGGGCAGATATGCCATCTGGCCCAGAGGCTTTGTTAATGTTGAGGTTTGCTAAAACCTTTTTAACTGCCCGAGTTCGAAAATGTATCTCCGGCTTTGCAGAAGAAACAAAATCGACGACAGGCAGTGGTTGATTACTTTCTGGGAGCGTTGAATTATTTGCAAATAATTCTGCCAAGAGATTAGCTTTATCAACCGGGTCAGTGAAGGTCTGGCTATTCATACTAAGAGTTGGAGTAGACGATGTCGTCTGATTCTTCACCCTTTTTACAAATGACCAGAAATTTTTACTACCCCTGTGATAGAGAAGGACCTTTTTGCGCGCGTTTTGTTCGTGAAGAAACTTTTCGCGCGAGATCACGGCATTACAGCGATTCCTAGCCTGTATACGAAGTCTTTCAGTATCAGCATTCTTGTTAGAACGCCAAGTCTGAAAGGCTTCCTCTTTCGACCTGACTGCAATCCTGCAAGTCTCATTAAACCAAGAGTGGTCCTTAGGTTTAATGCTAATTTTTTTAGAAGGTATGAAGGACCGCATACCTAATAAAATAATATTTACCATTAAAGCCGCAGCATTTATGTCTCTGTCAGCGAAACACAATTTCCAATTAAAGTTGCGAAAAAAATCATTTAACGCAACCCAATTTGCTTTTTCGGAAAGCCATACAGTCCTCTTCGGGGCTTTAATCGAAGAGGTGTGTAAACTAGAATACGAAAACTCAGCGGAAACAGTACAGTGGTCGGAATTACCAAGAGGTGCAAGGACTTTTACATCATATTTTTCATGATGTGAAGTCAGAAAAAGGTCTAGGACTTTTGGGCTTTGCCAGCCGACGCGTGGAATATACGTCGGCTCCTTCACCATTTGAGTGAGTTGGTTGCACTCGGCAAAAAGCTCAACATAACAACCCTCCTGTGTTGATAGACCCGAGTGGCTCAACCAAGTGGCGTTGTGCACATTAAAATCGCCCGCAACAACAATTTCACTGCCTGGAAATTGCTCCAATATATTTGAGATCGAATCAGATAAGGCATCCAGCGTATTACAGGTGGAAACCCTATCTAAATTCGGACTCCTATAAAGAAAGCACAAGTTTGGATTTTGAATTTAACCTAAATAGTATTAAATTCGCTATCCGACACACTATGTTGTTGCTGCAGTTGATACGCAACGTCACTCCGAATAAAAAGAGCAAGACCCCTATGGGCAGAGAATAATGGCAATAGGTGATAACCAGGTATATGAAAATCCAGTGGATCTGCACCCTCATTAACCTGGGTCTCACCTAGTGCCATTATTTGTGGCCTATGGATGGACACATACGCATATACCGAGAAAAAATTCGCCCTCAGCCCACGAATGTTGCAAAAATCTATGCGAAATTTTTGCGACATTTTTTCTACTGGGCAACTTCAAAACAGACATACATACTACCAAGGCGCAGCAGTTGAAACAAACAAATGAGAGCGTAAGTCAAGCCGTGGTGAGTGTTATGCCTTCACCACAGCATAGATTACGCACTCACTGCAGCCTCAACCGTGCGCGTTAGTAGCGTGGAGTAGGATGGTGGAGGGAGGGGATACGTCAACAAACCTGTGCAATTGCAGCAAAGAGCATAGAAAAGCCCTTTGCGTCGGCAATTGTAAAAACAGCGACTGCGGCAACTCAGCAGGCAGCGCGAAACCGGTTCTATTATGTGGTTGTTGTTGTTGAATTATTATTGTTTTATTTATTTGGTGTTTCTTATTAGTTTTTTATGTAAATTATTATTAGTTTGTGTTTTAATTTAATTTTGTTTTATTTCGTTATTTCGTTATTATGTTGGGCGGGCACATTAAACACAGTTTTGAAACACATTTATACTAAACGACGGACGGAACACGTTAAAAAAAGACAAGAGACGACACGACACGTCCGTCCCCCATAAGTGCGTTGACGCTACTGACTGTTAACAAATATATTTTATAATTGATCATAACTTAAATATCTCCCAAGAATATTATAGTTGATGCAATAATGTTTGATTTCCTTATTTGGTTCGAATATGTTAAAACACTTTTTTTGTCATATTTGTCTGACATTTCCAATTATATCATATATATAATTGTGGTAAAATTTTGGTCAGCGTTATATATAACCATTCTTAACGGTCCCCCACCCCCCATAGAAGGTGCATTTTCCAGATGGTGTATTTTAACAGTTATTATAGTGATCTTAAGATATTTCACACCTAGGTATACCAATCATCCCAAATTCTTTAAACTCACCACACCGAAATTCACCACATCGAAATTCATCACACTAAAACTCACCACACTGAAACTCATCACACTTAAACTCATCACACTAAAACTCACCACTCTAAAATTCACCACACTAAAATTCACCACACTAAAACTCACCAAACTAAAACTCACCACATCAAATTCACCACACTAAAATTCAACACACTAAAACTTCTACTGGGAAAAACTCTACGGGGAAGAATTCTACGGGAAAGAATTCTACTAGGAAGAATTGTATGGGGAAGATATAAATAATAAAAATGTTCTTTATATTAATAAAATCACTTCCTATCCTTGCATTCACAAAATCTTGGCACGAGTCATGCAAGGGTCCAGCTAGTTCAATATATAATTGCTTGAGCAAATATTTATCAAATTATTTTGTAGTGAAAAACATATTTAAATTACAGTAAGGCATAGTTTATTTAAATGGTTGCATACAGGTAACATATGCATCATACATTTTCTGACTTTAATTGGCTGTTACTGCTAAATAAAAATATATCATTTTGGAATTCGTTTCGTAACTTATGTTTAAAAGATAAAATTGTAGCAAACATAATAATGTTACCTGCAAAATAGATTTTTCCCTGTCTGTGTTAAAAAGCAATTAAATAAGATTAAAAACAAATTAATAAAACTTTGACCGATATATAAATTGCTTATTATAATTATAATATTTATATAAATATTATTTCTAAACATTTTAATTGTTCATTTCAAATAGTCAAGTTTTCCCTGTGTGTGTTTTTGCGTTAGTGTTGTGTGTCACCATTATTTTCATGCCATTTTATAACATTTAAAGCAACTATTTTAATTTCTTAAAATACTACATGACTGTGTGCGTGCTCTTTTGTGTGTGTATTTCATACGCACACAAAGACCCATTTCTACAAACATTTTGCACAGTTTCCGGTAGCGCTCATAAAATTTACGACTATGCAAAATTACTTTGAACTACATAATACTTTTACTATGCGTAGTTTCATAAAAGAAGCAGTTTGTAATTCAAATAAATATTTTTTATCACTTTTTGACCATTTGTGCTTATTAAAGGTTCATTGAAAAAATGTCTCTAATTTACATATTTAAATATTAGTTTTTCTTTTTATAATTAATTTTTTATATTTCAATTTTTACTTTGCGTTTTTTTGCAGCTATTTAATTAAAAGCATTTTTAATTATTTGTCAAATTATAGGGGTATCTTGCCAAGAATTATTTATGCAGTTAAAAATATATAATTTATATTAAAAATATGTATTTCACTGTATGAAACAAAAATAAATTTCCTCGTACACACTAAATTGCATTTTATCACATTATTGTATAAAAATCCCAACAAAGTTTTTAAATAGTTTTTTTTTGGTAAATTATTGCTTTGCATGCAATTTATATAAAGTATAAAAAAAATCACACAACATTAGTTAATAGTTAATTTTTTAATATTATTTTTTTTTCTGGTATAAATTGTGCTGCGCGTCGTGTGTTTAAATACTTGGTGTCTGCATTAACATAACTAATGTTATCTGTGGCATTGAGGTTGTTTATGCTGTTGGTTTTAAAAATAGCATTTTTTGCATTTCACCCTCATATAATTTATGTGCTTAATTGCAGCAAAAGTATTTAGTATGGCATTTATATATTATATATAATGCATTTATTAATTTAAATATGGTTGAATTCATTAGTTTACTGTTGAAAAGTTGCATGAAATATTACAGCAATAAAAAACATATGGATATATAAATATTTATCATTAATATTAAAACGTTTTCAAATAGTTTCTTTGATTACAGTGCCCAACAAAATTCTAATTTTGACATATTGACATATTTGTTACACATTTGTGACGTTGATTTTGAAAATGGCGTTAGTTTTGTCAAATTGACTCAAGTTTTTGTGATATGGCCTATTTTTGAAATTCCAAAAAGAGAAAAAAATGAAATTATCTTTCTAATATTCGACACAGAAAACCTAGCGTTACAATTTTATTTTATAAATAAAGAGATTCAAAAGTTTTCAAAAGTTCTATGAATCAACAACATTATTACTTAAAATGTTAAAAATGATTTTTATGTATTTTATATGTAGTTCAATATAGCCTATTTAAAACCCCATTTAAGAAAATAAATGTTCACTCTTAATTAAAAAGTTATAATCACTAGATGATAAACAGTATTATGTTTTGTATTATGTTTAATTTAAACAGGTTTTTTTTAGTTTGTTTGTTTTTTAAAACTCTGAACAAAATAAAAGTATTTTCTACAATTTTTCTTTTGATTTTTGCATAAGTTTTTGCGTTCTCGATTTTTTTATTTATATTTTTGTTATATACCATTTATTTCTCCCATTATTTAGATTTTGTTTGTACATATGATTTTGTTTTTTGTGTTTTTTTTTACTATTGTCATTTTCTTGATTTTGATTTAATTTTTCATTTTCTGCATTTTATTGTTGGTTTTTCAGAAATTTTGTTTTTAGCATTTTATTTGGTGTTCTTCTTATAATTTTGGATTTTCGTTTTGGTTTTGCTTATGGGATTTTTTTTTGCATTGGTTTTGATTAATTTTGGTATTTTTTTTTGTGAGTTTTGTTTTTGCTTATATTTGTGCTTTATGTTTTGTTTTTGCTTATATTTGTTTTGGTTTTTGCTACTGTGTTTTTATTTTTATTTTTTTACTTGATTTTTTGTGTTTTTCTACTGATTTTTGGCTTTATTATTTTGTTTTTGTTTTTTTTTATCTTTTTATTTTTTTACTTGATTTTTATTTTTTTACTTTATTTTTATTTTTTTACTTGATTTTTATTTTTTACTTGATTTTATTTTTTTTTATGGATTTTTTGTGTTTTTCTCCTGTGTTTGTGTTTGTGTTTTTCTTTTACTTTCTTATTTTGTTTTTAAATTTATGCTTTTACTTTTGTTAATGTGTTTTTTTTTTCAATTATTTTTTTTTTGTAATTTTTTTGTTTTTGGTTGTTGTTGTTTTGCATTTTATTATTTTTAGTGTTTAATTTTCTGGAATTTGTTTTAAGCATTTTATGTTTGTGATCTTCTTATAATTTTGTTCATTGTTTCTTATATATATTATTTTTATTGAATTTTTATTGAATTCTGTTTTTGCTTTTGTTTTTCTGTTGTGCTTGTCTTGTATTTCCACTTTTGGTTTTAATTTTTTGTTCTTTTTTTATTATGTTTTTTCTTTTGATTTTGGGGTTTTCTTTTAATTTTTTCTTTGTGTTTGCATTTATCTATCGTTTTTGGCTGTGCTTTCTTTCCTTTTTATACCCAACATTAAGAGTGAAAGGGTATATTCAGTTTGGTACGCCGTTTGTAACACCCAGAAGGAAGCATCTCCGGTATGGAAAAGTATATATATATTCTTGATCAGCATGACCTCCTGAGTCGATTTAGCGATGTCCGTCTGTCCGTCTGTCTGTTTTTATGTATACGTGCTTAGGTAAACTGTTTTGGTCAGATATATGTAGAAATGTAGAAATACATGATAATAATGTTTTCCGGCGAAAAGACTTGTGGTTCACAAAAAAAAATCGAAATTCGGTACACCTACCCATTTGTAAATATAGGTATCAAATGAATGGAAATTTTCCAGCGATTGAATGTTTGTAGTTATTTTCAGGATTCGTATACCCTGGTGACCTATATATCATTTTGAATGGTAATCACACATATGTGTAGGGTATTTATAGTCGGCTTAGACCGACTATAATTTTGATAATCCTAACTATCATAATTACACCTACTTTAAAATTTCCCATGTAATCTAACCTTCCCAACTGGTTTAATTTTTGATTTTGTTTTTATCTTTTTTGTTTTTGTTTTTACTTTGTGCTTATTTTGATTTTTTTTATTTATAATGATTTAGTGTATTTTCTTTTGATTTGTATTTTTGCTTTTTTATGTTCGTTGCTGTTTTAAATTCCAAATTATAATTTTCTTTTGATTTCGTGTTTTTATTTTAATTATTTTTTGTTATGTGTTTGCATTTGACCTAGTTTTTTGTTCTGCTTTTTTTCCTTTTTTGATTTTTGATTTTATATTTTGGGTTTTTGATTTTTTGCTTTTACTTGGGCTTGTTTTTATTTTTGATTTTTTGTATTTATTATGATTTAGTATATTTTCTTTTTATTTGTATTATTGCTTTTGTTTTTGATTCTGTTTATACACGGTCGTTGCTGTTTTAAATGCCGAATTAAATTCAGATTAATTGATCAAGTTCCACCAAATGCTTTAAACAGTTCAAAGTTAAACTGCCTATATTATTTAACAAAACTAAAAACGTAATTTAAAACCTGTTTATGAATTTTTATCAAATTGCTTTTTTCAAATGCATTTACGAAATTTCAATATTTATTCATAAATTCATTCATTAATTGAAATTGCTTTTTTTTTTGTTAATACAAAATGTGCGCCGACATCCCGAAGCCAATTTGCGTGCAATAAATGATTGTCGCTGCAATACATTGTCAGCTGTCAGTCATTTGTAACAACATGTTGTATGTTTTTTTTTGGTGCACAGCAGCAACAACAACAACAAAAAGAGCAAACACTTTTTAATTGCTTGAAATTGTTTGGCAGCCAGCTGCCTTATACAATAAACAAAACAAAAACAATATCAACTTCATCAAAAAATGAAAACACAAAAAAATTGCTACAAATTGCTACACTTTATTTAGACTTTGTTCGCATTTAGAGCAATAATAAAATCGTTTGAATTTTAAAATCGATTTTCAGTCATTTTTATTTATACTCGAAATTTTGTAATTTTGTTTTTAATCTTTTTTTTCGTTTTTTTGTGTTCTTTAAAGCTGCGTAGCTCTGCCAAACAGGGCTAAAAACAGCAAAGTTTTGTTGACAAGCCAAACGCTTGGCTGCAACAACACAACAGAGAAGTAATTACCAACAAGTAAAGTTTTTCTACGTTTTCATTTTTTTAGGCTTATTTTTTTTTATATATTATTTTTTTTATATTTTTGGCAAATTTTTCTTTTTTTTTTTCCTTTTCCGTTTACTTTGTTATTTTATTAAAACAAAAACTATTTTTTTTGGTAACTCCATTTTTTAAAAAAATTCCTCGGCTTCCGTTTGCCAGCAAATAACAATCAATATGCGGTGAGTGCTGCTGTAGTTTTGTGCGGATTTTGCATTGAATTAATTTGGTCACTTTGGTGAATTAGTTTGCAAAGCGTTTACATTGCATAACCAAAGAGCAAGTTGGAAATTTATGAAATATTTGCATTTTTTATCAGTTGAAATTGCAGAATTTTCGATGTGAAAAAAGTTTACCAAAAAAAAAAAGCAAAAAAAAATAGAAAAAATAAATCCGTTTTAGTTTTCTGTTTTAGTAAAATTAGAGAATTTATAAAATATGCAACATTTTGCATAAAACTGCGTTTATTGCATATAGAAAATTATTTAATTATGCAAAATATTCAAGTATGACTTATATAACACTGTATAACATTTTTCTGTATAACAGTTCTACTGTATAACAGTTTTACTGTATAACAGTTTTACTGTATAACAGTTTTACCGTATAACAGTTTTACTGTATAACAGTTTTACTGTATAACATTTTGACTAACAGTTTTATACAGTTTTATAACAGTTTTACGGTATAACAGTTTTACTATATAACAGTTTTACTGTATAACAGTTTTATGTATAACAGTTTTATGTATAACATTTTGACTGTCACGCAAACGCAAACAGGTTATGTATAACATTTTTACTAATAGTTTTATACAGTTTTATTACAGTTTTACTGTATAACAGTTTTAGTGTATAACAGTTTTACTGTATAACAGTTTTACTGTATAACAGTTTTACTGTATATCAGTTTTATTGTATAACAGTTATACCATATAACAGTTTTACTTTTATAGAGTTTTATTGTAAAATAGTTTTACTTTTATACAGTTTCACTGCTTAACAGTTTTACTGTATAACAGTTTTACAGTACAACAGTTTTACTGCATAACAGTTTTACTGTATTTTAGTTTTACTGTATATAGTTTTATTTATTATACTGTATAAAACAAAAATTTTTTTAAGAATTTTACTTTCTAACAATTTCGAGATATTAAAATTTTTCACACAATTTTTTATTATAATTTTTCAATTTTAATGTACGTATAACTTTAAAATAGTGCAACAATTATATTTTAATCAACCTATTTTATTATTAAACTTTTTCTATAAATCCGAAAAAAAATCTAATTTTTCTCTATTTTTTTCACTTTGTCTCTTTACAGGCGCCATATTCGAACAGGGCACCGATGATGTTCAATCAGCTTTTAAATATACAATGCTTAATCATAACCTAAATGTTTCATCGCGTCGTTTCGAGCTGCAAGCCTACGTGGACGTAATCAATACGGCGGATGCCTTTAAATTGTCGCGCTTAAGTAGGTTGAAAATGGCAAAACAAATTATATAAGAAAAAAACTAAAAACGAAAATGAAATCGCTGCAAATCACTAATTAATTGCTGTGACCTATTTCAGTGCGTTGACTAAATTTCTGATTTGAAAGTAAAGCAGAGCTTTATTTTTAATTAATAAATAAAAAAACAAATTAGAAGGAAAATAAAATTTTTTGAAAATAAAGTTATTCACTTTGAGATCACACAGCGTATGAATTACATATTTTGCAATATGTTATTCATATTTTTCTTGTTTTCGAATGCAAACAAATGAAACATTTCAATATGGCATAGAGTGACATTTGATTTCTTATATATTTTATTGTATGCCTCAATAAAAATAATTTAAAAATTTCGTGTTTCTATTGATTTTCTTTGAATATTAAAACCTTTCATTAAGTATTAAATAGGTTTTGTTATTTCAATTATTTTGCAAAACAAAAAACGTTAAAAATATTAGAAACAAATAGAATTTTTAACTGAAATCTACTTTGAGTATTGTTCAGAACTCAGTCCATACCAATGAACAACATTACAAAAGCTTATCTAATTTTTTAAAACATACTATTCGTAAAATTTTTTGTTCGTCTGTCTGTTTGTTCCAGCAACATATCTAAACAGTTATAGCATTCAAAACGTTAAGAACATGAGACAAAACTTACAATTACAAACAAAAAAAGCAAAAGTCAAAATCAGAAAAAAAAGAAACAAACCATAACATAAATTAAAAGCAAAAAAAAAAACATAATCAAAAGAAAATCACAAAAGAAAAATACAAAATCAAAAGCAAAAATAAAAACAAATTATAAAAAAACAAAAAAAAATAAAATCCAAATTAAAATAAAAAGAAAAAAATTAAAAACAAAATCACAAGGTCAAATGCAAAAACAAAATTAAAGGCAAAAATAAAAACCAATAACACAAACACAAGAGATAACCACAATAAAAAAAAAACACAAAATGTAATGTAAACAAAAGAAAACACTAAATTAAAAACAAAAGTAAAAACAAACACAAAAAAAACTCAATTCCAAAATCAAAAGTAAAAACAAAATTAAAACAAATTAAAATAAAGATCAGAAGAAAAAAAAAACAAAATCACAAGGTCAAACGCAATAACAAAATTAAAGGGAAAAATAAAAACCAATAACACAAGCCCAAAAGATAAACACAATATAATTAATAGCAAAGACAGAAAATAAAAATCACAAAAGAAAAACAAAAAACTAAATTAAAATAAAAACAATACAAAAAACCAACCTAATCTAAAAAAAAATCTAATATCAAAAGAAAAAAAAACAGTACTAAAATCAAACACAAAAACGAAATCAAAAACAAAAGCAAAAATCTAAAACAAAATCGAAAACAAAAATCGAAAAATCACATAAATAAAGGAAAAAAAGCAAAAAAAACAATATCAAAGAGAAGCAAAACACAAAGTCGAACCCATAAACTATGCATTAAGACAAAATCAACAGAAAAACACAAAGACAAACAGTAAGGAAAATAAGGTCATATAGGAAATTTGGAAGTAGTGAAATTGTGATAGTTGGTGTGATGAACTAAGTAAGACTATAAATACCCAACAAATATGTGATAATGTATGCGGTTACTATTTAAAGTGGTGCATAGGTCACCAGGGTTTACGTATCTTGATAATAACTACAAACTTGCAATCGTTGAAGAATTTCCTTTCATTTCATACCCATATGTACAAATGGGTAGGTGTACTGAATTACGACTTTCTTTGGGGAACCACTAGTTCGGTTCGCGAGAAAACATTTTTTCCATATATTCGGCCAAAAAAAGTTCACTTAAGCACGTATAAAGTAAAATTCATCTGTAGATGTAAATTTCATATGGGGTATTGGAACATAACTTGTAGGTTCACAGGTCATAATTAACCGATCATGCCAATTTTCTTGGAGAGCCAGCTTAGATATATGAGTATCCTAAATTAGTATTCTCGTTAATGTAACTCTTCTTTTTTTTATAATTGGTGATTCCAACAGACAGACAGACATACGGACAGAATATATATACTTTTCCATACCGTATATGCTTCCTTCGAGTGTCACAAATGGTGTACCAAACTGAACATACTCTTTCACTCATAGTGTAGGGTATACAAATCAAATAAAATGCCACACTACGTATGAGTAACCATGATTGCACATTGTATTGCTAGATTGAATTTAAATAAATAAAATAAATTTATTAAAATACTTCTATATTAAATTTTTATATTTTTGCATAATTTTGTCTAGTATGATCAAAGAGTAACTATTCCAAGTAGCTGCGTTGAGTTCATAAACCTACAATAGAAATTAATGTGCTCTGTATGTTGTATAAACATAAATGTCAAACATCATTATTTGCAGCCCACAGTGCGTATGATTAAGCCGCAATTGTAGCAGCATACAGCATATATTGGTCAAGTACAACCGAACCAATCAAATGTTTAATCAATGTGCTTAATACAGCGGCATCATCAGAAAAAAGTATACAACATATTAATAAAACTTTGAAAATGAAAAAATAACAGCACATAAATTTCAATTTTTGGGGATTTTAGGGATGGAAAAATAACAAGAAAAAAAAAAATAAACGAAAGAAACAAAAAAAAACAACAGTCACAACAAAATACTTGGAAAAAGCATGTCTTTCGCTTAGTTTACTAATAATAATGATGATAATAAATCAACTGTCATAAATCCCGCCAGCGCATTGAGTCCATGCTCGAGTCCTTGAACGTTCAGTTTATTTAGAACCCAGTGACTTTTATTGTTTGCTGTCATGTCTTAAATTTACTTTATCTCTATGTATACTATATGGTTTTTATTATTATATATGTATTTAGCAGCTACTTAAATGATTTTTGTATTTCTATCTTAAGGTGCTGACGCCTTCATCTGGCTTTCTCGACTTTGCCATCAGCATGCTTCCGGATTATCATCAGGCGATTATCGATACGATACAATTTTATGGCTGGAGCAAAATTATTTATCTCTATGATTCGCATGATGGTAAGTTGTAGCACGTCTACGTATTAAAATTGTCTACTTTTATATGAAACACATTTTCTATTACTATTTGCTGTGTATTTTATGTGTGCTGCAAAATATTTGTAGATACTTTGAGTTGCGTTTGAGTCATGTTTATGACTTGACAAAACTGTCAAAGTTAATCGCCCAATTTTATAACAACAAATCTAAAATTGCCACACAGTTCAACTGTCATTATTCAATCTTCAAGTCTTTATTTTTATTATATTTTATTTGATTTGTCCTTGCAATAAACTTCAACTTTTTTGCACATGATTTTCATAAACTGTGCTATAATTTTATTATATTGTCATATACAGAATACGTTCTTTTATTACTAAAATCAGCATAAACTTGAGTTTATTTCATTGAAATTAATGTCTTAATCATTAAATAATGCTCGAAACATGTGTTGCTCATTTCATTACTGTCACGATTTATGCGTTTTTAATGCTCCAGTCTTTACGTGTTGTTGCTAAGGTTTTTTTTTTCGGTTAATGGCGAATAAATAATTATATGCGTTTTATTAATAGATTTGTTTAAAAATTAAAATGTCTATAAAAATCTTTGCGAAATTTGATTTAAAGAACAATTTTCAATATATGCAACAAATTAAAATTGAAATATATATATTTTCTGACCTATATTTTTGAATACTTATTGGAAAACAATGAATATCCCCGTTTATCGAATGTTTCTATAAGTTCATGTTTCTTCTTTAGGTCCACTTCTTTGTAGAAATTCACATTTTCGTACTTTGAGTTAATTAATTAATTAAAACATAGCATCCACGTACTATATTTCCAGACACTATGATTTTCTAAATTCGCAACACATTTAACTTTACAAAATTTTATTAAATAGGCGAAATCAGGCAACAAAAACCAGAAAATTTGTGCATAACACGACAAAAAAATTCATATCGTCACTATCATATGCCAATGGGGCGAATGTGTAATTTTTGACATTTACGTTTTTTTACATTTTTGAATGTAGTTTTTCCTCGAGTATACTGTGCCAAAATCGTGTGCGGTTTTGTTGGACATTCTAGCCACAAACGCTAAAAGGGCGAATCGTTTCGTTTTTTTGCCATAACTTTTTATTGGTATAAGCTAAAATAGTGGTGTAAAGGCATTAATTGATTGTTTTTAAAGCACTTATCGTTTGACATAATTATTTAAAAATATTTTTTTAATTTTTATCATTTTGCAAGAATTTTTTTTGGCAAATTATTTTAAAATAATGATGCCAATCGATAGATGCTTTAAAAACAAACAATTAATGCCTTTACTTCACTATATAATCTTGCATCAATTAAGAGTTCTAGCAAAAAAAACGAACAAATTTGAAAAACTGAAAATCTTGTCATGCAAAAAGGGCGAGTCTTTTCGTTTTTTTTTTTTGCTATAAAGCTTTAATAGTGCAAGATAAAGTAGTGATGTTAAGACATTAATTATTTGTTTTTAAAGCACCTATCGATCATCATCATTATTTTAAAATATGTTTATGTATTTTTATCATTTGCTAGAAAAATGTTTGGCAAATTATTTCAAAGTAATGATGCCAATCGATAGGAGCTTTGCAGACAAACAATTTATGCATTTGCACTACTATTTTATCTTGCACCAATAAAGAGTTATAGCAAAAAAACGAAAAGATTCGCCCTTTTGGCATGACAAGATTTTCAATTTTTTTTCTATAACTATTTATTGGTGCAAGATATAATAGTAATGTAAAAGCATTCATTGTTTAGTTTTAATTTGAATATACAGTTTTTAATGAATTAACACTAGTAAGTTTGAACTGACATTATGCAAAAGTCGGAATTATATATATGAATTTCGACATCTCTTGACGTATGTGCAATATTTTTTTAATAGTTCAATATTTCAATTAAATTAATTGCACCGACAGCAGTTACAAACAATTTATTACTCATAAAATAATTTTATTTTCATTACAAATTCAAATAAAATTCTTTGTTTAAAAATGCCTTTCACACTTTATTACAATGCATAAGTTCAATTAAATAAAAAAAAGAGAAATTTATTTTATTTGCTGTTTTTTTTTAACTATTTACTTAAATAATTGTACATGTAATTTTGCAAAATGTATACAACATTACAAGAATTGCCAGAAAGACGTTGGCACAGAAAGCCAGTCAGAAGATAAATGTGCATAAAGGAAAACATTTTTAGTAACATGTACATACTCACATGTTCATATAAACAAACATATATACACAGACTGCAATAACAAATACCATTTAGCAATTGAAATACTCTATTTATTATTTTTACTTTTTTTTTATAGTCAATTGCATGAAGCTAGAGACACGCCAAAACATATTCACTTTAATTAAGTGATTAATTTCACTTTAATGTGGAATAGTTTTTTCAATTTGTTTTTTATTAAGAAAAATTCAAATATTTTGCAATACATAAAGCAAATTGAACAAAGAAGGAACACAATTACCACCTCTGTCACTTGAATCTAATTTGAGAAATATTAGTCATTATTTAATATAAAGCAAGGGAAAATGCTTTTTTTACACAAAATAATGGTTCCATGTTATTTTTTACATTAAATACTATTGTAATTTCCATTTAGATCAAAGAAGACACCGGTGTTTATTAATGTAGTTAATGTATATTTAAATTTATGAATATTATACGCATTTATTATGCTTTCATGAAATTTTTTCTCTACTCAAATTGTATCCATTTATTTTTTTTAATGATGAATTAATTTCTTCAAAGTGTGCACTAATTTAAGAATATTGAACATAATTTTAATTTTTCGTTTTTTTCACAATTCTTAACTGCATTGTTGGCTACAATTTTAGTTCTCTAATCGAGTTCTACTACCACAGTCAACTAATTTAAATATTTTGTGAGAAATAATTGTTTAATATCTAAATACCGGGGTCACTTCACGTCAGAAATATCAATCTTGGCACGATGTCTTCCGATTTTTATGAAATTTTGTGGATAGATAATGGTCGAGAAATAAAAAATAACTGTGTACTTTTTTATTTTTTTATTTCTCAACTCCAACAAAGTTATGAGCATTTAAGCATTTTAGCATCTCTGTAACCAATTAACATATTTTAATGAATCTGATGGGTCATATAAGCTTTATGATTACGCATTCAAATAAAAATTGCAATGTAAAAAATAAAATTACAATTTAAAAGAAAAAGTTAAATATTTTTTTAAATCACTGTTACGTATACGCACCACACTTTTAAAAGTAAAAAAAAATTGTTTAAACCCTAGAGTTTTCCCCGTCGATTAAAAAAAGAATCGATATAGACTCCTATAGTTTCGGAACTATCAAGTTTTAAATTGGAATTTCCAATTTTTTTCCATCGAAATTTTTTGTTATAATTTCCTACCAGAAATAGTGTGGCAGAGAACCAATTTCGTATGGAGAAAAATCGACAATTGTAAATTAACGTTAAAAAAAGACTGACTTTTTTGCTTTTTTTTAAACCTCCTCTTAACAAAATGAAGAATTCAAAAAACCAAAAATTCGCACAAGATTTTTTTTTAAATAATAAACAGCGTTTGTTTTTTATATTTCCGATTTGTAAAATTTTATGAGCACAATATTATATTAATTACAAACATATTATATTTAAAACAAACATATTATATTAAAAACAAACATATTATTTTTAAAACAAACATATTATATTTAAAACAAACATATTATATGTATAACAAATATATCATATTTATAACAAATATATTATATTTCTAAAAAAAATATATTATATTTATAACAAACATATTGTATTTCAAACAAACATAAATATGTTTAAAGAAAACATAATATATTTACAACAAACATGTTGGGTATAATAAAAAATGCAACAAAAATATGTATTATATTTACAAAAACAAATAAAAATAAATTAAAATTAAAAAAAAAATATATGTTTTTCTATAATTTCGCAAAATTTCATGATATATTAAAATGTTTTGCAAAATGTTTTGTGGCAGAGAACAAATTTCGTATGGAGAAAAATCGGCAATTAAACATTAACGTTAAATACTGACTTTTTTGCTTTTTACTTTTTTTTTGGAAAATTCGAAAAAGATTTTCTTTTTAAGTAATAAACATCATTTGCCTTTATATTTTTGATTTTTAAAATTGTATGCGCACAATATCATATTTATAACAAACATATTATATTTATAACAAACATGTTATTTTTAAAACGAACATATTATATTCAAAACAAACATATTGTATGTATAACATATATATTATATTTACAACAAACATTTTATAGTTATAGCAAACATATTATTTATATAATAAACATATTGTATTTCTAACAAACATAAATATGTTCACAGAAAACATAATATATTTACAACAAACATGTTAGGTTAAATAAAAAACAACAAAAAATATTTATTATATTTACAAAAAAAAAAAAATTAAAATTAAAAAAAAATATATGTTTTTCTATAATTTCACAAAATTTCATGATATATTAAAATGTTTTGCAAATATATTATAATTATCGACAAATATATCAATTCTGTGCATCTACTAATACAGAGCAGCGCTACCTCTTGAGATCTGTAAGTAAACACACAAAAGCAAAAACAACAAAACTAACTATAATAACAAAAACCAACACAACAAACAATACATAAAAGGGTAGCAATTTCTAAAACCAACACTTTAGAAATTTAGCTTGCTTGTTTCTTTGTACTTCTGGCTTTTTGTCTGTCTGTCTGTCTGTCTGTCTGTCTGTCTGTTTGCTTGTTGAGCAACAGAAAATGTTGTAACCAAATAAAGTTAAATTTTCTACAACCGATACACATGTTGTTATAGCCACTACAATAAGAACAACAACAACAATTAGAAGTAGTTGCAGTATATCATAGCACTACACATATATAGTGCAATAATTTGTATCGAAGCAACATTGAATAACGAGCATAAATTTCATTGGAACATAATGCGAAATGTAGTTATTGCTGTTGCCGCCGCTCCTCTTATTGCAGCAGCAGTAATTGGCAGCAGTAATGTTGTTGCAGTTATCTAGATTGATGTTGTTGTTGTAAGTATTGTTTTAGTCATTCTACATATTCTGACAGCCAAACGGAAACCGGATGAGAGTCAACTTCTTAGTCTACGTCTGTCGGATTCCGCTTCATCATCAACGTTATTTCGCTTCTTTTAAAAAGTTTTGAATTTCTTTGTAATAAAATATGAAGCCATGTGAAAACTACAGGCCGCACCCTGCATTGTTAGACACTGCAAAAATATTGCAGCAAATAGATTTAGTTGTATCAATGAAATATTTGTCTTTTTAGCAAGGATTTTACTCATTTTAATAATTAACATTTATGCAATTAAACACAGCTCGACAATTGTAACTATCTCTTGCACATATGGTTTTTTAAGTTATCTCTGTTGCAAAACAGTGTTTTTAGTTCCAAAGCGGTGGCTAAACACGTGTGGAACATACGCAGTACTTAGTCACAATGCTGTGATATATAAGTCATACATTCTGATAATGGCACATATACAATTATTGGCGGAGCTTACTTTGTTGCTATTAAGTGTCAAATTAAATTTATTATTTTCCATATAAGTTGCAACTATAGAATGTAGTTCCAAATATGTGAACCGATGCTTTAATGCATCCAAACTTGTGGCAACTAAGCCACGCCTTGGGTCTTTTTGGAGGGCAATTGGGTGCCAAATAAGTATACTTCACAAAACTTGCAACAAACACTTTAATGGCAATTGTGTGGCTACCACTATAATTGCCACAAAGTAGTCACTTAGGGACTTATGTAGGTAATACATTTATTGAACTAGGTATTTCATTATTTATTTTATTTATCGACATGTATTAATAATATTTTCTATTAATTTTTTATTAACTATTATAAAGTATTTGTTATTTCAGCAAATAAATTTAATGTATTGACAAATGTTCATGAGTATTTGCAGCAAATGTGTTATGTTACATTAAACAACGTACAAATTTTTTTAATATAATAACAAAATATTTGTCATTTTAGCAACTATTTTAATAATGTTAACAAGTAATATTCTTTTATACTGCAAAACACTTAATTGTCTTAAAGAATTGAATTATTTACTGACTAAAATTTAATACATTAATTTCATTTCATAATAATTTATATTAAACATTTGTTATTTTAACAAATAGTTTAATTTTATCAACAATTATGAAAAATTAATGCAAAAAATCGTATATGCTGACTTCAAATATTTTGTAAAATAAATTAATTATTTCAATGAAAAATTTTCTGTTTTAGCATATAATATAATTATAATAACAAACTAAATAATTTAAATAGCTGACGCATTTGCTATATTTACTAATAATCTTCTAAAGTTTCTTTTTATAATTTATTATATCTGAATAGTTTAAAAATCAGTGGAAAATTATTTCCAATGTTTGAATTTTTTTTTGTCTGTATCAGTACATACTTCTATCCAACACAGACAGACATACGGATAGATACAGCAACACTAACCCACGACGTAAAGTTTAGAAGCAGTCGATGTAGTGCAAAAAAGTTGAAGGAACGTAAAACGTTGAAAGGACGACGAACGCTCTGCTCGTTGGCTCGTTAAACTGAAATGAGCAAGGACGAGTTGAAAAACGACTAAAACTCAATACAGCGAAAGTATAAAATCCACTTTGTATATATCTGTCTATCTGTGTGTGGTAGTGTCTGTGTGTGTTACTGGTTCTGTGTGGCACAGTAGTTTGGTCGTTCATCGTCGCAGAAGCGAGTGGTGGTAGAGGTACGTAACAGCATGAAATATGAAGCGATAAAACGAAAACAATTGAGCTATTGTATGCTGGAGCAGCAGCAGAAGCGACTATAAAATAAGTTCCTAAAAAGTTGTGGCTTTTCGAAGTGCGAATGCGAGTCTTTTAAAATGCGATATTATTGATGAGTTAAAAGTTTATACTTGGGAGAATTGTTGTCGGTTAGAATTGCAAACAACTTAGATAATTGTTGTAGTGTGAGACAACAGTAAACACAATAGTAAAAAGAAATAGAGAAAAACTTATCAAATAAAGATAAACGAAAAACAAAAAGTGTTTGAATAAATTTTCATCAAATCTAAACTTGTTATTAAGTTTTACTGTAAAATAGTTTTTGTATAACCCTTTTAATGTATACAATTTCAATGATATAACAGTTTTGCTATATAACATTCTTTGTTTTTAAAACGTTATATTGTATCAACGTTTTTGTTGTCCACAACAAGTTGTACTCTATAACAGGTTTACTGTATACCAACTTTATAATATACTTACTGTATAACACTGTTCCTATATAACAATTTTAATTTAAATATTTATTTAAATATTTTACTCTATTTTACTGTACTACAGTTTTACTGTATAACAGTTTTACTGTATAACCGTTTTACTATATAAAAGGTTTACTGTATAATATACTTACTGTATAACAGTTTTACTAAATAATAGTTGTACTGAAAATCAGTTTTTATGTATAACAGATTTACTGGATTATAGTTATAATAAATAAAATTTTACTGTAACAGTTTTACTGCATAACCGTTTTACTGCATAACAGATGTACTATATAACAGTTCTACTGTATAATAGTTTTACTGCATAACAAATTCACTGTGTCACAGTTTTACTGTATAACTGTTTTACTGTGTAACAGTTTTACTGTATAACAGTTTTAATGTATAACAATTTTACTGTATAACAGTTTTACTGTATAACAGTTTTACTGTATAAAAGTTTTACTGTATAACAGTATTACTGTATAACAATTTTACTGTATAACAGTTTTACTGTATAACAGTTTTACTGTATAACAGTTTTATTGTATAACAGTTTTACTGTATAACAGTTTTACTGTATAACAGTTTTACTGTATAACAGTTTTATTGTATAATATTTTTACTGTATAACAGTTTTACTGTATAACAGTTTTATTGTATAATATTTTTACTGTATAACAGTTTTACTGTATAACAGTTTTAGTATATAACAGTTTTAGTATATAACAGTTTTACTGTATAACCGTTTTAATCTACCGCAGTTTTATATATATGTAATCATTTATATATACATAACAGTTTACTGTAGAGCAGTTTTAATTTATACCAGTTTAATGTATAACAGTTTTAATTTATAACAGTTTAACGTATAACAATTGGCTGTATAGCAGTTTTAATTTATAACAGTTTACAGTATAACTGTTATTATTTATAACACTTTACAGTATAACAATTTTACTGTATTATAGTTTTACCAGAAAAAAGATATCTGTATATCAGTTTCTCTGTTAGAAAATTATGTTATTATTACAAAGAAACATTCAAAAAGCAAAAAAAAACATAAAGCCACGACAAGTACTCTAAGCATAATTGCAATAATTAAAACTTATATTGTTCTGCTTTGCTTATGCTATATTCTGAGTGAGCAAAAAAAAACCAAAGGCTTTTTGAGCCAACAAATATTTTAATTAATTTTATAAAACATAAAAACTGCAACCACAGCAAACAGAGACACACAACAATAAATCCAACAGCCTGCAGTAAATGTGCAGAATATGTGTAACAAATATATAAAAAATAAATAAAACTTATTTCTTTCTGCAATAAATTTCATTAACTTAAGTCCACCGCATGCATTGTAAGCCATCAGCTGCAGTTATTACCTTTTTTATGCACATTGCACACATTTTTTTTTATAAATATTTTTTATTTAATTATTATTTTTTGCCGTATGCATCTTACATGTGTCAACTGACAGGCGTGTGAAATTACATGCGAATGTGTGACACAAGTATATGGAGCATGTAAATTCCTTGAAAGCTGAACGAAACTGAAACTGGGACTCGGCACACAAAAGCAATAATAAAGGACAAAATGTAAATTGAAAAGAAGCAAGAAGAACAACAAGTAGCAAAAAAAGAGTACAGCAACAAATGTTGTACAACTGAGAAGCAATGTCATTGTGTGTAAATGTATCTGTTTGTGTGAGTGTGAAATTATGTCAGTGTATTAGTTAGATACAGACTTTGCAGCTGTATTTTTAATCTACACCGAAAATCTTAAATACAGAAAAAATTGTATCAATTCATATCCAAAACTATGACTTTTGCCTTAAAGCGATATCAAATTACTTTTTTGTAATAATAACCAACGTTTTTTGTTGATTGAATAAATAATTATTGCTAATTTAATTAAATTTTTAGTTCAATGGAGTAAAAAATATTAAATATACAACAAAAAAAATTGTTGTAATGCATATCAAAAATGTATTTTTTGTTAGTAAATAATTTAATTTAATAAATTTTTTGTAAATACTAAAGTTACTTTTAGTAGTAATAACGAATAATTTTTGTTAACACAAAAAAATAAAGTTTTAAAATTTACAAAATAATATGAATCAAGGTATATCAAAAAATGATTTTTAAGTTGTAATATATTCAAATAAGTTTTTAAAAAACAACAAACACTTTTTGTTGTTAAATCATTGAATTTTTGTTGCTAAAAAAAATATATTCATTTAATTGATTGAAAATCTTAAATATTGCACATCAAACTATGGTTATATATAATAAAAATATTATTTTTTTTAAACAATATCGCATTTGTTAATATAGCAAACTCCTTTTATTATTTTAATTAATAATGAATTGTTGCTAAAATAAATAAAATATTAATTAAATTGATTGATAATCTTAAATATCGCACATCAAACTATATTAATATATAATAAAAATGTTATTATTTTAAACAATATCGCACTAAATGCCTTTTGTAGTATCAATGACTGACTGTTTTTGATATAAACAAATTAAATTTCTAATTTATTGCAATTCTTAAATAAAGCAAAAGAAATTGTAGCGATGCATATTAAATAAATGATTTCTTTGGATTAAAACTAATTCAAAAAACTTCTTTGTATATATAGCAAGCTCCATTTCTTGTTTCTATGAACGAATATGCTAATACAAATATATTATTTGTTAAAAATACAACTAATATTTTTAGTTTAATCAACGAAAGAATTTGATAATAAAATGAAAAAATGGTTGTATTTTTAATAGAATTTTGGTGCACGGCAAATTTTGAAATTAATTAAAAGTTTTTTGTTATTCATGCAAAATGTGTTGTTACTTTAATTAACACCTTCGCTGAAAATACATAAGGTGTCAGCATTTCATCAGCTTTTCAATAAATTCCCTATTAAGAAATAGGAAATTTCAAATTCCAAGTTCCGATAGTATTTTTAGTGTACGCTCAAATATATAATTTCAATTAAATTAATACATTTAACAAAACTATTGATTACATTTATTAACTTATTTGCTATTTATAAATTTATGTTAAATTTATGTTATTTGCTACATATTTCTATCGGTGTATTATACAATATGGTATGTTTTTGTTTATTTGTCATTGCCGCTTAGTTTCAAAAAACAACAGCAACATCTCTAACAACAACAACCACTGCAACTTTAACGAACAACAGTAGCTACAAAACTCCATTTGTTAGTTTTCTGCATAGTGTATCAATGCATGTCATAGATTGTTGTTTGGAAGGACGGTAGTTCGGTGACTGGATACTTCCAAAGCTGACTGTCGTTATATGAATGTGTGAGCATCTGTATTTGCACAGCCATCATCAACAACATCATCGTCATCATGAACATGAACATCATTAACAACTTAATCATCATTGACAGTGTGTTGCTCTCAATGTTAACGAACATTGCTACACGTTATGCTCACATAACGTGCAATGCATTTAACTTTGTATACAGTTTTTACACAACAAACACTTTAAAAACTTAAAAATGGTGTCACGGCTCTACCCACAGTTACTGCCAACTCTTGTACTTGTTTTAAACTAAAAGCTTACCGCTTTTTTTTTCTTTTAACTGTTGCAGTTATCGTTTTTGTAGGTCGTTCGATTTTTACACAAGAATTGGAACTTATTTGTAGTTTTATTTTTTAAGTTTTAATATTTAGAGTTGTTTGAGAATAAGTATTAATACATTTAGCTGTTGATAATTTTAGTTAAATAAAAGAGTAACTTTGCGCCTAATAGTAATACTGCACATCTTTATGACAATTTTACAGTACATTGTAACTATGTTCTTATCGTCAGAACAGAAAACGATTTTGATCGTATCGTTTAGAAACTGTTAGATATGAAGAGATTGTGCACTAGGAAAACTTTAAATTTTTTGAACACTTTTTGATATATTTTTTTAGCATTTAGGATCTATGATAAACAAGAACAATATTTATAGTTATCCAGAACATAGATAACACTAACTATCAAATTACTTTTTTTGTAATTAATCTACTTTTTAATATATGCACTATGAACCTAATTTTAGTAGTCTCTTATAATCAATTTTCAATAAAAATAAAAAATATAATTACATCATATCTAAACTTTACTTATCCTTATTGCATACTCAGTTTTTTTTTCTCTTTCTTATTGTATTATGTATTACTTTCAATGGGTTAGCCTCAGAATCCTGCAATAGTGTCAAATGAAGATCACCTTGTACATTTTTTATACTTTCCCAATTAAATAAAACAATTTCCTTCCTACGTCAAAATGAAGAAAATATGAAACAACTGATTATGACGTCGTGATTAGAATCTTAAAGTCCATAGAAAAATCATACTAAGATTGTAAATAATTTTTTTGTTGTGCTGTGCATTTAATAAAATCTAAAACAATGTGAAGAAGTAATGTTTAATAATTTTTTTCAATTTATAAGTTTGATTTTAACAACAACAAAAAAAAACATCACCTCGAAAAATCACCGAATATCTAATTTCGGATTTTATAATTTCGTACCTTTCCTTAAACTTTATCTCGAAAACTAAATCCAATTTTTTCTCCAACCTTTTTTTATATTATGCTATTTCTCTTCTCCTTTACTTTCTTGAACCCTTCTCTAACTCTTCAACTCTACTTTAATCTTAGCTTACAGATTTTCTCAAGCTGTACCTCAAACTTTTCGCATTTTCCCCATTTATAAATTTTCGTTCAACAAACACATTTTCCACTTAATGGCAAAGGACTTTATACGTATATATGTCCAATTTTCTCAAAGTAGATAAACATTTAAACTAAATTGTGTTTCCTACGCTGTCTCTTTGTTTGTGTGCTCAAATTCCTGTCGAGAAACTCGATCTTTTTCACTACTATTTTTTACTGTTTCTGCGCTGCTCTACTCTACTAGATTCTGTTCTCTTCTACTCGGTACTCGGTTCTATTCTACCATGACGTGCAAATTTAATATCGTATTTCTTGTGATGCTCCGTTGTTGTAACATGAAACGTTAACTTGTAGAGCGAGAAATAAATGCAGTAAATGACACCAAGTGAAACGAACGAACGAACTAACAATCCAACCAACACTTAGACATTGGCACACAGACACTAATACATTAAATATGCTACTACACAACATAGAAATTGTTCCTCGAGTGTCGGTGTCGGTCCTAGTTTCGGTGTCGGTGCGTATTTGAGTGCAGTCGGTATCAGACGAGTGCTATGTAATAAAATTAAATGAAATAAAATAAAATAAAATGTAAAAGCATGAAAATACATGAAAATGCATGAAAATGCTTAGAATTGAAGGCCTACATAGTAGCAGCAGCCTTGAATCTGTTGCTGCCACTGACTCTGTTGCATGAACGACATAAATTCTGACTCTAAATTACAATGCAAATTGATATGTGTTGCTGATGATACTACTACTCGTACTGCTGCCATTCCCCAGTAGAAATTCAAGTCATACACGACGAGCACTTTATTGATAAATCAAAGATATTTTACAATGTTATCTGTGATGATTATATCCAGAATGGTTTCAATCGATTAATCAAGCCGTTTGTTTAATCAATGAATATTTTTTATTAATACAAATAATGATTAATCAAGAATGCGATTAATCTAGAGCAGTTATATTTGATTTATCAAGCTGTTTGTTTAATCAATTTCTGATTAATTGATTAATCAATATTTTGATAAATTCAAATATAGATTAATCAAGTATGCGATCATCATTGATAAATCAAAGACATTGTACAATTTCATCAATTATAATTATGTCAAGAACGGTTTCAATTGATCAATCATGTTTTTTGTTTAATGAATTGCTGATTAATTGATTAATCAATCAATATTTTTTATTAATTCAGATAATGATTAATCAAAAATACGATTAACCTATAGCAGTTTTATTTGATTAATCAAGCTGTTTGTTTAATCAATTGCTGATGAATTGAATTATCAATATTTTGATAAATTCAAATATAGATTAATCAAGAATGCGATTAATACAAATTTTGATTAATCAAAGATTGTGGACTCTTCTGGAGCACTTTAAACAACTTTATTTGTTATCAATTTCTCATTAATTGATTAGAGCAGTTTTTAATCAAAAATTGTTAATTAATGAGAAATTTGATTAATCAATATTAATGATCTGTTCTTAAACACTTACTTTTATAATTTCATTAATTTAAAAATTAATTTTCAAACAGTTTATTTTTTAGATTAGTTGAATAATTTTTTTTCTTGATTATTTAGATGACTAGAATTTTGATTAATCAAAAAATATGATTTATATATTAATCAGGATACTGATAAATCAAAAATTACAATTATTGAAATTAGAAATTATAAATGCGCAAACATATATAATATCCTTCAAGATTTCTTTCAAATACATTACTCGACACATGTTCTATGCATGACATCATCATCAATACTTTTTGACACAAAAATTATTCTCACATAGTAAAATCATTGAGTAATGATTAATGACAATTCCCACTGGGTATTGTAGGTGCAAATGTGTCAGTGTAGTTCTCTATGTCAGTGACTTTGTCAGTATCTCTTTGTAAGTGCGTCTGTAAATATGTCTGTCTGTCTGTGTGCGAGTTATGGATGCGTTGCTGTTGCTGTAATTTTCTTAATTATTTTATGAGACATAAAGATAAAGTAACTGCTATTTAGTTTTATAAATTGAAAATTTTCGCATATCTGGTTGCAAAAATATGTCATAAATGTCATGTTAAATGGCTAAAAGTGTACAAGGTTATTTTTGCAAATTGCATGTTTTGTTTTCAAGTAATTTAAATATATATTTATTAAAAATATGTAAATTGAAATAAATAATAATAAAATTCAAAATAAAATAGATGTGGCCCAAAACGAAGCATATCACCTTACATATATACGCATTTTTCAACTTATATTGCTCCAAAAACATATGAAATCAAATACTTTTAATATTTTTTATAAATGTATCTAAAAGTACACTTTTGTGGTAAGATTTGCTATGTATATAAAAATGTTTGTATGCCTTATTATTTAGGAGTTATGAACGTTTAAAATTGGTTGCTACGTTTCATCAAATGAATACGTATAAATGTCAGGTGAAAGGCTGCATTTTGGGCCATATAACTATTGACAAAATTCATTTTTTTTTTATCATACATGAAAAAAACGTAATTAAAACATAATAAATCATGAAAAAAAAATTATTCTACATTGTATTTGAATGTAAACTAATTACAAAAATTGACTTTTTATGCAAAATCTTACATCATTTGTATTGAAATAACTACATATTGTATTTATGTATACAAATTACCACATCTGCATTTATTTTTGAAATAACTACATTTTGTATTTATGTATATAAATTACCACATTTGCACCTATTTTGACTACATTTTGTATTCATCATTTATTTTTCAGAAAAATGTTAAAATATTACTACATATGCATTTAATTTCACTGCATTCATTACTAATTTAAAACCAAAAATATTTATTCTCTCAAAAAAAAAAAGATTATTGTAATTACTTGTAAAAGTGTATAACTAATATATTTTATTAGTGATGAAAATAGAAGTGTTACTAAAAATCATCAATTCTCAAAGAGATCGCAAGCACTTTATTGTTGCTTTTCAATTGCACTACATGTTAATGTATACATACCAATTTCGAATACATTGTGTAGCAAAATTAAGTCAAACAAATACTAATGTATTTAAAAACTAATTCAAAAGTAACGAAAGCCAATTTCTAATACCTAGTGTGGCAAAACTAAATCAAATAAATACAAATTTATTTAAAAACTACCAAAATGTAATTTCTTTAAAACATATTAATATGTTTTTTTTAATATAATTCTCTATTTATAATTTTTTTATCCATTTTAATAAAAAAAAAACAACATTTAAAAAAAATGCAATTTTACACAAAAGTCTCACTGTAAAATTTATGAAATTATTTCCAAATATTAAAAACTTGTTATCACATTGAAAAAATCTTGTGAAACTCACATTTTTTTTTTGATTTTTCAAATTCTAAAATTAATTTGTATAAATATTATGCGAAATATATACAACATTTTACAATCAATGGCTGATTTATTAGCGGCTAAAAGTGTTAAATTGTTTAGTAGATAAAATAATAACATCCGAAAAATTGATACAGCGCCATAAATACTTGGTACGTGCAAAACAGTCACACAAACACTCACATTACATATGTGTGTATGTGAAAAAAGCAAATACTAATGAAAAAAAGCACGTGCTAACAATGCAATCAACAGTCAATAATAAAATAAGCAATTTTCTTCCTGTTTTTTATTATGATTTTGCGTCGCGCTTTTTTTTCTAGTGGTTTTTTATTTTTATGACAGAAAAAACAGTCATCGTCGTCGGCAGGCAATAATACTGCGATTGTGTTCAAAGCAACACATTGCCGTTGAGCAGCAACAATAACAGGAGCAGCAACACCACCACCAGCAATAATAATAACAACACAAACAACAACATCATTGTCATTGTTTTTTAAATGAATTCACACCACACGCAGAACATTTCGGTGTATATAGCTAAAAAAGTTTGTAAATATAGCAAACAAGTTTAATGAATAAAATGAACATTGTACTGAACTATATTGGTTGAGATATTAGCAATTTTAGCGAAATCGGTTAATTATATATACGAAAAATTATTATATTCAAGCAATTATTTTTTTATATAAAAAATAAGTTTGCAGTATAAATTACTGTTTTTGTTAAAGTAATTAAATAATTTGGCCAGCCCAGTTTTAGCACATATAATTGCTGAAACTGCGCTGGCTAATTAATTTGCTGCATTGACGTACAAACATTAAATTAATGAATTTCACTGCTGGATTGATTAATGAATACAATTAATGTCGATTGCTATATCTACGTCAATTATTTCTTTTTTGTGTAGGACATATTTTTAAATAACTAAAAATTATCCATTAAATAATGTATTACAAATAATTTTGAAAAGTTTTTTGGTTTAAACAAAACATATTTCATTATTTTTCATAATTTTAGAATTCAGTTAAGATAAATCAATTAATTTTTTGTATCTATAACAAGTAAGTTGCTGTCTAAATAACTTTCGTTTATTAAAATAATTTAAAAAAATGCTTTATTAATTTTTATGTATTAAAAAATCTAAAATAGACAATTTTAAGAATTTTTTGAAAAAAAATAACAACAATATTAATTAACAAGTTATTGTAATTTCAACAAAACATAATAAAAAAAATACATTTGCTATATACACTTATGGTTTTTTTTCAATGTAGTTCAGGTGCGAGGCTCAATTCAGTTAATTATCTTGCTATATCACCTTACAATCTTGTTGTATCAATAAACTTATTTGTTATTTTAGCAAAACTATTTGACATATAAGAAACTCAACAAAATATTAATATATTAAATCAATTACATATTTTCTTACCAAAATAAAACATAAATTCATAGTATAAATTGTTAAAATGATTAAAAAGTTTAATTAGTTCTACACCATTTTATTTTCATAGACATTTTCTCAAAATAACTCAAATTGTAGATTTATAATAATATTAACAAACAATTATTTTGTGTTTTTATTATTTTTATATTTGCAAAATATATATTTAAATTTATTAAAGTTGAGGAAATAAGTAAAAACAGATTCTTCTAATTCAATTATTTTCATCTTTCCAAAAGCAATTTATTTTTTCAACAAATAATTTATAAATATTAATAAAACTATTTGTTATAACAAAATTATTTATCAACATATTTAAATACTTTTTAATTGAATTAAGGAAACTATTTGTTTGATTAAAAAAATTAGTTGTTGATCTAAATGATATCATTCAATTAATGATATTAATTAATTATATTAGCACAACAATTTGTTAGATTAAAAATATAATTTGTCATATTAAAAAAATATTAACTAAAAATTTGGTTGGCATATCAATAAAACAATTATTATTTGATCAACTAATTAATTTATTACAATAACAAAACAATTTGTTATATAAACAAATCTATTAACACATTTGTTTGTTATGTCAACAAAACAATTTATATGATAAAAAATAATTTATTTTATTAACAAAACAATTTGTTATATAAACAAATATATTAACACATTTTTTTATTATATCAACAAAACAATTTATATGATAAAAAATAATTTATTTTATTTAATTTATTGTTATAAAAACAAATCTGTCAGCAAATTTCTTGTTATATCAACAATTTATGTTATATCAAGAAACAATTTATGTGATACACAAATTAATTAATTTTATTAACAAATCAATTTTGTATAACAACAAAACTATTAGCAACATTACAACAGTACTTTTTAATAGATTTATGAAAAATTATTCTTTTAATAATTAATTAGTCGTTATTGTTATTAATGTTATTATTCAATTTATGAAATTTGTTATAGTTATGTACTAGTTTTTTTTACTGTGTAGTTTGTGAATGTGTATTTTGAATTTGAATGAATTATTCTGTATACTTGAATCATGCCGTGCGTGAAAAACATTTTAATAACATTTCTGCACCCATTAACAAAAAAAAGCGCGGCTGTGGGTGGCCAAATTATAATTCAGTCGTTATGCAAACAGAGAGTGGGGGTGTGTGCTCAAGTGCGAAGGTAGTCAGTGTGTCGATCAGTAATACATGTCTAGGTCACAGCCAATTTTAACATTGCCTTTTGTGTGCTTTATCATTTTCGTCTTTTTGTCCAAAAATTCTTTTACAAAGGAATATTCTTCAACAGTTTCGCATGGATTTTGCATCCGTATTTGTGTCTGAGGTAGTTTCAATCGCAACTGCATCTGTTTTCAATATTTGGCCATCGCTATTTCTTTTGTTGCCATTTCTTTTGTGGCACCAAAAGCACCCAACATCCTCAGATGCAAGTGCAACACAAAAAAAAACAGAAAAAAATCATAACCCCTTTTGTCGTTATGCAAATATGAGTCGAGTTCTGAATTGATGAGAACAACGTGTTATGTTCCAAAGAAATGTGGAACAATTGAAATTGTCTTTTGTCTGGCATTTAACACGTTGTTGTAGAATGCATTCGAAACAACAAAAAATGATATGCCAAATAAATGCCTATTTTAGTTTGTTGGTTGGCGTAACAATAAAAATATTTGTAGTACAATTTCTTGCGGAATTTTTATGTTTTGTAGTCTGAACCAATGCCAAGCGAAAGAACGTTGCCAACACTATTCAAAAATAAAAAAAAAAAATGGTAATTGGTAAAATTGTTGTATAGTAATACTGAAAAATGTTATACAGTAAAAATGTTATACAGTAAAACTGTTATACAGTAAAACTGTTATACAGTAAAACTGTTATACAGTAAAACTGTTATACAGCAAAACTGTTATTACAGTACAAATGTTGTACAGTAAAACTGTTGTACAGTAAAACAGTTATACAGTAAAACTGTTATACATTAAAACTGTTATACAGTAAAACTGTTATACAGTAAAACTGTTATACAGTAAAACTGTTATACAGTAAAACTGTTATACAGTAAAATTTTTGTACATTAAAACTGTTATACATTAAATCTGTTACACAGTAAAATTGTTACACAGTAAAACTGTTGTACAGTACAAATGTTGCACAGTAAAACTGTTGTACAGTAAAACTGTTATACATTAAAACTGTTATACAGTAAAATTGTTATACGTAAAACTGGTATACAGTATATCTGTTATACTGTAAAACTGTTATACAGTAAAACTGTTCTACAATAAAACTGTTATACAGCAAAACTTTTATACAGTAAAACTGTTATACAGTAAAACTGTTCTACAGTAAAACTATTATACAGTAAAACTGTTATACAGTAAAACATTATACACAAAAATATTATTCCATTATACTGTTCTGCAATAATCCGTTTATACAGTAATACTGTTAATCAGTTGGGTGAAAGTTTTTAATTTTAAGTGAAAATTTGAATATTAAGTGAAAATTTGAATTTTTAGTAAAAAAGTTGAATTTTTAATAAAATTATGAATTTTGTTGAAAATTCATTTTTTTTTTTTGTAAAAGTTTAAATTTTGAGTGAAAATTTGAATTTTGAAAATATTAATTTTGGGCGAATTTTGTATTTTGAGTGAAAACTTTTAAATGCGAGAAAAATTTTGAATTATAATTCTGAGTGAAAACTGAAATTTTAAGAAAAAATATAGCTTTTAAGAAAAATTTTAATTTTGAGTAAAACGTTAAATTTTGTCAAATCCCTATTTAAAAAAATGATTTTTTTAAATTGTGGGACATTTCAATTTTTTTTTTTTGATTATCACTGAAATTTAGCAAAACTCAAAAATATTGTGTTTTGTTTGCCTATTTTGCTGAATTTTATATATTTTATGTTATATTATTTTCTACTTTTTTATTATTTTTTGTATTTTTTATCAATACCAAAAATAAATTCGTTGCTTGTTACTTTGATATTTGAGACAAATTTACGGATGTCGTGGCTGAAGCTATTGGTGCGTTGCGCCTACTCAATGCCTCGAAGGGGACCGCATCTACTGTGCGTTGTTTCGACAGCCGCCATAAACGTCCCGGAAATTGCAAATGTATGATGACTTTATATATTTTTCCAATTCCATTTGGTAAAATGTAATGGATTGTTATTTAGATACACACACAGATAAACACACACGAAAAGACAGACAGACACACACGCAGTGGTGACATGTTGAGGGTGGTAGGCGTGCTGGTTTTATTCTTTTTTTTGCTGTTACTGTTGTTTGGTGCTTGTTTTGGGCTTTAAGCCAAGTATTATTTAACAATTTGTTGATCTGCACAAATCAGTTCTGACAGACTAATGTCAGCACAATTGCTCACTCTCTGTGGTGTAATATTTTTAAAAGGTTTGCAGAAGATTGTGAAATTTTCAAAAAAAAATATAATAAACATTTTATACAACGTCGTTTTAATGAAAATTTCAAATTTACCTAAACAAAAAAATATTAAAATTCAGTTTTCATTTTAATTTACATTTTGACTTTAATTAAAAAAGTAATAAAAAAATTAAATTTTCACAAAAAAAAAATCTAATTTTCTCTGAAAAAAATCATGTTTTTTTTTAAATTCCAATTTTCATTAAAATTTCAAATTTTCATCATAAATTCAAATTTACACAAAAAAAAAATAAGTTTCCAAACCAAATTCAAAATTTCATCATCTTTCACTCGAAATTCCATTTTTGCCTTAAAATTTTCACTAAATTAAAAATGTCTTAAGAAATTTAAATATTTTGCCATAAAAATTTAAATTTTTTGCCAAAAAAATTTAGTCTTCGAACAAAATTCAAAATTTCACCACATTTCACTCGAAATTCAAATTTTTCCTCAAAATTAAAATTTTTACTCAAAATTAAAATTTTCACTCAAAATTAAAATTTCCACTCAAAATTAATATTTTCACTCAAAATTCACATTTTTACTAAAATTTAAAATTTTACTAAAATTCAAACTTTTCACTGAAAATTCAAATTCAATGAAAATGTTCACTCAAATATCAAATTTTTACTCAAAATTCAAATGCAATATTGCAACATGCAAATTTTCACTCAAAATTTCAATTTTTAATCAAATTTTAAATGTTCACTCATTATCGCATTTTTCATTTAAATTTAATAATGCACTCAAAATTTAACACCTCACTAAAACTCAAAATTTCACTTAAAGTGTAAATTTGATTATATAATTCAAAATTTCACTCAAAATTTAAAAGTATACCATAAATAAAATGTTCAAGGTTTCAAAAAAAAAAAATCAAGTTTTCAAACTAAATTCAAAATTTCACTAAAAAAATCACTTAAAATTAAAATGTTCACTCAAAATTAATATTTTATCTCAAATTCCATTTTTCACTCAAAATTAAAACTCTCAATCAATATTTAAATTTTCACTCAACATGCAAATTTTCACTCAAAAGTTTAAATTTGCAATCAAAATTCAAATTTTCAATCAAAATTCAAAAATTTATTCGAAATTCAAATTTTCACTTATAATTCAAATTTTCACTCAAAATTCAAGTTTTCAATCAAAATTCAAGTTTTCAATCAAAATTCGTAAACGCATCAGCAACGCAAAAGTAGAGCTACTCTCTACTAGGTCATCCGTTTGACATTTGCCTAATAATCGTTATTTCATAGAATTTAGTTTCTTTAAAAAAATTATTTGAAAACAATAACAAAAATTTTGTTTGAACAAAAAATTAATTTTTAGTGCACGAAAATTGTTTATTTATACCGCGAATAAGAGAAAACTGTTCGAAACGCAATCGTAACGCAATGCTTAATTGCGACTTGAAAAAGTGTGCTGATGATTTGTGTGGACAGAGATCGTAACGCCTAAGCAACGTAGAGACAAAGTCGGTAAACGGACGACCGACCTAACGCAACATTGCGATTTGGTCTTTACACTTTAAAACTAAATCACAATGCGGCGTTTGGTCGGTCGTGCGTTGACAAATAAAGTAAAAACAAAGCATTTATATGAAACAAAACAGAAACCGACTTCAAGCTTTTTATCGTAAATAATGAAAAAATATCGTAACGCCGTAGGCAACGCCAGAGTAGAGCTACTTTCTAGTCAGTCGTGCGTTTGACATTTAAAATTATTTGTTTATGTTAAATTGTTAAATATTAATAAAATTTTTGGCTTTTGTGAAATAACGCGTATTGTGTCTTCCAATCAGACGTCGGTAAAAATATAAAAGATTATAACCATTAACATTCGAAACAAGAGTGGATTTCCGTGCAATGCAACGCATGAAGCGACATTACGTTTTATAAAGTTACACTGGAGCGTTGTGAAAATTTATTATCGTAAAGCTTGTGCAAAATGAACAAAAGTCAATCAAAGCACGACCGCCTGAACGCAGCTTTGTGATTTAGCTTTTAAATTTACGATAATTTATCAAACTATATTAAAAATATTTTCAAATTAAAAAAATTATTAAAATTTTACTAAAACTCTTCTCATATATTTCTATTAAATTTTGTTTTCGATTGAATTGCATATTTCTGCATCATGTTTTCACATTGAATTCATTCAAATATGAACAAATCTAAAAAAAATCTGTTTTAAAATATGCCTCATTGCACGCTTTATACGACGTTGCGTATTTTGTGATACGAAAAATGGCAAAAATATGCAAATTAAAGTTAGAAAAATATTTGATTAGAAAAAGCAAGACTTGCATGAGTAGGCAGACACAAAAAATATGGCAAAATATGTGCAAAAAAAAACAAATAATAAATAAAATCGAAATGTAAAATACAAAACCACAAAACTGACAAATTATTTTTTTTTATATTTTTATTAATATTATTTTTAGTTATTTCATTAATTTCAAAAATGAACAGCATAACAGCAAATTCATTTAACGTAATAATTTTGAAATTTCATAAAGAAATTCCATACTCATGGCCTTATTATAACCGCATAAATAACGTAATCATTTGGGAGTTTTGTATTTTGCAACGAACGAATTTCAACTCAAATCATGAACAATAAAAACAAAGTGCAAAAATATGCAAATAACTTGTTATCCTCGTCTCCTTTGTAGTTGTAGCAAGTGCTTAAATAATTCACATGGCACATATATGGCACATCATTGGCCTGACATAACTCTGCCACCCAACAAGTACTAACATCTCAAAATCGATATGCATTTTGCTCTGTATATTTGAAGCTTGATTTATGCAAAAAAAATAAAATTTCCCCCACATCATTGCGTAAAACTTCAATTTATAAACCTGTCAAAATGAATGGTATGGTATTTTTACACATGCAGAATTCAAGCAAATTCTATCGCATAATATTGAATTATTTGTTGTTTTTTTTTTGCTTTTCTGTTTCGTGCACAAAAATTACGCTTTAAGCTTAACTTTGATATATAATTTATGCATTAATGAAACCAATTTATTGCGGTTCTACTTTTATTTGTTTCATCTTTTTGGTGAAACAAAAAAAAATGTAAAATTTTTATTAAATCAAAAGTTTTTTAATTAATTTCTCAAATTCGAAATGTTTGGCTTTTTAAGAAAAATATTATTAATCTCTCCTTTGGTGTTAAGTTAAGCACAGTAGCAGCAGGCATAAAGGATTTCTTTTATAAAAATTAATGGAAAAGAAAAAAAAGGACCCAAAAAAACAAAGTTTTTCAATCATGCTATTTTGCGACTGCCCCACTGCGTAACGTGACGTTGATGCCATTTCCGTGTATTTCTTATATTGCAATCGTTAAAAACTTTCAAGTTTTACTTTGTAATTCATTTTATTTACTTTATTTTTTGAAATGTTTTACTTTATGGCAAAAAGTTTTGGTGCCATTATTTATTTTCATTTTATTTTTATTATTTATACATTTATTTCGATAAATTTCTCTACAATAATTGAAATCAAGTGCTTCTAGCTTCCTACTACACATCCGCCATACTTCCAATTTGTTTCTAATTCTTATTTCTTTTATTATTTGATTTGGTTCGTTTTACTTTTTGAAGGTCCTTTTTTGCTTTTTTTTTGTTTCCGAACTTCAAATTTGTCGTTCAATTTGCAATAATTGAGTCTCCTAAAAAATACGATTCCCAATTATTGAGAAAATATGAGGCAGGCTGCTGATTCTGCTCCTGCAGCAAGGACGAACATACAGCTTACTATATATGTATAGATATTTATCTATATTAGTGTGACCAGCTTATTTTTATGAAACAACTTTTCTATGCTATTCTTTACATTTTTATTAATTTAAATTCAATTCTTTGCTATATAATACAAAATATTATTTCCTATTGTCTTTAATATTTTTTTATTCTTTTCTATTTTAAATTTTTATTTATTTTTTATTCGTTCTAATTTATTCTTTTCAAACCATAATATTTTTTTTAATTGTCTATTCTTTTTTTACTATATTCTGCTATTTACAAAATTTTCTATTTTTAAAAATTCTTTTTTATTTCTTTCTAATATTATTTTTATTATTATCTATTCCTTTCTAATTTTTTTTTATTATTTTCTATTTTTTCTATAATTTTTTATTATTTTATATTATTTCCTACCAATTTTTTGCTATTTTCTATTAGTTTTAATTATTTTTTTATAATTTCTATTTTTTTTTTATTCTTTTCTGTTCTTTTCTATTCTATTCTATTATTTTCTATTCTTTTCTTTTTTTATTCTTTTCTATTCTATTCTTTTCTATTCTATTCTATTCTTTTCTATTCTATTTTATTCTTTTCTACTATGTTCTATTATTTTCTAATCTTTTCTATTCTTTTTCTATTCATTTCTATTCTTTTCTATTCTTTTCTATTCTTTTCTATTCTTTTCTATTCTTTTCTATTCTTTTCTGTTCTTTTCTTTTCTATTATTTTCTATTCTTTTCTATTATTTTCTGTTCTTTTCCATTCTTTTCTATTCTTTTCTTTTCTGTTCTTTTCTTTTCTATTATTTTCTATTCTTTTCTATTCTATTCTTTTCTATTCTTTTCTTTTCTATTCTATTCTTTTCTATTCTTTTCTATTCTATTCTTTTCTATTCTTTTCTAGTCTAGTCTTTTCTATTATATTCTTTTCTATTATTTTTTATTCTTTTCTATTATTTTCTATTTTTTCTATTCTTTTCTATTTCTTAATATTCTGTTCTTTCTTTTATATTATTTTCTACTATTTTTAATTCTTTTCTATTATTTTCTATTCTTTTCTATTCTTTTCTATTATGTTCTATTCTTTTCCATTTTGTCTTTTCTATTCTTTCCTGTTCTATTCTACTCTTGTCTATTCTTTTCTATTCCTTTCTGTACTTTCCTATTATTTTTTATAATTTTCTATTATTTTCTATTCTTTTATATTCTTTTCTATTCTCTTATATTCTTTTCTATTCTTTTCTAATCTTTTCTATTCTTTTCTAATCTTTTCTATTCTTTTTTATTCTGATCTTTCCGATTCTTTTCTATTCTTTCATATTCATTTCTAATTTTTTCTATTCTTTTCTACTATTTTTTATTCTTTATTTTTATTCTTTTTATACCCTACACCTATGAGGTACAGGGTATATTAACTTTGTGCATATATTGTAACGCCCCTTAGGAGGCGTGTCCGGTATGGAAAAGTATATATATTCTTGATCAGCATCACTACCCGAGTCCGTTTAGCCATGTCCGTATGTCTGTCTGTCTTGCTGTCTTGCTGTCTTGCTGTCCGAATACAGAATAACTTGAGAAATACTGATCAGAATGCGATGAAATTTCGTCTCAATATATTTTATCCAAAAGTAGGAACTGAGTTTGAAAATGAGCCAAATCGGTCAACGGACACGCCCACCTCCCATACAAGTCACTTTTTTATAACTCTATCGGAACTAATAACTCAATTTCAATTCCTTTTTATTCAATACTTTTTTTATTCCTGCCGGTTAATTTTTTATTATTTTCTTTTCTTTTTTATTCTTTTATATTATTGTATATTCTTTTATATTATTTTATACTATTCTTTATATTTATATCTATTCTGTATTTTTTTTTTAAATTCTATCATATTAAATTATATTCCATTTCACTTTGAATTCCGCAGCAAAAATGTTTATATTTCAAAAAATAACTCAGTATCTATAATATTAAAATGTGTACATCTGGCAACACTATGCCCCATATAAACGCTATATGTACAACACACACACACTACCATAGCATAGGAAAACAGCAAATAAATGTAGTATTTTTGCTTCAGTATTTCGTGCAGCATTTTATTGAATTAATAATATAATATAATAATAGTTTGGCGCTACAGTCCTGTACAGAACTTCGGCCGAGCTCTCTCACCATTTTGAGCTGTGCGTGTTATATTTGTACTCAAAGTGGTGGGACCTACAGTTTATTGCCGAATCCGAACGGCGGGTGAGAGCTTTTCATAGGCAATGGTTTTACTCTCGTAGGTTTGCCATTTACTGACGAGAGGTAGCGCGGTATAGAAAAATGTTTCTATGAAAAGATGTTGTTAGCCCCAGTCCAGGCTTGAACCGGGGACCTTTCGACTCGCAGTCCAACGCACTAACCACTGAGCTACCGCGGCTACGAATTAGCTGAGTATAAATCCGCAAAAAAATATCATTAAGCACGCGTATAAAAAAAGCGCATTTATCATAAATAAATGAATGTATTTCGCTGGTGCTACTGCTACTATTTTGAAAAAACATAAAAATAAATAAAACTCTGTCATCATCGTCTTTTTCCATTTACGTTCAATTATATAAATTCAATTGAAATAATAATTTCAATGAAATTAATAACTAAACTGCCAATACGTGATGCGGGCTGCTGATATCTATGAAAAACATTTAATCATATTTTTTCCACACATCGTATACCGACTTTGAAATTGAAATGTTGATGTGAAAAAATGCGTATTTAAACTAAAAAATATTTTTTATTTTCTATTTTTTTAAAAGCAAATGTTATAGTATGTGGTAATATATTTGATTGTTTCCTGCCAGTGGCAATTTGTGTGTCTGTGTGTTGAGTATATTTTAAATATACAAAATAAATACACTCAAGTATAAAACCAATTATACAAAATCAATCGATTTAAGTCGATTGTCATTTAAGTAGAAAGGCAAATTGCTTTAAGGTTGCTCATAAATGTAGGGCCGTCCTCTGGAAAATCTTTGAAGTCTGGAGTAAAATGGGATCCGTTTTCATTTTCCTCCAAAAAAGTACATTTGAATAATATATTAAATACTTTGAAGGGTCCATTCTATACATTGGGTCATGATCTAACTTTTTGCATTAACAGAAATATTAAAATGCCTTTCAATTGATTTTTGAGCGGTTTTTCAAAACAGCTCAATTTCGGACCTCTTAAAAAATCCTTTGGTAAAGTGGGAAACTTCAAAATTTTTACCGAAATGCGATTTTAGTCTTTACAATAAGGTAAGGTATAAATGATAATGCAAAAACAAATAAGATAAAAACAAAATAATTTCATAAACATCTCAGATTTTTCTGCAACTTAGATCTTAGCTCAGGTGAAGTTAAAATTTAGCAATTCATTGGTTTGTGTCCAAGATTGAAATTTTTTATAGACTGAACCAATAATAAAATAATTCATATAATACAATATTTTACTAAAACTACAACAAACATTGTTTAAATTTCGTTTCCCACTTTACCCCAGAAAGTGTTTCCCACTTTATCCTAATATCGCAATTTGATCATATCTTAGCACCATTTGAGCAATATTATTATATTTGCTAAACCCTTCTATATTTCATAAGATATACAACTTCAGATCGTTTTAAACATACATTCCTTATTAAAAACGACAAAAATTCAGACTATTTGATATTTGACATTTTTTTTTCACTTGTTCTCATGCAATGCAAAAAAAATCGGTTAATTTTCTATTATTCCTTATTATATTTTTAAAAATATAAAATTATTATTTTCTTGCTTCTATTTTAAATAAATATATTTAAATAGATTCTATGTACAAATTTTCTCAGAAGAACTCTGTGCAGATTTGTATCTATATTTCATATCTTTTCGAGATTAAATTTTTGTTGACATTCAAAAAAAACACAGCAAAGATATACATAATAATTATGCTGTACTCTATGCAAAAAATGTTTATTTAAAAAATCAATGAATAAATAAATATTTTCCTTATTCATAAAATATATTCATATATATGTGTATCTATAGTATAGAAATAAAGTTGTTTAAGAATTATGAAGTTTTTAAGTAGCAACATTAAATCACAAAGTTTGTTCAAGAAATTATTTCGTAGAAGAAAAACTTGCAGTCTGGCGGGTTGTATGTTTGCGTACGTTTCCGTTCACTTAAACGCTTTGACTTCACTTGACTTGCGGCTTAGAAGAGTTTTTCCCGAAAATAAGCTGATTTAGCCAAATATTATGAAAATCACTTAATTCACAACCACGTATAAATATTTTTCGCCACAACGTCGTACAATGAATGATATTAAACGGTTGATGTTTAATAAGTGTATACACTACAATAAAAAAAAAAAAACGACAGCAATTTTAATAGAATTTTAATAGAATATATTTTTGACATCAAAATTGATTAATGTGATACATACTATTATTAGAATATCATAAAACTATTAATTTAATATTGTGTTCAATTAAACAACATGATTTCCAATTAAAAATTTTCAACTTTAGTATATAAAAGTATGTCTTAAAAGTATACGTATTATTAATTTTATTTAATAGAAATGCATTATTTTTAAAATTACTCAATAGGATGCAGACTATTAATATAATAACATTTCAATTATTAACAGAGTAATGTGTTTTTATCAATAATTTAAGATATTTCCACATTTAATTTATATAATAGAATCTATTTAATTATAATTATTATTCACAATAATTATTATTCATTTTCTACTAAATACCATATTTTTATTAATATTTTCTTAACATAAGTAATAATTACAGAATAGTCTTAACAGTTTTTTTTCTCCTAAAATCACAAATTATTCTTTCAAATAATACTATAAATTTAATAGTATTTCTTCAAATATTAACAGTATGCCTTAGAAGTATTTAATATTATTCAAACAATTTATATTTAAATAATTAAAAATATTAAAATGTATTCAATTATTAGTATTGATTTTGGAAATACTATTAAATTAAATAGAAACCTTTTAAATAAATGTAAAAAATATACCATAAAATCAATAATTTTACCATTTAATACAAAAAAACAATTTCTGTTGAGTGTAATCTATACGAAATTTTTTATATTTTGTGTTAAATTATAGAAAACTTTTAGCTTTCCACGCATCTTTACATCCGTATATAAATAAGCAGCAATATATTTGTATAAGTATTTATTTTAATACAAAGTAATTTTATCTTGCATAAATTCCGTTTCCGCAAACTTTTACATAATTTTCCCGAAACGGAACGGAACACACTTACTTAGCTTTTGTTTGCAACTTTTCTAGTTAAATGTTTTTGCATCAGGTGAGGGGTGAAAGTTGGTGAATCCCCCTAATAGCATGTACGTGTGTTTTACGTTGTTCCCATGAATTATTGTCTATGGCATAATTTATTAAATATTATGTTATTCCTTTCGAGTTAAGATTTCTTTCTTTCCGACTTATTTTGCGCAAACACTTTGCCTCATCTTGAAAGCACGCATTTGTCTGACTATTACCAACTATAGACTCATAGTCAATAGCGGAAAAATACGAAAATCAATGTAGTTATATTATTGATATATGATTAATACATGAAACAAAATTAAACGTTTGTTTATCATTTGACTTGATTTATTTCGAGTTCACTTGGCATAAGATTTATTTTGATTGATTCCTTTTTATACCCTACACTAAGAGTGAAAGGGTATATTCAGTTTGGTACGCCGTTTGTAACACCCAGAAGGAAGCATCTCCGGTATGGAAAAGTATATATATTCTTAATCAGTATGACCTCCTGAGTCGATTTAGCGTGTCCGTCTGTCTGTCCGTCTGTCTGTTGAAATCCCTACTACTTTTAAAATTGAAGAGCTAGATAAATGAAACTTATAACTCAGATTACTAATATACCTACGCTGTATGTGCGCTGTAATTGGCGAGATCGGTCCATTGTGACCTATGATCCGACCACTTATGTTCAAATACCTCATATAAAATGTACATATAAAGATCAATTTTTATGTATACGTGCTTAGGTAAACTTTTTTGGTCAAATATATGTTGATATCATGCTCAAATACATTACAATAATGTTTTCCGGCAAAAAGACTTGTGGTTCACAAAAAAAATCGAAATTCGGTACACCTACCCATTTGTAAAAATGGGTATCAAATGAATGGAAATTCTTCAGCGATTGAATGTTTGTAGTTATTTTCAGGATTCGTATACCCTGGTGACCTATATATCACTTTGAATGGTAACCACACATATGTGTAGGGTATTTATAGTCGGCTTAGACCGTCTATAATTTTGATAATCCTAACTATCATAATTACACCTACTTTAAAATTTCCCATGTGATCTAACCTTCCCAACTGGTTTTATTTGATATCATTTTGAATTATGCTCGTGTTGTTGAAGTTAATTTTCTTTAGAATTATTTGCTATCAAAATAATTGAGGCACACTTCAGAAGATAACTCCGCAAATTAGACACAATGTTAATAACACTTTCTTTGTAACTATTAAATCAATAGGATGTATACTATTATTATAATAATAAATATTTTATTATTAAAATATTTAGTTTCTGGTTAAAATTGTCTTGGAATAATTTTCATAAAAGATATATCCGAAAAATGTTTGTTTCTCAGAAGAATTATCTTTGGAAAAATTGTTTCTGGGTATAAATACTGCAGGAATGAATTTTTCGGAATAAATTCTCACGGTACTTAAATAATTGTTTCAGATTAAATTGTTTTGGTAAATAATTATCCAG